>OZ024771.1:0-2400000 GCA_964017025.1 Stenichneumon culpator
AAAAAAAAAAAAAAAAAAAAAAAAAAAAAAAAAAAAAAAAAAAAAAAAAAAAAAAAAAAAAAAAAAAAAAAAAAAAAAAAAAAAAAAAAAAAAAAAAAAAAAAAAAAAAAAAAAAAAAAAAAAAAAAAAAAAAAAAAAAAAAAAAAAAAAAAAAAAAAAAAAAAAAAAAAAAAAAAAAAAAAAAAAAAAAAAAAAAAAAAAAAAAAAAAAAAAAAAAAAAAAAAAAAAAAAAAAAAAAAAAAAAAAAAAAAAAAAAAAAAAAAAAAAAAAAAAAAAAAAAAAAAAAAAAAAAAAAAAAAAAAAAAAAAAAAAAAAAAAAAAAAAAAAAAAAAAAAAAAAAAAAAAAAAAAAAAAAGGGGGGGGGGCCGCTTGGTGTGTTTCGTGGGTCGAGGGGTGGGACTGGCCGAGATCAACTCTACTCAGCATTCTGCGTCGGGATACACTAGTCCCGAGGGCGAAATTCCATACAATTTTCTAAATCGGTTTTAAGGGTGTTCCGGGGGTCGAAGGGGGTTCAGACTGTTCTACATCGACTCACCTCGATGTTTTGCGAAAGAATAGACTAGTCCCGAGGCCGAAATTTCCTACAAATTTCAAGTCCGTTTTAAGGGTGTTCCAGGGGTCGGAGGGGGTTGGGACTGGTCTGGATGATCCGGATATCCATGCTTTATCGCAATCTGTTTCATACCAGAATTTCCATACGGCGGGAAACAGTATGCGCATCCGTAACAAAAATTACAGTCATCGTTACCGGCAGAGGGTCACAATTGAGTGCATACAAAGGGATTACACGTGGGCCTGGGAACAAATTTTCTACGAACCTTTGAACAACGCGAGAGCGAGCTGGGCGTGAGACTCGAAACTCGCTGTTTTTATCAACTTCCAAGCCTCTACAGCCTCATCGAACGGTTCCCCAATTGCACGAGAACCCTCGTCAGATTGATTCTAACGGAATCCCTGTCGGTCTCTTCTTTCTCGAGCTTCAGAGCCTCGGCGAATTCTCGCGAAGCTCGGTTTCACAGCTTACAGCGCTCGAGCAGCAAGCCGAAAGCATTTCGGCCACGGGCATCGTTTGGCATTTGTTCTGCAAAATTGAGAAATTTCATTATTCCTTTCGTTTCTGTAAGTACCAGAACCATCAACTCCTTTGCAGGATTTCTACAAGTACGCGCAACTGCAGTATGTATTTCAATCAGTCAGTTCAAGTATTCAGCACGGTCATTGAACACGTACTTCAAGTTCCGGTACTCGAAAGAGTACGGTACGTTCCAGTACTCGAACATGTACTTCAAGTACCAGCACTCGAGCATGCCCTCCAAGTACTCGGCACTTGCAGTACTCCGTCCTCCGATACGCACTTGGAGCCTCGGTACTTCGAGGACTGAATTTAACTCCGAGTACGAGTTAAATGTTCCAACTTACCGATGTACCAGGTCGTTGCGTCGGTCGCTACTGCGACAGCGTGCATATTCTCAATCATACAAGTGTAAAGAGGATCCTCCTAGGCTTTGCGATCAAGAAGAGTGGTGAGAACCCAGTGAACGTATCCCATAGCCGCCCGACTGTGATATCCCAGACAAAATACGTCGAAACATGTGGCAGATAATTTAAAAGAAAACAAGAAAAAATTTCGTCGAATAATTCCAAGGCCTTGGGATTTACACCGCTAACAATTGTAATGCTTCACTCCAACATCTGAAAGCTGAAACACAAACACATAAATTAGTTAGGTAGAAGAAACAATTGGTCACAAGCTTACACAATTGATATAAATACTCGTACCTCGACGGAGACTGATACTGCCTCTTTTGTCCCGTCTCACCTGTAGAGACGGAGACCCGGTATCTCTTGACTCCCACGCGTCAAGGGCACAAACACCAGTAACTAAAAAAACCACAAGTACAAATTAGAAAAACGGAAAGTAGGGCGTGTGTATTGAAATTAAACTCACCTGAGAAGATCCGAGGCAGATGCAGTGTCCCACGAAGCCGTGGCAATTGCTCGCATGACGCCAGCACCGGATATCCCAGCGGCTTACCCGTTGACCCCAAATCCCACCTGAAAAAAAAAATAAATACATATTAATATTATATATAAAACATAACAATACTCACCGACAAATTGAAATCGCCATCCCCTCCAGCCGATGCATGTTCCAGAGAGCGCTGTCCATATCCCCCGACACCCCATCAGACATGTCCACAGCCTCCGACGAACCTAGAACAGAAAATAAAATTAATACAAGAGATTATTAGACTCACTCAACAGAGTGGCAGATTACAGGATAAAATACTGAGCTGAGAGGTTCAAGCCATTGGATAAGTGAAGGACCTGTTGAGCCGAACGTAAACACCGCCACGTGCACTTTCCACACCGCGAAAATTTCGTACATGTTAAAGTCAGGGGATCGTGCCTTGCTGTTTGCTACAGGGGATCCGTGCAGGAAATAAAGAATAGTCTTTATTTATGGAACAAATAGCAACTCTTTATTATTGTTAATAAACTTTATAGGAACGCTTATTGGCTTATTAGCTGTACGCACACCCGGCTTGTGTTGCGTACAAAGCTCGACTGACTCGATAACGCTAGTCGGCGCTGGTGAGCCAGACGCGCCTTGAAGGTTCTAGAGCCTTCCATGGTCGTTAACTGCGCACGCGCATTGCACCGATCTACAAGCATGCAAAAACATTTTCAACAGTACACAACGCACTGGCACGCAGTCGCGATACACGTGATAAGTCACCAATCACATTCCGAGCGTTTCGAATCGAGCAATAACATTACCGCTCGCTGCGTTCATTTTTCGCAAGTAAAATACCGGCATGAAAAAACAACTGTGATACGGGCAAAAAGTATACCAAGTATACCATCACCCGCGTAACGCGCACACTATAGGCCCCGCGCCCTCACTGCCATAGGATTGGCCACGCAGGAACGAACCTACCGCGGGCGCTTCTCGGGCCAAGACCGTGGCCGCTCGGCGGGGGTGACAGACAGTCGACCGAATGCGAAACATGTATCATATCATGGCAATTTATACTCACCGTTGGTAGATAGCGGCATCCCTCGGCGAACATTAATCACCTCCCGATCAAGTTGGGATCTACACTACCGACCGCCGTGTGTCCAAGAGTCGGTGGGTGCGATGTATGCAACGTGCCGTCAAACGGCCTAACGAAATGCTGTACGCGACGCTAGCCATTCCTTTGTCTCGCGGGATGTAACATAGCCAATGTAACCGGCGAATTCGCCTTAGCCTCAATATGATGTACTTCGTGGGATATAGCCGACCGAATAACGTGAGGGTGATGACAACGATATCACAGGTGTTAGAACTGAGGTACGCGACAGATTAGACAGAGAACAGGTGGCAAAAGATAGTAGCCGAAAAAGACGCGAAATTGCTAACCTAACGATAGCAGAGAACCGTGAAAAAAAGAGGAAACCAAAAAATATTACCGGTTTAATGATAGCCGAAAAAAAAGAAATCGTGAAACGAAAGGAATTGACCACAACGAGAGAATCTAGCCGGATATGCTTCGCTAAAATTCAATTGGGTCCGGATTCGGCATCTCCGGCGAGCACAGAGTACGAGAGAGAGCCGGGACTTACCGGTGTGCGAACAGTCCAGGAGATCGTTGGCCGCAACAGAAAATAATGCTGCCACTCGTCACTGCACTAGATCACCGACTGAATAAATTAACGGCACGCTCCCGGGGTAGCCGGCACCAGCGCTACCCCCACTCTCCCGACCCCCGAATCCTAGCCCACGCTAGACGGCTAAGACGCCGGAAAACCGGTTTCACCTTCGGCTGTGCCCCCCCTACTCGCGAGAATCTTCCGCGTGCAGCTACCATTGTTGATGTCCACGGCCTCGTTCCTCCGAAGATGCCCCGGTGAATTTAGAAGCGTTTAATCGATAAATTATTATTCTTGCCAAGAAGGTTCCGTCTCAATGCATTTTCATCGATCAATTAAACAATAAATGTCTTGTACGTTGAACTGGTGTTATTTTATTAATGGTTTCAAGATGACTTTAACAAGAACAAAGCGTTATCGGATTCGTATTTTGATCTTATCAAATTCATTTTTTAAATTAATTTAAAGAACATTTTCAATTTCATGTACACCTATTATATAGAAATAACAATGGACACTCCCGATAACACAAAAAAACTTTTCCGGAATAATAGTTTTCATCTTTTAGAACATCGATTACTGGAAGATTATCACTGTGGGTTAATTGATTGATGATCAATATCTACTGTACACTGAGAATTCTACGTAAAGTATATAATCTGCAGCATAAATTATAGCAATTTCCTTATAGAGCCAAAATTGAAACATGCTATAAGCAAAGGAAGAATTATCCATGTATACTGGAATAAAATCAACTATACTTTGGTAGATTCGCTTGCTGATTTCCTTTTTTTCTGACATGCCATCGGTCTTGGCTGGTACGTTGGCGAGAAGGGTAAATACGTCGTCCATTTCCATCTGACATTCGTAAAAAAAATAATTAAAAAATTAAAACATTAAAAAACCAATCGAATTACATGAAAGTAAAAGTTATGTGAAAGCTTTTGAAGGATGCACAGACATGTAGCCTAGTAAGGTAGCCTCCCGTTTTTTTTTTTTTTTTTTTTTTTTTTTTTTCAATACTTTTGTGTTGCCACTCCGGAACAGCTGAAGCAATTCTGAAGTTGGAATTAGTGAACCATCTTGGGGTACAGCGTATATGTGTACACAAAATTTGACAGAAATTTGTCGAGCCGTCCAGCAGTTACAGTGGATACAATAGGCTGGCCTAGCCGGCTGAAATATCTTATCCGGCTAATGGGTTTCATAGTTTGACCGGCTAATCCGTTTCAGCCGGCCAAGCTATACCTATTAGCCGGCTAAGCATATACAGTCTTGGAATTTTTTGACAAATTTTTATTTATTTTTTTCTAATGTTACCGGGGACGTACTCCGAAGTATTTATGTCAGCTGAAAACGAATCCACTGGCTTTTTTTTTATTAAAGTACAATGCGTCATTAAGGGGCTCGATTTTATGCACTAAATTATGCACGATTTTACGGACTTGGTCGGCTAAAACGGATTAACCAGCCAAAAAAGTTTAGCCGGATAAGATATTTTAGCCAGCTAGGTCGGCCAATCTGTACAGCCCTACTTTTTTCCAGCACTAGTCCGGAAAAGTGCCTTTCTGCGCACACTTCACGGGAACGAAAAGCGTGATTTTCGTGAATTTGTTAGGCATGGGAGTAGAAAATTTGTTAGAATGGCATGGGAGTAGAAAAGGGAATTCTTTACGAGAACTCTCTTTTTTACGCCCTTTCTATGCCCTTGAAAAAATGAAACCCTTAAAAAAAATCTTAAAAATACAAAGCCAGAGGCTATGATGAGTGATATTACAATTTAATTTTCGGTATAATTACCGATAAGAAAGGATGACAGTTTACCTCCTCAAAACAGTCATTCCCACGGGGAAATCGAACGTATTATACACATATTCTTTTTCCGACTTTTCAGCATCTTGTGGTATATCCATATTCAGTGCCATCTCATTAGACCAAGCGTCTAAGCCACGCTCCTCGGAAGTGCCTGTATATATACATATATATATATATTTAAAACAATCTATGGATCGACGCAAACATTTGCCTACTATCGTATAAATAGCACTTATTGAAGTTTAAAATGTACCAGGAACGAGGTTATCCAATAGACAACCGATGACACCGCCAACTAAAATCGTCGTGCTCAACAACACAGTGATAACACCATCAGCTACATCGTTACCAGTACGTATTACATCCGAATGTTTAATCATCCATTTTGATAAAACCTACGGAGAATCGTTTTGTAATCCAATTAATACACGTACCTCGATGGGAAAATGGCGGTTTTGCGCACGCTTCGCGTGCGTAAAAACCCTGTTTTCACACCTTGTGAAATAAAATGTTGTACGATACTCGTGCGAAAAACGTGTTCTTAACGCGTGTGATTTCAACACTCGACTTCGGCTCGTGCTGCAAACTCACACTCGTCAGAAAAAAAATGTTCGCACTAGTATCGTAATGTACTATCATATGCAATTTATTACCTGATAAATTTTTTATTTATTTTCAAAATATTTCATAGATAAAAAATGAATCATTAACAAGATTCCTCGCAGACGTAAAAATTATTTTTGCATACGCCAACATGCCAAAAGTAAAATGTTTCGATCGATGATTCTTGGAAAACTACAAGCACTGGATAAGAATTTTTACAACACTTTCATGACATAATCTCGACACAAGATTTTCTATGCGTCTTGTTGCGATTCCATCATTATCCTTCAAAACGTCCGATACTACGACTGATGTGGCCTATGACGTGATGTCCTACCGCGACGATACGCTAGTCGATTATGTACGATTAATAGCATCGGCCGAACTCGATTTACGTTCATACGAATTATTTCTCCGCAATACAATTTGAATACAACTTGTTTTATTAAATAACGGACAAAATTTTCATTCCCCTGCACAACACTTACCAATGGAAAGAACATTGAAAAACCAAGAATGTATAGATTTCTTGCCGAATTCAAGTCTATGTACTGAAGAGCCGATAGTCCTGAAAACCCGTATATTTTATTGATATTATTGATGGACTTGTGTCACAATATAACTACAAATTTGTGATGCTAATGAGTTGAAGGTGAAAGAAAGATATTCACCGAAGGCTGCTATCATGCCGAACATGACGCAAAATATACCGCCGACTATTGGCTCGGGAATGATGATAAATACAGCACCGAATTTGCTCACTATGCCTTGAAGAATCATCAGGCCACAGGCCCACTGAATGACTCTTCGACTGCCAACCTTCGTTACACCTACGACAATTCGCTTAATTACGCTTAATTATTATATACAATATTTAAGGTCGTGAAAGTTAGTTGAACATGAAAGTACCATACCAATTGTACCGACATTTTCACCAAAGGTATTCGTTCCATTTCCACTTCCCCAAAGTCCTGCAAGTACAGTGCCGATTCCCTCGATAGCGATACCTCGATTGATGGCATGAACCGGTGGAGGTGGTGCTCCTAAAAATTCAGTTAGTTAATTTAAACATTAAACGGTGTAATCAAGGTATTGAGAAACATGCAACTAATACATTCGTTGGGGCCGAGCCGTGCAAGTAAAATACTCCGTACCGCACATTCGCGACGTCGTAGGGTAATAGCTAATCGATTCAATAGTGCACGCCAAAACTCCGGCAAGCATTCCAAGAATGCCTGACAAGCTAAAGGTGGGAATGCCCCATTGTCCAGGATATGGCACACGGAACCACGGAGAATCTGTTATAATCTTTATTTTAGTGTCCGCCCGGCCAGGATGACCTGGAGGCAATACGTCCGTCACCGTCAGGATAGTGCAGATTATCCACATAACGACTATAGTCAACAAAACCTGTTGAAAATAGAATTTAAATAAACGGAATAACGACAGTTGATAATTATATTGAAAAACAATTTTTTTTTTTAAATTGTTATATACATTTAACACTCACCGGGAACAGTTTGAACAAAGCGAACCAGACAATTCGCAGGCCCTCGCTCTTCCTGAATACGACGATCGGTACCTCAACATTCACTAATATTTGTGAGTACATGGTGAGCATTAATATTGTCCTAAAATATATATAAAAAAAAAAAAAAAATTGGTGTAATTTGGTACAACGTTCTTTCAAAGAAATATATTCTTCACCGTTTTGCTGGAATTAAATTTATAACAAAGCGTTCATCACCCAACTGCGATGCCCCAGTGCTTTGATGCCGCATCCGCCGCATTTTCAAACAACGACAATCCAACAAGAGAAACTGTTGGCACTATCGTCAGTGGTGTAATGAACTTGAGTAGCCATCCAACAATCCCTGAAATGCATTGCATCGTTGTTATATAGTATAGGGCAACGACTTTTTACAACAGATATTAATCATTAATAGCTTATAACTACATCATTATATATTAGGTACATTTGTTAATACAATTTAATACTTTTTCAGGCAGTAAAACAATTCACCGCCTGAATTCGTAATTGTTAAATAATTAAGAAGGTGATGGTGGCTGTCGTACCGCCAAAGCCAATGACAACTTGGAACAAGGCAGACACAGCGATTGCACCTGACAACTCTCGCATACGTATTTGCCATATTTCCGTTCGATCCTCAGTGCTCATAGCGTCCAGTATTTCAGGTGCAGGACACTTCCATTGCGGTAGATTCAGAATAGCTAGAGTTGGTACCAAGAATGAAATCGTTCCACCTTGAACGAGGGGAAGTCTGTGACGGGACAAAAAAAAATCATGCACAAAAAGACCGTTTAAATATTCGCTTCGAGTTGGAGTTCGGTGTAAGGAATCATTAATCTCGATAAAACTAACTCAAAGTTTCGGTGCTGGTTATACGGTTGAGTGGTCGGCGAGGGTTCGTAATGATAACGTAATAGCCCTTCGGATCCCATAAGTCGATAGAAAAATATAAATATATCCCTCACCTGCAACCCACGGTTGACTGTATCAATGTAACGATACCCGTGACGAGTATCATTGTGGAGATTATGTAACTTCTCGAGGGATCATCCTCCGCCATGCAGAGTGCCGGTGTAAGAATGAACGGAATGGAAACTATAGCCCCAATCATCGTCATATAATGCTGAAATAATTATATTAGTCCATACTAATACTATAAGTGAATGGCGTTTTTTATTTTAGTCAACGCATTTTATAATCATAATAATGTTTTTTTATAAATAAATAAATAAGTAAATGAATAAATAAAACATCGAAAAATCATATTTAGGAAGAATGTAAAAAAAAACCGCTATAACTCGAGAATACGTCAACCGATCAAACTGAAATTCAACACACAGCATGAGTGGTTGATAGTCGATGTTTCTTTAAAATTTCATAAAAAAATGTTGAGTTGGTTTTTTTTTTATTTGTAATAGATTTTTAAGTTCATCGAAAATGTCTGTGTGCACTCTAGCTTTTACAATTTTTTAGCTATCGGACAAAAAAGTTGTACACGGATGGAGTATGATACAAATCGATGATGCGTATTAAATTTATGGAGAATCGATCGATCCGTTTAAATTTTATGGCATTTTGAATTTTTATTTTTTCATGAAAAATGAGTAACCTATTTTAGACGTAATTTTCCGTATTAAATATTTATTTATAAATAAAATAAATGGTAGATTCGTCATCAGCGTGGAAAAATACATTAAATATCGTTTCGAAGCGACGACTAACGTTAAAAGTTTATCGTGAATTTTTATAGCCTAAATTGAAAAAAAAGACTGACTTTGCGTATTTTTAAACAGCGAATTTATTTCCATTCCAATGGCATCGCGAAAAAAAAAACCCAGATGCCTATCATTTTCTACGTCAAGAAATACACCAAAGGACGGATATGACGGGTTTGAAAAAGCCAGATAAAGCGGTATCATTTGGATTTCTTGTGTAAAAATCGAAAGTATCAAAAAATGTATTCCATGTATTTTTTTTCGCGCCAAACACGGATCCAACAAAGTGAACGTGACGTTGGTGTATTCTTTACTCGCTAAACTTTAATCGGACAGCCGTTTTGCATAAAAGTATATTACGACGTTGACATTGAAAAAAGTTGAATATTAAAAGTTTCATATCGCTTTCTCATAATGTTCCTTATTAACAAAGCTTCTTCTATGAGGAAGCCAAAAATATATAAAATTGAAATTTTCATCCTCTTCGCGAGCTTCAATTGCATTAATCGATCCGAAATTAATAGTACTGCGCTTCATGAATTTGTACGATTCCTCGGCAGTGAGAAAAACGCGAAAGCTACCAGTTGATGGTAGCCGCTGATAGCTGCCGGGTAACAACTGTTGTTGCAATTTGGTGATCATGCGGACAATCCGTGTCACGGAGGCATATTCATGGCAGCGAGACAACAAAGCTTCTTGACAAGCAATTGCGCTCGCCAGCCTGTAGTACGGTTGCCTATTTGGAATATATATTCAGGTTCATTTTCTAGGTCTAATTGTAAATTCTAATGTCTTGACAACAGGCTTTATCTTATTCGACACCGTTACTGTATAACAAGGTCATTGAAAACGCTGAAAAACCATTATAAATGTTCGTTAACGGATACAATTACACTGATAGTATAAGGAAAAGGTACCTGAATTGCCATGAAAAGACATAAATACCATGGTGGCACATCGTCTATACCGTAGGTCAATTGAGGATTTTTTTTTTGTGATGGCCCGGTTGTGCTTTCCCGTGGCTCTCTCGAATGATTTTCTCCGTCATCGTGCACCGACTGTGAACAAAATTAATACATAATATGAAAATAGTATATTACGATGCTAGTGCGAAAAAACTTTTTCTAACGAGGGTTTGTTTCGCACGCGCCAAGGGCGAGTTTTGCAATCACACGAGTTAAGAAAACGTTTTTCGAACGAGTATCGTACAAATTTTCCTTTCACGAGGTATGAAAGTGAGGCTTTTACGGACGCAAAGCAAAATGGCGGTGTGCAAAACCGCGATTTTCCCATCGAGGGATATAGAGCAGTTTCGGTAATTATTTAACTCGCATGAAAAAAGTTTCATCATATCAAATAACTATTTGTTCAGAAACAACCAGAGCTGGGCGGTACTTAAAGCACATTGTACTTATTTGGTACTTTAATTCCGAGACTTTAAGTACAGGTGTACTTTAAGCACTGCCATTTTTCCAAGTACTTAAAGTCATATGTACTTTAAATACTGCACTTAAAGTTCTTTTCCATTAGTTCAAATACGTTCATGTGAAACACTGTGCGAGGAACGTGAAAATCTTTGTATTAATATAACTTAAAAAATAGTCTGACGGAACTATAATTTATACATTTTGGGTGAAACAGGTGAATATAGACCGACCCATATTTTATTAATTTACGTCCTAATCGCAGTAGCCTTTATTTATCTCTTTTATTCTATATATATGTTTTTGGATGGAAGACACGGCGGACTTTTTGAAAATATCATTTTCTATTTCGTATCGTCTTCACTCGTACTACTGAGTTAAGTATAGAAGCTCAAGTTTACAACTGTTCATGTTACTCTCCGCGTAATAAATTTCAGGGTGATACCTCAAGCCGTTTTAAAGTTATAAGAGGTTCCAATTTTAATATTTTAACATGGCGTTCGATAATTTATTAATTTCTCGACTCTTTCGATGTCCACTCACCACTTCGGACAGTTCCATTACACACTTTCTAGTTTTACAAAAAAGACAAACTGACGCACGAATGTCTTATAGGACGGACTTGTATTAAAAAATTTAAACGAGTACTGTTTGCTCGATGCCAAAATGTACGCTGTGCACTGTCCAAACTACTATTCGAAACTATTGTATTATTAAAGTTTCAACGCCGTACTTACGCAACGATACCGACTACCGAGCTACACACTCATCCCCGCCGCTACCAACACGCTTCTTCTTCTTCTTCTTCTTCTTCTTCTTCTTCTTCTTTTTCGTCCTCTTCTTCTTCTTATTTTTCCTGAATGGTTTTGTGGCAATGGCACTATGTACCAGAACACGCGTCGGGCTGCTCCTACTTCGTCTTTACCTCCCCCATTCGTTATGTATTTACATCACGCCAATCTATATCAACACCACCTTCTCAGGCCAGTCTATATTTGTATGTATTTCAAAATCTGATTGTGAATTTTAGTCTCGACGTACGTTAGGCTAGGTAGTGAATTGTGCTGGCGCTTGCGACCACCGAGCTAAGCCAAGATTTTGATATACATATCGCTGTAATTGGTCATAGCGCGCACGAGTGGACATTCTCATTACCAAGGCCATATTTATCGTCGCCTGATGTTGTACAAACCGTTTCTTTTTGTTTCCTTATAAGACGTCTAAGAATCATTACATGCAGCGTGACTATAAAATGAGAGCCTATAAAATCCTGGATGTATATGTATATATATTATCATAATAGCGTAATTGGCATTTATTCGATTATTCGAAATTTTACTCTACCTACATCGAACTGTGTGCTATTTGTCATTGACAAATCTAATGATTATCGCCGTATAAAGTAACTTGAGATCTTTATCGTAATTGTACCCGCTGTGAAAGCCATTACTCACATTTGCAATTAGCCTTTAAACAATAGGCGGATAAATGAACACTGGAGCTTGCGCTTAGTTTATTTAAAAATAAGGCAATGGTCTTTGGCATCCCGGTTAATCATCGTATAAAAATGTAGTTGGGTTTTTTTTTCCTCGTAGAGGAAGCTTCTTCTTAGCTTCTTTTTCTTTCAATTCCAAAATTTCGAAATATTCCTCAACAGTTGCAACACATAACATTTCGAAAAACTGCAACTTGTGCCCTTCTCATCACATTTATCTCGCGTAAAGTTGGTGTCTAACGAAATAGACAGACTTTTTTTTCTCCACCTAGTAGAATAATTGTAATGTTAATAAATGATAAAATGATTGAATGTCCCGCATACAGCGCTCGTCACTCCTCTCGTGGTTATATAGTGAGTGAGAATATATTCAAGGTTGCCCTTCAGGCTTTACCAAAACTGACTGTCTCTCAAATGCTTGAAAAAAAAAAAAAAAAAAAAAAAAATCATCATTCATGAATCGCTCCGTGAGTGTGATGTGCGAATAAATTTGTAATACTAAATACAGAATCAGCACGTAAATACCGTACACTTGGCGTGCAATATCTCATGAATGGGCCTGTATAATTAATTCTTGAGTAATGGCCTGCGAGTAGGCCTGTCTTGAATTTATCTGTAAATTCAAATCAACGAGATCATCTATCTTTGTTTTAACCATGAGCTTTTATCGAGACGAGACCATTCCCTGCCGTCTAATGAAATATCGCGCCCTGTATAATAACAATAATAACAGCAAAAAATGCAAGTTCTTCAGCGATCCCTCTTACACCCCTATAGTTACATCTAATCACGATAATATAGACCCCGTTTAACAAAAGACATCAAGAAACGGTCGGGCAACCCCTTCAACAATGTCCTATAGTAAGACTTGGTTCTATTATATAGAAGATGAACGTTCGTTTCCTCGCAGATCAAGCATACTGAAAGATTAAAAATAATTAAAAATAATTACTTGTATTATAAGATTTATAGGCGATTATTTTTATTATTCCCCATTTTATCTGTATCAATATTGCCCTGGCCCATATAGCACGAAATGTTATGAAAGAATTTAGAAAATATATTACATCTTTCAGATATTGAAAAATATTTCTGAAACGGTGAAAAAATATATTGAAAGCGAATATTAGCGGATTTGTACTGAACTACTTTCAGAAGAAACGCGAAAAATTAAAAAAAGCCATGGTTCGTGGATAAATTTTAATACAGTTGGCGGATTATTTAATGAGTCATAACACTATATTTTATTGGGACTCTTGAAGGGCCTCACAGGAATCCCATAGATGACGTGCCGGAATCGCAGTACCTACATATAGGATGTTAAAAATAATTAGCAATATCCATAGCACTAAAATATTGATATTTTCTTGAATATTTCCGAAAGATATCCAACAAATATTTGACATTTGAACATTCAAAAATATTTTGTAATATTGGTAAAATATTTCAAATATTTAAATAAATATATATATTTTCGAAACATTTCAGAAATGTGGGGAACAATTTTAATACACTTAGCTGGTTAATATAAAATAAAAACATAGTTTTAGATTGCATTTAAACTGCAGGAATATTGTATTTAAGAATAAAACGAGTGGATGAACGTCTTGTACTTATCGTACTGTAGATGCGACGGTCGCATAGAGGACACATTCCAACATGCGCCAGCAGTATTGCAGATAACCGGATTAACAATTAATGCGTGCCCAAGCTTGTTTTTTTCATACTCGGCAGTACAATCTCGAAGAAAAGCATGACGTTAAGCCTCCGATCGATCGACCAACCCAAATAAAGTAGTGCAATTATAGAAACAATAGAATCGACATATGAATTTTCTATAAAATTTCAAGCAAATTTCAAGGACTCTATAGAATAGAATCTATTTCAAGGAATTTCTATAAAATATAATGCAAATTTCAAGGACAACGAGATCCGCAATGAGAATTTTCTTCCTCTAGCAGAATAAACTTAGGAATTTAGGTTATATTAAAAATTTAAACGGTCTTTAGCCAGAAACGTTTAATTATGATGAAGAAAAATATCTAAAAAAAAAAAACTCGGTCTGTACCTAAAAAAATAATAAACATGCTGGAGAAGCTGAACAGGTTGAATATTATAGAGATTTTCTTGGTATATCGGCTGCCTTGCGTTTTACTTTTTATTTAATAATTGACCATGAATTCGAAAACGAATTACTAACAAGAACCTTAATTAAGAACGGTGTTATACTCACGTTGCCGTTAATAGTATAACGCACGCCGAGCGAGTGAATTATAGAAAGACTAGACTCTTAATTAATAAATTTTGTAATTGGCATAGGTAGACTGTTGGTAGTAACATCCGACATTGACTTGGGTTGACGGGTGTTTAGTGGACCGATAAATCGAACAAACATAACAAACAAAAACCTTTTCCTTGCAAGTAAAGCACGCACCTAAGATTATTAAGTGTACGAAAGTATATCGAACGAGTTTGCGTTCGTCAATCAACTATGCATTGTCCATTCGGAATCCGTAATAATAATTGGACGCAGTTATGCATCGAACTAAATGCGCGATGTTACAAGGGAACGCGATTGATGTCTTAAGCCAATGAGCAAATATCAAAAAAAAAAAATCATAACCGCTTAAATATTCCCACGCACAATATTGCCACGATGTATATGTTTTGACATAAATACTTTTCAGCATTGAGTTGTTTCTAGAAATATTGGACTGTACGTCAGTATAGGGAAATGGGCGGGTTTTACCAACCGATCAACTGATTTTATCCTGTGGGGGCAGGCATGAGTTAATGACTAATGTTTCCTCATCACCATATTACATCTACTATGTTTACTCACTTCTATTAAACTTTCAATTTCCGCTAAAAATTCATCCTGCTTAATTCCTGCTTCCATTTTGTACTTTTCTGATACACAATCAAATTTTTAAAAACCACATTTTTTTTAAGTAATATAATATAAAGTGCCAATGAGCCAACGTCTCTACAAACAGTGAGAGCCACCGATTAACTGTTTCTGAGCACACGGTAACATAACATGTTTCCGAGCTTCCCCCACAATTTAAACATACCATTAGGAGACGAGTGCTAAGTGACGATCTCGTGCGACGGCTGCTCTTATCACATATTCATTTTTTCTTTCTTTTCCTTTCGCATCAAGTAATATTGCTAATATGACACGTATGGTACCTATTCAATTAGCATCTCATTCTAATATGCCTTCTCGTATTCATAATCCTGTCAAATCATCCGTATAGGTGCATATAGAGGGTATTATTACACACATTTTTTAAGTGTAAAAGATAGATTGACAAAAGTTTTTTTTTTTTTTTTTAGGTACTTACATGTGCATTGTACATGCCCATCATCCGCTGCAACAGTCTCGGATAATGTTAAATCATTTCATACTATCGTTATAGTATTGAAGCAACTATTTTTACATCCGCTTTCCTGCAGAATTATATAATTCATGGCTGCTGGATACGATTTTCCGTCTCGACGCGAATTAAGCGAGTGTAAAAAAAAACAAACAAACAAAAAACAAAACAAAACCGCTTTTTGTATGATGTTGCGTATGCAGCGCCTCTGTCGGAGTAGTAACGAAAATCGGTCAGAAAATTTAAATATCTCCTGCTATAGCCGTTCATTTTCCAGCGAAAATGGCCGCCACATATTTGTAAACCTTAACCTCAATCAATATTATCTCCACACTGCTCACTCTGCTCAACGTTTAATTCATTTTTGTCTACCGATTTAATAACAAAACATTGATATTTCGCACGGGAAGCTGATTTTACAAACGAGGTAAGCTCATTTAAAGTGTGACGATTTATGAGAAAAGAAAAAAGAAAAGAAAATGGAACAAACTATCGAACCCATGGATGTCGACACTTCCTTCACGACGGACGACATCGCGAAGGAATCTATTCATCAAGCTAAAATTTATGCCGCCACCATCAAACAAAAACGATCCGTAAGTGTATTCTATTTTTTTATCTTATTTCAACTTAATTGATTACACGGTGACCCGTGCATAAAGTTCTCAAGTCCGTTTTTAAGAATTCGATCGGAATGATAATTTATCAATGAACTGTACTCGATAAAAATTTTTAAAAACAGACATTTTTTTAAACATTCATCCGAATTGTAAATTTTAAGTGCTCGACGAACTTTTAGAATTAAATTTTTACTCAAATACGGGAATAAATTATTTTATTTTGGACACGAATGTTCCGATGGGAGAGAAATCATTGAATTATCGCTAATGTGCGCTAATACCGCAACATATTGTAGTTATAGTTTAGTCTTTAGAAGTCAACATTAAGGTTGGGTTAAACATTAACATAATCTGAAAATATTTTCAATCAATTTTTATCAAAAATTAACTCTCTCTCTCTCTCTCTCTCTCTCTCTCTCTCTCTCTCTCTCTCTCTCGCTCGCACTCGTATGTGTTTAGACTCGCGTTAGGATCATTTTAAACATCGGACGACCAATATAAATTGTTCGTGTTCATTTTTCAAGATACCAGAAGTTCGGTATGAAAATTATGATAGAACTTTCACAACTGGCATCGACATATTTGGTCCGGAGGAAAAATTGAAAATGGAAGAGCGTGCAAAGCGTTTTGGTCTACAAGAAAATCTGAAGAAATCGCACGCGGAGAAAGACAAGGATTTGTATTTAAGGTTTGTCAGATAAAAATTCCTATTGACGTTCTTTGCATTTCGTTCTTGGATGCATTTAGAAAAATATATTACCGTCACAAAATGGCTTGTGAACAAAAAAAAAAAAATTCTAGTAAATATTATTTGATAATATTTAAATTGAGAATAAAAATTTTATTCTCAATTTTTCAATGACGAAAAACAAACAGTTTTTAGTTCAAAAGATTACAGTGTTTTTAATACTCCATTACAAACTGGTAATTAAATAATCTCTTGATAACAGTGACTTGAATTTTTTTAGAAGGAAAAATTCATCTGTAGAAAAAAAAAAGCACCAATAATAATAGTTTTCTTATGGTAAATAAATAAATTAAATCAGCTCCCGATGTATTTTTTCAGCATGGGCATCGCAGAAGAAAATGAAAACACAAAAAATCTCAGGTTGAACGTTTTACACATGAGGGGAACGGAAGATATGAGCACCAAAGATGTCTTCCAATATTTCAAAGACTATGCTCCCGCTTCTATCGAATGGATAAACGATGTTTCATGTAAGACCATTGATTATTGGTACCAAGCGATGTGATACTTTTCTTCTTATTTTTCTGAGGATCTTCGCCAGTGGCACAGCCTGAAATTGACAAAGTTTATTTGCTTATTTTATTAATTTTTTTTTTTCCGATTGGCATGGTGGTAACCCTGTATAGAAGTATTTGTTTGATATATTAAAAAGAAACAAAAAATATCGAGTTTGCAATTGCTATTAATATTTTTTTTGTCAAGTCATTTTTGTCAGATTTCAAACTTCATCTGTTTTATTCATAAAAATCTTGGTTGTATGAACAATTTCAGACGGTATTGCTGGAAAGGTCACTCTGAATTAATTAACAAAAAATGCGTTAATAATGAGAAAAAAGAAAAGGAAAGAAATACATAATTGTCTCAGGTAACGTCGTATGGCACGATAAGATATCGGCGGCCAGAGCCCTTCTACGACTATCAATGAAAATCGTCGGGCTTGATGAGAAGGTAGCGGCGGACAGGCACCTTAAATCGGAGGCAAGTAGTTTTGATGACGAAAACAAGCTAGCCAATGACGATTGTATCATTCAAGTTGTCGGAGATGACGGATCCACAGGTGAAGGATGCAATAATAAAATAGATGGTGATAGTGTGATAAGCCTCAGGGATATCGATTGTCCGCTGCCACCGGGCCTCTGGCGGAAGGGTATCGATTATCCGAAGTCCAAGGCTATTCTCTTGAGGTTTGCCACAAGGGCCGATAAAAAACAGCCCAAGGCTGAAAAAATGAGCGATTATTACAAGAAATATGGGAATCCAAATTTCGGAGGTAAATATAAACGTATTATAGAAGCGTGACAAACACGACTTGAGGTCGTGTGAGCGTCCTTCACATCTGCTGAAAAGCAAATTCGGCCTGAACCAGTCGAGATACAACACAATTCGTACGCGGCGGCAGCTCTCTGGTTGATAGACGCGATTGAAACATAAAATTTCACCCAAAGAAATATGCCCTTTTTCATTCTGTATCTGCCTTTGTCAACAAAGAAACGGAAGCTACGTGTTCTTTTTGCTCTTCAACCGAATCTGATGTCATAGTCAATTGAATTTTTTAGTAGCCAATTCATGAGAGGATTGATCGTTCGTTTCTCAGGTATACATATTGAAAAGCTCGTAAACTTAACATTATGCAATAATCTATCATTATGAGTGAATGTCGATTGATCAATATCTTTGCATATTATTTCTACTTTTTCATTTGCCAAGCCAAAATGTTCAATTGTCATTTGTAAATTGCTGTCGATACAACAATAACAAACATTCGTGCCGAGACAATTGTTTATAAAACTCTACATTAATAATAATAATAATAATAATAATAATAATAATAAAACAAGTATACAGTAATATTTTAAAAGACGAGATTTGAACACGATTGATCCGTTGGTTAACGCAAAAAGGGCATGTTCGGCGCACCAATTTCACGTTAGGAGATCCGGAAAACGGACGAAACGCATACAGAATCTTTTGTCTAGGTATAAAAGGGCTCCTGACGGAATCACGAAAGAGAATGTACAAGCAAGTGCGCCAGTCCAAAAACCGATGCGACGATACATTTTCGGACGACGAGTGGGATAGAAAACGTTCAAAAAATCCTTGGGGAGCCCTTTCGAAGACTTGGGGTCTGAACGATTCGGTTGAGGACACCTTTGTCCGAGCAGAGCTTACTACCACCGAACAGAAAAGCAGCGTGAAGGAACGACTTGGTTTCAAGAGTCAACCGAAGGAGCCTTTACCCTCGGCGGCTCTACCTCCATCATGTGCCGATGAATCCAACAACGAAGCGAATAGCGGAAGCAGCGATGAGGAATGGTGCAAGAGGAGCAAAATTCTTCGAATGCGGATGCACGCCGATGACGAGGAAGAAAAGATGCTTAAAAAACGAATAAAACAACGTACGCAGGAGGTCGGTGAAACTCGAAAGATTCATAGACTAAATCATGTTTATAGATTGTTTTATTCTTTGCACGTTCGTACTTGCTAGTTTTCTTTTTTAACTCAAAAGGTTGTCGTTCGGAGGTATAATCGAATGAACCTTCGGTATACCGCTACAGGCTAACGCGGATAGCAAAATAGATTTTTCCTGAAAAGTATTACTGCGATTACAGATTACTTATCTTATATCCGTATATTGTTTCTTTTATTATTCTCCTATTTAAAATTAAAACAATCGAAAACGACGTAAGGTATATCCCGATCTTTTCCCATCGAATTTAACTATACGTATATAATGCTATCGAGACAAAAATAATGACACACGGATTAATATGCAGATGCACGCAAGTATCCTGAACCAGCGCAGCGACTTGCGATCCCGGCTTATTAACACAAGAAGACCTGTTTATCGTGACGCGATTCAAATCGTTGTAACCAGTACTTCCGAACAATGCAGACTGCAGCGAACGCAGCTACCCGAGGTAATAGCCAACAACATAATATATACTATAATATAATATAAGTAATTCCATACGTATTGCGACAAAGTATTAACGCAATTTTTCAAGGCGGACGATTCCGAAATTACTGAGCCAGAGGAAAATCAAGTAGAAGAAGTAGTAGAAGCAGAAGAAGCAGAGGAAGCAGCAGAAATCCAAGTGGAAGAACCCGAGGAAGGGGAGTGGGTGGAAGAGGTCCAACAGATTGTGGAGGAGAACGATGAAAGCGATGACAGCGACGTATCGGAGAAGGAAGTTCAAGGTCCGAAGGGAAGTGTAATCAAGGTTGTCCCGCGCGTTAAGCCGAGGGTTGCATCTACCGTCTGGGCAAGACTGAACAACAAAAAATCTAACGATGAATCGAGAGATAGGTATATATGCATAACGGATTAACCCAAAAAAAAAAAAAGGCCACATCATTTGTCGTTATAGTTACCAACTTTTTAGCAGATGGGTATCACTGTTTTCGTAACGGCCAATGTTGTGGAGAAAATATTGACAACAATTTTCAATGTCTTTTTTTCCGTCTCGACAGATCTTCGTCGAAAGGGCATCTGAGGGAAACCCTAAAGGGAGATCTGAGATCGCGGTTAGGGTATCAGAACCGTGCTCGTTCACCATTGCGGATAGAAGTTAAAAACGATAAATATGCCGAAGAAAGCAACGACACCGAATGACCTTGTAAATTTTTGAAATGACTTAAAAATCATTAGAGCACGATACGAGAAGAAGCTGAACCGAGATCCGACACAATTGAATTTATAGACGATTATTAATATTGAACAATATATATGCATAATACATATAGTATAATTTCACAATAAATCGGTAAAACATACGTAAAAAATGTTGGTATTATTTCTAACTGGTTGACTGCTTATGACTGGGGCGATACCTTCCTCATACGCATATAAGGCCAGAATACCTACTATAGTTCTTCCATTCCCATCAATCAACGACCAATTAGCTTACTTTCGGCCATAAATTACAACATTTGTTATATGTCCTTGCTTAACCCTATATGCATTTAAACAGTTAGAGTCCAGAGGTTTATACTTGAGAAAAATATTTCACTGCTAACACTTTTCGGTTATCAAGGATGACGAAAAAAACCTCAAATTTTCAATAGATTGCTTCAACTATTGCGAACGTCGACTCAACGACGCCATGGAACACAGCGAGTCGTTAAAAAACGCAGATTCACTGAACGATTTCATCGAAAATTCAGTATTAAAAGCCGATATATTATACATTAATAATTGCTTGATTAAAATTATGGTACAGTAAAATTGAAAATTCATAGACCAAATATTTAATAGATGTGCATCAGCAACAACACAACAAATACACATACATAACGTTCAAGTATATTAGGCCTGATGATATTGATAATATACCAATGTATACACTACGATCTATTGCTGCCTGCATTCCACTTTTCCTATGTCGCCATGTCTTTCTTTTTTTTCTTTCATTCACTTCTCATAATTTTCTTAATTTTACGCAACGGCTCTCATTAATTAATGCGCTTATGCAACAATATCCGGTCCCTCCCCAAACAAATTCCGTAATCGATGTAACTTCCACCTGACAATCATTCAATAAACATCTCGCACCTTTTTTCCCTGACCGGGTCTTTTTTTTTTTTTAGCATTCCCCGTCTGCATTCACAAGACAGAACATGTATCAAGTGGACTTGTAGATTAAGGCCCAATAGGCACGCCTCCCAGCGTTCCATATTTTCTTTATTATTGCAACCGATATAAAGTTCTCTTACTTCGACGTGATGACTAATATCGAATACATCGCAAGGTTTCTTTTTTTGTTTTTTCGGAAAATAGAGTAACCTAACGGCCTTTCTTCGCGTGATTTTCGCGTGTTGAATAGATGTCTAATGCGACCGTTCTTATTTGGTGACAAAATTTTCGCGAATACTTTCGCCCAAACGAACGATTCAAAAACTTAACGATTATCAGTAACCTACAATATTGTGGCATTTACGATTTGACGAATCTTCAACGCATATAGCGACAGAAATCTTGATCGAAAAATGTTCAAGTTAATCGAAAAATGAAAGAAAATAACGTTTATTCTCTTATTGGTATATGGCAAGCAATGGAGTTACTAAATTTTCTTGGTTGTTTGTTGTTTTTTTTTTCACGTATTTCACGTATATTATTATTAAATAATACGAAGTTTAGCTTCTGCTCGACTCTTCACCTTTCACATATGCTCGTTACAATTATCGACGCGGTTTTTTTTTTTTATCGGTTGTACCAAGTTGAACAATGATATGATTTATACAGAAGACAAAAGACACACATATTGAAACATAGACCTTACGGATAATATGTTGATCCAACGATAGAGATTTTGTATCAATCGCGATATATGTGGCTTTTCAACATGGTACGAAGGCATTGAGATAACCATCATGTTAATTACACGTCTTTCATCTATAGTATAATATTTCAAAATTGTACCGCAAATTAAGTCGGTTAATCGCTCAAATTTATAAAGAACAATATATATATATATATATCCTGGGTTAATTCACTAAGGATTATTTGACTTGAACAAAAGAATAAAATCTAAATGCCAACTAAACCAAACATTAAAACAATCTAAATTAATGACGATATTATTTTTCTTTGTAGAAACCTGACCACGTCAATACTACGGGTTAGAGACCAAATTCTCAGATACATTTACGACGGTGACATATGTAACACTTGAAAAACAAGAAGGAATGATTTATTTATGCGAAATAGGTCGCTTGGTATTAAACAAAAACAGTTATATCGACGACCTCATTGTTGATTGCCACGGACAAGACCGGGGTGGAAGTACGATATTTTTATTTATTTATTTGATTCTTTTCTTTCGCGCACAGCACTGGATTCTGTATGAGCCAATGCGTTGGTAATGTTTCGATATCGAAAAGAATTATCATCAAATACATAATAATATACACACATTTAGAACAGGAGAACAATTGAATGGAATAACAAGAGAACAATTATCATATTATAAGTTGCAAGATGATTATTTGGAAACGTACAACTTAATTTTAGCCAAGTTAAATTTTCCATTTCTTTTGCTATACATACGCACACGCAGGCACGCACGCACGCACGCACTCACGCACTCACGCACTCACGCACTCACGCACTCACGCACTCACGCACGCACACATATCCCAAGCCTACGAATGCAACGTTAAAAGAATATTCAAAGTCCACAGAGTTTTACAAACACGAAAATAGCGTCGAAAAGGGATACCGATAAATTCGAATTTCTCGTAACTATACTCCATACACTTGGATCGATATAAATGTATGGACGAATTACAAATTCATTATTCTAAATGTTGATAAATTTATAAAGATTTGTCACAAATGTCCGATAACGAAAGCGCTGGAAACATACGCCAGCGGAACAATGTGTGGCTACTGACATCGGGATAATACGTAGATAGATGCCATCTGATTTGCGATCGTTCGCTTTTACTACAGTCACGCTAATAAGAAAAGTAACCAATGAAAAATTGGCCCCCGATATATCTATGGATAGAAATTTCAGAGGGTAAAGTGCCATATGAGAGCGACTTGCGTTAATCGGACAAACCAAAGGTTACAGGCAATTTGAAATAGAGACAAATTTTCGATGGTATCTTTATCAAATAGAATTTCCATTCCGTGTGGGGTAATGAGACGTTGACGTTTTTCGACAACGATGACCGTAACTTATAAAGAATCCAGAAAGACAGACCCCATTATAATGCCGCTGATAATTTATTTCGCACTAATGATAATTTGATTCGGTACTTAATAAGTTCGGAAGTAATGTTCTGAATACAAACAAGTATGCAGAACTGTTACGAAAACTGCGTATCTGCGATCTTTTTTTTTTTCTTTCTTTCTTTTTGTAACAAAAATATTATTATGACCCTTCTTTTTCTGTGAATTATATCTGTGGTAAATATAATTTTTAACCGTATATAAACAACATTTGAGACACACGCGATGATATATCTGCAGTTACATTTTCCATTTTTTGTTGCTGTGGTTTTTTTTTTTTTTTTTTTTTTTTTTTTTTTTTTTTTTTTTAAAGCTCTCAACAAGTGTAGCTCTATTAATAATTTCTTTGCGAATGAATTGAAAATAATGAAAGGTGGGACAATCTCTGAATTGTGTAAAGGCTAATTTTTCTAAGATAAAAATCGTAACGAGTGACAACATTCCGTTGGCATAAAATAAATGCTACAAACAAGTTTACCGTGAACCATATAATGTCGAATGCTAAATAATGAAAAAAATGGTATCCCACCGTTTTAAAGCACAATATGATATACAATTACAGCCGACGATGGCCGCTATGAGAGAAACGGGCTTGTCACAATGAGAATACCGATCGCGATAATTGCTTGATAATTAAATCACAGACAGTGTACGTAGGTGGAATAACAATTGCGAAGAAAATAAAGGAGAAAGATGATTGAAAGAAAGGAAAATGCCGCGAATCGGCATATATGCACTAAAATCTATTTTACTCGGGACAAGTAAAAAGCTTATTGTACAAATTAATATTATGCATTTAATTGTAACAAAAATCACGTATATTTTCGGGTAGTGACATGTGAATGTACAAGTGTATTACGCGGGACTCCGGTCGTCTCATGATAACCGCATATACCCCAGTTTCTTTTTCCATTTATTATTTTCGTTTTATTTATCGTTTACCGTTCAACGACTGACCCTAGTAATTGTTTATTAGATCCGATGAGGGTAATGTTGTTTATTTATCGGTAAACGGGAGCAGCGGTCGTCATGGCTTTTTAAGAGCCTCGTTGACTTTCTTCTCATCGATATTCGTAGCTATCCACTTTGGTGATTCACGCTGTTCTGTGCGAAAAGGCATATTGTCATTATTCGATGATGCTGTAAGGGAAACCTTACACTATTCGTCAATTTGACATTCTATCGTTGATTTACGTAATGAAATTTTCAAGGCTTATAAAAATATTATTGCCGTTTTTGGCCATGACAGTTTCGTTCATGAATTTTTGATTGAAAGAGATTTCTTTTACATCTCGATATCGTCTTGAGACTGTTATTACCGATATAATGTTGACTGTATGCTCGTAAAACAGTCCATCTCTGTTGCGCTGTAACTAAGTGGAGTGAAAAAAAAAAAAAAAAAAATTGATGTCTTAATTTAACAAGATGTACCTTTACGGGAAGTCGATCGGGCCGTCATTTTATCATTGGACTACATGGCATTTTCCTGATTATGAGAAAAGTGCGATGTTTCCTCGAATATGTATTGTTTGAGAACCTCCTTTGGTAGATCATCGAACTCCATGTCGAATTTAAATGGTTCCTCCGCCACGGGCTGCTCGGAATAAATAAACGGATGAATATTTGGAAAATGAAATTGATATGAAAAAGATTACCTCGTCGGCAGGATCGTAATACTGTTCGAGATAAGGATGCGCAAGGGCATCTTCAACAACGATTCGTTTATTCGGATTGAAGGTCAGCATTTTATCGAGAAGATCGAGAGCCCGAGGTTCCGCGTTCGGGTACAAACTTGTCCATGGCAACTTCGGTTTGTACGGCAATGATTGGAGATAACTGCGCGCCTGTAGAGAATAATTAAAATAATTATTGGAAGCAAATCCACAAGACAATCGAGCGCTTCCGAACGCAGTCTATAATGGGGTATTAGCACCTTCTCATTTATTATATACTCGAGGTCTTCGGGCGATGGCGAGCCTAGAACTCCGAGAATGTGGTTTAGCTGATCGAGGTAATGCTTTCCGGGAAAAATAGCACGTCGGGACAACATTTCAGCGAGTATGCAACCCACCGACCATATATCTATGGATTTCGTGTAACCCTGCAAAAAATTATTTTTATAGCGATTAATATCGGACACGATAAATTTTTTGTTGTTGTTGTCATCGGACATTTATTATTACGAAATTTTTATTATCATTGTTATTATTAGCTCTTTGAAAATTACCTTAGAATTGAGCATTATTTCCGGTGCCCTGTACCACCTCGTGGCGACGTATTCCGTTAGAAAACCGGCATGGTTGTGATCGGGATCGGCGACTCTCGCCAGGCCAAAGTCGCAAATCTTAAGGTCGCACGTAGTATTCAGCAAAAGATTGCTCGGCTTGAGGTCTCGGTGCAACACGTTTGCCGAGTGTATGTACTTTAAACCTCGGAGTATTTGATATAAGAAGTAACATATGTGATCGTTACTGATTGCCTGTTTCAACATTTTTTATTTCTTTATCCTTCATTTATATACGACTTTCTCTAACTAATATTCAATTAATTTTTAGGCTCACCTGAGTTTTCAACAACTTGTACAAATCAGTTTCCATTAAACATTGAACAATGTAGACATCTCTCATTTGATCTATGGAAGGCGCCCTCAATATATCTCTTATATCTATTATCTGCAAATAATTGTTTTTCTCTTAATAAATTAATAAATAAATTGTTTTATTCTTCAAGAGTAGTCCTAGAACTCACGTTCTCGTGCTTAAACCTGGTTAAAATCTTGATTTCCCTTAGGGTCCTTTGGCTGTATGTTTGATGCTCGAAAGGCGATATTTTCTTTATAGCTACTTTTGTTTTCGTCACATTGTCGTAAGCGGATCTAAGGAATTAAAGTTAAAAATTACAATACCCATGAGACGTCCTCGATCGTACACCGTCTATGGCGAAAAAATAATAGAAAATATGAAATTTATTATTTTAATCGTTTTAGTAGTACCATTGCAGAATTGGTCACTTAAAAGTAATAAGTATAAAGAGGTTGCTTAATTATCCCTTACACTGCCTTCAACGCCCTTGAGCACTTCCATAGCGTTAATGGGAGCCTAAAGACGTATATTTACTCTGAAAATATTCTATTAAATGAAAAACGGTCTCGGGGAAAAATTTATTGAAAATATTTTGAGGTTACGTTGATGTTGAGGCCCACCTTGGGGATGATAGTGTGTTAACCCTTTATGAGTCGGAAACGGGGCTAACAGACGCTGGATGGGGGCGACACGCGTTGCCACGGTAGCGCCTAAGAGTAAGGATAGAGGTGTGACTTTTTACAAATATATAATTTTAATTTAATGCTCGAGTGGTCGGTTAAAACCGCTTGGAGTCCTCATTTATTTAGAAAGTCGCCAAGTGAGATAACAATTCTAAAAACGTCCAATCAATCATATCTCACGGATATAAATATTTGTCACTGTTGTTGCGGTAGATAGGGAAGAAACAAGATAATCGTAAAGCTAGATAAGAGCGCGTTGGAAAGCAAAAAAAAAATACTCGACCCCGACGACGGAAATAATTGTTCATTATCACACGATAAGTTAAAAAGAAACACGATTCTTTGAGTGTACATCGAGTTTCCGACACGTCGCCACCAAAGCTGCGGCACTCTAAAGGATATTTAAAGGGGTGTGACGTTCGTTTGAAACTGGCGCCAAGCCGAGGCGATAAATAACGGTTTGTCACGACGATTACTCGTCAAATTTACGAGGCGTAAGGATCGCTGGGGAACAAAAAACGTAACGGCAGTAGCAATAATAGCAATAATAATGATGCTGCTGATGATGATGATGACGACGATGATGATAATTGATTATCGTTTAACGATGTAATAGAGGAAGAGAAAATAATAATTGTTTATCTCGTCGTCTGTCATACAAGCGCGGCCGATCGTCATGGCCCTGTCGTCTGTACGGTTGAGTCAAATCATTATCAGATTTTTAATGTGATATTCGTACGAATGACTTACACGACCATTCCGTATGCTCCCTCGCCCATGTAAGCCAAATTGGTGTAACGTGGACCGACCTCGAAAACCTGTCCCCGAACTATTCCAGCATTTGGATTCACACTCGCCGAACTTTCGCTCGCCATTTTGACAACTACTTTGCGCTACGCCACCCACCCCTCGTTTTTTTTTCTTTTCTTTTTTTTTTTTTCCTTGTTCCCGCACGGCGAACGCGGAGCGCGGACCTATACTGAATATTAACCCGAGACGTGCGGTAGCTTGCGACAAGTCACGACAAGTTGCTAATCGGAACGGAACGGAACGGAACGATGCGAAACAACAGCGCCACCGAGTAGATAACAATCCGTCAGCAATTATTATTCTTTTCTTACAAACCAATTATTCATCGCTGAACCATTGACAAGACATGAACGCACCGCCGACATTTGAGTCATTTCTTCTTTACGAGGGAGAAAAAAAGTTAGTGCATTCAGTCCCTTCTTTTCCATACATCGCAGATTATCCTAACCTCAAATCTTTTGATTTTGTTTACAGGATCGTTAAAGAACAAGACACCAAAGTTCCTAATGCAGCGATTTTTACTGTCAACAAGGAGGATCACACTTTGGGAAACATGATTAGAAAGTACGAAATATTTATCTCCCATAACATGGTCATTGTAGACCCGTGTCTGGTTACACGAGTAGAATTTTTTTTTTCTTTTTTTTTCCGTCGAGTCTCGTACGCGTTTATTCTTAAAATTTCATGTGGGCTATTTGATAAATCGTTCATTAATAATATATTATTCAATTTATTACAGCCAATTACTAAAGGATCCGCAGGTTCTCTTCGCCGGATACAAACTGCCTCATCCCCTGGAGCACAAATTTGTCATCAGGATTCAAACAACTTCGGACTACACTCCCCATGAGGCTTTCATGCACGCAATCACAGATCTTATTGCCGAACTTTCTCTTTTCGAGGAAAGATTCAAGGTGCGACGATTAATCTTTATCCGTTTTTCTCACAGTTTCTATTCTTTCTGTCTTTGTTTACTCAATCTTTTCCTTTTTTTTTTTTGTTTCTTTTCAGGAAGCTATAAAAGAAAAGAAAGAAGGGCTGGATTAACAAATAAATAGTTCGAATACTAACAAAATCTTAAAGACTTGTAAATACATTGACATCGGTGTTGTCCCAAAAATATTTGATTTTGTACCAACCTTCGTAATAAATTAATTCATTTCATCTGCTACCGCGTCTCTTCATCGTTAACCTGTCTTTCACAAGTATCCACAATATTAATGTCCAAAAGGGACAACCAATGACTTTTCTTTCAACAGTTCCATGTCGATTCTACTTCAGGTATAATAGATATTTCACAGGAGAGCAGTTTTAAAACGCTTTAACATTTAGTGATTAGCGCACAAGTTTTCAACATGAAGAATGCTTGTTCAAATTAATTTAAATTCAATTAACAAGTACATGCAATATCAAGAGGATTGCTAGTAGATTATGACGAATCTCAAAGATTTTAACAACAATTTGTTTCCGTACATTTTTAAACTTCATAATGAATCAAATTTTTCTCAGAATTCCGAAATCTGTACCGACATACAATTGCTTCTTTTGTTTTATTTTTTTATTCATATTCAGATCATACAATTCAGGATTATCATATAATAATATTGTAAATCGAGAATAATCGCGAATCCACTGCGTTTAAAAAAATATGGGGCAAAAGGATTACTTATTGGCAAGATAAGGGTAAACACTGTACAAGACATCTAATCCGATAATCTGAGAGGGAAAAAAAGGTGACAACGCGTTCGACAGCTAGTAATCTGGAATAAAGGGCCAAGATGTTCCCATTACTGTGACTCGGGGATTAATATTACTTTTATTTCTTATATAACGGCAAGTTTTGCGTCTTGTGCGACAGTCGAGAATAGATCAAATGTGATTCCTCACGTCATTACATTCAGGTATGTTACGAAGGCAAGTGGTGGTGGTGGTGGTGGTGGTGGTGGTGAAAATCTGAGTGTTCCAATTAGACCGTCGAATGACAGGAGGACTGCTTCGGTAACGTGATACGCCCTTCGCACACAGGGTACAATTTCTCCGCATTAATATTTGCAACTAACAAAAAATAATAATAAAAAATAAAAATAAAAAATTTATAATTGTAGAAGTATGACGATTCTGAAAACCGGATTTAGAATCACTTTTTTTTCTCCCCTTATTCAGTACGTTAATTTCATAATTAGGAACCATAGCGCCAACTACGTATTTTTTTTTTTTCTATGTACACGCGAAAAACAATAAATATTAAATAGATTATCGTCGATCTGTTTATACTAATTGTTATGTACATAATTACATCAAATATTTAAGTATAAATTGTATGTAGGTTTTGTGCCGGCTGACTCTCCCTTTTTACTGCGAACTTCGTACTCGCCGCATCACCGTTATTAAGAAAATGGCTTAATTGTTAATCGTACATTAAGTGGATTTTCTTAACGAGTATCTTAGAACCTGCAATAAAACGCCAATTTTCTTCACTCGCTTCACGAGGAAGCGAAGCCCAATAGCGAAGCGCATGCCATCTCACCGAAGATGCTAGATTAAACAAGAGTTTTTACAGCATTGCATTGAGCGGTTATTTTAATGAAAATTTAATTTTTTTCAATTATTCATCAGCCAATTCATATCGATGAAAATTCTTATCCAATTTAGCATCCCAGCCTGTTCACTACGATGACGGTGTCCGATGATTAATTGCCTACGTAATAAACTAAATAATATGATGAAAAAATCATCATAATAACAGTAATGCAAATACAAATTCGCAAAAAAATAATTATTTCCTACTACGAACTTCGGCGACGGCATATTGCTCTAGGGATACATGATAAAAAGAAAAACATAAATCACTATTTTGCTAAACGCTTTCACTGTAGAGGAAGACGCCCGTAATTTAAATAACAGTATTATAATTACGATTAAATCGGTCGTATAAAAATATACTATGAAAATTCAACGTATGTTTTTCCTTTAGGACTTACATTTTTTTTTTGTTATATCATTCAATACCACAGAGCACGAGATATTTTGTTATTGTTGTTTCACTAGCATTTCCAATAATTCAGAGACATTGAAAATATTACGGAAATAATTTGGCTAGCATCACGTGCGATGCGGACTGCGGCCCGGCGCTACACTCTTCGCGTAAAGTACAAAGTTGAAGCAGTTTTTTTTTCCGCCAATGCGTCAAGCTCAAAATGTCTCGGCATCGTCGCAGTTAAGTGTGTCGTGTCCAAACACTGTAAAAGAGGCAGAAACAACATAAAGTCTGTTAATAAATCATAAGTTTCATTATATAAAATGAAGCACCAAGAATTCAATAAAGGCAATTGCTATGATATAGGAATTTTTCCAGAAAACTTTGACACGCGTTGATTGAATCAGTTTTAGCCGGCCAAGCTATTTTAGCCGGCCAGGTGAATAAAATCGAGCCCCTCAACGTCGCTTTGTACTTTAAGTCCAAAAAGGCCGGCGGATTAATGTTCAGCGGGCGAAAATACTTTGGAATACGTTGCAGGTAGCATTAGAAAAAAACATAACGATTCGTCAAAAAATTCCAAGACTGTATGAGCTTAGCCGGCTAATATAGCTTGGCCGGCTAAGACGGATTAGCCGGCCAAATCCATTAACTATAAAATCCATTAGCCGGATAAGATATTTTAGCCGGCTAGGCCGGCCTATCTGTACAGCCTTAATCGCGGCATTAGGCAGCGTTCGGGCACTGCTCATAAAGCTGTGGATAATTCAGGTCCGATGACAACGATCACCGAATAAAATCAATGTGGCATTGTTAGCATGAAAATAGTGTACTATTTTCGATGTGTGTATTACGACCACCGTAATTATTGTGGATATCGACAGCTGGGTAAAAAAATTAAACTTATTGCAGTACTGAAACATTTAGATATTCACATTTAAAAAATCAATACTGCATTTGTCAGTTTCTACACTAAATAAACAGCGAACAACAGTTAAAAATGATTCGGGATGGATTTGAAATCCAAGTATCTGACAGCCCCGAGAAATGCACGATATGTGAACGTGACTTTGGTAGCGCACTAATGATGATAAATTGTCTATCGAAGTACTTACCTTCGCAATTGTCGCAATAAGGTCTATCGACCGGTACTTTTTTTTTCGATTTGCTCGGTTTTTCGACCTCCGCGAAATCCTGGGCCTGACGTGGACACTCTTCCGTTTCATGAAGATCAAAGCGATCGCATATATCGCAGAACATACGCGGCGTTGCCATTCGTTTGTCCAAGGTACTTCTGTAATATACCAGACTGATTAGTTTTCCGTCATAACGTTTTTCTTCGATTTCACTCGACGTTCATGTAAAACTTTCGCGTTTAAACATTTCAACAAAATGATTTTTATAAAAAATTTTAAACAAGTCAATGATTTTGGCAGATCGCTTTAATATTATTAAGGTGATGTGAAATACCGCCGTCGGTAACAAAAACTGTACTATATGCCGTTTCAAGACCGCGGTCCGCCAACGAAAAAGCAAAATTGTCTTTCCCTGAGGAATCGGCAGACGGAGCGAAAGACAATTTTCTTCTTTCTCGTCCTTTCTTTTTGTTACCAACTGGACGCGGGGGATATACCACATGACCTTAAGCCGACGTTACCATAAATACCTGCTATAATCGTCGGCCTCGTTAGCGGGCACACCCATCTCAAGAACTTCGATCTTGCACACAAGCGTCTCATTCTTTCGTTGCATGTCGACAATTACGGAATTGAGAAAATCAATTTGTCCTTTGTACGTCTCGTTTTCATCGGTCAATTTCTTCAACTCGTTATGACGATCTACAACGATTATCTTGTCATATCCAATGCATAAAAAACAAAAATTACGATAACGTCCAAAAACAAACCTGAATTCTGATTCATATTCCCCGCGACCGATTGAATTTTAAGATTGGTTGGATAATTTTCGATCTGCCAAGATAAAAACATTAAATAGTGAGTCAATTGATAGGTACCTGGATGTTTTTAAAAATTTTGTTGTTGTAAAAACATGTGAAAAAACGCAACCTTCTGACCAAGATTCGTTCTTAGAGTCCCGTTCGATCATATATTAGATAAGACCAAGAGGCAGTTCAACAAAAGATTCTGTTGCCTCATGGCTTGTAATCACCACTCACCCCCTGATTGTTTTTCTTATTTTCATCAAAAGTTTTCAAATCCTCCAGTGCTTGATTCAATTTTCCTACGAGCTGTTTATTCTCCTTCTCCCTGAAGAAAGGAACAAAAAGAAAAAAAAAGATAACGTTGCGGCATTAAAGTTATATACAACACTTTTGTAATGTATCCTGAATAATAATTTTTTTCTTTTTTATATATATATGTATATATATATCATGAGAAGGGAATAAAAATTTTATCGACAATAATTAGCGAGTACTCACAAGCGATTTTGATTTTCCTTCAATTGCACAGCTTCTTTTTTCGTCAAGGTTAATTCTTCTTCCAAACTACAAAGATTCTTGACGGTCGAACTTTCCATTTCCCGCAGCAACGTTTCGATTTTTTCTTGTTCAGTCTCCAATGATTTTTCTACAGATTCTTTGCCGAGGCGAAGAGTCTCATTCTGTTTGGCAAGCTCATAAATTTCAGACTGTTTAGCTTCGAGTTTTGTCGCAACGCTTTGCCGTTCATCCTTGACCATGTTTGCCTGAATTACGCGTAAACTATCGATTTCGTTCTTCATTTCCTTTACAAGATTTTCCTTTGAAATCAATTCGGTATTTAACACGACAATATTTTCCTGCAGTATTTTGTTTTCCACTTGAACGCCATTTACGAGGGCGGCAGCCCTCTGCGCTTCCATTTCATCAGCCTGTTTCGAAGAGTTCAAATCCTCGAGCTTTTTCTTCAATGATTCAGTTGTGACTTGAATTTCTTCAATTGCCTTATTTTTTTCGCCCAATTCATTTTCCATTTCACTCAATTGGATTTTCAATAATTCAATTTGTTTAGTAAGCTCAAATTTCTCATTAACGCTTTCCTCAAGTTCTTTGTTCTGGTTATCCAGCAGAACTTGAATCGTTTTAACAGAATTGTCGGCTTTCTTTAGACTATCTGATAATTCAACTTTTTCCATTTCCGTCGTTTTCAAAGTTTCGGTAAATTCATTCAATTTATCCTGCAATTCCTTCCCAGAATTTACATTGTTTTTCAAGCGATACGTTAGCTCTTTATTAGTTGATTCGGCGCGTACAAGTTGCCCCTTAAGGTTTGACAATTCAAGAGAATTTTCTGTTTCCGTGCTGGCGCGTACGGAATTTAATAGAGCGAGCTCCATTAACGATTCGTTGTATTTCTCGCTTGACAAATTCGCAGCTACGATCGCTTCATCCCTTTCCCTCTTTATTTCTCCAATTTTCTCCTCTAATCTTTCCATTTGAGAATGTTGATCCAATATCGAAGCCTCCAGTTTCTTTTGTTTTTCACTTTCGTTATCGATATTTTGTGTCAGTAGGTTTACAGATTTTTCTAATTCAACCCGTTCCGTTGCCAACTTTTCGCACGTTTCCTGAGATTTTTTCCACTCCTCACGAAGACACATAATTTCCTTTTTTAAATCTACGGATATATTTTCGAGCCGCTTTTCTTTATCCGAAGCTTCTTTTTCCAACGAAGAATATTTTTCGTTCAATAGGTGGAAATTTTCGTTGGTTTTTCCAAGTCTATCGGTCAATACCGCGATTTCGGTACTCTTTATTTTCAACTCTGCGGACATTTTTTCTTTATCTTTCACCGTTTCAATAAATATCTGCTCTTTTGTTTTTAGTTCCTCAATTTCGGAGGTCAATTCGACTTTTGATTTTACCTCGGTGATTATTTTATTTTTAAGTTCTTCAGACTCGGCCCGGTATTCTTTTGCTAATTCGTTTGACTTTGTCAATTCTTCGAGAATGCTGGTGATTTTGTTTTCGGCTACTGCCAAAGAATTTTCTATCTGGAACGCATGGTCTCGTAGCTCGTCCAGTTCCTTCTCTTTGCCTCTCAAATCTTCGTTATACTTGACAAGCTGATCCGTGGAATTAGTAGATGTATTGATGACGTTCGCTATCTCGGCCTCCTTCATTCATGAAAAAAAAAAGAAAATTCGTTTTCTGAAACATGTCTCTTACCCATAGGTGAATTGAACGAAAAAAGAATAATGCCCAAAATTACTTACCAGCTTCGTCTTCTGTTCCGCGAGCTGAGTTGACTTTTCCTCTGCTCTCGACAATTTTTTGTTTAATTCAGCGATGTTGATATCGTACATGCGGAGCTCACTCTCGAGATTCGTTTTTGTCTGTTCGGACAACGTTACTGCATCGTCAAGTTCTGAAAAATATTAATAAAACAAATTTTTTCCATCTACTATACCTGTTTCCTCTACATATATCATCACAATTCGAATAAAAATTTTCGGTGAGGCAAGACTTGAGAAAAGGTTTATAATATATGAACGCACCTGACGTTTTTTCCAAGAGATTCTTAATTTCTTCATCCTTATTAGCAATAATCGATTTAAGATTCGCGATCTCCTTCTCGAGAGCGCTCAGTCGTAACGATTTCTCCGATATGTCCGCGTTTATTTCCGTAATATATTTAGTCTTATCCTCGATCTGACACTCAAATTTTTTTTTTAATTCTTCGATTTCCGCAGCTTTCGAATCGCGAAGCTCCAATAACTCTCGTTCCTTCGTCTTGAGATATTCGTTGAGCTTTTTCAGTTGAGCGGACGAATCGGTAGACGAGGCTATCAAACTTGCCATTGACTCTTCCTGCGTTACATTTTATTTAAATTCATCTTATTCGACCTCAATAAAATGTTTCAAAGAATCAAAATAGTAAAAATAAAAAAGAAAAACTGGTTTTAGATATAAAAAAAATTAAATAAAAGCTTACGAGTTTCTGTTTCTCCTGTGCAAACGACGTGCAAGTTTCATCGCTTTGCGATCGTAAATTATCCATTTGTTTTTTCAATTCACCTTTTGCTTCCTCACTTGCCTTCAATTGTACACTTAGCTCTGTAATTCACGTAGCTAAATGCAGAATTCCACTTGCCAAAGTTACGACGATAATTTAAAGGGAGATTGAGATTTTGTTGACTATAATTTTTGTCGTTAATAATGAGATTTACCTTGCACGCGTTCCAGTAATTTTTTCAATTCCTCATCCTTGCCAAGACAAGCGCTCCGTTGAATCGACAATTCTTTAACGAGTCTTTCGATTTCCATGGATTTTTCTTCCAGCTGCTGAAAAATGCTGGTTATTTGCAAATCTTTCGTAGCTAATTGCTTCTTAAAATTTTCTGACAATTGATTTATCTGCTCGACGCTGTCGGCTCGCAATTTCTCCATTGCAGTTTTGTGCATTTGTGAATGACGTATCGTCTCAGCTTCAAGTTGTTCGGATTGCAATTTAATTGTATTCTCCTTCTCGTCGATCATCCTGCGATGCTCCTCTGTCAACAGTTCCTTTTCCTTCGCCCTTTCTTTTATTATATTTTCCATAATTTCATTCAACCGTTCAATCTCTTTTTCCAATGTCTCCGAACCGATCTCGTGTTCTCTCTTCATTTTTTCAATCAGCTCACTTTTGTTGACTAATTCTTGTATTATCTCGTCGGAACCTCTTTGGAAATTATTTTCCAACTCTTTTCGAGCCGCGGTCTCTTGGTGATCGCGTTCCTTCAATCTCACTTCGAAATCTCTTATCTGTCCGGAATATTGCTCAATCAATTCGTTACGTTCCAGCATCTGCTTTTCGAGGGTAATTTTGGCCTCTTCTAAACACAAATTGCGGTTTTCAATATCTGTAAAACATCATCCTCATTAGTGTCAATATCCACGTGGAAATAATTATAAATATCCAAAATATTTTTCACATGTAAAATGCGTTGGCGTTGCAAATATATTTTACATGTACTACAGAGATATAGAACTTGATTTCATATATGTAAAGGATGAATCTGTCAATTGATATTTTGAATATGCCATTTACTTCGAACCCAGATTATTTCCATTTAACAAATGCCAGTGTCAATTATATTTATGTTTGTTTAACCTTGGAAATTCCTCTTATCGTCCTCCAAAGCTGACGATAATTCGGTACGCAGTTTGGCTATCTCTTCCTCGGCCTCGAAGAGCTTAATGTTTTCTTGCTCGAGTTGAATAACACGTTCCCGCTCTTCGGTCAACTGCTTCTCAAGTTCCTTTAGTCTGCCTTCATTCAGTGTATTAACAACCTGGTGAGCAAATGGACATAACACCGTTTGATGAATAATCATCCTGCTGGATGCACACCCGAAGCTTTGCAAATTGCACACAATTTGACCGATGAAATATTTCACAATAAAATATCACCGATCTTAAAGCGTTGAAAAAAAAAGAACAGTGAAAATTGAGTTTCATTGATGCAAACAATTATATTATTATTAAATCGAATAACAATTCAAACACAAAAACAATAATAATTACATTATTATTCGGAGAAAAAACCGAAAACTTCTAAGAACGCAATTTCGACATGTAAATACTATAATTGAAGGAAACCTTCTGTAAATCGAATACAAAAAATTTATGAAAACAAACAAAACATTCGGCACGATAATAAATATATAATATAATAATACAAGTGTTAACATTTAGGAATCGCGTGAAAACGTTGAAAGCGCATTATCTTCGTTAAATATTTTTCACGACATAAATAATTCCTGACACGTTAGTGAGAATGCGGCGAGAGAATATTATGGATGTTAGCGGGATCAGGGGGAAAATTGATTTTTTTTAATTTGTCTCTTAAAAAATGTCAATCTGCCGGAATTAATAATCGATGATATATTACTTTGTTCTTGTTTGCGTTATCAAATTTGAAAATCAATTTCGAAGGCGATATATAACACCACATATATATCGAATGATATGAGACGAAAGGGCGTAAATCATACGCGTTGCGCCCTCTTGTTTCTTAACAGTCGATATCATGCTTGTAATAAGAAGCGATACGATAGATAACCATATTTATATTTTCATGAAAAATTCAATATCAAATGGCAATCCAATTACACTAGTAAAAGTTGATACGCCATCCATGATTTGGATAAATTACGGATGAATTTGTTTGACTTTGGAGAAAATGTTGAAAAATCAAATGAAATGTTCCCTTTCCTTCGATAATGCTGTTACGAATGGATAGTCAATGAAATTTTAACATGTAAAAGATGCTGTAACGTTAATGTGAAACTTTGATTCAGGCATAGGAGAATTACGACGACGTAGATCGGGAAGCTAAGTATGAATTGATCACGACAGTGCAAGCAGTGCAGATAAACAGCGTCAACATCTTCTCGGTTTGAAACATCTTCCTTCGGATACTCACACATTGATCGGTACTGTGATTCTGAAAAAAAATCGAATAACAAGTGCGTGGTGTTAGCCGATGGGGTACTAGAACAGCATTTTCTACTTTTCTATGCATAATGTATTTAATGTATAGTACAATAGAATATATTTTATTTTTGTGCGTGTTTCCGGTGCTTTGGGGAATCAAACGACAACAAATATTTAATCTCGATACTCCGCTACCCTTGTCAACATAAATCGTACAGTAACAAGCTGATGTAATCGATATGGCGTTATTGTAAATATAGTATAGAAATGCAATGAAAAAAGAACCCGCTACTACCTTGGCGTGAATTACATAATAGACGAATGGAGTGACATTGTATAACATTCTCTTCTTTATTTTTATCATTAATAAATAAACTTACTGGCTTCCATCCGTACAACTACTATTGAGTGTTTCGTATGCAAAAACCAATCGACAGTTGATGTGATTTGATACAATGGCGGTCAATATACTTGTATATAATTTTTTTTTTTTATGTGCAATCAAATATAAAACGAGCATGAAGGGGTGACTAATATTGTAAAAATTAATCCGTAGTAGGTAGATCGTACACTGTGATAAAATTAAAAATTATTATTCGCATTGAAAAAAATGCACATCCAAGTTTCGAGGTACATTGTATAATAGATTGAAATAAAAAATGTTTGCACGCGAATGGGATGTTTACGGGAGAGAGAGAGAGAGAGAGAGAGAGGTATTTTTCTAAACATGCCTAAGATTTCGTACCTTTATATCGTCCTTATTGACAGATTCCTCCTCGAAACGAAACAAAAGATCCTCACTTTTTTGTTTTTCCTCTTCCAGATGAACTTTAAGAGTATTTTTCTCTTCCAACAACTGGGTCAGTGCGACTTGAGCTTCGCGCACGGTTTTTTCCATATCATCGCGGTACTAAATTATAAAGAAGAAAATGAAGTATTGTAAATTGGACGGATTATTCGCGTTATTACCTTGTCATATTCCTGTTTCAATATCATAACCGTTTGTTCAGCATTGTCAGCCTGGGTCGCTGCTTTTGAAATTCTATCGCGCTCGAAATCTCTTTCCTTTCGTAGCATCTCGATCTCTTGCTGCTTTTCCTTCAATATTTCCTAAAAATTCAATGTTCCCTTATAGTTTGAGGGATAGTGTGAAAATCTATCCAACCGAGTGTTTTCCATCGGTAACAGTTTACACAAGGAATAAATCAGGCTCGAAAAACTTTGCTATAGAAAAACGCAATTACGCAAAGCTGTCGATATTTCCCGGCGACGATTGCATGTCGAAATTAAATTTCGTCAATATTTTTGTACGTTATGTTATCCGATACACGAATTATTTATATCCAAAAAATCCAAAAAATAAAACGTAGGTACGTCAACTAAACCCGTACACGCAAAGGCGCGTTTCTGCAGGTGAGGTCGGGGCAATATGGAAGAGTGGGACAAAAGTCAATCGGGACGCATCGATGAGGCACAATGGAACGTTCGAAAATTATTGGAAAATTTACCATTTTAAAAAGCCAATTTTCCAATAATTTTAACACGTCTCATTTTCGCTCCATCGACGCATCCCGATTGTCTGTCCCACTTTACACCGCTGTCCCCTATATTAATACGGTCTGCCAAGCGGAAAATATTTTCTTTCCAATAGCGATTTAGATATAATCTGGATATTTCCTCCAAATTTAATTCATGGTGGTTCTGGAGAACCACTTCTCTGATGAGTAGACGTTTGACGTTTGTATCGTTCCGTCTATTCCGAGCATACGTTCTTCCAGTGAGGATTCCACTACCGATTATTCCTTCTGTTTTTTTTGTCCATCATCTTAATGAAAATAAAAAATAAAAAAATAAAAAACGACTCGCGTACGAATCTAGTTGACGCTCTTGCGAAGTGCGTTTGAATTATTTATCATTCATTAACTTACTAATGCCTATACTTTCTATAGGGATATAGGATCGGTAATTACAATTTATTACAACACACATATGAATAAAATAATTATTTTTCTATAAAATATAACAAATTTGTCAGACGAACTACGATTTTAAGAATTATTACAATCTGTAACAGACAATAAAAGATTCGCAACATTTCATGTATAACAATCCAGCAAGAAAACGAGATGGTTACATAAAAAAACCGATCTACAGGATTACACAGTGTATTTGGGAAGAGGGAAATTTGATTCTTCGAGAATTTGGAACAAAATTATAATTGGTAATAAAATAATTATATATCGTACAGTAACAGTTAATTAGTGCCTCACCTGCATTGAACTTGGTGCAGGTGTCGACGTGCGCAAGCCAGGCCTCTGCAATTTCATACGTTAAAGAAACGAAAAATTGATAGCGATACATGCGACGTTATCAAATAAATCGACTAAACCAACATTCATGCGACTGAAACTCATCCAACTTCGATTAACTTACAATAGATAATAACAACAACAACAACAACAACAACAACAAGTAACGAACAATAACGATGTTTTGTTTTTAATTCAGCAACACTGCAACACTTAACTGACGGTGGCTGTTACGGAAAGACAGCACCGAAAACTGAACTGGAGTTGTTCATTGTAACAACAACAACAACAACAACAACAACAACAAAAAGTGATAAAAACCTTTCAGAAACACTATTACAAATACACTAAAGGATATAAATCACGGAAATTAATTGGTATTCATGTTTTCTGCACCGTCTTCCGTTGATAAAAATAAAAATTAGTCTAAAAGTGTAATGTTCTGCATCTTTGGGACGGATTGGCGGGAAAAAATTGATGTCATTCGGGCATTGCGAATCTTACCCTCGAGCCCGAAGTCGTTCCTCTTGTAGCGACACTGGCATTAGTGCTCGCTATGCTCGACATCGAAGCCAAAGATTCCCGTGAACCGCCGAGTCTTCTTATCGACGAATTCATCGAAGCGCCGGTCGGCTTGTGTATCGCGCACATCGCGCTCGTTCTTCGGCTCGACGGCGAACGACTTACTTTGTGGAGCGGTGCGAAAAGTCCGTGCCTCGGACGACACTCGAAATACCTATGGAAAATTTGCTACGATGAACGAAAAGAAAGAAAATGGAGAATGAAAAAAATGGGGGCGGAATCGATGGAAGGTGCCTTACCTTGTCTCGCCAACGGAGCCATCATTTTTGCCAACGGCATCGTCCAATTCGACACCGCACCATTCGCCAGCGGCGAATTCTGTTGTTCCCAAGAATCTCAATACACCCGTTTTACTTCCTTGACTCGACGAGACGATCACACGATCGCCCAACTTTAGATCTTTGTGAGAAACCGAGGCGAGGCTTGTTGTCGACGCATCTACATCGGATACAGAATAATCAATGTAGATTATCTATGGCCGAGGATATTTTATTGTCCCGCTTACTCAAGGACGGTGACACTGATTTGTTGAGATTGCCACGTGTACTGTCCGGTGGGCTTGTAGGTGTCTTTTCACTCGTCGGCGACATGATGATTGCCTCGGGTAAACGATATCTTGTCAGCCTCGTCAAACGAGAAAAAATTCCTCGTTTTGGCTCGCATTGAAAATACCGTGAACCAGCCACGGAACCGTCATTTTTACCTGTGAATTTTCCATTTTTATATTCCACAATAGCCCATTTTTAACGTCGCATATAGGTATATCATTAACTTACCAATTGGCTCGTCCAGCACTACACCAGCCCAATCTCCAGGTGCGAACTGGGTCTCGCCGATGTAAGCTATGGAGCCCGGTTTTGTACCACCGACCCATACTCGTTCACCTATTATAAAGCTGTCGGTGTCTTCCGTCAATACGACGCTGGTATCTGTTTAAGATTCACTGACGTTCAAATTTCTTTCATCATCGAGGACAAATTCTTTGCTTTTTATCTATAAAATTTATTTATTTCCCACCGACGTAACATGTGGATTGTTTAATCGGAAGATATGAAATTATTGTTTGTAACCCGCGTATAAACGCTTACGCTACCTGATCCACGTCGCAATCCAGCCTCGCTCAGGCGACGACCCTCCCAAAGTGGCTCCATCGAATCTGGATTATCGATCATGCAAACACACAATGCCAATGAAACAAGAAAAAAAGGCCGAGCAACGAAGAGCCAAACGAAAAAATACTTGACATTCTGTATATATTGTCAAAAGCGTTAATTAGTCATTCGGGGAATCACTATCGATGCTTTCGATTTTTAGTTGGTATCGTTCTTCCTTTATTATTAACTATATTTTGTACTCGATAAAAATCGAAAGGAAATAAGATGAATATCTATGAACAGGAGATGACAATGATATGACAACTCATATGTGGTATTAGCCCGACGTGCCTTATATAGACTCTCCAATAATAACGCGGTGCTAAATGAGCCGCGCTGTTTGGCCTTACCCACCCGATAATTACATTGTCGATGATTGCGATCTCGAATGCATTCAGAAGTCAGCAACGGAGCCGGAATCTTTCGTCAGTCGTATCCGAGTTATGTAAAGAGGCCGCCGCGCATTAACGAGGCTGGGCGTGCTTTATAATTGGAGCAACAATTGGCATTTCGAGGATAGCACAAATATCCACTTTAATTCTTTCATTCGCAACAGTGCAAGCCATTCCATTCAAGGAAGCTTAGCTATTATTTTGTTGGCCGTGTTTCCATATTCTCATTCATAATAATCGGTACTATGAAACACGGTGAGTCAGTCAAGGGAATCGCTCAGCGACTGCGTAATTTACTATTCTAGCGATTATGTTACATAGCGTGGGAGATTTTAAACTAAACAGCGATCAAACAGTGGCGAGAGAAAAAGGAGAGAAAAAACCGATTTCGCTGTAGTCAGTATGTGCGGATATCGCGATTCTCCATTCGATTAATAATTAATTAGAAGGTAGGTGTCTACGATGGCAGTAGGTCGATCGCGTGGGTTCCCTCACTTGTCTTTCTGCTTGAAACAAGCAATTTCCTGTTACACTGTGTTTATTTACACTCTATTAATATTAAAATGGATAACTTTATCCGATCTTTATCCGATTTCGATAAATCAATTGTGGATCCGTTGTTCACATTTCGTTCGTGTGGTATATGAATTTAATATTGGTACGCAAATAATCGAGATGAATTAGTGTTATCGAAAACTGGTTTAGATGTCATGAAATTCAACAAAAATAAAGCTTCCCGATATATATCAGAGAAACTAGGTCTCGGCATTGACACTATGCAGAGGGATGACAAATAAAGTAAGCTATGGACTTGCAAAGAAACCTCGACTATAAAGTTTGTACCGTAGTTAATATTAAGCTTTTACAATCATATGTAGAGGAATTATAAATTTTTCACTTAATATTCTATTATTCAAATCCTCGATTATTATTCGATATACTAAAGCATTGACGACGCGCTTATCTGGACAATGTATTTACATTAAATCGATTTAATAATGTAAATAATCAAACAAAATGATGGTGGAGAACTCCGATACAGAACTACTTGATAATAATTATCAAGGACAATTAATGAATTATTTGAAATTGGAAAAATTGATATGATAGTGCCGCGGAATATTTACCAGTTAACAGAGTGATGATGCTTCGCGACGAGAGGTAGAATAGTGACTTGCTCGGACCGGCGGGAGTATACAACAATATATTGAGGCAGTCTTGTGGGCGTATATCAGGTTCTCTGGTGAGAAAGAGCGTTAACGCATCAGTGTCGGAGTAGTGGGGTATTATTTTTTACCAATGGGGAATACTTAGTTTTTTTATCCAATTTTTGGCTACTTGTAACGAAAAACGTTTACGCATAGGCACACTCTTGGTCATGGCACAGAAAGCTTTAGTTTTACAGCAGGTGAAATACCACGGTCAGTAAGAAAAGGTATCAGCTCTCGATGACACTTTTCTTTTGCGCGTAGATGCTGGCATCTCAGAAATTAAATTTATTACATTTTTTTTTTTATAGATTATTATAGACACCAATCGGGCACGGGAAGGGGTTTCGCATTCGCTTAACGTGTAATACATACATTTTTAATACGTACAGAGATGTGAGTTACGCGTAAGTTCTGTTTGTTAGTGGCCGATATTTCCGTCTTCCAACTGTTTAGATGATGGTTCGATATTTAGGAAAGTTGCGATTCGAGTAAAATCACAAATCGGCCATAAATTTTCATCAATCAATCACAAGCTCTGCTCTGTATACCAAATGTCATTTTGAAAATATCTCAATTACACACGCGCACACACGTCCGGACGCTAACTAGGGTATATTAATTACTCTGACTCGGACACTAAAATCCTAAAGAACAAAAAACAATCAAAAATATAATAGTTACCTCTACGACGGAGGCAACATCATTGTGCATAAATATCGTCAAAACGAAGATTACTGAGATTTTTTTAACTTTTCAAAAACGTCTTAATCAAATTACGAAATAGCCGTAATTTGTCGATATAATATCGATATAATCAGAGCAGGGCAAATTACCAAAAAAAATACTTAAAATGCATAGTATAAATTATTACAAGTAAACAAAGCGACATGTACTTTTTGTACTTTAAGTATTTCTTTTTGAAATTAGGTTCGTAGCGATAAGCGTTATCTAGACTTAAAAAGAAAAAACAAAAGTGCAATGTAATTTGCGCATCAACTTATACTTATTGAAAAGTTTGGACAGATCGTCTTTACAGAGACAGAAAATCATATATTAATAGAAACAGGGTGTCAAAAAGTACTTGTACTTGGTAATTGAAATTTTTAAAATAGGTATTTGTGTACATCAAGTATGCACTTGAAGTACCGAACAAGTACCCGCTACTGCAAGTACTGGCCTGCTCTGATTAAAATTAAGAAAACTTTAACATAAATTGCTAAAGATTCATTAACAACTGAGTGGTTCGCAATGGAGGATGAATATGATAAAAAATATATATATATATATATAAATACTAATGTACATCGGTGTAATAGGATAACGAACTTTTTTTAGTTGTTTGTTTGCAAAAAATTAGGTATGCAGTTACCGGAACAGAAAGATATGCGAGCAAAGTGTGCTCGCAATGAAAAAAAAAAAAAAAAACAACAACATGCGACGAAAGAAAATAACAGCATGACAGATAAGGAGAGACTCACTCATAGTGGATCTTGGAGGCGAAGGCGGCAGCGCAGGTTTTGGCTGAACGGTACAGCAAGGCCTGCCGATCTTGGACGGCGGCCTGAGCTTAGATGCCTTGGAATCCGACATGTCGGAGTATCCTTTACCGCGTTCACTCTTATGTAACACTGAAACGCGAGAGAGAAATTGATACATAGAATTAGTCCCGACGAACCGAATCCATCCGCCGGTACGCTATGCGAGTACGTCGGAAGGATGGAGCCGGATATATTTCTTATCAATTTCTTTTTTTTTTTTCCCTTCGACTTAACTGTATAAAAAAGTAAAGAAAAGTTTGTAATGCACAGTAGGGCTGTAAGAGCTGTCCGATGTTTACATTAAAGTTTCAAGATATTAAATTAATAGAAAATAAAATAATAAAGCGTACGGCAGAACTTAGGGAACAAGCAGCGCTGCGCCGTCATTTTATCGAGTATAACAAATGAATTATAAATTGAAAATTCATGGAAATTTTGGAGAAACCGAAACGGTAATTTGCGTATGGAACAATTAAGCAGCAGCTCGTCGACTGTAAGCGACAGGTATCAACTCGTTATATCTCGTTATTGTCTTCGAAACTCTACGATCGAGGCGATGGAAAAACAAAAAATGTAAACATCGTTAGGTATTACTTTTGTTCGGGATTATCGTCTCAATCAAGAATGATGAAAAAAAAAAAAAAAAAAAAAGATTGAACTGGTTTGAGGTTACGTACGATTTGTCCCCTATGCTGTTTGTACATAAATTTTCCTTCGAAAAATGTATTACTTGATTTCACGATGGACCAAAACTCTTACCTTACACTCGATCAACGGTGCTCGATGTAAGATAACTCGTTACCATAATTCAGCGAAACATTACAACATCACTTTATTTAGCTCCATAACACGCAAAATTCACATAACTGACGTGTGGAAGTAGCGCGTAGCGCGTAGCGCGTAGCGATGTCACGAACGTCGCGGTCCAATTACGAAGCCAGATATTTATTTCTATGCGGTGGTCACTTGATTGCCGACCGTCGAAAAATTCAAAATCGCCATTAATCACCAGAAATTAAAATTAATCTATAATATTTAGGTTATGCGGTATAACCCTCTCGCTCAGTTGGTAACAAAACCTGTAATGAATACCGTTTTGACAAAGGTTTTGAGACCGCAGACCCCGAGGACACATCACATTAAGGTGATGTGAAAAATTGTACTGCATGCCGCTTTGAGAGCGCAGATCGCTGAGAACAAAAAAACGACAAATGTCTCTCGCTAGGGAGTCGACAGACGCAGGGAAAGACAATTTTCGTTTTCGTCGGCGGTCTCCGATCTCAAAGCGGCATGCAGTACAGTTTCTGTTACCAACTGGGCGCGGGGGATTATACCACATCACCTTAAGGGGAAGTGAAATATCGCGGTCGGTAATGAAAGCTGTAATGAACTTTTCTCAAGGGTAACAATTTTTTTGAGGAAAAAGAAAATTCGAGCCGGATGCACACGGTAATTTCGCATCCGGTCAGAATTAATTTTTTTCTCAAAAAAATTAGCACCATTTATCACTCATGGCCCCGTCACGTGACTTTAACTTCCCCTTAATAAACAATTAATATTATAGAGTATTGGCTTGTAAAGAAAGCAGAACTTCCGTACATATGAGGTTTGATTTCTGGACAACTACTGACGGGGATCGACTAATAAGTAAAGAAAATAGCTATGCCAGTTCGGTCCATTCAGTCATGCGGAATAAAAAATTACGGCGAGCATTCAATGACATATGTTAAATTTTTTGCTATTATTCTACTGTACCTTAATTACGTATGAGGAATGTTGTTATTGTAATTTGTTTTTTATAATAGCTTTGTCGATCCGATAAAATACCAAAGGTTTGTAACAACATATTTAACAAATTTATTGCCGTCACACCCGTGTCCGTTAATCTAACCTAAAACGGATGAACGTTTGTACTTCAATGCTAAAAATATTTTCTTTACAGTGTTTCTCGAATATTTAACGGAAAAATGAAGCTCGTATCGAGAAACGTCGATAAAGACGGAGAAGGGTGAGTCTCAAATGAAATTCTATTACTAATTTTCCTACTTTACAATCAAATTGTCATCTTTTTAGGAGCGTTTCCCTTATTCCGGAAAATACCGAGGATATGTGGCATGCCTATAATCTTTTAAGCGAAGGAGATTGCGTCAGCTGTTCTACGTTTAGGTACGTAACAAATACCGTGCAATTAAATTTCAATCGATTACAAATATTATATAATTGTAACTAGGAAAGTACAAACAGAGACGTCAACGGGAAGTTCCAGCAGCTGCAAAGTACGAACGACATTAACAATTAGAGTCGAAACAATAGATTTTGATACCCAAGCGTGTGTACTGAGACTAAAAGGTAGAAATATAGAAGAAAATAAATACGTCAAGGTAATAATATTATGTCGTCTTTTATAAATACCAGAGCTGGCCGGGTGACTCATGTGGTACTTGGAGTACTTAAAAAATTTTTTTTTTACAATTTCAAGTACCAAGTAAAAGTAGTTTTTTAAATACACACTCGCATCACAGACACTCTATGTCGTAGGGTACTCGAGTAGCATGACATCCTATTTTTTTTTTAATTACATTTTCTTTATGGATTTAGTTCTTTTTTTTTTTTTCAATGATAAAAAAAGTGAAGAATAGATTAAAAATCGCTTCGAAACGTCGAATTACGAAAATTTTAATTGACCATTTTTCACAATAAGAAAGCCTTGTGCAAGTTACTTTGCATCCTTTTGTTTTTTGAGACTAGATAACATTTAATGCGACAAACCTAATTGCAAAAAGTACTTGATACTTTAAGTACTTGTGATACCTTGCCTGGCTCTGAAAAATACGAAACGGTCCCTCAAAAACAACGTTAATAAAGGTTGGTAATTACAATGATTATTTTACAGATGGGAGCGTATCACACTCTGGACGTTGAACAAAATCGTAAATTCATACTCAGAAAGCCAAAATGGGATTCCATAGCCTTGGAACGCGTCGACACTGCCTGCGACCCTACTCAGGTTTAATTATCTAACCGACTAGTTAACAATTACAAAACTAGATACGTTAATGAAAACAATTACATTGAGAAATCAATCATTTCAAATTTGTAAATTGATGCCAATTTCGATATGTAATTTCAAACTGAATTTTAGGTTTATACACAAGTCAGACTTTCATACAAATCGACCGGCAAGGTCATCTAACGTTAATTTTATATAAATTACCAACGAGAAAAACCTATACTAAATTATCTCACAAATTATTTTTTTATTAATATGTATATATACGCTTTTCTTCTCACTTCAGAATGCAGACGTAGCTGCGGTCGTCATGCAAGAGGGAATAGCACATATTTGTCTGATAACTTCGAATATGACGTTGGTCCGTGCGAAGATAGATCAAGTAATACCGCGAAAGCGGAAGGGAAACGTATCCCAACACGAAAAGGTATTATGCACAGTTCGTTTGGTTTAAAAAATTGATTATAAAAAATAATTATTCAACAGGGTCTGAATCGTTTTTACGAGAGCGTGGTACAAGCCATTCTTAGACACGTAAACTTCGACATAGTAAAATGCATAATCATAGCGAGCCCAGGTTTCGTTAAAGATCAATTTATGGAAAATATGATCCAACAAGCTACAAAAACCGACAATAAAGTTATACTGGAGAACAAGGTTAAATTCATACTGGTGCACGCTAGTTCAGGTTTCAAGCATTCGTTGAAAGGTATCGTTGTACTTTTGCCAGTTAAATTGAGTGGAGAAAAAAAAAAAAAAAAAAAAAATTGTCAAGACCCAAGTAGCCAGCCAGCAGGAAATTCATTTTACCCTACATCGGTGGATTATTTTTTCTTTTACAGAGGTTCTGATGGATCCGATAGTCATATCGCGGATTTCGGACACGAAAGCCGCCGGTGAGGTCAAAGTTTTGGAAGCTTTCTGTAGTATACTGCAAAATGATCCGGCCCGTGCATTTTATGGCAAGAGACACGTTCATGCGGCCGTGCAAGCTCAGGCAGTCGAGACATTGCTGATTTCCGATAAATTGTTCAGGTGACTAATGAGTGGATAACGTGTCGTAATGGGAAAGCTTGGCAATAAATAGTATAATCTGTGAAAGCATTTACTTACCAGAAACTCGTATTTTTTTGTTCCAGGTGTCAAGACATCGCAATGCGGAAAGAATACGTCGATTTGGTCGAAAGTGTGCGCGACTCTAGCGGAGACGTGAAAATCTTTTCGAGCATGCACGTCTCTGGTGAACGTAAGTTTCGCATGACGGAGAGAGTCATTAAATTTGTTAATATAAATAATTAAATCTCGCACAAATGTTTTCAGAATTGGATCAACTAACGGGGATCGCTGCTATCCTGCGTTTTCCGATGCCCGAACTTGAGGATGAAAACACAGACGAGGACAACAGCTCGGAGGAGGAAGATTGACAGTCTATCTTATCCGTTCGGTAGTATTTTCCTCAGAGATAATAAACACGAACGAAGCTATCATGGCGGACGGTAATGAATTATCATAATTTCACTCTTGTCGACACTTGATAGGAAGAGAGAGGAAGAAAGAAATGGTGATTGCCAAGTGTCGAATCTCTGATCAATTATCTCATTCATAAAAACGAAATTAAAAAGCTGATCCGTCTCAATCAAATATTGTTTCATTGATTGGACCAAGGTACCCATTACAGCTCGATATCAATCTTTGTGAGATAAATGGAGGGTTCATTTTTTTTATTTTATTTTTTATTTCGCATTCTGTTGTACAAGTTTCAACATCTCTTGACATCCTTTGTTTATTATTTTATTACAATGTGCGAGATTTATACATTCTTTGGTTACAGTAGAACCTCGATTATTCGAACCGTGATTTGGTTTATCCGAACGTTGGAGCGAAATTTACATTAATTTTTTTTTGTTTTTTTGGTTTTTTTTTTAATTAAAAAAATAACGCTACTACGTTCTCTGAAACGGTCGCGAGATTTAGCCGTTCGAGAATCCATAGCATCAATCGAAGATGAACGATTTTATCAATGAGAATCCATAAAATTCGAGTTCGATGTTTGAGAAATGCTTAAATTGAAATTATTCGGATAATCGAGATTCTATAGAGTTTTTTGTTGTCTTATTTAGATTTTTCGTACATCCCGGGATATTGAACATCTTCAATTAATAAATATGAAATTTACCATTCGAGATTTTTTTTTTTTTTTTTTTTTTTTTAGACATACGACTCTCGTATTGCTCCATAGGAAGCAAATTGTTCTCGTTTCTCTCGGGTTTTTATTAATAATCTCTATAGTTGGACAATTGGTACATTGTGATGAGATTATAGTTGTATTTCGGTTAACGACAATTGACTTTCTTTATCGCCCTCGTTTCTTTTGTTTTCTTTTTCGGCCGACTCCGAGTAAGTATTGACATGTATCGTAAAACGATGAGTTTTTCGTTGGCTGTTTTACCTACGGGTTTGTTAAACCTGCGTGAGGAGAGTGAGCTGTACACCGTTCTTGAGTGTATCCGTCTGATTGTGTTCCCTGGATTCGCTGGTGACGGTAATATTGGATCTCGAAGTCATTGTTACCGTCGTCGTCGAAGTTTTGCTGATCAACAAACCCCTCTCTTCGTCCTCCATGTCCATCCTCGAATTGGCCGATGTGACTATCCTATTGGATTGTTGGAGGCGTTCGGGAAGGTTGGCGGCCGCCTTGTTGCGCCTTGGAAAAACACTGTTCTCGATGTGAAGCGTCGCGTTTATGTCTTTGCCAGCGGCGCATGTGCACGCTTTGAGAAAGCTTTTCTTAAAGTTGTCACTCAAAAATGCATACAATATCGGATTCATGGCACTGTTGGAGTAGCTTAGAAAGCCTGCCAGTAGAAAACTCGTGATCCCCAAGCGCGATTGACACTGCTTCGGTGGTGTAAAGATCAATGCGACTTGGGTGACCCAATACGGTAACCAGCACAAAACATACACGGTAATGACAGTTAGCACGAGCTTTGTTACTTTTCTGTGAGAGCGTTTCTTCTCCTTGGACTTGTTCTTCGGTCCTACTGTCTGTAGCTTCCGTATAACGAGAAAGTAAAATATCAATATAAGGATTAGCGGTATAGCGAATCCGAGAATGAACGAGTAGAGCGTGAACGTCGTCTGTCCTCCGTGATTGTCGGGCCAATATATATTGCAGCTCATTTCTCCGTCCGGCTCACCTGTGTTGGCGTACAGGAATATCGGGATCATAAAGAGGGCACTCGTAGCCCATGCCGTTAACGACACCACCTTCGATATAAAGGGTGTTCTCATCTTTGGCGAGGATATCGGATGGCACACGGCTATGTAACGATCGGCGCTCATCACGAAGAGAAATATACTGCTCGTGAATTGATTTATACTCGTCGTTGTCATGTAGGCCTTGCACATTATCTTCCCGAACGGCCAGTAACGAAGGCTCATCGTCGTTACGAGAAAGGGTATGCCGATTAGTAAACATTCGTCCGCTATAGCGAGATTAACGATGTACATGTTTGTCACGGTCTGCATCTTGGAGAAACGTAGAACAACGTAGATAACGAGGGTGTTTCCTAGAAGGCCAACGATGCAGACTATAGAGTAGAGAATCTGGTTGACGAGAGGTACTATCGGTAGATCGGCGGCGCAATTCGTTACCGAATCATTGTTAATCGTCATGTTCCGACTACTCTCCATGTACGATATTGTCGTGTTCATTGTCACTTTTTATCCTTGTGTCCTCAAATTTTTATTTTTTTCTTCGTCTCGTTGGTGCATCGACGAGGCCATGGAACGCGAGGTTGTTCCCCCATTTAAAAACGAGACCCAATGGCACAACAGCGTTTCTTTCGGTTCTCCTCCAGCATCCCTCTTCATCCATCAAGTATTACGTCTGTACATAAAAAGTTTTATTTTTTTTTTTTTTTACATCAATTCAATGTTCCAATCGGGACCCACTGTATAGCACCAAATATTTATTACATATATTCCCGTATGCTGCCAACATAAAAATCTTTTTAAAACATTTTTCCGAAACATTTCAATGTAAGATTTATTGCGAGAGGACAAGTTTTTTTTTAATTATATATATCCAACGAGTTACGTTTAATACCAATAATTCAAAATACATAAAATCATTAATTCGGTAATTGAAACTTGTTGTTTTTATGAAAAAAAAAAAAAAATGTCGTTATGCCGCCCCTCTATACGTTTGGCAATTTTACAATCCACACAAATAAAAAAAAAAAAAAAAAAAACTTAACTTTCAGTCTTTAAGGCCTGGTATCTTGCGATTGCGAAGATTTTAATAAATGCAAACACATTTATAATGAATTAAATTTGAATAAGTGTCAGTGTCATAATTAATTCTGCCAGCTGATCTCGTCCGTCAGCGAAACGGATGGATACGAAGATTTTAGAGATTGTGTATAGTGTATGAGTATGGGAATTGTTGACTCGAATGAATCGAGTGCGAAGGCGTTCGGTGTCCGTCTTCAAGTTATTTGGGAGGCCGGAACTGTAACCCACGAGGATCTGTGCAGGTCATGGCGCATGTCAGCCCAAAGAGGGTGCGGCAGCAGCTACCAACCGGCCGTACATCCAGGGTGAAGCCCTGTCTCTCTCTTCTCTATCCGTCTCACTTCTCACACGCGTCCTCCACCCTCTGTTTACCCGCCCTCCCACCATTTACCAGATCAATCGTTTCGTCCGAGAGCCTTTATTTTATTTCAATGAGAATCGTATGTCAACCACATAAACCTGATCGATTGAATAAATAAATAAAATAAAGATGCTATACATGTATCTAGGGAGGGGGGCTACGAGTGTTACTTTAGAAAATTTGCAAAAGATATATTGAAGCCTGAAGATTGAGAATGTGGGGGCTCCGAACCACGTCGAGTCCTAACAGCTGTTCACTTTTTTTTATACACACCCGATCTCTTTCCACTTATTCGCTTTAAAAATAATGACATCGTGTTTGCATTTTGGTAAATTCTTTCACAAACTGAAGAATCTTGTCGAGCGAGCCGAAACGTCATATGTATTGTTGAGTAGCGAATGAACGCGTTTTGATCTGTTTTGTTTTGTTTTTTTTTTTTTTTTTTTAACTATAACGATGCAATAATTAATCGCACGAGCAGTATGACAATCGACACAACGTTTCAACAATTTATTTATTTATTTACTAATTATGCAATAGAAATACTTGTTGAGTTTGTCCGACATCCGACGATTGTCAGTCCGCGAAGAGAAAAGAGAAAAATAAAAGGAATATCGAGAATTTAACGAAAATGCGAAGAGACGAGACGCCCCGCCTCAATCCACGAGCAATCGATCTCCCCGAACGCGTGACCACCGTAACAACCTGATGCACGTACGGCCAGGGGAGGGAAGAAGAGCAGCACGAGGGGAACTTTTGTTACGCTGTTCCAAAAATACCGGGTAATATAGACCACGCTGTATTAATAGATTAGAAACAAAAATAATTATGCTCATCGGTTGAGATAACGGATTGCGAAACATTTGTAAAATAATTGAAATAATATAAGAAAAAGCATACATATTTTTAGCGCAACGGGCGCAAAAATTTCGACAGGACACCGGAAACATAAAAATAGTTGGCTAGTACGAAAAATTTTAAATATATATTTAAACTCAATGTTGTATGAATAATCCACATGATTAACATATTTTGTTTCTTTACCTCAAAATATTCCGTCGCTTTTCGTAATTTATTGTGTGGGAGTGATGAAACATTAGGGCGACACAATTGAACAAAATTAGGGTGACACATTTCACTGAATTCGCATATGTCGAGACGTTTTGGGCGTATACAGTGTTTTTCCGCGGATTGAACCGCGAAATTGACACTCTGTACTTACTCCTAAACGCACGGGGACTGAGCGCATCGGCTGCCGTGTAAGCGATGCTATGCCGGTGATTAGCGATCGTACACTGCGTCGTCAGTAAAAGTTGACGCCGTTCTCGCCTCCATGTCTATGCAAGCAGGCGCACGCGCGAAGGTCGAGATTGAAATTAAAGGAAAAACTGAAGCTCTAACTTTCTTCTTTTTGTTATTCACTATTATAAGTTGATTCTCTCGTACTATTGACGACAAATCAGTCGCGGATCTATCAGTTGTGAAAAGTTAAAATTTGCTGTATCGATTTCTTCGTCTTCAGCGTCGTTTTCTGGCAATGTGAATTTTCCGATGGGTGTTTGGATCTGATCTTGTCCTTCTATAAATATTTAAATTTATATATAAATTACAATACACCAAGAGTACAATGAAACTTACTCAATATTTCGAAGGTATACAAAAGCGTTTTTGGACACCAGAGTCGCGTCTTCGCAACGATGTAGTCAGATATTTCAGGGGAATAGTCTTTTCCTATCTTCAGTATCTGAAACAAGTGGGAAGAATAGAATTATAAAATTTCACCAGTCGTAACATGGGGGGAATGATTTACCTTGAAGGCAATTATATCATTCGGCACCGTCGCAGATTGAAGAATCGGATATTTTTCGATATTCAGCTGCGAATAATTACTTTCTTCCTCGAACCTTTTGTTAGTGCTCTCATTATTTATCTCCTGACAATCTATCGCCGAATTGGACGATTTAATCGTACGTTCTTTAACCACTAATGCATTTTCGTTTTGTGAATGTAGTTTCTTGCTGGCGAACGTTAACGGGGACGAACTCTTCCTCAGAGCCAAAAGTGACGACAAGTTCGCGATCCCTGAGTGCTTCGTTGCAGGAGTAGATAGATTCCGGATAGATAGATTATTCGGCCAATTCTCAATTTCTCGGACTGTATTGGTATCCACATTATCGAATCTAATATGTTTACCAGTCGGAAGCACGGACGATCCTGAAATCTTTGGTTGATCTTGATTAGTCTGGACTTTATCATTAACCATCTCTGCCGATGTTATTTTCGTTTCTTTTATTGTTTTCTTGCGACGCGTTCGTTTTCGCTTCCGCATTGGCATCTCGCATATACCGCTAGTTCCGCCGTTCTCGGTACAATTATCACCGGTCCCTTTACAATCTGAAACGCTCTCCACTTCCGTTACTTCCGACAGGCTCTGATACGTAGTGTCTTCGGCAGTGCTGATGTCTATAAAAAAAAAAACAGGAATACACTGTTGACAATAATTTCTGACTTTTATCGACGTTAAATATCTTAAATACGTTGCAAATAAATGTTATCTATTGCTTGCGTTCTTGGAATTGCGCCTCTTTGCTTTGATCTCATCTCTATCTGAAATTGGCTCTCAAGTTTCCTGGAGCTTTATTATCAATAAATAATATCAAGTTATTATTATCATTATTATTTTACTATTATTATTAGTGCTACATTGTCAAGCTTTAGGCTCAGTTTTCCAAGGACTTGCAAATTTTACAAACGGCCAATGTGATATTGAATGGTAAAAGACAAAAAGGCGTTACTCCCGTTTCGAATGAACCATTTTATTTCTTAGCAATCAATATCAATGACCAGCTAATTCTTTTTGTTTTTTTTTTGTTTTTGCACAAGCCAACTTATCATAAACAAAAATAAAAATATATTTTTCTTTAAAGGATATGAAACTGAAATAACTTGCCACGTGTTTTACACGTAAAATAGTGTGGGATCAAAGCTTCCATTTATTGACGATCGTTATATGACTATTATTTTAACAAACCGTACCAGCTACCGAACTATCAGTTTGATTGTAATTTTGTTGATGTGTAAGTACAGCTCCCGTTAACTTGGGTGCTCCCAATTCTGTACAACCATTCTGCGTGACCGGCAAATGCATCGACGATGGAAAAACATTTGCGTCATTTAATCCCAAGCCTGGCACAACACTGAAAAGAATATTAGGAGCAACGGTTAACAACCAATTAATAATGGTAAAGGTGCAAATTTTCAAAGACAGCAGACAGTGACAAAAACAAGTTTGTAAGAAGATTAAAGAAGTTAAAAAATGATAAAGTTAGTGAAAAAGCAAGTTGTTATTGTCAAATGTATACATACACTATAATTTCATTTTCTTTGAGTATGCGTACATCCTCGGTTGGCGGCAAGTATTCATTGCCATTGAGTAATAGATGGAAGGGTTCTTGAATACCAAAAATATTTACAATATGTTGTTTTATGTGACCGATTAGCCAGCAGCTTGCGCTGTCCACGAATATCCAACTGAAACGGCGTGCATCCCGATGATATTTAGATAAATCAACTTTCACTCGAAAATTTGAGCGATTTGCCATCATGAGGCAGACCGGGTAAGTTTGGAGGTTATGTTTAGAACTGGACTCTATTGGTATCAACGAAACCCACCTTGACCTAGGTTACGAAGAGCCATTTACAAATGAGGTGTAAGAATTGTCAAAGCAGAGACAAAATGACCAACTTTTTAATATATATATTTTTTTGCCATTCTGTGACATTGCTATTAATTATGTTAAGTCAATGTAAAATTGTGATAGGTTGAAACTAAGGTGACGTTATATATATATATATATATTCCGTTTCTCCACATGCATGGTTCTATGCATCCTATTTTACACAAGTCAGGCCTTAACACGAGGGTTATTTCACACAGGGACAATGCCGCGAATTTACGTGATAGTAATGCTTTTTATATACGCAAATTTATTATACAGCGTAATAACATGTACTCAATACAAAGTTCCAAACTCGAAAGAGATGAATGTTTATTAATTGTCTCTAGTTTCCGGCTCTTCGTCATAAGCGGCCATTACTTTTTCCATTATTTCCCATAGTTTATCTCTCGTGAGCTCCTGGCAGAATACCTGAAAAGAAAAAAGCCCAGTGATTGATTTAGAAAATTAAAAAATTTTACGTTACACTTTTTTCAGTTAGACCGGATGAGTTGGGTTTGGAAGGCATTGGCTTTATGAAAATCAGGTGCCAACACTGTTCTCGATTATTTCATCATTCTTTTAAACTGAATTATTATATATGCTATGAAAAATTGTCTGCATCGACAGTTACATTGCCGTCGTTTAAGCTGGAAACATGGAATTTAAAAATTCTCCATAAAACTCAATACAGGACGGTTTCTATCTGAAAGATATGGATTCTGTAGAGATTGAGATAATCGTCAAGTCGATTTATTCCCGCTCCGATTGGTCGGTGAATGCATATGTTACAGACCCAACTCACATTGAACCAAGGTTGTTGATCACACTCGTCCATTAGCGGCACAACGACGCCGTAAATTTGTAAGGCTAAGTTTATACACGCTATGGCAACTAGGTGCGGTGGGAAATCCAATATTGCCGACGAATGATGAAAGTCCTGCAACAAGGCCATGCTGGTTTTTGCTACAGGATACTTGCTCCATTCTTCTTCGCCAAACCAGGCGTGTAACGATCGCAGGTAATGCAGCATGAACTGAAATTTCATAACGATTGATTTTTCGACCGAAAGTGACTTATCGCCTGTCTCCGAACCCATCGAGCCACAACAACTATATAAAAATTATATATAACTGCTAGTTATATATAATTTAAGGTCGTGTGAAATACCACCGCCGGTAACAAAAACTGTACTGAATGCCATTTTGAGAGCGCACTTGGCAGAGAAAAAAATAAAATTATCTTTCCCTGGATAATCGGCAGACGCGGAGAAAGAAAATTTTCTTTTCCCCCTGTGGTCTGTGATTTCAAAACGGCGTTCAGCCAAGTTATGTTACCAACTGTCATAACACATCATCATAAAGAAATTTATATCATCACTCGAGTCTCAATAGAGTGGAAAATGAAAATAAAATGTGTGTACCTTATGCGGATGAACAGGCGTTACTTGAAATTTGAGCATTCGCATTATCAGAAGCTCGGCTTGGACGATGGCATCGCGTATACTCCAATACTGATCGCCAAGTTCTAAAGGTTGGGAGGCCCTGTGGAGTGTACCAGTGGCCACGTTCATTACGTCGCGTATTTTTAGGACATCGTCCTTAACTTTTCCAGCGAGATAGAGACAAGTCGCGGCTATAAGCTGAAACAACATCACAGTGAAATTTACATGCCACAAAAGATACATGGGCTTGTGATCATGGAGGGTGGCGATTCAAATATTATTTCCTGGATATTATTTATAATATTAAATCATTTTTACGAGAACACATGCTTCAGACTCAATTTTGTGGCAAATTCTCAGTCTTTTCATGAATAGTCAAAGTTAAAGTTAAACTTTTTCTTTTAAAGTCTAAAGATATCTCATATAATACGAAATGTTTCTTAAATATTTCAGAAGTAGAATTAATCGTTCAACACATCTAACATATTTCTGAAGCACGACAAAATATTTTTAGTGTTTATGCGGATTTGAATAAACAATTTGGACCGGCGATGCAATGATTCAGCAAAACATTTCTGCAACATTTTACAAATATTTTTTAATATTGGTAAAATATTTCTAATATAAAAAAGAAAAAAAATGTTGTGAAACGTTTGAACAATATTTCTGTGCTATGTAGGGTATATAACATACTCGATAATCTATCTATCTACCTATCTTGACTATTGGCAAAGGAAAAATCTGATAATAAACAATAAAAGGATGTAACAAGTAACGACGGAGCGGAATGTATACGAATGTTAAACTTGACACCGATGTCAAGTACTCTGTCGTTGCGTATCAAGTATGTTGTCAGAGAGCAACAAAGATACTTAATGTCGGAATAAGTTGAGTAATTGAGATTAAGTACTTACATAGCAGTCGTATCCTTGTTGAGTAGCTTCTTTGACAAAACGATGGTACAATGTAGTCGCCGTAGAGATCGTCAAGGGATCGGCGTCTAGCTTTAGCCCTACAAAAATAATAATGTAACAAAATTAATGTCTCCATTACTCAACCCCCGAGCCTTACGAATACATACCGCACTCGAAGATGAATCGCGAAATTGTGAAGGGATCGCTCGCAGCACCATAGTCAATCGTTATACTCTTTTGCAGTGCACTGCGTTTCTCTCGTTGTAAAGCAAGGACATCGATAACGTCTTTCATTTTCGAGCTGGAAATAAGAGGCATCTGTTTATCAACTCGAAATTCGACTGGATAAAAAGCATGAAACTTTTTAATGTTAATCGATTATTTGGATAACCTCAAAGTTTCCGTGGACGTAGGTTCCGAAGGATTCATTGTAACACGGGATACACCATCTAATTAAAATGAAAAACTTTAAAACGTCTTTTATTGTGGCGACAGGATTTTTATCAACAACACAACACAGCAACACAGCGCCCCACTCGAAGAACGGTTAGATTTTAAGGTGCCCTCTGCATCTCCTCCGGGAGCCAATTACTATGCGCAAACAATATGGCGGCAAGTCCAACTTGTCTCTCGACGACATGAAATTGTTGTTTGGTCTTTGAGGATGTCAGCATTTATAGCCTGTCAAATAAAACTTTCACGTTTGACGTAATCGTATGAGTCACTCCTCAACGATTAGTGTTTTTTTTTTTCCCTTATGTCATATTGATAATCGCTGCGTAAGGCTAAATTTCCATGGCGCGCAAGATGTCGTAAAATGTCACCGACGTTTTAATCTTGTTTTTATCGCGTCGGTTGTATAGAAGAAGAAGAACAAGTGTTAAGCGCTAGGAAACACGAATTACAAGTCTTTTTCTCTGTGACTGACAATATAAAAATGTGTACAATCGTACCTTGGTATATTTTACGTAGAAACGTTAAAAAATCGCGAATATGCAGCTGTTATTTTATGTATCAAAGAGGTTACGTCAACTCGAAAGAAAGGGATGGACATGAAAAAAAGAATTTGAGCTTTCGTAAATATTGGATGTCTCGATATATGGATTATATAAAGAATTATCAAACGACATTGGATAAAAATTTTCCAACGACGATGCATGTCTATAGAGTTTTTAGTATTGGATCCAAAGAGTTCTATTCCGAATTAAAGAAATATATATCGGTGAGAAAAAAGCAGAAAGTCCATGGGATGGAAAGTTTGACGAGAGAGGAATTGCAATTGTGGCATACGTTTCCCAATGATTTAGTCAAAATATCACCGCTGTTAATCATATCGGCAATTCCATTTACAAATTACATAATATTTCCGATGGCCTATCTTTTTCCGCGAGTACTGTTAACGTCGCACTACTGGTCCATCGAACAGCGATTCAACTTTATCTTGCACTATCACAAAAAACGCTTGAAGCACAACAAGCCCTTGCTGAGGTGTCTGCAAAATCAAGTGGAAACTATAGCGAACCCGTTGCTCAAAGTTAAATGGAGGGGAGTTATAGCCTGTCTCGGCAGCGGTACGCATCCGACGTCCTCCCAAATTATATCCTGCATCGATTTGTTCTCGGGGCCTCCGTACTCTTTGGATTCGTTGACACGAAAACACACGGTAATGCCCGCTCATGACTATCCCTACCTTTAAAATATTTTTGTAATTATTCCGTCACTTTTTTAGACACGCTCGTCGTCACTGAGGAAGCTCATTTATGTTCTAGAAAGAATTGCTGGCTATTCATGGAATGCACAGGTGGACTGCGTACAGAAAAGAGAGACTATCGGAGAGAGGAATGTTAATTAAATACATGGACGATTCGATAAAGCGGGAAGGTGGCGTTGACAAATTGCCAAACGATGCCATTAGATGGGTGGGCATATGAAAATATTATTATTTCTAATAGCCGATCGTTAATTTTGTTTCGTCGAGTACCAAACTCGGAACCAACCGGTTTATCGGTGCACCGACCGATTACAACCTTCGAGAGGTTGATTTTTTGCCGATATTATAAAACCGATCGTAATACCAACCGTTATATATATATATATATATATATATATTTTGAATAGAGGTTGGTTTACGGTTGGATTTTTCCAAAACAACCAGATTTCCAAGCTTGAATCTGCGAGATATCTGTGCTCTCGACGTAGAATCGGAAATCGGGTTGTTTCGGGAAAGTCCAACTATAAACCAACTTTCTATCGGACACATACACAGTTGATTTTGAAATATCAACAAAAAACCAAAAGGTTGTAATCAGAGTCGGTTTGGCGCACCAATCGGCTGGTTGAGTTAGAGTAGATTGTTAGAAAACAATCGAGAGTTTTAGGATTGCTTGTATTATACAGAAGGGGACCGCGTAAGTTGCACGCTCGGGAAACCAAGCCAATTAGGCACGACCGGATAAGTTGGATCCCCCGCTACCTGCCTCAGTACCCGCCCACTCTCCCTCCCTGTATAAAAACTTGCAGCAGTAACGATTTGATAGGTAGGTACCAAAGTCGAGGGGGTATTTCGTCTCCCCGCACCGGCGACCGATCCAACTTACCCGCTCGGTAAAACTCATGCGTTTGTCTTCTGTATATATGATTAAAATAAAAGAAAACAGCTCGAAAGATTTAATTTAATTTCGGGAATTGCCCCGCCGATCGGTCTCCGACATCTCGTTCGTCACAATAAACTAATTGCATATATCGAATGTATGCGAAAGGATTTGCAGCATTCCGTTGTCAGTAACTACCTTGGTGAATTAATACAATGTGGTTAACCATAACTGTCTTCTAAAAGTAATCCAAGAGCAAAAGTAGAATGCCGAATACCGCGTTCCGAATTTCCACTCGTCACACTGATTTCTTTGAATGTTTTAAAAATAGTGTTCGTTTTCCAGGCACTGTCATTCAGAGGAGTCAATCCCGTCAACATGTCACGAGAAAATATGCAAACTTGGCTGGAATACTGGCTGCTGATTTCATCACAAGTGGAACCGCGTAGTATATCGCTACTGTTGCATAGCCCAATATTGTTGGGATACAACTACCCTACGAACTGGACTCTGTTATATCACTGAGTGTTTCTCTCTGGTACATGAAAAAAAACATTAATTATTTAAACAATTATTGTAAACAGATCGACAGATATTATGCCAAAAATAAAAACATAAAAAAGTCAGAGTGTTTATTTAATTTTACGTATTGTTATTTACTATCCGCGTATATTATAATGAACGTGTCATATACTGAAAAGATTGAACAATTGGCTGGACTCACATATGCCGATGTCTTAATCAACTGATTACCAACACTTATTTTCTGTAAATTTAAATAGTTATCCCAATCGATGATTAGTATATTTTATATGGAGCATGTCGTAAAATTACTGATTAACTGACTATAAAATTTGCACAGATCGCAGATATAGTCTCTGGCACGCATGTATGTACGTCAAAATCACGCGTCGCTACGAGGGGAAAATTGTTATGCGACTTTGACTGTATAATTATATAGGTACCTAACATTTACCATTATCAACTTGAAACTATTTAATAATATAATTTCAAATGTACGTATGAATGTAGCTACATAAATTTGAAAATAATTGGAACGCTGCATTGAAATACCACAGTCGTACGCCTCCAGCGAATGCTTGCCAAACTTTGGAATGGAATCGCATCCACGTGGGTCCCTTCCACGTGGATCGCCCGACTTGAACTTCCGAGCTCCGCGATACTGCCGACAAATAGGGAAGTTTAAGAATTATGTTCTCGTCGGTTTTGCCATTGCCGTTCCAAGTCGCATATTTTGGCAATTACTTTGCCTCGCGGAGCGGTGTAATTATGTAACTTTGTAAGGGGGAAAAAGGAAAAAGGAAAAATACGGTAATGTAATATACGGATAGAGGAAGATGCGAAAGGAGAATGTGAATTACATGGACGTTCCAGTCTTGATCGACGATAGGTGCCTCTCACTCGGCATCTATTTTCGTCTCACTTCAAACACGCTTGGCCCTCGTAGCTTTCCGCGACCAACCCTATAACACTTTTGGTATCATCTCCACCTAAAAAGGTAGATTGGCCCGGGAAGTAACGTTTAATCTCATTGGCTGACCTCTCGAGCCAATCGGTGCTCTCGTACTAGCCTAGGATCACGTTGCACGCGCTTATATTGGGAGCCCCTGCTCGTTTCCCCGACAGAACGGCTCTCTAACGTAAGTGCACCACGTCGGTTACTCCTTCGATTTACCTACATAAACATCCGTTTACTCACCTCACGTTTCTGGATATTATTACCGAACAAAACGGAACGGAATGGAACGGAACGGCAAAATATTATAAACGCGCTAAACTCTGATACACGTGATTCGCTATTTCAATATCGATAATAAAAGTATTCATTGAGCGAGGTGATTGTTGAGTGTGAAACCTCTATCTTTTGAGGAGTGCTCCTATCAGTGCATCGTATGGGATATAATATAAGTGAGCGCGCGGTAGCCTAGTTTTTTGTTGTTGTTCTTTCAACAAGTGAACCAAATACTTGAAATTTCATTTTATATAAACTTATTTTTATTTATTCGTTCGCTTTGCTAAAAATTAGTCGTTTCATAAAACCATATGTAGATATATGCCATTTGAATAATTGACAAATTATTACCGACGAAGCTTGCCACTTTAATAATACGAAACAAGAGCAAGTCAATGAATCGTCGAAAGGTTAAAAAGGTCGATTTGTTTGTTTGACGCGAGCAGGGCCGCCCAGATCGTGCCGCCAGCAGTAGTCCGTCCGTCATCGAAACTTGCAAAATAACGCACACGAAATTGACGACATCGACCTAGCTATAACGCAGCGTACGGCTGGACATCCCCGCGAAAGAAGAGTGATAACAATTTAATCGATTCAACATGCCGAAGCCCGTAGCTCAAGTGGGAGAAGATCCCGATCCAGCTCCTTACCTCTTCGTTACCCTCGAGCAAAAGAGAATCGATCAGAGCAAGCCGTACGATGGAAAAAAGGCTTGCTGGGTACCGGATGAAAAGGAAGGATATCTTCTCGGTGAAATCAGGGCCACCAAGGGCGACATTGTCACCGTCGGTCTTCCTGGCGGCGAGGTATGTGTTTCAGAGTTGACGATTGTGGCGTGCATCATTTTTTTTTTTTTTTTTTTCCGACACGAAGGGGGAGCAACCGAAGTACGGGCGCAAAGAAATTTATATTTTCATCGGCGAGGGTGGGGCTTCCTCGCTGCTGCTTGTGTAGATATAAAAAGCACGAGGCGGTGCTGTGGCCCCGGTGCTGTGGCGTCGGCGGCTCCGTATCGGGCAGCTCCGATTCTATTTTCAGATCGGTTTAAGCTCCGAGGAAACTGGGACCCGATGCGTCGGTTAACCATAAGCAAATATTTCCTTTACTTCCGGTTACGAACAATTTTTTCTTTTTTTTTTTCTTCTTTCTTTCTAACAATTGAGAATGTTATTTTTAGCCTTGCCACTTACATAATGGTTCACCAAACCCTCTTCCGGCATTGCCTTAACGCTATTGTTAGAACCGTTAGCGACGGGTTAATAATAAATCGTAGCTTCACGACTCGAAACCACTGGTCAACGTATTTTTAGATATAAAAAACGGGAATGAGAACGGTAGGACAGCGTGACCGGAGAGTCGGCTGATGTAAATTTCATGAGATTACCAGTAAATTGTAATGGAAATTTTCGCTAATAAACAACATCGCTCGTCGAATAATGAGAAAATATGAAATACAAACGACTCTCGAGTCCGAGATGACATATTAAAGAATTTCATGATACACAGATAAGAACGTTTCACAAGGATAATTTGTCACAAGTGAATCCACCCAAGTTTGAGAAGTCGGAAGATATGGCAGACTTGACGTATCTCAACGAAGCGTCCGTCCTCCACAATCTTAAACAGCGCTACTACAACAAACTCATTTATGTAAGTTGTACTTTAAACTTGTCTAATACTTTGTTCGTTTCTCTTTTGAATATTAGAATAAGGACTTCAAAAAGGACCAGCTTCAACAAGTCAACCCGCCGAAATATGAAAAAGCTGAGGACATGTCGAACTTGACCTATCTCAACGATGCGTCGGTTCTGCATAATTTGAAACAACGTTACTACCACAAGCTTATCTACGTAAGGCCGTTACGGAAACAGGAGGCTACTGTCTGAGTGCTGTTTTATTATTTTTCGTTGTTGTATCTTCCCAGACATTTCTAGCATTATCTCTCCTGTTGAAAACCGGTGATCAACACCATACAGGACTAATTTATCGGCTGCCCTAATACCCTAATATTTACGTCTATACTTTGTATTTTTCCATTTTGGCACCGTTTATGTATTCAACGACCGTTGAATAAATAAATTAGTCCATCGGTGCCGTTTGATTCGGCGTTTTTCGTTATTGTAACGCAAACGCCCAGTTACGTTATGATAATGAAAAACGACGAAACTGAAGGACCTCAGAATAAAGTGTGAATAGCCGAGAAATATTGGTTACCAATCAACCTCAAGATATCTGCACGAGATTAAATTTCATCAAGTCACAACGACTTTGCCCACGGAAGTTCACTCGGAGAATAAAATTCCACGAGTGAAGAATTATTGTTATTTTTTTTTTTTTCCCAAAGTCGTGCATTGAGAGAATCTTGCCGAAGATGAAAATCGATGTCGTGCAGATATTTTCAGGATCGTGGCTAATAAACATATCCTCATGGACGTGGAATATGTTGCTATGTTTGTGTGTCTGCGTGCGTCTGCGTGCGTCTGCGTGCGTCTGCGTGCGTCTGTGTGTTGAAGCACGGCGGCAGCCGAGATATCGAAGATGTGTCCGACCACAGGCACGATATATACGATTTAATCCCTGAAACTGTAAACATTTTTTCCGTCACTTATATTTGCAGGTCTATTCGATTTTGGGATATGGCTTGTTTGTTTAAATATTTATTCTGTATATAAAAGAAGCGAGGAATTTAAGCTGCAGACCAGTAAATTTCCCGACACCAACAACCTTTGCCATCCGATGTTTGAACGATTATAATAATTTCAGACATACTCTGGCTTGTTCTGCGTGGCTATAAATCCTTACAAGAGGTATCCCGTGTACACCGGCCGTTGCGCCAAGCTTTACCGCGGTAAGAGGCGTAGCGAAGTACCACCTCACATCTTCGCCATCTCCGACGGCGCGTACGTCAACATGTTGACCAGTAAGTATACCATAACTTTTAAATCAACAAAATATATTTCAATTCGATAATCGGACTGTTAGAAACTAACTCGACAATTAACGCTTGTGTCATCAGACAGCGAAAATCAGTCCATGTTGATCACCGGTGAGTCTGGAGCCGGAAAAACTGAGAACACGAAAAAAGTAATCGCGTACTTTGCCACCGTTGGTGCGTCTACGAAGAAGACGGAAGAGTCCGACAAGAAGAAGGGATCTTTGGAAGATCAGGTCGTACAGACCAACCCTGTACTTGAGGCCTTTGGTAATGCCAAGACCGTCCGTAACGATAATTCGTCGCGTTTCGTAAGTACCGAAATGACGGAACAATTTTCAATATTTAATCAGAGCTTTTATACGGAAAATTATTTAATATTACCTACTTTAGGGTAAATTCATCCGTATCCACTTTGGACCATCTGGAAAATTGGCCGGTGCGGATATTGAGACATGTAAGCGGACACTTTATCGTACCTGCTTTGTGTATATTCTCTGTACTTTTGCTTACACAGATAATTCACTTTGACAGATTTGTTGGAAAAGGCCCGTGTAATTTCGCAGCAGTCTTTGGAACGATCTTATCATATATTCTACCAAATGATGTCCGGCTCGGTCAAGGGACTAAAAGGTAAGAATCCCTCGTCAATTGTCAGATACAGACGCGTATTGTCGGATATAGACTGGTATTGTCAAGAGACAACAACATCGTTCGGTTACCCTCTAGTAATCGCGCCCTTTTATCGGCTGTCGGAGATGGTTTTACAATTGAGTCACAATATTCTTCCTTGACCTTTGAGCAATTAAGCATAGGCAGGTTACACTATGACGGAGGGCGGCATTTTCTCGGAGACGAGCGACAACTATATTTCATCGGCGTGCGTCACATCAGTCGGCAAACATTAATTTCAACGTGATACTTTATTTCCGTATCCTCATTCCATAGCTATGTGCAATCTGTCGGACAACATCATGGACTACTACTTCGTCGCTCAAGGAAAGACAACCATCCCTAATGTCGATGACGGAGAGGAATGCGTCCTTACTGATGTAAGGACCGAGGCCAAACGGAACCGGAGGAGTTTCATTTTTGCATTTTCTTTTTTTTTTTTCCCCTCGTGATTGATTCCATCCTAACTTGTTGATCTTGAATCCACCTCCTTTTTGACCGGAAGGTGTCGAGCGATAGTCGCGCCGTCTCTTGTCAAGTCAAAACATGTTGCATCTCTCGGATGATTTTATGCTATATTATATTATTGAGCTCAGCAGAGATTAAATTTAAAAAACAAAGGAATAAGTACATTCTGACGAGGCAAGAACCGCGCGAATTCGCACTAGCTCCGTGTGTATTATGTCGGAGTGCGGTTTAATTTTTAGAGAGTTTGAATTTCATCGAGCCATGAAACAATTTGGCGTAGCAAAAGAACGGGAATCCGTAAGACTACGTTATTCTACGGAGTTTTGAAATTTCCCGTAGATGTAGATGTTGAATCCTTGTTAGAACCCCCCTCTGTCAGGGAATTCTTCGTCCCATAACGTATTTTACAAAAATACGTAAGCTATTTAAATACCAAGGCAGGGCTGTCCCCGACACACATGCACATGGCGTAGCATGTGACGATGTACAATAATTCCTATCCACTGGTGTTAATCAGAGTTTAATTTTTATCGAATAAGACAATTTTTAGTTGACGCGTCTTCGGCGCTCAAGAAAATAATATCAGTTAGACTCTGTTTAAACCAATGGACCAGCCAGGAACCCTGTCAAAGCCATATGCAACATGGTCGTCCACGGTTCATGGTTTACCCGCATGTGTTTCATTGCCCGTGTAGAAATGTTGCTGCTGTCCAACAACATCCGTGACTACTACTTTGTATCGCAAGGCAAGACCACGATCCCCGGCCTTGATGATGGCGAGGAGCTGCTTGCTACCGACGTAAGTGCATGATTTCAACCTGTACAATTTATCGCTTCCTCTCTTTCGTTAGAATATCTTTGAGTACAAACCAAAGTTGTGTCGATAGCTACAATCCGATACCTTTTTACAACCATTATAAATAGCAAACTTGGAGAAAAAAAAATCCTGTAATCATACATACGATCCATACCCGAGAAATTATTTAAATTTTCGACGAAAACTTTGGTAAACTGTAAGATAGTTCTATATACCTAATGTATATAAATCGTTTGTTGTGAGATATATATATATTTACGACAATTATTCCATTTATGTGTTCATCGCTACCCGCTATCATGCGTAGCAAGTGGTTCGTATTAATATTATTAGCTTAACGTTACAAAGATCTATCGAATATGAACCGCTTGTTAATAAGCGTAATTGTAAGGCATTTTTGCAGCAACATGTGGACACGCTCCGTGGTGGAAGTTCTCTCTCTCTCTCTCTCTCTCTCTCTCTTTCTCTCTCTCTCTCTCTCTGCCTTTCTCCCCTCATTCGAATCAGAGACACTGATGCGTTTGACCTGCCTTACCTGTTTAGTTGTATCTATCGCTAGTACCATTAAACTATCTTTCACGCTCTTTCTTTCAGCTCTACTACCTCTATCCACCTTCTCTTGATGCCGTATTTATTTTTGCCGCTAGTAATTTCTCCATTGGAACAAATATAATACATTTATGATTTCCAACGCATAGCGAGGTGAAAGCATCCTAGCGCTCTGCTGACACTTTTCTACTGTGTTTCTACTGTCTATCTTTGTTTTCCGCAATACAATCTTTACTACTAATTACTGTATAGTTTAGTTTTAAATCGCGTGGTAGCTCCCCAAAGGATTTGTTTGCTATTTCTCCAAGTATAGAGGGTTTTTTTTTTTTGTTGTTGTTGATATCGTGTATAAAAATACAAGCCCGTTATGATACATTAAAAAGAACAAAACGCAGAAACGTGCCTGCTGACCAACCGGATCGGAGACTACTACTTCATTAGCCAGGGTAAGACAAGAATTCCGGGAGTGAACGACGCCTCGGAGATGGAGGACACCGACGTAAGTCCCCCAGGATAGGTTACGATCTTGTCAAAATTTCTCACACTTTTCTTACTCACTGGCAGTCTTATCGATATCTACATCTTTGTTTGCATTAAATTTGTTGTTGTTAATAAGCAAAGACGATATAGAGTGATAATTTTTAAAAGTCACTTGTATTATATTGTTATATCGATGGGATCTAGTGAATGAGATGTGAAAGTATGACGAGGTGTACAATCCCTGCCCCCCGCTGCTGCGCAGTCCCCCTGCCGCCGGGATCGGGGGGCGGGATCTGGGGGCCCTAAAAATTAATAACCAGGAGACCTCGATAACACCCGCTCCCCGAATTGCCACCCTGCAGTGACTGTGGGGAAAATTCTCCGACTTATTTCCGATTGATCCATGCAACTTTAACATGATAAATCCAAATATTTTGTCGCACACAGTCACCGCAGTCACTGTAACAGTACAAGTTTACACTCAAAAGGCTAATTTTTATCCGCCAGCACACTTTAATCGCGTTAAACGTACATCCTCAACTTATTCGTGTCGGCGATCGTATTATGGATGTCGAAAGCTCTCTTGAACATCTTCGATTATCTTCGGCATATTTCTAGGAGTATTTAGCAGAGTCAATCGGCTTTAAATATTAAAAACTTGGAAAATTATTCACAGCCATGTGTTTTCTATCGGAAGACATTCACGACTATTACAACGTGGCTCAAGGAAAGATAACAATCCCCGGCGTTGATGACGCGGAGGAGTGTATGCTTACAGACGTAAGTCCTGTCTTGGAAAAATCCCCCCTATCATTCGGTTTTGTTCAAAATCCACAAACTTCCGGGATATTAATGTTCTTGTTCTTCCTCTTAGTTAGGATTATCTGAAAAATTACAAAATCATAAATTGTAAAATCATTTATCCATGGACCCGCATGCAGTGGTCTGGAGAATTTCAACCCTCCCGAGTGTTACCTTGTCGAATCCGAAACCCACATTGTACGGAGTACTATCGATCGATTTGTCGTTAAAGAAAACAACAACAAAGAGAGCATTCTAATAATTGGAATCGCTGTCTGGTGCGACCTCGACCGCTCTCGTCGAACTTTGTGCAACACTACCTGACTCGAGTAATATACCCTTCTTACCTACCGATCATCTAAAGCCGGGAGCTTTAGTACAGTTACAATTGTCAACGGAATGACATAGCAGCCCCTTTAAATATATCATCCGCCGAAAAACATTACGCGCCGGAGAGCCCTTAATTTTCCCTCTTTAGTGTCAATCCCGTTGGACTATTACAAATTAAAGTGTAATTGAATAATCGCGGCATCTGTTGTTGATTTTTTCATTTTTAGTCAAAGTTAAAATCATTTTACGATTTTTTTTTTTTATATTGAATCACTCAAGCTTCAATATAACGGACAGACTTATTTAGCCAAGTATGTTTCATAGCAAGATGGATAATCTTGTTTATCTCAATTGATAAATTGTAATTTATTGAAAAAGGCTTGCCAGAAAAAAAAAAAAATGGAATGAGACATGCAAAACAATGAGCAAGAAAACAACAACCGATTTCGCCCAGAGTAGTTCACTCTGTCGTCGTTGTCAACGAATATACCCGTTGCTGATGTCGGAAATATGGTTGAACCAAGAGTCTGTAAGCCGGTGGTTCGTACACACGAAAACAAAGAGCGATCTAAGTTGGTCACTCGCCTTTGGAGCTTACAGAAGAAGCGGCCGCTTAACACGAGCTGTGCTTCTGCTTCGCTCAGTGTGATCTTTGCTTCACCGAACCACATCGCTTCTCTTTATTTCAATATTTTCCGTGTCCGTCAAAAGCTTTATTGTGTCTTTTCGTCGCTCACTGTATTGCTTTTGCGTGCTTTCGCTAACATCATCATATTTTTTATATACGAAATTTGATTTATTCGTTTATTAAGTCATTAAATGCATTGTTCCAAAAGCGATCGGAAATATAATATCACGGCATTTCAATGAAATTATTACTGTTTTGTCAAGACATAGGTGTAAAAATCGTTGAGCCGTCGGAATTTCCCGTCGTTTCTGGAATTTATGTGTAAACCATTTACTCATCGTACTAATTTCGTCCGATTCAGCAAGCCTTCGACGTTCTTGGCTTCACTCAAGAGGAGAAGGACAACATCTACAAGATCACCGCCGCGGTCATGCACATGGGTGGAATGAAGTTCAAGCAGAGAGGTCGCGAAGAACAGGCTGAGGCCGATGGCACGGAGGTCAGTACCGTGCAACCGTCTCTTTTTACCCCACATATTAATCTTGGATCGTATTCGTTGACAGGAAGGTGATCGAGTTGCCAAACTCCTCGGTGTTGACTGTGCTGACATGTACAAGAATTTACTCAAGCCGAGAATCAAGGTCGGTAATGAATTCGTTACCCAGGGTCGTAACAAAGAGCAGGTCGCCAACTCCGTGGGAGCCATGTGCAAGGCCATGTTCGATCGTACCTTCAAGTGGCTCGTTAAGAAGTGTAACGAGACGCTCGACACCAAACAGAAGCGTCAACACTTCATCGGTGTCTTGGATATTGCTGGTTTTGAAATATTCGACGTGAGTATGCCAACTGATATTTAGAAATTCGCCTGGCTCCTCGATTCGGTTCTCATTCCGTTTAAACTACCATCCGAAAATGCTCTTTTTTTCCACCGAATATACCTACCTACATTTATCTCTTTGCGTAAATCGAAAAATGAGAACTGAATAGAAGGACTCGGCACTATGCGAATACTGTACAACTGAACCGATCACTACTCATTTTATTCAATCAGTGGAATATCAAAGAGATTCTATCAGCTTAATTGTCAACTTTATCGAGAAAGTAACAACACACGCCTTCGTCGTGTGGCGTTCAAGTTGAAGAATTTATTTTATTAACATCACTTGGTTATCTATGTCATTGGTTCATTTGAACGTTTCGCCCCACTTACACTTCTATCATACAGGCAAAATACAAAGGAACTACCACAGCAAAGCAGGAAAAAATATTATAACAATGACGAGCGTTCCAATCAGCTGATATATCTTTCGTTGCCCCACCTCCCTCCCCCCTAGTACAACGGTTTTGAGCAGCTTTGTATCAACTTCACCAATGAGAAACTTCAACAATTCTTCAACCACCACATGTTTGTTCTCGAACAAGAGGAGTATAAGAGAGAGGGCATCAATTGGTCGTTCATTGATTTCGGCATGGACTTGCTAGCTTGTATCGAGCTCATCGAAAAGGTAGCTTCGTCCGCCCCAGTTCTCCCCCACCCCCCAATATTTGAGTTCTTCTTTTATAGTCGCAAGTGCTCTTGCAAGCGCGTTCCCCAATTGTGTCGAAAGGTATTTAACCCTTGAAACTTTTAATGGATGTTTTAACATTCCATTCGTTCCATCATGGATTTTCAACAGACACTGTACGTGGTTCGTAGCGTTTGTCAATCTAACTTGTCCCTTCCCACCAGTTTAGTGGTGTTTGCCCCATGGTCCATGATAAAGATGCCATATACTCCTCGGATATATATTTATTTCTATAAACCCATGTTTCTCTCTACTCCTGTTTCTCGCATGGTTTTTACCGGAATAGAAAAAAAAAAAAAAAAAAAAAAAAACAAAAAGCGTAAAGCCGTCTCATACCCGACAATCTCGTTTAAGAAACGGTGTCCCAGACTCATTCATCGAGTACAACACTCTTCGTATACCTTCCAATGTTTATTAGACCCATAAATTTTTACTGCAATTGTCAACGGAATCGAGGAGAAAAGAAAAAAAAAAACAGTGGACTACATAGCAATTAACACTTCTTGATTGAGAATACTTTTGCAACAGCGATAGTTATTTACTATTAAATCGTTGTTATTCGATTACCGAATGAATCCCACTAACCAAAGAGGTTTTATAGTGCATAACCGTTATGTAGAAAACATGAGCGGTGGAGATTTGAATGAGGCATCTTGTTGAATACACGATGACACAAAATTATTTTCTCGTGTTCCCGTTAACAATGGTCTTAAGCCATTGTCAGCATCCGGGAAATAAAAAACTGTCATCAAGACAGCAACAAACGATGAAGAGGAATTGTTAAATGCGAAGCGTAGCAGAGATAGAACTCTGTTAAAACCCAAATGAAAGGGGCAACACTCCGTACGAAATAATGGCAAGCGTGTACCACGGCAATGAAAGCAGTAAACTGACCACTGTTTTGCCTTTGCTCGATCAGTTCAACAGCTTCGAGCAGCTGTGCATCAACTTCACCAACGAAAAGCTGCAGCAGTTCTTCAACCACCACATGTTTGTCCTCGAACAAGAAGAGTACACTCGAGAGGGCATTGAGTGGTCATTCATTGACTTTGGCATGGACCTTCTCGCTTGTATCGAACTTATAGAAAAGGTATAACCAAAAAAAGATGCGTGAGCGTAAATCGAATGATCGATAATTACGCCATCGAGATTTTCCGGTTGCCGCACACAAAGTCAGCAGAAGCTTTTCGACCAATGGGTTCTAACGCCTTTATGTTTATGTCCACTGTTTTCGTTTGATTTCTTACGTCTATGTATCGTCCTTGTATATAATTATTCGCTTTTACTCGTCATGACGTTGCGTTACAGAAGGATATATTCTATTGGTATTCAAGTCATGTTGACCGTTCGACTTCGAGAACTTGGCCAGACATATGTTACACGACAATCAACTTGATAATAATCCTCTAAACTGAATCTTTTTTTTTTTTTACCAATTGTGACCCATTCCCCGTTTGCGTTTGCTCGAACAGTACAACGGCTTTGAACAACTGTGTATCAACTTTACGAACGAAAAATTGCAACAATTCTTCAATCACCACATGTTCGTACTTGAGCAAGAAGAATATAAAAGGGAAGGAATCGATTGGGCATTCATAGACTTTGGCATGGATCTCCTCGCTTGTATCGAACTTATCGAGAAGGTACAAAATTAGTATTATAGAAGATTGGTCACCCGACCAAGTATCAATATTATGCGAACAAAGTGACCACCAGTGAGAGCTACGTCACCGCAGCAAAATAGTTACGAGCGTAATTTCTCGCTTGGATTGTGTGTTTATGATGATCAAGACCTGAGAAACACATTGACGGTACTGTTGTCAGCGTCAGCTATTTATCACCAATTTGCGGGTTGCCCCTCTTTCCCCGCAGACTTTTATACGCTATCGATATGTTGAGTACGTCTTCGCTCTACACTGCAACCTCCAACATACAAATACATTAAGATCCATTGTTCTTGGCTCTTACATTGGTTTTAAACTGCACAAATAACCGAGCCCTCCTCATGTTTAACCCGTCCTCGTAGGGGTCGAGCCTCAATGAATTTTTCATGTTGCGAACCTAACATTCGCAGTTTTATGAAAAAATCGAGGCACCGCAGTAAATCGCCCAAAAGAAAAACATTCCGTAATATGTACGAAAATACATGATATGCATGCACTTCCTGGCTCAAGCAGTTATTGACAACTGTCATGCCTTTTGTTTCCATTATCCTCCACCCGCAGTTCAACAGTTTTGAGCAACTCTGCATCAACTTCACCAACGAGAAATTGCAGCAGTTCTTCAATCAACATATGTTCATACTCGAGCAAGAAGAATACAAGCGTGAGGGCATTGAGTGGACATTCATTGACTTCGGCATGGATCTTCAACAAACGATTGATCTGCTCGAGAAGGTACTCTGTCGAGGCTCAATAAGAATACCCGATTGGACCGGGCATGAGCTCGTGTACCGCAGAAACAATGCTCGAGCATGTCATCTTCTCTATAGCCGAACGTTGGCCCTGTTATCACGTAACTAACAACCATCTTTCAATGCAGGTCACTCTATCCATCTATTTCTCCTTTTTAGTACAAACGAACACACACCCAAAAACCAAAAACGCCAACGATATTTATAAGAGCCCAATTGTATGTAACAGAATGCACGCAAGTCTCTCTCTCTCTCTCTCAATATTCCTATGTGTTTTCCATTATGTGTTGTGTGTGTGTTGCATCCTATGCACATCTTCCGGACGCATGTGGTTGACTATGACCTATGGATTGCCAGTTCAACGGATTCGAGCAACTCTGTATCAACTTCACGAATGAAAAACTACAACAATACTTCAATCACTTCATGTTCGTTCTCGAGCAGGAGGAATATGAAAGGGAGGGTATCAGCTGGACTTTTATAGATTTTGGTATGGACTTGCAGTCCACTATCGAACTCATTGAAAAGGTAAAAAATTCGCCATCCGGCGCATCAACCCGATGGCAACAGGATGATTGTGTATCCAATAACCTATGCTACACTTTACGCGCTTGCAAGATTTTTTTTCTTCTTTGTTTTATGTGCCTCAGCATATGTTTGGCTGACGATTGGTCGCATAATATGAATAATGGATAATTTTTTTTCAGCTCGCGAAATAAATTCGACGAATAAACTGTAGAATCTATCGAATTACCTTTTTTTTTTTTTAATTATTTATTCGCGATGTTGCCTTTTTTGTACGTCAAATTATAGATAAATGGATGGATAATATTGGCACTTAAAGTTTTTTCATTTCACTATTTATTGACTATTACTAAGGTTTAGTAGTTCTGTTTCACGTACCATTACATATTTGTAATATCATTAATGTATTCTCACTGTCACATATGGATCAGTTACTGTCATTTTTTTATATTTTTTTTTTGTAACAGTAGTATGCAAGACGTTTTCCATGTGAAACAGTAGGCTCGTGTATGATAAAGTTTCACAGCTTACTTTCAATCCTAAAATGTTAACATTGCTAAAATGACTTTTGGGCCGAGTGATGAGTTAGGAATTTTTTTTTTTTTTTTTTTTTTTTTTTTTTTTTAATTCAAACGTTTTATCCTGTTCAGTATTGTGAAGTAATTGATGTATATTTAAAAAAAATCGTACACGGTTTTCCGTCCAAAATCGATGAGCGCGAGACTAGAGACAAACAAATACAGGAATCGTGAAGAGTAAATTTTTGAAAATTCACTGTTCTGAGCTCGTAATATCCACGAAAATAGGCATCCTCATAGCCGCAATTACGAAAATACTAATTTCCCGTTTGTTTTTTTTCCCCTCTTTAAAAAGCCCATGGGAATTCTCTCAATTCTTGAAGAAGAGTCTATGTTCCCGAAAGCCACCGACAAGACGTTCGAAGAAAAGTTGAACAACAACCATCTTGGCAAGAGCCCTAACTTCCTGAAGCCCAAGCCACCCAAGCCCGGTCAGATTGCTGCGCACTTTGCAATTGGTCATTATGCCGGCAACGTAAGTTACCGTCTACACTTGCCGTTAATCCTACCGTTATTCGTGCGTTGACCGAGTGATTAAAATGTTTGATCGAAAATTAGGTACCTTACAACATCACCGGATGGCTCGAGAAGAACAAGGACCCGCTTAACGACACGGTAGTCGATCAATTCAAGAAATCGTCGAACAAGCTGTTGGTCGAAATTTTCGCTGATCATCCCGGCCAATCGGGAGGCGGTGCTGCTGAGAAGGGACGCGGAAAGAAGGGTGGTGGTTTCTCTACCGTATCATCGTCTTACAAGGAACAGTTGAACAATCTCATGACGACCCTACGGGCGACTCAGCCTCACTTTGTACGTTGCATCATCCCGAATGAAATGAAGCAGCCGGGAGTTATCGATTCTCACTTGGTCATGCACCAGCTGACTTGTAACGGTGTACTTGAAGGCATCCGTATTTGTCGTAAGGGATTCCCTAACAGGATGAACTACCCCGACTTCAAGCTACGGTGAGTTTATCAATATTTTTCAGTCCAAGCGAGCTTAATCTATGCTCAATATTACATTATATTGCACTTTCGCAATGAAATGAAAACGAAATTCAATTGATTGTAAATTTAATTGATTTAATGCCGAGGAATTCTGACATGGAAGACAATCATAGAGGGGCAAATTAATAATGTAGCTCGGGCAACGGTCAACATTTTTTAATTAGTTCGGTCAATGTTATTTAGGACGCATCGAGTTTAATGAATTAAAATCGTCCTCTCTTGATGAACAGTTACATGATCTTAGCACCAGCTGTAATGACATCAGAAAAGGACCCGAAGATTGCAGCATCTAAATGCTTGGAATCGACCGGTCTTGATCCGGACACCTACAGGATTGGTCACACCAAGGCTAGTTAAAATACCCCGAATTTGACCCAATCGAAAGCAAAATTTAGTTACAATTAGTCTACCGACGCCGACCCCGAATCGACCCTCAATGAGTGAACCATCTTGTACGTTCTCACCGCGGATCCTTGTCTCAGTTTGCAGTGACCCTTTCTATGGATTTATATGTCGTGGCCCCGTGTCGTGATTTTTTCAGTAGGTCTTCCCACATGCAACGAAACTCAAATACAAAATACGACGATTCGACATTCCAACCCGTTCGCTTCCAGCGGCCAATGTAATACTATATCAATTCGAAACGTTACGTGTTTGTGCATATTTAGAAAATAGAATGCGAACGGATCGAGGAACCGAGATATCGTCGTTACGTTAGCATGCCCCCAACCCAACGTAGATAAAGACCGTCAAATATTGGTCTTGTTATCATCGAGCGGAAATTCTCTCGAAATAACCATGCAGTTTCGGTAAAGGAGTCAATAGCACAGAGAACCAGGCAGGAGCGAACCAAAAGAAAAGGACAACTATACATTAAAAAATTAAAACAAACATTGAATCCAATGCTTGGGAAAAGCGTTTTCACATAGTCGAAATCCTGTACTAATCTGTAATCGACCCGTTTGTGCGTGACCCCAATTACTAGGTACAAGATCCTGGCACCTCAAGCAGTTGACCAGTTAGGTGGAGATCCGAAGAAATCCGCAGCAGCGATTCTGGATGCTTCTGGTCTTGATGCCGACCAATACCGTCTTGGACACACCAAGGCACGTCCTTCGCGTCAAACGATTCTGTCATTACCTTACGAGCTCAGTCGTCGGATGTCTTTTTTTTCGCTTATTTTTCAGTTATGCGTCTGGCGTGTTTTTTTTTTTTTTTTTTTTTTTTTTTTTTTTTTTTTTATTAACAGCGTCTTTGTAGATTTACCTCTCTTGGACCGTCAATTTTCCTCCGGTAGTCGAAGAAAAAAAAGAAAAAATCGCTCCTCGGTCCATTTAATCCGCTTCTCAGTTTATCCTGCGGTGAAACTCCATGCTCTTTTTTTTAACAGGGCGGCTGAGTCGCTGGGGTCAATTGAGCGACAAGATAATTCTATCGTAACAATTCTCTATACGTTGTAAATTTTTGTCTCTTGACATAGAAGACAGAAAGCACACCTCACCAAGCTGATAAACATATATTTTTTTTTCTTCGACATGAAACAATGACTTGGATATATTTATTCCGAGGTCTGGTGTGAATTCTACGCTTTTAATCTTGATTGATAATCCAAGAGGTAATTCTGACGAATTTGTAGGAGATAGTTGCATTATTTGAAACAAATGGATACAATACGTGTTTCCAATTCTCATTCTGACACTGAGAATATATATATATATATATATATATATCTTTAACTATGTGTGTGGTTTTTCTGTTTACCGTTGACGCAAACACAGATACAAAATTCTGTGCGCAAACCTTGTAAAAGACTCCACCGACCCTAAAAAAGCCACCTCGATCATCCTCGAGGCAATCAATTTGGAACAAGATCAGTACCGAATGGGTGCTACCAAGGTAAAAGATACCTTTGGCTCCCCTGCAGTGTACTCACGCTTTTAAATAAACTGGAACGCTGAATACTGATTGCGCTTCAAATAGTTCACATTTTCACCGGTGTTAAAATTAATTTTTTTTTTCCTTCAAATTTTCTCAAAAGTATCGAATAAGTTGTTGCAAATAATATTTAATTACACCGAATATAACGACTGCAATTTATGCTATAATAAGTATAATATGAAAAGCCGGATTATTTGATACATTTCGGCTTAGAATTAAAAGGCCAAAAAAGATGTAAAAAAATATATTATATAGTAAAAGTTGCAGCAGCCCACGGTGATTATTTATGTATGATTTATAACATTTTGATAAGCTTAATAACAAATGATGTTATTTCCATCGCAGAGAATATCCTCGAATGCTGAGGGGTGTACTTGTTATATTGTCAGATTTGACTAAAGAGCTTAAATTATTATAAAATTTTGAAGCTTTACTACGATAAACCTAGTGAAGTTGTGCAGTAAGAAGCATGAGATTAAACTTTCGAGTGAAATACATTGACGAGTACACCTCGATATGATATTTCGTAAATAATAGTGGATTAACATTAATGTTAACGCTCTTAGGTATTCTTCCGTGCTGGAGTTTTGGGTCAGATGGAAGAATTCCGTGACGAGCGTCTGAGCAAGATTGTTTCGTGGATGCAAGCCTTCGTTCGCGGTTACATCGCTCGTAAGGACTTCAAGGCCCTTCAGGAACAGCGGCTGGCCCTCCAAGTTGTCCAACGCAACCTTCGCCGATACTTGAAACTTCGTACCTGGCCATGGTGGAAACTGTGGCAGAAAGTCAGGCCCCTTCTTAATGCTAGCCGTATCGAGGATGAGTTGGCCGTACGTATCGCATACTAATATTAATATCGACCACCGCTATTCTCCGAGAATTCGTAAATATCTTTTTGGTACTCGGTATTTATAATATTAAATTTATTTAAAGATTTCACGGGTGGAAGGCGAGTCTAAATTCTAGTATATCTTGCCTTTTTCTATTAAAAAGCGAATGTAAGCCACTAAATTAATAAGAGTGAACGATTTTGTAATGTTCCTATTGGGATCGTGACTGCTTTAATAGTGCTGGAGCAGCTCTTCGTGGCTGTCTGGAAGAATCCTCTGGCTATTTTGAGATTAACTCTACCCTCGGGCTGATTCACCTCGGTCCGATGTGAGATATAAATATTTTTATGAAACCGTCTCATCTGTCATGCTGGTGGGAGAAGGGGAGAGAGGTCGTACCAGTGGAGAGGGATGCCCACGCACGTTTATTCGAGATTTTGGGTAGAAAAGATAAGACTCGGGTAAAGTTCAAGCCAGTCGAAAACGCAAGCGCGCGCTTTGCTCTCGGGCTTTCGTCGAGATAACAACTTTCCTCAAATTTCCTTTCAACTTACGAAATACGAACTATTTAAACACTATGATTCTCCAATAACGATCAATAAATTTAATCTTAAATGGAATAATAATCAAAGGATACCTTGTCAAAAACTAGTTTCGAATTGAACTCTTCATTTTCATTAATTTATATCGATCATTATCGAGATTCTAACCGAACGAAAGTTTTCTTTTTTTTTTTATCAAAATCTTGATTTAAGTTTTTTTTTTTTTTATCGTCAACTCGATCACTGGTAGTGCATTTCGAAGAAAATAATTTGAGAATAGCGGTGATTTAATCATGGCGGACTTGGTGATGGAGAACGTGAAAAGCGTTATCAATGGCGGTACGGTCGACGTTCCTGATTTCCGATTGCAGGAACTTCAAGAAAAAGCACGCGCCGCTCAGGAAGCGTTCGAACGCGAAGAGAAAATGCGCAAGGAATTGGAAGTTCTCAACAGCAAGCTTCTCTCTGAGAAAACTGACCTCCTGAATCAACTGGCTGGCGAGGCCGGATCTCTCCAAGAATACCAAGAAAAATCTATTAAGCTAGCTGCTCAGAAGATGGACCTCGAATCCCAGCTGTCGGTGAGTCAAAAATCAATACAGCATTTTTTTTTTCAAAACAATTTACGTTACTTTCGATCCCATCTTAAAGGATAGCTGAAAAATCCGAACAATCGTATTTCATTGCAGTTAATAGAATGTGTAGAGATGAAGGATAATTGATGTTGACTGTACAGATGAATATTAATTCGAATGATTGTTTAGCAAGGCAAGGTTGTTATAATGTTATACCTATATTTTCGTATTTATAAAGTTGACCATTATTTCCGTAATTTTTCGGCTTCCAAACTATAAAACCTATGCCACTAACATGATACGGTGGAATCGATAAAAGCCTCTTTAAAATTTCTAGAAAGTTTCGGATAGCTCAAACGACATAAATTTTGTTTGTTGGACCGTGTAGATGATATATCAAAAATGAAAAAATGTTTGGATCGAGTCGTAAACCGTCATTAAAAATAGAGCGGAGCGACATAAAAATGTTTTACCGCCTCCGCAAAATCGCAGTGCAACGGTTACGCTATCCGGAAAACCGGTCATCTTTTAGTTACGAAAACGGCACCTGCTACTACCATCTTGGGCCGCGGCATGCCGAGAGTAAAGAACGAGATTTACCGGGTGCCTCACGCCAATCTAAATATAAAACTCCCAGATTCCAGGTTATTAAAAGTATGCGCGAAGCCACACTGGAGCGACGGGGCACGGAAGCAGGAAAACAGGTGCCGCGTATTTATACAGGGCCGGATATCGTGCGTCATTCGTGCCTGGCCGACGGCAGGGTTGTGCCGAATTAATGGCGCCACTTGGCTCCGATATCATTAAACCTGTCGCTATAAGAAAATTAGTAATGCGGCTACCGGTTCCTTGGGAGGGACTGCCAAAATTTCATTAGGATTTCCAATTCAAAATATAACGTCTTTCGTATGAGTCTTTACCCCCACCCCTATAAATAAGGCACAGCTGACCAGGTAATTCGAAAACTGGGTAGAGCTTGATAGCTCAACTTTTGAGTACTGGCCACTGTAATAACCATTTTATAGACGCTGTAGATAGATAGATCCTTGCCACAGTCAAGTATCACGCATCGTATTTTATCTGTGTCATAAGAAGATGATAAGCGCCGCTTCTTGGCAGTCACCCATCTTCTTTATCGCCGTGGATTCCTAATTAACGTTTATGCCCAGACTAATTATACCGCGTTCCGGGAATCAGGCCGTTATTTAATCTTAGTAAGTAAGCTCAAGCTTATTCCCATATACTTCCGAGTCATAAGTTTAAGTTAGCTTCGATTTTTCATACATATCGACAAACGAGGATTCATTAGTTCCTATCAACAACAAAAATACAATCTGTGCATATGTCAGATTGGATTTTTATCCATTTGTCATATGCTCATAACTTGAAACGCTCAGCGACCACGTAACGGTTCACTATAAATCTGTATAATTTTCTACAGGACGTTACCGACAGACTTCAACAAGAAGAGGATACAAGGAACAACCTGTACCAAAATAAGAAGAAATTGGAGCAAGAAGTTTCCGGACTGAAGAAAGATATCGAAGACCTCGAATTAGCTATACAGAAGTCCGAACAAGACAAGTCTTCGAAAGATCACCAGATTCGTAATCTGAACGACGAAATTGCCCACCAAGACGAACTGATCAACAAGCTTAACAAAGAAAAGAAGAACCAGGGCGAGGTTAATCAGAAGACAGCCGAAGAACTTCAGGCAGCAGAGGACAAGGTTAACCACTTGAACAAGGTCAAAGTCAAGCTCGAGCAGACCCTTGACGAGCTTGAGGACTCTCTTGAACGCGAGAAGAAACTCCGGTAAATTCGTGTCTATTGTTATTTATAACTTTTGTAATTCTAAACTAAATATGCTAAACTAATGCTTCGACGTACTTGCAGTGCCGATGTTGAGAAGGGTAAGAGGAAGACCGAAGGCGACCTCAAGCTTACACAAGAAGCTGTTGCCGATCTTGAAAGGAATAAGAAGGAATTGGAGCAGACCATACAGCGCAAGGACAAGGAACTTTCGTCTCTGACTGCCAAGCTCGAGGACGAACAGTCTTTGGTTGGCAAGCTTCAGAAGCAAATTAAGGAACTTCAGGCCCGTATCGAGGAACTCGAAGAGGAGGTATGAATATGACAATATTAACGAATCTTCAATAAAGCATACGGTATGTAAAAAAAAACATTACCTGTTTAAGGTCGAAGCCGAACGCCAGGCCCGTGCGAAAGCAGAAAAACAGCGAAGCGATCTTGCCCGCGAGCTCGAGGAGTTGGGTGAGCGTTTGGAGGAAGCCGGTGGTGCCACTTCAGCTCAAATTGAGCTCAACAAGAAGAGAGAAGCAGAGCTCAGCAAGCTTCGTAGAGATCTCGAGGAGGCCAATATCCAACACGAAGCGTCCCTCTCCAGTCTTCGTAAAAAACACAACGATGCTGTTGCTGAAATGGGAGAGCAAATCGATACGCTCAATAAGCTGAAGGCCCGGTAAGTCCGAAATATAACGTTTAAGAGCATTTTTATCTACAGAAACCAAACCGCGTTTCTTATTATTATTATACCAAATGATTTATCAGGAGCTTAGGAAATGTAAGGAAAAAGAACAATCAGAATCTGAATTTGCAATCATAAGCGCATCTTGCTAAATAATATTCGAGTAAACATTTTTTTATAACCATTCGGTTATCAAATAACGTGCGGGCTATTTTTGTTAGAGCCGAAAAGGGCCGTCACGACATCCATGCGGAGTTAAACGCAGCTCGCGCAGCCATTGATCAAGTTGCAAGGGAGAAGGTAGATCCGAGAGATTCGCGAATAATTGGTTTTGCATCCAGTCGTTGCAGTCCAAGTTTTTCGTATATGACACATTATATATTATCCGCAACGAGATAACAATTTATCCCCCGAACGATATTTCACGATATGTATTTTTTTTTATCCGTCGCAACGATTTTCGTATAACTAAACGCACCTTCAATCTATATGTGTTTTTTTATCATTAAAAAAAAAAAAAATCATCATGTGAACCATGTCCATCCGGTGATTTTATTCGTTGTTTGGTGAATGTACTTATTTGTATGTCTCGTATGTTTTCATGTACCAAACAGAATTGAAAAGGAAAAAGTCCAATACTTTAGTGAGTTAAACGACCTTCGCGCATCCGTCGATCACTTAAGCAACGAAAAGGTAAACTAACTATATCCTGACCGATCCATACTCAAGCGAACTAATGCAACTAACATAATTGTCAAGTCAGATTTATGAAAGTGCTTTGAAGAAATCGATGACTGATAAAGACTTGTAACGTATACAGACTGATATGTGTGAGTATTTTGTTATCATATATGCTTATTGCTTGGTTTTCGATATTAATAACATTCTGTAATAGTTTCGAAGAAATTCTGATATTCAAAACGAAAGTTGCTTTTCGAAAATGGTTGATTATAGACGAATAAGAATTTCTTCCGAAAAGCAGATTATTGATTGGATGTTTAACATAAATTTGATGTTAACGATAGGCTGCACAAGAAAAGATTGCCAAGCAGCTACAGCACCAGCTGAACGAAACCCAGGGCAAGCTGGAGGAGGTCAACCGAACGGTGAACGATTTTGATGCAGCGAAGAAGAAGCTATCGATCGAGAATAGCGACCTACTTCGTCAACTGGAAGAGGCCGAATCTCAGGTCAGCCAGCTATCCAAGATAAAGATTTCATTGACGACTCAGTTGGAGGATACGAAGAGGCTTGCCGATGAGGAGGGCCGCGAACGTGCTACACTTCTTGGAAAGTTCCGCAACCTCGAGCACGATCTGGACAACATTCGGGAACAAGTCGAGGAGGAAGCCGAAGGCAAGGCCGATCTCCAGAGGCAATTGAGCAAGGCCAACGCCGAAGCTCAATTGTGGCGTACCAAGTACGAGTCTGAGGGTGTCGCACGTGCCGAGGAGCTCGAAGAAGCTAAACGCAAGCTTCAAGCGCGTCTCGCTGAAGCGGAAGAAACGATTGAATCGCTCAACCAGAAGGTCATCGCTCTCGAGAAGACGAAGCAACGCCTTGCCACTGAAGTGGAGGATCTACAGATCGAAGTGGACCGCGCTACCGCTATCGCTAATGCTGCGGAGAAGAAACAGAAGGCCTTCGACAAAATTATTGGCGAGTGGAAACTCAAGGTCGACGATCTCGCAGCTGAACTTGACGCGAGTCAGAAGGAATGCCGTAACTACAGCACAGAACTCTTCAGGCTCAAAGGTACGCATAATTATTATACAACACACACACACACACACACACACACACACACACACACACACACACACACACACACACACACACACACACACACACACACACACACACACACACACACACACACACACACACACACACACACACACACACACACACACACACACACACACACACACACACACACACACACACACACACACACACACACACACACACACACACACACACACACACACACACACACACACACACACACACACACACACACACACACACACACACATATATATATATACAGACATCGGTGGCGTAACACATGGCTTTTTCGTTGAATCTACAGGTGCTTACGAAGAGAGTCAAGAACAATTGGAGGCGGTACGTCGCGAGAACAAGAACCTTGCCGATGAGGTCAAGGACCTGTTGGATCAAATTGGAGAAGGTGGACGCAACATTCACGAAGTGGAGAAGGCAAGGAAGCGATTGGAGGCTGAGAAGGACGAGCTGCAAGCTGCACTGGAGGAGGCTGAAGCGGCCCTTGAACAAGAAGAGAACAAGGTTCTCCGCAGCCAGTTGGAGCTTAGCCAGGTCAGACAGGAGATCGATCGCCGTATTCAAGAGAAGGAAGAGGAGTTCGAAAACACAAGAAAGAACCATCAACGCGCTCTGGACTCCATGCAAGCTTCGCTCGAAGCCGAAGCTAAGGTCAGTCGATGGCTCCTCGATTGATCATTGAGTATCTTTATTTGTCATACTTCCCGCGTAACCAATTTTTTTTTTTTCCTTCTAGGGCAAGGCTGAGGCGTTGCGCATGAAGAAAAAACTTGAGGCCGACATCAATGAGCTCGAAATTGCTCTGGATCACGCTAACAAGGCGAATGCGGAGGCGCAGAAAAATATTAAGAGATACCAGCAACAACTGAAGGATGTGCAGACCGCCCTCGAAGAGGAACAGCGCGCCCGCGACGAAGCTCGTGAACTCCTTGGAATCTCGGAACGTCGTGCGAATGCTCTTCAGAACGAGCTCGAGGAAAGTCGTACCCTGCTCGAACAGGCGGATCGCGGTCGTCGTCAAGCCGAACAAGAACTGGCCGACGCTCATGAACAACTCAACGACCTCGGTGCTCAAAATGCTTCGATATCTGCCGCTAAGAGGAAACTCGAAGCTGAACTTCAAACCCTCCACGTAAGTACACGCCTACTGTCTATCCATTGAGGTTAATGGTTGGGCTGGTTTCATCACCGGCAAACTATTATTGTAATTTACAGTCCGATCTTGATGAGCTTCTCAACGAAGCTAAGAATTCCGAAGAGAAGGCCAAGAAGGCCATGGTCGACGCTGCAAGACTGGCCGACGAACTCAGAGCCGAACAAGACCATGCCCAAACACAAGAGAAATTGCGCAAGGCCCTTGAAGCACAGATCAAGGAACTCCAGGTCCGACTGGACGAAGCCGAAGCCAACGCCCTCAAGGGAGGCAAGAAGGCCATCCAGAAATTGGAACAGCGAGTACGCGAGCTTGAGAATGAATTGGATGGCGAACAGAGGAGACACGCCGATGCCCAGAAGAATCTCCGTAAAGCCGAGCGCCGCATTAAGGAGCTTAGCTTCCAGGTAAGAAAACAATTGAAATGAAAAAAAAAAAAAAAATTGAACTAGCTACCGTTGTGCGAGCACGCATTCACTTCGTTAATTGTATTTGACAGGCTGATGAGGATCGTAAGAATCACGAACGCATGCAAGACCTTGTTGACAAACTTCAACAAAAGATCAAGACTTACAAGAGGCAAATCGAAGAGGCGGAAGAAATTGCTGCACTCAACCTCGCCAAGTTCCGTAAGGCACAGCAAGAACTCGAGGAGGCTGAAGAGAGGGCAGATCTCGCAGAACAAGCCATTACGAAGTTCCGTACAAAGGGACGTGGAGGCAGCGCCGCACGTGGTCTCAGCCCCGCGGTAAGATGAATCACGTCGTGGACTTTTTTTTTTTTTTTTTTAAATTACATTATACTAATAGCAGTGCGAGCAGTTATTATGCAATACACTTTCGTTATAATACTGAAATCAAGAACCGGATATAAAAAGGTCTTTCTTATCGTGTAAGTACGGAAATCAACCTGACGAGATCGTATAGTACTGCTTGCGCTCGGCTATAAAAAAAAAAAAAGAAGATGGTAACTTTTTCGCGATCACGAATTAGAGAGTGCAGATAGCCGCGGTCGAAAAATTTAGAGACAGTTATTACAGTAATCGGTCTAGGTCCACTGTCGGACTGATCAGTTTGATCTTGTATGCCCACTGTAGCCCCAGAAGGGTCGCAAGGCGCCCGCCCTGGAGTAACCTTCTGCACTGGTCAATGTAAGTGCGTGCAATAAATGTATCAGTGTGTTGGTTCACGTACGTACGGGTTAAACCTGATTTCACACGAATATACACATACACATCGATATTTATTCATAACTCTCATAAAATTGTTATGTTATAAAAGTGTAATTGTCACGCACAAATGCCGAGAGACCGCCACGATTATTGATCTGGTAATTGTTGTGAGACGTTGGACGATGAAGCTGGACTGGCTTCACGAACTTACCCCGAGAAATATGAATCCTACCGTGATACGAATACGACATTAACATGGAAATTATTTTGAAACCTCGATATTTCGGAGGGTGTTGACGGTTACGGTATATTCACGCAAATGAAAACACAACGGACCTGTCTGACAGTCCTACAATACCGCATCGTAAAAATCCGTTGTATCGTTTTTCCTTTGCCAAAGGAATCATTTATCGATTGTCCATTTATTACAGAGAAAATCTTAACAATAATACTAATCGGTGAATATTCTTTTACAGCCACACCGACCTGCGTTCAAGCCCCAGTTTGATGGTTCCGCATTCCCTCCACGCTTCGACCTCCAGCCCGACGGCGACCTGTAAACACAACGAGTCTGTATTCTTGCAATTCTTCAGTGCTGAATCAATGAAATTAAATCCATCCCTGATACAGCGCCGTCGATTATTTATTGGAACACTTTCTCGACCGCCGATTGACATAATGAAGTACTAAAGAAAAGTTTGACAAACAAATTGTAATAAAATTGTTCTTTAAATAATGAAAAGGTATAATTATATAACAAAGATTGCTGCCGGTAGTCGAGTTGCACAGAATTATTAAGAGAGCAGAGGAATCGACGCGGAGAGTGAATCAGAGGCGTGTATAACGCGGATACAAGATACGTTAACATCGTCATAAATATAAGCTGTCATCAAATGCTATCCCATCCTATAAATTAATTTAATTTATAAAAAAACGAAATATGTATTTATTAAAATAAATAAGCAATAAATAAACACATGGACAATTTTATTTACACATTTTCATCCGGTGATCAACTATTCGAGCAGAATAGGGGTAAGAATTAATAGGGGATTTAATAGGGGTAAGGAGAGGGAGAGTGTTAGAGAGAAATGAAAAAGTGATTAATCCGGTCGTTCAATGGGATTGGAACATGTTTACTCGACAATATTGTAAACATTTTTTTGTTTTTATTACATTCTGCGATTTTGTATTGATCAAAGCGTTGCCCATTCCGTTCCACCGATTCAGCGCTTTAGTGAAAGTAGGCAGAACAGACTGATCAGTCACGAGATACATCCCTTTGGAGAGCGCGGGCGGGGGGAGGGCTGGAATTCCTTGGAGCTGTGTACGAGACAGGAGCCTTCATGGTCCACTTTGTCTTCTCCCCTTCGGTTCACGTGCCGAAATGGGGGATCATTGCATTCCACACAAAGTAGTCACAACGCATTCCTCAAACACAATTGTCCAAGTAGAACCCTCGTTATCAAGAATGAATCGAGGGGAATCGCCGTGGAGAAAAGGTGTTATTGCATTTTTTCCCAAGTTTTTTTTTTTTTTTTAATACCTATATATGATACATCAAGCGTTACATATTATTTGTGGACAGTGTCAAAGACCTTGACAATAAGTGAAAATTTTCATCTGCATGACATGAAATTTCATTTTTGGCGAGTCTCTATCAATGCACGGCTTTAGGAAGAAGAAAAAAACTGTTGACTTGAAAAATGGTATTCTCTGAGAGAACCAAGTTTTTGCGATGCAAAACACACCCGCTATGACTTTATGAAATTTAGTTTCGTGCAGATATCTTGATTGAGAAACTATATTTGCCCCTCGCAACTGGTGCTCGCGCCATTAATTTGGCGGAGCAACGGAGTGTAACCTTGGCTTGGATTTCAGTTGTTTTCTTACAAACTAACTCTCAATCGTCTGCAGGTGAATTTTTCCACAAATAATAATAATAAATGAGAATAAATTTTTTTTTTTCAATAATCTATTTCCAAAGGACCGTAGTGAAAGGGGATATTTTGACACATCAACACTTTTGGGTTCTTAGCTTTGGCCAATATTTTCCAAGGCCTTGATCCCGAATGTACTTTTCTAGCGCCGCGACACTTAGCCACTGTGGTAGGGGAACGTTTTATTAAAACTCCCGTCAATAGCCGAGGAGAGACGAAGGGGAGAGAAGCTCTACTACAGGACGAGCTTTACGCTTCGTACCACGCTGCTCCGAAACGATAGAGGCCCTGCAGGCAAAGAGACTTTTAGTCAGTTTAGCAACAAACAAATATCTGGAATGTAATATTTAATTATCCTATACAAGAGGTAAATTAATTTGATGAAACGACAAAGTAGGATGAGAGCCCTGTCGGCGGGAATTTATCATGATGTTATCGTGCAGCACCATGGCAGCTATCCTCCACTATCCGATATAATTCCGAGTCGGGTGTCAATAGATAATGTGTCGTACGAAATTATAGCGACAAAGGTTAACTTGTTGGCTGATCGATTTTATAATCTCTCCCTATATCTAATCGGATCGAAGCGGAACGAGATCGTCCTGTACACCGAGGCGCCAAAAGTAGCACGAGGGGGTCGAACAATTATGCCTAGTCGCTGTTTTATTACAGGCTTCGGCGAAGGGACAGCTGTTGCATGGCACCGGCTGCGCGGACAATATCTCTGCACCATTTGGACCTTAAAGATTAGGGTTTCTCATTCGTTGCGGTGTCAGCTTGTCTCCGTTACATCTACGCTCTCACACATGACATTCCATCGATCGCCTCGAGTAAATTCTTCTGCAAAATAACTTGGATAATATATTTCCGAGGTAAACGACGCGACTTATGGAAATCCGTTTGCTTCGAGGCGCGCACGTGTTACCCAATGTAATATATTAATATATTCTCCGACAGTGTACCCACGATGCATCAGACCGAAGGCATTAATATCAATTCATGGGATGCTGGATGAGCGTCGGGCACGTGTCGCGCTACTTTCGTATATCTCTTTTATATTTTCGTACGAGACCTTACCTTACCTCCGGATTAAGAGAAACATTTAGCCAGTTTAATATATCGAATTAAATCATTCGATACACCTCGATCGCTATAACGTTTTTCCTTTTGTTTTCTCACTTTATCGACCTCGTGGCTTCTATCGACATCTAATCGTTAATATTCTATATATCTATATACTTTTGTTGACTCGAAGAGAATGAGAGCGAATAGACTATCTACCCTCATTGAATTTATGACTATAGAATCTTGACGTTCTCATGGGGTGCGATCCGTGAATCACTGTGTACATACTCTCAAATATCTTTTGACGAACTAGTCAATACGAAAAGGAAGGTCCGAGTACATACATAGAAATACGGATAAACAGAGAGGACACGTGACCGAGCTTACGGTAAATCTCCATCGCCGCCGGCAATGCGGAGATCACGTGACCACCTTAAAGTAATCGCGTAGGCGAGAATTTTTGGCGAAAAGCATGATCCGACGATATTTAGTCATAGATGGCCGGTTGCGGTCGGTCTTGCTAAATCGTTTAATAAAACGATACGGAGGGATATTATAAAATATGGTCGACGCCACGTCTGAATTAATAGCTCGGGGGAGACAGGATTGAGAGGGGGGGTACCTCATGGGGGACCTCATGGGGGACCTCATGGGGGACCTCATGGGGAACTCGGTAGTTGCACGTGTATCCCCTTAAATTCTTTGCATCGCTGTTGCTCCCCTCTGCACCCCTCTGTATAAGCACCGTAGAGAATATGAAGGTTTGATGCCCAACTAGCCGCATCATCGGCATCGAGGGGTCGAGCGTGTACCGTCGAGAAAAAGGGAGCATAAGTCTGACGCTCTATTTGACAAACATCCATGACACGGGGCGCGAACAAAGGACCGGGCACCCACAGTGAAATCGGAGTCTTATACAGGTGAATGATCCAACAGTGAGAAGCTCTCTCGACTGGTCAATCTGCTCTAATACGTACTGTTTAACCAAAGACTCGCTTCGCCAAACTTTCTATGACATCGAGAAAACTCACTGCGTCAAAATCATTGAATCTCATTGTTATTACGGTTCTTCGATATTTTCCTCTTTTTACACCTAAAATTCAAACATTGTTATGTCTTGCGTGCTTCGTAGATTTTTCTGTTGCACACACTAACGGAACTTGAAATAGAACTTTTATTTCAACGTCGTAACCATTGCAACCATTATTGTATAGTCTTATTTATTTGACTCGTGGTTGCGCACAAGGGTTTAAATTTTCCACAAAGCGATCGGTCTCATTCCAATATAGCCGGAATCTCGTCATAGGCGCGCAAATCCATGTCTAGACAAGAATAATGCAATTCCGAATTCGTCGTTGCACCAGTTCCGCTAGGGCATTTTCACATCGACATGTTCAGAATGTATAGAAAAAAAAATTCTCTACCGTTTCAATCCTTTTTACGTTTCGCCTTTAAACTTTAAACACAATTCCCACCGAGGTTCTTTGATATTCATTGGCAGGAATCCGTAAAGCGGATAGAGTAAGCTTTGTTTTTGCGCAAGGGAAACATTTTTTAGTATTTAATGAAAACGTGTTATAAATGTTTCAAAACATCGAAGAATCACATTAACAAGAAATGTGTATGGGTGTATGAATTCGACCCGACAAATTCAAACTGTATGGTTAATAGCCAATGTTTCTTAAAAACTTTATTAAAAAATGTCGGTTCGTGCTCTATTCCCTATTAAATTTGGAGGGAATCCATCCACGTTGTTAATTATTTCTATCGTCTGTTGGCTCACAAGGGACCTAGAGCTTTTTATGTTCAATAAATGATAATAATAACCGTCTAAATTTTGTCACTTTGAATTTTTTGAATTTCATGAAAATTTCACATTCGACGCAAGTTGTATCAAATGTTAATCTATAAATGAAATAACTGGTAGATACGCGATCAGCGTGATAAAGTAGGTATATCAAGTAAAATCCGTGAACGACAATTGAAGAAAAAAAAAATGGATCGCGAATTTTTATAGGTAGCCAATATTGGAAAAATTTGTGATTTTGCTTCCCGATGGCATCGCGAAAAAATCCAGGTGCCCAGCATTATCTTATCTACCCCACGAAATATACTAGAGGATGGATATGACAAGGTTGAAAAAGCTAGATAAAACCGTATCAATCATTTGGATTTCTTGACTAAAATTCTAAAGTTATGAAAAAAATCCGGAGCGCATAATTCCATGTAAATCCGACATCAGTTTTGACCAAACGTCAAGCGCAACATTGATATGATATTTCCATGTATTTTTTCGCACCGAAACCGAATCGTATAGCCGTTTTGCCTAAAAGTCAAGCCCACCTTGACTCGAATAAGTTGAATGGTTCATATCGCTTCCACATAGCATCCTCTTATTCGCATAGTTTCCTCTATCAGGAAGGCAAAAATACAGAAAATTCTTTCTCATATAACAAGCTTTGCGAATAAAGGGATATTATTAGGAGACGATATGAAAATTTCAATTTCCAACTTTGTTTTTCTTTTCAATAAAATACAAACTTGAATCCATCGAGCAAACCACCAACATAAATTGAACAACAAATATACATCGAAATCTTTATCTTTGCGAATAAACAAAAATAATATCCGTCCCTTGGATAATCCAAATGATCTGAGAATAAATTTGACTTGGAAAAAATTCCCTTGAGAAACAAAAAAATTGTTGATTTTTTGAAATGCGAAAATATAGGTACACAGTAGAGAGAATTATGTTGAAAAGCAAGAGCCCCGGAAAAAACTATGCCGTAGTACTTGATGTTTTAAAAATTTGTCGAGCCGTAATTTGATAAAATGAAAAGATTATAGGTAGGTACGTAGAGAGCGATGATGTAAAGTTAAGTTTAGATATAAATGAAATAATTCATCAAACGCCGTGTTCTTGGAGGATTATTAGCGTGGTTAGTGTATATATAGACACACGCATGAAAAGCATTTATATCGATTTTAGACAGGATCCATGTAGCTCTCGGGCACCATGAAAGCTTCTCCACATGGCAACCGAGTGGGCGTTTATTTCCGGGACCAATCGGATTGTGTCTCCTCTGCCCTTGGGGGAGTTCGTATCGCGGATACGCCCATCTTTAGTCGCCGAAGAGCCCTCCTACGGAGGAGTAGTAGTGGGTGAAGGAAACCAGTGGGCTAGCCAAAATCTTATTGCTTTTCACCGTGATCGCTCTGTCTATCGTTCCCGACTTTTCCTCGCGAGGATGTGCCAAAGATTGTTCAAAAATATTATTCATTTAATTAGCCTTTAATTTCATTAATATCCATGTCATAGGATATTAATTTCATAAGTTTCACGAGTTCCCGGTTAAATATTGATCGATTTCTCGGCGGAACGATGAGAAACGAGCGCGAGTGAATGTCGAATGTGAAATGTTACGTTAATGTTGAGTGTTGTTAATGTGTCAAGTAAGATCGACGAGTGATGAATAACAATTAGGTATATTTACCGGATAAATTGATGATGAAATTTAAAGATATTCGGTGCGGGACGCACAGTGGACAGTAAATAAACAAGTATTCTCAGGGACTTGTCGATATTAACGGCAAGACTCAACCTATGCAATATGTTAGAGTTCTATCCGACTACACTGGCCTCGTCTTCTACATTAAACCATCAAGCGGCAAGTGCGCCAGGTTCTGTATCATCGAGTCAATTTCGACAGTCGGTAATCGACAACGAAAATCCAGGTAAAGATCGTTTAAACAAATCTTTCATTCCTTATTCCGAGTTTTTAAAAAGACATTGTGGAGGATTTTTCTACCGAAAAAATGTATGCATCTTCTTTTCCACAGAGCCAACGGCAACTGTAAAAACTGAGTCAAGATTACTGGAGACAATTTGTGCTGGGTGTGGTCGTGGAATTTCTGATCGGTACCTCCTGAGGGTGTCGGACCGGAGCTATCATGAAGACTGTCTTGCGTGCAACGAGTGCGGAGCTCTTTTATCACACTCTTGTTTTACGCGAGATCTCAAACTGTACTGTCGTTCCGACTATGAGAGAATATTCGGAGTGAAGTGTGCGCGTTGCATGGAAAAAATAAGCTGTTCAGATTTCGTTATGAGAGTAGCGGGTCTAGTGTTTCACGTCGAGTGCTTTGCCTGTTGTATGTGCGGTCAAACTCTACCAAGAGGAGCTCACTACATTTTGCGACAGGGCCAACCGATATGCAGACGGGATTACGAGCATGACCTCTTCCTCAACAGTTCTCAAGGTTTCTATACATTTTTTACGGTACAAATACGTTTGTGTCAACAGATTCGGTTGAGATTCGGTTGAGATTCGGTTGAGATTCGGTTCAGATTCAGTTGAGTGCCGAGTCTTCAGTTTGTCTTCCCGATCCGCTAAGCTCTGTACTCGACCACTCGCGTTTTTCGGAGGGTTTGGATTAATATCATATTAGGCCATCACACACGCGTACATCCACATAGGTACATACACACGCACGCACATAAGGCTGCACAAGACGCCAGCCCTTGAAAAAGTTATTAACGAAAAAATCGTAAATCTTAACGGAGTATCAATAATATTTACTTGTTATATAAAAGAGCATCAGGAATATTTTCAATATTACAACGTGTAAATGCGATTTGACGTTGTGCAAATGTGCTATTTCCCGCAAGGTACCGCTGGCCGAACAAAAGTCCGATCTCACGAGGCACCGCTATAGGGAGTCGTTGACAAAGTCGCCGTGAGGTGGCTACCGCGCTCGGGACCGCTTCTCGCAAGAGAAAGGATTTCCCGCGACTATATAAGAGCGTCCGAGAACAGGTAGATGATCGTTCGATGTTCACTGCAGAGTGGGTTCTACACAACTCTCCACAACTCTCCACTGTAAGGTGGCTCTTCTTTTTTTGTCAGAATTTTATTTTCGGCATTCAATTCGGAGAAGCGATAATTCCTTCCAGAGTTAATTTTCGATACCGATCAAATAAACAATCGATTTATATTACTCTTGTTTACGCGTGCCTAAACCGAACCTAAACCGAGCCTGAACCGAGCCTGAACCGAGCCTAAACCGAGCTTCTCTGACTGTAATAAAGACAATAAGATAATATGCATTCCAGAATCTATCAGGAATCAAGTAGGATAGATTTACGTTAGTGGGACAGTCTCATAATTTGCGTCAGTGCGCATGATTTGCGACGGGGGGATGATGATCCTGATTGTTGAATAATCATTTATAAAAGTACCTACTCTGCCCTAACTAATATCCACCAGCGATAGCGCAAATAACAGAGACAGATTAAATTTTTTCTATCGCTCGGCTGCCCTCATAATTATTATTATTATCATTTAGATGACGATTTGTTGGATGAGAATCGACCTCGCGATGGTCGTCGCGGACCCAAACGGCCGCGAACCATCCTTACTTCTGCTCAGCGGCGTCAATTCAAGGCTTCTTTCGAACTGTCTCCTAAGCCCTGTCGAAAAGTCCGTGAAGCACTTGCGAAAGATACAGGATTGAGCGTTCGAGTAGTCCAGGTTTGGTTTCAAAATCAGCGGGCGAAGATGAAAAAGCTTCAGAGGAAAGCTAAAACCGAACCTGGCTCCGAGAAGGAGTCCAAAGAAGAAAGAAGGATCGAGAGCCCGCACAGTGATCATAGTAAGTAACAATTCAACATCATAAAAAAGTAGCAAATCGTTATTTTATCTTCCTTTGCGAGCTTTAGATACAACTCACTTTCTATACATATATGACAGGAATGAAGATACACTAACAGGAATTTTATAAAGTGAAATTGACATAAAGTAGCTACATCTTATTCGTGGATGTCGCGGGAACGTAAAACAACTCAAAATTTCTAAGAATGCGGCTCATGTTGCTGAAAAATGATTTTAAACAAAGTTCCCGCGACTGAATAACTGCCCACAGAGTAAAACATCTCCGATAGAGGCGCCCTTTTATAAATAGTCGAACCTCGGCAATAGAATAGTCCATGCGCAACTGCTCCAATAGTCCAGAATGGACATGACTCTCGACTTGTCGCGATACCAAGTCCGAAACTATTCCTCTATGTCCAAGGCACTTGTTTTGTAGACCATGTTATACCAAAATTAAGGGATTAGCATCCCTTTCTCGCCTCGGACGACTGTCCTACTTATAAAACATTAGACCTTAACCGAGCGTCGGCGTCAACCAGAGGCCGCATTAAATTTTCTGCCTTGACCGAAACAATCGTGGGCGAAACTCGTAACCAGCGCTAGATAAACATTTTTATCACTTATATTTTCTTTCTCAACCCGCTGTGCTTAATTTAAAAATAATACTATCATTTGTGTACTCAACTCAACTTTCAATTCTTCTCGAATAACATGCTCACGACATCGTGAAAACATGGAACTGTTCCATTATCTTTATTATTGATTTTATGGAAAATTAACTCGTGTTTTTTTTTCTTCGCGAGGGTAACAGACGCTCTTGTTACGCGGCGAATGTCACTTCTATCCTCATTCGGATCGGACAGCTTTGAGTTAAAAAAAACAACAACAACAACAAAAATAGCTATAAAATTTTTTCAAAATAAACTGGAAAAACGGGATAGCCTTTTTCTTCATGGTCATGATAGCAGCGATATCGTCTCGTTCGCAGGTCATTACTTGAACGCCTTGAATATGCGCGACGGTGAATCTTCTAGCTTCCCCTCGGCCACACAACCGCTCAACCCAAATAATCCGTACTCGCCCGACGGTAAGTATCATCGAACCGCTTATTTATTACCGAAATCCAATGTTGACCTCTTATCAGTCCGGAAAGAATGCAATTGTTTTTTTAAAGAGGTTGAAACGCTTCACGCTAGTCAAATGGGTGCTACATTTTTTTGTGTCGTTTCTACAAAAATTAACGCATCTATTGATTATAATGGCTGGTTATTTATATTAAAGCAGATGTCCGTTAACATACAAAAACATTAATTGCAATCGATTTGCAGAAATATTAACTAATTTGTGCTCAATAATCCGCACTTTTCGCTCGGTTTTTATGGAACATACTCTACAAATTCACAATGTTTGTTTATCCATCAACGAAAATCTATCGAATATCTCGATGGTGAATTCGTAGAGCATCTTTCAAGGAAGAGAATGAGCCGTGATACATCAAAATCGAGGAAAAATAATTATTAAAACAAAAACAACAAATATGTACCTTTTCGAAAATGAGCACAAACTGGTTAATATTTTTCTAAATCCATTGCAATGAATGTTTTTTTAGGTTACGAACAACTGCTGTAGTACAAATGACGATCCACTATAATCAATAGACGCGTAAAAGTTTGTATAAGCGACTTGAAAAAATGTAGCCCTCATTTGACGAGAGCGAATAGTCGATCCGCCCTCCTTAATATCACGATGTAGGCTACGGGCGATGGCAATGTTGTCTTTCAAATATGTGGGATCTTTACCCGGCGACAGTATGAATTTTTACATAATTAGTTATTATTGTGGCTTTGAAAAATATTGAGGTTCATTGAATTTTTAAACTTTTGAAACAAGTCACGCGTTGGCTGGAGGGAAAGGTGCGAAGCTGGAAGAAAGCATTATATACAGTTTGGAAAATTTTATTGCATACTATGCGGTAAGCGACAGACAGCGAGTGACGGAGTAGATGAGTGCGCGTGTTACGAGTATCGTCAGGTATCATATGCCTCGTATTAGTTTAATTTTAACACCGAAGCCCCTCGTCGTTCGCTCGTCCCGTATCCAAAGTTGCGTCCCTTTGCAGTCACCGACGGTACTAATTGGGGCTTCACAATGTGCATTTAATCGCTGTATCGACAAACATAAAATTCTATAGAATATGTGGCGACATTTGTATTCATTTCGTAAACTAGTATAATTATTTCATGGCGTTTATTTGTATTGCAGATACGTACGCAGGGAATTCAGGGGAAAGTTATTGTAGCAGCGATCTGTCACTGGATGGGACCGAAGCTGGTTTCGACATTGGTGACAACGAGAGCGGGCCTGCCGACGTTCACCACGGAAGTTCACATTCCCATGGAGGATCGTCGCACGAGTCTCCGTCGTTATCCCAAAGTTTGCACACAGCAATACACAATCCAATCGACAAATTATTCATGATGCAAAGTAGTTATTTCAGTGGAGATCATGCGTAATCCTCTTTCTTTAAACTAACGTGACATATTGTACTCTGTCATATCTTTCTCTGCGATAGGTTCACATAATAGGTATATGAGATTTGTTACAAGACGATTAACACGAAAAGTAATGGGTGTACAAGCATGCCAAAATATATGTCAGCAGTCATTTATTATTATATTTTCATGTAAGCGAAACCTCGATAATGAAGATTACGCCTTACAGTATTCTATTTAAAAAATATTTATCAATCCCTACCATCGAGATCCCCTACGCTTATGGCTGACATATTTTCTCAGTGAGCGCTTCAATTTAGTACACTTTTTTTTTCGACATTACTCTAACATCGTAAAGCGTGCCGAGTTGCCTGAAATTAGTGATTCACCCGGAGCATTCAAGTTACATGTATATTTTTTTAGTAGCAGTATAAGAGATTTATTGCCAATGTTCATATTTACAGGTTTTTTTTTTTTTTATATATAGGTACTAATTTTTGGCAAAGTGCCACCGACCTGGGTCCTTCAGCCTTCTGTATATTTTTATTAAAAATATTAATCTACTTTCGTATTGTCCCAGCACCAAGAAATCTGCGAGGCAGTATGAAACGATCTAACATTGATTATGCTGACAACGAAATTGGTACGTTGAATCGTTCCTGGAGAGATGGAATGTTGTAACGAGTGCTATTTTCCTTGCGTTTGAAGGCACAGCATCTCGTAGTACAATCCACCGTTTTGGATGAGTTCCTCGTGACTTCCGTTCTCAACAACCGAGCCTCTTTGAAAAACGCAAATCTTGTCAGCATTCTCAACCGTTGACAATCTGTGCGCAATGAGAATACATGTTCGTCCCGTTTTGGCGTCATCCAAGGCGGCTTGCACGATCTAAGAACATTTAAATATAAATTTTTCTTCAAGGTCTACGAAATTTAATTTAAAGCCATACCCTTTCACTTTCCGAATCCAGGGCGGAAGTCGCTTCGTCCAACAGTAAAATCTGTGGTTTTCTGACTAGGGCTCTCGCGATTGCGACTCTCTGTTTCTGCCCTCCGGAAAGCATCGAGCCTTTGTCACCCAAATTAGTTTCGTATCCCAATGGTAGCAACGTGATGAAATCATGAATGTTGGCGCTTTTTGCGGCCATTATTATCTCATCCATCGGCACGTGCCGCGAATTGTCACCGTACGCGATATTTTCTCTAATAGTTCGGGCGAACACAGTGGGCTCTTGTTCTACCAGACCTAACGACATTCTCAATGAAGATTGAGTCATTGAAGTGATATTCGTTCCATTTATATTCTGAAAATTTATCCAATTAATCGGTTGACGATACGAATCAAACTATTATCTTAACGATAATTGGCAAATTTCACTCACGACGCTCCCCGTGTCCGGATCGTAGAAACGTTCTAGCATTTTTATGACTGTGCTCTTTCCACAGCCACTGGAACCTACCAGAGCAACGGTTTTCCCAGGCTCTATCTCGAGATTCAGCGAATCAAGTACAACAACACCGGGTCTCGTGGAATATTCAAAAGAAACGTTATTGAATTTCACATCCGCTTCGTCTTCCTAGAAGTGGATATTGAAATGTTATATATATTTAGGAAAATTGTGAATTTGTTTGCTGGTTTGCATGTTTCCTCTCTCTCTCTCTCTAGATTTGACATTGCTCACCGGATTATTATCACGAGGGTGAGTGGGATCCTGAACCGTTGAAACTCTTTCTATCAGGCCAATTATGTTAGCGGCTGCCATTATACCTTTCTGGAGATTGGGTGAAAAGGCATACGCCTGACCGAACACGACCGTACCGGTGATCAGGGCCTGTGACACTCTGTAAAATAACTTATTTTACAAATTTTCTATTAATTAAATGAATTATGAGAGAATATAACGACTTACTTGAAAACGCTTGAAAACTCCATGTCGTGGTCTTGTACTAAAACGCCACCATAATACAAAACCGCGGCATAAGCGAAGCAGGTGATGGACTTGAAAAGTGCAAAGATTAAACCTCGATAATGAATGTTTTTCTTTGCCTCCTCGAAAGATGGTGTAACAGCCTTTACGTAGCCCTTGTAGAATATGTCTTCTCGTCCCAGGCCAATGACTGTTCGTATATTGCTAACAGCTTCGATGGCAATCTATGGATAAACTTTATTATATATTTCCGAATGTTGTGAGTTTGTTTCTATCTTTGTCTCATTCACCGGAAGTGACGTCCTACCGAAGATACGTCACTTCCGGTGAAAAAATTGGATTTTCAAACCGGAAGCGGCCCGGTACCTTTGTCGATTCCTCCAAGTTCTTGTGATAGTTGAGTGTTTCTTTTTTGTACATTCGCCCATGCAGAAGAGTTATAAGAACGATGACTGGAATGAAAGCCATACCGAGAAATCCCAGTCGCCATTCATAATAAATAGAAAGCCCTATGGCAAGTAAAAGGGTACTGATTGACTGGACCATAGTACCGATGCGTTGGCCGGTTGCACCCTTGACCGCAGCGGCTTCGGTCGATAATTTAGCGCAGAGAGCGCCCGCCCCGTTCGATGCTTCGTCGAACCAGGCCATTTCCTGTTTTAGCATCGATCCGAAGGCAAACCCCCTGAGTCTCGTGGTAAGTCTTTCGCTGGCAACAGTCAACAGAAAGAGCTGTGGAAAACAACAAATCACTAAATGTTATCATGCACGTCAATGAGAAAACGCACTTGAACGCAGGTTGCAGTTCCAATAATGACGCCGGCGCATACGAAATATACAATGTACATCGTCGATCTGTCCCTCACGGCCTCAGCATCCGGATCTGAAAGCATCTAGAAATGGAGAACCGAAATTAAATACAATCTCGAATTAAAAAAAAAAAAAAAAAAAAAACTTTTCATCGATCATCGATACCTACATCGATAACGTCACCAAACAGTACGGCGAACAGCACCGTCGAGGAACCAACAACAATGGATGCAACGCTCGCAACCAGTATAAGTTTCCATTCGGGTGTATTCAACTTCAGGACCTTCCACGTTCCTACTTGGACCTTTCTTCCATCGCTCTTATCATCGCGCACCTGTAAAAATCAGCGCTATTCTAAATAAAATCAGTGCTTGGCAACTTCCTCAAAGTCCTTTTTGCATTGACGAATAGTTTTAGTTTGTTACAAACGTCGCATTTGATCGTTATAGGTTCCAAATCCTCGTCAAATTGTTCGTTTTGATAATCGGCGATGGACCGCTGCAATCGAGATTGATCAAAATCGGAAAGCTGTGCGGTCACCAGACTATGATAGTGCCCTTCGAGTTTCATCAATGTCTCATGGCTGCCCTCCTCCACGACTTGGCCGTTCGAAAAAACTATTATCTTGTCTGCATCGCGTATAGTCGTTAGTCTGTGTGCAATTATTATAGTTGTTCTCCCTTTATTAGCCTGTAAGAAGCCCATGCGCAGTCCAAGAATGTAACTACAAATTAAAGCCGGTATTTGAGTGTCAATTTTATGAGATAAAAACAAAAGTTTGTCAGACCTTGTCAAGCGCAGCCTGGACCTTCGATTCGCTTCGAGTATCCAACGCCGAAGTGGCTTCATCGAGAAGCAAAATTTTTGGATTTCTGATCAATGCACGCGCTATCGCGATTCTTTGTTTTTGCCCACCTGATATTTGTGCTCCCCTTTCCCCGACGAGTGTATCGTATTTCTGGATTAGGGACGATTAAGTTTTTATTATTTAACGAGAGATTGCGCATTTAGACGTCTTACCAATGGCAATTTCATTATGAAATCATGCGCATTTGATTGTTTAGCAGCTCCCACGATCATTTCCATCGTTGCGTCCAAATTTCCGTACCGTATATTCTCCGCTATCGTTGTATCGAAGAGTACAGGTTCTTGGCCAACGATGCCGATTATGCTTCTCAGCCATGCGACGTTGAGATCGCGGAGGTCGCGCCCATCGAGTAAAACCTTTCGGCAAACAAATTTATAGTCACAATAACAAAAATTTCCACATGGCTTGGTCAAATGAGACATTCTCCGTGCATTCTCCGTGTGCAAATTACTTTGCACATGGGACTTTAGCCAGCCAAGCTATTTTAACCGGCTGCGTGCATAAAATCGAGCCCCTTAATGTCGCGTTGTACTTTAGTCCAAAAAGGCCGGAGGATTAATGTTCAGCGGGCGAAAATATTTCGGAATACGTTGCAGGTAACATTAGAAAAAAACATAACGATCCGTCAAAAAATTCCACGTCTGTATGAGCTTAGCCATTTTAGCCGGCTAGGCCGGCCTATCTGTACAGCCTTGAGTAAAACTTGGCGAATAAAGAAAAAATAAAAAAATATTTACCTGGCCATCGATCGGATCATAGAACCTCTGTAGAAGTTGTATGCACGTCGACTTACCGCATCCGGAACCTCCCACCAGCGCAACGGTTTCACCCTCCTTTATGCGAAAATTCAATTTTTTCAGTACCTAAAAGAGAGTCGACAACATTTTAATTGACATGGCTAAACGATGCTATAAAATTTTCGTGACTCACCCGAACATCCGGTCTCGAAGGATATTGAAATTGGACGTTTTTGAACTCGATCGATCCGCGAAAATTTTTTAGCGTGACGCCTTTGGAATCGAGACTGTCGATCGCTGATTTCCTCTCGATGACTGAGAAAATTTTTGCCGCCGCGGCTTTCGACACCGAGAAGAGCTCGATGTAAGGGGATACCACGCCGATATTCATCGCACCGATAACCGTACAGAAAAATATCTGATTATCGTTAGCGATTCTCGATCGATGAAATTATTCTGCAAGGCAATAGCTGACTGCGATGTTATTAAAATTCATACCGAGACCATGACCGCTGTGTCGTACTCTCTTTCATCGACAGGCAAGTGTCTTTGATCCAGAACCAATGCAACACCGTACCACTGAGACAATGCGTAACAAGCATAGGTACTCAGCCAGAGGAAACCGAAACCGCAACCAGACGCCAGACCGATCTTGGCGTTGATTTTGTAACTCGCATCCAGATTCCTCTTGTATCTTTCCAATTCGGACTTTTGGCCATTGTAAGCGACGACCGTTTTTATTCCGGATATGACTTCTTGCGCTACCGAGGAGGCGGCACCAAAGGCATCCAGCTCTTTGCGCGATAGTCCGGAAATTATCTGTATAAAGTACCCAAAAATAGGTACATCAATTACTTTTCGCCACCGGGCCAAGTAATTCGCACATGGATTCCTCATTTATTACAAACTTTGCGCATAGATGTCTCCGCGAAAAATTTCGTTGATCGATTTTGGTCTTCTAATATGAACGCATACGAGCTCGTATGAAGCTACGCGCAAAATTTTCATAAATCAGGAAGCCCTGTGCGAATGTTTACATTTCATCAAATTTAAACGTTAAAAATGTATTATTGCAAAAAAAAAAATGGCTAACAAAATTTTTCGTAATTCGTTGTTTTGAGGCTATTTTTAATCTATTCCTCACCTTTTTTCATTGAAACAAAAAGAAATTTATAAAAAATAAATTCACTAACAAATAAATAAATGGTACTAATTGAAATGGTTAGAGAGATAAACATGATATGCCGCTCATCGATCATCCGTAATGCGAGCGTGTACTCAATAAGTACCTACTTGTACTTTTTACTTGAAATCGTAAAAAAAAGTACTTGCGTACTATTTTTACGATTGGGGTAGCAATAAATTTATACCCTGGCCACAGCCGCGAGAACAATGCCGGTGATTGGAAAAGATGCCAAGCAAACGAGTGCCAACTGCCATCCGTAGTATAACGCGAAGACTATACTGAAGAAGAAGACCGCCACGTGATCGATGAATATGGCAAACTTCTCCCCGATGCCTTCTTCGAATTTTATTACGTCTCTAAAAAGAATTTTTCAATCTACAAACAAGTCTGTTTTCAACTCAATAAAATATACGTACTCTGTAAGTTCGGTGGCTACATTGCCGCTCTTAATATTGAGATCGTACCAGCTCATGTCCTGGCGAAGGACGGATTTCAGATACATCTGTCGAATTCGAAAAGCTTGCCTTTGGCTCGTGTAATTTAATAGCATTACGCTCATGTACACGAGAAAGAGCATTGCCACGCCGATTATACAATTTCCTATAGCGAATTTTTTAACGGCGCTGATAATAGCTGTTGTCGGCGGTGCGGTCGCGTTACTTTCAGCGGCGATCGAAATTTTCAACTCTTCGTCGACTATGTCTCGAACCATCTCGCCGAATATGAAGACTGTTGCCGGTACGAGACATCCGCCTCCGGTGGCGCAAAATCCTCCGAGGATCATGAGACCAATTTCGAACTGGTTTGCATAGCGAAACTAAAAATTGTTGTGGCTGATATCAAGATTGCGACGAGTGTTTATAAAAAAAAAAAAAAAATCTAGTCTACTCGGAGTGCTAACCGTACTGATCGATAAGACGTGTTTGACCGTCCGATAAGGCTCGGGAGTCCCAGTGACAACGAGAAAATTAATGCTTTTTTTTTTTTTTTTTTTTTTTTTTTTTTTTTTTTTTTTAATCAACTCGCTACGCTATCTGGGTATCCGGTGCAACTATCTCGATGGTGTTTGGGCGCTATGCATTATCACATTATCACGTTGCAACTGGGGCTTAGAACAAACAAAATTGCATAAATTTTTGAAATATATTATAAAATATCTTTCAAATTTAAAAAGAAATTATTATTTTTATTTATTTTTTACTTTTTTTTTTTTTTTTCGAACTCGGACTTTCGGGGGAAAATGTGAGGTAGATATTTGTCTTCTTACCAATTGAAATTGAGACACCGGTCGTGCTTCCTCGTCGTTAACGCATTTTTGCTCGGCGGTTTTCCTGAAATTCGGTTTCGATCGATTATGATAATTGAATCATTAAGACAACTTTTAGGGTTCTTCATATTTTGTTTTTATCAAGTCGACGTTACTTAATTGTCTTACGCTTCACTCGGTGGATTAGTCGGTGCATTTTCACTTGCGTTGATCTTCGTTACCTTCGTTAAATTCGGTATGTTTCGAGCAACTTTGTTATTGTTGTTACCCCAGCAATTGAGTAATTTCCTCATCCCGCTTGTATAAAGTAATTCGCTCGCAAAAACGTATCCGATCGCGGTTACTACTTGTCGTCGATTGAGAATTTCGACAATAAGTATCATACCGATCGAAACGAATTATCTTATCTGCCGGCATCGGCCCGCACTATCTGCGTTTGTAGTCGTCCCAGTTATTGGCACCTTGTATCAACTTTAATATTTTAATTAGTCAGTAAAAGAAAAAAACGTTGGGTTCACGGTTTTAGACAAATTTTTCGAGTCTTTGTTGAGCCCGTAGGTATTTAAAAAATATTGTAATATGGAATTTTTCATGAGTGTTCAACTTCAGAATAACAATATTAAAAAAAAAAACATATTCGCGTTGAAACAATTTTATTCGAATAATAATTTTAATAACTCAATAGTACATTCGACACGATAAGCCGATCTATCCTGTCGAGTACCTCTCACGAACAAAATTAACGGTCTCTTAGAAAATGAGAAGAAAAATGTTTCCTCGGATCACGATAGAATGCGATATAGCAGTACGCTACGGTGCCCAATTAATGGCAATCACGAGAGGGAGAGAAGTCGCGGGGGATTATTTCCAAGATGCCGCTTTATCGCCGAGAAAATAGCATATCTTATTGAAATCTGTTAGGCAGGGGAATCCCTGTTATCGACCATGTACGTATACCACGTTAAATTGACACGTTAGATTCCTTTTTTTTTTTTACGATAAATAGACAAATCCAGATTAATTCTGAAAAAAATGGTTTCATGCACTTTCTAAAGGTGAGCTTGTTTTTTCTATCTTAATACTCGAACACTCAATATCCTTAAAGTTTGATAAGAATTTCACGGCGAAATTTCAGAATTTATGAACGACAATGTATTCAGTTGAAGACTATATTTCTCAACATAAGATTATAAACAATATACACTTTTTTCACTCTAATACATCGTTACTAAGTAGTCATATATGACCATTCCTGCCGTAAATGCGGATTTTTCTGTAAATGTCAAACTATGATAAAACCTTGCTGTAAGATCCCAATGCAAAAATAAGAATGAAATTTCATCGACATTTCAATCGTTGAATATAACGAATGTAAATAATAGAAGTAAATCAATAATTTATGAGAGCTACCAATCTCAATTGCTCAGTTACACGCACAACTTACATTGAAAATAGATCGAGATACACAGGGTGATACAAAATCTATATCGAATCGGAACCATCACACACAGATAGATAAAACTGTGATTAGTACCCTACAATAATATTAATTAATTATAGTTAGTTCATTAATTATTTTAATAATAGCAATAGTTAATTAAGTAAGTATAGGTAGTAGGTAAATTATTACAAGTATAAATACAGCAGTAGTAGTCGGTAGTAATTATTAGTAGATGCCTTTCTTTTCTTACTCCACTTTTTACAATTGTTTTTTTTTTTTGCTTGCACGTGCTAATCGCGAATTGTTTTATATACTTTGGCTGGGTTTTATATGAAGTGGGCCTCAAGAAATTTTAATATTACAAATAGTTATTTATACAAAAGTTTACGGATTTCACGCATTCGCGATAGTCTTAACCAACGATTAATTTTTCTTTTTTTTTTTTTTTTTTGTATAATGCACAATTGACTGTTGAACGCGAATGCCGTATCGTGTCAATCCGGAAATCTCTGACGCCCACAATAAATCTACTATTCTACTATACATATCGCTTAACGCCTCTTTACAGCTTTGTCCTGCAGTACGTATCTCTCAATATAGTAGTATAGTACATTGATAGATTCTTATTTACAGGTTCGTCGTCGAGTTGCATGCTGAAATAATTTACAATTAATATACGGTTAATTTTTAAACCTGTATCTAAACGGTTTAACAAAACGCTATTGACATTTCTCAAGATTTAATTGTTAACAGAACGCCCGAATTCCGTAGAACCACAGAATTAACGGGTTAAAGTTCAAGATCTTGATAACAATAATGGTGTTATGGATACGACTTTTTTTCTGACGACAAACTCTTCATCCGAATTATATCAACGTTTTTTTTTGTTTTAATGAGTAATTTTTCTTTCAATTATTATTTACTGTGAAATCACATACTAAAGTTTGGAACCTCTTTAAAAATTCTATTTTCATTATAAAGACACAACTTTGGCATCCTACGTGGGGAAACATTATTTTAAGTATAAAAACCATGAACAGGGTTATTGTGTTTCCAGGATTCGATGCTGTACCGCTGAATGTTTAGTAAAATCTGTATTCTTTCCCGTGCAATCTTCAGATTTCAGAGTGTATTTATTCATTGGGTTTTACCAAAAATGGTCTGCAACATGAGGAAAAATCTACCACCTTTTCGTACCTACGTACTGGATCTAACGTTTCTAATCTAATCAAGTAATATGGTGGACATATAGAAAAGATTAACGGCGAACAAAGTGCATTAATAAACATGTCTGGAGTATGTTTTTTTAGAAAAACAAAAAAATAATCGAGCCCACTTAAATTTAGGAAATAACGTCAGACTTGGATTTTTATATTCTGCGGGAAAATAGAGCGTAAGGACGCTCGTAATATGTAGTAATAAAATCCCGGTCTTTCTTCAACTACCGTGGAAATGACGGCGGCAAATGGCAGTGCTGGTGAAATAACAGTCACACGAATAGAGTTAACGAGTGGAATCATCGTTATTCCATTTCCGCATAACTAGAACGTAAGTGAAACGATAATATTATATACCGAAAGAAAATATTTTTCTTATTAGATAATTCCCGTTATTAAAATTCGCAGCGACGATAGGGTAATTCGGGCATAGACAGGCCACAAGAGGGGATGGAATAACGGCTATATATCCCCGAATTACCCCAATTATAATAATAATCCCAATAAGAATAATGACAATATCACTTGTGATCCGTTCACAGTATCTACTTTTACCGTGAATTCTACGACTATTTTTGTGTAGTATATAATATAATATATCTGTCATCTTTATATTTTATATTCGTATATCTTTTTCCATTAGTTCGCTGCTATCTCATACAACTAATAACATTATGTGTAATAATAATGTTAAACTGGATTGATGTCACTTATATGCTATCTACATGTATATGTCTGTAAAGGTGATATATTAAGGCCTCTTAGTTACTAACGACAGGTCATCACACACTTTAAACTTGTTTATTTGAATTTTTTTCTGACCGATAGGCAGGATCTACCTATACGAAGCGTTCGTTTTAATTCTTGACACATTAATTCTTTTCACATTCTAGTCAATTTATTATTATTATTATTTGTTAATTCGTGCAACTGTACAGACATTAATAACGTTATATCGACTTATCGAGTGTTGGAAATATTCTATATTTATCGTCAATCAAAGGTTTAAGTTGCAAGCGCAATAGTTTTTGTGCTTCCTCTGCTTGTTAAAATAAAATAATTTAAAAAATGCATTAAAGAAAGAATAACTTACCGTTAAATAAAAAATCACAATTAACTATGAGGATTAAATATGGGATGGGCAAGTAAAAAAATGTATATGGTACATGAACGTGTAACGCTTTAAAAAAATCTTTTAAAAAATCTCACATTATTATTATTTTTTTCATAAGCAACTTTATTGTTTGGTGCATCTTGCTGTTTCGTCTATTCGCAAATAATCGAGGCATATTCGCTATTGATAGATTATACGTTGTTATCCGTTTCTCTCTTTATTTATTTCATATGTAATAACATACTCTACGTGATTTATGCACTATATCGTCACACATTCGAGTGAATTTTCGATTAACCGAATTTTTCGATATATCGTTAATTTCCGTTTTACGACATTTTTTATTATCGTTTATATCTCTTTATTTATTGAACTCTCAATATTATGGCGCGAAGTTTGCTTTGTAAATTCGAATATGTGACAAGTACCGAAATTTCCGGTTCATAGAATGCCCAACTGACCAGCTACAGTGAGCCAAGTATTATTTATCATTAGTTATTATTTACAAGAAATTGTCATCGTCGCGCTTTGAAAAGTCTTTTCGTCTACGCTCTTAATAGGAAACATCGAACTCGTTTGCTCAATCGGCATTTTGCTTTCCGGTATTTTTTACAAACGTTTACTGCCGGGAAATGTGGGTTATTGTTAAAAAAAAAAAAAAAAAAAAAAAAAAAGAGGGGGAAGTGATCGATTGATGTCTGGAACTGGAAGTACAAAAGCCGTCTACAGACAAAAATAAATGTTAACGATACTGAAAAAATTTCTCTTGAATTCGTTCATTACGAGAGTGTATCGTAGAATGATAACGGCAGCGTTCGCTGGCTAATTGGCAGGACCCTGGCTAAATACGTGCATTACTGGCTGCTTCCTTTGCGATTGTTTTATCTCGATCACTCATTAGACATTATATTTACAGACGCGCGACGAGAAAAAACCTCGGGCGATTACCACACCACCCGGAATATCGTACAATTATTAGATACAACCACTCCCGTTTCTTTTTTTTACCCCAAATCGGGAATTTGAGTCCTATACGTGGCGCTCTGCTGTCAGTTCAAGAAAGGGAATAAAATTAATTCGGAAGATCGTACTTCAACAAGTGGTTTGGAAAACTTAACGTGAATTCGAGGATTAAAAAACTCAAAGTTTATTCATCAACTTAGGAACTTAGGCGAGAAAAATCAGAGTCGAATTCGAGGTGTAAAATAAAATGAATGTGCCACTGGATAAAATCATTGCATATTACCCACTTATATACATCATGCATTACAAACGAACGGTTAAGAGAAAAGGGTTAAAACTATCATTCTATTATAGTTCAAGGTTTAAGTGCCATGTGTCACCGCTGCCTTAGTGTTTCTCCGAGAAAAAAAAAATGTTTTCGTTATTTAGTTATACTTTTATGTAGATCGGTATTAACAATGCACGACTGAACAAAATACAATATATGCAGCTAGTAAATTTTTCCGTGGTTCCTTTGATTGAGCATTTTTTATAAATTCCGACGACTACTACAAAGATTATAAAGAACCATTCCCAGAAGTTGTTTGCCAACCGTTCTTAAACCTGTTCGGTCAAAAGTTCGGTGAATTATGTAAGTACCTACGATAAAAATTGTCGATTCGATGATCGGGCAAAATCTGCGAAGTCATTGTACGAATTCGGTCCGTTGTCGCAAATTATTGATTCTTCCGCAATTGCTATATTTTTTCTTATGTACAATAATGTAAATCTCATGAGATATTTACAAATGATTTGTGTTTTTATACAAAATAGCAACGTTACTTTCGTTCCTTTCTTTTATAAGATAAGATACCAATAAAAACAATTATTGCGAAAAGATACGTTCTCTGAATTTTGCATTTTTCTTATTTTTCCGTGCTACGGTTGAAACTCCATCTGCCTTGTTTCATATTTCCTCTGATGATCGTTTCATTTCTTAAAATTTGTTTTCTAAAAGTTTTTACCATATTATTGTTTGTGAAAATTATGAAATGAGTTTTTTTTCATATTCCATTTTTCATCTATCATGACGGTAACTATGCATTAGAAAAAAATAAAAATTTCGTCCCTTTCTTCGCACCTTCATATGGGAAAAAGAACGACATCAAAATGCTAAAATGTACTTAAATCCTAAATCCTTGTCAACTACGACGCGATAGTAATCGTTGTAGCTCCGATCGACTTCGAGTCAAATGTGTATCGCTGTAAAAAATCGAACACCATGTATATTTATAAATGTTGCTATTTTCTTTGTTTCCACTTTCATCCCCCTTCTGTATATATATATATATATATATATATATATATATATATATATATATATATATATATATATATATATATATATATATATATATATTTACATTCCGAAACTTGAACCTTGCAAGGGCCACTAAAACTTTGTGTATAATCGGTATTATAAATCTCTAGGCCCTATCGTGGTCATCCTCATTTTTCGCTATGTCCTCTTCCACCCTTTGCCATTCCTTAAATCTAAAATCACACTCAGAACGTAATAATGTATGCGAGGGCACGCGCGACGTCTTAGTCCAGATGAAAAAATAAATAAATTCTCCGTTGTTGAAGTTTTTATTAAATTTTCCATTCTTCACAAAAACACCTTTTTCGCGTGCCCCCAGAAATCTTACGGACACTAAAAAATAATAATGGGAATTCTCACTGTTGACAGCGATCTTGGTAAAACGCACACATGACCTCGTGTATTTTTTTTGCTTTGATTAAATTTGTAAGAACGATTTAAATTCATATAAGCGCGGCATGTAATCACGATTTTGAGATCCTTGAAAGGGGCAGTGTTCCTGTATAATATTACGTGTGTCATCAAATGTGTTGAGGCGATGAGAAAGCTTACCTACCCACTGACTTTCTCGATTCGATTTTTTTTTCGACACTAAAATACAATATAATCGTCAATTGCAAATTTCCATAATTCCCTGAATCGAAAAACATTGTATCGTTGACAATTTTTTTTTCCACTAAAAGTACAAACATATTTTGGATTGAACGACGTTTACAAACATCAGCGGCTACGAAATCGATACACAGTATATATATCGGTGCCACCGCAGTCACAATCGATGTCGAAAAATTTGATTATCAATGAATAACACAAAAAACGTATACATTCAAATGAAGTTGTGTAATCGAAACACGGAGAAGAAACAGGAGAAAAAAACACCAAGTCAATTTCGCTATGCCTAATAACTTATGTTCATTAGGAATTGTATGTTCCTAGAGCTTGATCGTGTTCATTACGAGGCATTGAGGTGCTGGTTTTGTAGGGCCGTAATTATCGATGCGAAATAAATTAACAAAGTTCAGTCAGTTTACCTGGCAAAGAAGCATCAAATGCCGTTACAAGTCCGAATGATGCAGACATTCGGTTCTCGATTCCGTTTTCTATTCGACTGTGGCAAATTCAACGTAAATGAAAATCGAATAACTTGGCGCTATTCAGCCCGCAAATATTGAAATTTGCAAAGGATTTACAGCTGTCGTCGTTTGATCGAATGAGTGGTAAAGTAATTTTATCTCCATAGTCGTTTTAAAAACCGAATCGAAATTTATATAGACAACCTTTGAAACGGAAGTCAGATATCTCTTTCTCGTTCATCTTGACGGCGTATAATTCTCCTGCATTATCCTTTCTAATTAGCTGTATTTGAAATTCTTTTTTTCCTTTGTTCTGTTTCAGTAATTTTTTTTCGCAGTAATATAAAGTATACCGATGTAGCAGTTTGCATATCAATATTCATTCCCAAGAAAAACGAAAAATCGCGGTCCAATTAATTCCTAAATTGTGTAATCACGAGTATATTTATAATCCGTATATACTACAATCATGTCCGCTTGTTCATGTAATTATAATATCGTGTATACTATATTATATGTACTGTACGTGTTTTTTAAATTCAATTACGTATACGCTCGAACGTTTTATGAAAATAATTACTATTACGCTCGTACTGATTGAGTACATTTTTATTAAATTTTTTCTTTATGCCGACCCTCGTTCTGCGTTCCTCATTAACGAGTGTCCACTGTCAGTTTCTCCGTGTCTCGTGAATCATTCTTAATATTCACTCAATAATCGGGAACAATGAAATACGATAAACGAAACAACGAGAAATGGAGACAAAAAAAAACAAAAAAAACTGGCCCGTAGAGAAAATTCTTGCACATTGTCAGTGTCCTTTTTTAAAAATCTTATCGCGAATTTATCTACATAATTGTCTACCTTTCGCGCGTCCACATTGCCAAGACGCTTTCCTCCACTAAATTCCATTAAATCGTTTAAATATTCATTATTTTCGTTCGTATTACTTTAAACATTTCTCACGTTTCCATTTACGTGCGTATATTCAATCAATACATATATACTGCAAACGTACTATTTATGTATATATATATATATATATATATATAGAGGGCTAATACACATATCGCATCGTTAATGCCAGCAGGTTGAATTAATGTTTTATCCGCAATTCGCTCGGAAAGAAGCCATCGTTAAAAATCGAAAATATTGTATATTTTTTCAAAACTACAAGCAATTTCATATTTTTCAAATGCATTATTTTAAAGAACAATTACATCTCTATTTGGCTTCGCGCACTAGTCAATCGCGAAAAATTGAGCTTGTTCGTCCACTGGCATGGACGATGAGATATACATAGTCAGCTAGTCGAAAGTTGAGGCTACAGTGCTCGGCAGTCTATTGTCTCTCATGGCTCGTCCCGGCGGTCGTTCAATTCCTCGTCCTACTAGTCGTGTTATGTTCCTTCATTTATCATCCGTCTTCCATCTTTGCGATGGTCAACTGTCCTTCTCATTGCAAAGGAATCTCGATGCCGTATGCGAAGTATGCGATTGGGCGATTCGGCACTGGTGCAGCGATTTTTCCAATGAACGACCAAGTATGCGAAGAATCGACAATGAGGTCATATCCTCGATCTTCGTCGTCGAAGAAATATCTCATTCCCACTGATGGGGCGATGGTGGTAACTCCGAGGGATGGGCCACCGAGGAGCTGTAAATTTGTTATTGAAATAGGCGTTAACATCATCGTCAGCATCATCATCATCATCATCATCATCATTATTATTATTATTATTATTATTATTATTATTATTATTATTATTATTATTATTATTATTATTATTATTATTATTATGTTACAATGATAGGCAAGGCTCGACGTTCCCGCAAGCTTTAGTAAGTTAAAAAAAATGTATTAGTTTAGTGCATTAAAAAGTTACCTTTAAGTTATCTTATGATCTAAGACAAAAGTTGTCGTAATTAATGCTGTTATATTTTTCGTTGTTATTATTAATGTTATGAAATTATAATAGTTAACGAACAATCACGAGAACGTCGAACCATCGCAACTGATTTTCCGCTCTACTATGATCAATACTAAATTTGCAAACTTAAGGTACTAAGGGAATGAAATATTTACATTTGATTAAGGTTCGATAACAAACATATATATGTGTCTCATGTCACAATAATATCGATGGCTTAATCCCATAAGGGCATATGAGCTGTGAGTAAGCCTATATTCCCTTCTGGCGTTAGACCCTCGATATCTATACGATGTATAGATACATCCGGTCCGATTTCCATGCAGCTGTCAGAAACGTGACAGCCGTTAAAGAATCTCTCGTATCTGATGCATCGATTATTTTTGTTATTTCCAGATTTTTCATTTATTGTCCTGTACCGCTCGCAACACTTCGACATACCTTCTTTTCTTTTTCTATTTCAATTCATCCAATCTCTCGCTTTCCCCCTGTCTCTCGGTCTATTATTTTTTGTTTTCTTTTTTAAGTTTTTTTTTTCTTAGATTTTCAGATGGGATCGGTACAACGTTGGTCCGAGATGTATCGAGTGACTGAAGGCTGCATGGTAAATCAGGCCCTCGTCTGATATTGGGCATTTATCGTTACAATGATAGAATCGAAATATTTACATCGACGATTCGATTGAGCACTCTCTTGCGTAACAAGCTTTTCTTTGAAAAGATAATTGGCGCGGCTGATTTTTATTTAAGACATTAAATGCAAATGCAAACTGATTGCTTTCTGGCTCTCAGTTCTCAGTTTCGAGTTACATGGTGAGCGTAATAATGTTAGACTTGTATATTTTCATGAGTATCATCAGATTGAACTGATTAAACTTTTGATTGAAGAAAAAGAAATTACTTGTTTCACTAAATTTGAAAAAATTGATTTATCGTAACTGCAACATTTCTCGAATGACCTTAATAGGATTCTTTTGTCCCGATGAAAAATCAATGCCGCGTGCGTGTTCAGGGTGGTTGCGCGGGGTGACATCTATCGCGATAGTCGCTTTATGAAATGCTTTATCTTCCTTTCTGCCTTCTATCATTCGCTCGCTCACGTGTACATACGTCGAACAGATCAGAAAGCATCGAGATATTATTGTCAGGGACAAACACGCCTCTCGCTTGACCATTTTCCGCTTCAGAAACTTTGCTCGCGTAACGAAACTTATGCTTTTTTTCACATGTAACACACGTGCGCATCGTCAACATGCATCATTCACGCGATTTTTCTTTTTTTTTTTTTTTTTTTCAACGATTATTATTGGATGGATCCAAACACAAATACCTAGAATATTTGCAACCGCGACGGAAGACAGAAATTCTGTTAGTTTAAATAACGCAATTCGAAATCAGGTTGTACGACAACGAAGAAGAAAATTTGTGTATAAGACTGAGAATTAAAAAATAAAGATGAGAACATTGTTGTCCAATTGGGATCTGCAATTTCCATAACAAAATAATCGAGAAGTCTAGTGGGAAACCGAAATGAATTTCCCTCTCGAGAAACCTATCTAAAATTTTAGAATGGAACAAAAAAATAGTCGAGTTTTGTCACCACACCACGGCCGACACCCTGAAGACTCACTCGTATAGCGTACTCGCGACTGTGCTCGAATCGTCGCTGCAACACGAATACTTAAAGACAGAAATAGATAGACGGAAGGTGGGTGCTGAGACAAAGTATACAGAGCAGTAATCATTAATTATAATTCACAGAGATACATGTGAAATGAAGAAGATGATTAAGAGAAAAAAAGTTATGGAGAAGCATAGATAAAAATATATTACAGACAACGTGTTTAACTCATTAAGGCCAGAACGGTAATTTTTACAATATTTTTCGGGAGCTATTGGTTTTTTTTTATATATATATATTTTTTTAAAGTTGTTTACTTGATATCGTTAGAAAAAATTGTTGAATTGCTGAGTTCAATGGTTTTCCTTTCACAATAGGTCCTTGAAAGTCATTAATAATCGGACGAAATATTGTTAATTAGATATTGTGAGCAAGTATTTGATGTTTTACAAATCGTCAAGCTGTAATGAGTCAAAGACAAAAAAAAGAGGATTAAGAATAAAAAGTAACAAGTGGTGCGAGAAAAGCGATGATGAGAATTAGCAAATAAACAAAATAAAATGAAATTAAACAGAATGGAAAGTAGTATAAATATGAAAAAAAAAATAAAAAAAAAAAAAATAAAAATGGAACAAAATGATGATGAAAACGTAAGGTAAAGTTTAAGGTGAGTACCTCTGCGAGCGAGGTGCGTGCCGACTTATAGCTGGATTTCTCCGTTCTTTTTCATTCGTTCTCGTTTGTCGATTATTTTTTTGTTTTTGTTTTTTTTGCGTTCGTTTCACAAGAAGACGTAACGTTCGGTAGACGATAGTAGTGGTAGTCGATAGCGGTAGCCGACAGTGGTAGCAGCAGCGATTCGCTGATTCGGTAGTAGCAGTACTGGTAATTTGTAGTACGTGGTAGCGGTATACGCGGGGCACGTAAATGGCGGCTCGGCGGTTGGCTTGCTCTAACTTCAGTAGGCAGGCAAAGCAAGAGACGAACAAAATCGAGATCAGTAAACATATCTGGATTGGGCACATCGTCAAACTTTTTTTTCATTCATATATATATATATATGTATACACAGACATTCATACGTATGTATATATATATTCTTCTACAAAATCTTTTTATTCAAGATTTTTCCGTCAAGATTCTTTTTTACTTATAGAAAACTTTTCTTTTTCCCCCTCTGACATGCTTCACGAAAGGCTCACAGTTCACTCTTTCTCCTCTACTTTTTCTGTTCTGTCGTAGAACAAACACTCGCATTTATCACATGACTTGATTCATTTTATTAAATGCATTTTTTCATGTCTGGTGAGATCAACGTGAGATTTTTTATTACTTTTTTTTTTTAATGACTTATTGAACTTTTCGTTCATCTAGTTCTTTTTTTCGCCACTTTATTTTCTTTCTTTCTCTGGCGTCTCAACACTTATTGTCGGTCCATCACATTGTCGTTTCCTATCACCTTTTTCTCTCACGCTGCCGTTTGAACGTTTTTTTTTTTTAGAATTTCGGTTGTGATGAAAATCGTACATTTCAAAATTATTCAAATATTTCGTGTTTTGACGAATTTGGACTAATCATGCAAAATCTGGGGCATGAGATACACGAGCCACTCGCGTCTTACGGCGCACACGTGCGTGTATAGTTTGAATGGAATAAAACATTTAATAAAAGCAAAAGAAGACGACGATTTTTAATTTGGTATAAAAATCATTTTTGATTATTATTAGACAATCTGTGTTTTGCCTCTCTAACATTTAACTGGGGAAAAAGAGAGTGCAATGACCAGACGTAGTGGCTTTGTCATTAAATTAAATTACTTTTGCGTATCTTGAACGATCTTAATTTCCGCGATATATATATATATTTTTCTTTTTTCTTGCGCACTATATTTGTTTTAATATTTATTTTTTACTCGGCGTAAGACGTATCCTCGTGGTCGGAGTTTGAGTGACGAGGGTCGTACCGCCACGTACGGCTTACCTTGCGAAACTCTTGAACGCCGCGGACTGCGGGTTTATGCAGAGCGGCACGCGCGAAGTGTTGAGCTGTTCCGCGATAAATTTGTGCATCTCCTCTGTAACAGATGAAACAATAGATATCTATCATACAATGCCTTGACGGAAGGTATGAAATTCAGTAGCGAAGGTAATTTAACTACATTAACGAATACGATAAGAAAGCCGGCAGACCTTTAACCTGCTGCACACTCGTGAGTTTCCTTTCCCAAAGATCGTCGAAGGGATGGGACGTTGCCGGCTCGAAATCACCGGTATATTGCCTCATGCCCGCACTCGTCGTGTAACAGCACGTGCACATGCATGAGTGATATCTCAGCCTTCCCTCGTCAAGGTACGGATGCGCAAGAGCATCGACCACAGTAATCCTCTTGTCCTGGAACAAAGATTTTCTTTTGTTTTATTACACTGAACTGTGTGACGAGTCATAAAATTGTTGTGGTTCAATAGACCATTTTATTTAAATACTCACGGGATCGAACACGAGCATCTGGCAAAGCAGATGAACAGCCTCGTGAGTAGCCTGACTACTGAGAGTGTAGAGGGCCGTCAAGGAGGGTGGCTTTGGCGCTCGTCTCAGCATGTGGGACCTTGCACCCTCGCATGCGTACCTCATGTCCTCGAGGGTCGGAGTCCCCAGCAGTTCCGTGATCAGTTCCAACTGTGGGTTCGAAACAAAATAATAAATTATTCTTTAGCGGTAATAAATATTTTAGAGCTGGCCAAAATACCAACAAAATACTCCAATTATAAAGTATCACAAATACTTTTATGTACTTGAAGTATTCTTCTCAAGTACTTTTCGCAATTGGGTTCGTGGCGTTATGCTTGGTCAAAGGCGTTGTGAAGACGAGGAAAGGCGTCAAAACAAAAGCGTACAATTGTCATTGTGAATTGTGAGTTTGAATAAGGACTGAAAATATGATAACATTCGTTTCAATCGATCATTAGCTATTGTTTTTTTAAAGAGTGAAGAATACTTCACACCTTTAATAATGCGAGCGTGCATACAAAAAGTACTTGTACTTGGAATCGTGAAAAAAAAAGTATATGCGTATTTCAGGTACGCACTTGAAGTACCAAACAAGTACCCGGTACTTCAACTACAGCCCACCTCTGAAATATTTATTGGATAATACCGTTTTTACGAAAGGTAAATAATAACTTTTTGACACTTACCTGTTGTACGGGACTCTGAGCTTGAAAGAGTATTCGTCGTCTCAGCAGTTCGCCAAATATGCAACCGACGCTCCAGACATCGACAGCGGCAGTGTAATGTCGCGCACCCATAAGAATTTCCGGGGCGCGGTAATACTGCGTAACCACCTCCTGTGTCATGTGTTTGTTCTGGTCGGGCTCTTCTACTCTCGCAAGCCCGAAGTCGCAGATCTTTAAATGGCACGTCATGTTAAAATTAATTTTTATCTTTTCACCATCGGAATTTTCATTCTTAAATCATTACAATACTATTTTAATTTTTTTTTTTTTTTTGTATCATTATTATTTTTTAAGCATTCGAGAGCTAAAGGGCACCTTTAAAACGCAATTGCTGTTGACGAGTAGATTACCCGGCTTTATATCCCTGTGGAGAATTCTGGCCGAATGCAAGTACTTGAGACCTGAAAATAATGTAAGAAACAAAAATGTAATTTCAAAAATAGAGTGCTGGATTTGGTTGCGAGTCTGTAAATGCTATCTTTTGGAGAAGCGATTGCGACAACACAGATTGGGCTGTATGCAACGATGTATATTAACTGTACACCATAGCTCTCCGTGTACACAATCGACTATCTCGGGAAGGGTCTTGAAAACGAATCGGTAACAGACGCCAGGGGTTGACAGTCATCCCGGGGACGGTGGCCCGTCCTTCACCGAGCGATAACCCCCGCGTCGGCTCGAGCGAGACGGATGGAATTATGCGTGACTCCGAGGTACAGGGAGATTAATTGCTCCTCTCTAGATTAATGTAATAGAGTGATTAATCAGGTTTGCATCTTCCTGCAACTCCTCATTGCGTTCTCGCTACCGGTATGTACCGAGAGCTACTACGAGACATACCGGAAAGCTACGATATGTATTCTAGTTTAGGGTGCTCCAAATGTATGCGATTTTGACTCGTCAGCGATCTCAATCCCGAGTTCAAAGTCAAAACCGTTGTAAAAGCAATTTGCATGGTGGGTCGACATAGCGTTGTACCGCACACATGTTCCAAGTACGAAATCGTTCTTCGAAGGAGCTCTCTTCGAATCTCTAGAGAATCGCTGACCTTCGGATACGAGATACAAGGTGCGATCATCGCGTGTCTTCCTTCATCTACTACTGCCCGCCCCCTTCTTCCTGCTCTGCGGACCGATGGGATCAAGAACCTTCGTTTCATTCGTTTCCACCGACTCGTACATTGCGTCGACGAGATATTCTCGCCGAACTCGAGCATAACTATGACTCTGCTGTTTCCATTTGGCGGAGGGTAACGGAACTTTGTCAACATTTTATTATTTTAATAAAAAATTGATGGGTGAGAAGACAAAAAAAAAGTGGTTGTAAAAGGAGCAACACAAGCGGGAATCCATCGAGACCGGGCAAAAATCGGGAGCAACAAAAGCAACAGCATCGGAACTCTAAGACACGAGACAGGGTGAGGAGGGGGGGGGGAAGGGGGGGGGGGTAGATAGACCGGACGACGGGGTCCGGGGTCACGGATCGACGGCGGCAGGACTGGTTTTGGCCCCTGCCCTGCAAGAACCAGGGCTCAACCTTTCTGTATTCTTCTTTTTTCGTCCTTCCACGTTTTCTCTGCCCCTATCTAGTTACCTCTATTGGCTCAGCGCCATCTCCCGCAGCAGCCGGGATCATGAATGTTCCAGAGATATTATGTGAGCCCATCATTCACCATATTTACACGGACGACTTTTTTTTTTTAATCGTCGATATAAAAATTCGATAGTATGTTGGCACTGGCAATAATTTATTTGTGCGAGTAAACGTGTTTCGAGATTAAAAAGTGTAACATGAAAGTTAGATTCGGACGCTTTATTCGGCGTCAACGTGGTATCTCGCTCCGCGAGCGAGATCCCGCGTTAAAATAACCAACCGTAACACAGGCAAACAAGTGCAATTGGTTGCCGCCGAGCTTTGCTGTTTTCTTGCCATAATGGAATCTACGGTTTCAGCAACTTGTCAACAAATTGCCCAACAAGTTGCCAGCAATATTGCTATAATAGTTGTTAGCACGAGATTCCAGTATATTGGTAGAAAAAATCCAAAAACGGTTGCTCCAAGATGTTTTCTCATGTTCACCAGAGAATGGTTTATAGGGCTTTACACGAGATGGTTCTTAAGCTGTGGTAGGGCGAATTAAGTCGCTTTACACTATCAAATGTGCCGAGCTCTCTGAGAAGGTGTGGAAATTTTATGCAAATACTGTTTGCTTAAAATTGCACTAAAAATTTAGTGGAAATCGGGCGAGTCTAATGTGATGCCATAAAAATAAGTATATTAGTTTTCTTAAAACTAATCGGCGGCCAAATTCAATTGTCATTCGAATAGAAAAATTATACTGGCAGCGGGGCCGCGCCGGGCGAGGGTCTTACTATCAAATCGTCAAAGAAATTTAACAAATAAAAGTAGAGAAAAATGAAGGCCTGTCTGTAAAGATTCCATGGATATACTCACCGCGAAGGATCTGGTAGAGGAAGACCTTGATGTGGTCTGGACTGAGGTGCTGCGGACTAACGATTATCTTGTGAAGATCGCTCTGCAACAGCTCCGTTATCACGTATCTGTATAGAACGCTGGTTAAGGAAATTAGTTTGAGGCTCACGGGTGACGGTAAAACTAAATGCACGGATCGGCGCGCGCACGCGATTAACGTGCAGGCTGCGAGTATGCGAAAGAACCGAAACGATTAAAAATCCTTGCCGTAGATCGAGGTCGACTCGTGCTCGTAGGAATGCGGGCAGAGGTTGGGCCCCGGGAGATCCTGGCGTAGCGCATTCACTGGCCGCTATCAACGGTCTATTACGATCGGCCGGATAATTCCGACGATACTTCTCCTCACCCCGCAATACTTATTTTTCCGTTACCGAAACGACGGAATCTGCGTTGTGATCCGAGATCTCGTCATACTCTTGCCGCTAGACGAATACTCGAGGAAATATCGGTGTAACTAACGTTTAAAAGAGCGAAGGAATATAAAGAGATTGTTCGAAGATGAAGAATGCCGTGTACGGGAGGCGAGACCGGACGAAACCAGACGAGACGAAAGTGCCGCATCTACCTTCATCGAAAGAGAACGGAAGCGAGCGTACAAGGGTACAACGCAGAATGCACACCGACGCGGGGAGAAGCTAGTGCCTCTGTACGTGTGAGAATCTCGAGTTCCCACGATGGGCCGGTCGGTACTGGGTTCGGATCGATACTAGCTGTGCTGCTGCTGCTGCTGCTGCTGCTGCTGCTGCTGCTGCTGCTGCTGATTGCTTGTGGTGCTCTGTTGGTTCCCGTCTGTTCTCGCCGGACGTAAACTCCTTCGGCAGTTCTTATGGACCACCGATACGAACGATATTGCGCCTGCGTACTTTCTTCCCCAAAGTTAACCGATATTTGCATTTAAAGCACGTTGAAAAGGATACATCTCCTGGAAGAAGTCTAGATGCGGTGGTTGAAGGATGTCGAGGGCTGACAGTACCTGTGAAAGAGAGAAATAGTCGTTTGTAGTATCGCGTAAAGAGGGTTTCAGCGGTCCTGTCCAAACCACTGCCGTGACGCTCATTTTTTGTAAGCGTTAATTCACTAAATAATTACCGTCTTGTTTTATTTCAGTAAATGTTTTTTTGGTGCTATGACCCAAACAGCGAAAAACATCTATTTGGTTTCGGATTTGACCATCAATTTTTTTTTGTCACAAATTTGTTCAACTTTTTAGCAGTGTAGGTTCATTACAAACGAAATTTTCTCTCTCGTCAATTTTTATCAATCAATTCATCAATGAAACAATATTATAAAATGAATAAAATTTTTTTCTTTTTCTGATCAAAGGGGTTGGTACTTTGACAATTTTGAAGTTGGGACCGTGAAGGCTTTTAGAGTTAATGTCGCCGTTGTCACGGTACGCTCATTTACGGATCGGTCAATTGAAAAAAAAAAAAAAAAAAAAAAAAAATGACCGGTGACAAAGTCGGCGCCCATCTCAGGTCTCGTCGATTGAGAGAGCAGTAGCCGCTGTACTCACGTTCTCGTGTTTGAAGAAGCACAGCATCTTCAGTTCCCTGAACACCCTCTTGCTGCTCACGAGGCTCTGAAATACGTTCGGCAGCTTTTTCAGAGCTACCCGCCTTCCGTCCCTCGGATCCGTCACCGCCCTGCAATTAAAGGAAACGCAAATTCATTAGTAAATTCTCATCTAATCTAATACATTTTTTTTTTACATTTGACAACGACTTGGCCACGAGTGTGATTCGAACAAAGCTTTGGCGAGCGCACCTCCACTTATTAAAATGTTGATCGGAGCTACGCACGCATCGTGGAACGAGGATAAGAACCGATCCTGCGGGTCCAAAGAAAATCGTATCCTCGAAGAAAGAGCGGATGAGCAATGAGAAAGTCGTGGAATGATTTTTTTGCGGCAGCACCAGCTGCCTCGCATAATCTACTGCAATTTGAAAATAACGCACCTGCCGATGATACTACAAGTGCACAGTGGGCTGATTAATCGGAGAGAGAGATCGCGCTTTCCTGTAACTTGCCCCGCGTCACCGAGCCCCATTAGTTTTTTCGGAGTCGCGAACCTGGGTCGACACGGGGAAATACGTCGCGAGGAAAATCTTACTTCCGAGGAACATCGAATGCAGCTGCAACAGCACAAAGATCGACAAGATCGACAAGATCGTCGATCTTGCGAAGAGGGCGATGCACCGGCGCTACTTCCGTTCACCACGGTAAACCCGCTCCGACATCCGGAGCCTCGAGAAAGAGGAGAAAGGGGATAGCTTCCACCCTCGGAAGGGAGGGACAGGTGTTTAAACGGACAAAGAGATCGGAATACGCTCACTCACGCCCGTTGCTGTTGCCGAAGGGGAGAAAGTGGGACAATACGCAATTTTGCTACGTTAACGAAAAAATAAAAAAATAAAAAAATAAAAAAAATAAAAATGTTAAAAAACATAGTAAAAGTAAATTGGAAGGAGAGGAGTCGCGAGCGTGTGTACGTCGAACCGGATGAGCGGCATCGCGCTATCCGGATGATTCACCGACACGAGGGTTGGCTGGCATTGGCTGTCGGGCTCGAGCGAGCTCACCGACGCTGTGTACGATGGCCGCAGGTTCGCTCACGGCCTGACCGTCCGAGAACCGCTCTCGGCTCGCTGCCGGCACTTGCCAAACCGGATAGCGCGCAGCCCAGGGACCTGGATAACCGATCTCGCACGCTGATGGAACCGACGACACCGTCCCGCTCGCTCCCCGTCAAATCAAACCGATCGGGCAGAAACTCAGTTTCTCGAGTAACGCCACTCTTTGACGATTATCATTCGATTACTTCTGATATTCTTTTTGTTTTTTTTTTTCTTCATATTCCTCTTGGTATAATACAATAGGATTTATTTTGATCCTCCGCGTCCGCCGTCGATGCGTGGTCGCGTTCCACCGGGTGCAGCGCGGCACACGAGAAAAGAAGAGGAAGCGGGGGGTACGAGCGAAGTGAGTACACGTAAAAATTTAACGCAACAGGTCGTTCCGCACGGTTCCCTTGAACGCCCAACAACGCCGCTATGCGCGCAGTTTCTGTGTACCGCGTTACGTGTCGAGCAACTTTAACATCGGGACTTATTTAATTTACACGCTGGAATCGAAAATACGCGTAAATCGGCAATTTTCGGCTAACATTTGTGGGTGAAAAATGGGCGAAACCGGGCGGGGAGTGGAGCACAGACTCGCTCGCTTACAAATCGAAGGGTCAAATGTCCAAGTGGAGTAAATTAGGAGGCACATCGGTGCGATTCGTGTGGCTCGGAGAAAATTGTGTGGGAGGCGCTTCGGTGAGTGACGCGTGTATACGTTTTGTGCGAGGCGGTGGAAAAAAAAATGGAAAGTGCGGGCAAGTGCGAAAAAGGTAGAAATAGAAAGAGGGGTGGAAAGAGAAGGGGAAAAAAATATCGATCCATCCACTGTAGCTACGGTGTTGGTTACCACTCGGCGCGCCTCTCGTTAAGTTTATTCCCAGCGCAGCATAGTCCGACGTGAACACGTAAATGCGTTATCGAGAAAATTGTTCAATGTGTCCAGCTGTATTGATTGATCAGCGATTTTTTTTTTTTTTTTTTTTTTTTTTATAGCGTTTGGATTCTCGGGCAGCGAATACCGATTATAGGTTTTCTCGTTTTTTGTCGTTATGCCCAAACTCAATTTCGGCACATTCCGAACGAGTTTCCAAGTCGACTGTGAAAATCGTTGCATATATATATATTTTTTTTTTTCGAGGGCGCGCAGGAAGATGTTAATCGGATGCGTCCACCACATTGAACTGCAGGGAGGACGAATGAATTTTTATGACGACCAGTCAAGCATGGCAGCACCGAGTGCATCGTCGAGTGAAACGGACGAAAGGACGAACGAAAGGACGAACGAAGGCTTGCACCTGTTGCAACTACTGGGTTAAAAAAAAAGAAATGAAGAGTGCACGCGTGCGGGTAGCTGCGATAATGGTCGATACGTCTGCTCGTCAGAACCAGCTTCATCATCGACACATTTCCAGATGTTCAGCTGCCGTTTTCATGTTATTTTTTTATTACTTATTTTTTATCATTGACTTCCTTTCTTTTGATTCTTAGCGGTCGATGCGCCCCAGATTTTGAGCGCATTTGAACTGGACAAAGTACGCGACGAAGGAGCGCGGGGGCGGCAACGTCATAGGTTCTCGGCCAGCTCATTCGTCCTGATTTTATTGAAATCAGGACGAATGAGGGAGGGCCTCTGATGGACCGAATTATCGATTGCCATCGATTGGCATCGTTGGCCGCGCGAACATAGACAAAGATCAGGCGCTCGATAGACGCGATACAGGCGGCAAGTCAGTTGTATACTTTCTCAGATTCATTGTTGAACTCGTTGAACACCTTCTGCATTAACTCAATCAAGTGCATTGTGTCCTTTGCTGGATAGTAAAATCCCATTTAAGTCAAATAAACACATTTGTATTTCGCCTATAGTCTATCCCGTCTACAAATTCTTCCCATTTCCTCGAGTCTTCCAATCGAACTTGGCTGTCATTGTCTCATAATTAATAAGTGTTAGTCTAGCGAATCTAACATGATACCACAAATAGTACTTAATTAGTTTTCTTAAAATTAATAGGCATGCAAATTAAGTCGACAGTGAATAGAGAAATTTGTCCCATATCGTCAAACCACAGCCCTAGCAAATTCAAATTTTACGTGAAAAGGAGTCCCGTCACAATGTCCACAATTTACCCCTACGCGAGTCACGTGGCACAAGTGTCTTGACTTGTAGAATGTTTTCGTTCGTCCAGCTTTATACACAGGAAATAAAATTCATTTGCCGCAAAGTTGGATTGTCATTTCAGGTAAACAGAATTTTATTTAGTTAATATGGGCAGGAATTGCTCACTCTTTTTATATTCCGCAACCTTCGGAAAGCAAGATATTTGCAATTTAGTCACCGCTCTGCTCAAGAAGGCAAAAAAAAAAAATATATATATATATCTTGTAATAATAAATTGTCGTCGATCCTTTGGCGTTACGCACTGCACGACGAGTGCTGGAACTACCGAGCAGTAACTCGGTTATACTTCAGCACCGAAGTACTGGAAATTGGATACATCGAGTACTCGGGTGCAACTTTAGGTATTTACTCAGCTCGGGTTTTTTACAACGCGATACTACTTTCTATAAATTAATCCCCACTAAATCGATTTCATCTCATGTTTACGCTCAAGATCTTTTTCTCTCGTTCGCGATTTAACGCGTGTCGTGAGCATTCAAACAGGCACAACCCGTAACATGTTTCGCTCTATTTTTTTCGCGGCGAATAGTACTCGGTGAAAGCGAGTATAATTTTCATTGTTTCCTTTCTCCGTCCGGGATAAGGAACTCTCACCTCTGCCCTTGTCGTTAGCCGGGGTTGAATTCATTTTTTTTTTTTTTTAATTTATTATCGGCGCGTAAGTAAACATTTTACAGTCAAATATGGACATCGAGAACGGGAACGTTCAAACTTGCAGTGAGTATTTTTTTGTATCTAGTCTGCGCATAGTGAACGGAGAGAAAAGACAGATTGATTGATAATTTATTAACAGATTGCTCCTTTGAAATATAAAAAGAAAGTACCTACATTTCAATAGCTATATGACTCATGTTCTCCATTGGTTTCAGAACAAATACATAGTTAAATAAATAATAATAATAATTACCGTTGGATAAAGTAATTACAGAATAGATAGAATACGCGTACTCAAAGATATTTCTCTTTGCTAGCATGACGAAAGAGGAGACATTTAGGATTTTTGTTCGGCTGAAACGATGGCGGTGCAACTCGGTGCAGAGAGTGTTTTGGCTCGCTGAATGCAAATCGCGAAAGAAAATGTGGAAATTCGGCGATCGATGAATGAATGAGAGTGTAACCGTAGAGCCACAGTTAAGAATTACGAAGTGAGCCGAGTAGGAAAGACGGCAAACCGAGAACAGGAAAGAAAGGACAGGACAAAGAAAAAGCGAAGAGCGAGTAGATGATTAATGGGCAGCCGAGATAACGGAGCACGTTCCTGGGAGTCTGAAGAGCTGCGTTTCGGGGGGCGTTGATACTCGACGACGAAAGCAGGCCTCGGTACCAAAGCGGGTTTTAGCGTTTTAGCCGTCCACCAGCTCCCGTCGACCTCGGTGCTGACTCGCCACGTGACGACCGAGTGGATCGATACCGCTCTCTCCTCCGTCTAACGAACAAAGGACCTACGACCGTGATTTTTCGGCTGTGGCTGAGCCCGTGACGCGACTCGTGCCCTTTCGTCCTTGCTCTTCGCTCTTTCCTCCTTTCGGCAGCCTCATCGTCAATTATCTTAATTGTAGTCCAAGAATTTTATTTGCCAAAATGCTCACATGGTAAAGCGGCTATTTACAAATTGTTCGGTTGCATTTTCCTTCGCCCAATGAGCTCCTATATCTTTGCTCGATTATCATTATTTTAAAGGAATTATGGCAATCGTGAGTGCGATGGAGTTGTACATGTCTTATTTTAGGTCTTGCATTTGTTGATCTTAGTCTTATCTTGGTGACTTTTCTTAGGACTATTGTGTCTGCGGTAAGGATGTTTTCTTTCGCTGGGTTGTTGCAATTGAGAAAGACATTAATATTAAATTATATGGAAATGACGTTATCATCTTGTCTCGTTTTTAAAAAATGCCATCTTTGTCGGTTTTCGGTTGGCGTTTGCTGGCGTCACTCTCGACTGCGACGACCTAGAATCCTCTGTGACGATATCACCGACCTCGGAAAATGGTACCGTACGGTACGCGGTGCGCGCTTTTCCTCTTACCGTCCGGATATGGCCAGATCGAACGCCACCGATCGCGGCGCAATTCCGTCCAGGTGATACTTGGTTTAATTGTCGACGGAAGAACCATTGAATTTTAACAGAGTCGAAAGACGAGCGAAAACACAAAAAAACGAATCCTCGGGCCGAATTGTTATGTTTTTTTTTTCTAATGTTACCTGCAACGTATTCCAAAGTAATCCGCCGGCCTTTTTCACCTAAAGTACAATGCGACATTGAGGGGCTCAATTTTATGGACGATTTAATGCCGCGTCCCGACTGGAATTCAATCGAAAGATTCCTACGTCCATGAGCAGCAGGTTATGCAAATAGGAATAAGGAAGGACTGACAGAGCGTAGGTACGATATAGTACAGGGCCGAGCGTAGCATAGTACGTCTCGCTATAGTAAGCGCGGGTGGAGGTTTCTTGGAAAAACTAAATCCCCGTTGATGTCTCGATGATGATCGGTTAAAATCCGGCCGACAAAGTAAAGTGGTAGACGATAGCGGCATTTATAAAAAGAGCAAGTGGTCCGAACGGGAAGTTTCGAAGATCGCGACGCGAGACCGTCCAGGGTGGGGAGAGGAACAGCAGCGCCGGGGAATAAAGATAAATGGGCGGAAGGTGAGCGGGAAGGAGGCGAGCCATCATCGCCGAAGAGCCAGCGAAGGGAGGATGGACAAAAGAGCGCTCGGCCGTCTGCGAACTGACGGCAGGTGCACGATGCGTGTCCTCGAGGCTGCACCTTCTTCGCTTCGAGACACAGAGATATTGTTATATATTATATCAGCCGGCTAGTCGTTCTTATTAAACGACTTCGTGCCACGGCAATGGCGGAGGTGTCCCCGGTTGGCCCGACGTCGTCGACGTCTTCGGCGTTTATTCCGTTTATTCCGAAAATAATGAATAAATTCTATACACGTCGTATAACAACGAATTTCTCGCTCTCCTCGACCGGTGCACATTGGGTGCACCGGTGTAAACGCTCGCGAGGTGTAAACGCTCGCGCGCGGCGTAGAAACCGGCGAGCAGCGACCAAGAGCCGAGGTAACGACCACCGGAGAACGTCGAACGTCGCTTTCACCCGCTCGCGACTCGCACCGTCCTCCGGAGCGGCTCGACCGTCGCGATCTTCGATCCAACCTTTTATGCATTCATTTATTGTCTAAATTTGCACCGTTTTTTCGTGCCACAATAACGGGAGCGGGGAGCGGGGAGGGAAGCCAACGAATGAAGAATAAAGTAATGAGGAAACAAAAAAATGAAGAAGGAGAAGAAAAAGAAGGTAAGGCCAGTGGCCGTCACGGTGCAGCACACAAGACTACGAGTTTCGCAAACCCTTTGAAGGAAAACAGCGCGTTCCTCATACTGCTCTATGCTTGAACTCTTCCAACCTGCGTCTGCCATTCGTTACTCCTAGAATATTCTACTTTAACCGGACTTGGCTGTACGTGGCCAACGAGAACCGTAAACACCTTCCTCGGTCCAAGCCCGGCGCGAAAAAATACATGGATTTATGCGCTCCTGACTTTTTTTTTCTTTGCATCAGATTTTTACTCAAGAAATGCAAATGATACCTCTTTATATAGCTTTTTCAATCACGTCATATACTTCGTCTTGTGTATTTATTGCCACAGAACATTATAGGCATCTGAGTTTTCCTCCGATTCCATGGAGAGGCAAAGAAATCGTAAAAAAAAGAAAAAAGTTTATTGCAGTTTTCATACTCATCGCTGTATTCCACGTGCGAGTAGAAACAGCGTTTCCCGGAATATTATTTACGGTACAATCACCATTTGGCTTAATTAAAAAATTGTAACCCTTTGTCGATCGTGGCGCATTCGCTTGGACGATTGGACGACCGCTTAATTATTATCACTTTTATAATATAATTTTTGTTATGACTGACGATAATAGATTTGACGTATCGTAAATCCTCGTCGTCTTACGTAAGCCTTCGAGTGAGTCACGTTACGGGCCACGTGCCCGGCTCGACGAAGCGTCTGCCGGCACATATCGGCAACAAAAACCAACGGCCATTGTCCTTACATCGAATCGTTCGTCTTTTGATCGACGACGTTGTGTACTTGACATGAATTCTTGGGGTGACAGCGGTTCCTGATCGCCTCGTATCTCGATCGGGGCTATGCGCTCTCAATCTTCTTTGTGGTAACGAGATATATTGGATATATATATATAATCTTCCATACGTCGTACAGGATATTCACGTTCCGAAGGTGCTCGACGTAATACCGGTGACGTTTCGTGGTTGGTACACTATATAGATAATGAGAACACGGTTATTGGCTATCGCGTTATCCGTGTGTTCCTTCGAGACTTTGGAACCGGATGTCACTATCGGAAAAGTGACTCGAAGAGGATTTGTACCGAGGTTCGGTGATTTACCGAGTCACCAATTCCGTTCGCGAAAAGTATTCCATGTTCTGGCAACTTACTTGTGTTTCCTTCTTTTATAAAGAATATGGAGGTTAATTAGTTTGTCTTTAATATAATCCAATGCTACTTTGGGTTATGTAACAAGTATATCCAACTATAGGTTGACAATCGTCAATGCTCATTGAACATTTATTTGCTTTATCAGGAAATATCATTGCTGTCGCACGACTTCGATTAAGACCGGTATTTTTTATGAGAAAAAAAATTAAAATAAATTATCGCAAGCAAAACTATGCTTGAGTACAAAATCAGGCTAACTTACGCAGGCATGTACAACAGCCAGTGAGGTGGACTTGTTATGGATAGAGTCGCCTTTTTCGGTCATTTTCAGGTATTTTATTAAAGAACAATTTTGACTTTATTGCAATGAAACTGAGTGAATATTTTTATTGATATTATTACATAATGCAGGCTTCGTTTTCTCACACAATATTAAATCCTTAAGGTGGTGAAAAACTTTAAACGTATCTTCTCGAAACGGCCCTTTTTGCAACTAAGATTGACTTCAAATTTTGAGGGTCCAATTGAAAGCGCGTCTCGCTATCGTCCGGATTACGGATAACTTTCAAATTTGAAAATTACGATTTTTAGGGAAATAATGAGTTTTACAAAAAAAAAAAAAAAAAAAAAAAAAAGAAAAATGTAACGATCGCATTCAAACGATAGAGACTAGTATTCTGATTACAAATATGCCTGGATATTCTTTTCCAGATCGTTAGAACAGTCGCAATCGTGGTTCCAGGTCGTAAGCAGTCCTGCAGCGGAGTTTGCATCACCCTAAGCATTTAATATCATGTGGCAAAAAAAATCCTGCATTACGTATAAATATCAGTACAAATATTCACTAAGTTTAATGGCAAAAAACACAAGCATTTCCTTAAAAAAAAATCCCGACAAACAACTGAAAATGCCCGAAAAAGGCGACTCTACCCTTAAATCTGCGGTAGAATCTGCCGAGAAGAGAGCCAGATAAAAGATGTTTTGTAGACACGATCGGCGAACGAGACGATCGAACGATGAGAATGCATCAGAGCGATGGAGAGGAGAACGACTTGCGGCACAGCACCGAAGGTGTACACGTTAAGTTGGAGCTACCACCGATGTCGATGGACTTGACACCGTTTCCTTTAGCCATTTTCCTTTCGAGTCGAGAGATTAACCCGTGTGCCCCGTGGATTATCGAGGGACGGGTTGACCAGAAGGCAGCGCGGACCTTCGAGGTCGCAGAGCAGGTGAACGATCGTCCATGCAGGTATCTCCCAGGCGGCTCGTCGATTCTAATCGAGTAATTCATTTAAATGTCAAAAATACAGCTACGCTGCTCAGACGTTTCTCCGCACCTCGAATATTTTTTTTCCTAGTCCACCCACGCTCCCTCTTCCGACACCCATTTTTTTTTTTTTTTGCTTCCACCCACCCCAACCTCGGTTTTTTCCCCCGCACAGCTGCCTGCTGCGATGTACCTTCGAACGTCCCGGCAAATATCGTCCCGGCCCCACATCCGGTCCTTTATATTCATTTTTTACCTCCGGAATGAGGTGGAAAGCGGGATATAAATTACATGCGTCGTCGTATAGGAAAAAAAAAATGTTAAAAAGTAGAGATTTAAACAAATATTCATAATCAGTTTTTTTTTTTATCCAAAGGCTCTTGTTATCTACTAGATTAATCTAATTAATCAAGTAGATTTATTTAGTCGATAACAAGCGCCTCTGGATAAAAAAAAAACGGACTATGAATATTTGTTTAAATCACTACTTTTCGTTTTATCGACTAAATGATTCTAATCAATCAATCAGGTTCATTTAGTCGATAATGAGGTTCTCTCGATTAAAATGAAAAATGAAAAAAACTAAATATGAATGTTTAGTTTATAGATGGGTTACGTCGGTGTATAAATATCGGATCGACAATTGGAGGAGGGAAGATTTAACGCTCGTGGAGATGTTCTCGGTGGTCGTGGACCCTTTGGCTATCGAGTCGACGGCGATGGAAGTCTCGGCATATGTGGAGCGTGACTCGAGGTGCGCCTCGAGATCGGAAGTGCGTAAAGCACTTCCGATACACGATAGACATCGGAAATGGGTTACGGAGTCGATTTTTGGTTTTGGCAACGCCGCGGATAGCCGAAATGTACCGAGTGTACTTTCCCTATGATCGAACTGCCGGGGGGTGGCTGCGGGCCGATCTGTATCCCTCGGGTTTCTATTTTTCGTTGGTCGACTGCTCTGGTGCAAAGTCGACAGCTGCACCGTCACCTGCCCGGCAGCTGGCACGCCCGGCGCTCGAGCCGGGAACCGCGCGCGCTTCGTGCCGCTTCTGTTGCCGCTGAAGCTGCCGCTGACGCTCCTAATGTTTCCGTTGCCGTAACGAGACCGACGAACGGGAGGGACGCGCCCTCGAGAATCCTGCCGAACGCGGTATCGCGAGAGGTCAAAACTAAGAGAAACTGTTGGAACTCTCCTTCTTACTTTCAATCCCCCTCCCCGTCCTTTTCACCGTCCACCCTCCCGCTACGCTAGGCTCCTGTGGGCAATGGCAGAGAAAAACCGACGGAAGGGAACGTTCGATATGAGAGAGAACCAGAAGGGTCTGCGCGGGGGGCGTTCGAGCTCGAGGGTGGCCCGGAGCGTAACGCTCGACCCTAAACCCGGCTTCGGGTGGCCCCGCGTTCTTGCGGCTGTGAGATTCGGTGAAAAATTACCTTGCAACTGCCAACAGGCATAAAATCCCACCGAGAATTTCGGGTTGCCCGGCCCTTCCTCGAATCCACGGATCGCGACCTCGAAGATATCGAAATTCGTTTCTGATGTATACACACACATCATGCAGAAAGTACATTACTTCCGGTCAAAAAATGACATTTTCAGAGAGGATGTGACGTATTTCAGTTAAATCTTCGCAAATGTAGCTTTCATAGTCCATAGCGAGGGCGCGAAACCACAACCTGCCACTATATATTTCTTTTTTTTTAATTTCAACTTATCAAAGTGCGGGTGCGTAGTTTCCTACTCGCCGTTTCTTCTTCAACGCCGTATCGACACAAAGAACGATCGTTGGATAGATATAGCGCATCGATGCTGAGGGCATTCACTCCGGGCAGAAACGTACGCCAGACGGTCCGAGTACGAAAGGGGGGGGGGGGCTAGCCGAAACATAGGGGCTGGCGGGGGGGGATTCGAGAAGGGGCCCCGGTATAGTCGAGAGCCAAGCTGCCGCAGCGCTGTGGCGGTCCCAAGGATCCTCGACTCATCGTCAGCCGTACGGTCTATGCTGTCGTCTCGTCCAGCCTTACACGAATGAATTAAACAAGTGCAGCCCGAAGTAAGATAGGCAGGAGAGCAACAATCGATCGTGGCAGACGATCCTCTCGGTCGAAAAAAAAAGACAATAGGGATGTGAAATTATTTTACATGAAAAAAAAAACGTTATCCGTAAACGAGAAACGATAGTTAAGCCTGTACTTCGATAGTGCAGGAGGAGAAACCCGTCTGGTCGGAAGAGTGAGGCGCGCCCTTATCCGCTTCGCTCTGATCTTTTATTTTTAATAGCACACTGCACTTTAAGCCCAAAAAGGCCAGTGGATTCGTGTTCAGCGGAAAAAGATACTATATAAATTTAAAGCGTTTAACCGTTTCCATTGACCATGACTCGCACTCGGTTCTCGTGAAGCACCTTCTGGGAATCCGTTGGGACCCGGCTGAGCCCACCGTCGCCGCTTGCCGAAACAATGGGCTACCACCCATCGGTCTCGACAATTAGTCCGATGTTTAGTCGATTCTCCGATTTCGTCGAGCAATTCCAACGTTTGTAGCAGCTAATTGTTCTGACTCCTGGAGTCAAGGCCCGTCGGACTTTTCTTTTCAAATTTCTTCGTACGGATATTTACTTCGATCGCCATGAAACTTTGATACTTTGCAGGCAAATATATACGTTGAACGGTTCGCAATTTTTTCGTATTTGTTGACCATGTACTTTTTTTTTTGTTTTTTTTTTTTTAGTAATGCTATGGTACGGAGCTACATAAGCGTAAACGTTTGGAAAACAGCACGGAAAGCCAGTACAACAATATTATTTGACAACGCATCGTGCCAAGTTTAATCGCTTCGTCGTAGGGAGAAATCCGGGAGTGTCTGAATTGACATTTCAGGAATTGATCGGGTTACCGTTGGGATTATGGTAATTATTAGAGATATATTTATTGATATAACGTCGGTAGGAAAATGGAACAATGAGATGAGTGTAAAAACAATGACGCATCTTTGGTCCATCGAACATAAGAAAAGTAAAAGAATAAGTTTAATAAGACGGAAAGCAAATAGTAAAATTGTACCGGTAATATAAATCGAAGGGCATGCGTGTCGACGAATGCTTACCATACAACGCCGAATGCTCCGTAACCGATGGGCCTGTCGGGTTGAACGGGATCCTGGGTCGGCGGTGGTGGCGGGGGGGCGGGGGCTGCCGGATGATAGTATGCGGCAGGGGCCTGGGCCGCAGCGACCGCGACGGCGGCGGCAGCGGCAGCGGCGCCGCGACCCAGGCGCGACTGACCCGGGTGGGTCCCGGTCGAGGCCCCGCCGCCGGTCGTACCGGCCGCAGCCCCCTGCATCAAAGACATCGAGACGCTCATGGACACCCGCGAGTGCCGGCTGGGCCCCACTACTGCCATCAAGGCCTCGCTACGGACACCTAGGCGTTCCTTTTCTCCCACACGCCAGTCAGATCGTACACTCGTTTACCACTCTTCGGCGATGTCCTTTTTTTCACTTTTACAATTTTCGTTACTTTTCCTTTCTTCCGTTTTTTTTACAAATGACCACTCTTCCCTTTGTGTTGTATCGATACTTTGTCGGTTTTTTTTAATTTTACTTTTTTTTTTCTCACGTGTTCTTCTCTATTATATATTTCTCTAACAAAAGTCCAGCGAGAAATTAGCTCTGAAAATGATTAATTATCCGCGAAACTGAACTCGAATGTTTCAATTCCAGAGATTTAATCCACTTTCCTTCGCAGTTTCGTACATCATACGGAAATCGATCTGTGATCTTTCGTACTCGTAGTCATCAAGATCGTAAAACTGGATTGATAATCGTCCCTTTAAATTCCATGGACGTGCGAAAAATTCTTACAGAGGTTACGGTAATTTCCGTGCACAGGTGTTTACTTTATTTCTTTACGAATTCAACGAAATGAATCAACGTCGACGACTAATATAATAAATGCCACTGAGTCAAGTACTCCTTGCACACAACTCTCCTCGTGTATCCAGCGAGCACGAGACGAGACAAAGGAACACTTTCGTTTTTTTCGTTAACGAATCGCCGTTAAAATAACTTAACGTTTTCTAAGCTCGCACTGCGTCAGAGTGCGTACAGGCACAAGGACTTAATTCCTTTCTTTCGCCATTAAAAGGACGTTGCGTATCGTTCGTTTGACAACAACAACGAGTCGAAACAATATATTTTTCGGAGACTTTTTATTACACCGTAGGATAAAAAGCTTTTATTTATACATTTATTATCCGATTGACGTTTTGTGTTTCGCTTCACAGGTCAGGTCGATAGTTGGAAGAATAAAACTCACTTTAGGTTAGGTCGGGTTGTGTATGTTTGCTCTATCTCGCTCGCACAATTTACTTATTTTGTTGATATTATTCACGATCTCGCGTATATCACTCTGCAGATACTTTATGCATCCTTTAATTTTCCATCGAATCTCATTTTCTCTCGATTCTACGATATCATTGTTGGTTATCTTTTCTTTGTATCGAACGTGTTGCAGTGAGTGAGAGAGCCAGGGAGACAGAGAGAGAGAGAGAGAGAGAGAGAGAGAGAAAGACGGCGGAGGAGGGGGGGGGGGAGGGCAGTCGGTGGCGCTCAGCTGGTTTAGTTTTATTTTTTTCTTCTTTTTGTTTCACTTTATATTTTCGAGGACGAGGTCGTTGTCGCTCTAATCGGTTTTTACCGATAACAACTATCTCACGAGATCCAAAGCGACGCCAACTTTCTCGGGCTCGGTTTAATCGAAATGGCGAGAGATCTTGGTCGAAAAATCTTGTTGGAAAATCGTGAGAATAGCGTATCGGGCGTTAAAAAAACCCGAGCGTTCATGGGGACGACGGAACGACGTGAGGATGGAGGGGAAACACGAGGAGTGAGAGAGAGAGAGAGAATGAGGAGGGGTGAAAAAGCGGACGTGCTCGAGATACAAGAAGAGCAGCTCCGGCTCGTTTGGGCCAGGTCAAAAATCTTTCGACCGTCCGTCGTTTCGTCTCGTGTCGGGCGTCGACACGGTTGATTTTCCTAATTTTTGTTGTACGCCCCGACTATGAATGTATATACATATTACATTTATTATTATCCCACGCTTTGTTGGTCAGTCGTGCGATCTAGAAATTGATGGATGATCGGACCTCTTTCGGGCACACGACCGAGGAGTTTTATAGAACACTGGGCACGATAGGAAAACACGTAGACACCAAACACGGACACACAAAAGACACGGTAATACAAGAGAGCCAGAGAACACGCGAGTTCCCCAAGCACGCACGCACGCACTCACGCACTTCAGAGTCGGCGGCGATGATTGTGTCTTGTGCGACACGGGGTTTGCTCCGATACCGTGTTTTATTTTTTGTTCGACGGGCGGAGGGGAGGGGGGGAGGGTAACCAGCCTTCCTCGCGCAATTTTGCCCGCGGAGGGATGGAGAAATATCACGGAGGGAGGGAAAAAGCTTAAACACGTCGTAACGCAGCCAAGGCTCGCTGGCCACTACTGACGAGACGCGAGCGGTGCCCTCGCTCGTTCGGTGCACGCAGCGATCAACGAGCGCAGCGACGACCGCGGCCTAAACGTGCACAAACGGGGATCACGTGACTGACGACGGTAGCGGCCCGACGATTTATATTAAAAACTAGCTTATACGCGCCCTAGCATGTGTTTAAGCTCTGAAAAAAGTACCAACATTTCAGAGAGAATAAAATCGCCATGTTTTTTTTTTGTATTATTATATCTCATAGGCGAAATATTGCGAAAAGCATATTTATATTTAACTTACCAAAAAGAGACTGTAGCAGGAAGTAATATTGAAAACCCGAAGGAAACTTTTTTTCAATGCGTTTCGTTTGTATAAGATACACCGCGAATAAACCGGACAGTGTCCGTATTTATTTTATTTTTTTTTATCAAATTGATTAACTGTCAGGGGGGGGGGGGGAGGATTATTATCCGACCAAAGTTACGCGCCGACGAGCATCAGCTTCAGACTCGTGCGGCAGCCAATCACAGCACGAACACATGTGCACGATAACATGGTTTTTTTTTTAACCGGAAAAAATTAGTCTCACCGGGTTATAAGGACTGATCAATTAAATCCATATAAAATGTGTTGATAATATTTACATTATTGTTACGAATTTATTACAGAACGGTATTAAATTAATAAACACCGCGATCATCGCGATAGTGATAACGTATCATTATAATTATCTAGTATCAACAATGTACACATACTTATTAATAGTATAAAACGTTATTTGTGGCCGTTACGTACAAGCGAGCAATGTACAAAAAAAGCGTTTCGGTTGCGTTCATACTGCTTTATTTTATTCCCAAAAAATCTTTGGTCCGTTCGAAATATTTTGTTCGAAATTTTCTAGACAGGCGTAACGTCTCAATATGTTGAGATGTTGTTTTTTGCAAATTTACGCAGCATAATATCTTCCTTCAACTGCGTTCATATTTAAATTTGTATTTTTGTTTTTTAACTCGTTTGTTCGTATCCGTTTGTACGGAAGATCAATTCGATCAGGGAGGTCGCGAGTCGTCGACGCCGGTGTGTCCTTCGTCGTCGGTTGCATGTATTTCGTTATTATTAGAACGGGCTATTGCACCGCGATTTCACGAAAAAGAAATCACCGTAGAATCTAATCTCGTCACGGATGAGAAATCCCGAGCGGCGCTTGAGTGCCCCACACTGGCACGATGATCTTCGAATCTGATGCTCAGATTCGACCCGTCAAAGTGAAAAAGAAGAAAAAAAAAAGAAAATACGACCATTTCGAACAGGATAATTGAATGAAACATTATCTCTCCTGTCTTCGGACAGTTTCCCGATAATTATTCGTAAAGTTGCCCTTTGCATTTCTTCTCAATTCGTGCAGTAATTCGTGTAAGCAAAATAATCGCGAATATAAAACGTGAAGAATAGTGAGAGCATAGAGCACTTTGTCATACGAACCGGTTTTGTATTTTTTGATTTTTTCTTTGACAGTTGGAATCGAACGATTATCAATAAAGAATCATGAAGATCTTTAGATAAAATAATCAAACTCGTTATTGCTCAGTAATTCTTCGAAAGCTTAAGAAAGTTCGAAACCCGTATTACTCGTGACAGCGTAACGTAGCTTTTCCCTCAGTGTACTTTTCTTCTGATAATTCGGCAATTTGAGAAGATTGAAACACGTCGAAGATGTTGGCAATCGATTCTGAGGATCCTTCTTTCGGATCGTGAAGAATCCTCTGATCACGCTACCTGCGCAGTACAAAAGAAGAGTCAAGCAATGCATTTTAGATAAATTATTGCAGGCACGAATCTACCTAAACGAATCTATCTATCTATCTAGAATGCTCTATATGGAAACAATCTTTTTTTATTTTTTATTTTTCTATTTTTTATCGCTTACCGATTGTATCACCGGTGTCCTCGTCGTCACCTACTTCGACGCATCGTATAGAAAAGGGCGGCTCCAAGTACGCAAAGCCGAGCAGGGGCGATTTGGAGCAACTTGTGACAAACTAAGATAAAACGAGTAGTCATCGAATATTAATAATAGAAATTAAATGATATGATAACTGAACGAATAAACATTAATTGATTGTCTTTTCGTATACATAAATTCACCTTTAGGAACAACCCTCTTTCCTCCTCGCTGAAATCTGATTCCAGAATATCCCATAGCCAACAGACGACTCGGTGACTGTCGTGAAAACCACCGTAGTATTGGGTATGTCTTCGCAGATCTCGAAGATCCAAGGGAACATTGTCGCCCGAGATTAATCTCTGAAGCTGTACATCGCAACGAACATCGTGAGAAAAAAATATCAATTTTCTCTGAGGATTACGTTTAGTACTTTTCTATCCGTGTATCTTAATTAGAAGAAAAAAAAACATGCCAGAATTTGCGTACCTCCGGTGTAGAAAAAAGTGACAACCACTCTGGATTAATAATCGAGCGAAAGCCCTTTATGAAAGCGGCGGTTTGATTTTTAATCTGCCCGTGCATCCTGAAGTGTGCCATCAGATGAATATAATTGATTTTATTTTGATCGGTTACGGGTTGAGCGCGTCCACCGTGATTCAGCTCGTGGGTTACGAGTTTTCCCATAACGTCTTCGTCCAGCGAGTACGTTAATTCGAGCTGGCTAACGTCGCCCTCGTAATGTTTAACCAGTGTGAGACTTCGATAAAGATCTCGATCGAGTGAGGCCAATTCGTCGAGCCAGCTGTAAACAGCACCGCCGGCTTGTCCGGAAAACTGCGATACGAAGAACGAGGCGAACGGAACGTCGACGACTATACCCTCGTAAACAGCTTTGCCCAGCATACGACCGACGAATTCGAACAGTTGCAAGTGATTCTCTTGCATCCACGAGGTCGGCGACGGATACAGACGATTTTCACTCGTAGCTTTGAACAAATTTAACGATGGGTCGAACACCCGTTTTATCGTTTCCTCGAGAAACTCTTTGAAGACCCCGTCTTGATCTATTCCCGCTTCGTCCAAGCCTTGCTCGTTCACGAAGCGAACGCGGATCACTCCCTTGAGAGCTTGGGACGGAAGCATCGCTAACTGACGATATCCGTCCTCGACGATACGAGACCTGTTGCGGATGAAAAAATTGAGGCAATATATGGCGATGTATGCGGAAATATTGGGCAAACTGTTTTTTACCTGTGAACAGCAATCAGAGTTGATGCCGGACCGTTGCAAACGCTCTCAGTCAAGCCCGTAACAGCTTTCTCGTCGGCTATGTGTTTTCGAAAAAGCACTACACGCTCCGAGTGCGGAATCACGTGGGGCATCTTAGCCAGAAGGAGAGCAGCGCCTCGTTTTCCCTTTTCCAGATCTGTGAGGAAACCCGATACGCGTACCTCCTGTTTTTATCGAAAAATAAAATCATTTCGCACCGTCTTCGTGGTTTTTTTTTTTTTTTTTTTTTTTTTTTTTTTTTAACTTCGAGGAACGAACAGAAAATGTCAAGAATGTACTTTGAGTTTTGTATACTCACTTTCGCGAGCCAGTGACCATCGGGACAAAAACTTCTTCTGCAGTCACGACGATATATTGCCATCAGCAGTGTATGAAGTGACGTGAATAGAGGATTATTAGACACCGATTTAACGTCTGTAAAATGTAAGATAAAAAAATGTTAGTATGCAGCTAAAAATATTCGACCATCATTCATCGTTAATGTTTGTTGTTTAACGAATTGATAATTACCAAATAAATTGTTGAGTACCGCTTTGTAGAGGAATTGATTCAAAAAATATGACATTGTAACAAAGTCGGTGAGCTTGAAGGGATCCTGTTGTTCGTACATCTCCATGTCGTCGAATATTCTAAAAATCAAAGTTGTTTTTCCAATTACTCACACAGACGAGATTAAACGTCCATTAATAAGTTGGTGGCCGAAGCGATGATATTGAAATGTCAAAAGTGCGATATGCCCCGTTGTTCGAAATAGTGAATATGGTTTGATCTTGTTTAAAAAGAATAAAACCACCGACTGAAGTAATGAACAGTACGCACGTAACATAATGCGTCATACAGTCGCAAAAGAGTATAAGCATTTGAAATTCGGGTGCTGTGCACTTTGTGTTCGCTGCGAGATGATCCAAAAATGCTTTGAGACCGCAGTGTGGTCCCAGTGTTCCAAGAAATAGCCACAGGTGATACAATATTTTATCCTTGTAGCAAAGTCCAGTCAGAATGTCCGATTTCATTTCCGTAAGTGTGTGGAAAGCCGTTTGATAGAGCGAACAAATTAATGCGATTTTTGTCGTTTCGGGACTGCCGAGTTTTCGATAATTTTTGTTGCTGTTGTTTCGATTCGTTCGAGCCTCGAGAAACGCCCGACGAAAGATATTCGTGCCGATCGACGTACTCTGCTGATCCGTTGCAGGAGGTGCTTCTTTTTCCACGAGATCCAACAACGGCTGACCTGATTTTTATTCAAAACGAATTAAGAGTCAGTTAAATCGAAATTATTGATTTATTTCATCACAGTGCAACGCCCGAGCTTACCGATCAACTGTGACACGATTTTTCCCTTCCACAGGAAAGTCAACTGAGCTTTCGTATACTCGATAGCACCATGAAGGTACGAATCGACGGCCTGGGCAAAACAGCCAAGTACCGGATGCCAATACGTCAAGTTACTCTGCTTGGCGACTACGTATTGCTGGCATGCCTCTAATATCTTCGTCGCGACAAACTGTGGAAACAATTATTGAAAATGAGGTCGTTTTGACGCGTTTCAATACATAAACGATCTTAACCATGCATCGCATACACATTCCCAAAAAAAAATAATTGGATCGAAATTTTAGTACTTCGCGATATGTGAAAAATCTGAAAAAAATAAGCCGTATTAATTATGTCAAGGCCGTTGATTTTGCATAATAATAGTACCAAAAAAGTTATTAACAAATTGTTACAAAAATTACTTGTTAAAGAAAATCAGAAAAATGTTAATTTTTAAAATACTTTTATATACTTAGGAAGTGTTCAAATTCTCACTGGACCTCACTTTTGGCTGAGAATGTACGTGTGAAGCATCCTTAAACTAGTGCATTTTAGATATACCGTAAACGATGGAAAGTAAACATCCTTTAGAACTTCGTCCTTTTCGATATTCGCCAGTTGTATCAAATTGGCGAGTAAACAGAGGGCATAGCTTCCTTCCAACGCGTTGAAAACTATCCTTAAATTTTGTTCCGAATTCAATAGTTCCAAAGAACGGGCGAACAGCTTGTGCGTTATGAACGACGCGGTGCACTAAAAAAATCAAACGGATCATTATCGTTACGAGAAGACATTTGGTATATAGGTTGCTATACATTACAATATATGGTTTATTATCAATGAATTTTACTTTACCTCGGGCGAAAGGAGATTCAGATGATAAATCAGAGCGGGAACGCTGAATATATTTATGAGGAACAAGGAAACAAGCTTGTCCGACATTTTCGATGATATCAGAGGTCTTAAGGAAAGCGTGACCGCTGCCGACAGGGCAACAGGTGTCAGAGCAATTTCTTTCCTGCCCAATCCTTTAACCAGAAGAATCTGAACAGAAAATGTTTATTGAAAGTTGATTATTTATCAAGTGTCAGAACTGTAAACGTCGCTCGCGGTTCACGCCATTAATTATACATAGATAGATAGATAGTGTCGTTTATTAGTTTTCTGCGGCAAGCCCCCGAAGGACACTGTGCTACAAAAATACACCGATGAGTAACAAACAAAAGGTGCAGCAAAAAAAGATTGTGAAAAAATAAAAAATAAATATTGTACAATGAATACAACAAAATGCCGTTGATTATGAGCATTCTGTTCTAATGTGTCTCGTGCGTAATTGTTCATAGATAATTATCATCCTCCTCTTTTTGTTATTTTGTTAAACTCTAGTATAAATAGAGGGAACATTTGCCTTCCTGAAGACTCCCACGATTACTCGAAAGCAGATTATGAGTCTTAGAATTATTTCTTAGAGCATCTATCTTCATTCTCCCTCTGTCATTTGCTAACTATTTTATGTATCTTTCCTTTTTCCCCTAGTATTGTCTGGCGTCTGGTTGCTCTCACGGTTTCAATTTGGATTATGGTGTTTCCCATCTACTTGTAATCGGGCTCACCCCATTTTCATTCAAATAAATAAATAAATAAAAAGTCGGGATATCCATAAATTTCATTTACCCGCATAACTGTGTAAAATCCATTGTTGACTAGATGACCCATTATATTGGCGCAGAGCTGTTTCATCCCAGCCTCCAATTTTTCCATTCCTTCGACCTTCTGTATGGCCCATGTCCCCGACGCGGTGAAGCTGACGAGCGTGTGCAATCGCAAAAGTACCGATCTGTGATCCGCGGGTATTTCGGGCCTCAGGCCGTCCAAACCGGTCATGCAGTGATGGAGTACGGTTTTCACCTGCGATATCCATGATATGTAGTGCTCTTTACTCAGCGCTACGCCTATGTACGAAAGTTTAGGCGAATCCGAGTCCAGAGATTTTACGAGATATCTGGAAGAGAAATTCGAATAATTTTTAAATACACATAATTACACTGTAAATAAAAAAAAAAATTGTAAATTCAATGTACAATTGTGATAAAAAATGAATATACTTTTTCATTGATGACAAAGTAAATTTTTAAAAATACAGTATTCCCAATGTTTTTAATACACTGATTAATTTTTCAACCATTTTTGAAATTTAACATACCAGTTATTGCATAAAAACTTCCAGTCAGGTGCATTAAATTTTATACAAATTTTTTTTACAGTGTATCAAGTCATATGTTATTAGTTGAATAAATTCAAGAATTGTAAGCTTAAGTGTTCACATCTTCGACAATTAGTTATTTGGAACTCTAAAATTAAGACGTATTTTATACAGATCGCAAAGGAGAAATCTGTCAAAAGATATTAATTCAATAAAAAAAAAATATATATATATATATATATATAGTTTAGACTCTTCTCACCTGCACAAATTCTCTATTCTCGCTTGGTCTCTGTCCTTTCTGAATACCCTGAGAAATCGGGTGATGATCCTGTACACTTGCAGAGCGGGTTTGAGCTCCGTGGACCCTTTGCCGGGCGACTCTTCGGGAAAATATGCGTCGAATTCGAATCTGAAAAATCACAAAAAAAAAATTGTATGCGTCGTACAATAGATTGTGCAATCAAGAGAAACGGTATATGAACTAACAATATTTTTTTGGCAAATCTCGCACGTGTCAGCCATCCCCTGACGTTTTTCTGTATGCACACAACCGCGTCTTCCCTGCATTTTTCGTGGGCGCGTTCCTCCCTCGCAGCCTTCGTTTGTTGCAGGAAACTGTCCTTCGGCGATTCCTCGGTTTTGAACATTATCATCTGATTTATCGACCCTTCCACTTGTTCTCGGATTATTTTCGTTCCAACATTAATGACAATATCGGGTTGAAACCATCGTCAGCTGTTGATGTTATTGTTTCGTTCCGATGGTCTATCAGAGGGGTTTGTTTCGTTAGCCCTTTTTCGACGAAAACATTTTTAATTCACCGCGACGCCATCTCGATTATTGAATTTTTCTTTATTTTTCTACTCGGAACTTTCGTTAAAAATTTGAAACTTTATCGATTTAGTCCAATTGCTAGTGACATCATTTAATTTAACTAATTTTGTTTTTTTTGCGAAGCGCCGCGGCTCATTGTCAAATGCAAAATGTCGACATCGCGCTTTGACAGTCCACTGCCTTCGACATTGTTGGTCATTCGCCAGACGATTTTTCATACGGGGAGGCTTGGGTGGGAGAAAGCACGAGGTTAGGTTAGATGTTGCACGTGATTTTAACAGCGCGAGGACGGCATTGCGTGGCAGCCATCTTTTTACCGCGTTAAATTACCGGATATTTATGAACCCGTAGCGGGTGAAAACTATAGTATTTATGGGTAACATATAGGTGGCATTTCTGCTACCTAAAGCAAAACCTCTACCATGAAGCAAAACCTCGGCAACGCGCCATGGCATCTCCCTTTCATCGCCATCTATGGACTGCATGCGTCTCTTTGTACCTATGGGAATAGTCTCCATGCCTTGGAGCTTTGGAGGTTAAATCCACGTGACAGTGACAGCCGAAATAAAAATAAAAATACTTTTCCGTATTTCACAATTTAATCCAACCCAAATTTTACATCTGCACAACGAAAACGAAATCTCAGAAAACGAAATCTCGACTTTGAAGAATTAAATGAAATGTAACGATTTAAGAAAACAACGATGTACTCGATATGTCAATTTTCAATAACTTCACTGCAATTTTAAATTATTATGTAAATGTTCATTGAATCGGTAACGATGTACCTGCAATGGACGTTGCCGCTTTTATTGATCTTGTCGATTGTCTGCGCGAGCACCGCGACCGATTTTGTGGATTGCCTGGCGTTGGACGACCATTACAAATGTCGTCTCAATACTATGACGCCTTACAGACTTATAGCGAATCTGAATGATTCGGAATTAAAGTATTCGGGTTGGTCTAACAGTCGCAGAGGACTTGCTTCAAACGATTTTTTCTGACTGAAATTATTCCACAGGTTGCGAAGCGACCAAGATATGGATGTTCTTTCGACACGGTACACGGTATCCAGGAAAAAAATTGACAGCCACACTGATCGCCAAATTGCCGACAATTCGAGACTCGATAGTTAAAAGCAATAGCCTAGGAGACGGAACGCTTACTGATAAAGAGGCAGAACTCTTGCGAAATTGGGAAATTTCGTTTTCAAGCAAACATGCTATGTACTTGGCTCCGGAGGGCGAAAGGGAACTGGTCTCTCTCGCCGAGAGATTTCAATCGAGATACCCTTTGTTAATGCCAGAGATTTACAGCAATCAGACTTACACGGTGCAAATTTTTTCATTAAAAAAATGAAAATTGAGCAATGCAGCCAAGTGGAATACATAATTGAAATGTGAAAATGAATTTAATGTATATTATTTATTTATCAACGGGAGAAACTTTTACAATGAAAAATATTATAGCGCAAATGAATTAACATAATATAATGTGTAAAGTATATTGAGTATTGAGCATTCAGTAATTTTTTGCAATATTTTCTACACGAAAACTGACAAAAGAATATAATGGGTCTCGTGTATTTTAATGCAAAGACAAAAGTCTATGACTTCAAGCAATATTTTAATCCGATTGGTTTAATTATTGACTTATTTCTGTTTTATTATTTATAGTTCAAATACACAGCTACTCAGCGGGCGGAACAGAGCGCCAAGCACTTTGCACTCGGCCTGTTCGGACGCAAGCAGAGTCGGGATGTCTGGTATCCACAACCGGAATACAAAGATCCTGTGTTAAGGGTAAATCAATGTAAAATATACTGCAAGTTAAATTCGGACATTACTTGCCCATTGTTATCCATTGCCGATTTTTTCACTTTCATTGCCGAATAATTGAGTAATAATTTAGAAATTATTTAACATTGAGCGTCATTTCTTGTGACTTTCACTATACCAATCATGACAGTTTTACAAGCGTTGTAAACGTTGGCGTGAGGAAATTGACAACAATCCTGAATCGTACAAAGAAAAGGAAAAATTTGTGAATAGCACAATCATTGTCAAAATGTTAAACGAAGTTTCCGAGCGTATCGGCTTCGAACTCGATTACGGTAAATAACAAAGACGAATTATACTTTATTCAATGTAGCAAACAGAGACGAGGTTTCGTAGAAACAAATTGTTTCGTTATTGTCTGATTTGGAATAATAATTTGTTGTTTTAAAATTACAGACATGGTTCGTCTCATTCATACCATCTGTGGCTTCGAAACTGCCTGGAACGAAAAAAAAAATTCACCCTGGTGCAGCCTATTATCCCTAGAACATTTTAAGGTTCCGTATGATTTGCAAATTATTATGGCAAATAGAGACGAACATTTTATTAATAATCATTCATATTTAATCGATAGGTTCTCGAGTTTGCACATGATTTGCAGTATTACTGGATCGATGGCTATGGATATCCTTTAACATATCAACAGTCGTGCGTCGCGATGAAAGATATGTTTGATTTTTTCCAGTAAGTTTTTCCCAGTTTCGAAACAACACACTACAAGCCGGTAGTCGGCGGATTAAACGAAATGTGAACATGTAAACGAATTATTTTTTTGTTTGCAGATCTGACCATGAAAAGAAATTCAGAGCATATTTTACTCATTCGGGAGCACTGCTGAAACTGTTAGGCCTTTTGGGTATAGCAAGAGATGAAAGTCCTCTACGCCATGATTCATTTTCATATGAAGAAAATCGGCATTGGCGGACCACTCGGATAGACGCATTCGCGTCAAGTATCGTTTTCGTACTGTACGAGTAAGTGAAGTATATATTTTTTCGAGATCTGGCTCGAGATTTCGAGCTAGAGCTCGAAAAAAACGGAATTGCCGCCTTGTATCGTCAATTACATTTTTGAAGTCTTACTGTATCGGTAACAATATGAGGTTTTTCTTTTTAGCTGTAAAACTCAGGGACCGAGCATTCTTCTGTTGCATCAAGAACGGGCAGTCCAACTTCCTGGTTGTCCAGTCGATATGCCTTGTCCATTATCGATAATGAAAAATAACTATCCGGACACGGAGATGGAGTGTCAATTCGACAAGATTTGTGCTATAGAATGATGACGATAAAAACTTTTTAGCAAAGTGCATTACGGCATAGTATAGAAATAGTGCAGATATCATGTAATATATTTTTAGAACGTGACGATCGTTAATTGTATTGAAGCTCTCTAAATCCAACGTAGTAAATGAAAATACATATTGAAAAAGTCATAATTTTTTTGGTGCTTTAACAGACTTCGCAAACGATCTCAATGAAATTTAGAAAAAAAAGAATCGTCTTGCGCGCACAATTGAATGACGCTCGGCAGATAAGACATTCCAGACGCAGAAATCTTCAGGGTCGTTGCATGCAGACCTTCCAGTCTTGTGTGAGTTCCGCCTTACCAGGAAAATCTTCGACGCAGCACGGCGATCCAAACACCGGGATTAACGAAGCTTTACGAGCTCCTATCTGAAACAAAACGTATGCTCGATATACTATACTTGCAGTGCACCTTCGGATGTGGTGCAATGTGAATAAGGCCGTAACAAACTTAACAAATATTCATATTTTAGAGTAGTGTGGCCCTTTTTGGGCATTTTCATGTGTATTAACAGAATGTTTCTAAGAGACTTTTTTGTGTGTATTGCAATGAATTTGACTGAATATTGTTGATATTACATAATGCAGGCATTTTCTTGTCAATATTAAATCCTTAAGAGCACATCTCGCTAGCGTCCGGACTACAGACAACTTTCAAATTTGAAAATTACGATTTGTAGAAAAATAATAAGTTTTATAAAAAAAATGAAAAATTTGAAAGTATTTGAAATTGTTCCACCATTTTGTCAAATTAAATTAAAAAAGATCGTAGTTCGGACGATAAAGACTAGTCTTCTGATTACAAATAGGGAAGAGTGGGGCAAAATGGGATTATGAGACAAAACGCAATTTTTCAATAACTTTTGGATGGAGGCGATGGTCGTCCGTGGGGTAAAACGGGATTGAAAATCCGGATGTATCGTTGGGACAAAATACAGCATCCAAAAATTATTGGAAAATTGCGTTTTGCCCTCACTGCCCCGTTTTGCCCCCTGTCTCCCCTATGCCTAGATTTGCTTTTTCAGATAATTAAAACAGTTGCAATCGTGGCCCAGGTCGTAAGGCAACAGTCCTACGGCGCAGCTTGCACCTTGAGAATTGAATCTTGCGTGGTACAAAAATTCCTGCATTATTTAAGAATAAGAATAAAAATATTCACTCATTTTCATTGCAAAAAACAAAAAACTCGTAAAAAAATTTCCGGAAAATGCCCGAAACAGGCGACTCTACTCTTAATAAGGATATCGAACGCTGCCAGCGCGCAGCTCTTATCCTGACCTGAAAGAGCTTTTGAATTAAGCTCGAACTCTTCACATTGCACTGTCATTAACGAAGTTACGACAAAACAGATTTATTCATTTTAGCTCAGTCATCGATGAGAATTCTTGATGGACCGACGATATAGAGGAAGCACAAATAAACACATAGAAACGAATTCATAAGAATATATAAGGAAAAATAACAAACGATGTGGATTCCGAGTCTTTGGTACTTTTCTCACCCGCACACATGCACAGGCGATTTTGTTTATTATTCCAGACCGCAGAGCCGTCTGCGGGCGGCCAGACCGCGGAAACGCACCCGCGCGCAAGGTTTATATCGCATAAATTCTTGGACGTAAAATTTTCCGGATGCTATGATGCGCAGCCCGCGTTCCAAATAATCCTTGCCACTTTATTCCCATCCAGTACAACTTCCGTCTTTAGTCTAGGCTGCCGCGTCGTTGCCCACAGTTCATTCCGCTTTCCAAACCATCGCACATTTTTTCGCGTTAACTCTGCACCGGAATTTCTAGTGAACACTTCGATCCGTATTTCTAGTGGCGGATTTATCAAGCACTACGCAATCAATTGATCTATTCCGAGTGGTGAAAGTTTATCAGATTTTGACAACACGATTCGAGAGTCGAATCTGAGTGGACTGTAAAGGAATTACCACCCTTCGACGTATCTCCCTGATAATATACAGAACAAACCGAATACCGGAGGGCCGTAAAAGAATAAGTGGAGAACAATTGGGCAGGGAACGAAGAATAGGGAGGCATAAACAATAACAAAAAAATTGGTATCTTTTGATCAAATTCTACAATGTGAATGTGGAAACGTAGCAAAGGTAAAAGAAGTATGTACAGGCAATCTGTGCGATTCCCTGCAAAGCGAAACGAAACTCCGACTACCAGTGCGATCGTTGAATAGGTCTCTAATACCGAGCCAAGTGTCCAAGCTCGAGGGAGATCGGAAGCTCGTCAGAATTGTTGGAAACTTCCGTCGCGGAGCAATTCAGTATTAATGCCTTTAATGACCGTGCCTCAAAGCATTCACCGACCACTCCATGCGCCTTCGACGAAAGGAATCATCAGTGGGCGCGACAAATTCGTCGTTATGTCGTTCCTGACGGAAACGTCGTCGAGGGACACTCTGCGACCGCTCACAGCAACGGTTAGTAGTTGCTCAGGATAGCTGTTAGCCATGATTCTATTTATAGGGAACATTGGCCTTGATAAAACAAGCGTACGGTGGAAAATTTGATAAACTATTGTTTTACATTTATTTGATCGTGGGGGACAGATGGTGATTTAATTGAATTTCGGCAGGAAGACCGACGAAGAACCGGACGATACGTAGCCGGCGGTACAGCGCTCGCGGTTATCTTGCTCGCCGTTCACCACATTCTTCTTCGCGGAGCTCCGACTGTCGCCGGTATCTGTATACCCACTATAATTATGGCGATTTATGTCCTCTGGGTGTTTTATTCGGCTCGGCGGGATCGCCGAAAGGTGAGATTCATTTTATTCTTCGACAAACGCGCAAAATCGCAACAGGACATGTTCTCCATTAGTTGATATAGCTTTTTCTCAAGGTTTTTCACGGTTAAACTTGCACAATGTTCGTCTATGATTTGTATCTGTCATTCAGTTTTTATTGACAATGTTTATTGCTTCCTCATCGAGAATGCTTTATCTCATGAAAAAAAAAAAAAGAAAACTTCGAGATGTTAATGAAAACGTGTTTGGAATGTTCAAAACATCGGCAAATCATATTTAGAAACAATACCTGGATATGTGTGTGTGTGTATCTCAGACCTGAAAAATTGAAACTGTCATAACTTGAGGACGGCTTCAGCTATCAAGCCGTTCTCCAGTTGAGCTATCAAACCGTCCGGCATTTCTACGGTAGGTAGAGGGGTCAATCCTCAATGTTTGGTTAAATTTTTGGCAAAATGCTTTCAGTCATACAAATTTTAGGCGATTTTAAACTTTGCTAAAAATAATTAGTATGCACACTAGGGTTAAAAAGTTGTCTAGCGGCGTAAGAAGTTGTATACGGAAAAATAATTTTTTATAGAAGCTTTGTACACAAATGTAGATTGGATGAGGAAGCTTTGTGGGTTTTTTTTTTTTTTTTTTTTTTTTTTTATGCCAACTCGGCATCCAACACTCGTATTTTTTTAAATTACGCATCGATCATGGTACAATTTAGTTGAATCTCGGGTATTTAATCTTCTTTTTTTAGTTTAATGTGTAACGCAGAATGCAATGATCTATTATTTTCTCGGCTCGTTTGTTTCGAATATTTTTCCTTCTATCGCTTTCTTTGCTGATCCATAGAAAAACTGTCTCGCCTGTCGTTCGGCTTTCCCATTTATTCCCTCGATAATTATTTTTATGAAGACGAACGTAACGGAGTCTTGTCTTCTCGCGAAGAACTGACAGACTTCCCGAGGGAAATCAAGTAAGCCCGATGCGACTTGTTTGTTCGCGCTGCGAACATTCCCTTTTCATAGTCGTCCAGTCGTTTCTTCTGTCGATCCACCTTGAGTGATATCACCGCTCGCGACGGAAGGGCTTGTCCTATACTATAAAATATCAAGGAACGGGCGGGCTCGAAATGTTGAAAAGTATGGAGGAATCGGATCGGAATTTAAAGAATATAGAAAAATCGGAATGAAACTTTGAAAAATATAAAAGTATCGAATCGAAGTTTCGAAAAAACAGAACAACGAAAAATGAAAAGTGGGAAAAAAGTGAGATGGAGGAAACTAATGAGAATTGCACGGAACGATGCTTACACATGTGCGGCGCTCTCATTGCGTTATCCGCGCGAGATTTCGAGCATAATTCCGTACAAATCCGTGGGGGATTTCGTATAACGGAATGCGATTATTTACGGTACGCCGATCGGCGGCCACAGAACGTTCGAAATATATTTATCACAGGCCCCTTCGCAATCTAGCTAGTTCCTTTCGAGTTATTCCTCAACATCTATAGAACGGGTGTGAGGCATGCGTGTTAAAGAGAATGTTCCAGGAAGTCTCTGGAGAAAATTATGCCGCGGATATTCCACCAGAAACAATCCAACGCGCTTCCACAGTGCAACTTTTCTAATTCCTTTTTCTTATTTTTTGTTAATTTTTCGTTATTAAGTGCTATGACGCAATGTATACAAATTAATTTGATACACAATTATTGAAACATGTATGCGATTCCATCAGGCATCCCCGTTTATGTAAATTTAATGCCATTCCCGTGCGCTGCCGAATAATCGATGGCCCCACCTGTCCGGATCACTCATTACTGCTAATTATGTAAGGTGCATCATAACGACAGCATGCGGCTGCCGAATAAAGTGTTACGCGGGCCGTTATTCGCGTATGTTCACTCAAATATGAATATCGAGGCAAATTGTACAATCAATTTCGTTTCACAGGAGCGGAGGCTCGCGTCCGCAATGCAGCTGACGGAAGTCATTAGCGTACCGACTGTCACAAACATCGCCGATGATCACCAATGAGCATCGAAGGACAATAACGTCACAATGAAGAATCATGGCGGACACGTTACATGAACATTTACGCACTTGGTAAATTTTACTCTGGAGTAAACCCTTCACGTGCCGGATCCTTGATCAACGACAACTTAGAATGTACCAAGACGCAATATTCGAACGATTCGAACAACCAATTAATGTGCTAAAAATCTGTAAAAATTCACAGACGTACCTTGTAGTGTTGTTTTCCTGATAACGCAGAAGAAAATTTGTTCCGAACATCCGTATCGGTTTTGTGCTTAAAAGAAGGCATGGACGTTTGCGATTGGCAAATTCTTCGATACTTGAACGGTTAACGTGGATTTTTTAAAATCAATTACATGATGTCGAGTAGCAAAGTTTTGTCGAATAAACTTGCGATGTGCAGATAGAGGCTCTACAGGTAAATTCGCATTGGACTAACGGAAGTAATTATAGAAATACTATAAGGACAATAAAACAAACAAAAAAATAGCATTCAGTTCTAACGTGTACCGAACAATTAAGCAAGTTATTGACGAAGATAAAGCGACGGGAGAAATTAGAGTAGTCGCGAACGACTTTGTCCGTTGCGCAAAACTTTCCAGACATTCTATGACCAGTGGGATGCCGGACAAGTGTGACGATTATAGGACTAAAGAATCCACCGAGGAAGCAATCATAATTGCATCAACGATCACGAACTTAACTTTCCTTGAGAGTTTCGTTTTAATGAACAAAAAAACACGGGAACGTAAATAATTATGAAAATTATGCCAAACCCTCGAGAATTTTGCGTGACAAAAAGTGACTGTGAGAATAGGACTGCTCGTTTATCGGAATGAAATAAGCGAGTTTGCATTGTTTTGTACGTGTATATTAAACACAAATATATATATGTATATAGATTTTATTTATTTTGAAAGACCGATAAAAGACAGTTTGACGATAGTTTGGGATAAAGGACGTGACACTCGAACGTCTTATCGGCGCATAAAAGTTAAATGAATCAATGCATCGTAAACCCTTTAATATCGGGCGGCACGGGGAACGGGTGTGGGTGCCAGGTGAAGGGCAAGAGGGTGCAACGTGCGATAAGCTCCTGACGGGGTGGTTGCGTTGAACTGCCGTATCTACTTGCGTCTGTATCCACTAGTGCGTCTGGCGTTGTTAGATGTTGTTGCTCAACCGACCCTTGGGGCGGAACAGCGATACAGCCCGGCGTTAAGCATGCCGTAGGGTATACTGACCCGAGTACACCTCGAGGACGTATTAGTTCAGACAAGCCGAAATGGGAGTGAACGGTTGCGGAATCAACGGAGGTAATGAAATTTTTATCAAGTGTTCAAAATCTTTCACTGATTTACGAAAATATATATATTTTTTTTAATTAACCAAAAAACAAGGTGCTTTCTCCGCCAACCTTTAATTTTTTGAAATGTCAAGACAAAGAAAAGAAATACATTTAATTAAAACAAAGATAGTCTTATGCAATATACAGTGAGGGAAGTGTTTTTGGCATGTCAAGCGAAAGGGACGGGCGGCCGTGCGGTGAAAGGGTTGAAGAGTCGCTGAGGGGGTTGAAGGAGACACTCGACACTCCTCGGCACTCGACTCATATGGCAGCGTCGTCCCGCGGGGTCGCCTTCGAAGAAGCATGGATGCGCAAGGAACGGCTTCGAAGCTGGGTGGGCGATGGTTCGATGATTAGACGCTGCCGGAAATTAATAGTCGTTGTTGAGAATAGAACGGACAGATAGGATACTTATGCGCCAAGTTAATCAAATAATTGTGAGAGATTGGTAATGTTAATTGAATATATAAATCGACAGTATCGACGGTATCGAAAAGTGTCGAAACAAGAACTATAGCAGTTCAATTTGTCTTATGATTAATCTTATGATAGATGAGTAATAGGTCGATGAAGTACGTATTAACTAAAAGGAAAACTGGTAGTTGTAATCATTTCACTGCTCTTGGGTGATTGAAAAGACGAATTTTGCAGATTTTGTAACGAATACAGGAATGAGGATTAACTGAGCCACATCAAATTACATAGATGACTAGAACAGGTTGGTATGACAATGACAAACGCGAATGTTATCGATTGACGGAGGACTACAGACGACAAGGAAATAAACGGCAATGCCTAAGAAGCAGATTCTTCTGTTTTTGCTTCCTCATAGAGGAAGCTTTGTGATGGTGGAAAAAAATGTTTTCGAGATTTTAATGAAAACGTGGTCAGAATGTTCCAAAACATCGAAAAATCACATTTAGAAAAAAATGTCCGGATTTGTATGTGTGTGCGTGTGTGTTCAAATTCAAATCGCTATATCTCGGAAATGCCTCGACCGATCATGCTGAAATTTTGCACGCAGCATGTGTGGTTAATAGTCAATGTTTCTGCAAAATTTCGTCCAATAATGTTCAGTTGTTTTTTTTGTACGTCATTTTTAATTTCTTCAAGGATGTCTGTGCGCGCTCTAGCGCCCATAATTTTTTAGCTATTGGGATAAAAACACGTACACAGATGGAATATGATCACCCGATGATCCCATTAAAATTTCATGGGAATCGGTCGAACTTTCAACTTTCAACTTTTTGGATAGCCCGTGCGGTTTGTGTCTGTATGAAGTAATATGCTCAACCCTGCCAAAAGTTGAAAATAAATCTAATTGATGTGTTGAAAAGTTTTTGCATCTTGCTATTGAATTCGTCAGTTGATCTTGAGGGAAGATGGAATAACGGTAGCTTCGGTGTTATCAAGGCCATAATGAGAAGATAAGGAAACAAAGTAGATGTACATCCTTCCAGAGAGAGAGAGAGAGAGAGAGAGTAAATGGGATTTTAGTACTTTTATTGTTACTGTGACAGTAATGTACATGTAAGAAAATTTCATCGATAATAAGCTAGATTGAACAAGGAGTGAATAAAAAAAGAAGTGACTCCGGAAGAAAAATGCAAAGTTAGATGTAGAAACGACTGAGGGTATATAGAACTGTATGATAGGGCGAAGAGCAGCGCACTGTCCCTTCCAGTGACTAGGAAATCAGATGGAAGAGCCGAGCGAGACGGTAAGATGGAAAGGCAGAGGGTGGTGAAGATGGAAGGTTGAAAGAGCGCAGTCGCCGAGCCGTAACGTCGAGGATAGCACCCGGCACAGCACCGGAGTACCGGACAGAGCTAGCTCGTCCGTTATCAAGGTACACTCGGGACATAGCTTCGGGTAACATCGCCGGGTAACCACCCGACGGAAGCCTACTCTGGACGAGCAATAAATATTTTTCATCGTTCCCTTCGCTGTAACGTCGATGAATCGTTGATCATCACAATCGTCAATCGTTCAGAATCTCTATTTAATTTTCGCTATCTATTGCAACAACGCAACTTGAAAACCAAGACACTGTCGGGATTGAATTTTGGTAATTTGTAAGCTCATCGACTTCCGGAAATCAAACGTCGCCATCGGTCTGTGCCATCTACGCTCGTTCACGTGTTCGTCGGAAATCTTTCAACCCATTCCCGATCATCAGCTCGGCGAAAGGTGAGCAAGAATATTCAAAATTTTCGATAACATGCACTTTTTGAAACTAACTTGTTATTTATCGGTGGGCCATTTATCATTTGTCTTTCATGTGACAACGATAATTTGCATTGTGAATAATACGATTTACTATATCAAGCGATGTGCTTGAAATTGAATTTTCAATTCTTTCCGGTCAACGATTTCGCACACGTAGCATCAAATTATAAAATGGTGATGATTTTTTTTTTAATTCTGAAAAGAAATCAAATTTTAGATGTGTTAGTCAAACAAAATAAACAGAAATTTAATTTAAATCTCAAAGGTTGGTATCGCAAGCTTTGAACGTTCAACAATGAAATCATGATAACGAAATTAATTCGTATTTTTATAAGAGAAGTCGAAGTTTACGCCATAATATAATTCAGTGATTTATTTCGAGTCCTCGGGCAATGTTCCAAAGTCTTCCATACGTGTCATGAAGTTCCTTCGGATACGTGGAAAGCTGATGCGGGACTTTGAATAATAACTGTTCTGCATTTTTCAACTCCCCTTTACACATTTTTACCCGAAGCTCAGATACTCTTGAACCACGTGTGCTCGCATGTATCGAGCACCTTTCATTCGCATTATGTGATAAAAATAGAACCGACTATACACGAAGAATGGTAATAGTGGAAGAACCGATATCGTGTAAAAGTTTCATAAGTTTTTTCATCTGGACGAAACTCTCGCACTTCACTCACGCGGATACATTAAACAAGCAGCAGAAGCGCGGTTGCTCCACAGAAATTTTTTAAATTAATTAAGTTTCTCTTCTTTCGGCTCTTTAAACACACCGAATAGTAACAGATAGCCCGTTGCGACGAGGTGGCTTTTACTGACATTCAACTAATTATCATTTCGATTTTTTGCACTTGATTAATTATTTTTTAACTCTTTGCAGATATGACAGTTGTTAATAGTAACAATAAAGTTATTCTGCGTCCCATGGAGCGCATAATTTGTATTGCCTTCCAGTTACAATATTACTTTATTGTATTTCATGCTGTATATAACTTCTTCATGGCAGTGAAAACAATTGCGTACCATTATTTACATGATTTTCAGCAAATAGCAGAGTTCGTTTGCCATGATAATGTTAATTCGTTCGAAGTAGTCGGGACCGCGCTGGGGGCACTTGGCGCGAAACAGTACACACCGGGTGTGGGAAATTCCCAGGGGTAGGAGAAGCTTTATAAAATTTCGACGAGAAGGCCATTTCTGTTCGAGTATATCTCGCTGAGCTCTGATGAGTCGCGTCAAATTCCCGATAAGGTAAACGGCACAGTTTACGTCGCCGTCCCAATTACCGTCATCGAACGCAATTTATTATTATTATTATTATTATTATTTACAGAAAGTAAATTTTCACCTTTAAAATCTGCTTCTGTATACTGCTCTTTACGTAAAAATGTATAAACCAATATTTTTATATGTATTATCGTCGATACACTGAGCTCGAGTGACGGAAACTGGGTACACGCGGTGACGGAAACTGCAGCATGAGGTCTAAAAAGTGACGGAAAGCCCAGCATTGTTAAGATGACAATGTAATAATTAGATCCTACTGAATGAACTTCAATAAAGGCTCAATCGCATTTAGAATGTTTCGACACATTTTTTCGAACCGACAATACAACCCGGGCATAAATAATGGAAAATCGCATTCACTGCCCTAAAGATGACGGAAACTGGGCTGCTTACGTTACCTTTCGATTTCACTTTACGCTACGTGTCTCTTCAATATTCCCATCAGTTAAGTTATGCGTGGTCGGAATATTTTTTTTTTGTCGTGCGATATACCGTCCCTAAAAAAACTTTGTTTTACAGACTCGTGTTTTCAAGCGTGTTGCGAAGTACGGGCACGCCCAAGTGTTCGCGACCCTCATACGTGCCTGAGGCATACCCGAGGCGATACGAGCTATGTGCTAATTACCGCAGTGATATCAACAACGCGTTAAGATAGTTTCGTTGTACACAGATGCGAAATTAGGGTTCGGTACTTGTAATTCGAATTAAGCTCTACGCGCTAAGAGGGTACAGCTTCAGGGTACGGTGGCGCGTCGATCATTAAAGTGATGAGGATTAATCACAAATTATCATTGCCAGCTGCTTGAAGTAATAGTCGAAGTTTTGCTTCGTGCCGAAATTAGTCTCGATTCTAATCTACATACAATAATGTCGAATAGCTGGGATATTAATGAATTCAAATTATCCTCGATTCGCTCAGATTTTTCGAGTATAAAACGACAAAAAATGTCGCAGATAGTTTTATGCAGTGGCGATTGTATACCACCAAAACCAAGCCAATAACGATGTTATTTACATATTTCGGAGCAGAATAGTTGGGGAATGGTGAACAGGTGTGAAAACAAGTTGTGCTCAGAGATTCATCAATATTCCCCAGGTATCTGGCACACATCCTATCCAGCCTGGCAAGAACAACTCGGAATACAGCGAACGAGCCCGGATAATCGCAAAACTCGATTTCAAAGTTAAACTGAGTTTCGTATGTACGAAAACTTGGGGGGGGAGGGGGGGTGTGGTGTAAGGTGTAACATACCGAATTTCGTATAGTCCGGTTATAAATATAATATGTACCGGATTAAGCGTGAGCTTTTAAAAAAAAAAAAAATTTAATCGCCATTGGAAATTTAGATGAATTCCAAGGAATGCTAAACTCAATGACAAATTGGAAAGAAAAAAAATGAGCAAAATGCCATTTTAGATTGTACTAGAGTATTCAGTTAAATGTACATCAACCCACCGACCCGAGTGCCCCTATTGTACGTGATGCCTTGCTTTCTCTACCTACAATGTATATGCCAGCAATCGCCAGATAAAGTCTTGTACATAATAGAGCGTGCCACTTATGTGTAGGAGGGTAGATAGAAATTGCGAGGTCTGCAACACCTGCGAACCCCCCGAACTTCTGGATGGTGCCCATGATCGCCGAACATAGTTCAGGTCTTTGTCACTCTCGCGTTGCGGAGAGCGCGAATACACGTGTGTATCGCATAATTTTGCACTATCATGGAGATAGATATGATAACATGGATTTTTTTCACTTTATCATCGGATATGAAGCATGTGAAGAAACGAGGTATCGTTTTACGTAAAAATCGTGGTGTCAAAGTACTTTGAACGGTCCAAGTCGCCGGGAAATGTTATTCACCCGTCTTTTGCCATCTTCGTGTAAAAAGTAGCGCGAGTCTGAGCATTGAAGATTGCCACCAGAAATCCTGCTACTAAAACCGCGGGGTAATATCGCGAAGGCATAGAACAATTTCCCACGGGTTTATGTGGACTTTGCCTTCTTATATTGGCAGTTGCTTCGTGAATACCGTCTCGTATTACTCGACGCGGTGGTAAACGAGTTAGTACCTACACTCGAACGGCGCAAGACAACGGGTAATGTTCCATCGCCGGTGTAACATTACCCTAGCTATTGCCACCTCAATCGGAAGTTCTACTTGCTTTTATAATGCTATATATGGAGAGTATGGTTATGGCGAACGTGCCAAGATTCCATTGCAGGGATAGTGTTTCTACGACAAACATCCAACACCTGCGGCCCCGGAATTATTCCGTAATTTCCTACTTGCCTTCATCTTGGTTCTTAGAAGTTATGAAAACAATCGATCGGTTTGCGATCTAAATTTTTCAACACATCTTATATTGCGAAGTCGTAAGATTACATTTTTGCGTTGATTTTTAATATCCGAGATATTACAGACGACTGGCCAAGCATGCTCGGAAAATCGTTAATTTCGTTGTACAGATTCAGCGTCACCGAACTTGACAGTGTTGTAGCAACGAAGTGACTTAAAATGTGAATTTATTTAACTACCCACATCATCAACTTTGCGGAACATTGCGTCAAGGCGCGTCCTCGTTTATCAGCAAAATTGCGATAACAGACTGTGACCTAAATTGCTAATACGTTTTTCCGCTTACCAACTAAAGTATCAAAGGTACAGGAACTGCAGAAACGGCAAATCGCTGATTCCACACTGGCTACCGTAACTAAGCACTAGGCAATGCTTGCCCCTACTTAGCAGCGGAACATTAAACAAAATCTCCCTGAGCTAATTTCCGGTTCAAAATCAAGATTTTCAAACCGAAAGTGACATTATAGAGAAAATTTGTCATTTTCTCTGGAATGTCTCTCGAATAAAGCCGGTAACAGAAACGTGTAACTTACGGAACACGAGAGATTAAATAAAAGAACATGCGTGATACATCTCAAATGTATTTGGAGCGGATTCGGAGTGCACTGGAGTGGATACGAGGCAAACTCACGTCCTTGGAGAAATATTCGCAGACCATAAACCTACCTAATAGAGCACAAACTTCAATACTGCGCCCGGTACGGGCGCATTCTTCGTTGAGCCGATTACTTATTACTCGTCGTGTGTCGATCATGGGAAATATATTTATTCCGCGATAAAAATCAGTAGATCTTTGTGGCTGAAGTAAAGGCATGCGGTTATTCGCCTTAAGTATAAGTGTTTGGAGGTCAATCGGGAAATGGGGGCTTGGCCCTTGTAATCGGGATCGTCGTCGACACTTCCTTTCACGATTGTCGAGGTCTTCGGGGATGGTAGCGAAAATGTCCCTGATTGAGGGAATCTTCGGTGAACCAACCCTTGACAACACCAGTAGTATCTACACAAGCGTCAGAACCATCAGTGTCAGTGTCGACGACAGAGGGAGGTTCTTCGCGTAATCGACGAGTGCCGTTATCGTGTCCCTCCGGGACTGCTACGCAGAATTCGACGAGACAGCAAAGCTTCGCGATGAAGATACATCGAGAAGTAATAATGCAACGGAAGATAGCCTTGATTTGATATTGACCATTAAGAAAAATATACATACATCAATGCAGAGTTCATTTAAAAATTGTTATCCAAATTGCACCTTATTTTTATGAAAAATTTACTAAAAAAAATAACGATCGAAAAAAATGATGACCTTCTTGCCTTGGATAATAACCAACAAACACCTAAGAAACTCTATGTTATTTCTTATATAATGGATTTCGATCTGGTTACATTCGAGCACGTCTGTCACAACGTTGCGTAAGGTCTTTCATGAATCGTATTATTATTCGCGCGTGAAAAAGTTTTTCACGGAAAATTCTGTATTAGATACCATCTTTCGTACGTAAGAGCCTCGGTCCGTGAGACCAACATTTTTTTCGTTCATCCAGGTCTTTGACTCATTTTACGATCCGCCCTTTCCATCCCTCAAAAAAATCCCTCCCGAAAAGGCATACAGAGAGCACGCGCACAGCGTCGGATATGAAATATGATATATTATTATATCCCCCGCGCGTCGTATCTTAAAGCCAATGGATTACTCCCTATATATATCCCCACAGCTGAACTCGCTCACGCTTCATTTTCTCGGTCTTTCACCGCCCATCTGTCTCTTGCAGGCTGCAACAAAATTCGATCGGTCGATGTATTGCCTACATTTTAATATTTTTCTTACCTTATCGGTCGCGAGCTCCGCCGATTCATTTTTCAAAAACTGTATGAGAAAGAAAAGCGAGTGACTGGTATTGACAGTCTCGAACTCTGCCATGATCTTTTTTTCATCCATGATTCCTTCGACCAACATTTTACCCATTTACTTTTTTCACTCGTCGGTGAAGGCATCGAAGGATGGAGGTCGCGCCACGTACGCCCGCAGTAGCAACGGACGGTACCGAACGACCCCAGATTTATCAGGGAAAAAAAAAAAGAAAAACTTGGTTCACGGAGGTCGAACGCGTTGCGGAATCCACGCTCATTGAACACCCTCGACCACCTGCTATTTGTCACTCTCGCTACTTTCAGTCTGTGACGCTTTTTCCCTCTATCATTTCCTGCTTTATTTCCACACTTTTCTATTCATCGTCATTTTTTTTTCTTCCACATGTCGGTTCCCCCGGCAATTTTTTTTTCTCACACCGATCACGTTCCTTTTTCAAGATACATATTTCCCTCTATGACGAATAAACGATTCGGCAATAAATCCCCCACAATTGTTATTTTATACAGATTTTTATATAATGACAAATGTTGTGAGGGTGTGAAACGTGCGTTATCGCTGTAACAGGTGAGGAACGAAAGTGAAAGATAAAAGGATATTCCAGGAAAGACCGAGCCGATAACGTGGCGAGGATTACGGTTAGCCCCGATAACGACGTGGTTATTTAACGAAAAGAAAAATGTGGTGAGTCACACAGTAGGTACTTGTTCCCCTTCTTTGCTGTTCCAAGGCTCAAGTAAAACTGGACGGTTGTAACTTCTCGTTGAACAAAGTTAACTTACCTACTTTCGAGTCGTTCTTCAGGAAAATTTGCCCGAAACGTATTCGACTCGACTTCAAGGGGCAAACACGAATTTTAATTGGCCTTCATTTTACACCGTCGCGTAATCAATCGACGCATGGAATAAGTACATATGTGTGGGACGCACGTTCTAGTCGACGGCGATTCTAATAGCGGCGCCAGAGAATCGGGGATATCGGGGAGCAAGGAGGGCACCGATCGTGGACCGCAAATATTTGCGGCCACTATTATTGTGTACCTGGGTCGACGTTATCGTGCACGCCGCTACGATAGTAGCCGAGCAGGACGGACGGCATTGGGTGAACGGCGAAGAGAGAGGCGTCGGAAGACTCGGGGCATGCCGGAGGTGCACACGCTGGGACGAATCATTCGATTAACCTGCGTGGTAACTATCGAATCGCGAGGCGCAACAATCGGGTCGAAACGCGACAAGGAAATCGAACGGAGCGGACCCCAGAGGATACGCCTCTAATAGTGTGCAGTAAATGAATAATGTCATGCAGAGATTGTATGGCTAGGACGCACGCGAGGTTCTGCGACAGAGCGTGGTTTCCCGCTTGTTAACTGTGTGCGCGACCGGCAGGGCGCTACTGGCTGAGACAGTGGTGTACGTGAGCTCCGTCATCGCCATCTACTGGCAGCGTCGGCAAAAACCGATACGAAAAAAATTCAGTCTCCAAGGACTCCTGGTTCGTCCGGGAGAAATTAATTGCCAGCTACTCGAATTACCAGCTACTGGAACCGTCGTGATATTTTGTTCACGACATTTTATTAGCCCGATGACATTTCACTAACGTTATCCTACAGGGAACTTAAAAAGAAGTTCACATTATCCCTGATACTCGTCGGAACAGGGAAACCGGATTATTATATTTTCATTGCCATGAGAAGATAGGTTAATTGTAGGAAAAATGGGTCCTATCAACAACGATTTTGAAACTTTGACAGGTGCCAACGAATTCGTTGCAGCAACGTTGCTAACTTCCACGCCATTGAGAAACTGGGTGCGTTATCGCGAGCTCTAGTTGGCTACGGCAGATGCAGTACACGCGCTAAATACAATCTGCTATTACCATGTAATATGAACACTGTCTCATCTGTGCATACAGGCAAGCAACCCTGAAGTAAACCTTCGGTATAATGCAAAGCTTCTCACGTTTCGGTGTAAGCGCTACATTATTATTATTATTATAAAAGCGGCTTAAAGTCAAGCACGCGACACGAATTTTTTTTTTCGATATTGCGATTGTTTTTTTTTCTCCCTCTGCTCGACGAGGTCGTATCTTCTTCTCCGTCGATAGTACGTGCCTGCCGTATGAGCCGATGAAAATCCCTCGATCTTCATCGGCGACCTAATAGATTCTGTCTCGCTGCAATCTCATTTACATTTCCCGAGTGTTCGACTTTACAAGCTCAGCAGATTTGCCGTGGGACCTCGCCTAAGTCGATTTATACTTTTCTTCTTAACTATTCGACATTTTAATTCTGTACGGATCTGCTAATCCTTATTCCTTTTGAATAATCCACTCGGGTCTGTACCGATCTTGATTCAGTATCAACGTCGGACTAATTTAAGATTACAATGGTATATGCAGATTTTCTTTTGTCGTAAGTATAACCTTGGCGATCCGTAGGAAAATCATGCATTTTCGAGACTTTATAGAAAATTCCGTATTCTGCAATAAAAGCACCTGTACACTTTTCTCCGTTTTCGCATCCAACCTCGGGACAGCCGCGATATGTATACAGTCGACTAGAACTGGGCATAAGATCGCCGAGACTGCAATTAGGAAATAAGCATGGAAAGGGGGTCGTCCGCAAAGTTAGTTGCTCGGTGAGTGGTTAGCAGTAGTGGCCTGCCTGTTGAATCTGCTCGTTGGGCTCTGGAAAGGGAAGTTACGGCGCCGAGGTGCAGTGAACTTCTGGAAGCTGCCGCCGACCAGCAAACAGGTAATTATCCTGAGAAATCTCGAGCTTTAATCACTCCAATTATTTATTTTTCTATCAGTTCACATTTTTTATACTATATCTGCGACTTACAGTCCGAGCCCGCATAGTGCACCGGTTCGGTGCACTCGCATCTCTTCCCTTTCTACTACGGTAGTGTGTAACGGTCGAGTGGGGAGTGGGGAGAGCCTGCGCCGTAAGTGGAAATTCAACGAAATCATTTTACTTGCCACGATGCTTCAAAAATTTACCAAGAAACTGCTAATATCAATTATTAATTTTTCTATCTGAATTGAACGCCAAAGAAACATCAATGGCAAGAGTAATGGCAAAGGGGAGGAGAAAAAGTGTGCTATGATGCAAGATTTATTTATTTTTTCTCGATCCAAGAATAGCATAAATCGACCTCGGAGCGATCCCGGATCGCCCAGAGTGCAATTAGGAAATAACCGTGGAAATGGAATCTCGTACCGTTCCCCTCGGCGCCCCTCCACCGACCGCAAGCAAGCTCGAATCCGTCCCCGTCGAAATCGTCTCGATCTGCTATAATTTACTTCGTTCTATATATATTTTTTTATTCCATCGCCTTTCCTTTCTCACCCCGACTCGCCGAGTTGTCGGCCTAATTAAAAGGTGACCATCAAGCAAAATTTCCTACCGTTGCCCGATACAAATACACTTATTAAATATTCTGTAAGTATACCGCTTAAATTCCCGGCGAATAAAAAAAGGACCAAAACGTACCTATCTTCTTTTCTTACCTGTTCCGCGCAGTGTTTTAACGACGTCGTGTCGGATGTACACGGAAACTTTTTAACGAGAACTCTTTTACGTGACGGATGTACAAATGGTGTTTTATTCCGCCCGTGACGCAACGCAAAGGATTCCTAATATATAAAATAAAAATAATAGTAGGAGTTGCATGTAACAAAACGAGAGAATGTAAAAAAAAAAAAAAAAAAACAAGCCAAGGTCTTGCCGACAGATCGTAACGAGGGTTAACAGTCGTTATTATACACCATATTTTATCTTTTCTGCGTCAGAGTCTGATATCCCATAGTATTTAGCATCTTCCTGAATGATTCTCCGCATCTTTTGGACCTTGCTATCGGTTATAATCTGTACAAAAGGGTGCGTACTTTTGTGCAACTATAATAGTAAACATGTGTTTAGTCCCGGCGTCACAGAGATGAATGCATAATCAATTTAAAATCTAAAAAAAAAAAACGCATTTCAGAAAATCGATGTAAATATATGCATGAATAGTGACAAAGTTCAGAGGTTTAATAACAATAGAGGTACGATGACAGTATTTTCCAGTCCACCCCACACGTTCGGAATCCACCAGTAGAGTTGACAGATCAGTGAGGCGTATGGAGGAGACCTCTGGCAATACTGCGAACGCACGTTGAAGCTTTCACATTTCCGAGCTACACTATGCGTACTTGTATTTAAAGGTTCGCGGGGTGTGTACAGCATAGTTGATTCGATCGATGGGAAACTGATGGACCAAATGTCAGCGATACGATCGGATGACAAAAGCAACAATTTGGATTATGCGACACGGAAATAGTCAAGTGGAAATACGCATGAAGTAGAGTGTTGCGTGTTTCCATTTTTTTTCGATTCAACGAAATGGTGAACGTACAAGGGTATTCGAAGTCTTATTTCCCATTAATTTCGGAGACACACTATCTCGCAGCTATGCCTGGATATCGCACGTGGCAAAGATAAGGGAATAAGTCTGTCGGATGATAAAATAAAATATGTCGATGTAATGAAACAGTTTTTCTTGTTCTCGATGTCTCGGCACCCCGTCCGCTCGAGCTACGGTGCTACCGAATTGTTAAATACAATTGTACGCTCCAGTTCGCGTGCCGCGCAAATTTATGCATAGCGATGATTCCTGAGTTGCACCTGCCGCGCCAACCCACAAACCGAGCCGTTCGCAACTTCGGCTGCAAGAATCGTGTCGTGGGGTAAACCGAGGAGGTATACATAGTCAAGCCCAGTCATCGCTATCGGCGTTTAACCCAAAAACCCGGTAGACGAGATCGAAGACCGCCGACAGCCGGAAGTGGGCTCGACGATTGTACCTCTTTATCTGTGCATGGCCTTTTTTCGTGTCTCGACTATTTTAATCTCTCGGGGAGTAATGCGGAAGTGTGTACAGAATTTATAAAGATGCCAACGATAAATAAACGTAAAATAGTGATATTAGCGAGATTGCGGGTTAATGAGTGGTGTTGATAATGCCAAATGGAGTTTCGGGTCGATTAGGAAGCTCGCGAATACACGCTATTCGACGATTGCGAACTGCGCCGCCAGTGTCGAGGGCCTTCCAAGTTCCTAACATCCCCTTTACAGCTACGAGCTCATGCTGTTCCATTGGTTCGAGTAGCAGGGCATGGAAACCACCCGGCGAATTCAGACCATCCTGTACACCATAGCTCGCTCCCTCCCCGTCACCCCTTTCAGCTTCGTGTCCGATCGAAACCCGTTTAAACCGTCCGAATTGACTCCAGGCTATCACAATAGGGGCTCAACTATTTAAACTATGCACGCACGGCGATCGGCATGATGGAACGTGCGCCTGACTGTTTGATCGCTTTGTGAAAATTACCGATCGGAACGGAGTTGGACGTTTCCCCGATCCAGCATGCGGCTCGGAATTCGGCTCGCCTTGCCTCGAATCGATCAAGCTTATTGGGCAGGTCGGGCGAGAAAAATGAAACATTCTTCATGCCGGACTCTATGAGGAAGCGAAACAGAATGAAAGAATAAATAAGCAGAGCAGAGGGCATGCTTAATGTAATCTGGGAGAATACCGAGAGTTTCCGATGGAAATGTTTTCATGCGAGTACCCGCTGATTAATCGCGAGGTATCGAAATGTAAGGCGAGAGGAATAATTAGATCGGAGCAAAACAATAGTACTGCGCGTCGACGTCGATTGACGGGGAAACTCCGACTCGATAGTTCTCCGTTCGTCGTCCGCGCGCTTCTTTGACAGGGAACCAAAGAACTTTGACGCGGTGAGAGTGAAATCGCCAGACTGTGGTGAAACGAGTTTAATTTTCCAACATTTTTTTTATGAAAAAAGAATGTACTTGATTTATTCCGTAATTAAAAAGACGATACCTTTTCGACACGGTGGAGTTTGTAATCAGTTTTGGGCCGGAAGAATAGTCGCTAACGCGGGAGCGAGTTCACAGGGGGTGGTCGAGGTTGAACATGAATTGAAAGTTGCACGGGCGAGCGTGTGATACGAGCCGGGGGGGGGGGGCCTATCAGATAATTGTGAGGTAGTAACAAGCGAGACGGAGTCGGAGTGGTCGGAGGGCGAAGGTCGGATGATAAAGCCACCGAGCCGTGTTACCCGGCTGCGGTTAATCCCTGACCCGTGCCCAGGTGGCGAGCGGACACACAGAATTCAACAAACCGGTAACCGACCGGTGTCTCACACCCGCATAGCGTATGTCTTCCAATTTAATATTCCGATGATGCTACAGTAATTGTGCTCTCGACAACTCTACACAATTTCGCGCGTTTCCTCTCTCTTTGATTTCTATTATCCGTTTTTTTTTTACTTTTTATGATCCTGCTTGTAAAAAATCGATCACACGGCGCAAACTCCGATTTATGACTCTACGTACTGCACATGTCTTAGTTATAAGGACGTATCTACTTCACACGGGTGCTATCTGTATTGCATGGTTCTTTGGGAATTTATCCCAGTATCCAATAAAAATAATTTATTTATCCACTAGCGGCTACGTTGGATAGCATCGTTTATAGCGTGTGGAAATGAATTCCATATGGAATGGAATTTCAGGATTTTGCAATCCATTCCATATGCTGCGAAAATTGACATTCCGAATTTATAACATACAGAATGGGCATTTGATCATCCAAACCAACAAACAGATCCACAATTTTCCAAAATATATATGAGATAATAAATAGCTTTAAAAATAGTCTTGGACGATATAAAGCCGTGGAGTCAGGTTTACTTCAATATTGCAATAAAGTTTATTACGACTGGGGAGGGGATGGGAAATAAAAAATAAAACGAGAGCGAGCGCGTCGGGGATCCTAATTGGCGAATGCTATTAATCAGAGCGCGAAATGCAGGAGGAACCCGAGTTGAAAATTAATCGCGAACCGTCTCGACCGAGAGTTCTTGTTGCACGCGGGCGAATTAGTTTTCTCCTCGAATAATAATGAATTATATAGCTTACCGGTGGTCCCCCTGACGGGTCGAGCATAAAAACTGGTAGGCGTGGTGTAATTTCATTGTACTATCGTATTGTGCATTATTATTCATTCGGCAAGAAAATCGGACAATGCTCATGCTGCAAATAGCATTTCATCGTTCGCAACGACGAATATATTTTTCAACGAGTGAAAAGTATGGGAGCTCTTTTGCTCGGAATATTTTCGATCTCGAGTTTTTCCCGAAACCGTCGCGGCGGTGGCTTTGTACGAATTTGTATTCTTTGGCGCAAAACGCGCGCCGTGCCCCGAGGCTCGAGCCTGCGGCCCTCACTCTGTAATTAATGAGAATAATGAAGTACGGTGCACTGTACGAAGCTTCGCAGAGAAGCGTACAAGATACGGACACAACTATCAAAGGGAAATTTTATTAAATAAAACGATTTAAAAAAATAATAATAACATTGATGCCAACTGGAAGGAAAAAGGAAACAAGAGTTGAACCGAGGGGCGCACTTTCTTCTAAATTCAATTTGTTGCCGGGGGTCACAATTTTTTGTTCCAGCATCACCTAAATTGGATCAACACTGGGAACAAACAAGCAGACGCACAGCGAATGAAAAATAGAAAATGAATGAGCGCGCTGTGTGTGTCCGGGACGGAACAAAAAAGACAATATCGACGAAATTGTTCTGCTGCAATAGCCCGAACGTTCGAATGACCCCGTTCGAGGCACTAAAGTTTTGAATGGGGTACGCATCGAAAAATGAGGTCGACTCTGGGTCAGTGTGCAGGGTCGTTGACCTGTTGCCAATCCCGGATTGAAAATATATCAAATCGACTAGAAATTTGCATCTCCATTGCAACGCTCGAAATGCAACAAAATAAATAAACAAGGAAGGTGTCGTTGGAAGAGTCGTAAAACTGATAAAGCGTAGAAGAATATAAAATAAACAGGAAGAAAAATGGAGAGAATATCATCCTCGTCGTCCTGGCATGGAGGCCGACAATAATGTTGACCTCGTTTGGGGAGATCACTGAACGCAAATTGGAAACCATCAAGCTAGCAACGTACACTATGTACTACACGCATACTTTTTTCTCTCTGTCCGTTGTAAATATAATGCATTTTTAAAATGAGAGCAAAAAAAAGGTCGGCTGTCGGTTTCGGTTAGTCGACACATGACTCGGGGGATGGGGCATTTTTCTGCGCCGACGATATTTATCGGACTCTGTTCTTCGAGGCAAAAAATATAGGTCATAGACAACCAACGATCCTACCGTTTCATAATTTTTTTTAATCTTTCCGTCATTATTTCTTATTCCGAAGCCACAGAAGCTGGTGTCATAAAACCAACGGTTGAAAATCGGTGGTGGATACTTGGGGGGGGGGGGAGGGGCGGTATGCAACGGAAGGATACGGGAAGGTTGGATGAGAATGGGATTTCCTGTTCGACGCAGTGACCCCAACGGTCGGGCAGTGACGCTGCCGTTTCGTTGTGGGGATGAGGTGAGAAAGATGGGTTTCGAGATACGAGTAAGCCGGAGAATAATGGATAGGAAAGGAAAATTTACGACTCGTCATCGGGCCAAGCCAGAAGCAGCCCCGGCCAAGTAGAGCGTGGGAGGAAACCTTATTCCAGTTTCGTTGCTTCAAAAATATCTCGTGGTGGGACCGACGAAACTGGGATAATGTGCGAAAAGATCGACGACCCTGCCAACTTCTTTTTATCTTCTCCTTCCGGGGGGGGTCAAGATTCGTTGAACTGAATTTGGGTTTCGGTGTGTCATTGAGTCACTTCTTGCTTTGCAGGTTGTTGATGGCGAGGAAAACCTTTTTGAAGGGCAGCGGCGCCTTTTTTCGGACAGTTTCAGATGCATTATCAGGCATTTTTTTAAGTACATTTTTGTGTTTATTGCAGTGAAACTGAGTGAATATTTTTATTGATTATCGTATAGTTCAATATGGGCGTGTGAATTATCGAAATTCTATCATTATAAGTCCTTCTGGAATTCGAAAATGGATATAAAACGTATATCAATAATTCGATAGTCATACTGTGGACCTAGCTATTCTATAAACTCGACGCGTTTATGGGTATAACGATTGTCAATGAACCCGTTCGGTAATTAAATTTCCGTATTATGCAGATACTTCACGACCCTGGAGTTTGTGTAAAGTTAATATATGCGATGCAAAATCGCGACTGGATTGGCAAGAATAATACGACCGTTGAGAGTTATTAATTGGAACGAAATTCCACCGGAACGCTTTTCACAGCCAAGTATTAATTCGCGACGACGTGCGAAAGTCGTCATTCGCGTTACGAGGGTGTTTTAACGTGCATTTGCATACACGCGATCAACGCGTCAGCGCAGTCGCCCATCCTCCCTCGACCTTTTCCAACTCGTTAAAACATGGAAAGTATTAACCCGGTATAGCGAGCGTTCTACGTTATTTACAGTATTTTTACAGCTAGGCTGTAATACTGTCTTTTTCGACGCGACCCGGCCTTTTATTCGTACCACTATGTTCCCTTTCCGCTTTTTTAAGTTAAATTGTGCGCCCACGTCAATTACGTCATCCGTTGTCACCGAGCGAGCGCCACAAAGACTTTGGCCGAACTCATGTTTAATCGAGGAGCAAAGTTCGGGCTGCTGGACCGGAAATTTACGAAAAGAGGATCAGACGGATATAGACGAGCGTGTTGGGTGGCGGCGAAGTGAGAGTCTTCAGAGTAATGTGGGGGATAACGGACGAAAACGGGGAAGCTAATAAATAAAGGCCGTTCGAAAGAGTCCCGATGTACGAGGTGGCACTTTTTGCCGGCACCCTGGTGGGAATGACAGGGAGCACCGCTGCTGGCCGACACTGCACCGGCTATGTGTGGCGATCCCTCACTGCTGTTAAAAAATATTCTTACGAGGAACGTTGTCTTTTTTCTTCGTCTTTAGTTCCAAATGCAATCGGAGCCGAAGAAAACCAGTTACGCAATCGGAAGGAAGTCGCGAGTTCGAGGGGAACAACTTTCCGATAATTTCGTTACACGAAGGGACTAAGCGAGACTTGGACGAACCTCCCAGGCTCCTATGTGCCTGGAAGGTTCTTCCTATGCCGGAGAGAAATATTTATTGTTGTTGGCATTCTTCTCGGGGGATATATATAATTTGATCAAAAGAAGCAACTGCCGCGGGGATAAGCGAGGAGAAAAAAATGAAAGACGGAGAAAAATGATGAGGACAGACGGTAGTCCCGTATCAACGATGAAATGATAACTTTGTGGTCTCAGCCCCGAATACAAGAAGCCGATCTTGACTAACGGGGAGGGTGTATATATATCGTGCAAGGTTAACTCGCTAATTCGATTTAAAACTCACGTCGAGATCTTCCCAAGACAGTTGGCATAACCGACTTAGATTGCGTAAGTAGTTGCCTCGACAAAGTATAAGTTCTCATCTGTTCTTGCAAAAAATAAATAAAATAAAAATCGCATTTCTCAATTTGCTTCGTCATAAATGCGGTAAAAAAAATATCCACTCAATATAGTCTTCTTGTCGTCGTAGCATGATGCGCGCAATCTTCAACAGTCATGTTGTTCTCCAGTATGGATAGAATTAATTAAAACGTATCGGTTTTTGTTTTGTACTCTCTCCTGATATATCCCCTGTTACTGAAACGAGCTCGTTCGATCGCAAGGAATTAAAGTTTAATCGGCTCACCCATCGCACCATTTTATTTTTCAATTTCCAAGCCGGCAAATCGCATCAATCTGTATATACGCCATACACAACACGCATCAGCACCCGTCTGCAATCCCGGATCTGTCCGTTCATTCATTGATTACCTCCGCACTTTTCCATCGTCGTTATCCATTTACGACGATGGAAGTTTCTGTCCAACGTCCGTGAAAGATAATATCAAGGGTCGACAAACAGCGACCCATGACATTCACACGAATTTTAACGCACGCACGCGTCAAAGTCCACCGAGACCGTGCATCTACGTCATATTTATTCACATTTGTCACGATTTTATTAATATTTCCTGTAGAAATATTTTGATTCTCGAACATTTAAAATTCTTTCCTTTTTTTAAAATCGTTTCGATGCATATAGCTGACGTTCAGCGTGACTGCAACGCAAAATCCAATTCCACGGTTCCGTGAAATAGTGAGAAAAAAAGGAAAAACAAAATGAAATCCGAGGGAAGGGGAATGGAACGCGAGATTCTGTATCGGAGGCCTGATTGCTTTGGAAATAGCGTCAAATGAATGAATCGAGGATGTCGGAAATCCTTTCAGTATCGTCTGTACGCAATTTCAATGATTCGATCAATCTCCCTCCAGCCTCTCTATCTCTTGGCGTTGTCTCATCGATACGTGGAACTAGGCCTTTTTCCGGCAAGGTCGCCGTCAACTGTCTCAGTGTCGAGACTCGATAATATTCGATCTTGTCGCCGGTCTCGATCGGCAGAGATATGGTGGAACGAGCTAGGGATTGCGTCACCGTTATGACGTCATACCGGTCCTGAGGGATAGCGCGCGTCCTGCTGTCGTCATGACAGTAGGAGCCTCGGACACTCTCGAAGCGTACGTACGACGTCTTTGCCAGCGACTGTATTTCCATTCCAAAACCTCACCCCACGCCGTAGCCCGTGGTCTTATTTCCGGACGTAGAACATTCACAGCATCCCTGCTGGAGCAAAGTATCATTCGCCCCGGTGACAGCTCTCGTGGACCTAAGTTACTGTTCTAAAGTTACTCGGTATTGCAGTCGGGAGTTTGAAACAATTATTCTACTTCTTTCCAACAAAGTGTTTCAGCCACCGTTAACATACTGAGATGCATGAAAGAGACTATTGACTGCTAAAATCCATCAAATGTCTGCGATAGAGTCAGTCAATAACTAATCTCTTTCCCCATTTTCTCCACGACAATCAATACTTCGGACAAAAGGAAATTAGTTTTTCTAGCCTACGAAAACTTAATTTGCTAATAAGAGGTAAATCGATTTGTTACGGACTGAGCGTGTATCGATTGCCCTTAAGTCGCAACCACAGCGTACGTCCTTTCGATTACTTTCTCAACTATGACTTCGACGAACGGCACTATATCATGAAACTACATCCCTCTCAACTAACCTCAACTCACACTATTATAGTGCAAAAACTTTTCGTCGCAAGGACACAAAGCGGAGAGTTACCGACAGAGTACCGTTCTAATCCCCTGCAGATGAGTTTCGTAATTCCTGTAAAACTTTAAGTTCGAGAACACGCAGGAGCGAAGCGGTGCGAAAGAAACGAAGGATATATGATGGTCACGTGACGCGGATGCACTTTCGTAACGCCATTCTATAGCCTTTTTTGCAAGTTCGGTATCCCAACCGCGTTCGCTTATCGGCTTGCGGGTTGTGTAATTGCTTTTTCAATCAGTGTCTTTCCCAGAGTTAAGTCGGCGTGAGGGTATGAGGGCGAAAGAAGAGAATATGAAAGCCATCAAGAAAATACCTTTTTTTAGGTACTCCGCTGTTACGTCCAAACTGGCGAATACTGAGTTCGCTTTGTAAGGACCATAAATTAATAGCCTCTTTTTTGAGTCAAGGCTATAGCCATTCACTTGGGTACGGAGAGAATATCAGATGGCCCAAGATGCATGCAAAATAAAGGATTTAAACGATTTAAACGGTTCAAGTGTACTTACGACATATATTTTGCACGATGGGTTATGTGGATATAATTCGGCATTATATGTTATTATATTATATTGTAATATAGAGCAACTTGAAAGGTGAATATATTGAGTTTTTTTCAAGAATGGCAGATTTTGTGGTTGAACATTAATTAGTATATAGGAACTAGGCTGAAAGAAAACGGCATAGAAAGATGACTGTTTAGGTCTTCGTTCGAAGAAAATATATTTGGATGAGGATATTGCTTTTTCGAGCGGAGTGTAAAAGATTTCGAATGGGAGCTGTGATAGAAAAACAGGAAAGGGATTCGGTTCGAGGAGAAAGGCGTAAATCCGGGGTGATACGAGCTAGAGCAACGGAGTGCGGTAGGGAAGAGAGACGTATTGGGAGAGCAGGCCTATCTGAGAACAACTTTACTAGTATGCAGTTTGATAACTACATACTAGTAAAAAAAAAAAAAAATACTGTTATTAAAAAAAAAATTCATTTCTTTATATCCACAGACTCGGGTGATTACAGATGATGAAGAGCCGCCATCAGTTTCGCAGGCGCTTTAGCCTGCAGCCGTCCTCGCTGAAGGAAGGCCAAGAAGAGAGCCCCGCAAAGACCGTTAGGTGAGTCAACTATCGAATACTCGAAAGTCCACGGACCGGTCTGTATTAATAAAAAATGTTCTAACCCCGGAGTCTCTTTATCCGTGCAGTTTCCCCGATGGTGAGTTAGACACAAAAGGGTTGATAATCGAGTCGGAAATCCCAAAGCACCGTCAGCCTCGCTACTCCCACGTACATAAGCGGCTTTCCCTTACTGCTTGGTCGTTCGCTCTTCAACTCCGAACTCACCTTCATCCCCCACTAATTTACCCTTGCCACACTCTACTTCAGCAGCTTCCCTTAGCGAGGCTTTAATCTCACGGCCGGTCTTTCGCGAGGGTTGCTCCTTTGTCGGACTCCTGGCAATAAGCGGGATGGCGACCTACTCTGCGTGCCCTGGACGATGAGCCTACGAGATAAGCGACGGAGATCGGGAAAGAGAAATATAGCAAAATAGATTATTTTTTTCGTTAATTTGGATTTCCTTGGAAAGAACAAATTTATTAATGCAAACTGAAGGTACATGAGGATATCAATCCATCGTGCGCGAATCTTAGAGGGGAATGAGAAAGCGGTTGATTACGAAATGATAGATTGTGGAGGGCAGGGTAGAGCGGGGAGGGTTGTATCGACTGGTAATTTTTTGTGCAGAAACGAGAGACTCTCCGAGTCGGACAACGGTGAAAAATCTCTGGATGGACCGGCGCGTCATAAAATAGTTATGATGGGTGCAGCCAAAGTTGGCAAATCGGCGATAATAAATCAATTTCTGTACAACACTTTTTCGCCGAAATACAAAAGAACCGTGGAGGAGATGCATCACGGAGACTTCAACGTGTCCGGTATACAACTGACGCTCGATATCCTGGATACATCGGGATCCTATGACTTTCCCGCTATGAGGGAACTGTCGATAAGATCGGCCGACGCTTTCGTACTTGTTTACGACGTCAACGACGCGTCGACTTTCGAAGAAGTCGAAGCCCTTCGCACGCAGATCCTCAGCACCAAGGGAGCCGTACCGATCGTCATTGTTGGAAACAAGGTCGACCTTGTTCTGGAGAATGACGCCGAACTGAACGGCGAAGTAAGTTTGAAATTGTATCATTTGATTATAATAATAACAAGCGGTTATGTTGGCTCGCGCGCGCGCAGATCTGTCCGAGTGCCTCTTAGTATCTGAGAGTATTTGTGAGTGTCCGTGTGAGTCTCGAATCGACATGAACTGTATTTTTAAGTAGATAATAAAATTATCAAGATTACGAATACCTGTACTTGCTTTCTCGAAACGATTAAAAATTATTAAGTATTATTCTTAGTTTCAGGTGAATACGGCACGGACGAGGGAACTCGTGGTGACAGATTGGGAAAATGGGTTCGTCGAAGTATCGGCGAAGAAAAACGTCAACATAGGTCAGGTATTCAAGGAATTGCTAGTCCAAGCGAAAGTCAAATACAATCTGAGTCCAGCGCTGCGACGGAGGCGTCGGCAATCTCTGCCACCCCCTCAGCACCTCAATTCTCGAAGCAGCAGCGCCCACGTACCCTCTCCCGCCCAATTACAGCATCTCCAGCAGATCCGAGAACGTTCAGAGGGGAAAAGAAATTCTTGCATTATATCGTAAAAAAAAAAAAAAAAAAAAAAAAAATGGTCTCATCGCACTAAAGCGGCTTTCGATACTTCGGGCCTTCCTTCATATCGAGGTCTACGAAACATCAGAAATTTTTTTTGTTTATTTAATACATCTATCAACTGACCAATATCGGAAGACAATGAAACAATAATAAAATTTGGTCGTTTTCAGCATTATGTGTTCGAAATCTTTTCGATGTAATTGGCCCTGTTGCGCGAGACAATTTTATTACCAAATAATTACCACTATCGAACGGGCACTAAATATTGAAGACGCGCATATTTCAAAATGTTCCTCAAACGTTCTCGCGTGTAGAAAGAAAACGCAGATAGGATAAAGACATGATAAAAAAAAAAGTACTCGTCAATATTTTTCCTCCGCATCGACGTCCGATTATCTCGATCTCGTGTCAACGTATTTCATTACAGGGATAATACATTGCGGTATGTTATACGAATCGTCGCAAAAGATTAAATTCTAATAAGATTCGAGCAATACGAACGGAAATATTACGAGGCACTATGACACAGCGATATGGAGTAACAGATACGAAATAAAATTAAGCACCGAAGGAGTAATACTTTGGCTAAATTCTTAAAATATTCAACTTGTAATTTCAATTACAGAAGGTGCCACAAAGTTATTGTAATTGCACAAATTTCCGGTCGTATCTCGAATGCAGTATTATAATTGTATTGTTAATTGTAAATCCATCGATGATACAAATAAATATATATATTATACGTGAAAGAAAGTGAGATACAAGGAGTGTAAATAGCTAACGTAAATCGTCTGAAAATGGAAGACCTAATCAAAAAATGAATAATTAATCATTTCGTCTATCTCGAGACTCATATTGGGTTGAGTTTTTCATGGTTATCCTTGCGTTTAATACGTCATAACGTGAATACGTTAAGTTATTTAAGTTTGGGTGTGACATGATTATCGTCTACTAAGCCTTTCGAATTATCGATAAAAATCGTTATTGAAAACATCCGCAAAATCTTAATCTTCTGCAAATATTAAATGTTCCCGAAAAAGCGTAGATTATTATTATGGACATTCCGATAATAAATAAGATAAAAAATATGTTATAGATTATGCATTTTTGCCTTTGTATAATTTAATCAAAATAATAAAAATTGACAGAACGAAAACATGAAGGGTTACAACTCTTTCTAAGTGGGTTATCGTAGTAATGGATGTTTATCGAAAAAACATACAAAGATATTTTGCAGCTATTTTTCCACAGATCACGTTCGTTAATGTATCTTTTTTTTATTTTATTTTAGTGGAAGAAAAAGACGATTTGCTAATATGCCTGAGCGGTATGAGTGACACTACGGCTGAGGTGGATACCGCGAAAGAATACCATGGTGGCCGCGGTCAGGGAATCAGGGATGTCAGGGTATTTCAAAATTGGTCAGGGAAAAAGTAAATTGTCGCCGAACCTTCTATACATAAATACGAAGTACATAAAAGGGAGACTTAAAAAAAAGAATTGAGGAAAAAAATATAATTTTGCATCATTAATTTTTTTTTAAATAGAAGTCGTTAGTAGTTTGACCAGGGAAAATTTTTAATTGGCCAGTGCAGTCAGAGAAAAGTCAGGGAAAAGTCAGGGAATTTTTTTCCAGAGAAAAAACGGCCACCATGAATACGCACAGCATAAAACAAATTGGATTAGATATGTAAAGGAAAGCAAGATGCTCGATACAAATATTTATTAACGTATTCATTTCATACATGGAAGAATCGTATAAAATAAAAAGGACCAGGTTTTTTGCTATCACAAAAATTATAACGAATCGTCGCTGTTCTGCTCGATAACCGTATCATCCAAGTTCAAAACGGCAAGATCGGCTTTCGGGCAGATGATCGACTTGTACCATCGCTCCTCAGCCGCTCCAAGATGTCTTTGGCTGCAACATAAATGTGTCTTATTATGAATCAGCTGGAAATATATGCGCGATTAAATCCATAAAACTCACACTTTCACTTCCTCCGTGCGTGGTTTCTTGACTGGATTCCATCCGCTGACGGGTTTCTTATTGGCAACCATAACGCCACGTATACAGAGCGATAAGTTGAGCTTGATTAAGTTCGCATCCTGCAATCAATTGATCCAATTATTATTGACCTGGTAAAGTCCATCTTAAACCGACGATCGTCAACTTTACAGACTCCATAAAAAAAAAAAAAATGTTAATCACTCACTCTCCACTCGTACGCAATTATGTCCGATAAACTCATAACGTCAGCGCATATTTCTATTTCTTCGATAGTGGCCATTGTATTCATGTAATTTTCATGAAGAAAGTGCAAAAAGACCGTCGAATGGGATTCAAAGTATGAGGCTATTTCGTCCGGGTCATGAACGAATTTCCAAGAATCACCGTCCTGTATTCCTGATAAAATTATAATCATTTTTAAAAGTCGATTCGCCTTTCCAAATAGAGTTTACTTGAGGCGCACGGATTACTCGCAAACGGAAGCAGGGCTGATCATTTCTTGCCAGGGAAAGGAATTCGAAAATTTAATAGCGGCCAATTTTTCATTACTTTCTTTTTCTTACGTTTTGGATTGATAACACGGCCGACCCCGTGCAAAAGGCCCAAGCTTTCCTCCCGACTTCCGCACTCGCTTTTCAACCTATTATCGGGCACTGAAAACGAAAGTAAAACGTTCGATTAAAATCACTAAAATTATAAGTAGCGTTTCGACAAAGTCAATGATTGTAACGCACCTCTCAAAGAACTGAAGATTAAATTCAGAATAGCACTTCTCACATCACCCGTGCTGTTCGACAGTACTTCATCTATGTTGTGCTGCGTTACATTGATCATGTGACTCCCTCGGGAATTTAGTATAACGGAAACTCGTTTGAGCATGTTTTTCATTGCTGTCTGCGTCGTCGAGTTCACACTAGGTGACACATTAGCACGTTACATAAATAATCATGCGGATATACAAATTACAAAAGTTTTTTAAAAAACTTTTTTTTACATTATAATTTTTTTTTTTTGGGCATGAAATATTTTTTTCATTTCTTCCTCATCGAGAAGCTTTGTTTGCATGAATTTTTTTTTAATATTTTAATGAAAACGTGTCCAGAATGTTTCTAAACATCGGAAAATCATATTTAGAAAAAAATGTGTGTGTGTGTGTGTGTGTGTGTGTGTGTGTGTGTGTGTGTGTGCGCGCGCGCGCGCGCGCGCGTGTGCGTGTGTCACAGACCGGAAAAATTGAAACTCTTAAAAATAGAAAATAGCTTGAGGTATCAAGTTGAAACTTTTAAGGTAGGAAAAGGAGTAAACCCTCAATGTTTTAAATTAATACCAAAAGGCTTTCAGTCATTACAATTTCACGCAGTTTTGAACTTTACTAAAAAAAGTGAGCACATGCTAGCTCTTACAACTTTTTAGCTATCGGGCTAAAAAATTATACACAAAAGGAGTATTACCGACCCACGATTCCTTTTTAATTTGGCGAATATCGATTGAACCGTTCAAATTTTATAAGATTCTAAATTTGTTTCATTTTACGAAAAATGTATGGCCTCGAATCGGCGAATAACTACAATTTTTATAGGGAATTTTTCTACTGAATATTGCAAAGATTAGTGATATTTTATAGTTTCAAACAACCATATTTTTCAAACGCGATTATTTTCTTGTACAGACAAAGATTCTTCTATGAGGAAAACAAGTAATCACGGAGAATGATTTTTCATAGAAGCTTTGAACACAAAAATACTTGAAACTATATTACAGCTTCATAATCTGCCCTCTGTTTACGAGTGATACGCCTCAGGCATATCGCCGCCCATGAGCCCATGTTCCCCAAGTATATCGACTAATCTACATAATCTATAAACCGTAAAAGGAGGAAACGCTCACCTTATTACCTCAATGCCAAAACGTTCCCTCACATTGGTGGGGAACAGTGTTTTGAGGGGTCTGGAGCTTCCCCCGTCTGTGCATATGAACACCAGAGGTGCTTTGCCATATTCAAAATAATGCCTCATAAAAAAAGAAAATGTTAATATCCATAAGGTAAACACGCTTTCGATTGACTAATAGAAAAAAGGAACCACTCACTGCAGCATAGTTACGAAGTTGTCAGGCTTAACGAAATACACGTTTGGTATATCTTTGACGAGCAGAATCCGCCGAGATTTCGTTTGTAGGAGAGAATTGTATCGTGTAGCTCTTATCAGGAAATCCAAAAACTTGTCGCCCTGTTTTTCCGGCATGTCTGAAAAACATTTTACCGTATACTCTTAGCATCAACATTTTTAACAGGATCTTCCCATAATCATTTACAACTGTCACTCGCCAGAACAAATGCTATAATTCTACCAACGAAACAATAGTAAATTTTGCTGCCAGATAAAAGAATCAAAAAGCACTCACGATTTTCGTAAGCCACGGAGTCAGTGGGCGAAGTCCACTCCACAACTTCGTAATTATTTTCTCTGGCAATGACCTTGAATGCCGAAGTCTTGCCGCAACCCGACGGTCCGGCAATGACCAGAAGCCTAGGTTTTTCTGGATGGGCGCAACTCATGAACCAATCGATAATTTCTTTCTGTTTCTGTTTGCTGACCGATAGATCGGAGCATTTCGTCGGATCGCACTCTTCTATGAGACACGAAAGACTCTTGATGTCGCGTTTCTTGAACATCCCAAAATCGACCCTGGCCAAGAACGTCTCCCTAGCGCAAGATTCTTTCTTTTCTTGCTTTGCAGGTTTTGGCCCTTCAAAATCGTCGAAAGCTAACGACAAATCTTCCCAGCCGCTACTTTTCTGAAATAAAAAAATCCTCAATGCATCGGCAACGATAATCGGCACTTTTCCATTCAACCGTGAAAATGACTGATTTTATTGGTCCCTTTCCCCAGATACCAGCGTCATTGGACAGAATGGACCAATCAAATCAATCCATCATAATAACATAACAATTTCGGAAAAACTTAAATATTAATAGAACAGTTTTACGATCGGATACCTTAGGAAGTGGCATTTTTTTCTCTCGAGTCTCGTAGCTCAATCTCCGACTCACATCTTCGTTAAATATTACGAAAGAATCGCAAACGTTGCAGCGTGGAGTCTCGAATTCTTGAGGTTAATGTTTCGCGACGGAGTCGAAGATACAGGAAAACTTATCAATGAAACTTGCTCGCTGCATTGAATCGATCATTCGGAAAAACTCGGCGAGTCTTGCTGCCGATATATTTAAGTATTCTCCAAGTCGTTCAATTGTTAAATACACTTTTACACTGTTACAAAGAAAACTGTTATCAAGACGGTGGCCGACTCGCGAGCGATTGTAAACGAAACTGACAGAAACTGTTTTTGTTTACGGTTCGCGATGGTGGCGCCTCTGGCGGCGGAGACCCGCACCGCTCCCGAATGCTGCGCCCTCTGAGCTCGTACAAATTATCACTCGTACTCGACGATAAAAGCGACTACCTGTTTAATCGCGGAAGGTACGTTCACCCGGGAAGTGAGTATGCTGGTATGGTGTTCGCTTGCGGGAAAGGATGATGAGGATGGCTCGGACACGGATAAGATCAGGCGGAAGGGGTAATATCATGAACGCACGCTCAAGTCGGTGAAGGTCCGGTTTTTTGCGTGCGCGTGTGTGTGTGTGTGTGTGTGTGTGTGTGTTAAACTCGCTACGATTGTGTACTTGCCTCTAACTAAAGTCCGACACAGGTACAGTATGCACGTGTGCACTGTATCGCTGTATATAGCGTGTTGTATACGGGAAATCTTTCTTCTTTTTTAATCGCGAAGATCAACTCTCTCTCTGGCAATGAACTTGCTCGTGGCACACGCCACTAGTGTATCCGTGACTGCGATACTAGTCACTGGTCCTCCCGTGGTATAACACTATAAATTTCCGCTCACCGTCACGTTAATTTGTTTCATCTTGGGGTGAAGTATCGGTTCCGGTTTCCAGACGGTGAAGATCACTCAACTACAGGCCCGATCGAACGAACCTGACGCGCGCCCGAAATGTTCTTCAGATTTGCTATTTTTGTGGGACTTGGGTCGGTCGTAGCTACGATCATTTATCTAACTCCTGTTCCAGGTGAGTCGACGATATTACATTTTTTATTTCAACATTGTGCACGCTACAGGTCACTATCTATAATAATTTTTACCTATAAATACATTTATTATTGTACGTATAATAATTATTATTATTATTACATAAGCTATATGGATGTTCTGTGGAAATTAGTTATGATACAGTAGATTTATTGATAATTTTAATGAATTATAAATTCTGTTCATTCTGTAAAGCAGTCTCCGAATTATCGTCCTGCAGGATGGACAAAAAATAAAAATAAATCTTGGTGATATACGCGTTCGACGAACGCTCGAGTATGCTTGTCCAATTACCGTGAAAGCAGGAAATACGCTTCTTTGTTTCTTCCTAGCACTAATTCGGAATGCACGTCGGTGAAACAACACTTTGAGGGAAATAAGGCGGTCGTAAATTGCAACCACCAGTTAACAATAACGATTCGCAGTTTACGCTTCGTAATACCGTGTAAGAACTATAATTCATAGCCATCGCATGCATACGCGTTCATGTTGAGCGACACAACCAAAGGTCACATAAGGAATACTTTGTCAACGATGAGACATTGTGACTTGCAATTACAATTTATCGTCGTGCAATGTAATACAGACCAAGGTATTCAGGCAAATCATGGACGAACAAAGAGCGTAACATTTTTTTCGTGACCACGCAAATAATACTCGATTTCGTAATACCATATTCACTTTCGCCTCTTTGTTGATTATTACGCTTCGATGTTTTGTACGACGAGCGTTGTTGCGATCGAGCATATTTTAAGCGTTATTGCAGACAGAGAAATCCAAAGGTTTTATTGTGTTCTTACAGCGTTCGGGACTTACTAATTAATTAATTTATGGCTATATTGACGGGCTTGGCGCGATACGTAAACGTATCGGCCAAACGGAGAATAGCGGATTGAGAGAGTATGCCGCAGGAATAAGTAAATATATTCGCTGAATAAAGTGAAAGAATAACATTAAAAGAAGTCTAATAAAATGCCAAAATAACCAAGATTTGTCTCGTTACGACATTTTAAGAGTAAATAAGTGTCATAGTTAACTAGACAACAAATATACGAATATGAGCAGAATAAATGTAAATAAGACTTACACTGCACTGTTGATTCATCAATTTATTCGATTGCGAAACTCTTTAAAATATCCATTATCGAATGAGAATGTTATTTGCACAACAAATAAAATTGCGCAACGAACAGCGAACCGGTTTGACCGGAGATTTTTGGAGATCGAACACTTTCGATTTTTCGAGCGGTAAGAATTTGGGAACGACGTGTTTTGTGGTTCGGCTTCGACGGAGGGAGCGATGTGAAAGTGATGACTGAACTTCGGTACTCACCGGTCCAATTAATTTTTCTCAACCGGCATAGTTGAGAGTTGCTCTCGCACAATTATATCGAATTTTTAAAGATTTTTTTTTTAACTGCGATAGAACATGGCTGCGAAATGGGCCCAACTTTTCCCAAGTTTCTTCCAATATATCATTACGGAAACATGGTGGGTATACCGTTTCACCGTCGATTACTCTTCTTTTTCGTCTTCGAACAATTTTTCTTCGTCTCGAGAACCGACGCTAGTTTTGCTCGGTGACCTAAATAAATCGTGTACACAGTAAACCGGATCATCAGTTGTACATCGAGTGTAGAAAGTATCGGCGCGGCAAAGTGCAAATGTTAGAAAGCTTCCGCGGCAAATTTTTGTATTGATTTTTTTTTTGTTCACCTGTAAATAAAAAGTTGATTACAGGTTTAATTACAAGAAAGTTTATCCGCAGGCAATTACGATTATAGACGAAGTTGGATGTGCGAACGATGTATACCACGAAAAATGCACGGGCAACAATCTCACAGGTCAACATCACGTCAAAGAAAAACCTGCAGCACTCCTCGCACGCAGTTAGGTGTTAAAAAGGAAGAAACTACAATTATGACGTTTATGAGCGTTGTTAGAAAGTGTCTTTCCCATCTCCTGTTCCCTAACGAAATTTAACGACCGTCGACGCGCTACTTCAGCAAATTAATGACCGTAGTTGGGCAGGCAGAAGAAACATCAGCGAAAGAAGAAATTGTGTGGGAAAAAAAAGAAGGAAGAAGCAGGCTCTTAACGTCCAAGTCATCGTCAAGTGGTACTTGCTTTCCAGGGAAGTCCCCCAGCGGTTAATCACAGATGGCCTCAGCGGCGTGTAGGAAAGATGGTGGGGGTGTCGAATGCAGAGAACGCGCATTGAGCAGCGAAAGCGAAACTGCTGACTCGCAGCTTCCTTGCTGGTCCAAACCGATAAAAAAAGGAGAAAGGTCGCGCAATGAAAGTGCCCGGCCAGCTAAACACCTATCCAGACACGCTGTTCACTCTTCAACATGATTTTTCTTCCTCTTCGGTGTACTCATGTTCCCACGTGTCTGCAATTTAGCTGTGTGTGACTTGGTGTCCTGCACGGTCGCGGCGCGAGGACCCACTCGCAACTTTCACTCTTCTGACCGTCTGACACATATTCGAACATGCACACGTTTCGACCGACACGTTACCTCACAGCTGGGCTTTGTTTTTTTTTTACTTCTGTATTCTTTCCTAACATCCGTTGTTTCCCACCGTCATTGACTGTCCCGTCGCGGACGAAAGTTTCATGCACCGCTGATGAATGATCTATTTTCACTTTCGTTTTTGTACAAGCGCTTTTGGTTTGATCTATGGACCGTGATTCAATAGCCTCTTTTTTTGGGGGGGAAGGTGAAAGTACTGTCGAGTCCTCGAAAATTTCTTCACTTTTTGCTTCGTCGTCGAGGAAGCAATTTTCGTAAATAAATTATGAGATTTTAATGTCAGAGGACTTAAAATAGTCCAACACTTCGAGAAATGCGATTTTTAACTGATGTTCTGATGTATGTATGTGTGCGTGTGTGCACGTATGTATGTATTTACGTGCCAAGTTGCATCGTTTAAAACGGCTATAGTTCATAAACTATAGCGGGTTAAAATTTTGTACACTAGCAGAGTGGTCATATCTTTTCATTCAGTGAAATTTTCATGAATATTGAGGCTCGGTTCAAGATTTTAAGCGATTCTGAAATTGTTGGAAAAAGTCCGTGATAGACAATCAGATTTTATTGGACTTTGAGTGCTAACACTTTACAATGTTTGGCAAAAATTTATCCAATCGTTTAAATTTTATGAGATTTTGAGATTTTTTGGGAAAATTGTATTTTCCGTCCGACATCAGATTATGTATCAAATGTAGCTCCAGGAGTAAAATAATTTGGAGATTCGTCATCAGTTGGGAAAAACACATAAAACATGGCCTCAAAATGACGAATTACCCAAATTTCAATTAGCGATTTTCTACAATAAATTTTGCCCCCGTATATTTGGTAAATTTTCTTAAGGCACGATACTTCAACTAGTCAAATTAAAGTTCGGTTATGAAAATGTTTATGAATATTAAGTATTGTTTCACATGTGCACGAGATTACCCGATTTGTGATACCTTAAGGCGCTCCGTTTGTTTTTCCCCCTTCTGTCGACTGAAAAATCACTCCAGTCCACACTTGAAACGGATGGGGTCAAAACGTGAGCACTCGAAGATCGTAGAGGTAGAAAATTTCTCCTTCTTACATTTCCAAGCGGCGTATGGTGGACCCGCGGATCTGTTCCCTCACCGCACAGTCGATAGTCGGTTACAGTGTTCGCCGGTTTCGCATGGAACCTCGAGTTTCGTGCCCGCGGAACCAAAGCACGTGTTGGTCTGTGGATTATTAGTTTACGACTTCTCGCATTTTTAATTACGACAATTTAAGTTCAAACAATTAATAATAAATCCTTCAATTTTTTTGATTTTTTTTTGCCAAAAAACAAGATACCGATTTTTGCGATCTTGTGACTTTTGTCACATATAACGTAGTCGGTCGGCGTACATTATATTCAAAACAATTGTCTCGACACGATAATTGAGAACGAACCTGTTTTCGATACTCGTCTTCGTGCAGCTTTAATTTAATTACTTTCCGTCACTTTCACTTTCGCTCGAAAATATTAAGTATCGAATGCTTTCCACGATCCCGCTGTTATGCATCTTTACTTTTATTACGTGAATTATTTTCTTCCCATAACGGTTGATTCGTGAGCTGTGCAGTGCGGCGTTCGTGAATCATTTTTTCACATATTTAATTAATCTTTGTTCAGGAAAAATCGATGGAAGAAATATAAGTGCGATCGAGCATTAAATTTTTCTATTATCGATCTTTCGTTATACTAAGATAATTCTTTATTCTTTATATTATTACAGTAGTTCAATTCATTTTAAAAATTAGTGATAATTTAATCTGACAGTATATCGTCTGACTCGTATATTTCCTCGTTGAGTATTATAATCTTCAATTCTTTTTTGTACCGCCCATTAATTTTTTTCGGTATTGAAAAAAAAAAAAATCCAGGAGTCACTATCGTTGACCTGGATACTGCCCAAAATTCCGGTTATCATTGTTGGCTCGATGAGCTTCAAGACCACACAGCCAGCTATCGTGGCCAGTCAGGCATCGATGCTCTTCGCCGAACGAAAGTGAAAGCGTTGCTCCGACAAATTAATATACAATAAAGGAATTAATAATAAAAAATGTAAACATAAAGAAGGTACACGTAGTGCACGTATGGGATACTTTTCGTGACTCGTTTCTCATGTAAAGCTAAAACCCGAACTTTAAACACTTTCTTTTTAGTTTTTGTGAAAATGAAAAAAGAAAATTCACTGTATCCGGTGATTTGACTACAGTGTACCTCCTTAAACCTCCGACCGTGCGATACGTGAAAATTGCAGTAAAGAACGACCGCGTTGGGGTGTTGATCACCTCGCAGGACTGTTGAAGGGTTAACGATAAAATATTATTTTTTAAATGAAAAATTTTTGTGACAAATTCAGAGTATGACGTCACCTGCTTGTTACCACGAGTTAACAAAGCAGGGCGACGAGAAGATATCGCCAGTTATGCGAGAATGTGGCTTACCAGCGCCCTACACACTGCGGAGGGTGCCACTGGTAACTTACGTAATTCGTACCTTCGTCGTACTAGGCATGATAATGTCCGCTGCGACATTTTTACATCTGTGTAATCATATACCCAGTAAGTTATTGGCACACGTAAGGAATAACTATTTTTAAAGTAAACTTTTCGATTGTCGAATATATATTTTATGAAGACAAAAAAAATTCGATGGGTCAATTAATATTAACAAGGGTTTAAAGAGGTATCTAATGGATGTTTCCCTCTTTTTATTTTTTCCAGAGCAAACATTCCTATCTTGTGACAGACCCTGCCATCACTTAGACTGGCCGATGATATGTCGAGTCAAATTAACTTTGGAAGTTTTCCAATCGCTCAGCAAGTAAGTAAACAATGATATATGGTGAGCTTAGTTGTGGAAGAAATGTTTGTCGAAGACATCCGAAGATATTCGTACAATTTAGCCTCGCCGAAAAATAAAAACGTCACTCTTTATGGGGTTTCGTTTCTGCATCCCGAAAAGAGCTTTTTCAATATAGCCTTAAACGCGAGGCAATTATTACATCAGACATGTAATCGCATCAGCTTCGCTCTGGTGTATTAATTTAGTGCAATGCAAACTGAGCATGGATATATATATATATAGACATACATAGTACACACCGTCCTGCACCGGTTGCATCATTAGATGGTGCAGTGGCTCGAAGAGACGCTATAGCGACACGGTGCTACCATTATGCAATAGTCCGGTGTGAATATACGCGACAAAACATCGAGCGGGTCAGGTACAGTAGAACCTCGATTGTCCGAATCAATAGAGACTGAACGACGACTGGATAATCAAACGTTCGTATAATCGGGGAGCAATTTTTTTTAGCACACTCAGAAGATACGTAATTAATTTTTCAGGTCCTGTGGAACTTGCATCGCGAACGAGACAGCATGCCTGGACAAACATTGCGTTTCTGCTGACGGTTTGCGACGAGGAATTCTCACGGCCAATAGACAATTGCCGGGTCCAAGTATTCAGGTAATAAAAAAACGTTGTGCGCGTAGATGCTTCAAAGGAAGAATATTCTTCCCTTTGAGGAGTCCTACCGCCTTACAGACCAAAAATGAAGTCGGTACTCAGGAGTTTTCTGCTAGCCTGCTACGTATTTTTGTCGATGTAAATATTAATTAGAGATGTTAACTGCTTACATCGAAATGCCCAATAGGTCTGTGAGAACGATATCCTCGTGGTGGACGTGGTGAACCGTCTTCCAGGAAAAACAGCGGCCGTCCACTGGCGTGGTCAGTCCCAAATCGAGACTCCGTGCATGGACGGCGTCCCACTGGTGACGCAATGTCCCATACCGAGTTACACCACTTTCCAGTACAAATTTCGGGCCGCCGCACCTGGAACTCATCTGTGGCACGCTCATTCGTGTAAATTACCCCACCTTTGAAAAATTTTGATCGATCCCCTCGCGTTCTCAACTGCTGACCAATCTGAAACCAACCGGTCGATTGATGCACCGATCCAACTCTGATTTCAACGTTCGGGAAGTTGATTTTCCGACGATATAAAAAAAAAAAAACCAACCTGTCTATGTCGGATAGGAAGTTGGTTTACGGTTGAATTTTCCTAAAACAATCCGATTTCCAACATAGAGCCAAGAGCTATCGGTGCTCTCGACATGGAATCGGAAATTAAGTTGTTTTTGTGAAAGTCCAAACTGTAAACCAACTTTCTAGCCGATGTATATAACAGTTGGTATTACGGTTGGTTTTGAAATATCAACCAAAACCCAACCTCCAGAAGGTTGGAAACGGAGTCAGCTTGGCGAACCGATCGACAGGTTGAGTTAGAGTGGAACTATAAAAAACAAGTCGCATCCAACCCAAAGTTTTACGATTGGTTGGTCTGGCAGGGTTGAACATTTGGACTCTGAATATGGATGGAACTATTAAGTGACTATACATTTTAGCTGCCGACGTGACGAACGGAATATTTGGTTCGTTGATCGTGAGACAAGCGGATCTACGAGAACCTCATAGATCGCTGTACGACATTGACGATCCAGATCATGTGATTCTCGTGTCGCCGTGGCATCACACGATCGTTACCGAAGGTTCGTCGAGCGAGGTTCGAAAAAATCCGGCAACTCTTCTGATAAACGGACGGGGACGTCAACCGAACGGACCAAAAACGCCTCTGACCACTTTCACCGTCCTTCCCGGACGAAGACATCGTTTCAGGGTTGCACATGCCGGTGGCGCGGGCTCATGTCCGATTACTCTGTCAGTGGAGAATCATCCCTTGGCTTTGATCGCTCTGGACGGTCATCCGGTTTCTCCTCAAGAGGTTTCGTCGATAACCTTGGCCAAAGGTGACGCAAACGAAAAGTTTAAGGCTGATAAAAAAGAAAATGTACGCCCTTAATGAAAACGATTTTTTATTCAGGCGAGAGGGCCGATTTCATTCTGAAAGCCGTAAAACCTATATCTTCGTACTTGATGAGCTTTTCGACGTCAAAGTCTTGCTCGGCAACTCCGACGACAGGAGCAGCGATTCTAAAGTACAAGGGAAATCCAGAAAGTGAAATCAAAGCCAATAAAAAATTATCCGTGAACGTCGATGTGGTAGGAATGCGCGTGAACAAATCACACATGACTACGAATCCAATCGAGACTTGTGCTTCACCAGGGAGCGTCTGCGTTACTGAAGTGAAAGCGTCTAAACCTTTGATTGCACCGCTCAATAATTCCAGAACGGATGTCACGATTTATCTGCCGATCAACCAGCGCACACAAAATGCAGACTTCATGGGTTCGTTAATAAACCAGAGCAGTCGTACAGAAATGCCTCCAAAATTAACACGAAAAAATGAGCAAATTTATCATTTTTACGATCGAATTTCAAGACGTTAGTTTGAACTTAATATCACTCTCGAGATTGAACTTAAGATTGAAGTTTGGTCCAGCCTTCTTAAGTTTGATCTTAAGTTCAAACTATCGTCTTAAAATTCGACGCTTAAAATATTTAAAAAGTTAATTCTCCTAGAATAGTTTTTGAAGAGAAGACTTTATCGTTTCCTCCCGAAGAAAACGGCAGTATATTTACTAACTCGATGATTGCGTGCCTTCAGTAAACGGTGAAGCGGACCTAAGACTTTTGAGCGTCGATAATGCGACGTTCACGTATCCGTCATCTCCACTGTTGACCCAGAGCGTCGACATTCCTGAAGATGTCCTCTGCCCCCCGGACTTCTTTGGCGGTGAAGGTAAAGCATTGGCGAGCCGCTGCAAAGAACCTGGAACAACGGGAAAGGCTGATTCCACTGCAACCTGCGAATGCGTTCATGTTCGGAGAATCCCACTGGGTTCTACTGTCGAAATCGTAATTTTCGATCAAGGTAACGGTGAAACTTCATTTACCAAATTTAAAAAACCTTTTTCATTTCTATCGTTCAACGTGACAGGCAATCAACAACAAAAGTAAAATCAACAAAAATACAACAAGTTATATTTTTGGCTTGTTTTACGGGGCTTGCCTCTGGATACGAATATACGACTGTCATTCTGTCTAACTGTCTATCAATCAACGAAACGCTCCCGTTTCTATTAGCAGTTTTTGCAATTAAAAAAAAAAAAAAAACACATACACACATTGCCGATCGTAGTACTTTATTGCCGTTTTCGCTATCGCAATCTCACACGTGCAGAACAATTATCGGTTTCGGTCGAGCGTGGGCAATTCCCGAGACTCGTTTTGTCCCGGGGCAATGCCACGGTAAGTGCGCGTCGCAGACTTTGGCACGAGGGGGAAGAGAAGAGAAAAGATTTCTTCACCCTATGTAGCGTCCCGTCGAGTGGTAACCATTCAGAAGACCTTGATCCACATATTCGAGGCGGCACGTGGAGACTTATAAAAGGGGCTATTGATTCACAGCCTCCTGTTCGCTCCGATCTTTCTTATTTTTCTTTTTTTCTTCCCTTATTTCCGTTCTTTGTTAGTTTGCAAACAATATATATCGCGTTTTGGCCGTTTTCTTTTGAGCGTTTGTAATTTTCGTACCTTAAAATTAAAATACAACAAATAGAGCCTTGTCCGAAGTTTTAGAATCCTTTTTTATCATTCCGTTCGCGGACGTTGAAAAACGCGAAAAATTAACTCTAAAGAGGCCTTGGAATGTTTGACATTTTTTTTTGTTTTTTTTTTTGTTTTTAATGATGTGCTACATATGTCGACATATTTTTTCCCGCTGAACACGAATCTGCTGGCCTTTCTAGGCCTAAAGCAGAGACAGACCATCAAAATTGTTGAAAGTAGTGTACGAATGAACTGCGACGACGACAACGACGGCGACGAGGAACGGCGACGAGCTTACCTCTCGCAGTGTATACATCTATATATAGCACATTTCAAGAGTTCGCAATACTACTCCATTTTTATTTTTACTCGAATACAAAGGAACTGTTTCCTTGCGTCTCTTTGTTTTTATTTTGAACGTCGGGCGTCTCGAGCTCATAGTAGTTGTTAGCACATATACGCGCCCCAGTCAGTCATACAACGGATTTTTTTTTGTTACAGTATCAAAGACTGTTTTGTGTTGGTAGCAAATCGCTCGAAGCGAAAAAATTTGCTATGATTACAAGCTGATTTTGTTATCCCGATACTAACAAACTAAATGTTTTGCGGTAACGAAAATCTTGTTGTACCAACAATCATTTCTTTTTTTTTTCTCTATGTGAAAGCTAAATTTTTCGTTTCTTGTCCGCAGCGGGTCTCGACGACCTGGTGTATCATCTCCACGGCTACAGTTTCCACGTCGTCGCTGCCCGGAAGCTCGGACGAAGCAGGAGTCTCAGGGACGTTAAAGCGATGGACGAGCGCGGAGTTCTATTCGACAGGAAATTGTCCTGTCCACCGCTGAAAGACACCGTCGTGGTGCCTAAATTTGGAGCAGTCGCGCTACGTTTCAAGGCCGATAATCCTGGTAACTCTTTTTTATTGATTTATCGTCATGCAATTTAATTATCGGACATTCATGTCCGCTTTCTCGGGATGACAGAATAATTTATGAATATCGAAAGTCATCCCCGTGCTTTTATGTAACAGCCCAGTTATGCACGTCTAGTCCTTGAAAATCAATCAACATTAGATATTTCCCACGAGACTCCTCGACCTACTGTAATACCCTTGGCTTTTGAATAACTGCTGCTTACGTGAAATCTTCGATGTCCGAAGGTTACTGGATGTTACGTGACGAGCATGCCTTGGAATGGACTCGGGGACTCGACGTTGTTCTTCAGGTCGGCGAGATCGGTGATATGATTGCACCCCCTCAAGATTTCCCCAAATGCGGATCTTTCGTCGGACCCGATTATTTCCTCATTTAGACTGAAAAATTTTTTTTTTGTTATCACTGCCCATTGTAAATAATACTCTGTATATACCTACTATTCTAATGCTGCAACTACTTGCCACCGTCTTTTATCGTTGAGCTTCTTGTGTGATCCGATTTATCCGATCATTGAAATTGATGCCAAAAGCTCTTTAGGTTAACACTTTTGTTTCTATCTTTTTTAAAAATAAACTATTGAAAATTACACAGATGCACATTGTTTCATTTCTCTTCTTCCCAGAAAAGAAATCTTCGAGCAGAAATACGTCACTTTCGGTTCGGAAAATTCTTTTTTTGGACCGGAAGTGACGTCATACTGGAAATACGTCACTTCCGGAAATGAGTTTTGGCTGAAAAATGAGTCTGGTATAAATGACACCCTGCAATACAAGTGTCGAGAAGCGTTCTGTGTACACAGAACAAAAATACGATCGACGATTCGTCTTCGATTATTTCTCTCAAACGTCAACGCCGCATTGCAGGAGTGACTACGGATTTTAATGTCAATCCGGGTAATCAATAACCAATCAATAAATTTGCGATTTATCGTCGACCGCCGGCGTCGACAAATAATAAAAATCCGACGGATGTGTAACAGCTGATATTCACTCTGTGAGATATGTCCTGTCTGAGTGCTCTACCCGCTCAGATAATAACTTTTCTATCGGTGCCGCAAGATATTCTCTTGCTACGTCATCGCGTCTTTCGGGAGTATGCGAGGATCGCCGTTGGCCCGGACTTTATACACACATTCCCTTCCCTCATCGTATTCACTGCCATGTGCGTCGTCCTCTGGAAAAACCCTCCGAGATTCAAGTGCCTGTCGATCGTTGCACACATGCCTCTCGTCTACAAATTTGTTCAAGTAATAACTTTAACGCATTTAACTTATAATTATTCATTAAATTGTATAATAATTTACTCGTTAAGGTGGCTTATTTAATATGTATGTCCGTTTTTTTTTTTAATTAATTTGTCGAAGATCTGCTGCAGTTGGATTGCCGTCAATGCGGCTCTGTGGCTCTGGTTGATCTTCCAGAGAGTTATCTACTGTTCCATCTGGTCTTACTGGAGCAACGTTAGTGCCCTTATCGACTCATCGCTAGTAATATTATTTTTATTTGTTTGTCAATAAAATTTTACGACGTAATCGATACTATCCAGGAATCGGAATACCGAGAAGTAACACTTCCCTGGTGGCAGAAAGTCTGGTCGACGTTTTATCCGACTCCTCTTCAAGCTCCGGTACTTTCGGCTGGTTTCATCAGCTGGATCATCTCGATGCTGCTCGCCGCCGGGACTCTATGCTGCGCCCTGTCGGGCAATCGAGTCAAGACGATGATGGACAGGGTTTTCGGAAGGGTTCAAGAAATTTTGGATTCTTGGGACTTCGATTGGAATTTTATTTCACAAAAGTTTGTTGACGTTTGAGACGACCGGGCGCTTTAAGTTTTTCGATTTTTTTTTTATTTTTTTTAGTCATTGCAAAATAATTGTGTAATGTTTGTCCTTTTAACTAATTTTATGCAGATTTGTCGAGAGTATATCGACCAACGAAAAAGTCGGGGAAACGGAAGACAACAGCGAGATAAGTTCGGTCTGCGACGATTGTCGATCCGAAATTTCTACCGAGGCTGTAAATACGCAAATGACGATGCAGAAACGAGACGTTCATCCGATATCTTACGGGACAAACTGGACCCCGCGACCAAAATTTTCATCCAACTACGAGATCGACAAAGAACCAAAGAGAAAGGCATCGATGCAGTCTCTGCGAACAACGGCCACAGTGGCCGGTGTAATCGAACCTAATGAACGAGAGCAAATCAAATATTCCCCTCGACAATTGAGAAATCGTCGGGGCTGTCACACTGTCATACCGAATTACTCCAGCGACAAGTCGAGCGGATGTTGAAGATTAATATCTTTCAACCTGCGCTCGATTTCTAACAGATATTTTGTAGATTTTGCGGATCCCCCAGAAAAAATCTGGCGACTCGTGATCCTATTTATATTGGAATAATCGTTTCTACAAACAAACGTACGATCATTATGGATGCAAAGGGTGCATCATTTTGTAGAATTTATTTTGAAATATAGATAGATATATTTTTTTTAATTCATCATTTTAATTCTCAATCATTATTATCAAACGCGCCGTGAGTGAGTATCCGTGAGTATCTGTGAGTATCGGTGTGAGTGTCCAATCGACATGAACTTTACTCATATGTAGATTTAAATAAAATTAAATACTAAATTAAAATTACTGAAGAGATACTAGTGTGATTCCTACAGTTGAGAGTTCCATTGAATTGGAAGCGTCTTCTTTAGTGGATCTCCGGAGGGTGGTAACGTTGCGACTGAAAGGGGGACCGGGAAAGGGATGAAGGAAAGAGCGCATGCGCTCGCAAAGGGGGTAGGTAGCACACCCAGTCCGACTACGAAGCGTTATTCTACAACGGCAAGCCCTGTGAGGTAGGTCGCTCTGAGTGAAGCTTCCCCGAGATTCCCATCGACTCATTGATCCCTCGACAACCCACTGTTTACTACCGATAACACAATAATAAATAAATAAAATAGTAACCAGCCCCAAAGCGTGTCTAACTCGAAGTGTATCTAACTCGTTTAGTGCCAAAGTGATATTAATATTAATAAAAATATATACACCGTCAATTCGTGCGTTTAAATTAGGGTCGAAAGCACAACCGGCACGGTGATATTGATGACGCGGGGAATAAACGAAAAACCATTTAAAAAATTGTCTATACGTTTTCAACTACGTTATAGTCGATAATCGATGAATTAGTAAAATCGACTGACGATAACAGCGTCGGGGTTTGAATAACGATATAAAATGCGACACGTGTTGATGTTGATGACCGGCCGGTAAATCAAAGTATTATAAAAGAAGAAAATCAAAAAGAAGAGATTCAAAAGACGACTCGACGATAAAAAACAAAAGAATTGTGGAGTAAAAAAATATCCCGAGGGTAAACGGATGCTGGGAAGACTCGCCACCGGTCTATGCGTCATTTCAAGCCGAACACATTCGCCGCATCCCTTATCACGCGTACCTCGCATACAAACGGAACTTCCTCGACAAATTCTTATTTCAAACAAATATAATTCCATCTATTTTTTTTCTTGGTACAAGAGTCTTTGATATCGGCGTATTTGAGTAAGATTTAAAGAAACAATCCTAGCTCCACGTGAGCGAAGCACGGGAACTTGTGAGTATGATGCAAGCGTGACTATTGATTTTGCGCGTTCAGCATCCCTCCGTCGCACGTACCTTACTCTACACATCCAACCAGCTCTGTGTTTAACGTGACGAACACAGATAAGTTCTCCGTGTCCGCTATCTCGCACACAAGCTCGCGCGCTTCGCGAGATGAAATGCACCCCGACAAACCCACGTACCCGTGGGATAAACTCACGCAGATTAAAAGTTTCGTACCGTATTTATTTAATAATTTTTACACGCTCTTCCGACCTTTTGATTAACGTATTATTTAAAACAACAAATAGTACGGTAAACTATTTATAATTCAATAGAAGTAGCAAACTATTTTTAATTAAGTTATCATTTTTATATAATTTTATCATTTCAATTAAATTATAATTACAATTGTAAAAAAAATGATTTATAATTTAATTAAAAATCTCCAAACTATGTACTTCGCGTGAATCACGATTGTTTGGACACTTTTTTTCAGAGGCCTCTGAATCTAAAAAGAAAAAGAACTCTGTTGCCGATCCACTTTAATCAGAGTCGTAGAATGTCTTCAATGACCGTCTTGACTCGGAATCGTTGCAGGAAAGGATGACGGAAAAAATGTACTACTGGGGTGATGAAAGGGAGCAGGTCGATCCGGATCAGACTTTCATAGAGTTCAAGGCGAAGTCTTCGAACGCCGGCGAATCCTCGCGTTCTTCGGTTCACAAGCGAATCTCTGCAACAGCCCAGTGCAAAGAAAATAACGAACTTGGGATGCGCGATGACGACGCCGAAAGGGGAGGATGGGACAACAAACTTGACTTTCTTTTCTCTTGCATCAGCGTCTCCGTTGGACTTGGAAATGTCTGGAGATTTCCATATCTGTGTTATAAAAATGGTGGCGGTAAGTCAAATTTAGTTTTATGAATAAAATCATTTAACTTTTAAGAAAAAAAATTAATTACATTTATTCAGGAGCTTTCCTCGTCACTTACGGCCTCGCGATGATCTTTTGTGGCATTCCAATATTCTTCCAAGAAGTCGCGATAGGACAGTACCTGGGCGCTGGGGGAATGACATTGGTGGGTCAACTCTGTCCCCTTCTTCAAGGTAAAAATGTTTTTTAAAATATTCATAATGAGTTATATATAAACATATTAGACCGATAATAATCATTCATTTCTTCCTTGACAGGAGTCGGCTATGCCACGATGACAATAGTATTTTTCCTGGACGTTTACTACTGTATAATAATCGCTTGGACACTTTTCTACCTCATCGCCACGTTCACGAGGCTACCTGACTTACCGTGGAGCAGTTGCGGTATATATATATATATATATATATATATTTATTTATTTATTTATTTGCTTTTTCCCTCGTTCTCAAGCGACATTCGCGCTTATAAAGGGTCGGCCCGGGTCATTAGCCAGTCCCCCCCCCCTTGCGGCAGCATCCGTCTTCCCCGTCTGTATCGCATTTGCCATGACATTTCTGCCATGGGCATGAAGAAACTGCGGAAAACCTATGTCACACTTAGAGTTACTACGTGCGAGTGACTGATGTATATATCTGAAGCTTCGTCCCGCCCATATTTTTATTGTCGGCGAAACTACGAAACCGGGAGTCGAACCTTTGACCTCCCGATGCTTTGGTCTAGAGGCGAGCACGCCAACCACTAGACCACCGCACCGGTGCAGTGTTTTTATTAATATTATTAATGTGACTTGCAATATTTATTTTCATTATTTTCTAATATCATCATTTTTTTTTAACCCAGGAAATTGGTGGAACACCGATAACTGCTCGGATGCCGTGGCAAACGGATCGAAAATCCATAAAATTCATAACTTCACAAGCCCAACTCTCGAATACACGAACGGCAGCTCGAGTCATACGAATACCACCGGAAATCTGACTGTCCATCATACGACGCCGGTCGAGGAGTTCTGGGAGTAAGTACAGTTTTTGACGATTTTTCGAGAAAAAAAATGAATAAACTTTAAATGCAATATCGATGGATTTTTTTTCCGCAGACGAAGACTTCTCGGGATGAGCAGTGGGATTGACGAGATCGGTGGGATTCAATGGGAGCTGCTGGGCTGTCTCACCCTTGGATGGTTACTCGTCTACTTCATCATCAGGCGGGGTCTTCACCAGAGCGGTAAGGTCATCTGGTTTTCAGCCTTGTTCCCGTACGTCGTTCTTTTCATTCTTTTGGCAAGAGCTGTGACTTTGGAGGGTGCTGACGCCGGCTTGCTCTACTACATCACACCGAGATGGGAGGTGCTTCTCACCCCTGGTCCATGGATAGACGGAGCCACGCAGATCTTCTTCGCTTACAGCATCGGTACCGGTGCGCTGCCTGCCCTTGGCTCTTACAACAAGTTTCATCATAATTGTTACAAGTGTGTGAAAAAAGATATATATTTTCAGGTAAACTTTCCGATTTTGCCGACGGAACGCGGCAATTTCGTAGAATCGTCCTCATCAAAATAAACCATTGGTCGTCAAATGGTTATCAATGAATCTGAATGGCGTACCTAATGGTGCATTAGTGGTAACTATTCGCTCTGAATCGTATGAATGGTGAACCATTAACACAATTAATGGTTACTATTCGTCCTTTGACCATTCGTGAACCGTAACCACTAGAAACGTCACCATTACTTTATTTTATTAATATGCTACCCATATATATGAATTTTACAGGACTGTAATACTAGCCGTGAACGCTTCGGCGTGCACGCGAATTTCGGTTGAAAACATCCAAGAAATTAAGAAAATCCAATATTACACATTGTCGCGAAAACCAATATGCTCGCTCAAAATTTCAACAGCATCTATTTTGTAGGATATCAAATATTTTGAAACTCACATACGTAAAACGAGTGTGCACTCCAATTTTCTGAAAATCCCTAAATATTTTACAATCGTCGCAAAGTCTATGACACAAAAGAAATCCATGCAAAGTGTATACTACGTTTACGTTTACTGTTCACTTGTGATTGGAGCCGATAAACTCCGCATGAATCTAGTGTGGGGCACGATGTGGAATTACCGGTGGGTCAATCGTGCACGTAGGAAAAAAAAAAAAAAAAAAAATGGTTGGGGCAACAAGAATTTTGTTACCATAACTCATTGACCTGGTTAATATCGGGACAACAAAATATTTTGCTGTGGCAGCAAATATTTTGCTGTAGCAGCCAAATATTTTTGCTGCCACAACAATAAATTATTAACGATCTACGTTTTGTTGGAGAAACAGAACTATTTTTATCCGTGTGCTTTTCCGCAAACTGTAATATACAATTTTCTTAATTCCGTGTGCGTTGTTAAAGAAAATTCGTCTGCACCTCGAAGCGTTTATGTCAATTCATAGTCCTGCGTGATTTGAAGCACATGCGCAGCATATTAATAATTCTAAGTTGAAACTAAGAAATTGCTCAGTTCCGTCGGTGAAAGAGGCAAGTGAGGAGTTAAAACCGGTCCAGCATCCTCTTAAGGTAATAGTTCTCAATATGTCGTCTGATATTTCTTCAGGGACGCCCTCATCACTTGCGTTGTCAATACATTGACCTCTTTGCTAGCCGGTTGTGTTACGTTCTCTATACTGGGACACATTGCTATGGAACAAGCGACTGGCGTTGATGCAGTCGTGAAGAGCGGACCGGGACTCGTTTTTCTGACGTACCCGGAAGTCGTGCTCAAATTTCCTGGTGCACCAATCTGGGCCACTATATTCTTCTGCATGCTCATAGTAAGTGTTGCGAATACTTATTGTGATGTTAGAATACTATATAACATGGAGAGTCTTCACATTTTCTAAATCTGAAACTAAAGTTTGAAAAATCGATTTAGTCTGAAAGTCAAATTAAAATACCAAGAAAAGACACCCGTTGAGTCGGGACAGACCATCGGCCGATAAGGTTGGAAATGACGTCCCATTTTTATTACTCAACGAACGACATTCAATTGCGGGATTTATTAAAATGTTTTTATGTTTTTAGATTCTTGGAATCGACAGTGAATTCTGCATCGTCGAATCTTTCATAACTGGAGTAGTCGACAATTGGCCGGACACTCTTCGACCTCATCGTAAGAAGTTCACCATCGCGATATGCGTTTTGATGTTCTTGCTGGGTATTCCAATGGTCACTCACGTAAGTTCGATTATTTTAGGAAACCAATCAAATGTAGTCGAGTAAAATAAAAAAAATTGTGAATCCAATGCCGACTGATGGTGACAATGTTTTTGCAATTAGTAGAAACTGATCATATTTTTTCTGGTTTCAGGGTGGCGTGTACATTTTTCAGCTTATGGACTTTTATTCGGTCAGTGGAATGTCAATACTGTGGGTCTGTTTCTTCCAAACGATCGCGATATCGTGGATCTTCGGGGCCAAAAAATTTTGCGACTGCGTTCATCAAATGATGGGCATACGTCTCAACATGTTTTGGTACATCTGTTGGTTGCTCTTCGCTCCGGTTATGATGGCCGTAAGCGCAAATTCAAATTAAAAATTTATTTCAAACAAAACAATTGCTTGGATGAAGACAGGAGTACCAGAACGAAAACTAGTCAAGTTCTTCCCCCCTCTAATTAAATAAAATTTATTCTTTCAGTTCATCTTTGTATTCCAATGCGCGCAATACACCCCGCTGAAGTACGGAAACAATTATGAATATCCGACGTGGGCGGAAATCGTGGGTTTTGGTCTAAGCTTCGCGTCAATGATTTGGATACCTGGTTATGCAATTTATTACGTCCTGGCAACGCCGGGCTCCATCAAAGAGGTACATTATGATTTTGTATTAATATTTCTCCGGACACCGTTACCTCCGGTTCGAAAATTTCATTTTTCGACCGGAAATGACGTATTTTAGTCCGTAGCGAGGGCGCGAGGCGTTCGAGCGACAACAACCTGCTAATGCTAATATAATAATAATAAAATCTTGATTTTCAGAACTTTTGGAAAGGATTGCAACCAAATATTAAGTCACGTGCAAAATTACCAAAGGGTGAGAAAACGGCGGTTATTCCTATGTCCGAAAGCAGCGCGGGTTTGATAACGAAGAACAACAGCTTTTTGAGTCAATCATGATTCGAAACATCGGACTGACTAGTGTTTTAATGAAAATCTCGATGAACTTGACTTAGGACATAATTAAATATAATTATGGCGGGTGATGCAGTATCGCCTCATCGTAAACTTATAAGGAATACGACAAGTGATATTTACGATAAGTATTGACATTCGTATTCCATATAGAACACAAAGAACTCGCAAAGATATTAGTTTCCGAAGACGAAGGAGAAAAATTGTCATTTTTCTTTATTAAATATATATTTCGGCCAACTTCTTGGCACGCCTCAAATTGATTACATTAAACAAACGTATATATACTTTTACGATTATTGCTACTGCAGAATGAAGGGGCCTAGAATTCTCGTTCTTTATCTTTCCCCGAAGCTGTTGATGTGTTGAAATGCATGGATGCTCGAATACAAGTGCAAGTGAAACCTGATTGGCCTAATTCACATAAATTTTTTTTTCTTTTTAAGCGAGAATGATTTATTTATGGTTTGTTTTTTATCCGTTGTTAAATGATTGTTAATAATCTATGAGTAAGAAGAAAATGAGACTATGGGACCCCGTTTTTGATCGAGTATACGGATCCCCCAGTTCCTACTAAACATTGATTGATCTTTGCGAGAACATTTTTCTCCCGATTACGTCATTTAGTTTCGAGTAATACATAAGCTAATGATCGTCATTAAAAAACAACCTCGACACAACTTATACAGAATTTTTGAAAATTGTACCAAAATTGTATAACATTATTTAATATTGCTTTAAAAAAATGAACCTTTAGGATTATCATCCAGTGTATTGTCGGTACCAAGTGATACGACAACTATCGAGAAATTTTAATGTTTTTACTTCAGCGACATTGCAGATATATTATATATACATGATATTTCTGATATGATAGTCGATGTAATTGGAGAAATAAATAGTGTCTCTATGGACTGCAAAACAAATATTTTTTCTTACAAATTTTACCATTATAAACTTTCTACTGTGAAATCGACTCCTTGCCGGACGGAGGGCGTTTCCTACATTATGGATCAATTATTTATTGTGAAATGATTCGATACACCTTTAAAATTTGATGAATTTTTCGCTCGAGTCGCACGAGACTCCTATGTCGTTCTTAAAATACCACGAAAAAATCACTCCCAGTTTGACATTTTTCCTTCTCCGCTTCCCTAGGGATTGGTGAATCTTCAAGCATTATTCAGGTTGCGGGTAACGTGTCTGGAGGAGAAGGCTGAGTAACGATTCGCTAGAAACCGAGCCCTACGGCTGTATTATCACGGACAGAAATTTCGCTGCGACTACTGAGTTATTATTTTCATAAATTTGCAATTATTTCTTCTATGCGGAACTAGAAAAAGTACCAAAAAATACTTCAAGTACAAAGTACAAAATGTCAAAACTAGCTTAAGTGTTTCTCAAGTACTTTTCGCAATTCGGTTCGAGGCTTAAAAAAGAAGGTGCAAAGTAATTTGTTCGTGGCTTCCTCGTCATAAAAAATCTCTAACCGCCATTTTCGTAACTCATCGTCTTGAGGCTACTTTTAATCTATTCTTTACTGTATTTTATTTGATTAAAAAATCCATATAAAAAATAAAAAAATTCTCGTAAAAATTATACTTATTGAAAAGGTTAGACAGGTAATCATATATTAATAGAAACCGGATGTTATGCTACTCATCGAGTACCCGTAATGCCAGCGTCTACTCACAAAGTAATGGAACTTGGTACTTTAAATCGTAAACAAATACTTGTGAACTGTAGGTACGCACTCGAAGTACCAAACAAATACCCGGTACTTGAAGTACTTCCCAACGCTGGTTTCGAGTTAATCAAATTCCTCGCAACTATAATCTACGTTCGGGCTGAAATCGAGCATGAAGAAAAGGAGCAACCACTGTTTACAGGAACTCTCTATTTCCAGTAGGAATTCTCCCTCGGAGGGACTCCATTGCTGATTGGCTCGGTTGCGAACCTTTTCCCTTCCACCCTCTTCGCCATCTCTCCGGGGACTCCGAAATCGAATCACATCCCGCAGCATGCCAGAACCCCGGCATGCCCAGCTTTTGCGCCGCTCACTAACAATCAATTATTCACTTACAATGATTAAAGGTCCGTCCCGGTTTCGATGTCGCTCACACACATTGAACGCTGTTTAAGAAACTCGAAGATAAATTAAGGCGTCATTAAATCAAAAGTTAAACAAACACTAATAACTAAAATTTAATAAGCAACAATTTTTTTTTTTTACGTTATATTTAACTTTCATTTGAAAACAATTTACTTCGGTTGATGTGATCTTCGAGTTTAACTTTTCCTATTATCGTTCCACTTAGTGGTTATTCCTCATCCTCAACATCCGAGAAACCCGGTTAGCACTTCGCCGCCTACCAGGCAAACGTATCTTCCGTACGACGTAGTAACCAAGTTTCTTTCTTTCAATAAGGAGCTTCTCGTACAGCTAGATTACGAGGAGCGAAAGAGATTGGACTGCGGTGGGTTATCTCGCAGCGACGCCAAACTTTACCCTACGGGCACGCACACAGCAACGAAGAATCTATGCATATAATGTGCACACAAACATGCAACCGATGAGCGAAGTTTACAACTAACTAGTAGCATCCCGGAAGTTTCGCTTCGAATCAGGATTTTGCCTCTCCCAATGGGAATCGTTTCACGGCCGCTAACGAAAGAAAAAATCATAAACTGTTACTTCAACTATACTTGCAAAAAAACGATAAAAGTAAAAATTGAGTTTTTTTAAAACTTTTATATAGTAAATATCTTGTTTCTGCAGAAAAAAGTGGCCGACGAAGTTTCGTGCCGTTCAAAGCACGCTAGGGCTTCGAAGAATCATGTACTCCTACTTCAACTCTGCTTGCAATTCTTGCTACTTCACGCAAGTTCGAAACACGGTTCCAACTCGTAAAAAAAAAAAAAAAAATTATATCGGAACAATCTTGTTTCTGCAAAAAAACATGGCTGACGAATTTTCATGCTATTCGAAGCACGCTAGGACCTTCGCCCTATAAATGTTTAAATAGCTCACTGGCTTTCATGTTTCATATTCCTCATATTTCTCGCGAATCGTGCCATTCAATGAGATTCCTCATGGCAAATTAACTTCCGGGGGTTCCCACTTCGGGCTTCCGAAGTAACGCGCACGGACAATGGGGTCTGAAAGTTCGGCACCGTGACTCGACGGCGAGGATGCTGCGGTTCCTGAATGGATAAGATGAAGCGGAGGTGCCCCGATAAACCCTGCGTAGTCATGACAACCCCCCATCGCGCTAAAGTAGCCTGTGTTTCGAATAAAACGATCGCCGCGAACTCAGAGCCGGTACTTAAGCCCTACGTTGGCCACGACCGAGAATTTTTCACGTCATATACAGTAGAATGTATATATTTTTTTTTAAATATTACCCCTCGACTCGACACTGCGTAGTCTCTTGACTGCATAGTCTCTGGACGCGAGCTTCTATTTTTTGCCCTACGCGAGGTCTACATTCCGCTGAAATTAATTGATCGCGATTAATATTAAGTCGTATCTCCGCATCCAGGCAAAATACGTAGGTATAAGTATAGAGGTACATATACCTTTGTTATCGCGCGGCTGGACAATAGTTTCCCGTGCCCGCGCACTACTTCCCCATTCAGCTGGCTACTTTCGGCCGTACACAGAGTGTAAAGTGACGTCATCGGGAGCGTCGCGTGATAGCCACGCGATACGCGTTACGCGTAAAATAAAATAATGTATTAGCTCATATAGCTTGGCCGGCTAAAATAGTTTAGCCGGCTAAGACGGCTTAGCCCGCCAAACTGTAAAATCCATTAGCTTGATAAGATATTTTAGCCGGCTAGGCTCGCCTATCTGTACAGCCCTACTAGATGCAATAAAAAAATTAAAAAAAAAGGATGAAAACAGGACAACGAACGAGTTTTACTGAAAAATAAATTTTGCTATCGTATCACCGGAATTGCCGGTCGTGCACTGTATACCCCATGAAATTGGACAGCCACAGGTTTCCACCCAAAAAAAGTCCAATAAGTGCCAATATATCCTATCCATCCCATAGTCCCGTACCAAACTCGATTCCACGGTGGTGGGAAACAAAATCCTGCAAAAACCAGCGAGCAAGCTGGCGAGGTAGGGATAGCGAGAGCTTATATATATATCCATAGGGGCTGCCCGAAGAGGATGAGGGTGTTGAGCTTGAAAAATGGTATTTCGAAGTGTGATTTATGACGGCGCGAGGAGGAAGGCAGGTTAGCACGAAAATTCATGAAAGGTGCCTCCAGGTACGTTTTCCCATCTCCGCGTCATTCTCCCAGTCTTACGTACCGGCAGATAAATAATATACAGTGACGGAAGTAACAGTTTCTCTTCTACAAATTTTCAATAGACGATTCAGCTTTCGCGTAGCTTAGCGGTCGCGATGACGAATAGCGATATTTTTTAATCGCTAATGATTGTTATACATGAGGAATTGGGGGAATGACACACGGGGCCGGTGCTGGTCGACGTTGGGCAAACATTAGTCCTGTATGTCGCTCTCATTAGGACGTCGGTACTCTCGGTATGACTCGGTAACTTCTTCGATACCCAGGCTCAACTTTGCGCTAGTAATTACTGAGACAACTACTAAGCCTTCAGGTCTTTCCGGAGTGTTCAAGTAGCTCGCCCGATTTTTGTATCCCGGTTGCTTCCCGGGAATACGAAACATACAGCCAGTAGTATTTCACGAGGAAATCTCGACGCAGTTGCGGACTGGGCGAAACCAGCCGCAATTTTCTCCTACACCAGCCGGAGTTGTCCAGGTTTCCACAATCTACACGGCCATAAATTCTCTTGGGAAGTTTTAATACTAGCCGGTGTGCAAAATGCAAAACGAAGCAACGACCCGCGAAAGGGAGGTGGAGGGCGAGGAATGGATGAGAAACAACCCCGATGGAAGACTGCGACGCTGTTGCGGTTGCCAATTTAACTCGGCGAAATGTTCGAAGTAAAATAACGTGGAATTACGTTGCTTATGACGAACGCGGAGCATACGGGGGGTATTCACCGCGACATGTGCTGTGCGTTTTCTTCTTTATCGTAGATTTTTTGCTTCCTCATAGACGAAGCGTTGGCTTCATGAAATTAAAAAAAAATGTCGAGGTTTTTTTGTAAACATGTTCAGAATGTACCAACTCGTCGAAAATCACATTTAGAAAAAATGTCTGGATGGGTGTGTGTGTGTGTGTGCTGCGAAAAAAAATTAAATTTAATGCACCGGTCTGGAAGTTTGTATACAAAAATCGGTACAAAATAAGTAACAAATGTCAAAAAGGTGAAAATTAATTTGCCCATGGCTTTTTCATTTATTACAATATCGTGCATAGTTTTTTCCTGGTCCCCAAAAGAGTATGTTAATGGGGTCAAACAATAAATAATAAACAAATTGCAGATTTGGTTTGCATTTGAAAAAATCAAATATCGGACTCTTGAAACCTGAAAAATATTGGACGATCGAGCGAACCAGGAATAACACTGTGGAAGAAAAATGCTAGGAAAAGGTCAGATGGAGGGTGAAGGAGGCTCATCTGTATCGGCAACGTTACGGACAATCCATTTCTGTATTTACTTATTTATATGGTTGATTTATATACCTAAATTTTTTTAGCTTTTACCCCATTCGTTATCTTTTATGTAGGTATGTCGGCTCGAACGTCGCTTTCCGACCTTAATCCGGAACAAAGTGGAGCAATATTCTCCCGCTCGAATCCTCTTTCTACTATTCTCTGTTGCTTCATGCTCTTCGCTTTTTATCCGATTACAGGATATAGAGCCTTCAATCTGTTGTACTCATAGGGTGTCTATGTCATCCGTCAACTCGAGCAGATGTATCAAATTGAGCTAAAAAAATACTTATATATATAGAAATATGAAAAATATTTCACCGTCAAAATGTTCGAAATTTTTTGGAGCGGCTTCGGCTCTGGACGTAGAGCGACAATTGTAGTGTTCAATTGCCCAAGCGCTTCCTCGACACCTTGTATCGTCGAGTGATATTCTCGTGCATCAACAATGCACTGTCCAGAATAACGCGCTAGCTTCGGCAAAGACGAGTTTCATGAATATCGAAGCGAATTCAAATCCGGCAGGCTTCACTTTGCTTCCTATCGTAATTTCCGGAAATTATGCAAAACTTGGAGGAAAGGGTACGGATCTTGTATATCTCTCGTGCCGAGTTTATGGAGCACAGGACTTTGGACGTTTCGTATAAATGTTGGAAGGAACGTGCATAAAAAATTTGTAAATTTTTCTGTGCGCAGACTAATTTAATTGCCCGCGCAAGTCGGCTCCGCGAGAGGGAAAGATTTTATCGAGTACAGTAAAAAAAAGACACCTCCGCCGCTGCGGAACACATGCATTCGGGATGAAAAAAAAGGTTGCAAAGCATGGAACACAGGGTAACAGGCCGGGCGTTGTGGTTTCTGGCTACTAGTAGTTTTAAATCGAATAACTGTCAGCCGCAACGGCACGACACCGGCGTAACGTTGTCGCTCATTCGTTCGGGATTTGAACTCGGTGCAGGGGCTTGCCTTTGCCGCTTACACATCGAATAACTGTACAATGCAGTACGTCAGTTTCGTGCAACAGTTCCAGCACACGGGACCAATCGCGAAACTTTTTCGCTCGTCGGGAATAGTCAGTTGGAAAAACGAAATGTTGCCTGCGGACGCCACCGAGCCAGCGCACATAGGCCTCCGCGTCTATGTTTGTGTTATAATAAATCTTTATATGACATTGTATTAATAAGTTTCACATGGAATGTGAACGAGACAACTTAATTGAAAGCTTCGAATGTGTACTGAACTTTTATGGTCGGATTTCAAGGCTTTACTTCGAGTTCGAACTTAAGTTCGAACTCGAACTACAATCGAAATTGAGCTCCGACTTAAGTTCGAACCTAAGATCAAGCTTAAGAAAAAACTCAAGTTCGAACTTAAGATAAATCTTAAACACGTAATGAAGTTCAGGTGAAATTTGGATTTCGAGAGCGATTTTAAGTTCACACAAACGTCTTACAGTAAATTTCGACCCTTCGAGGGTTACACTCAACGGTGAGAAGCGCCTGATAGGTTGATATCGACTACTGAGACAATTGCAACTCGGTAAAAAAGATCCCCGGCAAATTTGCCCTGCAGGCGGAGGTTTAAGCCCATTCCGACATAGCCTCCGAGTGTAACCGATAATTATAGACTTAAAGGCCGGCTCCAACGCCGGGACAGCTGAAGCGACCGAGAGAATAAAATTTTTACTGCACTCGTCCTTATTCGCGAAATCCGCGCAACGCAAGAGGCAGGAGGGTTGCCGCGCCTGTTACGCGTCAAAGATTCAAGAAGTATACGTACAACAATGGTGTAGCGACGGGAAAGGAATCAGCCGGCAACAAAAACGACGGAGAAAAAAAGGGTGCAGGCAGCTCGGGCTGTAGCAGCGACCGAGTGAGATACGAGCCGAACGGGCGAGCAGGGGATGCTCGAACGGACGGCAAAGGGGGACGAACCCGAAGGACAGGGGCGTCAGTATTGACCCAGTTGCCGGCGCTCGTCGTCTCGCATTACGCATACACCCAAAACGCGATACCGGCTCGCGAATATGTACGCGCATGTACGACTCATGTACGGATACGGAGGCGAAGATGTGTACAATGTATTTTGATCATACCGTGCCGAACTGAATATATTGCACAGTTATCCGCTCATCGCGTGCGTTCTTCATTTATGCGAAGCATACATACGTATTTATATATACATATATACACACGTTGAGTGGAAGCAACAGCGTTGCTCGCTTACCGTAGCGTGCACGTCAATGGAAATTAATATTGCATTAAACACCATGTTCCCTAATATAAATAGAAAATAAATATAATTGTATATTATATATTACATGTTTTATATATAATGTAAATATTGACTATTAACCACACGTACTGTGTGGGTAGAAATTTTAGCGTGTTAGGTCAAGCCGTTCTCAAGTTATAAGAGTTTCAATTTTTCGCCTTTGACACGCACACATGCACACACACATAGGGACATTTTTTCTAAATGTAGTTTTTCGATGTTTTGTAACATTCTGAACACTTTTTCATTGACACCTCGAAAGTTTGTTCATCAAAATAAAACTTCCTCTATGAACATTCCTTTGTGAATTTTTCAATGCGCGTACCATGCAAAATATTGTCAATAACTATAATTGCAGGTGCTAAAAATGATTTTTATCAAGAGATTATTTAATCAAAATGAATATAAAAGCTTCCGCTTAGTTTTCTTTAAAAATAAAATCGCATTTCCGTGTTTGGGGAAAGATAAAAAAAACTGGGTTATTTCGTATAGCGCAAAGGTACACCGTATCACTTTCCGCCCGGTGCTCACCCGTTGCGACGGTGTGCAACCCCCATTGCAGCGACCTAGAGGTGCAACTAACGGAATTGCACTCCGTCTTGCACTCCTGTACGGAAAGTCTGCGAACTGAAAATTTTATGAATTATAGTACAACTTTTCTCGCTTTTGTGCGCATTTTCCCTCGGGTAAATACACTCGGAACAATACATACGTTTCCCTGAATTGCGATTAAAAAAAATCGATTATTGTTTGTTTTCTTAAGTAGTAAAGCCTCCGCCTAGACTCTGCGATCCTTTGCAATTTAAGTGGAAGCTTCCCCGGCCTTCGACCTAGTTGAATGGATGGGGGTTTGGTCGAGGGCCTACAATAAGGCCGGTTCGTCTCCGCGTGCGCCTCGCGTGTCGTTCGCGACTACGTGACCGCATAAAGCTCTTCGGATTGCAAGTCAATATACCACGAGGCTCGAACAATTACGAACTGTGATTAGTTTTACCATGCCAGTGACCATGGACGGTCGCCAAGCAAAATGGATCCGTCAAAATGTCTGTTACAAGTTCCGTTTTGCCTTATGCCACGCGACCCGATTGTCAAAATGATCCGCCACATGCCATTTCGCGCGAACACGCGTAGCGCAAAAGTCGCTGCGAATGCGAACGACGCTGTACCGTTGTCACGTCGAATGAGCCATGAATAAACAAACCCGCTGGACGACAATCTGTCCCAGATCTGGTGCGTATCTCGGCGAAGTTTGTTCGGAGGTATACACGTATATGAGCATTGGAAACCTGTGGCTGTTCGCCCGCAGCTTTAGTCACGATGGCAGTGTCATACAGAAGCTCTGTGCCGGAAGTTGTGACGCTGGAAGGCTCGGATCCTTCGGTTACACTAGCGGTACACACGGAACTGTTGAGTACACAGGGTACATCTAATGTCCACATTATGAGACGCGCAGTTGGAAGCTGTTGGCTACCTGTTACCGTCTCTCGACTGCGCGGGCTATGTTATCTCTCGCTGAAGGGAACACCGATAACATTGTCGCACTAATTCAGAGTAGTTGTAGCCATCGATCACTTTGCCAGACACGAGCCAGAAGAAGTTGTTTAGCAAATATGTTGTGAAGATGTACAATGGCAAAAGGGGGTGAATTTGGCCCGGTCTAACCTTCGCGTTACCGTGTAAATCGTAATGGATCATTTCAAAGGACATGTTGCGACGATGTACTGGGGTATGAGGGGCAAATTTGGCCCCGGTAAACTTTCATGTTACCGTGTAAATCGGGGTGGACGATACTCACCACTTTTACCCTATGCAAAGATTTTTTTGGCCGATGATTTCAAAGGATTCTCGTTAACCGATGCAACAATGTCGCTTCATGTTTTCGGTACCATTTAGTCCGCACCGGAAGGGACTACTCCGTAGTACCAACATCGTTTTAAAGCTTAAAGCATCGGTTTATTCCACCCGCGGGTGCCGTTGTTCGATATTTTTTGTCATGGAGATAAAGATGAGCCGCGACGAATTGTAGGGTACTCCATATGGGATACCGAACCTGCACGAAAGGGTAAACGATCACCAAAGATGCACATCCGCATAAGTGAATTGGTTCTCAGAGTACAGTCCAATATCAAGTTTTCGCAACGAGAGCTTCGCAAAAAAAAATATATATATATACAATATGTCCTGCCACTCTTGTACGCGTAGTCGTACGATTCCCCCAAGTAAACTTTTCCCAGCCTCATATTGACTCCGGCACAGTGAGAGGTCGTCGTAAATGTCACGAGGGAAAAGTCTAGGCGGAGTGGGCCCTTCGAGAGCTACTTCTTATATCCACCTGCAGCATGAAAAATCTTTTACGGCATGTACCTTACGAAGCAATAATACCGGTGCGTGTGCGCGTCCGGCTACCGAGACCAGACCGAGGCTCGGGTGGTTGGCCGATGGAAACGGTTAAGGTGACCCCTGGGTGATTTCGGCTCGGTGACGTTGGCCATCCGGGGCCCTTGCACCCCATTTTTTTATTTATTATTATTCCCGTGTATATACACGCGAGTTTCGTAGCGTTGGTACGAAACGACGGAGAGCTCGACGTTCCGAGGCGAAGAAGGGTTTGCAGGGCGCAGGTGCGGATGCCGGCGGGGGTGCGCGCCAGCGCTACAGGGGTAGCGCGGCCACAGGATCATCACGAGGCAACCCCTGTTCTCCATCCCCTGAGCGCTGCCTCCTCCACTGCTTACCAACCCCTGTTTTCTCTAACCCTCCCTCTCTTCTCCCTCACCTCCATCTTCTCCCCCGCCGTATACGCTACCCCGTCCTCGCTAGTTTCTGTTGTCCGCTTGCCCAACTTCCCCGGTAGTAGTTCTCGCCGTTCGCCCGATTCGCTCGCGTTCGTTTCCGTTCTCCTTCCGTCGTTCGTGTTTGCCTTCTTTCCGCGTTAACCGCGCTCTGACATGAGAGGCTCCATTCGCACGTCCGTCTGTCATCAGTCGCTGGAATAAAGGTCAGTGCGAAAATTGTGTAATGCTCGATCTGGGTAGAAACTTTGCCCGAAATTACCGACGGATTTACTGGTGATCAAGTTACGAGAAAAAAAAAAAGATCGGTGCCGAGGGAGTATTATACTGCTTTGCGGTGTATTTATTATATTTTTTAATGTTTAATATAAATTGACAAAAAAAAAATTACATCTTGATCCGAACTGTTTGGATTTTTTTCTTCCATTTCGTGGGTGGACGAGTGTGTGTTAGCGGGCGAGTATGCACTGTTAGCGGGGTCGTAGGCACTGGGGATATACGTGCGATAAGTAGTTGGAGTACGGTATATTGCTAACTAGAGGCTGGACGAGTGGCGGTCGTTAGCGAGCCCTCCAGCAGTAGGGCTCTTCACGAAGTCGACCCAAAGCCCGCAAGGGATGGTGACGAAATCCGGCGGAAACGCCGTTCTCCCAAGCTGTTTAGCGCTCCGTTCGACGAGGATCGCTTCTTTTGTTCTTTACGGCTCTATCTTTTATTCCTTTTTTTTATCGCTCAAGGGAAACTCAGCGGCAGCCGATTTTCCATAAAATCTGCGACAACGAATCGAATGTCCGGAGACAACTCGATTTTTACGATGCTCTGGGTTCGTGCTGCACATTTTTCCTTGCTCTCTCTTCAAGCTTTCGTCGAGCAGGGATTTTTACCGTGCTTATCCTTATAGCCCTTAAAAAGAAATACGTTACACGACAATCTTTCTAACTTTTATTTCGTGCTGTTTATTCCTCCGTGTCCACACTCTTTTCACACCTGTGTCATTTTTCCCGTAGCAGCAACAGGGCAGCTATTCCTGGTGCGGTTTAGCTTTTTTTCTCGGCATTTTCCGACCGGACGGAACGAAATAAAGAAGGAACGAACAGCCCGAGGTGCACTAGACGTAATTTAATTTTGAGGTTCTCGGAATTTTTTCCATCACAACTTTTAATAAGAAACTAAAATGCTATTTACCAACCATTCTTTTTAACATATTATAACGTTTGTGTAATTGACAGAAAAAAACTAGTGTAGAAAATCTATCAACAACAATACAAGTTAAAAGTTTGTACGGGAAATGAAAAAATTTCCAACAATTCTTTGATTATCTTCCCGAGCTTGAAATTGAAAGATATTGGAGCGAGTAATAGAATTTTCTTTTTTTCGAAAGAAAGATCGACTTGAGAAGAAATTGATAAGAGTTAATCCCTCAAGGCAAATATCCCAAGAAAAACAGGATTCCTACGCCTCCACCATTCCGACCGTAAGGTCGCCCACTCTGACTCCGGGCTGGCTGGTGTGTTAGCGCTTTTATTGGATTTTCGGTGGACGCGAAGCGAAGGGAAGGAAGTGGAAAGTCGTGCGGCGAGGCCAGATCGAGGATTGAGTATCGATCAAGAGAATCCACCCCTTCGCTCGTCCACACTCTCGAGCAATATCCACCCACCGGACCCACTCGAGGCACTCTGGAATCTCTGTAAAATCGCTTTACCAGTATTCCCCGTCTCACCTTCGGTCGAGCCTCCATCTAATACGTTCTCATCGTACATGTAATCTTCGATCCAAGTAGCCGATGTGTACAGAAAAAAATTATCAAACGCAAACCACTTCGACACGGTATTCAATCGATTGAAAAATCTTGATAATGAATTAATCAAAATAACTCCAGTCGAAGATTTTTTTTCTTTATTTTTTTTTAATGGCGATTTCATTCGATTTTGTTTTTCGTGCGACGGTCGCAGGAAGAATAATGGGGGTTAGCAACAGCGACGTCGGTGTGGGAGTGCAGACATCGTAGTATAACGTCGAGGCGCGTAACAAGTGGCTCCATTATTCCGTGACCGAGCGACGAGTCCTTTCGTTGGTACTGGTGTTCGTTTTATTCTCTTCCTTCCACTCCTCGTTTCAATATATACATGTATATGTATATACATGTATATAAATACCGCAATTCGGGCACCGAGCTTTCGCGCTTTCATGGAGCCACCAATGTCATAAGCTAGGAAACGTCGTGCCTCAATATTCAGTCCGTCGGCTTAAATTTTATTTAAATTAATTTCATACTTCGGGCTTCATAAATATTTCATCGCGATAGTAAGGGAGTTGGATTTTCTTTTCATTTCGGTACTTTGATATTCACCTGAAACCATGGAATGTCAGTTGAAGAAACTTTAGTTTCCAAAGCTGAAATTCTGTGCTTTGAATTCTGGTAATAAAAACTTAAACATTGAACTTTAAAAGAACATTTGAATCGGGCGATTTGAAGTTTTCAGGGGAGTTTCGTCAGATGATCGCATTGAGGTTGGCCTTCAATTTCCGATTAATAATTTTTGCTCCCTTATAGAAGAAGCTTTCTTTTCGAGAAAAAAAAAATCGAGATTTTAATTAAAATGTTTTCAGAATTTCACATTTTCATAGAAACGTTTTCAGAAACATCGAGAAATCATATGCAGAAAAAATGTCTGGATGTGTGTATGTGTGTCTCAGCTCTAAAAATTGAAACTCTTATAACTTGAGAACGGCTTGAGCTGTCAAGCTAAATTTTCGATTTGAAATCATCAAGCTAAATTTGAACCGATTTGATTTGGCAAGGATCGATCGAACAGTTTCAACTTTATAAGATTTTGATTATTTGGAATTACACGAAAAATTAATATTTTCTCTCTGACGCGATTTTTCGCATCAAATATTGCGTTATGAATAAAATAAATTGGAGATTGGTGATCGGTGGGAAAAAACATAAAACATGGCCCCGAAACGATGAATAACTACAATTTTAATAGGGAATTCTTGTAGTGAATATTCCAAAAATTATTTATTATTTTGTATTTTCAAACAGCAATATCTTTCAAAAGCGATTATTTTCATTTACTGACAAAGCTTCCTTGATGAGAAAGCCAGACAATCACGGAAAATAATTTTTCATAGAAGTTTTGTACACAAAAGTAGATGGTATGAGAAAGCTTTGTGAAAATCTCGATTTTTACGCTTTTTTGCCGATTCCGACGACCCTCCGAACAGAGCAAAATGTATCAATCGACCGATTGCACTCGAACGTCCCCCCCTCCATATTTCTGTCGAATCAAATGAATTGTTAAATGACGATCTCGGTGCCTGAAGTGCGTTTTATTACTCATTGAAAAGAAAAAAAATTGAAATTTTCAATGAAGAATGTGCAAGTGCCCGTCATGAAGTACTCAATCGATCGATGAACGTTCTTGATAGTGCAGTTTAAGAAATTGATGTATCCCCCCGAGAGTCCCTCATGGGAATCGTTTGAAATTAACGCATGGGAACCGACAAGCTACGATAGTGTGATTGATTGTTGATCACGAGATTTGATTACCCAACGGAGAGTTAAACTCGCTTGCGCGTGAGGAATCAACCGGCAAGATAATGCTCAAGTAGTGCAACGACGCTTTCGATCAGACGCGGGATTCTCGCATCTCTCGCTCTTGTAGACCACGCTATTAAGTTATACAAACGTAAGCATACCATCACACAGGAAACAAAAATATAAATTAAATATATGTAACAATTGAATTATTGTTTCTTTAATGTTTCGAGCTCTTAACACAAATTTAGCGTAATGACAAAGCGTATGTACATGTATGTATGTACATGTATGTATGTACGGTAAAGTATGTACCGAGTCCCTTGAAATCTGCGAGCACGACATTGCGTTTCGCTAATCGCACGCAGATCGAGGCATACAGTGGCTTTCGAACGAGTATACCTGTAGATAAAGTTATACGAACGTATGGTCAAGTTAATTTAAGTACATCGCGTGCTATCCATGCAGTCCATGGACCCGAGCCATGACGGTACCCAGTGTGTCGCAGGAAAAAAAGCCGTCGAATCCTAAGTACCTATATACGCTCGAGCTTTTACCACGGGGGTGCTAATTGTGAAGAATAACGATTGCAAAAAAGCGTGGAGGGTAAAATTATTGGAAAAAAGTGTGCCAGGATTGGGGAAGTGAATACAAAAAGATCTAACACACATTATTAGCTCGACCATAAATTTCATATCTTCCATCTTCTTCGACGAAATCATAAAAAGTCAGCGACATCTTTTTAAGCCTCAATCAGCTCTGTTACTGAAACTACCCTTCGCTATAACAACGAGCTACGACGAGCTCGCGGGGGCTTTAAAAAAATATCACGAGTTTCGCGTTGAATAAGCGGAACGACATTTCGTTTGTTCCAGCAACGTCATGGATATTAGTTTCGCGTTAGTCGAGTTCGCGGCGATCGAGTGCGACTCTTATTAACCGACGTTACGCATTCGAGTTCGTGCGGATCGACGTAATCGGCGAGAATCGACAGTAATTTAACCCGGGCACGAAGCACAAGCGAGCACGAATCGTCGATAAGAGCTTGTCGCGATGTTTATCGTGTGTCATAGGTCGTAGCCACAAATGTCACCGGCGTTGGAACAAATCGTATGGCTCGCACAGTTGTATTGTATATTCGGTCGATTTTGCTGTATTGAATAGGAAAAAAAAATATATATATATATATTGCGAAACGTGAATTAATAATGTAGGTAGCGTGTGCTTTAAAAAATTGAGATGACCTAAAAACAACGAAACTATATTGGCATATCGATTTTATGTAGATTTAATTAGTACGTCGATTTCACGAGTGCGTGTGTGAAAGCCACGCTAAGGTACGCCAAGCACGCGGATTCTGTCATAGCCAGCCAAATCAACGGGCTATTGAATCGTTAAAAAGCTGTCAAGCTTGTTGCATTCGTAAAAAAGAACTTGCGCAATATAGCAGGGTAGTCGGAAATATGAATAGAGTAATTTTTCTTTCGTGAGTTATAATAATCCTCGTTGAATAAACACTTTTTATGATAGAGAGGAGAAAGTTAAAGAACCCTTATAAAATTACAGCTGCTCTGACGAATACAATCTAGCCATATATTTATCGGCACATTTATCGGCGATACATTTATCGGCACAACTTTCGTCATTCGAAGTGTTGGTACAAGCTTGGCCGTTAAGATCGCAAGGCAACTTTTATGGAATTAATGGTAGAGAAATTACAGTGATCGGTAGCGCAGCGCTCGTGCTCCAAGCTGATAAGACCAAGTTCACCAATTCAAACGCCATATCAGCCATAAAGTTTTCTCCCTTACAATTATACCCAATGGGTTTTATCCCAATGGTTATTTCTCTATCGTTAACTTTCACGAGGCAATGTTCACGAGATTCGAATACTGTCGTTCGGAACGAACGAATCGAAAAGTAAAAGTTGGCGAAATTTTTGTTGTATCAAGAATTTTCGCCGGCTATACAATATTTTATTAAATAATCATTGTTATTATACTTGCGTTTTCAACTTGTAGCAAATACATTAATTTGTTCTTTAGAACAGCGTTACAAGTTCGTGGTAGTATTTTTAGTGGCAAAAAAAGTAAACTTTGACGATCATGTATTCAGCCCCGATATGCAAAGTCCCCTCGCTGCCGATGCAAATCGGAGAGGCAGACGCGCACTGTCACGCACACTTTTTTTTCCAACGAAGGAAAACAGTTTTGGAGCAAATCAACATTCGACAGGAATACGCGAACCTTCCCGAAAGTTTGAATTGTCTCGATTCGAATTTTATGGTTTTTGCTGCGAGGTCGGAAATGCGACGGTCGTGTATGTACAGTGTATTTCAAACAGTGAAATATGTACGCAACTTACTTGAAAGTGGTTCGAGCGTATTATAACGAGTGTTTCACCGAATTGGACACGAATAAGTGAAAAACCGGGTGGGATGGAACGATGCATGGAAAATAATTGTAAGGAAGTTCTAACGATAAACGGGTCGCTGACTGCATTGAATTTTTCAAGTGCACTCAAGTTTGTTGCAGAAATTATGTAAACCGTGCCTCCGAAATATCACGGGCTAGCGGCTTCATTTTTCTTAGCAATTTTACCAGACTTCCGCATGCCTCTCGCACGACGCCACCTCCCGCGTTCCTCTATCCTTTTCGTTATTTCCATTACGACAGGAAATTGGTTTTTCGACGCGTCAAAAACGCGCTTGTTCATCTCATTTGACCTGGAAACCTTAACTCATTTCTGCACGGTACCTTCACGCATGATAAACACAATGGCTTCCGTCTTCGCATCGATTTTTTCATTCTCACGGACGAAGCTTTTTTATCTTGTTGCACTATTATATTTTTTATAATCGCGAGTTGTATCACACGCGTTCTATTACTCTCTATATTATGATTCTCAATTGACACGTGTCTGTCACTGCCTGCATTAGAGATACATTCCAGAGAAAAATAACAAATGTTCTTCGTAACGTCACTTCGGGTTTGGAAATCTCAATTTTCACGCAGAAGTGGTCATATCGGACATATGTCACTTCCGGCGAGAAATGAGATTATCCGACCGGAAGTGACTTCACAACGATAGTTTTCAAATTTTTCTGCGTGACGTCACTTGCGGTTTCAAATTGAGATTTCGAAAGCGGAAGTGGCGTATGACCCTGAAGATATCTGCATGAAATAGATGGATAGATAGATTCGTTTATTCCGTATAGAGAATAAATTTCATCATTTGGTGAAATTTGGTGTCATAAATATATCTTTGCGGTCATAAGTGACGTTACCTAGAAAATGTTCAATTTTTCTCTGCCAAGCAGTGGCGGAGTTGCATTAACCAGTGCTCATTAGTATTCGGAAGATCGTCGGCTTCACCCTGACTACCTCCACCGGCCGCAGAAAACGTATAGCGATGTCGCGTTTTTTTCAGTTCTGGCAGAATCGTATAATTCTCTATGGTAAATGGATCGAGAAACGAAAACAAAAAAATATTCGCGCAGTGCGTTCTATTTTTTATTTTATTTTATTTTATATCTCGGTTCAGTAGACAAAAGAAGTTTTTAATGCAATATTATACAACGCTGCGGGCAGTATCGTACAAAGTTTAATACTTCAAAGTCGCACTGAAAAAGTCACGGTTGCGGAAACAGGCTCCTCACGTACGTTTCCCTGATTGTAGATTTAATTTTTTTCTCACTTTTTCCCAAATGCTACTGGCCGCCGCTTGACTCTGTACAAAGGGAGACACGATGTGTTGGATAATTGGGGGCTTTGATGTCGCGACCGAGGAGAAGTAGCAGATGCCGTGGTACTCGAGCTAATCAGAGAAAAAAATCTTGAAACTTCATCCTCTATGATTTCGTTTGAAATGATTCAATTTAGCATTATCGCAGGTCGGTCGTTGGCGTATGTGAAAAGAATTGCACAAATATTCCAACTCCGCGTCCGATGATGTGTACCATGGAAAAAAACTAGCCAGCCTTCGAAGTTCAACAGTGACGATCAATTTATCGTTTGTACAGCCAAGCAACGTCAACATTTTTCGAAGGATTCGATAAAACTGTTTTCCATGAAAGTTCTCCACGGATACGTGTGTCCGACAATTTATCAAGAAAATAGTAGCAAGGGTATTGGAATATCCGCGAGGTATTATCGAGCTTGTAACGGGGTTGGTAGTAGCATGTCAAGAGTTAATTAACTATCGACCAAGGTACGACGATAACCCAGTGCAAACTTGGAGGAAGGCGTTCTATAGCCGGACTGCACGAGGTGCCCGAGGTGCGATGCTCTTCGTTGTAATAATAATGATCGAGACTGAAGGAGACCCAACAACGTTCTCACGTTACGTCTCACTTAAAACTATTCACCCCCACAGAGATGCACTTCCGTTTATTTTAATAAATAAGTAATAAAAAAAAATACCCGCTCCGTCGGCAGTTCGACATTGGGAAAGTATCGTGTCTGGAGCCGTACGCACATGAAAATCATTGTTAATAAAATTAGCGGGCCCTGACCAACTCCAGCCTCCGCATTGCGAGCACGCATTATCGTTATAATTTAGGGGAAAATGTGACTCCATGGGGATGCTCATTAGCGAGATAGCCTGCATGGTGCTCATGACCCCCGAACGGAGTCGGGCGTTGTATTGTATCGTCGGGTTCCCTGTACGACCTAATCAAAATTTAGTGTCCTCTCTACGGTTCTACGTATGGGCGAGCTGTTCGCTGTATTTATTATTCGCTTATCTTCGAATAAGATCATTTTTTAATTTTTAACAATTTTTTTTTATGGCGTCTGCACCAATCGTGTTGCAACTCTTGTTCGCGGAGATGCAGGGATTAGAGATGAGCCATGACGGTGATTTTTGTTAAATGTCAATTGACCAAAAAATGAGGGTCTTTTTAAATTCCCGACAGTGATTGTTGTGCCAAGATCGTAATTCTTGTTCCAGGTCACAAATATGGTCAAAACAGTGAAAGACATATATCTGGTTGGAATAATTAATCAATGATGAAATTGAAAAACCTCCACGCTCCAAACTTTAAAATTAACAATGTACCAATCTCGTTAATCAGACAAAATTTCATTTTGTATTAATTTCATAATATTGTTTCATTGATGAATTAATTGATGAAAAAAATGAAAATATGTATGATTACAAAATCAATGGGGGAGAAAAATTCGATTGAAATCAACCTAGACTGTAAGTTGACCATATTTGTGACCCCAAACAAAAATGATGGTCATGGCACAACAACCATTTTCTAGTATTGAAAAAAACGGTAAATGGACGGTTATTTTTCGGTCAATCGACGCTTACAAGAATGACAGTTACGTCACCTCTATAACCTAGATACCACCATTGCAGTCCCGAATATTCGGAATTCTCTTTACATGCGTCATAATCCGATTCGCAAATTATCTGTGGACACGGAGCGCGTAACTACCGTCGGGTTACGGTGAAATGACCGGTTCTGTAATTCGATAAATCGGATACCATCATCGCAGCTCCGGTGTGCACACGTTAATGCCCGTCAACCTGGTTAGCGTGTAACTACATTTTCACGAAAAAAAAAGATTCATGGTTATGGGATGAATCGGAACGGAATTCCGATCGTCGAAATCCCAGCTGCGTTTCCCCGATTTTTCCAGCCAACGGGATTTGCTGCTGGACTGAAAATAAAAATTATAGATATGGCTTTATGCGCGAGAACAATCATGGGAACGTGAGTGCAAACTCTCGTTATCATCACGATTTTCACACCTATCATTTTTATTCTGCACTGCACAGCGCACGCAGCGGGTGTTACAGATCTATCGATCGCTTGTGGTTGCGGGCACGATGGCGTCGATACGGAAGTAACGGTCGATCTTCATTATCGTTCGAGCTCGGTGAGCGCGGAAGGCCTGGAAGAATCGATATGTTCAGGTTCGTCGAGAAAATGCATGGTGGCCGCTGGAAATCCTTAGATCGACCCAAGGTATTTCTTGCTGCGCCGTGTTCTTCGGGGTATCAAGTCCGCAAATGTAAAATGGATAGGGACGTTGCAGCACCGACATGTCTTAATTACTGAAACATAGTGGGCAATACAGACTGCACGGTGGAACTTCAAGATCTAGCACGGTGAAGATTTTCTCATCGTCGAGCTTGCAAACGGGACGTAACGAGCGAAAGGGCAAAAATAATCAGGATGCATGAAGGCCACGCAATTATATTCCATCTTTGAATTTAGCCTAACAATGTCATTATTCGCGGGTAATGTGCCGACATTTCGACTGGTTCCTCCGACCTCGAGATTGATCCGGCAAAAAAGACTCGCCGGGCTATGAATTTTCGGAATAATTCACGCCTCTCGGGTGAGGCAGATGAAATTCCCATAATTGTCGGTTCAATTTTAATGACCGCCGATGTCAGACAGAGGTCGAAAGGTGCACTCGTTATTCGGAAAGCGTTCGTAATTTCGGCTGACCGGGCTTCTATCGATATTCTATCAATGGCTATTCCATCCGCAGATTGACAGGAAAGAAAGTCTATCGAAAGTCAATTTAAAGTTATTTAAAGGTGTCTCAATTCTGCAACTGGCTATTTGAAAAACAACCTTTTTGACCGATGTGTTTGCACTCTACGACATTGTTGAGAAGAAAGGTATAGTGAATCGGGTTCGTAACTATTCGCAAGTGCAATAGATGTAAAAAAAGCTCGTTCTCGTTTTCTCACCAATTCTATTCGGGCCCTGTTGTAAGTCTTAACAATCGTGCAGGGTCGTGGAGAAGATGCGAGCAAGCCTTAAACGGATCGAACGTGTCTGCAGTCCGAGGGCGCTGGAAACGATCTCGATTTCCCTGGAGCTGCTATTATCCACTTTCCGAGATCCGAATTGTTCTTCTCGCCTGCGATTCACCTGCCGAGCGGACCCAGCATTTCCGACTGCGAGTTTCAATTCTTAAAATTTTATTCTTCGTCGTCAGAACTCCATGAATAAATAATAAACAATATACATGTTAATGGAATTTAAAAAATGCCGGTCCGAGCCGTCAGCTTTACTCACGATACTGTATGCCCGAGAGATTTGTTTTTTTTCTGCACTTCTCGCGGGGGGTGGCCCAGGGCTGGGCGGCATTTTCTGATTTACTTTGGCGATAAGAATGTAACAGCGCCGGCCGCGTCGTGACCGTCGCGAGGCTGATGGATTCTGAGATCTTGTCGCGAAACGCTTTTTTTTCTTCTTCGTTATTCTCGAATACGACCAAGTACTCGGAATTATTGATTCCCTTCAAGTCTCTCGCTGATGCATTTTTGTAGGGAAGTTTTTTATGACTACTTTTATTACTTAAGCCGGCTGCGGCCGTAACGCCAGGAGGAATGGGGTTGATACTATAGTTGATAGATTCTTGTCGTTCGGTCGAAGAAAGAAAAAATAATACAATCCATCAATCCTGACCGATGAAGCGTTCGAACGAAAACATTCGAATTCCGACGGGGGCGAAAGTTCGACTCCACTGTCCCCTCGGACAATCGAAGGCCCAAGGGTGCGGACGAGGAAGCGAAGGATCTACGAAAGCCTTCGCTAATTAGAGCGACCCGCTGTTCGGGTTCCGGTGGGACGAAGGGTCGACAATGATGACACACCCGAATAGACTAACGGGACGATCGAGCAGCCACCCTGCCGGTCTCAGCAGCATTCGTGCCTTGTGCAAACCGAACGTTCTTTGCTCCATTATATTATCGCGTGTTCGCGTTCGAATTCTCCCAACTCCGCTTCACCCTCTAGCCTTCGGTTTCTCGTACCGCACCCCTTGACTCGGTCACCTCGACGTGCTCCTATTTATATTTTTATCAATGGGTTCACACACTCGTATGCTCCCTCGAAGTCAGTCGACTGCAATGTCTCTCTCGAACGATAATTGATAATTCCAGCTCACGACACTCCCCCTTTTCATTCGGGGGCTAAAAGTTACGACTGCTTGATCGTACTCGCCCCGGAAAAAATACGAATTCGGCGCTTAGGCGGAAACGGCCGAAGCACGCATCGATATCATAAAACAAATTGAAGCGTTTGACCCATGGATGTAGGATGATCGAAAGCACGTGATCTGCATTATAGCGCAGATACGTGACTGCGTTTTGTGCGTGTACAGCAACAACTCGGCTGGCATCCACGTCCGGTCCCGACACTCAAGACTCGTGCTTCAACTCGTATCCTCCTATCAACTGATGCCAACCCCGGCAAAGTTACTTGTGACGTGACACGAAAACCGGATGTCCCGAGACACGACGGATCATGATACACAATAGCATCTTGAAAGCGATTCTGCAGAGTTGGGGAGGAGTTTTGCGTGTGACACTTATTCAACGCAACGTTTAAACGGTTTTGAACATTATATATGTTCGTGAACCTCATGCAGTCGTAATTGTAGTGCGACGGATCGAAGTTCATCCGCTTTAAGTAGGAGATGATGTAACCAGAGAGTTCTCCAGAGAGATCAGGTTCTCCAGAGAGATGTAGAACCTGATCGAATGGGACAGCCGGACAAAAAATAAATTAAAAACAAAAAAATTATGATCGCATTACACAACCGACATTAAGCTGATGCAATTAACGCGGTGTCTGTCGCTCCATGTATCTGAATGTTCCAAGTCATCTGTCTATAATCTCGAGGAATTATTTGCATAGCTTTCTCTATGAGAAACTTCGTTGATCGATGTTTTCTTCCTCATAGAGGAAGCTATGCGCAAAATGAATTAAAATTTCACAAAATTTAAACGGTCAAAGTTTACCCCGAAATTTATTGTGAAAATCGCTAACTGCAATTTTTTTATGTGGCGTACGTGAAGTGCCAAACAAGTACCGGGTACTTCAAGTACTGCTCACCTCTACCTCTACTAAGGAATAGCCGCGGTAGTTCAGGACAGTTATAAAGAAACAACAGAACGAATGACTCGACAACAGTCTCGGCTGGGACGTCGACACGTACGGCCGTACGAATGGTGATGAGAATTTAGTATTTGCGTTGCTGTTACGCGTCGCTATTAAGCTCGGTCGGTACAATTCAAGGCGTGACTGGTGCCGCGTCGGGGTACAACCCAGATATCCGCTACGCGGAATTCCGAGCGCTCCGAGACAAAAGCTGAAAATTTCCGTTTTGGTTTATATAAATCACTAGATTGTTGTGGCTCCGGGACTTCGCGTCCTCGCTATGGACGATGGTATTTAGAAAACGGAAATTTGAATTTATGGAAAATTACCCGTCACTTTCGGTTTGAAAATCTCATCTGTCCACCGACAGTGACATCATATTGTCATTGTAAATTAAAATATGACAACTCGTATTTAGATGTGGGTCGGTGGGCACTAGTTTTCAATATACGTCATTTTTATCTTTCTCGATCCTAAAAAAATCAAATAAAAAATATAATTAAATAAAAATATATATTTATAGCATAGCTTTGCTCGTTTTTAAGGGTACTGAACTAAGGCTGTACAGATAGGCAGTACAGATAGAATTCAATAAAACTTAATGTACGATTAGATCAATTAATTTATTGTATTCCAATAAAATTCTATTAAGCCCACATCCAAATAAGCAATTTTATTTCAAAATAAATTTTATTTATCTTTAATAAACTTTTTTTTCTGGGTGCATACAATTCATCATCGACCCCAATGCATTGCTTCAGAGACTAATTACGTCTCCGTGCAGTTGACAATTATTATTTCAACATTTCAACGAAGTTTTCAGCCTCGTGTTTTCAATCGATACCAATTTTTAATTAAAGCGTCTGCACGTGGGTAAAATGTATACCCATAGTCCCTATAGCGTCTCCGGTTATTGCTGGAAGGTGGTAATTCGAGAAACGCGTGACCCGCGATCGTTACGTGAAGTAGGACAAAAACTAGTCAGCTATGTTTTTTAGCGTCTACGTGTCGGATCAGAACCATCGCGGCAGGGTAAAGCAAGGTGAAGCATCCCCTTTAAACATCCGCGATCGACCCGCGCGAGGGTTTCTGAATACCTTGGGTATTGTAAAAAGCCCCGTAGAGACATCACCCGACTCTACCACCATGATAAAGTATAAAATGATGCATTTTGTTGTACTTCCATTACTAAAGAAAACCAAGATAGACTCGCGTATCTCTCGTTCTGCAGAACGTTCCGCGCTATCAATATTATTTCGTGACACAACGTCAACGGTTCACCACCGAACCATCGAGTGTCCTTATTCCGGCAATTTACACTTTCCCCTCAGTCTCGAAGGCTGTGACGAAATAAATTGTAAAACAAAAAAAAATTCGAGTTTTCAAAAGTTTCGGGGCTGTGCGGCCCCTTAAGATTATAAGCACCAATAAGGGAGTAGAAGAAAAAATCAAAGTAAGACGGTGATCGAAAGCGGCCAAGTTTGCGCTCAGTTCGAGGCGAAAGGTTGCTCCGTTGTGCAGGAGAAATGATTGCCTGGCCCCGAGCGATTTTTTTTTTGTACCACGGAATAACCGAGATAAATGAGGGGAAAGGGAGTCGAGGGCAACTTTGCGGGGTAACGCGCTTTTCCCGCTAGCCCTTGCGCCTCGAAGAAAATCGGAGTCTCGTCGCTGCAATATTCGCTTCTCTACGATCAGGAACTATGCTACCGATATATTCTCCTTTCCGGGTCGCTCGATTGGAAAACTCGCGCAGCATGATGAACGGCAAAGGAATATGAAATGTGGCTCAAATGAATATTATCAAGCGCGCATCATTGAACCAAATAAAATTGACGATTTCGTTCCTATAATAATGTTGATGCATTATATTGCAACGATATATTTGGCACATTAAAAAAAATTAATATCGATGTTTTATAAGCTATATCCAATATTACAAGGTTCGTTTTGCCGGATGTCCTGGATTACGATAATAAATTTAATCATAGGTCCGAACGCACTCAAACTTCAAAAAATTTATTATTCCGAATCTTAATTTAAACGAACGTTACTCGTTGGGAATAGTAATTGGCAGAACGTTATTCCTCCGAAGCGAACTTCAAACGTCAAGTTGTCTAATCGTCATCGCAATTTTTCACCGTAATTCTGTAAGATCGCACGTCTTCGCTATCCGACTCACAAGTATCCAAGTCTAATTACGAATGCCAAAAGAAAGTAGATTCACCGGTACTGCTATCGAACCGTCTAGTGCTGCAAAGAAAAAAATTACAATAACAGGGATACTTCGAATGCAGAAAGGGTGATAGATCAAAGGAATGATGCTCGCTTTTGTGCAATATTTTTTACACGGAAAAATAGCGATCGGCGATAAAACCGGGATCTAGCAAGGATTCGTATCTCTGGTACAGGTGGGACATAGAGGCGTGTGTGTATTTGCGGGACATGAGGTATTTCCGGATGGCGATGTATCATATGTGGAACGAGGAGATCCACGGTTCCGGGAAAAGATTTATCATCTCCCAAGGAAACTTCGGTGAAGCTCGACTCGTGACTGGGCGGCGCATATCCAGGGGTACGTGTTCCCCGGCTCAAACTTAGATGGAGCGAGAATAATAAAATAGATGAAAAAGGTAAAGAAGTCGAAACGTCACACGGAAATTCCGTATCCACTATAACGCTTCGCTATGATTTCAGGGTGGCATTTTTTTATTTCAGGAATAAAAATAACATATACCAAACATTGTACAGTGTTAGTCCATTCTCGTGTCAAATTTCAGCTCGATACCTTTATATTTTCTCAAAGTAGACTGTTGTTAGCAATTACAAAAAAAATCTAAATTCCATAAAATTTGATCGCTTGGATAGATGCGGCCAAATTCAATACCAAAGGTATTTGATCATAGTATTTTTATGCAATTTAAGGACGATAGCTCGAAATCCACGCAAGTCAAAGCTGCCACACCCGTTTTTGAAAAATTTCAAAATCGCCTAAAATTTCGACACGGACATCGACCTTCATGAAAATTGCACCGACGGAAGAGACGTGACCACTCTACTAGTGTCCCAAATTTCAACCCCTTATCTCAAGTAGTTTTCGAGTTATGGAGTAGGTTTTAAACGATGCAAGCTGTTAAGTACTCTGAAATTAAAATCTCAATTTTTTTTTTGTGAAAGACCGAGAAAAATTTAGTTCATGCACGCGTATGACGAGCTATTTAATATATTTTTTACCCTCGCCAGAAAAAGGGTGAATGTTGAATTAAACCAAAAATGCCTCTTTTTCTATTGTACTCGACGCTCCATGTGATAATCAAAGTTTGTTGGCTTGTTTCGTGTCAGCCGGGCACAAATATCTGGGGTCCCGACGTATCTCGACCGGGATGGCGTGCGTCAACCCGGTCGAGCAGTTAATTATCATCAGCGCTCGCTGCCAACCCCTTCTTTGCACCCTGCACCAATGTAATCTCATTAGCGGGATCGCGTAGGTTGTCGGCCGGTAGCAATACGTACATCCGAAAAGCGAACTTCGTATGCCCACGCATACACGCTTTACTAAAATGCGCATTATCGTTTGACCGGGACGTCTGTTGCTGAACTGAACTGCACCACCCCCGTTATCAGGCACTGGGTCGCTAAGCGCGTAAGCTCTTGTTAAAATGAATATTTATAATATGCTCGGGGACAAAAAACGTACGAACCATTAATCCATTAATTGTCTGCAAAAATTTCGAATCATCCCGTTATTTCGTGCATTTTTTTTTCGCCTTTTATATGCTGGATTTTTCCAGCAAGTACCCAAAGCAGGGTTGAAACAGAATCCGATTATCAGAATTTGGTGGGTAGTTTAAAATTAATAACGATGCTCTGGCCTTGCAGCAAAATTATTAATAAGAGATAATAAAATCGATGCCTTCCTTTCTTCATTCGATGGTTTCATCGTTTTAACGAAACCCAGTGACCTTAACGTTCCTTCACGCCAAACCACTCGGAAATTCTTTTCTGCTACCATTATTTCCACTTCGCTGCTAGTAAAATGTGATTTAGCCTCCCCGATGGCAATAGAAAAGCTTCGCAGTGTAATACATCCCACTGCTGGTCGGTGTGCTATGAAAATGAAAAAGGTGCAGCGGAAGAAGGTATTGTACTTTACTAGCAATATCTCCAGTCCTGTGACCTACTCTCCCGCGTTTCTTCCTTCTTCGAAAAAGCCACCGCGAATGCAATAAAGGATTAATAAAATTGCACGGAGCTTGGTCTTCGGTTCCGTCGCAATATAAAGGGAAGAACGTTGAAGTACGTTAAAACAAAACCGACCACTCGACAGATAAGATAAATTTGATAAAATTGTCATTTTGACAAAATATAGCGTTGAAATGTATAAAATAATGAAATCTCAGAATCGCGCGGACTGCTCAGTTTGATTCCGGTCTCTGTTGAAGCACTAAACTGCAACTGTATATCGTTGACGTGCGCAATTTTTAGCACTTGGTGTGGAAAATCCAATTTTATCTCTGGACCATCGCCGGTCGCCTCGTCGATTATTCAATGGAAAGCACGCTCGGCGACGATATACGTTCGATGGGAGATTGAAATTGATGAGTCGAACGTCGATACGGAAACAAACATCGAAGCCGCGCGCCTACTTTGGAAGACATAGTGGACGTACCGTGTGATTGCGCGGAGTGCGTTTGGTCGTCGAGCATCGATTTTTGACAAAATATTATCGCAATGCCCTAGCGGTTACGAGGCAACTCACGTTATCGCGAGATTACTCAAAAGTTATTTCGCCAAAGGTGTACTGCAAAGGCCAAACGGGACTGAAGATACAAATCCGATATATACGAGCGATCGAGCCGCAGCGAACAAAGCACGGACGCCTCGGGGGTTGCGGTTGGCCAGCAGCAATCTGTGCATTGGTCCCTCCGATCATCCCTTTGCTTCACTGCCGATACATTATTGTTATATCCTTGGGAGACGGGTGACCAAGCATTTATGAAGTTTATCGAAGCTCCCGATGTCAAACCCATTGATGTTTACGAGTTATTGTCGGCATATCGATTTTAGGCAGGAGAATCGGTGCGAGACGGCGAGACGCTGAAGAACGAAGAAATGTCGGTCGACCGCAGATGGTCGGCAGGACAAACTGCGAGGATATAAGAAAGAGGGCACGAGTGAACAGGTGGGCGAGTGAGTACACGCGATGAAGAGAAATAAACTGTGAAAAGAACAGAAAGAAGAGAGCCTGTGTAAGATGAGATGAAGAGAAAATATGAAGACAGCAAGACAACGAGAGTGAAGAATCCGGGAGTTACATACTATACCGAGTAAACATAATAATGTGGCAGCAATGTTAATGAAAATGACAGGTAGTATTACCTGAGTGTTACATGTAAATTACACACGCGTTGCCATTTCCGACGCAGCAATATAACATTGTTATATCATTGTTATGCAACAATGTAACATGCAATTTTCCCATCCTTGGATCAGCATCTCTATCAGTGACAAACGAAATTACTCTATCGATAGGAACAAGTACAGCTCAGAAAAAACTTTATTAGTGCGTATACGATCGGCGGGATACGAACCAGGATCCTCGGACTTGCAGGATCCTCGGACTCATATATGCTCGGCTATGTTGAGCTTGAGAAAATAATTTTGGAAAATTGTATATACGGTTCAGACGGATTATCTACGGATCATGATTGATGTAAAAACTTTAATTTTTTCCATTAAGTAGTGGAGGTAAACAGGAAGCCAGCAATTATTTGTTTGTTATAACTTCGCTATAAGCGTGTTATGCAAGCGTGTTATGCACTCTTACAAGGCCTGGTTTTGTAGGTTCAACACTGCCACACTTTGTAACATTAACATTGCCTGCAGATTAGTAATGGTCATAAACATTGTTATAAACATGTTATTTAAACGTTACAGAGCCCAGTTACATTATTGCAATATAATTACGTTATGCATCATTAACATTACAGGTGACATATTTTGCCGTAATAAAACGTATATACCGGGTATCGTGCAGCTTCTTCGAACATTGTCGCTGCGGCTCAATGCTCAGCCACGACGATTGCCGCGCCTGAACGCCAGTCTGACTATAAACTTTTGACATTGACATTTCGTTCTCCTTTTCATTGCCGAGCTTGTCAAAGATCGCAATTAATAGTAACGAATCGTTACGAGTTCTTGCAAAAGTTGATCGTCGGGGCAGTCCAGCTAACTCGACCGTAATTAACGGCAGAACTTGTTACGCGGGCACGATGAATAATAAAATCGATAGCCGCGGGGTAGAGCGCGTAACAACGTAGAAACTTGCAGGAGGGGTGAAGCATTTCGAGAGTGGAAAGCGTACGGTTCGTTTAAAGCGTTGCGTGACGAGCCGCGTAACAACGCGACAAGAACACATAAAGATTCGTTCGGGGATAAATTTCGTATTGTCGGAGTCGAGCTGCACGCAGTGAAAAAAAAAATCGTGAGGGTGATATAGGAAGAAACATATACATCAGCGGCAAGTCGGTGGAGTAGCCGGCGATATCTACCGCAGATTAACGATAAATCTATTACAGAAACGTCGTACGAACATAATTTATTGCGTGAGGCTGGAATGTGGAATTTTGTTTTAAGGGTCGCAAGCATCGTTAAAACCAACTGCTTCATACTTCCTTTTACGTAGGCATGGAACGTCATTCCATGTTCCCACCTGGCGTTCAATATCCCGTTCGAACGACGCACGCGGAACTTTGATAACTCGGGGATTAATCTCCGACAGGATAGGGGGTTAAATTTACATGGCATCATGTAGTTCCGCGAAACGTGCCTTCAATCCCGGATGTCCCGGATAAACTCGTACCGGCTGGTAATGTTAACGGTAGAGTCGCCTGTCTTTCGGGAATTTTCTGATGGAATCGTGTGGAATTTTGTTGAAAGAATATTCTTGCGGTTATCGCAATCCTACAGCAGTCCTACAGCACAGCTTGCACTACCGTAAGGATTCAACATTGTGTGACAAAAAAATGCCTGTATTATGTAATAATATGAAAAAAATATCCACTCAGTTTCATTGGAGTAACCATACAAATGTTCTTTAAAAAAAGACCTGATGAGACACCTGGAATTGCCAGAACAAAACTCGATTCAACCTGAAGTTGGGACTAAAGATCAACATAAACTCGAAATATTTCGAATCCATTTTTCTCCAAATCGTTTTTATAAAATAAAAAAAAAAATGAATTTTCGACCGCAGTGCGTATTTGATTAACGCAGCGCCATCCTCGATTAGTTTTTCATTGTACAGAATCGTTTCGGAGAAAAATGGATTGAAAATCTTAACTCTGTCGTCGCACTCGTTACATGTTTAGCATTTCCTCGACCCTTAGAGCCATGCATTTTGATGTTATAAAAACGAAATCTCGGTATTCCATGTCGAGAACTAGGTTTAAAAAATAGAAAAGCGACAGAAGGTGGGACACCGTGACGCAGAGGGTTAAAGACACGAAGTATGCCTTTCTACAAACGCTGGAGCAATCGTCGCTACAGACCGGGTCGGCGAGGCCCTTAAGGATTCTTGATTGTCAGGACTCGGCACTTGGAGATGCGACGAGCATTTTAGTTTCTGGTACAGGGGTCGCGGAGCTGGTTCGAGGGATGCCGGGGCCTGGGTTCTCATCCTGGAAATGCTCGACGTGTCAGTAATACCGAACCATCTGGGGCTCCGTGTGCTTTTGCCACTCTCGACGGTTTAAATATTTTATCGGACGGGTGAGGTTAGCGTCCCCGTCCTGCCGCCCCTCACAACCCAAGCCCGCCGTGAATATACATCTATATATTTACATATATCCGCTCCCATGTGTAATACGAGCACCACAGGTTGCGAAAGCGGACGAGCAGAATACTCTGGTGTTCACTCGGGGAACGCAAATTGAGCCCCGAGCGACAACGTCCTCGGGGGTTAAGAGGGACGGATGAGAGAGGTAAAAGAGGGTAGGGTGAAATTAGCCAGTACTAACGGGAAAATGAGACTTCACGCCGTAAGGATGTACGGGGTAGCGTTGGCACTTTCCCATTGCGGATTGATAATTGCCCGGCGAGCGAACTGAGCGACATTACGGTCCGTCGTTTTCTTCGGTCCGGAGTACTTTGGTGCTCGAGTCAATTTTGAGGGTGCTTTGTTTATTTTTGAATAAACAAGAGAAACGTTAATTCGTTGAAACACGAGTAAAAATTTGCAAATCTCGAGGTTTTGGTTTCTAGATGAGCGCTTAATGTGGCGCAGAGTGGTGGTTGAACGTCCGAGCTCCGGACACGTCGGAAGCAAAGTTTCTAATTACGAAAGCAATTATCGCGGCGAGCGCAGCCACGTTGATTGTATAGCTGCACCGAAATTAATTCTCGGTCCCGCACAGCCCAGCCAGCCCCGCTGGGCTGCGTGGGACTTGCTCGGTGCTCGCATGCGTGCCATTCTTTGCCCACGCCGGTAGGGCGATTCCGCGCTGTTGCTGAAGTACGTTGCCTTAAGGGGGTTCGAAGCTATGAGGGTTTTAGAAGGATCAGCGAGGTGGCGCAGTGACGAAGGGGATCAGACCGTGACGCGTAATCGTGGCGTGCACGATAAGATTTTCAGTGGAAAATTCATTTATAATCGCGCACACCGAGAGCGTTTAACGAGGCGTAATTTGCAGTAATGGAACAAAATTCTCTGAGAAATCAAGAAAATTAAACGTGAGGACGCGATTCTTCGTTTCTTCATTGGCGATCAATTTGGCAATGAGTTTCATCCGAATCATCGAGCACCGAGCTTTTAACCCCGATCGTACGATAATGATTTCCAATATCTATATTTACGCCAGAAGACATCGTCGAGCGGCGAGGCGGGGAAGCACGTCGATGGAGGGAGATCTTTGACGGTTCGCGAATTTTTATAAATTTTTCATCGGCGCGTCGACCCGGTTCACCGGATAGAAACTTTTTCGATTCTATTTTCGTTCCGAAATTATTATTCCTTGTTAATGCTGCACGATTATGAGGTACTCGATTATCCATCGTAGCTGGGGACGCAAAGCAGGCGGACCAAGAGCGATGCTGTAATACATCATCATTTTCGTAACTATAGTTTTACTTTCTTCGGGTTTTTATTAACTGTATCAGGTTCGAATCGATTACTTACTCGCGGTCGTTTATCAAGATCGATGAAAGTATCATTGATTTTTCTTCATAGTATGAGCGTACACGTTTTTTTTTGTATAATCTCCGCACTGAGAAAAAAAAATGGTTGGCTTAACTAAAAGTCAAAAGACAAATTAAACGATTATTTGCTGCAAACGATTCAAAATTTGTCGATTCAAACAGATATTTTTACCAACCAATCAAATAACACCTTTGAACGTATGCCATCGGGCCTTGGTTAATCCAACCATTTACTTTGCTTGGGGCGGCTCTCGATCGTCCATGATTACGGAATTCTGCAATCCTCTCGTGGTTCGCGTAATTACCTCCGGATCGAGTTGCCCGATCAGAAATTGTTTCCACTTCCAACACCGTTACCGAGGCCATCGCTCACTCCTGAGCGAACATACACAGCCAAGCGTTTTCCTCGAGGGCCTTAAAAAAAAAAAAAAAAAAAAAAAAAAAAAAAAAAAAAAAACACAATTTGATAAAACCGATCGGATTTTGTCGGATAAAGGAGCGAGGCAGGAAGGGTTGCCGGAGGACGGATGGAAGCGTACGGGGATGCCGGATAATCAGATACCGGACTCTTCCGAGTAAACTCGTTACGTCTATAACGAGGTAAGACGAGACAGGGAACAACTAAAAATCGGAACGAGAACGGACGGTAGTTCTAGGTAGAAAGGAAGGGGCTGAAATAGAAGCGGCAAATAAAATATCCCTAAAAAAAGCAGATCAGTTTGAGATCCTCGAAGCAGGATCCCCGAATGTATTCAGGTCACTTGGTACTGTTGAGGGCTTGGTGTTAAACTAGCGCCCGGGAGTATCGTATATAATACGATAGAAGCCCATTAACAGCATAATAGCATAGAAAGCCTACACAGAACTGCTGTAATTCGATACAAGTTCCGAGTTCCTGCATTGTGAGCTTGCTCCGCACAAACGTGGTTTAGTCCTTCGAGTACTTTGGCAAATCTCCCGCTATCTCTCGAGTGACTTGCTAATCTCAAAAATCCACGTTTTTATTCCACTTCGACGAGCCCGAAATGGAATCTAGCGTTTGTCTGCGGTTAATATTGTCTGTCTGGTGAATCATTGGAAACACCCGCGAAGGGTTAATTTTATCTCCCAGCCACCAGGCGGGCGAATGGCGGGATTCGTGCGTTTCACTGCGATGATTCAACTGTAGAGACGAATTGAATTTTTAGGGGACAGTCTCTGAAAATAGTGCGATGGGTGCTTCGGAGAACTTTCCTCAGAATTATTCGTGCCGAGTAAGAGTGAATTATGTGGTTCAATTAGCGCTTTATTTCCATTATTCCTCTTGCTCTTCGCCGCCGTTCGTCGACGATGCTTACGATATTCGACCGCGCACCGGTACGCGATTTGCTTGAAAAATCATGAAAATATTCGAATCTCTCCTGCATTTCCGCGACTCTCTCACCTTCCGTTCTTCCGTCCTGTTCGAGGATCCTTCGCATTGCATCGACCGAGCGGAAACGCCGTAAGATGAAGTTTACAGAGGAAATACAGCTTCCAATGCAAACACTTTATTTCTCCTTCAAATATCCGCAGTCAGAAACCACTGTAGAGTGAGAAAAATAAATATAACAATTCACAACATTTTTAAAAAATGGTCAATCAATGAAAACATTAAACCATCTCATACTCCCCGGTATTCCAGGACGAATTCTGTATTAGGCACTGGCTAAAATTAGGATAAAAAAATATTCAAATTTTTTTAAAGCTCCGATAGAACGGATTGGTACGAAAATCAGATACAAGTTACGGTTGAGTTCCCGCGCTTCGTGATTTTCTGTTGTCGTACATTTTATTTCTATTATCACGTGCATCCACACCTCGGCGTGGCCGAACTGGGTCGCGGTGGTTGAAATAGTGCCCGTGTCACTCACCGCGTTCCAGCAAGCCCGACTAAATGACCCTATACTACTTGAACATCCCATTTTCTTCCCTCCGTCCGGGAAAAAGACTGAGGAAGATGGATAAAGTTTACGCCTCCATTCGACTCCCATCACGGACTGTGCAATCCTTCTCCATCCTCGTGCTCTAACGTTACACCTTCTTTGCCCGGTTGGTTTATGTATTCCATTTTATCACCTCACGCCAAAGTGCACGAGTATTTTAACTATCCCCGACAGACGAGTATATAAAAGCGATGAAACCGGGATATAAAATAATACCGTAAATAATTTTTTCGAGCCCTATCCATTTTTCATGCTCAGTTATATTCTCGCTTGCTCACAGATCCGGACATAATAAACTTGACAAATTTACAATTCTATGAATCATTTTTTTTTTTTTTATAATAACTGTATGACCGTAATAAACAGTGATCGTGACGGTACAATCGAAATTAGCTCGACAGCAAAATCGTATTATTGAAATGTCCATTGTTATATAAGAATGAATCCCCCGGCTCGTGTATTAAATTATTCGTAAAAGCTCAATTATGTCGCATTTCGAATAATACCGCATGTCGCATTATATTATCGGTGGTTCATTGCCGTTGCAGTAGTGGCCGGCTGATTGTTTCCTTTCGGGCGATAAGCACGAAGTGCCGTTACGATTTTACGAATAGAATAACAAGGGTCGTTTCCGGCCGCGTTACAGCCAGGCAAATGGCCGAAAAAGGAGGAAGCTACGAGGGAAAGAAAACGAGAAAAGTAGCGGTTTCTGGATAATGTCCGGGCGATATCCACCGCAGTTTCCATTACGATTGTATCTAAGCGCGTCTGGTTCGCATTTCCACGTGAGTAGAATCCTAAAAAATATATATGTCGGATGGAACTTAATAAGGAATGAGGCAAAGCAGAAAGCTCCTTTTCAAATGTTAAAAAGTACGGAAACGACGAACCGCAACTGTTGCAGTATTTATTCCAGGGAAGATATAAAAGTATTTCGGTTATGGAGGCTGAATATAGTGGTAGAAGATAGAGAACCACGGAAATTGGTACGCGTGTCAACGTAGCGCGGGGGTCTCGCCCGACTATGGGGAAAACAGTAATTCCGGCTGAGACGCAGAACGCATTTCTCTCCTGAGAAAAATCGTGTCGAGCATCCTTGAGCCATCAGGTTTGTCCGGGTTTATGTACGAGAGACGTGGCCAGCAAGATTGGTGGTGAACATTTGTACATAGACAACCATGTATTTTATGCATTTTCTGTACTCAAAGGGATCATTTATGGATTTCCGTGAATCCAGGTTAAGGAAAATTATACCGAAACTGTATTCCGCCCGTTCGCTTGTTTTCCGTTAGACCTTAAATCGACGGCAGTCAGTACTGCCACGAAAGAATAAGAAAAAAAATGTAAGTGATCGCATTCCTAAGATCGATCGTGCAAACGTTCGTCAATATTTATCGCCGCCGTTCTTTTTTCGTTCTACGTCGTTTTCCAACGAAACTTGAGGGTGCGTTCGGTTGGTTCGCCGACGGATCGTAGCGGTCCCGGTGGCTACACCCGAGCCTTCAGAAATTTATTGTCGCCTCTATTCACGGTTATACCTCTTCCCCATCCTCGTTCACCCTTTCTCCGTCCCTCTTCCTCCGCCATCAACGACACGACGCTGATTTATAGACGGCGGAAGAAACGCGACGAGCCAACGGCTCGAGCACCTCGCCGTCCGCCCCTCACTTCCTACCCTTACATTTCAAACCCCGAGAGTGTTGACGATAGGGAATTGAATATTTTAAAGGTACTCCGAGCCGTCGGACAACGATACAAAAATATGTTTCTTCGAAATGAGACAACTCAGAAATTTATTCCACCGTTCAGCTCAACCGAATATTACAATACTATAGGACTCGCATCGTCGGACAAACTTTTTTTTTTACAAATTTCGGAATAGAATCTGGCAAAAATTATGTGATTTTGAATTTCCTATGAATACCTTAAGCGGGGAAATTTTTGGATCCGAGAGACCTGAATATCTTAAAATGGGAAAATTGTCTGTTTCCACAGAACGAAGCGCGTGAAAGTTTACGATTGTGTCACAGTTCCCATCTTCGGGAAAGAAATCTCCGAGTTATTGTGAACTAGTTGGACGGGGAGGGCCAGGTCGTAGCCGATGGAGGGTACAGGAGAAGCTGTGGCTCCGAAAACCCGATCAATGCGGATCTGGGTGGTATTGCCTCCAGCATAGGATATGCCGATAGAGCTTGTAGTAGTGAGCGCTATGTTACACGAGCAGTAGCGATGGCTTCAAGCTCTGTTGGAGGGTTGGGAAAATTAGCGAACTCTTGTACTTGGGGTGAAATGTTTCCACTTGTGTGATCTTTTTTTTTTATTTACAAAAATCCCTCACCCTCTTGCAAAGATGTGTGGATGACTTAAGGGTTTATATGAAATGTTATTTTGAATCACTGAATTATTATTATTGATTGAACCGTTTATTGGAGCAAATAATAAATTGAAGAGCTTCCATCGATACAAGCCATGTTTCGTGGTTCAATCTATCGCGTTGGATTCTAATCCAAAGGCCTCGTTCCTTTCATACGAAAATTTATCGGAAATCTCAGTGATGAAAGATTCCGTATGGTACGAAATAACGCGGATTGGTATACCGGCTGCCTACGGCAATGAACGAGAAGCCAAAGGAGCATGCATTTTCCTGATTGCGCCTTTGCTGCGAAAGGTCGAGCTCTCTGCATGACCCGTATGTTCTATAATATATACACTTTCGGTCGTTCTACAAATTCGTTGCTACGTCCACGTAGCCCTCGCTGTTTGCTTATCCGGCGTGCATCGAGAATCCATCAATTTCCGGTTAAACGGAGCGCCGTCTCCCTCCCGAATCCTCATTTCCTTTTGCGTCGAAAAATACGAATAGGCTTCGCAAGTTCAATCTTGCCAAGCATATGGAACATTATGCTTTTTCTGAAATTCTTTTGCCTACGGATTCCAGTCAGTCTGGGTCGTGAAAATTTGAGATCAATAATTCTTCGTACTTTTATTGAGAGTTACGCCTGGCCGGAGATTTCGGAGGATTGGTCGTGGCCGATGATGTGACGGCTGGTCGAAATTTGAAAGATGAAAAAATATTACGATCGCTGGATTTCGAACCTGGATTACTCTGTTAGTGAGTGAGAGCGTTAACCACTGCGCTACCGTCACCAATGTTCTTCCATCATTCTTTCTCTCTACATATGTGTAATGCTGGACCGTCACATGAGCAAAATGGAAAGTAGGCTCGAGTGGTGATGGAACGGTGTACAAATAAAATCAAAGCGAATAGAGGCGCAAGGAGTGGACGGTCGATGCACTCGTTCGTTCCGGCGAAATTCAATCAACAGAGTGCCACCGTTGAAATGACCAAAGGAACGAGAGACGCTTCAATGAAAATTGTGTAAAAGACTACGGGAGCGTGAAAATATTGAGGCTGGAGGCGAACACAAGTGTGAAGCGTGCTGCAATTACTTCGAAAACGAAAAGGACGTCGCTTTCAGGAATATTGGATTGCCAAGTTGGATAATGTGAATTGGAATTCAGAAGTGCGGCAATGGCGACGCAATAGCAGTCGTAATTGGTACAGTAGTAGTGCGTACAAAGTACCTTAGATGCAGCAAAAACTTTCATCTGTAAAAGCTCCAATATTGTACCAAGATTCTGTGATTCTGCGGAAACAATTTGATTACTTTTCTTGGCGGCATCGGCACTCTGGCTTAGTTTCGTGGCGACGGCGAATAGTCGCACATCCAGCGGTTCCGGAATTGCGCTAGCGTTATTAGCATCTTCGGGTATTCGTAATCCCTGCACTGTGCAAACTCCTTCCACCCTCGGATCGATGCATTTATGCACGCTAACTGCAGGACCACGTATGGTGTGACCGAATTACTAGTTCGTCGTCGTTTAACTTCGTCAGCACGTACCCAACGACTCGACGACCCGATGTACTATGCATGACTTGTGGATCATGCGACATCGTTTGAGGGCTGCAAAAGCTGCAAGGTGTGCGACTTCGATCGTACCCACCTCAACGGTCAGCACGTTTCCGGGACAGCGTCATATACATTACCAGCGGGTTCCATGGTCCGTGGCGAAGAGCCCTTTGCGCCCTCGCTATGAAGTATGGAATTTAGAAATCGGAAATAGGTCACTGCCGGCTTGGAAATCACATTTTTTTATCGGAAGTCACTTTATACTGGAAATACGTCACTTCCGGTTCAAAAATCTCATTTTTTTATCGGAAGTGACATAATACTGGAAATACGTCACTCCCGCTTTGAAAATCCTGTTTTGCGACCGGAAGTGACGTCATACGGTCGAGAATTAAATTTTTTTAACAGATGCGACGTACTCCGAAAAATGATTTTGTCTTGCGCCCGGTGATTTTGTCTTGCACAGCGCTGTTGTGTACCGCACTGTTGTGCACAACTCACGGAGACCCACGGAATAGTTGTCAGGAATCTTTGTTAGGGTCCCCTGGGGAGAATTGGAATAATTGGGGCCTGGGGGGCCATAGGGGGACTCTCAGATCTCCCAGGGACCTTCGGCAGCAAGAGGATAAAGTATTCTGCGGACGCGAAGATGTTTAGGAATTCAAAAGAGTCACCGGAGTAGTCACATTTCCAACGGCGTGTGGAAACTGTCTCCGAAGACTTTACGTACTCTGGATTCGCGCCAAAGCCCTTGTTGACAAAATGAGATAAAAAGAATCAAAGAAGAAAAGAACCGCACACAACAGATGGCAGGTACGTGCCGTCGATACTGCGTCGTGGGTGTATCTTGCTTGTAGAGGTGTCGTTGAAGCGTGGTGCTTTCGATGCGCAACGGTGATACCCACCGACATCGTGATTGCGAATCTGATACCAGGCCATTCGAAACTAAAGAAGCTTGTACCGATATACAGTTTCGAAAACAAATTACCTTTTTCATTCAGCCGCATATACTGTTTTCGTTTCCCCCGGTAGATTTCTCCTTTTAATTAACACGCGGTATCTCCAATTTATTCGCATTGTTATTTTTTTACGCTTCAACTGTTATCAGAGCCTTTAGCTTTTAATTGGAGGGCAGGCGATTGGATAATTGTATTCACAATTTCGCAAATACTGTGCATCGAACTCGATTCGATGTTATCACACGATCGCTCGTTTCATCCAATTAACATCATTTACTGGCCCGTACCTCCGCGTCTTTTGCCTAGATTGGTATTTCATTAATGACTACGATAAATTAGTCTGTATTAATTATACGTAAAGCGAATGTTGTTCATCATAAGTTGCCGACAGAATTACGTCGAGCGTAATTTTTATCAACGTTGTGTTAACGCCTCTTTTTTAATTTTATCAATTTTCACTCATTTAATTACAGCGCCGGGCCGTTTCGTGAATAATATTAACCTTTGTAACTGCAGTTGACTAGCTGCGGTTCTCGCAGCACGTCCTAAAGTTTGCTTCGTATGCATGGAATTCCACTCGGACTGCCGTCACGTACTCGGGTATACAAAGACGAATACATCTGATATAGTATTCTCGGCAGATTCGAACTATTCGCGGGTACTTGGAGGGTACGGGATTGCGTACAGAAGGATATTCGAGGCAAGTGAAAAGTGGAAATAAAGGAGAAACAGGGGAAAGAGGTGGGAAAAAGCTTTCTTTGCGTCTCCGATTCGAGCAAATGGTATTCCCACAAGGATAACGGGGCGACGCTGGCACAGCACTGGAAATATATCACCAGCTGGAAATGGTTAGCAGAAAAAAGTAAATCGAAGACAGTATATTGAAAGGTGAGTTCGATGAAACAAAGAAAGGCGATTCTCCTCTCTCGAGTGAACGCTGCATCTCATATCTTGTGTCCTATTCCCGGAACGGATGCATCCTGTTTTTATATCACTTATCTTCTTTCACTTGCAGTTTCCAATTACAGCCAGCCTGTCGATCAAACTAACCGTCCGTAAAAGCTTTTCTTCTCTATTTCTTCCTTCGACAAATATTTTGCCCCAATCTCGCTTCGATACATTTTATTGATCAAAATGTATTATTATTCAGTCGAAAAATAAGAATCTCATAGGTGGTGATTAAAATATATGAGAGATTCGATAGAATTTCTGAATACTCTTATTCGTGACTTTCAATCAATGTCGCTTGAGCTCGCAGAATCGGAGGATTGATCACTTCCGAACGGTAACGGGATTCGCCTCTCGAGTATCTCGTTAAAATTCTGAAGTCGATTGGCACGCAGGTGCTTCGTTATATTCGATTCAGAAACTGCGGTACAATTTCAACTATTCCGACTCGCAGTGATTCCGGAATGTAGAAATGCTTACCGTATTGAGACGCTCGATGACACTCGATGGCACTTTAACTGAGCCTCCGTACACAACTTTCCTTAAGTCAACTCGTTATTTCTTCGGGTCAATAGACGCGCCACCAAGTTTACTATTGCCATATTTTTTTTCAGTCTTATTATTATTTACCGTAATGAAGTCAAGAAGAAATCAGAATTCAAAAGTCAAAAGGAAGACTATACATGCAGCGGAAGAATCTCCGTGTGGCGCTTCTAACGTGAAGTGGTAACACATGTAATCACTCCACACGAGAACCTCGTGTAATCGATTTTAGTGCTATTTATTGAAATCGGTAGGAATTCAGTGTAAAATTACATTATAGAAAATTTAAGGTCGAGCAGCCGATCGAATTAGCGAAGGTTTTATATGTACCGAAGTTGAACATTTTTTATGTATTACTCGAACCAATATCTCAATGTGTGTTCGGTTCATGTGCATTCTCTCTCGTGCATAGCAGATTGCTTCCATAGCTCCTACTCCTTTCTATACCTGCATACACTGGCTGTCGGTGAGACGATTGGACGACCCAACATAAGCGCTAACTCAATAGACGACAAATTGCGATTGCCCCGTTCGTGGGTGCACGTGTCTACGTACGAACACGTTCAGCAATACTCGGTAAGCTTGTGGCAGTTTTGCAAGCTTCATGACGCGAAGATAACTACGTGGGTGCGCTGTTTCAGTGCCATTGGCATAAAAGCGTTTAAACATTAATAATCAGTCAGAATGTTAATATAAATTTTGGCAATTTTATCATAAATATTATTACAGATTATATATAAAATATTATAAATTCATTGTTTTCTTAATCATTAGTTTAATCATATTATTCGCCAGCAGATATAACATTTCTGTAGTTATAACTGACATACATGCAATAAACAACAAAAAAAGATTGTGATTGAACTTTTGGAGGTAATTATATCTTTCTGTTAATCGTTCTGAGGTTATAACAAAATTAATTTTAAAAAGCAGAATATTATGATTGTCTGATAAGGAAAAACAACAAAATATCCGTAAGGGTAAGGGGTACGTATAGCATGACATGCAACAGGGAGGAAATACTGTACGGGCCCCACCTTCGCGAGGATGAGATAGGTGATGACGTTCGCAGTTGCGCATTTGGAGCTTGAAGCAAGCCCCCATGATTCCCTGAAACGGAAGCTGCCTATTAGAGCCCCGCGCTGGAATAACGATGCGAACGGGCAGCCAGGTCACCGACAACGCGTGGAACGGTACCGTGCCGCGACCGGCACAAAGAGCATTGCTAAAACATTACCAGTTTTTTTTCTTTTAATCGCGACATTTTCTTGTACTTTTTTAAAAAATATTCATCATATTCCAAGTGGCGATCCACAATTTTTATTCCAACGGTATAATACCGCAACGTTCGATCGATTATATCTCAAAATGACTTAAAGTGACTCGTGAATTTATAGATAATTACTTTTCGATAATCAACGTATTTTTTAAAATAATTTTATTAATATTAAAGAATATTATATAACGTGTGTCTGTGACGCTGGTGAAATCGTGACAAGTTTTTTTCATTCTACCACTTACTCGAGGTTTATAAACTTCGATAAGAGTGATTTCTTTTTGTGGTGAAGATGACAATTGGATAAGGTGTCTGTGGCCTAACTGTGCCGAGCAGCTATGATCAAGACAGGTGCGTGATAGAAAGATACAGCACAGTTTTCTTTATTGACGTTTTTTAATTAAATTTATTTCGTGGTTAAAAAAATAAATAAATCCTAATCTTCAGCGACACTCTTTGTCCTTAATTTTTTTTGGGTTTCCCTTCGCAATGATCTCAGCCCGATAGTATGGACAGACGTTTACCGATGTTGTTTGAATGTCTCGTCGATTATCGGTAAGCGCAGTACAGCTTCGTTCGTATTACTCGAACTTGACCCGCGTTATTTTCACCCCGAGATAACTCCGTGTTTCTTTTATAGTCGATTCTCGTTTGTTCTCTCCGCGACGATGACGACAGCCTAATAGGATCTACTACGCACCGACTCGATATAACTGAGCCGCTGTGTTCGACAGGATTGCGTGTCGTGCGAAAGACGCAGTTTCACACAGTAGTAACGACGAGAGCGTAAGATATATACGTCCGTAATAATAACAGGAAGTGCGGTGTTGATACGGCTACGGAAGTCGATTTTGAGGTGTTATCTTTGCATATACATTAACATACAAATCGTCGATCAACTATTTATACGTGCACCGAGGAAGCGATAAAACGAGTACGCTCTGACGAAGTCACGATTACGTGTTGCCTTTGCACATACATTAACATAGGAATCGTCGATCAACTGTTTATACGTGCAACTGTTTAACAAGCGACAGTTCTTCGGGACGACCAGTTCTCCGACGATCCGCCGAAAATAAATATCGAAGTCTCTTTAGGTAATTATGTTTCATTCGCACGAACTTCCGAAGAAGAAACGGAATGTGACATTTTGAATCCTTAAAAAAAAAAATCATTTATGGTTGATATTTATTCCTAGGTATTTTGCGCGAGGTAGAGCTGATATTTCAACATTGTACAGGCTGACTTTAGGCGATTGAGTGGTGATTTGGTGGTTGAAGATGAGTAGTTGTGATTTCCGTGGATTTGGTATAAGTCGCCAGTTATTAAGCCATGTTGTTATATTATCGATTGCGCTTCGAAGTGAGTCTACGGTTTCTTGTAGGTCTTTTTGGTGGGAAATTAGAGCTGTATCATAAACGAATTGAACATATTGGCTGAGAGCTATGGATTGTTGGCTGCGTAACTAGATATACGCAATGGGGAGAGTGGTGAGCTTTGAGGCACACCTTAAACCGGCGTGAATGCGTCTGAGGTTGTGCTTACCGACTGGAGGAATTCTTTTATCATGAATATTAAGCATTGTCGTCACTGCAGTTTGCGCAAAGTAAAAAATTTATACAAAGTAGCCCTTCGTGCCAGACGCTGTCGAAGGCTCTAGCGATATCCAAAAACAAAGTTGATGCTTTTTTTGATGAGATAGTTGACCTGTTTCTACGGTAGACATTAGTACAGTGGGGGCATTTTTGGACTTAAAAATATCTATTCCAGAATTTAATAAAGAGGAACGATTTGTCTCCTTCCAGAATCAGTGTACTGGGACACACCGGGGGAAAGAGCGAACGATGGGAATGAGTAGAACGGAGTTAAAGTAGCAGGCTGAAGAGGTACGCCTTAGTAGGAACGGAGAGGAAAAGGTGTGATCCGTGATAAGGAGTGTGACGAGTCGAGAAAAGGCCAGAAATATATTCGTGGGATGAAGCTGTGAGAACGAAAGAAGAGAAACTTAGATAGCAAAGAAAAGGACAACAATCGAAAATATTAATATCAAATTGAAGGAACTTCGACGATAAACAAAATCGAAACTGGCTGGAGGGGAAAAAGGAGGTCGAAGCTGAAGATGCTTAAAAACGGAAGTGTCTCGGAGAAGATCTGGCGATGCCTGTTGCTGCTTTGTCTGATACTGAGCGGCACGACGCTCGCCCAAACGGTGCAAAATTGTCCGTCGCACGTGGCCATCGCGCCATGCATATGCTCGGTAAAAAAACTCGGTCTCGACATAATATGCGAATTCACGGATCACATACACATCAGCAAAGCCATGGACGTTCTAAAGGGGCAGCCCAATACCGTTATATTTTATCTGAAGCTGAGGCACAACAATCTCCCAAAGCTGCAGGGTTTCGTTTTCTTCGGTCTTGTCGTTCAGCATCTCACCATCCATAACAGCAGTCTCGCTGTCGTCGAGGAGAGCTCCCTGAGCTCGATCGGTAATGTTTTCGTTAAATCCTAACCGGCACTTTTCGGAGAGATTGGCATCTTAGAATAATGAAATTAAGGATAAATGGTACGATACGTGTTTTACAGGTAAAGGACTGACGCAGCTGGACCTCTCTCAAAATTCCCTCGTTTCCGTACCGTCGACCTCACTGGCGAATCTTCACAATCTTCTCATTCTGAATCTAAATCACAACAAGATATTCGATCTACGCGCCCGATCGTTTGCTGGTCTGGACACTCTAGAAATTTTGAATCTCTATGGAAACAAGATATCGAACATCGATAAAGAAGCATTCATTGGATTGGACGAGTGAGCTTACTTTCGTTTCATTTTATTATTAAATTATTCTATTATCGTATTTCATATTTAAAAAAATATATTTTTATTTCAGCCGAAAATTGAAGCGACTCAACCTCGGTGGCAACCAACTGAGCAGCGTCCCAACTTCGGCGCTATCGTCACTGGACGTTCTAAAAAAGCTCGAAATGCACGAGAATAAAATTCTTTCGATCAATGAGGGAAACTTCGAGGGTAAGACAAATGTGACGATAAAATTGAATCCGGTACTAGACGCGTTCACCAGTTAATGCCTAACCGTGACAAGATCACATGTGGAAAATGAAAAAATAAATTAGAGTCGTATATTTTTCGTAAGAGAAGTAAGCGATGGCGCCTGAGGGAGTGGGAGTGCAGAGAATTAAAGGCCCGTAGAAAATGAAAAGGGGGAAAAAGAGACGCACAGTTGGGAAAATGTTACTTGGTAGGTTGAAACACTTCCACGAACTCCGATGGTTCCTTCGGGACACTCGCCACTTAGAACTTCGTCCAAAATTATCCTGACGAGGTACCACCTCGTTAACGCATACTGTACTACTCGTGATAAACTTTCTTACTGCGAAGCTAAGAGAAAGTTATCCTGCGCCGGTGTACAGTAATTTCTATCCATCCGGAATTCAATCTTGTATGGATATTGTTCAATGTCTTCTTTAATTTGACAGTTTTACCGATACTAAATTGAAAAGTTTAGAACCATTTAAAAAAATGTCATCTTTTAAAATGGCTTTTGTTTATAGAACGTTATACGAACGATATATCCCTTAAGTGTAATTGATTCGATTTGTCGGATAGGTTTGAAGGGACTCGATTCCCTGGTATTGGCGCACAATCAACTACGCGAAGTGCCCGCCCGAGTGTTCTCCCACCTGACGCAACTGAATTCCCTCGAGCTGGACGGCAATCAGATAACGCACGTGGATCCGGATGCGTTCATCGGTTTGGAAGGTGAGATAGAGTAACGATAAAGCATCGATCAATTGTTCGTTGTTGTTCATAAAAATTGAGACGCTACCGACTTAGTGGGAATGACACGCAGTGAGTCTTAGCATGTTAACCAGGGCCGAGTGCTTTTGCAGCTTCGTTCCTCTGCAAGTATGAACATAATCCGTCCATCGTTGGCTCGTCGCGATTCCCGTGTTTTAAAGTACCCGGCATAAGCTGGATCTCCCGATGAGTTGCCAAAGGAAAGCAACGGTTTCCAAGCCCGGTGGGCTTTCCAGTTGAATTTCATTCCGAATTATGTTCGCCGGGTTTCTCTACACACTTCATTCGGACGTCCGATTACCATTTGCATTCACAGGAGAATTGCTAACGGCTTCCGTGCTCGAATGCTGGTACGTCGGTGTGTACCAGTCCCGAGGGAATTCTGGCCACTCTCGGCTTCCGAGACGGGTATGATGCGGTGCTTGCAAAATTCAACACGTTGAATTTCGCTTCCTGGCACTCTAATCCTCGGCGCATCCTTCGTAAAACAATTTTGATGGAAGTAAAATAAATAAAAAACAACCTGTAGTCTCGCCCCGATACATCATTACGGAAAGTTAATGGCATTGGAATTCCATCCGGTATCTAAATTGTGTTTTTTTTTTTCATAATTGCTCTTTGGACAATGTAACTTATACGTGGTACAATATTATTTTCTTTTATGCTAACTACCCGAAGAGTAAATTTCACCGGTGCGGAAATTCCATCGGCCATACTATCATTGAGTTCAAGGACTTCGTTACAAAATCCTGAGTGCAAAGCACTCAGGAAAGCATCTCTCGACAAAGATAACTCGAGTTTCTGGCAACAAAATAAAAATACCTGAAAACTTCAAGCTTATTTATATTTTTGTATACGTAAAAAAACTGTGCCTTAATTAGCGTTCTAGAGTATCCATGTTTCTCCGTACCGAGCACGCGGCGCGTAATCCATTCTGCTAGAATAATGTGTAACAAGCTCGTGAAAACTCGATAGCAAATACTCGAGAGGATTTCCAAGCTTTCCAGACTCGGTACCATGCAACTCATTAATGCCTGGACAGTCCGCATAAAATTGCTACAGGCATTAACGAAGGGCATTGCACGATAATTAATGTAGAAATGAAAAATTAAAGCGGAGCATTGAATCGTCATAAATCATGCAGAAGCTGTTATTCTTTACGTTTTATTAAGCGTATCTTTGATGAACATGAATTAACGAATTAACATAATTCGTTGCAGAAAATCTTCAGTACCTGCGACTCGGAGACAACAATCTGCATTCCGTTCCTAGCGACGCCCTTCGTCGTCTTCATCGACTTCGTCATCTCGATCTACGATCCAACAACATAACTGTCTTACCCGAAGACACCTTCACCGGCTACGGAGACTCCATAACGTTTCTAAATCTTCAGAAAAATTTGTGAGGATTCAATGTTGTCTTTCCGCTAACGATTCAAACACTTTCATGTGCTTCAATGGATTTTATTCGTCTTATTAATCCTATCGTATTTGTGATTGTTCTCATAGAATCAAGATATTGCCACCGATGATATTTGAAAATTTGAACTCCCTGGAAACTCTGAATCTGCAGAACAACAAACTCGTTCACATACCCGAGGATGTTACCGAGACTGTTGTCGATACTCTGCGAATGATCGACATTACTGGTGAGAAAAACTGTTCATCCTCGATGGATAATACGATATAATCATTTTGTAAATTAATCATTTTTTAAATTAATCATATTTGAAATTAATAATTTTAATTACAATTTTCACTCATCCTCTCTTCTCCTACCTTCTCTTTAACGGCTTTCCGATAAATGCGTATTTGACGTTGATTCGGCAGACAATCCCTTGATTTGCGACTGCGAGCTTCGATGGTTCTCCATGTGGTTGAAGGATCTTCGTGACAAAGACGACGAGATGATGTCGAAGAAGCGAACCGTTTGCATGATGATTTCGGAAAATCGGGAATACGCTGTGCAGCACATACCGCTGGAAAGGATGGGATGCGTCGGAAAAAATGCGGGCAGAACCTCAGCCGCGGCGCACATATCGACTTGCCGAATGCCCATCGTTCAATTCGGCCTGCTAGTTGGGGCAGCGGCACTACTGTAATTCGGAGGACAACCTTCTTCAACCTCCGACCAATCCCAACGTAAAATGAGTTGCTTCCAATTTCTTTCGTTATGCTGATAAAAAATTCTTCGGCAAGATAATTTTTCTGGAAAATCCGAAGCATTACCCGTGACCCTTTGCAGAATAAAATTCTCAAATTGAAGTATCTACTCGCCGGAAATGATACAGTACATTAACGAGACGGTGAATAAATACTGCTATGCTTCAAAGGGTTAAATGCGCATTTTTTTTTTTATGTTTGTACTCTCAATTTTTGTTCAGCATATACTTCGCCATCAACATCGTGTTTATAATACAATTATTTTATCATCATTAAAATGATTTGAAAAATTATTGTTTTTTTTTTCATTTCGCAGGGTTAAAAATGACAATGCGCCTATAATATTTGTTTACATTGCTCACAATTATGATCACGACGAAAGCGCTGGCGCACACGGCGCGCCACGACTGTATTCTTGTGAGGAGGTATGTTTCTGAATTTTTAATCGCGTTTAACTTCGACAATCGGCCGGTCACGCGCAGTGACGATTTTTATCGTAGATTCGAAATTATATCGATTTGAAATTGTAATTAGCGATAATTTTCGAGTTACTGCTTTAGGCCAGCTTTTTCGATAGCGAATGTATTTAAGATTTATATTTAAGATTGCGAGAGAACGAGAGACGAAGCGAATGAAAGTAAATAAATAATGTCAGTTGATTCGCGTTGCAGCGGCATTGCGTGTGTGATAATATAAAAACAATTGATGATGATGATGATAATTGTTGTAATATTGTTGACAAAGAAAAAAATAATAATTCGATGGCGAACGTTCGATCGGGAGCGACGATCGGGCGTTCGCCGGTTCAGTTGCAGATCGATGCATCAAAAGTGTTTGAAGGAAAAACATATTTCGTTTTTGTTTTCTAAAATTTTGACGAATAGTAAAATTCGATTTTGACGAAAAAAAATGCATCGGTCGAATGAAATGTTTTTTTCTTTGTAAAAACAACCGATTTACCATCGCATTTGAAAGTCTATGATAAAAATTGCATGAGCTTCTTTCACCGAAACGATACATATCAGCTTGGATGCCAAGTCGTTTTAATCTTCATTACGAATCGTTGTCTTTGTTTTCTTTTATCGTAGAGTAATATATATTTTCCATTCCCAGTTGAATCTCGGCGGCTGGGAATGTAAAAAAAAAACCCGAAATTTTCGCGTCACGGAAAATAATTTTTTCGCGTCACTCGGGACTATAAATACATATCAGCACGTTTCGAAAAGGGTCAAGCGAGTTTGCGAAAAAGATGCACTTTCTGAAAACAGTAAATAACAAACAAAAATTCACACACATCTGACACTTTATTTTGAGATTGATTTTTTTTACAAACTGAAAAGTGGCCAAAATTCGAACAATACTTTCGAATAAAATTTTATTCGAAAAAATTAATGACAAAAGTAAAACCTTGAACGTCAGTCCGAAATGAATTTACATCGTCGACGGCGAAAATCCGTCTTGTGTCGAATAGAATTAGATGATTACTGCGGTTGACGAGCAGTAAGTACAGCCGAAGAACGTGCAGGAAACGAACACTTGTCGGAGCGGAGGACAGAAGCAATGAAAAGAACCCTCGAGTTCAAATGATTGTTGAACACAGCTGGTTCGACAGTCTCTCATTCATATTAATAATTCGCATTAATAATACCTTCGGAAAGTGTACTCGAGATTCGCAAAATCGTATGAGCTACGTACTTTTAAAGTTATGAAAAAAAGAATCCAAAAAATATACCGTCAACAACTACCGAAAGCTACGATGATTCGCATAGAAAAGAACGGAAAATACGTGTGATCTCGAAACGTGTCCCGATTTTGACTCGATCAAGTAAATTTAACGTTACGAATAAGTAATGAATCTTTGAATTATATACATTTAAGATTTTAAGCGCACTTAACTGCACGTTGGTACTAGTCTAGATGAAAAAAAGGAGTTAAACAGTCAAATGAAGAATACTCGTCTTTAGCACTGCACGAAATCTGCAGCGGCATCGCTCCCGTGACCTGAGTAGAAGTTCTTCTGTGAGCACGGAGGAATCATAAGCACGGCATTGAAAATCTCGCAAGCATATTAAAACAGACTAAAAAAAATCGAAAACCACACTTTCGAGCGAAGAGGAACGTTTTTTAATTCCCTGTAATCGTCCAATGAAATTGTACGAAACTCAAAAACTATTAATTATCAAATAATTTAGTGATGATAATTAATAACAAAATATTTTATCTAATCAGGAGAAAGGTCACGGGAAGTGAAACAGAAGACACCCTGACCTCATCCCCTCAGTTCCCCGATTTGAAGCCCTGTCGAAGCGATAAAAAAAGAATATATCAAGTTTCCCGATTCCCACACACCCTGGACGTGGCTCGTGAAACCACATCGTGCAGTATATCTTGATACATATCATTTACATATCGGCCAGGAGTCTGCAGAAAATAACCAAAAAGAAACTTCGATCGATCGAAAATGAGACTTGACTGGCTTCTATCTGTAATAAATAAGTAACATACCATAAAATCGTATACATATCTCGGAAATATATCGGATTTATATGAGGGAATTTTGATGAAATAAGGACAAAGTGAAAAATAAGTTTTTTTTTTCAATCATATCTGTACATTACAAATTAATATATATATCATGATACACCAATTATTATTATCATTGAAATCGTGACAGAGTACACAGATAAGGTTATACACATAAATATATAATGTTATACAGAAAATACCGTACTGACTGGATGGTTTCTCTCTGTAAAGGTTATTGTCGACGTAGCCGAGCTGCATCCCGTTTGTCTTTCGTGTTCAGCAATTAATGTTTTATAGTATTAAAAAAAAAATCAACGATTTCTTCTCGATACTGTTCAGAAAAGGCAAATACGCCAAATGTGATTCTCTGCTGGCCCTATTCAAAGCTTAGGATGCGCACGAGGCATATTCGCTTAACACCATCAAAAATATCCATAAAATTATTATTATCCTTAAAAACAAAAAGCCTTTCTCCACCCTCCGACGATAATTGAGCGTGATGACAAATCGGCGAGCGATGCAGCCGGACCGATGAGATCCTGCAATATTAATTTCACAATCAGTAACGAACGGGAAATTAAATTCGTGAAAAAAACAGAATGAGGGGAACTACTCTAGCGTTCCGATGAAATCTAGACGTTTCTTAGGGAGATGAGGCGAGATGAACGAGTTGTTGTCATTATTATTATTAATTATTGGGCTATATGAGATTCGAATTGTGACTCGATAATGTTCCCGAAAAAGAAAATCATGTCGAGCCATGTCGATTGCCTTGGTTGGTCTCGCCGGGCGCGCCACATTTATTAATACAATATATACATACATATATATGATATACCATATGATTATAATTGATAAGCGGTATTTTTGTACAGTGTCTTACAGTGTGAGTGTGTACGTGTGAGTATCAAGTCATTGCGGGCGCTCCCGACGAGTGAGTACCCGGCAGCATACTGGTGCAATTTAATAATGAAAAACACTGTTCTCTTGAAGGTATTTCTGAAATTTTTACTTCTTTGAGGAATGCGATGGTGGATGTCCCGTTTAATAAAGATAAGCGGAGAAAAAAAAATAGAACAACAGAGAAAGATTGACAAGGCGATATTTGAAGTTACGAAAATCTGTTTTTTTATTTTTTATTTTTAGGTGACCCTCGGTGCTTTTTGCACGCGCTAAATACATATCGGCACGCATATCGTTGTATTAAGAATATACACCAAATAACTAATGGAGTTTTAAGCAGTTATAATGTTAGGAATGACGAAGTCGAGTTTGGATATATCTCGTTTCACAAAACAAAAAATAAAAATTATCTGGTGTAACGCAACAGTAAAGTCCTTAAACTTCTTCGTACCTATGTGTCGTCTAATCTCTAATGCCGCGAAGCGATATGATACCTTGTTGTACAATCTTCGAAATCGATATGCATGTGCAAAAAATTATAAAAAAATATAGATTATAATGTTATATGTGTATTGTATACATGATGGAAAAAAAGAGAAAAACACACATGAATCCTTGACTCTAGAGCCCTTCATTGATGTTGATACATAATAATAATAACAAATATTACACTGGAATATATTGATTATATGGGTCTATCCATCTGATATACACTGTCTACATATTATTACTGTTTATTATATTGTTATTATGACAATTATCGTCGTTGTAAGCAGAGCAATTTAGTACCCGTGGATCGTTTGCGTACGAGCGTCTGACAGAAATGATGATGGGAAAGATTTAAATTAACTCAGAATTCAAGTGTCTAAATGTAATTTGTTTAGTATTGTATCGTTGAATGAGAAAAAAAAACAAAATACAAGATTATTATGTATATGTGGTACTTCGAAGTGAATAAAGATAAAATGAATATTAAGAAAGACTGTGTGATTTATTTATGACGCCATACTACTACGCTCCCGCGTTGGGTACGAACTTGGTCATACAGCCCCGACGAATCACGGCACGAATATAAGAACAAAATGGTTGACATATGCTGTGACACACCGCCTTTCTAAGGGTGGATAGTTTTCAATTGAAGATTTTTGTTCAATGAAACTCGATCGCCATTCGTTGAGCCAGCTGCAAATAAATTATTAATTGAGCAGTGAATAAACGACTGGAACTTGTTTGAAATGTATGTAACCTGTCCATTATTTTTATTGTCAGTTTTACACATGGTATTTCTGTTAATGGTGATGTTTATATTATTGCCATAGAATTTTCAGAGATAAGAGCTTTCGTCTGTAGATATCAAGGGATCCGACACTGTCAACTTCTCAATCGTACCCATGGAGTTTGTTGCAAGAGCTGTAACAGAATAAAACGACTGAGCGTTACAAACGTTCACGCAGTGACAATATTAACGCGTTGTAAAAAACCACCGCCGGTAACAAAAACTGTACAAAATGCCGCTTTGAGACCGCAGTTTGCCGACGAAAAAGAAAATTGTCTTTCCCTATCGATTCGGCAAATGCAGGGAAAGGCAATTTTCTTCTTTCCCGGCGGTCGGCGGTCTCAAACCGACATTCAGTTTTTGTTACCAACTGGGCGCAGGCCAGATGGACGGGGACTGCGCAACATCATCTTAACGTTCGTCATTTGGCCTGCTGATTATGAACTCACCGTCAGTCGCGACCCTTTTCCTTTTTCGAAGAGTCAAGTAGATGACTGCACCAAGTCCAATGATAGCTGCAAATAGAACGAGTGTCCCAATTGCACTTCCTGCTGTGTGACCGATAATCGCTGATTCCACGGTATTGCACGTGGATCCTGCGGATAAGACAAGAAAAAATATCTGGGCGTATTGTGAGTGTGTTTGTTATGAGAATGATCAATGATATTCTAATGATTTCGGCGATCTTAGCTCCGATCGATAACCATAAGAATCTATACGACTTTCATTTCCTCAGGTCGCTAAGGATCCGCACTACCTTAACATGCAACTTTCCTCGGGGCACCTCACTCAGGTGTGTCGTCTCGAGCGAGTCTTAATGTCTTGAAATAAAATCTCGGAGCTACTCGTGTTCTCTCTAATAGAGCTGTACAGATAGGCCGGCCTAGCCGGCTAAACTATTTTAGCCGGCCAAGTACATAAAATCGAGCCCCGTAATGTCGCATTGTACTTTAGCCCAAAAAGCCCAGCGGATTCGTGTTCAGCGCGCAAAAATACTTCGGAATACGTGGCAGTTAATTAAAAAAAAAGAAAAAAGAATCGTCAAAAAATTGCAAGGCTATCCCTTTCGATTCCATTTTTCGCGTTTTTCAATCTAAATTTTTGCGGAATTGATATGTCTACTACGCAGTGAAACCAATCACTGCCGATGGAAAACAGTACACAATTATTGAATGAGCTTTTACTAATTATCTAGCAGGAACCATTACAGATCCACACGTACCATTCTCGGTGCCATTTCTGTCGCAGATCATAGTATCATTTTTGATTAGGGTACGATCCGCCACAGAATCATTCGAATCCTCATTGATGCCTGATTGACGTTGGCATTGATTGGGCGGCGCGATACATATTGATCCACGAGGACACTCGGGCTCGCACAATGGCTGACAGATTTGTTGAGATATAGGAGCGATAGTACTGCTGCTGCTATCGCTAGTACCGTCGGTGCCGTAGTAGTTGGTACTATCGGTACCATAGTAGTCCGTATTGTCAGTACTATAGTAGTCTGTACTGTAAGTACTGTAGTAGCCAGTAAGGTCGCTAGTTGTAGAGCTGAAATCTATTGTGGTAGAGAAATCCAACGTTGTTTCTTGGCTGGTGAGTACATAACCGGCATCGCAGGCACATTGTCCAGGTGCAACGCATTTGCCATTCTCGCACCCACCGGGACAGCTCGGAACGCAGACGTTCGTTGAGTTCGTTTCAAGGTTTCCATCGTCATCATCTTTTTTTACGTAACCATCGTAACATTCGCAGTGATCCGGTTGGACGCAGCGCGCGTGAACACAGCCATCATGACAGATCGGCTCGCAAATGAAGTCCTCGACCGGATGTGGCTTGTAACCGAAATGGCAAATACATTTATTTGGATACGCGCAAAATGAATTGACACACGTTTTTTCGCAAATTGGATCACACCGAAGTAGATGACCCGTTTCACTCGACGAAGGTTCCGAACGATAACCGGCATCGCATTGACACATGTTTGGCGCAATGCAAGTCGAGTTCTTAGCACACTGTGGTTCGCATAAAGGCTTGCAATGCGTACTAGGAACGTTGGGTTCTGTCCCAACGGTGGTGAACTTGTGGTTACTTGGTGGACCACTAACGGCCAAAAGCAGATTCGTGTCAATGACATAACCAGGGTTGCAGAGGCACTTGTCGGGTGACGCGCAGAAAGCGTTCACCTCGCAGGTAGGAGTACATGTTGGCACACAGAGCGGTTGATGGCTTTCTAGATTCTTTTGATAACCGACATGACACTCGCATGTATCGGGTGCGGTACAAGATGCATTCTCACCGCAGCCTTGAAATCCACCAGCACCTGCTGAGAGACACGAGGGTACACAGCTCTTCCGGTCGTTCATCAATTGATATCCGGCATTACAGAGGCACTTGTCGGGTGAATCACAGAAAGCGTTAATCCCACAGGTAGGAGTACATATTGGAAGACAGAGCGGTTGCTGGCTTTCTAGATTCTTTTGATAACCATCATGACACTCGCATGTATCGGGTGCGGTACAAGATGCATTCTCACCGCAGCCTTGGAATCCACCAGCACCTGCAGAGAGACACGAGGGTACACAGTTGTTGCGGTCTTCCGTCAATTGGTATCCAGCATTGCAGAGACACTTGTCGGGTGATGCGCAGAAAGCGTTCATCCCGCAGGTAGGAGAACATATTGGCAGGCAGAGCGGCTGCTGGCCGTCCTCATTCTTTTGATAACCGTCATGACACTGACATGTATCGGGTGCGACACAAGATGCATTCTCACCGCAACCTTGAAATCCACCAGCACCAGCGGAGAGACACGAGGGTACACAGCTCTTGTGGTCTTTCGTCGATTGGTATCCGGAATTGCAGGTGCAAATACCTGGTGCTGTGCATTCACCTCCGTTACAGCCATCCGGACAGTACGGTATGCATTCGATCCATCCATAGCGCACGTTTAGGGTGGCGACGAACCCGGGCCAGCACTTGCATACGTTCGGTTGATAACACTCACCGTTTCTACAACCGCTGGGGCACACGGGAACGCACTTTTGAGAAATTCCTTCAGGCGTGTATCCGTGACAGCACACATCGACAACTCTCACATCGGGGTAGAACTGCGAGATTCACGGCAGGCATCATAGAAGAACGATAATAATGCATTGGTTATCTCTTCTTGGAAACTTTTGAAAACTCCCGATTATAATACTTACCTCCCATCGATAGTTATGCCGCGTTGCGATTTTCGGAAAAACTCCCCACTTTTTTGCTTTGTATGTCTCCACATAAGACACGTAGTGTGATTTTAGGTACCTGCAATTGAAAGTTAGATTGATAATTTACTGAGGTTCGTTGTTCGCGACAGATAATATTTTTTTCATCACCTTTTTTCGGTGTATTAAAAAATGTAATTGAATTGAATTGCATTCAATTGAAATGAACAAAATTTACCGCGAAATTTTTTTATTGTAAAGAATCACTACCAGATTTTTTTTTTCGTAATTCGTAGTTTGAGGTGATTTTTAATCTATTCTTCACTTTTTTAATTTACAAAGAAATGCACAAAATGTTTCATAAAAAATAGAGAAATAAAATTGTATACTTTTTTTTAAGGAAAAGGGGAAATCCTTCTAGTTTTTTCAGCCGAAATAAAAAAAATAGATTTAAATAAATAAATTCTCGTTTAAATTATACTTATTGATAAGTTTAGACAGATAATCATATATCAATAGAAACGCGTACTCAAATAGTACTTGTTCTTATTACTTGAAATCGTAAAAAAGTACTTTGGTACTTCAGCACGTACTTGAAGTACCCAATAAGTGCGCGACACTTCAAGTACTGGCCAGTTCTGGTATGTATACCTTTCGTGTTTTGTGCAGACTGCTGAATGTCCGATAACACAATATCCGCCTTGCCACGACGAAAGTTCAAAAAATATCGAAAGACTAACGAACAACTTGAAATTTCTCTGCAGCAGCGTCTTCTGATAATTCATAGTCACTATCGGAGTCACGTCATGTGCACCTGGATGTATTCGAATAGATCTCAGACGTTAGGTACAAACGAGCAAGCTGCGGTGGTCCTGGATCACGATTTTGGAGTCAACTTCTTCACTCCCGTCGACGCGACTGCAGCAAGCAATGACAACCTAACTCCTGCGAGACAGAATACAGCACTTCCACTTCGCTACTGCTGCTACGTGATGTTTAAACGAGTCACTACTCCCGAGTCACCCGATCACTATCGGGTGGTGAACGCATCGCATGTATCTGTTCGGGAGTACCACTGAACCATCTATCAAGTCTTACAGGAAGCAGGCGACCATCACACTACCGTTCAGTCCGATAGGCCCCAGTACCTATAACGCTGTTCTCACTCATTCTACATCTGTATACAATAAACATTTAGTATTATCATGTATTTCTGTTGATTCATTCATTTCTGTGGTTTTTTTTTCCATGCGCCTTTATCCTTTTGAACAGATGCAACACATCAAACGGACGATCATAGAAGTATCAAATAGGTATGACGGTGCTTCGTACCGTTCTATGAATCACTGGGCGAAGGATTTTCCACTCCCTCTACACCCATATGACGAATTATTTATCACCCACTATTCCAAACAAAACCTGTGAACTTCATTTTTTTGATCAAATACACAGCCCGACATAAATTATTGGAATAAAAGATTGACCACGATCACTTGTTTTACACATTTTTATTAATAGATCTCCGATAAGATCCATATTTCACTCGATGCACATTTTGTACAGTCGATGATTTGTCTTCATCTCATTCGTCTGACTTGTGATTGTAGATCATTTATAAAAATATATATTGTATTGTGCGTTTAGGTTTACATAGGGAGTACAATCGTGAATTAATGGTCATAGTACTAATTTTATTTAAATAAATTCGATATTTTTACTGTCTTTTTCCATTTTGAAGACAAAGCATGTCGTAGTAGAGTCCACGATTTTGTATGAGCTCCTCGTGACTGCCGCTTTCTGTTATCGAGCCTTGGTGAAGGACAAAAATCTTGTCTGCGTCCTCGACTGTCGACAATCTGTGCGCGATGAGAATACACGTTCTGCCGGTCTTGGCCTTATTGAGGGCGGCTTGCACGATCTAGGAAGCAAAATTTATGAATAATAAATCAATAAACGATAAAGAGTAAACATTTTTTAACTATTTTAAGTGGGGCAGTAAGAGAAAATATACGAAGACGAGACAAAGTTAATCCCACACCGATTGGTCGGATAACAATGCCTCGTCGCAAACGTACCTTTTCACTTTCGGTGTCCAGAGCCGAAGTTGCTTCGTCCAACAAAAGAATATTCGGGCTTCTGATGAGTGCTCTGGCAATGGCAACTCGCTGTTTTTGTCCCCCCGAAAGCGTCGAACCTTTGTTACCCAATTTTGTTTCGTATCCCGATGGAAGCGACGTTACAAAATTATGAATGTTTGCCTTCTCCGCAGCGGCAATTATATCTTCTATTGGTACGTTCCGGGTGTTGTCACCGTAAGCTATATTCTCCTTAATCGTTCTGGCGAATATTGTCGGTTCTTGCTCCACCAGACCCAATGACATTCTCAGCGAAGATTGTGTAATCGTCGCGATGTTTGTCTCGTTACATGCCTGAAGAATTGAAACCCCGAATTCCGGTATTTCATTGTTTCATACGATTCCATTCGACGTTAGAGGTTTTAAAAAAAATTTTGTTCGCAAAACTTAAACGGACTTACGATAAAAGACGAAAGTCATTGCTTACAACAGTGCCTGAGGTAGGATCGTAGAAACGCTCCAGAAGCTTGATGACCGTACTTTTTCCACAACCACTGGGACCTATCAAGGCGATAGTTTTCCCCGCTTCTGCCTTGAGATTCAGGGTGTCCAAGACTGTGACGTCGGGTCGTGTCGGGTACTTGAAGGAAACCTCGCTAAAGTTCACCTCAGCTTCATCCGGCTAGAAATATTATAGTATTATACTATTCGTCATGCTTTCCGGTTCTTTAAGTAAGATTTGTTTTTTACCGGGTTATATTCCTGGTGACCTTCGAGATCCTGAATCTTTGGCACTCTGTCGACAAGATCAATGATCTTGGCCGCAGCTACCACGCCTTTCCGAAGGTTCGGTAAAAAGGCAGCTGTCTGACTGAAAGACGCTATACCAGCGATAAGGAACTGGATTATTCTAAAAATGAAAGCATACCGTGAATATGTTCCTAATCGTACGACTTATGAAACAATTTGCATCCGACTCACTTAAAAACAGGCGAATAGGCCACTTCACCGTTCTGAATCAAATATCCACCGTACAACATGACCACGGAATAACCGAAATATGGGACGGAATGGAAAAGTCCGTATACGATGCCCCGATAATGAGTGTTCTTCGTAGCCTCCTCGAATGCTGGATTTATAGCCTTCTGATAATTCTTGCAGAATGTTTCCTCAAGTCCTATACCTGCCACGGTTCGTATATTTCTTACGGCTTCGATCGCTACCTGTTGATGGAAATTCAACATTGAGGAATGTGAGGTACAATATGAATGGTGAATTTGGACATGTTTCAATAGCTTTCATACTTTTGTTGATCGTTCCAGCGAGTCGTGATAATTCATTGTTTCATTGTTGCAAACACGATCATGCATGACTGTTAATCCAAGAAGTATCGGAACGAATGCCATTCCAAGCAAAGCCACACGCCACTCGTAATAAAAAGATAGTCCTATACTGATTAGAAGGGCGCTGATGGATTCGAGTACTGTGCCGATACGTTGACCCGTCGCACCTTTGACTGCAGCTGCCTCCGTCGACAATTTAGCACAAAGTGCACCAACTCCGTTCGACCGTTCGTCGAACCAAGCCATTTCTTGTTTTAGCATCGCGCCGAACGCGGATCTTCGAAGACTTGTCGTGAGCCTTTCACTGGCGATGGTCAGCAGAAAAATCTGTACATATTCGGTGTTATTTCAAGTTTATTTCTATTCCTCATCAGTGTCATGTTTTAGAGTCATTGTGCTTCGACTTGGAAGAAATTCTCATTTTTTTTCATAATAAATTTAACCCAACGTAAGCAGTAAAAATCTTACCTGCATGAATATTGCAGTTCCAATAATAAGACCACTTGATATGAAATAAATCGCATACATGGCTGATTCATCACTCACAACATCGTCGTCAGGAATCGATAGTATCTGAAAGCAGAAGAAAGAGGAATTATACAGTTTCTTCATATTCTGCAAAAGTATTAAAATTATTACACACCGCTACAATGTCTCCGAGCAACATACTGGACAAAGCCCAGGACGAACCAACTACCACGGACGTGATTCCCGCAATGAGTAACAGCTTCCATTCTGGCGTGTTCAGCTTCAGAACTTTCCAGAATCCAGCTTTGCTGTTCGTTTCCTTTGAGTTCATTTCTTCAGCGGACACCTGGTCAACGACAAGACGAAGAATTAAGGACCTTTTACACAACGTTGTTTTTATCGTAACAGCCCAGGTAAATCCTACCAAAAAGATCTACACATACGCACCTCGGACGTCATTGTGATTGGTTCGAGATCTTTGTAGATTTCTTCCACGTGCGTATTTGTCGCAGAAAGTTTTTGCTGAGATTCGGAAAATTGCGAAACTTGAGCGGTAACCAGAGCATGATAGTATCCGTTAAGTTCCATCAACTCATCGTGCTTGCCTTGTTCCACAACGTGCCCGTCCGAAAGAACGATTATTTTGCTTGCACCGCGTATAGTCGTTAATCTGTGCGCAACAATAATAGTTGTTCGTCCTTTATGAGCCTGTCAAAAATAGAAGGTGTCGTGGCTTCGTCATAATAAATTCTTCGAAATTCATTTTAGAAAAAAAAATCCGTTTTGCGTGTTACCTTGTCAAGGGCAGCTTGAACCTTCGATTCGCTTCGAGTATCCAACGCAGAAGTGGCTTCGTCTAGAAGCAAAATTGCTGGATCTCTGATCAGCGCCCGTGCGATTGCGATTCTTTGTTTCTGCCCACCAGATATTTGAGCGCCCCTTTCACCGACCAACGTATCATATTTCTGTACAAAAACATTTATTCAAGAGAACGTCCATTCATTTGTTTGATTACTCAAATCGGATAAACAATTTATCCAAAATATATTGAATTAGCAATTTCTGTAACTCTGGCACTCTTTCATTTATTCAGAAAGAAAAAATCTTCGTTTGGAAGTAAACTAATTTGGAGATCGTTGTCAGCAAATCAATAGTATAATCGGCCAAGTCGTTCGCATCTCGTTAGTTTATGAAACGGACAGGTTTGATTCCTTACCGAAGGCAATTTCATGATAAAATCGTGAGCGTTCGATAGTTTGGCTGCTTCCACGACCATTTCCATGGTCGCCTCTAAATTTCCGTAACGTATATTCTCCGCGATTGTTGTGTCAAATAGCACGGGTTCCTGGCTGACGATCCCCACGTTGCTTCTCAACCAGGCGACATTTAGTTTTCGGAGATCGCGACCGCCAAGAAGAATCTTCGGTATGCAGTAAATTAATTTTAAAAACTTTGAATATACTAAAATAAGCAGGATAAGATCGGAGTATAAATGGAATCATGAAAGAATATGAAGTATCTGGTAATGAGTCTGTTTATGCAGCTTCGAAAATTACCTGCCCGTTAACCGGATCGTAGAATCTCTGAAGAAGTTGTATGCACGTCGATTTTCCGCAACCCGAACTCCCAACTAGCGCCACAGTTTCGCCTTTCTTGATGCTGAAGCTTAGATTTTTTAAGACCTGAAATTTAGACCAGGATTGTCGTCATATAACATCACTTATAAAGATTATGGTATTTTTTTGGTAACGCTGCTTATCGATTTTAATAGCTCACCCTAACATCCGGTCTAGAGGGGTACTGAAATTCAACGTTTTTGAACTCAATGAAGTTCTCACTTAAGTTCTCAATTCCCGCGAGCTCGATGTCGTTAGAAACAGAATCAGAATCAGGGCTGCTGATCGTGGGTTTCCTCTCGATGATTTCAAAAATTTTCGCCGCAGCTGCCTTCGATACGGAAAAGATTTCGATATAGGGCCAGGCCAAGCCAACGTTCACTGCACCGAGCATTGTACAGAAAAATACCTGTATTCAAAAAGGCTTCGTTACTTATTATGACGGAATATATAAATAGCAATCAAAATGTTCCCCCAAAGGGCAAAAGACAGTTCGAAAATCTGTCTAAATTGAGACAACTCATATTCTTACAGCAATCAAGACATTTGCATCGTAGTCTCGTTCCTCAAACGGCAAATGTCTTTCTTCCAGAATCAGTGTGATGCCGTACCAGATAGACAGTGCGTAATTGGCATAAATACCAAGACAATGCACCCCACGACCAAAGCCGGATGCCAAGCCCAGCTTCACGTTTAGATCGTAACTGTCACTCAGTTTCGTATTAAATCTTTCCAATTCAGAATTTTGGCCACCGAAAGCAACGACAGTTTTTATTGCCGCAAGCGCTTCTTCGGCTATCGAGGAAGCGTCGCCAAATGCATCCAGCTCTTTTTTCGAAAGGCCAGAAGTTATCTGAGATAAAAATGAATTAATTAAAAAATGAAAAAAATTGTGTTAATTCCAGCTTTTGTCTGTTTTGAATTTTTACGCATGAAGATAAGTAAAGGCTTACCCTTGCTACAACTGGAAGGATAAAAGTGGTAATTGGTACAGTCGCCAAACAAACAAGGGCGAGCTTCCAGCCATAGCAAAACGCAAAGATGATGTTGACGACAAATATCGTCATGTGATTAATGAATATTGGAACTTTTTCGCCTATGCCTTCCTCGAATTTGACAATGCTTCTGAAAATTCAATAAACAATCAAAATTACGTATCAAAAGAAGAAACCCATTTTTTTATATACGTGTAATGAAATTGTAAAAAAAAAATTATTCCCTTTTACTCTTCGCTTAATTAAAAAATTCGATCGAATTTTTAAGAAGAGAAGAATGTGACGCTTAAGTACAGCACTGTTCGAAAGTTAACAAATTATCTCTCTCTTAATTAACAAAAGAATCTCAGGAAGATATACGTACCCCGTTAATTCAGTAGCTACTTTTCCACTCTGCACTTTGTTATCGTACCAGCTAATGTCCTGATGAAGTACGGATTTCAGATACTTCTTTCGTATTCGAAAAGCTTGTCTCTGACTCGTATAATTGAATACCATTACGCTTACGTATACGAGAATAAACATTGCCAGACCGATGATAGTATTTCTAATCGCATAAGTTTCAGCCGCGCAGTAGATTGTCTTTTTGGTTGCAGTTGTGTTTGTTACACTTTCTAATTCGATATTAACGATATCATTCACCAAGTCAGCAAATGTATAGAGATTTATTGGCACTAGGCATCCACTTCCAATAGCGCATATAACTCCGAGGAACATGAGGACAATTTCGAATATGTCTGCATAGCGAAACTGAAAAAAAATCCGATAACATTTGAAATATAATGGATAATATGATGGACGAACGGTGGATCGGAGAATCGAACACAATCTCCTCACGTTTCCGATCTTTACAACATTTATCGAAAGTCTCACCAATTGAAATAGCGACACCGCTTGGATTTCTTCTTCTTCGTTCGATTTCTTCGGTTCGTCGGGACTCCTAAAATTGCATAGCACTTTTTTTTTTATCGAAAAACATTTTTTTGACTAATTTGAAGATGGGAGTGAAACTTAGCGCGAAAAGTAGATAATTTGAAGGGCTCAAAAAATGTTAGACGTGTAATTTCCTTACGTTTCAGACAGGAGAACGATCGTAGGATCTTCATCTTCTTGGACGCTCGAAACATATGACACATTTGGTGTCTTCGGTGCTACTTTATCCTTCATGTCTGATCGTTAATAAATCTTCAATAGTAGCTTTTTCAGGTTTTTCGTCGGGTAACGATTTTATCATTTCGTTTCGACAAATAAATAAATAAAATCAAACTCAGCACACAAAATACGGGAATCAATAATTCGATAAATTTATTTAAACTCAAAAATGCTGACAGACGAAGTATTCGAAGGAAACCCTGGTTCCATAATCTAAAAGTTCACAATATTAAATCGACAATACCCGCTCAAGCACACGCATACGCACACGCACGCACACTCGAGGACGCTCGTGTCGCGGAAAGGTTCAGGTATATCGACGCTTGACGGCAAAAAGTCAAAGCACACCGTGTGCCAGACACAGAACACACATTGTTAATGAATCACCCAGCCCTTAATCACACTCACCCAAAATCGATGATCCCAAGGCGATTGAATATTAACTCAAAAATAATTGATTCAAAATTTTCTCAGATAAACTTATGAGATAAGATAGCTTCGCCACGATACCGCTCGTCGGTAAACAAAGCCGGTGCGCGACCTTACACACAAAATCCAAAATACAAACTCATCAAACCATAACGGGAACTCACCCGGTTAGAAAATTGATGGCAAGGAATCTACTCGGTACCAGCACCTGAACGCACGATGTGCCGGTACGATACAGACATGTGTGTCCGCAGGTGACGATATTGTGAAGGCACGGAGTTTTGGCATCAGAATCTGCTTGTCCAGTTCCAGCTCGCCGTGGAGCTCCACGATCTCGACGTGAAGTCCCAGAGCGACCTGGAACTGCACACTAGCAGCTTCAGACCGTCACCGTAAATACACCGTCACAATGGCGTCACCCGTGGCCTCATTCGACACACGGCGTGTCGAATGAAGCACGGCTTTTGTTTCTGGGCACGTTCTCTCGGGACTGACTGAACAAAGCACGTTGTTGGGTACAGAACATTATATCTCGAACGGCTTTACGACAAGCGACAATAAAAAAAAGAAAATATCGACTACCGCGGAGAAGAAAGGTGATGTCACGGCGATAAACCGGGCTTGTGTGTGCTCCGATATTTTCTCTTTTTACCGGGATGGCTAGTAAGAGAATCTCTGGGAGAAAAGGTGCCGGTCGAGAGGAGAGTGGTGTGGAGTTGCTGATGCAGAGTTGGTAGGACGTGCGAGGGAACGTCTGTCGAATTCTCGGCGAGTATTTGATGCAGGTTTCTAGAGGAGGTTTGCCGAATACGTAGGACAAGACGATGTTGGCCGATGATGCGGTAGTGAAAGTAGTAACTATGGAAGACGCGATGATGAAAGGCCTGGAGGCGAAGAAGATAGATGACGCTAGGGGTAAGAAAGATGCGTATGTTAAAGAGAGGAAGGCCAAATAAGGGGAATGATGGCAAAGAAGAGTCGGGGAGGATAGATCGATACCTCTTAAGAGGAAGAGGAAGAGCCGATCCTGCAAGAAATGTACGACGTCGAAAGTAGAGAGAGAGTGAAACGTGCGCCGGTCAGCGTGGAGCGCGAGGAGATTACCGAAGGCAGCGGTATCGTTGCGCCGAGGATAAGAGGTATCGAGTAACGAAGGGCAAATGAGTGGTGACGAGGTGGAATGGAACAGTTCGGATGAATGAATGAATGAATGAAGTGATTGATTGTACGGAAGGAGCAAGGTTCCTCTAGGCACATACATACAGAAAATGATCATTCCAACATTGATAGAAAGAGGGGGGCGGGGATGAGAAGGGGATGCGCCGTAGCGAAAATTCCGAAGTACGGAAAATCCTTACTGACAAACACTCAATGGCATTCCGTCTCTTCTGTTGTTTCCCGAAGGGATGGACGCCAGGTGCGATATCTCGCATCGAGGAGGAACGCGGCAACGTGCCCGACTCGCTGCTGTCATGATAACAAAATCAGTTAAATAAATTAAATAAATAAATAACTTAAATTAAACGCAACACCCCAAATACGGGAACCAACGACTCGACAAATTCATTTAAACTCAAATAAATGCCACGAGGAAAAAACTGAAGTACTCGGAGGAAACCCTCGTCCCGTGATATACAGTTTGCAATGTTCACAATCTGGAGAAGCTCGGAATAACCGACAATGCTCATACACACTGGCACACCCGCGGACGCTCACGTCGCGGGAAAGCTCACACTTAATATCGCGTGCCGACACAAAGTCCATGCACAGCGCGTGTCTGACGCATAACACACGTCTTCCCGTCGACCATACTGCCAAACATTATTGTAAATTTAATGTACAATTATGATGAAAAAAGCAATACATTTTTTTAATTGAAATTGAAGTAAGTGATTAATGTTAAAGTACCTTCATTGTAAAGTTAAAGTAAATTATTAAAAATAAAATTGAAACATTAATTATTCATCACAATTGTACATGAAATTTAATATACGAGTTTTTGCATAAAAACGGCCAGTCCGGTACATTAAATTTCATACGAATTTTTTTTTCAGTACAGCCCAATTATTATGGCCTATAACACAATTTATGCGTTACAGCTCGCCGTAGACGACACGACGCACAGGCGACTCCCCATGAAAATCCCAAGGCGTCGAAGCTATTGAACCCCAACGATATAATAATAAAACTGCGGCTTCGCTGCAGACTCATACGCGAGTTCCCGGACTCGCCGCGCGACTTTACATAAAGCAAAAGCGAAACGCACACACACCCGCGTCGAATTACGCCGTCTCGTTCTATCGAGAACAGCCGAACGATGCACGCTGCTGGCTACCGGAAATTATCCTACACTGATAAAAACATACGGTTGAATCAACTAAGATTCGGGCAGGGACGTTCAATTAAATATTTTGTTGGTACCGCTAAATAATTGGTTAGTTCTACAATTTGTTGGGTGATTTCACCAAAATATTTTTGAGTCATTAAAACATTTTGTTCGACCAACTAAATATTTATTTGAACGTCCCTGCCCGAATCTTAGTTGGTCCAACGGTACTTTTTTATCAGTGTACGCACCGGGTTAGAATAAATGATAAACGAACAGAATATAAACTACCGTGAAAGCAAAGTTTCCTGAACGAGAAGCTTACCGAGATCGAGGCAGTTTGCCGCTAGCCGACACGGATCTTAAACGCCGCTTCGTTCCTTCCTTTGTCCTTCAACGGGAACAAATTGTACACCCAAAACTGACGTCCGAACCACTCGATTTCCCGACGGGAAGTGCCCCGAAGATTAACGATCTTCGCTTAAAGCTCCCCAACTCCCCACTCTCTGCCCAACCGTTACGTTTGGGCAGAGTGTGGGGACTTTCCGTCACCACGCGGCCCTTCGCAGTAGTAGGCATTTCTCTCGCGAGGCAATAATCGCGTATGCCCGGTCTCACAGCGGTACTCAGTCCCCACTGCTTTGAGAAGTTCGAGAATCCGGCAGCTGCAGTTTCCGATACAACGAATACTTGGAACGAATCTTCTGGTTTGATATCGACCGCTCATCGATACTTCTTTCGTGACTCCAACAGCAGAGGGGTGGGATCTGGATCCTTCGTGATCCTCGGGAATGAGCATCCCTGCACTCGGCGAAACAAAAACCGAGCATGCCGTTTGCACATTTTATTTTACAGCCGATAGTTTGTTTCGATCTCATTCGCGTGACTCGTGATAACGGACAATTTATTGAAATATATTTTAGCATTCGTTTAAGATTGTCTCCAGACTGGGGTAAAAATCGCCGATTGATTGCCATAATACTATATTTATTTAAATAAATTTGATATTTTTACTGTCTTTTTCCGTTTTGAAGACAAAGCATGTCGTAGTAAAGTCCACGATTTTGTATGAGCTCCTCGTGACTGCCGATTTCTGCTATCGAGCCTTGGTGAAGGACACAAATCTTGTCTGCGTCCTCGACTGTCGACAATCTGTGCGCGATGAGAATGCACGTTCTTCCGGTCTTGGCCTCATTGAGGGCGGCTTGCACGATCTAGGAAGTAAGATTTATGAATAATAAATCAATAAACGATAACAACCGATCTCATCCATCGAGTAAAAATTTGTTGACTATTTTAAGTGGGGCAGTAAGAGAATATATAGGAAGACGAGACAAAGTTAATCCCACACGGATTGGTCGGATAACAATGCCTCGTCGCAAACGTACCTTTTCACTTTCGGTGTCCAGAGCCGAAGTTGCTTCGTCCAACAAAAGAATCTTCGGGCTTCTAATGAGTGCTCTGGCAATGGCAACTCGCTGTTTCTGTCCACCCGAAAGCATCGTGCCTTTGTTACCCAATTTTGTTTCGTATCCCAATGGAAGCGACGTTACAAAATTGTGAATGTTTGCCTTCTTCGCGGCGGCAATTATATCTTCCATCGGTACTCCCTGGGTGTTGTCACCGTAAGCTATATTCTCCTGAATCGTTCTGGCGAATATCGTCGGTTCTTGCTCCACCAGACCCAATGACATTCTCAGCAAAGATTGTGTAATCGTCGCGATGTTTGTCTCGTTACATGCCTGAAGAATTGAAACCCCGAATTCGAGTATTTTATTGTTTCATATTTCATACGATTCCATTCAACGTTAGAGGTTTTTTTAAATTTTTCTTCGTAAAACTTAATGGGATTTACGATAAAAGGAGAAAGTCATTGCTTACAACAGTGCCTGAGATAGGATCGTAGAAACGCTCCAGGAGCTTGATGACCGTACTTTTTCCACAACCACTGGGACCTATCAAGGCGATAGTTTTTCCAGCTTCTGCCTTGAGATTCAGAGTGTCCAAGACTGTGACACCCGGTCGTGTCGGGTACTCGAAAGAAACCTCGCTAAAGTTCACCTCAGCTTCATCCTTCTAGAAATATTATAATATTATGCTATTCCTCATACTTTTCGGTTCTTTAAGTAAAACTTGTTTTGTACCATGTTATATTCCTGGGGATCTTTGGGATCTTGAACCTTTGGCACTCTGTTCAGCAGATCAATTATCTTGGCCGCAGCTATTACGCCTTTCTGAAGATTTGGTGAAAAGGCAGCTGCTTGACCGACCACCATCGTACCAGCGATAAGGCACTGGGATACTCTAAAAACGAAAGTATACCGTGAATATCGCGAAGATCTTACGAATTGTCAAACAATTTACATAGTACTCACTTAAAAACGCGTGCAAAGTCGACGTCACCATTCCGAGCCAAATATCCACCGTACCACATGACCGCGGAGTAAGCAAAATACACGCCGGATTTGAAAAGTCCGTATACGATGCCTCGGTAATGAGTGTTCCTCTTAGCCTGCTCAAATGCCGGCACTACAGCGCTAACATAATCCTTGTAAAATGTTTCTTCACGTCCTATACCTGCCACGGTTCGTATATTGCTAACGGCTTCGATCGCAACCTGTTGACCGACAAACCACATTGTCTAACGTGAGATACAATAGGAATGGCGAATTTTGATAACATGATTCAATAGCTTTCATACTTTTGTTGATTTTTCCAGGGACTTGTGATAATTCAGTGTTTCATTTTTGTAAACACGACCGTGTGCGAAGGTTGTCACAAGAATAATTGGAATGAATGCCATTCCAAGCAAACCCAATCGCCATTCGTAAGAAATAGATAGTCCAATGCCGATGAGAATGGTGCTGATGGATTGGAGTATCATGCCGATACGTTGACCCGTCGCACCCTTGACAGCGGCTGCCTCTGTCGACAATTTAGCACAAAGTGCACCAACGCCGTTCGACGGTTCGTCGAACCAAGCCATTTCTTGTTTTAGCATCGCGTCGAACGCAAATCCTCGAAGTCTCGTCGTGAGACTTTCGCTGGCGATGGTCAGCAAAAACATCTGTACATATTCGGAATTATTTTAAGATTATACCTAATCAGTTTCATGTTATTGACAAATTAAGTAGGGGGTCTGGTTACATTCCCGGCCGAAATGTGAGCGTCAACACCTTCCGTGCGAACGCTCGCGCTTTCACGGTAGCGGTCCAGCCGCTGCACCTGCGACGCGCGAGCAGCGGCCGTCTTATCGCGCGGAGGAATACTATGTCGCGCGCAGCAATAGGCGAGGGCCCTACTTCCGTCAGGCCCTTGCACCTGTTCATCTCAGAGTCCCGCATCTGTTAGACGCTCACTCTCCTTCATTCACGTTCATTATAATAAAACATTTATTCGGACTTCAATCATCCATACGCATTCATTCTCACTAACTCCTCGACCATACCTGACGACTGTTACACAAACTAGTGAAAAAAATTGTTCAACCAAACAGCCGGCAACCTAGCTTTTCTTTTTGCGAAAATTCATTCATCAATATATTCGAATACATATAAATTTTTTCAGATTTTTTTTCTAATTTACTTGGATGAAATTCTACTTTGTATTCCGTAATAACTGTAATCCAAACCAAAGCAGTAAAAATCGTACCTGCATGAAAGTTGTGGTTCCAATAATAACACCAGCTGATATAAAGTAAATTGCATACGTGGCTGATTCATGCTTCACGAAATCGTCATCAGGATTCGATAGCATCTGAAGACAGAAAAATGAAATGATACGACTTCTTCACATTTTTCAAAAGTACTGAAATTCTTACACACCCCTAGAATATCTCCGAATAATATACTGAACAAAGGCATCGAAGAACCAGCTACCAGGGACGCCGTTCCCGCAATGAGTATCAGCTTCCATTCTGGCTTGTTTAGCTTCAAAACTTGCCACATTCCAGCTTGGGTGTTAGTTTTCTTCGAGTTGGTTACATCAGCGGACACCTGGTCAAAGATGATATGAAGAACTTTCTACACAATATTGTTTTTATCGTAGCAGCCTGGGCAAATCCAACCAGAGAGATCTACACATTCGCACCTCGGACGTCATTGTGATTGGTTCGAGATCTTCGTCGATTTCTTCCACGTGGGTATTTGTCGCAGAAAGTTTTTGCTGAGATTCGGAAAATTGCGAAACTTGAGCGGTAACCAGAGCATGATAGTATCCGTTAAGTTCCATCAACTCATTGTGCTTGCCTTGTTCCACAACGTGCCCGTCCGAAAGAACGATTATTTTGCTGGCACCGCGTATAGTCGTTAATCTGTGCGCAACAATAATAGTTGTTCTTCCTTTATGAGCCTGTCAAAAATAGAAGGTGTCGTGGCTTCGTCACAATAAATTCTTTGAAATTCATTTTAGAAATAAAAATCCGTTTTGCGTGTTACCTTGTCAAGGGCAGCTTGAACCTTCGATTCGCTTCGAGTATCCAACGCAGAAGTGGCTTCGTCTAGAAGCAAAATTGCTGGATCTCTGATCAGCGCCCGTGCGATTGCGATTCTTTGTTTCTGCCCACCAGATATTTGAGCGCCCCTTTCACCGACCAACGTATCATATTTCTGTACAAAAACATTTATTCAAGAGAACGTTCATTCATTTGTTTGACTACTCAAATCGGATAAACAATTCATCCAAAATATATTGAATTAGCAATTTCTGTAACTCTGGCACTCTTTCATTTATTCAGAAAGAAAAAATCTTCGTTTGGAAGTATACTAATTTGGAGATCGTTGTTGTCAGTAAATCAATAGTATAATCGGCCAAGTCGTTCGCATCTCGTTAGTTTATGAAACGGACAGGTTGGATTCCTTACCGAAGGCAATTTCATGATAAAATCGTGAGCGTTCGATAGTTTGGCTGCTTCCACGACCATTTCCATGGTCGCCTCTAAATTTCCGTAACGTATATTCTCCGCGATTGTTGTGTCAAATAGCACGGGTTCCTGACTGACGATTCCCACGTTGCTTCTCAACCAGGCGACATTCAGATCTCGGAGATCGTGACCGTCAAGAAGAATCTTCAGTATGCATTAAACGAATTTAAAAAACTTTGAATATATTAAAATAATCTGAATACGATCGAAGTATAAGTGGAATCATGAAAGGATATGAAGTATCCGGTAATGTGTCTATTTATCCAGCTTCCCAAATTACCTGCCCGTTAATCGGATCGTAGAATCTCTGAAGAAGTTGTATGCACGTCGATTTTCCGCAACCCGAACTCCCGACTAGTGCCACAGTTTCACCTTTCCTGATGCAGAAGCTTAGATCTTTTAAGACCTGCAATTTGGACCAAGATTATCGTCATGTAATATCATTTAGAAAGATTTTGATTTTTAGGTAACGCTGCTTATCGATTGTAGTGGCTCACTCCAACATCCGGTCTAGAGGGGTATTGAAATTCGACGTTTTTAAACTCGATTAAGTTCTGAAATGCCGCAAGCTTGATGCCATCAGGATCAAGGCTGTTGATCGTGGGTTTCCGCTGGATGATTCCAAAAATTTTCGCCGCAGCTGCCTTTGATACCGAAAAGGCTTCGATGTAGGGCGAGGCCATGCCGATGTTCATCGCACCGACCATCGTACAGAAAAACACCTGTACACAAAAAGATTTCGTTACTTATTACGACTGAACATATGAATAGCAATAAAAAAAAATTCTCCCGAGGGGCAAAAGACAGGACGAAAAATCGCTCTAAATTGAGATAACTTAAATCCTTACGTTAATCATCACAGCTGCATCGTAATCTCGTTCCTCGACCGGCAAGTGTCTTTCTTCCAGAATCAGTGTTACACCATACCAGAGTGACAGTGCGTAACTGGCATAGATACCGAGCCAAAGGAACCCAAAGCCAAATCCGGATGCCAAGCCCATCTTCACGTTCAGTTTGTAACTGATAATCAGTTTCGTATTAAATCTTACCAATTCAGCATTTTGACCACCGAAAGCAACCACAGTTTTTATTGCCGAAAGGGCTTCTTCGGCTACCGAGGAAGCTTCACCAAATGCATCCAGCTCTTTCTTCGAAAGGGCAGAAGTTATCTGAGATAAAAATGAATTAATTAAAAAATGAAAAAACGGCGTTCGTTCCAGCGTTTCTCTTTTTTTTTTTTTTTTTTTGAGATTTGCATAGGACGATAAGTAAGTAAAGGCTTACCCTTGCTACAACTCCAAGGATAACACTGGTAATTGGTAAAGACGCTAAGCAAACAAGGGCGAGCTTCCAGCCGTAGGAAAAGGCGAAGATGATGCTGAAGATGAAGATCGCGATGTGATCAATGAATATTGGAACTTTTTCCCCGATACCTTCCTCGAGTTTGATAACGTCTCTGAAAATTCAATAAACAATCGAAATGACGTATCGAAAACAGAAAAACATTTTTTTAAAAATATATGTATGATGAAATTCCTTTAAAAGAACACGGCATTTTACTTCATTTTACTCTTCGCACAATAAAAAAAATTCGCTTGAATTTTTAGGGAAAACAGAATTTGACGACAAAATTCTACACTGTTCGAGAGTTAACAAGTTTTGGACTGTCAGGTCAACATACGTACTCCGTTAATTCAGTAGCTACGTTTCCGCTTTTCATTTTATTATCGTACCAGCTAATGTCCTGGTGAAGTACGGATTTCAGATACAACTGACGTATTCGAAAAGCTTGTCTCTGACTCGTATAATTGAACAGCATTACGCTTACGTATACGAAAATAAGCATAGCCAGACCGATGATAAAATTTCCAATCGCGAAAGTTTTAACCGAGTCGTAGATTGTGGTTTTGGGTAGGGTTGTGTTCGCTGCAGAAGCAATTGCACGTCCCATTTCCACATTAACGACGTCATTCACCATCTTGGCAAATATAAAGATATTTGCCGGTACTAGAAATCCACTTCCGATAGCGCAAATAACTCCGAGGATCATGAGAACAATTTCAAACTTGTTCGCATAACGAAACTGAAAAAAAAATTCTGATAATATATTTATTATAATTGATAATATGTTGGAGAAGCAGTTGATCGGGGGATCGAACGCGATCTCTACACATTTACGATATTTACAACATTTATCGAAAGTCTCACCAATTGAAATTGCGACACCGCTTGGACTTCTTCTTCGGTCGATTTCTTTGGTTCTTCGGGTTTCCTAAAATTGAATTAGACTTTTTTTTTGTCGAAAAACAACATTTATCAGATTAATTTGAAGATGAGTGTAAAAGTAGGCATGAAAAGCGAATAGTTTTGAAGGGCTCAAAAAAAACTTTAGAAGTTTAATTTTCTTACGTTTCAGGCTGTGGATCCGTCGAATGATCTTCGCTCTCTTGGACACTCGAAACTTTTAACAAATTTGGCGTATTGGGTGCTACTTTATCCTTCATGTCTGATCGTTGGTAAATTTGCAATCGTAGCTTCTTCGGGTTCTTCATCGCGTCACGATTTTATCATTTCTTTCTTACGATACGAATTATATATAGCAACACTTCTGACACTGGCAGCGCATCTATCGTTCGCGTTGACTACTTTGCGGTGAATGAAAGCACCAAGAACCGTCGACGTTTGATAGCTATCACATTGATCAGGAAATATTATCTTATCGGTTCATTGGGCTATAATACCAGTCTCATCCACACTCACTTTTTTACTGTACTATCTTGCGCACGTGTCTTCGTTATATGGATGTGTTTTATTTAAAGTATTATTAAGCAGCCCGGAGAATAGAAGAGCGCGGCCCGAAGGACGTTGGTGTTAACGAAGCGAGATCGGGATCAACGATGCCCAATAAACGGAACAATGCCAAAGCTAAGAGCGTCAGCTATTTGGAATAGAATATGCAGTATGGCGTTCAACAAATATTATTATATTACAGACGATGATGCATGAACGTTTGGTTGGGTCGAGATTTTCTACCCCTTGCCTGACAGATTATAAAAATCGTGAAAGAGCAAGACCTTGACATAAGACAAGCCATTATATACTACGCATCTACATGTATCAAACTTGATAATATAAAGATCGTTTTTTTTATATTCTATTAGCAGGTTTTTCTGGGTCTGGGTTTAAATTCCACAGCCCACAACGCGAGCGCGAAGCGCTCTCGTTATGTACTATGGAATTTATTACACTCGGTGCGAAAACGTCAGTTTTCCGCACACTTCGCGTGCACAAAACCGTCATTTTCACACCTTGCGAAGTAAAATTTGGTACGATACTCGTGCGAAAAACTTTTTCTGAACTCGTGTGACTGCAGCACTCACCTTCTGTTTGTGCTGCAAAGTCAACCTCGTCAGAAAAAGTTTTATCGCACTAGTAACTTAAAGTACTAATTTGCCACCAAGTGAAATAAACGACTATTTTTTAAACCGCAGTGACTTATTTTCAGTATAGCGTGGATTCTGATAGTAAAATGAGATCCAGGTATCTGCATTGCCGACCGAAAGTACCTGTGACAGGCGACCCATTAGTTCGCCAGCATCCACCAGGTGGCGCGTTCCTCTCTCGATAATAACAATAATATTCTGTCCTACAGTTTGTATATTCGGATTCCGTTGCAACAACTGGCAAGTTTCGAGTAACAAAACAGCCGATATTATGAACAACTGAAAGAGTACACGATAAATCGGACATCGATGGTCATAGGTCGATAAAGCGAACAAAAAATATTAACCACGATGACTTCATCGACGGACGTTGTTACGGTAATGAACTTTCGTTTAATATTTTTTTGTCATCACGTGCGTTCCAACCTCTCGCCTAAAGCATAGACAGTGCGCGTAAAGTCGCGAAAGAGTATTATCATTAATGATAAATCTTTTTTTTCTGATTTAGCTACGAATGCAAGGATGTCTGAGTTTGCCGCTGGTGCAGCGATGCAGAGAACTGGCGATCTTGATAGACGAATCCAGTACAACGGAGCTTCAGCATGTTTTTCCGATACTCATAGACTCGCTGTTCGGCCTTTCGAATCGTGTCGGCTGGGGTCTTCACTGTATAAGTCTCAAGCGTAATCCACAGGAGTACGAAATGCTTTACCATTTCTTGGGTCCGCAGGGTCCAATTTTTTCACTGTGCTACAAACTTCTGCCGGACTGCTATCTGAAGTATAACTTTCCAGTGTCATACCTGCCAGTAAGTAAGAGCTCTTTCCCAAAAAAAAATTTCATCTTTGAAAATTCTATTGTCCACGAAAAAAAAGGTATTTCATAAATTTTTGTCTTTTTTTTAGGCAAAAATTCGATCGATGCTGGAAGACGGAATAATACCGCCATTCTATTCCGACAAGATAAAGGACGATCAGAGCACTCGAATATCATCCGCTTTGTCCATGAGTATGCTTTTTGAATGTATCTCATTGATTCTATCGCAGAGTTTTTTGTCCGTATGAATCCATAGTTTTTTGGTAATCCTGGAAATCATGGAAATATCATCATTTTTGTTATGTTCTGGAATAATTAAATTGCACTCAATATCCAAATGATACGCTGTATGAACAACTGTTATTTCCATGAAATAATAATTGTATTTTTTGTCAGATCCTTTCGAATACTACGTGTTCCATTTTGCGTATCACCTTACGAATCCGTGGTTGCAAATACAACAAACGGAAAACGTCTGGATGAACTGGGAGACGGTTTATGTACAGCTAGCTCACTCGTATCTCTATCACTTTTTGCCGCGAGACAATTCACCGGTGTTGCCGGTAATTGGTCCTTACGTGAAAAAAACACCACCCCGAAAGCTCATGCAGTCACTGGAATCTAAACGGTGAGTATTTAAATAATTTCGTTAAATACTCCTATTTTCTTGAGGTTTTAATGGCAGAAGAGGAACGTGAACTGATTCAGCTAACTTGGCTTCAATATATTTATATTTATCCTGTTATTCTGTAGTTCCAGTGGAATGTTAAGTATGCTCTATGTAAATGTTATCGCTTGTCCTTTCGGCATCGCCTGTTTGTTTTCATCTCATCTGTATATGGCGTTAGCTCTCAAGGGAGCCCGTCTTAGAACTTCATTACCAATGATAAATCATTATAATGATTATTAATATTATCATGTATTATTTGTGCAGATTGCAAACACCTAGGCTACTCCGAACCTCGATATTATCACCTTTATCGACGAGTCCTCAAAGTGCTCCGCAACAGCAGTGCCTGCCCCAGGTTTGGCGAAGCGAAACGGTCGTGCAGGTCTTCCTCGATTTTTGGATGGAGTACACGGAGGACGATCAACTATCGCTGCAGCTCAATACTTCGGTATCTGCATCAATGCCGCGACGGGTAAGCGTATCTTCGTATAAATTTTTAACGCAAACGTAGTCCATACGAGGACTTGTCTCTCGAGTTCTCGTCAGAAGGCCTTATTTGATATCAAGCTCGACAATGCGTGTAACGTTCGACTATTTAGTACTCACTACTAATACCGAACGAAAATTGATTACAGCAGAGCATACATTCCGGAGAGCACATAAGACTTGTACGAGCATTCATAAAAACGTTGCACGAGTTTGCGAACAGCGCACGTGGTGACAAAAGCGCTATGGACGAATTGAAAAGGTATTTATAATTAACAATAAAAATTACCGATAAAAAATTGGGTGTAAACATCTGAATATGTTATATATTCGGTAGTTTTTCAGCTAGCAGTTTAAAGAATAAAATAAATGTAAGTAACTTCTTGTATTATTCTAGAGTAATTCTTCCGTCGGTCCAGGGAAAAATTTACACATTTCTACGCAAAGCAATTCACCACTGGCCGTTGGACAGTTCGTTTCGATTGATTCTCGAAGCTTGGCTCAGTTTTATACAACCGTGGCGTTATGTACCAGAAGTTGGATACACGAAGGAAGGGTTAGTAAGTTTATTGGGCGCCAGCTTATGAACCTTAAGATATCCAAGTTCATTTTTTTTTCGTCCAGCTCCAAAGCGCTGAATTTTTTTGCAATTCGAAGCTAGGAGAAAAAATCTACTAGGGAGAAATAATGACCAATACAATTAATATATTTCAGGAAACCCGAAGAAGAAGAGAGAGGAAAAATTCACGACGAGTCGCGATGGATATCTTTCGTGGCCAACAATCTTTTGGCTTATACAGCAATTTTTCAGCAACTGTTGCCACGCTTCATGCGAACGGATCTCGTAGCTCCGAAGAACGCATTGATGCTGTTCCGGGTGACAAAGGTCTTCGCTCAACCGCATCTCGCGCATATGCTTTCCGAAGCTGAATGTTGTATGGACGAAACAAATATTAGCCGAGGAAAAATATCGACGAATCAGTGGTCAGCAGTCGTCAGGCAACAGATTCTGGAGCTCGAGGGACCAACGTATCAATACGTTCCCATGTTTTCCACTGCTACGGTGTCACAGGTACAAATCTTCTCCTTTTGTTTTTTGGAGCAATTAAATATTTGTCGGCAATATGTAATCTAGTTTCTCTTACTTACGCAAGAAAAATAGGGAACCCAAAAAATCCTTAATAATAGACAATTCAAGTTGTGCCGAAAGCGTAATACTTCTTTGATATCAGTTAAATGTAAATACGGGATTAATATTCATTGCACACCTTTCAGATTGTCTGGTTTCTGAGCACGCTAAAACAGTCTCATTTGACGGCGTCGAGCATTGTCGAAGCTCTGGAGAAAAGACGAACGGAGCGAAGATTTTTACTTTCAGTTTGGGAATTTTTTAACGGGGAGGACAACACATCGGACGAAATCGGGCTCGCTGAAAGGCGACGAGTGCCGGGATTTCTAGCGAGTGCTCAGCAACAGCTGATCGACATTTTTCAAGTAACTGTCGAAAGCATTAACACATTAGATACAAAATATATTTTCATCAGTTGATATTAACTAAGCTTATTTCAATTCAAAGATAAGATTGGAAGACATTCCGCAAGTAGCGATAGCCCCGGATCAGGAGTATCATGACAGCATACTATCGACATCCTTCTGTCACCCGTCCCACGTAAATGTTTCAGAAAATGTAGAATTATTTTTCAAACATCATATTTAGAATGTAATCTCCGTTATTTCTTTTATGATTTTCTGAAAATATATATATTTTTTTTCACTGAACAGATCGATTCGAGTTTGGATACCAGCAGACCCGGAGTTTACGTTCCCAAGCAGAACGAGCGACAGAATTGTCGTTACATCGAATTCATGGGCGATCCGGAGCTCCAGCCAGTGCGGACAAATGAATTCGTATTTTTAGTCAGAAAACTTTACAGACTCTGCGAGTATATAAACAGAAAGGTAAATATTTCCCACGCAAAAATGTAATGATTTTGAAACTTATGTAATTTTTTTTAGTACGAAAGAGAAATCACCGCAGCGTATCATAAATGCGATTTTTGGGGAAGAGTAGCACGAAGAATCTTGATTCCACCCACAAAGGTCGTGCAACTACCGAAAAGAACGATCAATGGATTTACCGATATTTCAAGAAAAGAAATCCCCCCGCGACTGTCGCTGCGGCCACTCGCTAGTCACAATTTTATGGTCGCGATGCTTATTGGAGCTTGCATTTTTTGGACTATCGGGTATGTGATTATTTTCGTTGTCGACCAATCAAACCCGGTAATTTATGTCTGGAAATATTAAACGAGTTCTTGATTCATTTCTGATTCAACACATTTTTTTTTTTTCTTGCAGTTACGGAATTTCAGGATTTTTACTGATAACTTTTATCGCCTGGTTCACCTACGTGATGTTGCGGGCAACTTGCGATCCGTGGCTCGGATCCGACATCAATATCCCGTTGAATCCAAACACCACCGCTTTTTCGATGAACTGAGAAAAAAAACTTGCTCGGTAATCGAATTATACAGTTATCCACTTGACGAACATTACGATCTTTGCGATCGTGCGATATACATTGTATCATTTCGTAAACATCTACAATATGGAAAATAAATTTCCGTATATTCTTTCATTGTTTTATCGAGTTAATTCGTTGGGAAGGTAAACAAATTTTACCATCGTCTTATGGTAATAACACGATTATGGTATAAGCAGTGAAACGCAAAAAAAGATTACTTTTTGTAACACGTGCACGAAAAGTCCCTCTTTTCGTGCCTGTAAAATGTGGCAAAAGTGCCTGTAAATGTGAAAAAGAAGAAAAAAAATAGTAATAAGGTGAATCCGAGTCGAAATACGAGTTTCGTCGTGATAAAGGTACAGCGTGTATACATGACCAGCGTGAAACCTGTCGCTCATATTTATCTCGACCTTTTAATTGGATCTCTCCGCACCAGTGCGATGTCACCAGAGCTTTCCCAACGCTGTAATATATGTCAGCTTCCCGGGTGATCCTGCGTACTGGTCACATGTATACAAGAGATGATACTAATGCTGGATCACCAAGTCCTGGAGTCCTGGAGTCGATTTATGACGGTGGGGACAAGATGGATAAACGACCCCAGTCCTGTTCATCATTTTCCACGCAATACTTGTTGAGTTCTTTTTTTTTTTAACAACGACCAATCAATAAAGCGTGCGAATGTTCCACCTACTTGATGAATTATCGTGCTCTACTGTGACAACGGTATCGCTGATTCGACAGTTCTCTGCCGACATAGAGTTACCGACTCGGTAACCTGCCTTACCACGAATCGATCCTGCTGCTGATACAGCTATAGATAAAAAAACATCGCTTCGCTACGAAGCGATGTCGATTGGAAGTGTAGAAATTGTATTCGTTATCCTGGTAATCGAGAGCATCGATGGAATAGAGCGAGTCCCTATTCATATGCCGATTAATTTCTGGGATTATTGCGCATGCCCGATGCGCGCGAGTCACGACAACCTGCCGGAAACAAATAAATAAGGAATCATTTTTCAATGAGCACGGACCCGGATTGGCACCGTGAATATTTACAGTTTCATAACTCCTCGTCCCCATAGTCCGAAGGTACACAGGAACCGAACTCGCGATTAATGACGACTCACGTGACCCGATGTTATTCATGCCCAGATATATCGCAATTAGAGCCTTCTATGCAATCACAAATGTCACGTTATTTTCCAGTTAGGTACAATGAAGAAGCCGGAATGAATCGCATACCTCTATGAAACTTGTTCGTACCTCGTTAACGGCCAACCGTCGAGCCAATCCGACATCAATCTTTCAGCTGCACCGCGTTTACCATAGAAAAGACACGAACGAAATTGTCCTCATCGGGCCTTGGGACAAATGCTAGCGCCTTCCATGGACTTTTTCCAAAAGTCATTCCATAGCAAAGAAAAAAAAATTATAAATCCAACATAGGGGAGAGCGGGGAAAAATGGGACAGTGGACAAAACGCAATGTTCCAATAACTTTTGGGTGGTTGTGGTGATGCTAAGTGAGGCAAAACGCGGATAAAAATCTGGATGTATGGTTGGGACAAAAGTGGTGATCCAAAAATTATTGGAAAATTGAGTCTTGCCCCGTTTTGCCCCGCTCTCCCCTATCGTCCGCGGAAGCTCCGGTTCAAAAACCCGTCAGCATCTTCACCTTTGATCGTCGATAGCACCGCGTTCCGGTTAAACGGCGCGTGGTTCGGCGTGTCGTTAACTTGACGGAAGGAAGAAACGGACATCGTTCCTTCGATATGGTCCGCACGACTGGCGAGGGAAGGGCTCGAAGATCGAACGGTGGGGAAGAGGAGGGGAAAGCCAAGGAGGATCCGACATCACGCGATATGGCGTACAGAAATGAGTACATAAGCTCGAAGAATAATGAGTGCGGACTAGTCGTGGTGAACGCCTCCACCACCACGACGACCGCTACAGACCAGCCACCTCCTCCACCTCAGCGAAGCGTCCCTCCATGTCAGTAGTAGCAGTCAGTTTAGCGGCACGGGGTTAAAGAGTCAGACGCGTACCGCGTCCTCGATTCGGTGCCATCATCATCGGTATCACGCTTTGTCGCACATTGACCTTGCACCTTGTTCGTGAAATACGCAACTTTTCCCGTTCTATTTTTCTTACCGGCTTCCGGCGAGCGAATCAATTATTTTCCTTAAAGAAGTATCAATAATTTTTCTCAGTTAGCAAGTACAAATTGCCGAATGGCGGTGGTGACGACGTTAAATCCGACATAAAAAGGCAAGGAGCTTTATCTCGATCCACGGTATCGTACATTTTTATCGTCGTCGAAAATGGCCTTTTGGCCTTTCTGGATTCGTTCGTCGTTTGTTTGATACCAAAATATTTTCAATGTATAGTTTCATATATATATATACTTTTACTCTCGGACAGTCGTGACCAAAGTGTAGAACATTTTTTATTCCGGTAAGTATGAAATTGGAGACGTTCATTTTCGCATCGCGTTTCGGCTGATTTTTTAATTTATAAATCAAATTGAATTTTAATTCAAACGTGGGGATTTTAGTGATTATAAATTAAAGAATGTTTTTATAAGACTCGAACGAGTGAGCGTGAATTGTACGAAAAATAAAAAAATCTCGCAACAGTTTTAGTCTTAGTAATGGAACTTAGTCCATCTCGGATCTTCGACTGTAATATAATTTAATGGTAGCCAAGCCTTCAATATCGAAGAAGAAACGTGAAATCCGATGAGTGCTCGCGAACGATCCACGTGGAGCCATGTGTGCGATAATATCCAAAACTTTCAAAACCGGTATCGCCGCATACTGGAATAGTCATTTAAGAAGGTCTCTCGATTTCGGAATAACATAGCGGCAGAAACTCTAATACGTCAGGGATTGCTCAACGACACTAAAAACTAGCCACAAGAGTGTCACGAAACTTCGGCAAATTTGGAGGTCGCTGACCCGCGGGCCATTCATTGACGCGTACGATCGGATGGACGGGTAGTAGAAGAGGTTGTTTTTCCGGAGCAAATTACATGATTCGTTAATTTTTAAAAATTATAATTTAATCAATCGAATATATACTATCAGTAACTATCTATATAGACGTCCCCCCTGCGAACTATTGGTATAGTAGAAAATACTATCCTTATTCTCAGTGCACAGTAAAAACTAAAATACCAAATTACTCTCCGAACTAAAAATAGATGTAATTTCACGACTGGTTTTTTGCTTGTCTGTATGAAACCCTTTTTCAATCACTCTTAGCTCTTCAATTCCGCCGCGCATTGTTTTTCCTCTCTCGAGGATTACAGTGTTACCGGCAATCCTATAGTCGCCATTCTCGCTTGCGCTGGTCGTCGTTCTATCTTAGCTAATTCCTCCACATCGTTGTATGCACTTTTCGTTCGCCTCTGCAAGCGTACATCGGAAACACCCTGATACTTTATAGCCAAGTTACGAACTCCGATATTGGATCGAAGGAGACCACTAAAAAAAAAAAGCCCGCAAGGAGTTCGAGTGCTCGAATAAGGGACGTAGAGAGTGGTAGTTACGTGTAAAACAACGCGAATCAACTTCCCGCCCGGTAAGCACCTGATCGAGTTTGCGAAAAAAAACTTTCCCTCCTTTCTGTTCGCGTCCTTTGTCACTGCTCGATATACCACCACCTACGCGGGAGCCCGACAAACTCGAGGGAATAAAGCTGGATACAATAGTCGAGGTAATGCGGGTCACCTACAAAAAAACATTCAACAAATTTGGACACTAATATTTATAGTTATCGAAGTTTAAAAAAATCTGTGAAAAAAATTGTCAAATTTAATTTTTTTTTCAACAATTCTCCCGTGGAAGCGTACTATTGCGTCGTGCTCCACAAAGAACGATCGATAAGAGTCGTGAACGAGACCTTGAAATTTCTCATTGAATTCGAGGAATGAAAAAGAATTTGAGGATGAAAAATTTACAACGAATTAAATGCGTGACGAGATGGAGATAAATCGGGAGATAAAATCACTGATATGACATAATAATCAATACGAGCATATGGAAACGGGACCGCGCGTAATGAGGCAAAGAGTCAAGTTGCACCGCATTACACATCAGTAAAATTATACCGACCTATATTAGTATAAATTATACTGATATAATTTTGCTATTGAGGATGTTACGTTTCATATCCGGCGATCCCTCTTGACGCGGAAGAGATAAAAGTTAAGTCTCGATTTCTTCGGTCACCAAAGCCGTAGAGCAAAGATGACCCTTTACTCGAGGGACGATGTAGATGCATCTGTTAGTACGTCGGGTCCGAATGACCATGCCGTAGGAAGATACGTTGCCGATAGTATCAAGGATTAACAAAGTATCGAGCCTCATTCCCCACGATCGAACTGTGTACAGAAAAAATTAAGGTCGAATGGCAGGACTATGTTTCCTCGGAAGCAAGAAAAAAGAAGCCAGTCTGTTTGCAAAGCTGAAAGGACAATAAAATCGCCAATCTCGCTGTACTGAATTGCTCTTTGTTGCAACCCAAAAGTGTCAAATTTTATGTTATCGGACTCTTTTTTTGTGCAGAACAATAATTCGACTTGAACTTAGTATTAAGTATTATTGATCCAAAAAAACATCTAAGATATATTTTTTATTTTTTGCAGAAGTCATTTTCTACCGGCTATCGATGAAACTGAGCAACCCTAATCTCGGGCGGATGATTGTAAGGTCCGATCGAGCAATAAAACAAAAACAATGAAAACTGATTAGAATGAAGGAGAAAATCAGGAAAAGAAGAAATCAACGAGATAACGATGAGAATACTTCGGAGGAAGTTATTGAACTATAAAACCAGTACATGCGAAATCCGTCACGAATTGGTACATTTTCGTTATCGGTGTTCTCAGGAGCTTCGATAAATTTTACTCAGATGTCGCGAATGCGGATATCTTCTCAACCTCAGACACCGATGCTGCACGAATCCGTTGAGATACGCCTCGGAGTGATTTCGCCCAGATGAGCGCCGTTGCGATGAATCTCACGGCGAGTCCGATGATCGAAAATCGAAAGAGCAACGGAAGACTCGTAACAAGGAGCAGTAAAACAGGAAGAAAAAGCGTCAAAGAAGCGACGATCATTATGTCGTTCACGTGGCCTCGCCCACCAACGAATTTCAATTCACGGCACAACACGCTAGGCTCGCGTGACGAAGCCATTAAATAATAATTAAATAATAGTACGAGGCTTCGTCTACGTGACTGGGTCGGAAACACCGAGTTCGCATTTTCCGGAACTGTTTCGAAACCGTCGAAGTCCCGGAAGTCATTTTCTATGACTCTCTGAAGACGAATCACGTGCTTCAAAACGTGTTTAATTAATTGAAGTTCGTTTTGGAATATCGGTCAAAGCATAAAATTCTTTGGGATGTAACAGTGTCTATCCGGTGTTGCCGAATTTGTCTTAGGTATATTTTTTTGAAGTTCCCAAAGAAACCGCGCAGATAGTACGCCGAGTTCGGCACACTGGAATCTAAATAAAAATAGATCGAAGGTGAAATTCAATATTCCTCGGGACTCTTCTGGTGCAGCGTTAACGTATCGTACAACTGTCGAAGTTAATACTCCAGTATGATCTTCCGGGAATACACGATGAAGAGGAATCTTAAAAAGACAACATGCTGGAATGAAAATCAACGAATTAATCAGATTATATAGAAGAAACAAAACGGTGAACGCGTGAAAAACCAAAGCTTAAGGAATCGTCTCAAAGATCGTTGAAAAAAATTGTGTCCTCACATTCTGCAAAGCGTCTGCAAAAGAAACTAGGTTGGTGAAAAAAAAGAAGAAAACCGGAAGGAAAGCGAAGGAAGAGAATGCTGATCGATCGATCTCGAGATGGAATTGTCGAGCACCGACTCAGCTAATTACCTCAATTACACGGTATCCGGTACCGTTGATCTGCTGAACAACGATTCGACCAGCTACGCCAGTGCGGAGTTGAACTTGCCGTATGCGGTTTGCGAAGTCATCGTTGCAGCTTGCGCGGTACTGGGCAACGGCCTCGTAATCATAGTCTTCAGCAAAGATCGGAAGCTCCGACGTCGCACAAACTACTACATAATATCACTGGCGACAGCTGATCTGCTGGTCGGACTCTTCGCCATTCCGTTCGCTATACTGGCCAGCATTGGACTTCCGACCAATCTTTATGCCTGCCTGTTCACCGTGTCCGTGCTCGTGGTGCTCTGCACCATTAGCATCTTTTGTCTCGTTGCCGTGTCGGTTGATCGCTACTGGGCCATTCTTCATCCGATGGGATATTCCCGGAACGTGCGCACCAAGACCGCAATAGGTAGGCATTTCCGAATGTTTTAAATCATCCTTTCCATCGTTCGTGATGCGTACAATAATACTGCGCACAACGACGCAATGCGCCATCTTCGTGTGCAAGAAAAAAATCATTTTTCAACCGGAAGTGACGTAGTTCCAGTAAATCTGCGGAAATTTAAGTCACTACAGCCTGCTAGTAATTAATAAGGGAATACAATATTTTGTCTGATTCTGCCCGGGATTAATATTGATAGACAGTGTCTGTATACAAAAGAAGACTAGTTCTCTGGATGAGGTTGCTGCCGTGGTTGTTGTCGAAATTTTTTTTTCGTACTATTTTCCTGCCATGTGTTCGCCCAGGTACATTGATCCATAGCATATAGTGTCTCCACTATGTTTTCTTTTGTCTTTCCGTTCGGCTAGCGTCTCTTATCATATCCACGGCACGTCCGTCGTGGGACGGAAGAATGCCCGTTGATAGGTATTTATTTACAGGCCTCTGTCGGAAACACCGGCACTATTTTTCGAGTACATTTCGCTTTCTCTTATCCTCCCTTGTTCCTCAATTTCCTTCGGTGTTCATTTTTCCCTTCACATTGTTCGATGATACTATTTTTACGCGTCACGTCGTAATCGTACTCCGCTCTCGATTAAATTTATCCTGAAACTATACAACCGACGATACTGTAAGTGAAAAAAAGTCGATGTACACAACACCGCGTGCCACCCCCGCTAATTGTTTCGCGCTCGCGTTTTTCTCGTTCCAGTAATGATCGCCGTTGCGAGCCCGCCTCTATACGTTTTCCTCGCGCTCCTCACTTGGCACAACATCGAAGCAGTCTCGTATAAAAAAAAAGTGGAGGACAGCTTGTCGGGTATAAATGTTAGGCTTCATTAATTAATTCGCGCTCGCGGGTTCCTTTATTTATCGAACGCTCGGAGCGTCGAAATGTCCCACCAGCGAGACACATGGTTTTTTTTTTTCGAGAGATCCATAGAGTCAGAACAAGAGGCCTAACAACATATCCCCGATTGCCGCTGCTCGGTTATGGAGATGAAAAACAATCCAACGAATCGAGAACTGATCGATACGTAACGACGCTACATGTGTGATTAGCGAGGGCTGAAAGGTTTTCAGCGGCGAGGGAAGAGCGGGAGGTGTGTAGGTAATTTTACACCCTCAGTAGTAGGGAATCCAAATGTCCTTCCGGAAATTGTACCTTCCGGTAGGATACGTCCGGATTGCTCCGTCGGACACTTTAATTAAAAATGATGCGCATCAACAAGAATCGTGACGGTACCGCAGAGATTGAATGGAAGGGATGGTACGCTGATAGGGACGACAGTAGAGGCAGTATATTGACTTTTCCATGTTCACGTACCACCGGCATCCTTACGGTTGAGACACACAAGACGAATTTTCCCGTTTCACCAGAGCGCGCTTTAGGCATAGCAAACCTATAATCGATTCCATCCATGTTATGGAGAACTGTAGTTGACTGTCGCTTTCCCGTCACTCAATGTTTCACGATAGACGGAATCGAATGAGATGTCGCAGACGGAAATCAGTGTACGTCAAGTAGAAAACCTATTATCAGGATAGAGCGAAATGAGGAATGAAAAGTTATTATTGTTGTTATTGTTTTCAGGAATAATATGCGTGTGTTGGATAGCCGGAACGCTGGTAGGATTCCTGCCACTGTTGGGATGGAACGCTGGCAAGAAGTCGGACCAGAAGTGCATATTCGTCGAGGTGATGGACTACGATTACCTGGTCTTCCTGTACTTCGCCACCATTATATTTCCCGCACTCTTGATTGCCGCATTCTACGCTCACATATACAGGGTCGTCGTTAAGCAGGTCAGCATTGTGTGTGGCTCAGAATGACGTTTAAGTGCCACCGGTTCGTGGCTCGCGTCTCGGATACTGACGCACCGAAAGCGCTGTAGTCTGATTTCCGAGCATCGGATTCTCTGTCCGACACGAGTTGGCTTTGAGTCACATCGGTCTCGACAGACGCGAAAGCGATTGGAGCATTATATCTAAAAATAAATGATTTTCCAGTTGCAGCAAATAGTGACGATGAATCCAGGTCGCCGGACCGACAACCAGACAACGGGAACGATGCTCCGTCTGCTGGGCGCGGCGCAGAAGAGGGACGTCAAAGCTACCCAGAATCTTTCCAGGATAGTGGCGTTCTTCATCGTCTGTTGGTTCCCCCTCTACACGATCAATTGCGTCAAAGCATTCTGTCCGGAATGCGAGGTCAATCAGATACTGCTCAACTCGAGTATAATACTGTCGCATTTGAATTCGGTAGGGAATCCCCTTCTTTACGCCTATCATCTGAAGGACTTCCGGGCGGCTCTCAAGAGCTTCATATGCCGGCTCCTGTTTCCCAGCAGCGAGGCAGCCAAGAACAAGCAACCCGTCATGTTCGAGCAACCGGGATCGCTCCGGGGCTCGCAGAGATTGAATGCCCGACAGAATCCCGGGATCGCGAGTTCCAGGACACCGAGGACGAGCCTCCTGCGTCGGGCGACCGACAATGCCGCCGCAGTCTCACCGGGACGAAACGGAACGGACACGAGACTTCGTTCGATCAGTCCCGATATTGGCAACGAACCCTCGTTCAACAGTCCCATGTCGACGCCGAGCGACAGAAAGGAGTACGATGCGTTTTTGAGCAACAACCCCAGTCCCAACAGCAGCGAGCTTCGTCACGACGAGATTCTGTCGATAAACATTCGTACAGATTGCGAAACCAACGGACCCAATACACCGACGAGACTCGCTCTGTCGGCAATGGAACTTCGAACTTACAAACCCTTTGTGCGCTACCTCGAGCCGGGTGTCAACGAGTATCGAGGGATGCCGGAATCGATATTCGTTATCGAGGCCGATGTCAATCAGGTGTCCTCGATGGAAAGACTCACGGCTTCCGACATGGATCTGACGATAGACGTCGAGACGCGCTACGAACAAAACGCCAATGGCTAGTCACTACTTAAACTTAATGTCGATCGTTTGTGCCGATTAAGTTATTGTTATCATATAGATGTAATTACAATAAATTGGATGATAATTTGATGCTCGAAAATCGAGGATGCTCCGGTGGGAATGACGCACAGGACCGGGTGATGGCCATCGTTGGCCGAACGCTGGCCGAACCGGTGCCAGTACTGGCCCTGCGTAGCGCTCCCACTAGAGCTGTTCCCTGTGCGATTTGTATTTTATTTTTATATGGGAAGTGTAAATGTATGAGTATCAGAAACGTGCTACTAATTCATTAGGTGACTTGACGTATTTTCCGGCCTGTACCATAGCGCCAGTGTGTCGTCAATTTGACTTCGGAATCGTGGAGACACATGTTGCGGTGGTAACTTCCAGTGGGGTTGTGAAGACGCGTGTTTACGGATGCGGAATCTCCTCAGACAATATCGATCTTGTGAATTTTGAATTAATGAGTGAGGAGCGTTGGGTGTTGTACATCGAGGCCAGGGTCCTCGCATAGCGTTACATTTCCCCTTCCATAAATTGCAGGATCGAAACGAGGACTCGATGCTGATGAGGATAGGATATCGCGTGACGGATGGAAGTAAGTGAATTCGTTAGTTAAGTGCGATTGACCATCGTGACCGGACTGAAGAGTATGGAGAGGCATTCCGCCGTGGACATTAACGAGACCGCGTTATGCGGTGCCGAATTAAATGAAATTTGAAAGCCGAGGAAAGTGACAAAAGAAATTGATAATTAAGAAGATACATTTTTGGGTCGGGCGTTGAACCCTGACAACCCTAAAGTATTTGTAATTCAGACACTATCAAATGGACGTCGGTAAAGTCGTTTACTCCATTGGGTACTCCAGTTCTTCTTCTCTCGAAACCTGCAATCGATAACGTTCATAACGGGCGTGCTGGTGAAGGTACAGAGTTTTCCTTGCGTATGTGGCAGAATGACAAACTTCGGATTCCCGATTGTACGACCGATGATTGTAAACGGACGGTAAGGCAGAGATCCTTCTTGTCTCGACCGATGGGTAATTGAACTACCTCTGACAATCGGTACACAAAACGAGTCCTGTTTTGTCAACAAGATGAAATGGTCTTCGTCACCGCCCCGTCATTTATCTCTCGTGGAAATTGAAATAAGGAAAAACTGATAAAAATTATGCAGACGACGAAGCTCGTATTTTATGGCTTACGGCTTGACGAGTAAGATGAAAGCTGCGCTTATGAACACGGACAAGTTTAGCCGAACGGTCGTCGAGGAACCTTGGGCTTGGACTTCGGGCTCCAGTTGAGGCTGGCCGGTCTCTGTATTCGGTGGCTCGGTCGTGTACAGCGCTTCGGTTTCGTACCGTTCCATACTGTTGCTCATCCAGGGCTTGTAGTACCAGACCCGGGTATGGACTCCCCTTGCCGACGTTTTGCACGGAAACGTATACGACGAAATTCCAACTTGAACACCCATGTCCAGCACGGGACTTCCGGCGTCATTCTAGTAATCAATAATCATTGATGAATTACAATCTTATTGTGAAATATATTTCACGATAAACATTGATGAAATTTCGTTGAAAAATATTTAATTTTTCAAAATTTGTAAATCATTTTCGAACTTCTTTGAAATACTTTTTTTTTCTTATCGTGAAGTAATTTTCGAATCGCCAGAACACAAGTACGAAGTACACAATCGACCGCTGAGACGTAACGTACAATTTTTTTTATCAACCAATATCTATATTATTAGTTTTTTAAAACCGCATCACCCGATAAACCATACTGCGAACATTTTATGTATTAAATAAATGACCGCTGCATATGATTATTTAATTACAAAAAAAAACTTACACGACAAACCCCCGTATCATCTTCCGTGCAGATGGCACTGAGCGTCGAGGCTAAGATATCCGCGCAGCTCGCAAACTTGGACTGTATTTGTTGCAGTCTGTCGGGTATGGGACGGCCGACCTGAAAAAAAGATTATAGCTTCGCCACTCGATATTTGGTAGGTGGATGGATGGAAAAGTGCATTTTTTTACTTCGGTATCGCCCCAGCCGACAATTGTAGCAGTGTATGAATCGGGAATTGTGTCCGTTTCAGGAAGTACAGTCTGCTTGACGTAATCGTGGAAAGCAATTCTGCGAGCGGTCCGTAGAAGCGCTATGTCGTCATGCCATATCTCCGACGAATTCCGGACACGCTTGTACTGCTCGTGAATTATAACGGCGTCGATCGCGTACACGTCGTGCGGTTTGCTCAAAAAAATCGAACCAGCGTAGGCTCTGATGATCTCGGGATCACGACTGTCAAGAAGAAGCTTGGCTCTTAAGGAGGTCGGAGCACTTCACACTAGTCAAATGAGTCAAATACCATCGTCTAGATATTCGATAGTATCTTCCGTTTAAAAATAACATCTGTTTGTTTATGAAAGAATTTCGTCGATGGATGAAAAAAAGGCTGTCATGCTTAAACAGAAAATAATATCGAATATCTAGATGGTGAATTCGTAGAGCATCTTTCAAGGAAGAGAATGAGCCGTGATACATCAAAATCGAGTAACAATGAAGGGCTCCGACCTCCTTAAGCTCACAAAGACACCCCAGGCGATTTTTTTATCGGACAGTTCAATTTTCACTTTTTTTCCCCTTTCGCCTTACATACTTTTCAACGCAGTGAGCCGCTGTCACGATCCAATGTTCGTTGAGTATCGATCCACTGCAGAAATGATTATCGTTTGTACCGCGCAACGAAACCACGTACGGATGGGCGTAATATGGAGCATCGTTCGTATCCGCAAGACACGAAACTTCTGGGCCAATGAAAATTATTTAATGAAAGATATTGTCTTAATTTTCTTAATTTATACAAGAAAATCTTTACTTTACCACGTGCCAATATTCCGAGGCCCAAAACAAGAAATTGACCGAGGCTCATAGTCGCGTCTGTGTTTCAAAGTCAACTGGAACTTTCTCCACGAAATCAGTTTTATATAGTTCACCTTCGTCGTCCATATATGCTTCGTTATTGTGCCGTTCGATTGGATCGATTGAGATCGAGACATTTTATTATTGATAAGGTAATCGAGTGGTTGGCTCCTTGCGCGATAGCAGAAGAAGGCATTGATAATGAAGACTTTCGGTGTCTCGCTCGTCGCACGAAATTCCGATGCAATGGGAAGGAGTTAGGAAGTTTTCTGCAGTACCAACATGTCAATTTTTTCAATGCGTGTCAGTTTTTATTCGATAGATAAATCTCGTTACTTTGTCAGTTTTGTCGACTTTTTCATTATTATTATTAACATTGAATATAATATTATATTTGCTGGCAAGCGTGGAGTTAATGGTGGTTTTTGATCGTCGCGTGGATCCAGGCAACGAAACTCCACACTCTCGTGAATACGTCGGGTTGTCCTTTAGCGCAGGGGGTGATGAACGAAGCGATACCGATTTGAGTATCGTCGACAACCAACGGACCACCGGCATCTCCCTGCAATAATAATAATGATAATAATAATAATAAAATTGAAATTCCCTTCAGCTTTTTTTATTAGAAGGAATGTACTTACGTAACAAGCTCCTTGGCCGACTTTGGGGAGCGTGCAGATGTGACTGGCGGTCACCAAGCTCTGCATTTTCACGCAGGTGGCTTGCGATATAACGTTGGAGTCGAGTTTTTGAAGAAGTTCTTGCAAATTACCGTCCACCTGAATAAAAGAAAAAAAAATAAATTTTTGTCCGTTGATGTAAATAAAGAGTAAAAAAAATTAATTGTGTTCAACGTACCTTAGTGTTTCCCCAACCTGTCAAAACTGCGGGATAGTTAACCTCCGTGAAGTCTGACGTGGGTAGAGCGATCGGTTGAATCTTATCCTCCACGAAGACAATTGTTCTGGATACATGAATCAAGCCGATGTCGTTGACTAACTTCTTGGAGGTGTAATTCTCGTGAGAAATTATAATGTCTGCCTGGTACATTTGTCCGGCCTCGGACAAATGATTCGTACCCGCTATTACGCTGATTTGATTGGCCTCCTTCCTGTAAATTAAATATTATTCAATTATTAAATATACATGATTTTTTTCTATCCCAAGAACTGACCGAGCGAGGCAGTGTGCCGCCGTCAAAACCCATCGATCATTGAGTATAGATCCTCCGCAAAAGTGTTGGAAGTAAACTCTCAGGGAGACCGTATATGGAAATTCTCCATCGGCGGCAACGGAACCACCGACGATCCTCGGCTCCAAATCCCTCGGGACCTCTCGGGCTATTATCATAAATAACCAATTATTCAATCTGACCGCTTACCTTCCGATCTATCTATGGAAGTTAGAAAAATGTTTGCGGGATTCGATAATAAAAAAAATAAAACTTTTGGTATTTACCAGAAGCAGTCAATGCCACTGCGAAAATGATTGCTGCACTCGTCAATGACCACATCTTAGTGACTACTGATCGAACGGGGAAGGAACTGTGAATTCTCGAATGCAATTTGCCGTTTATATACGAAGTATCGGTCAATATTTTGCACGATACGTACATAATAATCTTTCGATCATTTTTTTTTCGCGCAGACGCGAGTTTTTTTTCGATAGCTCGCTCGAAGAATGTTCTGAAAGTTTTTTTTTTAAAGAATCGACGGAAATTGATTGAGATATCGATCACCGATGGAACAATAAGATTAGGAAGATTACTCCGAGATATTGAAACGAAGTGAACTTTAGTCATTCCTATTTCTCCGAGTGGCATCGCAAGGACGATCGAACGAAGATAATCTCGAATACTGCATTCGCAATTGGCCACAGATCTCCGATGGGTTGACCTCGTTCCGATTCGATTCTTCGAAATTAGGAAACAAAAATAAAAAATTGAAACTTTATCGTCGTTATTTTTTTATTCACTTGTACATTTCCTCTGGCAGAGAAATCGCTGCTATCTTCGGGAACGGTACAATACATGACTTTTATATTAATTAATTTAATAGACATCGATTCGATAGTAACGCTTCAGTGTAATGATATACATGATTTTATATTGTTAAATACATATATATTTTTGATCATATGTTCATTTATTTCTCAGACCAAGTCGATCCCGGATGTAAAACTGCGTACTTGTGATTCTAGAACGAATCGGCTGGATTCCTATTTCGACAACGAAACTTATAGCAGCAAGTATGAGACCGCTTCCAAGAATTGAGAACGCAAATGTTAGTTCCTCCAACGTCATGACTTTAAAAGTCTGATCGGGGTGCAGATTTTCGTTGCGCACACGTATGCGGGATGTTTCTTTTACATCTATGTTGTCCGAGTAGTCAACGAGACCGGACTCCACCAATCTTGTGAGAATGTTGTTAATTCGTTCTTCGAGAGGCCAGTCCGGACGTATGGCGTACAGCTGAGAGAACGTCAATATCGGTTGCTCGGAGACGTGTAGCTTAAATTTCGCAGCCTCGTGATTGAGGATATTCTTCTCGTGGACGCAGGCAGCCCAGTAGTCATTCATCACCTGTTCGGTGCAGTTACCATAATTGCCGTCGGTCGCGACGAATTCCACGTTGCCAAATGTTAGTTCATCAAAATCCGGAAAGAATATTTTGTCCCCGTACACAGTGAGGCCGAGATTGACGACGTCCTGCGCTGTTTGGACATCCGGAATAGGCACTGGCATTGTTAAGAGAGCCGATATCTTTCCCTGATAGATCCCCTGTATGTTGATCATGAGCAAATACAGACCGGTCAGGTAAAGCCTCGGCGCTTGAGACTTGGGCACTTTTGGAATAGACGAGTTGCAATAGATACGCCAGACATTAAGGAACGCTGGCATCAGTGACTGGCGTCGGCAATACATGAAGAAGATCAGGGTAATCAGCGCCACCAGGAGCAGACCGAATCTCGAGGATCTGTCAAGGACAGCGGCAATCTTGGCCAGTTGGGACATGTGGCCGCGATACTGAGTCATAATAGCGATTCTGGTTTGTCTGAACGGGCGGGACAGAGTTGCGTTCAAGTCGGGAAACCAAGCGTTGAGGCCCATGTCAAAGATTCCGTTTCTCAAATCGACAAGACCACCGACAGTCTTGTTGTTCCGGATTTTCGGAATTATGTTGTACGTCCTGTTGTACGTGACGACATTCAGCGTTACGTTCAATGCGCGAAAGAGAAACCTGGCGATGCTGCCGTCCAATCCATCAAAAGAATCTGTGCCCTTCTTGTGGGGGTTCGTGCTCCATACCCCACTTATGTTGTTCACTCTTGCTCGAATCTCGTAGCCACCAAGATCAATTGTCTTCTCGAAGTCAAGTTCGTCGCAGGCTTCCTTACCCTGTCGATACTGCTGAGCAAACAAGGCCCAGGGATGGGTGTTCTTGCTTCTGTGAGTGGTAACGAGCCTCCAAGGATGCGGCGCACGGCTGGTGTAAGGATTGTAACCGTACAACAATGTTCCCTTGGTCCGATCGAGACACATAAACTTGGCATGAAGGAGATTCATTTCCCAGGCGGCTCTCAAGATCTCAAAGGACTTCGAGCATCCACGGTTCGACACGGACCAATCGAGTACTAGAACCGAAGCCATGTGGTTCCACCATGGAGAATCCTTGATGTATTTGAGTGTCGATGAGAGGCTCTTCGAGGAAGAAGCAGTGACCACGAAGACTTGCAGCTTGTATGAAGCATCTCGATTCGCCGGACCATTGCTCACGATTCTTGTATTGTTGTCCAGAACAGTTGCAGGCAGGGACAACTTGTACCATAGTCTTCTACTGAGGATCCCAGCCGAATTTCCCGCAAAGACCACGCCATTTCCTCGGTTTGGGTAACAAGATGCTACTATCTCGACCTGAAAATCGTTGAAACTATCGTGTAATTATACTGTCGATTTATCTTATGTTGGTTAATGACGGATAACTTTACCGCTGCATCAGCGAGTTTGGAGTGGTCATCCGGTTCGGATTTCTTGATCAAAATTCCAGCTAAGCATGTGGGCACGCTTGTTTGTACCAACAACACAAGGAGAAACTTGATGAACCGCATGGCCGTTTTAGGCCTATGAAGACAGCGACGATGACCAAACTGCCTCAACGAAGATACAGCAGTTGCAACGTCTGAAGACTGAATTGAATATCAGTAAGAAACGCGCACCTCTTTTTAACATGGGATCCCTAGCAGGTGTTATAGTGTTGTTACGAACTTTGCATGGAAACATTCAGTGTATGTTTTTGTACTATGCTGTGAGAGAAGAAACTGCTGTTTCGCTCGTAAAATCGTATCGCCTAGTGTATGACTCTCAAATCACCATGCAATGATCCGTGGCGAGTTACGAGCTTAGCGTACAGAGCCGTCACTCGTTATCGCGCGTAAAGGTAACTTCCAGGTAACGAAACATTAAATGTTTGAATATATAATTCATTGCTACCCTGCGGCGACAAGCAGATCTCATAAAAAAATGATCGCGCGCGCCAACATTTACATATATTGGATGTGGAAAGTGATAGAATGATTTGATGAAAATGAGTATTATAATCATGATTTCTTCATAACCCTTGGCTGTATGAATGTTCCATAAGTTTTCAAGTACTTGTTACACTACTCGATCAAATCCGACCGGCAATGACATTGAATATGGTAGAAGCATCGATGACGACATGACAAAATTTTTTTTTAATAAATATAACCGGTTAATCAGTCAGTTCTGAATGCCGATAATCCACGTGACATGTGTGCAAGCGAAGATAGTGTCGCCGGCCACAATCGTTTGACATCGCAGACAGATGTGCAGCATTGCAATAACTTTGTATCCAATGATCATAGTGCAGCCAGTCGAAGAACCTCGTGGTTCAATGTTCCGTTTTAAACGTCGTCACAAGTGGCGGCTGACGGAAAAATCTTTCGACAGGTGAGATTTTCGTAAGAAGTGAAAAAAAAAAGAAACAGATTACAAAGAAAATAAGAGTCTTCAATAACAAAAAAGAACAGTACTTTAATCTTCAGTGGTTATTTAATTTATTGAAGAATTCCAACGAGATGGAGACTCGTGATCGCCGGCCTGATAGGAAGTGGCACAGGCCTATTAATTCTGACGATGTGGGCGCCTGGATCTGCGGGAGATAAATCATCGGCGTCGAATCAATCTTTGCAATTAACAACAAGAGTTCAGTTAGCCGGACGTATAACGAGGATTCAGTCACCACAATATTCAATATCACCACAATATTGTGAAGAAGGGGCTTGCAGTACTGTGACTTGTTCCTCGATACCGGAGTCGCTGAATCCAGGCCAGATAGCCTCGGATTACATAACACACGTTTTCGAGGTGATTTAAACATAAGTAAACGGTACTAAATTAAGCTCATACACCTCGGTCAAATCTATAAGTTCTGACTGATTTATAATCCACCGACGTCCCTGTCTCGAACTTGCGTGCGTCGATTTTCATCAATCCATTAATTGGACTTATTACTGCTGCATTGTTTTGTTTTTTTTACAAATATCATAAGGTTGTCTTCGACGGTCAATAAAAATAATACCAATAAAAATGTACCATCAATGATTGCAGGCCCAATGCCCTGGCATCATCGGTGTAAAGACATTGGTTTTCGATTCCTGCACTTTTCCCAACGAGACGCTCAAACGAAGCTGGCTTAACACGAGTCTGCCGATCGACGAGCTAACGTTCAGCAATTGTGCACTGGCGAACATAACGGAAGGTGCATTCGCCTCGAGTATCTTCGCCAACCTCAAAATCCTAAAGATCGAAATGACAAAGATAAAGACACTGAATAAATGGATTTTTCAAGATTTGTCAAATTTGAATCAGCTTTCTGTAGTCAAAAATATAATACACGAGGCGGAATACGATTTGCTGCAACCGGTCGCCGATTCCCTCGAGATTTTGGAGCTGGACAACTGCTTCACAGACTCGCGTGTGTTATCGAACATCACGGGTGGCAGTAGTCTGCCGAGGGTGCAGATTGCATCGATACCGAGAAACGTCATCGGGACGCTATCCTCAAAAATCTTAAAATCGATTCCCAACGTGGTGTCCCTGTTTCTAGGCGATTCAAGGATCAAGAATTGCGAGGTCGACGCGTTCGGGACCACGCGATCTCTGAAACTGCTGGACATGTCGAACAATTTACTCAAGAATCTTCCTGCTGGAATATTCGCGTCATTGTTGAACAAAAAACATGTTTGCCTGTCCATCCAGGACAATCCGTGGGAGTGCACCTGCCAGTTTCAATGGATCCAGGACACGATAAGTGAGCATCCCTCCATATTCGATCAGGTACCCAAATGCCACACACCCGAAGTTAACGCGGGTCTGGACTTCCGGTATGCAAATTTCTGCGACGAAACGGGCAGCACCGCGATCGAATCGTCCCCAAAGACAACAACCAGCACAACCACAGAAACGGAAACGACCCAAAACCATCCGATCGAGAACGAGGAAGAAGAATTGAAGTTCCTGAGTTTCACCTGTAAGAATCGCGGATCGTCGGAAACAGAAAGGGTCTCCGGCAGAAAATTGTTGTCCACCGACCAGTGGAAATTTCCTTCGAGGTTCCAACGTTTCTTCGCTAAACCGCTTGACGACGGGACGGTTTTGGTGAATCTTGAAATCTTGTCGAATGTTTCGTTGATATGGTTCCCGAGTCCGGACAACGAGAATCTCTCGGCGACCTCGATAAATTGCGTTGGCGATGTGATGGGTCCGTACTTGTTGACGAATCTTGAAAGAGGCCGCAGTTACACGGTCTGCCTGCTGGAGGAATTGGATAAAGCTCCCTCGCCCTTCGATTGTCTGGCGACAAGATCCGAGCCGTTGCCGTGGAGCAACACCTGGCTGACCTACGAAGACAAGGCGATCGTTGTCTCAGTTTCCATAACGATGATAATAATCGTCAGCATAGTCAGCGTTCTCTCGTCGTTTCTGGTCATACGAAGAAACCCGTCGCTCTTGAGGGGCAGCAAAAGGATCGTCATGGTTCGGAATCGAGGTGTCGAGGCGTTGGTGCTGCCTCAAGGGATCGCCAAGGACCGAACCGACTTCAGACGCAAGTCGATCCAGAAAGGATTCACCGACGATCCGCGGGACTATCTGACGCCTTTGGAAGTTGGACGATGTGCTGCGGACTCGAGTCCCCGGTGTCCGGCACGGAAGGCTTCCGGGGTGAGCTCTCAGTACAGCGCGGGCAGTTACGTGTCTGCAATCGAACCGAGCCCGACGGAATTGGCTGATTGGCGAAACGACGGAAAAGTAAGGAGTTCCGTCAGTAGTCTGGAGGCCGAGGAACCCGAGAAACCACCACCCTTGCCTCCTCATCGCATGCAACAAGTCATTCCGTCGTTGTCGCTGTCCGTTGAGGCGCTCAGGAACAACGACTCGCTGACCTTCCGCATTGATGGCCGTGATAAGGATGACAGAAAACCTATAGTCAAATGGATTGATTGATTCTATGGATTCAAGCGCGTTTATGAACTTCTTTAACTGTTTTTCAAATGTAAATATCTGTAAGCAAATATCAAATAAAATACATGAATACAAGGTGAATTTGTTTTTAATTCAAATTAATTTAAAGTCAGATTAGAGTAATGCATTTTCATTTACGCCTTCGAACAATAATTTAAATTCTGTAAAAATGTTTTCGAGCGATAAATATTAATATTGCCAATTGGAACATTGGAAGCCTCAAGAGTATTCGAAGAGAAACATTTTTCCCTTATCGATTTATATAAGTATATTCGCAGAGACGATTTTTGATAATTAAAGGCGGTTGGCGATCGAAATAAAACCCTAATGAAACAACTGTACGATCGCGGAGGCGCGATGTAATAAATTAGTCTTCGTTTTATTTTCGTTCGGTAAACACGCTATATGCGATATGCGATCGCGAGTGTGGCATCGAGGCGCGGTGGTAAGAAGTTTGTACCAGGTAGGCAGTAGTGCATTTGGATGAAAAGTTGCTAATAGTTATTTTTAAACGGTAACCGAGAAACCGCACCTTTAGCTACCCGACTCGAGGAGATGTACGAGTTGCAGTTTCGAGCGGTCAGAGTCACACTCATCGAAGTGTTATCCGATTGGCTGAGGGGGTCGTCGTCTGTTACGTGCACGTGTATCGAGGCTAGAGCCGCTTGCCAGAGCTACACAACACTTTTATAGTTCGCCTGATGAGCTTTTGGCAATGAGCTAGATTCCTCTAAAGGACGCGCAACTTAACTACTGGGCATTACCATTAAACGGCACCATAATCTGCTATAATCGAACTTGCCAGTAATCGACTCGACTTTTCAGTCATTTCCTCCTCACCACATAACAATAACAATAACAATATTTTTATCGAATTTATATGTGCGTGATAACAGCACATATTTATTATTAGAGCCGCCTTGCAGCGTCATCCAATTGAGAAACATTATAGCTAAGTTTTTTCGACAGTCGATTGGTAATGATCCATCGGTCATTGGATGAAGGTATGCGGCGTTGCGTAAAATTTAGCAACGATTAACGAGTTAAGGGCTGTAAGAAACGACGCGTCGATCACTTCGAAAAGCTATTAAGAGTTCAATCGCTCGGGAGTGCAGTATACGTCCGTTGATCTTTGGGTCTCGTGAGCGAAAGTTTTGCACTACGGGATACGCGATACTCACTGATTATCAAAATGGTAATTAATTGTGGTTCAACGAAAATTCAAAGTGCCGGTTCATAAAATAAATTATATCGGTCGTGTGACCATGCTGTTTTTTTTTTTTGTTCAATGAGGAATGATTTTACGGGTGATTTCATGGAGATTATTGGCTGAAACGATAATAATCTGTGTTGCATTATTTCAGGATCAAGAGGGACTTACCAAATCGCAGCAAGCCCGTGAGTACATAATTGAGCGATGCATCGGATAGTAAGCAAAAAAAATTGTTTGATCGAGAATTAATTAATTGACACCACACATTTTATCACGTGCAGAATTGAAGATGGCGTTTGATGCCTTTGACCCGGAGAGGAAGGGAAAAATACCGTCCGATATGCTGGGTACGATTTTGGGAATGATGGGCAAGCAGCAGGACTCGCGGGCGCTTGCGAGTCTCCTTGGGGAAATCGAGCCGGAAAGTGAGTGCAGTAAAAAAGTCATTGTAAAAAAAAAATTTGACACGATGTAAAATAATCTTTTTTCCGATCGAACTGCGAAAAGTAAAAAAATGAAAATTTCAGACGAAGGAGAATTGAATTTCGAAGAGTTCACCGCTCTCGCGTCGAGATTCCTCGAGGAAGATATCGACACGGAGGCGATGCAGACAGAGCTCAGGGAAGCCTTCAGATTGTACGACAGGGAAGGCAACGGCTACATCACCACCGAAGTTTTCCGTGACATTCTTCACGAGCTCGATGATAATCTTACCGACGACGAGCTCGATATGATGATCGAAGAGATAGACGCTGACGGTTCCGGCACGCTAGACTTTGACGGTAAATTCTCATTTGATATTAAATTATCCAAAATTTGCATTAAAAAAAGAAGTCCAATATCTGTGTAATTTGAGAAAAGAATTATCATCGTTTTTCTCAATGGAGCGATTAAGAGTGTCATTAAACCCTATTTTATCTTAATTTACAGAATTCGTTGAAGCGATGACGCATTAACTTGGGCATACGCTAATCGCGTCACAATCAGCAACTGCACATTCGATACTTCGTTGAAAAAAGTTCCTGGTCACATGAGATTGGAAATATCTCGCGGAGTGGAGATTATTTTTCACACTTTAAAATTGTATTTTTACAATCACGCGCCATAAACTGCAAAACCAGATTTTTCTTTAACATTATCTACTACTAATTACCTAATTCATCTATATTACATATTGTAAACGAACCATTGTACACTTAGAGTGTTACCAAGCCGGCTTTGTTGTTAGCTCGAAAGGTATGAAAAAATGGATGATAAAATACAGATGAAAAAAATCGAATCAAGTTATTTTGCCAAAAGTCGTTTTTGCCCCTCGCAATTATCGTCATCATTTGGCGCCGACGTTAAATCGTTGCTCGAAAAAAAAGTGCCAAACTATCGACAGCAACAGCTTTTCACTGTCTCCATCTGCGATCATCCCGCATCGTACCACAGAAAATTATATGTGAAGATCAAGCAGAGGGAAAATTTTTCGTATCGGTGCCTGTTTTGCCCCTATTTTTAATTTTTATTCGAGGTGCCAATTTTGTCCGACGCTCCTCTATATTAGGGCTGTACAGATATGCCGGCCTACCCGGCTAAAATATCTTATCCGGCTAATGGATATATAATGGAAAATATTGGGTTGGAAATAAAATAATTGTTATATTCGTGATCAGCGGGAAAAAATACGTGGAATATAGCTTCGAAACGGAAAAAATCGATTGAACGACGATTTTTGTCTTTTTGAGCCACTTTTGGAAAAACTTTGATTTTCGTGATTTTCAAAGGTCGATATCTCGGCTCCCAATGGAGCTACGGAAAATCCATTTTTTTCCACAAAGAAATGTCACAAAATATCAATACAGTAATAACAATAACGATAGATACGTAAAACGCGACAGCTGATTCGTGGCGAAAGTCCGGAGGCTCGGAAGAACCCGGAGTGAGTTACGCGATAACAATCGCGTCGTATCTTGCCTACATTAAGATTAATATGTTATAAACGGGTTTTTAACGAAAATTCGTGGAACCCGATTATCTCGGCGGGTTGACATTAAATCTTTATCACATATCGCCGATAGACACAGTCCGTCGATGACGGCTCGAACGTACCGAAAGTCTATCGATGCAATTTCAGCCGAGGCGACCACAGCGGAACAAGTAACTCCCGTCTTGCGCCCTGCGGGCAATCAGGTAAGAAAAAAAAATGAAATCTTCGATTATGATCAGACCTACCGGACAGAATTTCAACGTACCAACTATGCCGCAAATTTTAAGTATTTCTCATTAGAAACATTCTCACATAGATCCGCCTTTTACCCACATACCCACGAGGGAATTCCGGTTAATACAAGAAGCTACAAAAAGCAACAGCTGTATGATGAATTGCTGCGATAAATTGATCACTGCAAGTTATAATATTGCAATTGATTGTGTCGGGTCTGGAAAGGAATGTCCACGATGCAGACGGGAATCTGCAGAGGGGCGGGGGGAGGGGGATTGCAGTCACCTATTAAATTATTAAATTATCAAATTATTTAGATTGTAAATGTATCGAGAATTCTTCGCCAGATCGATGCAGACGATCATTTGGGTTTTGAGTGGGCGATGTGTCGATGAGGCAGTGGATATTGGAAGTCCCCGTCAAGAGAATATAGGTATTATAGGTTCGTGTCGAAGATAAGTAACAGTAAGGGGCTGGCGATAGAATAGCGACTAAATATATTAGCCGAGGTCTACCAGGGTCCGTCCCCTCCCCCTCCGGCTCGCCGCTCGGCTTTATGAACTTATAATTAGCAACCCAAGAATATAACGGACACAGACTCGATGTAGTTTATTATCCACATGCGTACACTTTACACGTGTATAAATTGCACGCCCCTGTTCGGCAGATCGCGCAGAGGCCGATTTGGCCGGAGGCCAAACATTTTTTTTCTTTTTCAAACTTCACGCATCAACAATGCCAATATCGTGGTACTTGACGAACTTCTAGCAACTTTTTTTGTCGTATTTTTTTCTAAGTACGATAGCTTCGATGACTTTTAACGGATATGTGTGTTTCATGTATTTGTCTTTTTTTCATCAAAAGAATTTATATCGACACGTCGAATCCAACACATTTTCATTTTCATAATGTTTTTATTTATTTGTTGATTGATCATCATATTTATGATATAAATTCGAAGATCGTTAAAAAATAAACAAATCAATAATAATTATTGAATATGTTACTTTCTGACCATACTTGATTTGTTTAAAAAATCTATATAAAAATTTGCCGGTGGAGAAAAAAGGTCGGATAGAATTTTACATTACATCGATCGTGGAGATGTAATCGTGTTGAAGCATATTCGGCGATGAATCTTTGTCACTTAATTGTAACGGGGCGGGCGACGATTATGCTCGGTTCTCTATGAATTTATAGGTGCGATGACGGGTGAGTGACGTTTAACGACGGTGCCAACACAATTGTCGCAACGATATTAAACGTCGGATTCGGGTACTGGCTTACGCCAAGTTTTAACAACTTGCTGCCACTTATTCCTGGACGACGGAAACGGCTTCGGTACACGAAGCGCGTCTGTGACTCCCCGCCTCGGTGTCTGCGTAGCCAAAATCTGGCCGGACGAGGAAGAAGATGGAGAAGAGGCGGAAGCCAAGAGGATAGGAACCAGTCGGACCAATTAGCATCTTGCAACTAATGCATCAGACTCTATCAATTATTCAACGTTCAAAATTTAGCCAATGATAAAAAAGTAGTTCCTTTTTGCGACTTTCATATAATTAATTGCCATCAATTACAATTAAATAAATGAATTAATATTTAGAAAAGTTTCGTTAGATTAAATAATAATTATTGTTATAAAATAATTAGACTAACTGGAGATTAATTTGTAATTTCTAATAGATAGAAATAGGAATTTAAAAAAATTTATAAGTAAAAATTAATCTAATGGAATAAGAACGCGGGGAAATTAATTTTTGCCAAGATTCTTACGCGTATCGCGAATAAGTTTCCCACGCGAGTTAGCCGAAGTTTTTTCACATTATCGCCGTCCTGACAAGCGTCGTTGCATGGCTGGCTTCTCGGTGAAAAACGAACAGAAAAGTATGGGCGTGCAATTGCGCTCAGCCCACATCGGTTAATTGTCGCTTGAGGGATTTCGTAAACGACAGGGTGTGTGCGTCATTGTTGGTGCCGTTGGCGAGTCCTGCCGCAATTAGGGACCATTGTCCAGGTTTAGTCGGCGGGTAGTCATGACAATTTTTATTTTGTATCACATTATTCCGCCGAACTCACATTTTATCCGTGGACGAAATCGTCGGGAAAACAATAATTCATTTCGATTGCGACTCCGTGCAATAAAATGAAAAAAATTAAATCAATCATTTGTCAATCAAGAAAAAAAAAAAGACTTAACAGACGTGAAGTTCGAGTTCTCGGAGGTCATTGTAATGTTGCGGAAAAAAATCATTATTAACTTGATTAATCAATTATTTATCAAATAAATAATTCAATTAATTAATTAATTAATTAGCTGACGGTTATGTTGGCTCGCAGTATCTGTGTGAGCTTTGTGAGTATCGGCGTGAGTGTTCAATTGACATTGGCAGTATTATTACATAGATCGACAAATAAATAAATAAATTATTTATGAATTTATAATTAACTGTGAATTTATTTTTTAAATTTTTGTCCAATCCTAGAAGAAAAAAAATGAACCCGGACGAGGATGGAAACCGAGTATACGAGAAATTACGAGGATGGAATACGGCGGGGTTGTGCAAGAAATGATGAAAATTTTCGAAACGAGTTAGGAATTTGCGTTCGGTGGGAGAAGTTTAGGAATACGCTTATCCCCCTCGGGCATTCGCGTTCGCGAGATCTATCTGGCGGTCGGGCCGTCCTCGATGAATCTGAAAACCGCTACACTCTTCGTGTTCTGCTCGTTGCTGCAAATCCCGGGGCTTCTTTGCTATCGGGGCTCTAACTCAATCACGTGCCAGCGGATGCGGCATCTTTAGCGAACGCTTTAAAAGTTGTTCGTTTAGAGAGTATTCGTCGCATTTGACGGACGAGCATTGACCGTGCAGGCCAGCCGTTGAAGCCGCGGTTCGAGAATCACAGTCGAGTGCCGGTTCTATCGTCGCTGTTTTTCCTTTAAAAAATTCATTTCTCCGATAATTCGTATAACCGATACAAACTATGGTGAGAATACGCACCGTTCCGACCGACCGTTCCGGATAACATTGTCGACGTTAATTCGCAATCACGCACGCACGAACCATTAGCTCTAATTGAGGACTCCCGAGCGTCGGTGAAAGTTTAAACTTGGAACGTTGCTTATCGGTGCGGTATTCCAAGTGCTCTCGAAATAATTACACCCGATCGACACTATTTTCTTCAGCCCGGTTTTCCTTCTGTTGGTTCAAATTTATGTTAAGTCAACATTTTTTCGGGAATAATTTTTTTTTAAAGATATTCTCTCATCGAATAAAAAAAATAATAACTTCGATAATTGCGCGATCGCAAATAGCTTCGTTTTCGGTCAAGTATCGTTTTTCCGATCCGGCAACGATCTCGGTTACGAAAAATAAATAAAGTATCATATACTGAATCTGAGAATCTCTTTATTTCAGGATGACCTGAACAAAGACCAAATCGTCCGTAAGTATCGCCGTGTTCGCAGTTAAAAAAATGTCACAAATTTTTCGAAATTTTTAAAATTGTTTTTGACGTTTTTATGGTGAACACAAAAAAATATTGTCTACAGTGTTGAAGAAGGCGTTCGACGCTTTCGATCACGAAAAGAAGGGATGCATCGGCACAGCCATGGTCGGCACGATCCTCACGATGCTGGGTCACGAGCTCAGCGAATCGACATTAGCGGACATTATCGCAGAGGTCGACGAAGATGGTAAAAATACAAAAATTCAATATAAGAAAATATGTAAAAAAAAAAATGATTAATTAAGGATCCGGCGAGCTGGAGTTCGAGGAGTTCTGCACCCTGGCTGCGAGGTTCCTGGTTGAGGAGGACACGGAAGCTATGCAGCAGGAGCTCAGAGAAGCTTTCCGTCTCTACGACAAGGAGGGAAACGGTTACATAACGACCGACGTCTTCCGCGACATTCTTCACGAACTCGACGACAAATTATCTCCGGAGGAATTGGACCTGATGATCGAGGAAATTGACGCCGATGGCTCCGGCACTCTGGACTTTGACGGTAATTTTCAAATCGAACGGAACTGGAGGACGATCTTTTTCATTTTTATATATTTTTTTATCAATCAAACATTGAATAATCATTTGTCCGCAGAATTCATGGAAGTGATGACCGGCGGTGACGACTAAAAAGTTCTTCGTCACGCCGTCGATTACCATTGAAACACTAAAAAAGAAACGAAAGCTCAGACTGAAAGACGAGTGAGTCCGTTGCGAGTGAAAGTTTTACTGCTCCATGTGATAAAAAAAAATTATTAAATAAATGTAAGTACAGAAACATAAGAACTTCGAGTACAAAAAGAATTAAAAAGAAATCTCGTATGCGAGACGTTTACTACACTGCAATCCCGCTCCGAGTTCCGTGAAATTATCCAATTCACACGTAATTTCGCTCTGTGAGTGGGCAAAATAATGTTAAACAGGAATGTACGACATTGACGGAAAAGTATTTCTTTTAGTGGCGTAAAAAATATAAAAAAAGAAAGGAATATTTACGAATGCGTGGAATTCAGAGCCAGTAAGCCAGTAGAAAAATGCGAGCCCAGTCAGACGCTCCGTCTATTCGCGGCGCCTGTGAGGAGGCAAACCGGCCCACGCCGCTGCACGACGACCGCGTTCCTGTGAAGGGGCAAAACTATAATTTTTTTTGTTTAATGTCGTACATGAACTTTTTTCTTATATTGAATATTTTTTAATCTTTCAAACAGCATTACCAACAGTTCTGGTAAAAAAAAATATCTCATTGTCTTCGTTATTCGACGTGCTAAAGGTAATCGCCGTCGGTAATCAGTTTCTAATTGGATTTCTAAAACAATATTTCTTTACCAAATTCGGTTCGTCTCCTTGACTCTGCGACTAGCTCCGTGTGCTCAGTGACCGAGTAATCAAGAATGTCGGGACCAGGATAATTATAAATTTGGTCTTTTCCTGCGGCTGAATTATTCCGCAAGGTGTCGAGCAGCACCGTACGAAAGTGAGGTATTCCAGTGCAGCGCAGACACCGAGCCAGACGCCCACAATTAACGTCGTCTGTTTCCCACGTTACGGTCTACCTTTCGTCCGGCTAATCTAAAACTTCCAGCGTTCCAGATTGTGTCGGGAGTTTGTTGGTCGGCGGCTCTCGAGAGACCGAGCCGTGCCTGGTGTTGCTTTTGTTCATTGGCTCGATCGGAACACGCGAGAACGGGAGATAATGCGAGGAACACGGCGGAGTCAACAGGATCCGGGCTACGAGGCGATGAAACGACAGTTGCTATTGAAATATAAAAGAAACATGTACTTTCTCGCTCCATTCACTCGGGATTGAATGATAAGTGAACGGCTGAATCCATACGGATTTAAGAACACCGCCGGATCGTAGAGGAGAACGACCGAGACCGCTAATCGCACGACCGGAACTCGTGAGTCATAAACTTCGTAAAGGAATGGGTCTATCATTACGTTGGCCCGAAGCAATCAGCCCGGGAGATGTGGATGTTTTTACGCGGCTTGGTTCTCATTCGTACGAATTGGAGGACGATAAGAGTTACCTTAAGAGAAATGTCTTCGTGGAAGTCCTGGTGGATGTCTTGGTGGATGGCTTGGTGGATGGCTTGGTGGATGGCTTGGTTGATGGCTTGGTGGATGGCTTGGTTGATGGCTTGGTGGATGGCTTGGTGGATGTCTTGGGGGAAGTCTTTCCGGATGTCTTGGCAGATGTCTCGGGGGAAGTCTTGCCGGATTTCTCGGCGAATGTGTTGGTGGATGTCTTGGCGAATGTCTTGGTGGATGTCTTGGCGGCTGTCTTGGCGGATTTCTTGGTGGATTTCTTGGTGGATGTCTTGCTCGATGTCTTGCAATATGATTCCGGTTTTCAGTTTTATTTTTTTCTCCAACCCAGAAATAACATTTCAGGAAAATAAGGGAATCATGATGAATTTACCAGTGACATTCGATTCGTTCGGGAGGATCGTAGACAATCGCCTAGGAGCGAAAGGGGAAGAGTTAAATGGAGTAAATGTCACGGAATAGAGAACAAAGGATGCTGCAGCGTGCTCGGCAGGAAGTCTCATATTATCGTGAGTGAAGTCGGGAAGAAGTGGGCTACGGAAGTTGGCCGCTCGAGAGCGAAGGTCAAAATCCGAAAGTTCCCATTGTTCGCTCTCGATATCTATCGCGAAAGCGTTTTTCCCCATAAATCTCTCGACGAATCGGCAACGGATTGCAGATGACGTCTCTCTTCAAATCGAAGAGGAAAAAGTCGAACCGCCGTTGCAGATCTTTTGCCTCCGCAACCCTCGGCCCAACGTTCACTTAATTACACAGAGTGCGCGGGGCACTTTCTCCGTTAATTAGGCACCTGAGCTTCGTTAGCGACTTGCAGAGTACCACTGGTACAGCGCATAATCTACGGCTATAAAACGTATATACACAAACTGAAATAATAACTGGCGTGCTTAGATGTTTTGCCGGAAGGTACAATTATGACGGGCGAACACAGTTTTCTTGAGGACTTAAGGAATTTTTTTTTTCCTCAACAGTATCAAAGTGCAACGATTTGTAGAATAAACAGTCCAATTAATGAACACTCTAGCCAATAAACGACAATGGTCGAGCATTAAATTTTATCCGGTAAAAAGAATCTACAATCGTAAAATTATTGACGATAATGATATAGTTCTCAATTAAATTTATAATTGCAGTCTGACGAAGTGGAGGGTTAATACTCCGTGACACCCACTCGAATGTTTCGCTAATGGGGCGATCATTAACGGCGAATCATTAGGCACGATGTAATGCAAAATTTCTAAACCCTGCCCAACGTTGCATCATCCCGGACATTCAAGGGGAGGTTTCTCGACGAAAATAAAAAATACTTCATTTTTTATCCACAAAGAAATTCCCCGTCTCTTTCATCTCACTGGAAACAGTTTCCCGCCGGGCCACGAAGGTGAGTGAAATTTTAATATTTTTTCCTGGGCAAAGATCGTTTTCCCGATTGTAAAATCGAAAGTCGCGGAACCGAGGCGACACTCGTCTCGTACGAGATGCTTTTTCTTCCTTCATTTTTATGTCAAGAAGTCTGACTAGACCGCGCGACAATAACTATTGTCGCGTAATCTGTATCCGTATCCGCGTCCACGCTCGACTGTCTCTTTCGTGACAATGACTGGCATTGTGTGACGCGTGGGACGACGCGCACTCGCGTTCGCACGATCCTCAGCGTCGTGTATACTTTTTTTTTGCACCGTTCTACACACAGATGTGCATAACTATTGGATACACATAAGACAGCGGTACACGCGAGCGTGTAACCAGAAAGCCGGTTGTACGTTAAGTACTGCTATTTCGCTCTCCAGCTGTTGCCGGCAAAGCACCGGGCTCGTTTATCGGTTTACGTGGAAGGTTGTCCCTATTATGCAATATCGATAATAGGCACATCGCGCGGTGCTGTGTGTAAATTCATAGTGCAAGCCCGCTACTGTTGTACGTTTCACGCCGAAGACACGCCCTCGCCACTTCACCGACCTTGCTCGCATTTCTCGATAAGAGCCGTTAACCGAGCCTTCTTGATACGGATGTCTCGTTAATTTCATCATGCTAGATAGGTTGGAAAGTAATGTTGGGAATTCGGAGACACCGATTGACATGGGAATAATTAAAATGATTCATTGCAGTCCGAAGTACCAATTTGGGGGCGAAGGGGGTAATGAGAGTCACTCCTATCGATCTTATGATAAATCGACCGCAGTATGAAGTTCGGAAGACGAAAAGGTATAATTTATCGCAAAAGATACTTATTGACAAGTTTACTTGTTTTACTATAATTCGTTAATCGGCGCTAAGTAGTGTGTCGATAAGTAGGTATAGCCGCTAACTAAAGTGTAGATAAACAAACCGGTGCTTCGCAGCACGCGAGCCAAAAGTGACAGCTTGCGTGCATTTCTCGATAACGGATGTCTCATTAATAGCATCACGGTGGTGGTTAAGGTGTAAAATGATGCACTGATAGAAAACATTTTTAATTTAATACACTAGACTGGAAGCTCTTATGAAAAAACTAGTACAGTCAATTTAACGTACAATTGTAATGAAAAAATAATGAACTTTTATGGTAAAATTAAAGTAAATGATTGGATTTACAGTACTTTTATAGTTCAATTAATGTAAATCATTGAAAGTAAAGTATTTCTAAAGTTTTAAATACACTGCGCGTTAATTTTTCATCACAATTGTACATTAATTTTGATATATGAGTTTTTGCATAGAAGTCCCATACATTGAATTAACAATTTTGTAAAAATCGTGATTCTGAATATCCATTTGGGGGAAAAGGGGTAATGGGAGTCCCTCCTTTTGATCATATGATAAATCAACCGGAGAATGAAGTTCGGAAGGGGAAAGTATTTAATTTATCGGAAAACGTATTTATCGTCAGCTCTACTTGTTTCTCGATAATTCGTTAATCGGCGCTAAGTAACGTGTCGATAAGTGGGAAATGTGGATAAATAAATCAATCGGTGGTTCGCAGCACGCGAGGCATAAGCGACGGATCCGATCGAGATTGCAGCATGCGCCGCCTCGTCGGCGAACAATTGATCCGATCTGAGAAACCCCCCGGATTGCGAACGTCCGCAGCAATTAATTACTTTTCGCCGGTCCCCGCCGTCCCCCTCGACTCTCCCACACGAGCCAACGAACGAGCCCGAGAATATTGCTGCAGCATCTGATTAGAGCTGACTGAGCCACTAATAACTCAATTACCTATGTTTCGCCTTTGCCTGAAATTCAACTACGCAGTCTGAATCTCTAAAATGCATTTCACAAATTAACGTTCTACTTTTTCGATAGGCTGACGAAATTTACGACGAAATTAAATTAAATTAAATTCCGGGAGAAAGAATAAAAATTAATTGCGGAAACTCGGGATTTCTTTTTTGTATTTTCTTTTATCTCAGATCTTTCCATCATCTTTTATTGAATGAGCGTGTCAAACCGCGACGGTAAGACTGGTGCATCGATCGACGGTGAAATTGTATAAGATCGATAGTCGGGAGTGATCGAGATAGCGTAAAGAACTGTGCCATAATACCCAGAAAAAGTGAATGCGGATCTGAGCCTCGATGTGGTCGAACAGTTTCGACCACTTCCAATCCAAGTCTTTTACTTTCCTTCGGTACTTTATTTTTTATTTATTTTAATTTTTTTTCATCGAGGTATCGTTGCAAAGAGTAGGGTGAGCGATTCGAACGGTCCACCGAACCGGTCGCCATTTTCAACGTTGCACTACCCCGTCGCTGCGCTCGATCGTTGTAAAATACGTTGGCGTGTCACGTAATAAAAATATCGTTTCTCTTCGACAGTACTTTCAATATTTTTTAGTACTTTGCCCAGCTCTGGTTAAGACAGAGGGATTTCATGTTCTGGGCATGCGCATTGGGTTTGAAATTATTGTTCTCCAAGATGCCGCAGAGAAACGGCAAAGGCTGCGGAACGATTGATCCTTCCCCGTACAGCGCAGGGTTTAGAAGTCCTTACTTTGTATCCCGTGAGTAAAAGTACACCCGGAAACCCTTCACCCTTCGCCGAATGGACCAAGATCGCCAGATACGAAAGACTCCTTGGCGAGACGGGGATTCCCGGAAGTCGGTGCGCCGGCGCAGTCCGCACCATCTTGTAACGCCCACTGAGAAATTATCACTAATAACTACGGTAATAATAATAATAGCCTGGCGATTCCGGCACCGCACGATCAATCTGTTTCAACGATTTCACCGACTGTATCCGACATTACCGAACGATCAAGAACGGGGTACAATCTCGCTCCGGCCTTGTACGGCGGGGCGGGGACGCCGAGGGACATCGAGATCGAAGGACACTCACGTTTTTGTCCACATTGACACGCGCAGGTACGATTGTGTATTAACTTTTCCCATCGGACATCGCGGTTGTTGGGAGTGTGGATAATTCGATTTTTTGTCGAGTCAAAGAGAAGGTCGACGGTTTAGGAATTTTTTTTTACGCACTAGATTGCCTCCCGGCTAAGACTGGCCCTAGAGTGGCCCAAGAAGGCTACTTCATGGAAATCTTGCTTTATTTTGTCGTAATTAATCCGACGTGAAAACAAATTTTTTACGGAGAACATTGGAAATTCTGGAAACTGGAGGGATGCGAGGGGTATCGGGAAAAATCGAAAGTGCCGATCGCGATTATCGCGAGAAGATCGTATCGGTAGCGGTTATAGTTACGGCACAGAAATGTTGACAAGCCGGCATGTGTATCGGCGGACTATCGTCGTGTAGGAGTGCTACGCTTATAGAACGATCGATCGGAATTTCTTCGAACACGTTCCCACAGATGTTTTATGGTGCGTGCGTGGTCTGCGTTGCGCTAGAGCTCTGCCGCGATCGCGCCGGTCGATTAGAATGCAGGGGAGCGACACGCGCGACCACGCCGGAACCGATCTATTCTACTTATGGGATCGATCTATATACTAATTACCTGACGGTCGCACGGGCATTTTATACGAAACGGTCTCATCGCGGGACGATCTTTACGTGGAAGAAGCATACCGATCTGCGCTCGACTGTCAGTCAAGTCTTCCCTCCGACCGGTCGGCAGTTAATTGATTGCAATTTATAGAAACCAATCGAACAATTAACCTTTTTTCTTCCATTTTTTGGGGTTGCGTGCTTTTAGTCGCGGCGATGAAGGGATATCGGTAAATCGATGCGGGCATTGAAACTAATAAAAAAAATCGGTCTTATCGATCGAGAAAATCAATGTCTCGATCGCCAAGTCTTCCGATCGGCTGTTTCTGCGGAAACGAAACTAGGGCGAAAAGTATACCCGACGATCGTTTAGCGAATCGATGAAATCGTTTGAGAGAACGAACGATTTGGCAATGGCGAATAAACACGGCCGCAAATTTAATCGGCGAGTGGTGGATGTACGACGACGGCGTAACGAGACTGTTGGGCTCTCGCGGGGGAAAGGGGAGCGTGAAAACACAGAGAGGCCTATTTTTCTACGAGCTACACGGGACGAGAAGTAGTCTCGTTACGAGGTAGAATGACTGGCGAACCGTTTCCAGCCGACGTTGCCGGTAGCCCTCGGTCTGTTATCGTAATTTCCATGGACAACCACAATCGCGGCCTACTAAAGTTTTGAGGCGTTCGTTGGTTGACCAATACGTCGGAACGCTTGTGTGAGTCGAGAATTTTCAGTGAGAAATGTTACGAATAATAATGGAGAATTCAATACGTTAAAAAATATAATATCGAGTAAATAAATTCATTAAATTCGTTGAAATAACAGGACGATAAAATACACTGTAAACTTATTCTGTTAATTGACAAAAAAATAACAATACATTTTTTTTCATAATTGAATAGTATCAGCGATACGACTCGCGTTGGAAAAGATTCAATCGCATGAATTCCATTAGCACAACCGGATAAAAATCTCATCCACGGTACGTCATAATCCGACCCATCAACGTCACTCACCGCGAATTTTTACCATTTAATCTGATTCCTAATGTGGTCGCATTAATGCGCATTAGTTTATAAATCATTCCACTTAATTTCTCAGCCTCGTAACCGTCGAGTGAAAATCCTCAATTTCCGTGAAGAACATAATGGTTGTTTTTTTCATTACTCCGAGAATCGTCCTGTATCTCGTGTCTAAAGATATCGCATTCGAGCCTTTCGAATTCCTTCACGCGAACCGCGATTCATTTTCTCGTAATTAATCCGACGCGAAGAACGTAAATAATAATTGCGAGCGCAGAAGTGATTTAGAAAGACGACGAAAAAATGTTTCCAGAAATGAAAATTATCATTGTTTCTTTTCATGAGATTCAAACAATGTAAAAAAAAGATTTTTCTATTAATAATTTTTTCTCCAGCCCATCAGTTAATTCCCGTCACGCGAGTATTCGCGTGGCCGACTACAACCGTCCGTATCTGCTAGCCGTCCGACGATGTCGCCGTCTCTGTGGTTCCTATTCGCTTCTCTACGTCCAGTTCCAAGCTTCGACGGCCTTGCTGAATTATCCACCATCCCAGGCATTTACTTTCTGTATAGACAGCGCTATGTACAGTGGAGTGCATAAATTCCACGGTTGCAAAAACAACCGGAGCCGTAGAGCAATGTACAACCAAGTAACTACAAAACTGCTTCTTATTCTCATTACCAGATTTAAAAAAATTTAACTAATTTTCCCCTCTATAACAATGATTTATTTCCAGTTCCCAAGCTAAAGTTACGTTTATTCAGTCTTTTAACTAAAATAAATATGACATTGGCTGACATGGACATGGTGACTTCGCAGGATCAATAAATTATGATGAATAAAAAAAATGTTAATAAAGTTTTTTTAATATAGAAAAATAAATAATAAATTACTTGGGCATAGAGCGAGGCTTAGAAAAATATAATAAATGCAACGGGACCGTCCTGAGAGTTTAGCTCCGATGTGGCGTGACGTAACGAAAAGACGTTCTTAGAAAGGTACACGTCCAGCGATTGATTGATATTCCTCTGGAACCGGCCATAAAGGCCCGCTTGCGAAAATATGAACGAGAATGGGTACACAGACACCGCTTGTTAGGTGCACGATCGCTTCGACATTTTTATGTTTCAGTTCAGTTTCGATAGTCAATTTAGCTGGTTATCCGAGTCGTTCAGCCTCCAGTATCTCACCAAGCTGGACTTCTTTTTTATTACACGCGGTTGAAAAAAAAAAATTATTTTAAGTGAATTGTACACCGATAAATGAAAACCGGTAACAAAAATATATAGTAAACGGATGCTAATGAATGCGGAGCAAACAGGTAGCGCTGGTCCATTAGTGCTACATGTGTTTCAAGCTAATTTTAATCATCGCTCAGGCGCATTTGCGAAATTTGGGTCAAGATATTGAGCGCCGAGGTTTCGATTTTAAAATCGATTTTTTTTTGTCTCGCAAAATGTTATTGGCGAGAATGCAACATTCGAAAGTTATTCTGCAATCAAGAAAGATAAGAAGCATGTCCTCATGTCCAATTTTCGAGGTATCGTTTCCTGGCAATTATTAAGTGTGGTTGCGCCGAACCCATGATCGTTCGACCAACAAAATCTGGTGGGAATGACACGCAGGAATAGTACTGGCCGACATTGGGCGAACACCGGCCAACGCTGTTCCCACACTGGCCCTGTGTGGCCTTCCCACTTGAGCAGGAGTTGAGAGAGTCTTCCGTATATTTGAGCTGAAATTATTGCGTGAGGCTCTAGCCTTGACTCGTCCGCTAAAAATGAAAGCAGGAACAATAAACTGGCGTAGAAATTCCCGGAGAGACCCTCCGGGAATCATTTAAGGTAGAGCGACGAAAAAAAAAGGTCGGTAGGAACCGGAGAACGGTCGTGTTATCCGATCGCTCGTAATATTGGGCAGTACAGTATCTAAGGGTCTAAGGGTCGAATTTTAAGACGTTAGTTTGAACTTAAGTTCGCTCTTGATATCGAACTTAAGTTCACTCTTGAGATCGAACTGAAGATCGAGCTTAAGATCGAAGTTTGGCTGAAATTTATTCCGTGCTTAAGTTCGATCTTCAGTTCGAGCTTGAGTCCGAACTCAAATTCGATTGTAGTTCGAGTTCGATATTAAGTTCGATCTCAAAAGCGATCTTAAGTTGAAACTAACGTCTTGATATTCGACCCTAAGTGTGGTTGCACGGAACCGACGAACACTCAAACAACAACCCTGGTGGGAATGACACGCAGGACCGGTACAGGACGAAATCGGGCGAACACCGGCCAACGCTCTCCCGACACTGGCCCTGTGCGGCACTCCCGCTTCGGCAGGTGTTGTCAAAGTCTTCCGCATATTCGGGCTAAAATACGTCGGCTAAAGATTAAAGCAGGAACAACAAACTGATACAGGAACTCCACGCGAGACCCGCCGGGAATGATTTGAGATAGAACGACGAAAAGACCGGCAAGCACCGGAGAACGGTCGTGTCCTTCGAGCGCTCGTAAGATTCGACAGTACGTTGTCTGAGATTCTTGTTATAGCTGAGAGACGCATTACGTCCGCGGTGTGAATCGAGTGAGAGATAAAGGAGCGCGAACACGAGTTTATTTCCCCGCTTCGAGAACGGAATCGGGAGTCATCAGCGAGCGATCTCGATCGATCGGGTCGGGCGCGACCGTACGCTGGACCGAATGATCCGGGCCACGCGCGGTCGTTTTGATCTTGAATCAAACGAGAGGCTGCCTACCGGGTATCTCGCCGCTGGCGCGAGTTCCGTTGCCGGTGCTCACTCGGGCGCAGCAACTAGTTGCGGTGTAGCACGGTCTTTCCAATCTCCGGTTGCCTCGCGCGGATTCCGCAGGCCTGGAGAGCCTCCGCTTCACTTTCCCCGGCAAGGAGGAAAGAGGCTGGACTCCTTGGCGACATCCTTCATTGTTCTCGCGTTGTTCGTTGTAGCGTGAAGATCGGGAGAAACATTCTTTGTCTACGGAATTCGGCACGGCTGCGGTGCCGCACCAGTTGCCGAGGGTCCTGCACTGGCCCGGCGCTTATTTGGACCGGTATCCGCAACACCTCGCTATTCAGTCGGAGCCAACATGTCGGCTCGATCGAAAGTTTTGTCGGTGGGCGCCTGTTCGGAAATTCAATACGCAAGATAGACGGATCGACGCTTCTCGCAGAAGACAAGCGTAGAAAGTGGAGTAGCGATTGGTAAATACGCGAATACCATGAATACCATTAATCTGCCTCGGGTCGACTCCAGTGCACTCCGGGTTCGCTCCAAATGCATTGAGATGAATCACGCACCGTCTTTTATCCACTTTCCTGTGTTTCTCAATTCACAGGTTTCTGTCACTGACTGCGTTCGAGATACATTCCAGAAGAAAATCAGAAATTTGTCTCTAACGTCACTTCCGGTTTGAAAATCTCGAATTTTCCGGCCAAGCAGTGGCGTAGTAGGACAACGCCACTATTATCCTTAGTGTTCGAAAGACCGCCGGCTTTGCCCTGGCTCTCTAGATCAGGTCCGAGAGAAGGACCGATATGACGTTTTTCCTCATACCGCAGAGTCCCACCTGGCTATGCCGATTGAAGGTTTCGAATACCCTAAGGGGCCGAGGGTCACTTCGCCTCTCACAGGTCTCGGGCGATCGATCTGAGGCACGAGATTCGGACATGCCGGCCGGATCCGAACTCGATAAAGCAGAATTAATGAGTTACCTTATTGCCATTGAGCAACGTCCGTGGTCAAAGTGGTCCGCGGCGCGTGTTCCTCGAGAGGGTGTCGGATGCGTCGGTGGAGTTGACGGATGTCTCGCCATCTGGCAACGATAGCTAATCCGACACGTGGGGCATGCACGCTGCCTCGGTGAAAGGTCTAGCTGCTGCGACGATTCACGGAAAGAAAATCCGAGACGCCTCCGCGTCCTGCGTGTCACCCCGAGGTTATTCGTACGGAAAGTCGCGTGCCCGTTGTAGGCGAGTTACCGTGTCGTGATATCTTGGGCGCTCAAAGACCCGTCCACGACCCACGATAAATTATGCCAGCTTTTGTAATATCAACATTATTCGATCGTGGCTAGAATATTTTTGTTAACTTCGCCGCACGCAAGTCGCTCGGACCTCCGGTGTTCAATCAACCCTGTCAGCCGGCTAGGAAAGAACGAGCGCTGGGCAAAGAACCAAAAAAATCCGTCAAGTCCAAACTACAGAGTGTCACAAGTACTTAAAGTATTTCTCAAGTACTTTTCGCAATTAGCTTAAACGGCCTTTCGTTTTTAGCGCACCAAAAATGTCTTCAGGATATACACAAAGAAAATCTTATAATTCAATGAATCGTAGAAGGGACGACGTCCCACGAATATAAAATGAAAGAATCCGCAAATGTTTGTCATTGGGAATTTAATACTGGAAATGAGTTGCCGGGTAAATAGGTCTCTGATAGATATTATTACATACGGTATAAAATCTATATAGAATGTAATATGCCGTTCGGAATCGACCTTTCGAATCGCGTCTTTCCATTCCGTGTGTCCATGTAGCCATAGTGCCATTTTTCGAAGGACACGCGACCACCGCAATCGCGCCACCACGAAATCTAGTGTAATGGAGTACCGCGGGTAACGCCTTTTACTTTCTTACCCGCGGAACCTTTAAGTGTCTCTTTATCGTCTTCGATCTACCGGTCCAGTCATTGTCTCGGGGCGTTCAAAAATTAATTAACAGTCTCTGCCTATCATTCGGGAAGTCGGTAAGTAAATAAAAAAAAAAAAAATCCGAACGGACCAATGGCAAAAGTCGTTCGATCGCCGAAAGGACTTTTGCTTTCTGATTTTACGAACCGATTTACGAACCGAAGACCCGACGAATTAGAAAGAAACAAAAAATGAGAAAAGTAAGCGAATGTGCGAAAATATTTCGCAGCGGTGTCCCTGGTTGGCGAATAAAAATGTTTATTAGTCCGACTTGCCATTTTGGCCAGTGACGAAATTGCTACACCGAAAGATTAATCTTCAAATTTTTTTCAATCGATAGTTTCAGCTCAACGGGCACCCCGCCAATCCGGATCGCCCGTCGAACACCAGTCACGCGCGATTGACATCGAGACTTCTATTTCTCTATGCCTTCGTGCCTCGTTGAATAATTAAATTAGGTGATTCGAATGGGAAATTAAAAGAGAAAGGTCCCGCGAATTCTAGAAAAAAAAATCTAAATAAATTTCCAACGTCATTGTTTGTCCTTTCGAATTTCTTTTTAAGTTTCCGGTCGATCGGCGTTCGAGAATGGAACAATTGGATCGATTTTGTAGAAACACGCCCAAAATTCTTGGGTTAGGCGAGGCCGAACGATCTCCTGTTTTTATACGCCTCGATCGACCCGCTGTCCTGCATTAAACCATAATCGTACAGCCATAACTGCCGGGAGGTACGATGCCGTTCAGCTTCGCGCGGAGCCCTGAAGAAGGAGGTCATTACGTAATTCTCTGCTCTACTGGCGGTCGATCGGGACCTGCTCTTGCCTCGTTAGAAAATATCGTGACTCTTTCATTCAGACGGAATTTCGATTGAATAACTTTTATCCTTACATCCAGATTGTACGAGTGGGCGAGAAAAAAAAATTGAGATCTTTGGCGTGTCCGTCCAGGAAAGGCTGAACCACATACACCACCATTTTTTTTTTTAATGAAAACATAGCTTCCCCCACGAGGAAGCAAAATTGATTGGTCTGTAGAAGGCACAGTTGTTTAGAAAATATTTAAATATAGCTGGCAATTTGAAAAAAGAAAAATAAATATGGCAGCGATATTGCTTTCCGTCAACAAACCGGAAGTGGCGTAAAAAGGCAAGTGAACTGCTCCGGTTTCGAAACCGTCCAGCGAACCACTGCGGCTAATGTCGCGCGTGACTTTTATATACTCGATGTTCCATATGTGCGGAATGGCATGACTTTCAGTTTCCGTCACACACTGGATTGTGATAAGGTCGTCGTAAGGATTGCGCCGGGGACTCACAGTTCTGGTATTTAGAATCGTTATGCCCGAGAATTTGCATAAAGCGGACGGAGTGCTGCTTACTGTCTTAAACACTCCTTCCCGTGGCGTTTGGTAATCTTACTTAAAAGTTCTGTGGTATTCGTCGAAATGAGAATCAGCGTTGAGAAACGAATTAAAAAAAAAAACAATCATTGCTGAAGGAAAAAGATAATTCGACGAAACAGAGATCCATTAATGCCTGTTTTGCAACATGAATTTTTTTTTTTTTTTTTCACCGACCATTCGAGTCCTATTATCGTGATTGTTTGTACTCGCGGTTATTGAATATTCCGATCCATCTTGATAAGCGAACGCGTAATGTACTTCGAAGTTATACAGCCGTTCAATTTGAATAACGAGCAATTCCGAGGAATTATCAACTGGTTGATTAAAAAATTATAATTGATCGAGAAATAAACAGGAATATAAATTATTGTTTTTTTTTGTATCTAGTGGTTGCTTGAACTCTCTCCGGAAAAATATTCATGCGTTTTCTCATATTTCACACCGCGCGTGATAAAAGGTCGTTGAATTTTTCCGACGATAAGTTATTCGTTATTTGCCGCGGAGCGCCTTATGCAGCGTCCGCGCAGCTCGCCCATTGTAATGTTTTCCCGTTCCGTAACAACTTACTTTCTCGTTACCATTTTTACGCAAACCGGAAATCGGTAACGCAAATAAGTGCACTCCTTTAGAAAGATCAGAGAAGTCATTCGCGCTATTCGCAGTTTGTTGTCAACGTTCTTTTGATTATAAAAAATAAAATTAAAAAACCGGATGACATTGGACACTCGGAACTCTAAGTCTATCGAGAGAGCCCATCGATCGGACAGTGGCAATTGCATGTTGTCGCACTTTTTTTATTTCGAGATTTTTTTCTACTGGCGACTACCTTGCTATAACAGTCAACAGGGACGAGAGAACAGCCAGAGTACGGGAACGATTTATCAAACTGGCCCATCGAGCGGTTAACGAGCAAGGTTAATTTTATGCACGGCTAATTGCACTGGGAACGAGCTCGGTTCATCGGCTGTATCGGCAACAGCCACACGAGCCGGCGATACCTCGAGCATTGTACAACACACTTCGATGTTGGAATTCGTAGGACATAATTTTTTTTTCACGAACGAAGATCGGCCAAGTAACGTTGAATTAATTTTTTCCAATTGATCGTAATTGGAAACGAACTATCTGATCGAAAAAGAAAATTTAATAAAATTTTACTGAAATTTGAATAATTAACCTGTATAATGATGGAAGACTTAAAATTAGAGTGAATTTTCATTCATTTACTTTACAGTACGTTTTTATTATATCTAAAATAGAAATAAATATTTATTTATTTATTTATTTATTATATGTTTACGGGTCAAGCCTCAAGTATTAGAGATTTAATGTTTTTTTTTTCTAAAATTTAATTTTATCGTCCGGTCGAAGTGAGAATATTATCCGAATCGATGCGAGATGCGTCATTAGGGAAAGCAGGTGAAACTCGGTGGTTGTGCGAGCGCCGCGGTGATCCGAAAATGACACGAGTCCCGGCCGGCGACTGTGAAATAAAATAGAGCCACGTGTGTCGCAAAAAAATACGTCGCGCCTTGACGTTCGCAAGAAATCCAGGCTCTCGTCGCTTTCCGTCCCGTCCAATTTCTGCTGCGTACAAAACTGCGAAATCCAGAAGCGACATGCTCCGCGAAGCAAACAGGCCAGCCACGACGTCGCTCCGACCAAAATATACGTAACTAATCGAACACTCATTTCCTAAATTCATTAAACCTCAAAAGTCTGTATTTTCACTTTATCGTTATTAATTACATATTTTCATGTTCGATCAATTAACTTACTCCCAACAACCCGCAACATACATTTTTTCCTTATTACAAAATATAAGTCACGTGACATAAGTTGCACAATGTTTTATTTATTATGAAAACAATGCGTGGATCCAATTTGACTTCAGACTTGAGTTCAAATTAAACATACAACTTTGGAAGCAAGTCACGTTCGAACTAAGATTCGATCTTAAGATAGATCTTAAGTTCGCAATTAAGTTCGGGCCAAGTTTCGATCTTCAGTTAGATCACAAGAGCAATCTTAACTTAACAATCTTATGACTAATGTCTTAAAATTGGACCTTAAGTGTGCCTGATATTCCAGCGCTTAAAGTCCCGCCGGAAAACGATACTTGGTCGGTAACTTGACTGGTAAAATTGGTTCTTAAAACTACTTAGCATCAATAATGTCCTGTAATGTTATACGACGGTACAACAATTCACGCCGCTAGCGTATCCGAACTACCGTTCCGCGGAAACTGCACACTGGATGCACAGCGGCGAATGCTGCGTTAAGTACCTTCATTAACGTAAACGCACGATTTTGCGAAAAAACGTATGGATCGGCCTCTCGTAGATCGAGATAGTGCGCACATGTACGTCTGCGATAAAGCAACCGCAGCAAGATGGACCAACACCGACAAGCGAGCGGCGCTTGTTCCATGCACGAGGGGAAAATGGACCAAATTAAAATCGGCTAATATGCGGAAATGCCTCAATCAGGGATGGCTGTATAAGAGGGGTATCGGAGCATGAAACGTATAATATACCGCGACGGAGGTGTGGATTCATAGTAGACACGCTTTTGCCTGCGAGGCAATCAGTTTCATTCCTCGCTCGTTTTCCAAGACGAAAGGACACACCCCGCTGAAACGCTAATTGACCGTTTGATAGCGCGGAATTGACGCCGTGCGCGGCGCGTTGCGTGTGGCATTCTTGTTACGTAGTTAGTTAACGCGGATGAGGAAAACATCGATCGATCACCTCGGAACTCGTTACGGTGTGGCAATGTCCTGCAAATTTTAGAAAATCTATTTTTTTCTTCCCATTCCAGGGCTCTCCAGATGGGCCTAGACCGCTAAAATATGTTATCCGGCTAATAGAACTTAAAATATGTTTAGCCGCCTAAGCCGTCTTAGCCGGCTAAACTAATTCAGTCTTGGAATTTTTTGACGAATTTTTATTTACTTTTTTCTAATGTTAACTGCAACGTATTCCTAAGTATTTTCGCCCACTGAGCACAAATCTCCCGGCCCTTTTGGGATCGTATTTTTGGGATTAAAATATTGGGTTGGGAGTGAAATGATTATTATATTCGTGATCAGCGGGAAAAAATACGTGGAATGTATCTTTGAAACAAAAAAAAATCGATTGAATAGCGGCTCCTTTCCTTGCATTGTTGAGAACATTTTTCCCGAAGCGTTCCTCCTGAAGACGTTTTCACATCGAAATGGGGGGGCTCTCGCACGAAAAAAAAAAGACAATGCGACCTCAAGGGGGTTTCGAAAAGAAAGGAGGAGTTGACGTATTTCTGCCTCGTTCATCGGCCTCTTGGTAGTTTCTGCCAATTATTTTGCGAACACCGAGAGAGCCGACCAGGCACCGCCGAATTTGCAGAGTCCGCCACACCCCATTGTTATCAACGATCCGGTAGAGCCCACGAGGAAACAAAAGCTAAACGACCTAAAATGAGACATGCCTCGAGCCAAAAGGAAACTGTAAATCACTGCCATTATTGTTTCTTTGCCCTCCCGATAAATTCCAAATTGTCTTCATTATCTTTCACTCCGTTGATAAAAATCTATGGCTCCAAAAAAAGATCGTGTTTTATTTATTTTTTCTGGCGCATTTTTTATTTCAGAAAACGACTTTTATTCGCAGCGTCGCGCCTTCGACGTATGAGATTCATTTTTTTTTCTGTCAGGCATCTTGACAGGGCGACAATAATCGGGCGCATATCAATGAGGGAGATATGAAGAAGACTGGTATATCGGCAAACGTCGCGCTTCCCGCGAGCCCGCCAGGATGCGAGAAGAAGCACGAAACTGACAACCGGAGTTAACGAGTGTTGCAGCGAACCGCGAGAGCGAAAGGTTCGGGCCGGTAGCGGTGAAAAAGAAACTTAAAAACGAAAACATGGAAGGCAGATAGAATCTTGTACCGCCGGGTGCGGCTTTTAATAGGTGGCGAAGTAATGAACCGTATTTACACCGTATTTAAGGATTACCCTTTTTCTTATTCCCAACAAAATAAGACGAACGAGAATTTCGTCGTTCGAAAACGGGGTGATTAATTAACGTCCTCACGAATGCTTTACCTCCGGGCAAAGTGTTTTTAACCGTGAACAACGTATCGGTTGTCGCGTCGACGTAGAATAAGAGCGACTGTTTGCGAACCCTCTTCGTTTGGCAATCAACTTAAATCAGCAACATCTTGAATTATGATATTTTTTTACCAAAGAGTAAGCCATTGGCACGACAAAAATGTCTTAACGAGAACTCAGACACAGGGCCAGTATTGGCCCAGTGTCGACCAGCGTTCGGCCAGCACCGGTCCTGTGTGTCATTCCCACTAGGGTGAACGAACACCGCAGAAAAAAAAAAACAGGAACATCGTCGAGAAGTTGACTGAATGAAAAGAAGAAAAAAATAATGAAAGAAGAAGAAGAAGAAGGTGGAGGTGGACCACCGGCAGATCGATCTCGCCGGCAGCCAGCATGAGCATACGCACGATCGTGCGTGAAACTGAGTCTCTCGTTCCGGCTCGATGCATGCTTGCCGTGAAATGCAAGTAGTCAGCGGGATACCGGCGACAATTCCCCGGTTGTATCTCGGATCTCGTCCTGCCGGGCGCGACTCAGCTCCGAGTGAAGAAGATGAAGAGGCTGTTGCGAACGGTAAAAAAAGAACACGCAGGTCCGGACATTTTTCCCCGAAAAGAAATCGCTCGGCTCGGTTCGCGAACGGAATGCGATTACAATTTGGCGTCGTTGAGCCGACCGGGAAGGAACTGGATCCGTTTCGCCGCGTGCCAAAGACGCAGCGAGAAAACGGCGCGGAAAGATTTTTAGTCCTGGGGTGGCGATTATCGAATCCTAAATGTTCGTGGTTTGTCGATTTGACAATTGGTGGTTTGTCGATTTGAGGTATGGGTATGGTGTGCAAATGCCAAAACCGATCGAGAAGATCTATCGACGGTGGCGGATTGGAATTGAGTCGGCTGGGCAGCTGGCAAATGTCGGCCGACATCAAGAGTCGATGACTCAACTAGGCGGTAAAAATTGTCCGGAGAAAAATGGACGGAAATTACCGTGTCAAGCTCGGCGCGCCCGACGCCCTGTCAATTAGGTAACACCAAATATAGTAACGTAAAACGCCCTGTTATTCGTCATGTCGGTTTATGGTTCTGTATTTCTATCCGCCTTGACGGATCTCCGCTGCATTGTCAAAAAAAAAATATCAATCACACCTGTGGGTTTCGACCGATAAGCTATAAACGACCCGATCGAGCGGATTGGTGTCGCACGCTCGTCCAGACCTATTCAATTCGTACGACGTCGTTCTGGATACCTTATGGAATTGCATTACGTCTATCGGCGCCTGTTTTGCGCAGTGGCCTAAATTTCGTAATTTGTCAATTAAGGTAGTACTTGTGCGCTCGCTAGTCAAATAAGTTATTAGAGTTTTGACAAAAATTATTTTGAATTTCCGAATTTCGAATTCTTTAGATGTGATCCCCTATTCATTGTTTATAAAATATTTACAAATTTGCATTCCATCTAATAATTAACTTCAGGACTTCCACTTTTGATGTTAATGCGTAGCATATTAATAATTCTAAATTGAACCTAAGAAATTGCCCAAGTTCGTCAGTAAAAAAGGTACGTAAGGAGTTAAAAACGTATACATTTTCCCCAACACAGCGATTTATTTAGTTTTTGGTCGTTGCGTCGAGCGCGCCCGGGAACGCATCGTGCTTATTCCGGTGTGATCTTTGGCGAAGATTGCGATTCCGTCCGGAGGGCGACACGCGGGCGACTCGATGTTTCAAATCAACGGAATCCGATTGTCCAAGTATTTCGGGAGATCGGATCGAAGTCCGGCGTCACGCGGGCGCGATTGGCGACTCAGCGTTGGGTAACTCAAGCGACGAACAACTAAAGCAGTCCGACCTCCGAGGCTTGAAATCCTGTCGTGGTTATCAAAAATTTCCATCGAACCGTCAAAACAATTTTTAAAAAATTACGCCTGCAGAAAAACAAAAAATACTGTGAAGCAACGCGCAGATTTCCAATTTTCAGGGTATCCCCGATGTCGCAATGACGGCATTCCGTTACTCGATATAAACAAACCCGCGGTTTACATACGACGATCAACGATGTTTTTTTTTTCTAATCGGTAGCACAATTTTTTATTGTAGAGTGAGAGGCATTTAAAATCGGCGGTTAACTGCACGGTTCGGCAGTCACGGTAAACTTTCTCCTTCGATAACGTGGGCAAGGTAGCAGTAACGGCAAAAGCAATAGCGACGCACGAACTACTATAATAATATGTATATGCGGTGTATCGTAAATGTTGCATACGCAGCTCGAGGTTCGGAGAAGCAAAGTAGTGGGATCGAGTAGAGCAGTCAGCGGTCGGTGGAAAACGAACGCAAATACAGTCGGGACCCTTCTTATCGGCCGAGCGTATCAGCAAACAAGTTCGCACGCGAGAACTCCGGGCTTGCTGTCCGTTCGCTAATGCCGTTTCCACTGCGCGAACTAGCCGACACTTTTCAACGATCCAGTTTCTTTTTTTTTTAAGTTATAAGATTGTAACGTAACCTCGTGAGCGTACGTGGAGCGTGGAGCGAGTCCCGCCATTTACAATCACGGAACGTATATATTTTTTTAGTTGTTCGCGCCGATCGTTTAATCGATGGTCTCGAACGTTATATCTTCCGCGAAAGTTTACGAGATCTCGGGATTAAACTGTCCCGTAATTTTATTTGAGAACCTGCTAGAAAAATATTGAAATTATTGCGAAATTCGACAAATATGTTTGATCCGCTCGATCTGTTTTTACTGCGCGAACTCACCGATACTATTCGCCGATCCAGTTCCTTTTTTCTTTTTTTTTGCCATATAAGTTTGTAACGTAACTACGTGAGCGTACGTAAAGCGTCGAGCACCTCCCGCTATTTACAATCACGGTATGGAACTTTTTTTTCACGCTAATCGTTTACTCGATGGTCTCGAACGTTATATCTTCCGCAAACGTTTACGATATCCCGTAATTAAACCGTCGGGTAATTTTATTTGAGAACTTACTCGATAGCTTCGAATCGATGAAATATTGAAGTTGTTGCGAAATTTGACAAATGCGTTCGATCGAGGGGAAAGCGTTTCCTGCTTTTGCGCTCGTTCACGGACTGAACCGAACCATTGACAATAAGAAGGTGGAAAAAAGGGTGATTAACGAAGACACGAGTCTTCAGAGCTGCCCGTATTGTTCGATCGAGTGTAAAATTATGTTTGGGATGTTCGGATGCGAACAGTCGATAATCGAAGTAGAAACGCACCTTACGCGGTCGGACGGTCTCGTCGCCGCTCGGATCGGACTACTTCTAGCGATAAATTATCGTGACTCGACGGTTCGTTAATTACGGGAGTAATACCCAAGGGGCGACTAGGAAACGCGCAATACGTATCGCGTAACACGTGACGTTGTAATGCGCGCGTTCAAAACAGGTGCTCTTATTATTTTAGTGTCTATCAAAACGATCGGTATGTCTGGAAATATGTCCGTCAGATGTATGTTGTTAAATTGAAAAAATCTTTGTATCAACTCGCGAACTCGCAATTATCATCATTAGTTTAATTCGCGAGACGTCCGGCGCACGATTTAATCGTGACTACTCAATTACTGACAATTATGAACTTTCGTGATGTCACGGTCGTTGTGTGAGATGCACTTTAGCGATTAAACGTAGCATTGACAAATGCCTGACAAAATCCCCGATTCATTTAAACGAATGCCTGATTTTTGTTAAATATAAATAATTAGCAGGCTAAAAATTTCATATTTTCGGCCGGAAGTGACGTATTTCAGGTATGACGTCTCTTCCGGTCGAAAAAATAGATTTTCATACCGGAAGTGATGTACATTGAAAAAAAATGTTAATGACTCAAGTAAAATTCGCTTGCGGGCTGCCAAAGAATAAAAAATGGTCATTTCAATTCCACTTTCAATTCTCAAAAATCCACAAGGGATTGAAGCGATAATATGTCTCCTTGACAGTCTTGCCATCGTTGTTTCAATATCACATGGAATTGTATGAATTGATAGTAGAATTAAAATTTTTTTAAATATATATATTTGGCAGCTCGCAAGATTTTTTTTAGTGTCCTTCCGCGCGATAAATAAGTTTTCATTAACGATTATTTATTACAGTCATCAAATACACGAGCTGTTAACGCTGAAGTTTTACACGCCGTCGTAATTGCGATAAGATTACTGCAATTCTCTTATCTAGTCAGCAATTAAAGGATGATGAATTAAATGGTAAATGTAAGCGTAATTCTGTCTGCTCTCGTTCAATGTTTATATTTTCTTCGATCGAAAAATGAAGATATTTTGTGAGTACGAATTTAGCACGAAGTGATTATTGTGCCTGAGGTACTTTGTACGCTGTAGTCACACACAATAGTCATATGGCGGTGATATAATTTATGTAAACACGGTATACACAGTACGTCGCAGCGTCGGAAGAAAGTGAGGCAGTGGTCTATACTTTGAAGCACTTAACCCCAGGGTCTTAGGTGCATTACGAGAGATCTATCATTACCCCTTGCATACCCAGCGCGCTATTACTATCCGTACGTGATTACGTGTGTGTTCCACCGAATCGCCCCAGTAACGATTCAGCACTTTATTCGACACAGTCCTAACAGTAGCAGCTCACCGATATGCGCTGTGTTTATCGATCGCTGTAACAGTTATTAAAATGTTATCCCCTTCGAAACTCGTGAAAATGTGTCACTCTGCGTAAGATCAAAATAATATATAATATTAATTTGGACCAATTCACTTAAGGTCAACAGAATTTTCATACATTTTTTAATTTTCCGTTTTTGCAATTTTGTTAAGGAAACAACTACGGAACTGTAAGCGCAATCGCCTCGTGTGATGCATCCTTAAGCACATTTTCGGCAGGATCGTCCGCCGTCTCCGTCCGCGAGATACGCGATGTAGAACGGACGGACAGTCAGAGAGACTTTAATTTATACGCATATAGTACATCGGTAATAAATTTTATTTCCAATCAATTTTAATCGGTGCAATAAATGCATTATGCAAAAGCATGAACTGTTGAATAATTATTATTTACGCAATAGTCCCACATAATATTGTGTGTAACAAGATTACCGTATTGAGTTTGTAGGAACGGCACTTCGTATTATAGCGAATGGGCAACAAGTAAAAAAAAAACAATCAACGGTATGGAAACACTTTCGTCGCTCGTTGACGCCCACGCGATGCTCGTAATTCAGAGTGCATCGCTGGAGCTACGCTCGTAGATTCCCACTTCGGAACGTTGTTTGACGAATTTCCCACACGAGTGCACCGCCGCTCTGGCGTGAGGCGACTTGATGCAGGTACGTGAATCGCTGCACAGCAGGTAGAGAGCTGCACCAGAAGCGCAATTAAAACTGGACGTGAGCTTGTACGATTATTCAATGAAGAGACGCCCCGGGCTAAAATTCAATCTAGCTCGCCCTAATTCGCCGTAATAATATCCCGTGCCACGTTCCCGCTCGCTTCGTACGTACGCTTTATCGCGAGCGAACGGCCACCGCGACGAGAACGAAAGTGTCGAAATCGCGGGTTCGTTTCTTTTTTTATTGTGGAAAATCTTCGAAATGAAACGAAATAAAATAAACTGGTTTCCACGTTTGCAAAAAAAAAAAACAATTATTAAAAAATAATAATATATTGAAAAATATTCGTAATGGAATATGACAATTATTATTATTATACTACACTGAGAGAAGGGTCTAGTAAAAACTACCGATCATCTAAGAAAAATGACCATAGCACTAGAGCGCCACCTATGGTGGAAAGTGAAATTTTCCAATAATCTTTACCGTAATATCTATGAAAAATTCTAATAAATCCGGTACTCCCTACCATCGGTGGCGCCCTAGTTTCCTACTCCTATGCGCTATGGTAATATCTCTCAAGTGATATAGTCATATTTACTAGATCCTTCTCTCAGCGTAGTAATCGGGCGCTTTGCGTTGTAGGCATTATCAGGCTTCTATGAACGTCTGACGCACGAGAGGCCACACACGACAAATACGGTGGTAAAAATCCATGAGTCTTCATTATTAATTTTTGTTTGTCTTACACTTGCTTCGGCCTCCGTTTTGTCGCCGAAGTTGAAAAATAAACATTAATGCCATTTTTTTTAGCATTTGTGGGAAAAAATGGATCCAATACAGTGCTCGCGTGTATTCGCGCACATCCGCGTGCATAAGCGGACATATTTCTCTCGAGCGGCAAAAGAACAACATTTTTCCAACTTTGAGAGCAAATATTTTCGGCTTGGCGCATGAGGCAACGGTCTCGTGCTCACATTCGTTGTTCCCCAGACGGTACTCGAAAATGCAAAAAAAAAGAAGTTGGAAAACATTATCGGTGATTATAGATAATGGTTCTGTTTGCTCAGGGCTGGTAAAACGTAAAGATTGAAAATTAATATTAAATAATAATAATAATAATAATAATAATAATAATAATAATAATATATAAAACATATTCGTAAGGGAATATGATTATTATATACCGTCACGGAAAGATTAGAGCCGATCGCAGATAATGGGTCTGTTTGCTCAAGGCAGATAAAACGCAACGATTGAAAATTAATATTGAATGAAAGATAAGTGTGCGTAAGTAATCAAACATGCATTTGAAATATAAAAAGGTAAAGAAATTGCAGAGGCACGCATTATCCCACGATTGCGGTGCGAGTTAGTACACAGCGCGGCGGTACTTATGTCAGCGTTACACTGACATGTGTGTAACCGTAGACAAATGAAAATTGCTGTGATTAGCTGGCAAAGTGGCGTACGGTGCGCGCGATCTATTCGGTTTCGCAGACGATCGCAGGTAGTTACTCCGAACAGTCGGTCGGTGTAATACACAAAAGGTATTACAATACCTAAGATCTAGCCGCGACTTTCACAGGTCACGCGGACCGGGTCACGTTTATTATACCGCACGCGCGGTTCTTTTTTTTATCGTCCGCTTGCAGGAGCATAATGCTCGCGTTCGAGTGAATTTCCGAGGAAAATATACCGGCGCGATAAAATACCAGTTTTACAAGCTCGGGCAGCGAACAAATGTATCATTCGAAACAATAAAAATAAAGTAAAATAATGCGAAAATAGAATTGTGATATTACTTTTTTATTTATTTAAATACTCGGACATGTTGATTCGTGAGAATTATAGAAACATTTGATCAGCTGAAAAATATGAATGATTCGATTGAAATAAATCTTAATAATGTCCAAATTAAAAAAAATATATATTAATTATTTTGCGAAAAGTGTGATAGTAATTATGAATTAAAAATTGAATTTCTTAGCCCCAAGCTATAAAATGATGGACAGCTGCGAGCCAAGGTGTACAGGCTATGACGGAAACCGTCGAGCATCGTCAGCGAATTTCAAGTTCAGGGTGTTCAGGATTCTTCATCGCAGCCTCGCCGAGGGCCAACCGCTTCTGCCTCGGTGTCCTCGCTGCGGTTAGTTGAACTTGCAACATCCGCACGACAGACACGAACGGCCGTGGCAAACGTCTCGTATCTTAGGCGTCTGCTGCGTCGCGCCGATATTGCTTCGGACGGACGGACGGACGGACACGCATGGGTACGCTGGAAATAATTATCGGACGACCGGTAGCTCCTGTTTTGTCACTCCTAGCAAAATAATATAATGTTTCATTTTAAGTTCGAACATAAGATCGAACTTAAGCACGAAATCAAGTTCGAACCGAGGTTCGATCTTAAGTTTGATCTCAAGAGCGATCTAAAGTTCAAACTAACGTTTTAAAATTCGACCCTCACACGGATACTCACAGATACTACAAGCGCTTCGCCAACATAACAACTAGATAATAAGTAAAATACAAGGACTTTGATTATGAACGCATGCCCGATTTAACGTTTGGGTGTTCGCGAACAACGTTAAAATTTCGATTCACCGGGGAGTCTCGGGTACGAGAGCGTCGGAAGAATTTCGATAGCAGTATCGTCGCATCGCGAGAGGGTGCAACCAAGTAGCGGATTAATTAATTTTAATTGGCCTCTGCGATCGAGTGCGACTCTTTCTTGTTAACAGCGCCGGCCGGCGTTCCGAGAAGGCATGGAAGGAACGCGCACGTGAGGCAGTTCTTCGACGGCTTTTAAAGAAGAATGAAAGATTAATCGGTACTGTCCCGCAAGGCGTGTCGGATGTCGAACTTCCGAAAGGCCGCGCCAGTCGTGCTAATCATCAGCGAAAATGTCGAAAGATCGCTTCTTCCAGTATGAACGTTCCCTTATTACGTTTTTCAATTTTTTGTTTGTTTTTCCTTTCTTCGATTCGACCGGCCGAATCCGACGACAATCGAAAGAAAGGACCCAATTCTGCGTTAATGATGCACGCAATTCCGAGAAACGTTCGGTTTCGAATAAATTAAGTCCTTTCATCCTCTATAAGGCCGATCGAGAAATCCGAATAATTTTGATGGGTCGTCGCTGGAGAATTTTTTTTTTGTTTGGGAAAAAAATTCGCATTTTATCATTAAGGATCCCAAACAAATTCGATGTACATTCGCGAAAGGAACGAAAACCGAACAGATGATTCGTGATGTCCATCGGTGGTAAAAAAAAATCATTTAAGGACATTGCAATTATAATTACTGGATTCAATGTATTTACAAAACTGGAGTTTAAACTTGGCGAAACGCCGTCTTCCGTTCGTTGAAAGTAAATTATACAATTTTTACCGTAACATCGTCGATTTCTATGTGGCTGATCGGTATCGACTGAAATTTTGCAATGAACACGAAAGAACCGTGAGCCAAGGGAACTGGTTATACCGGCTGCCGAGTCGGCCCGCTGTCCTACGGGCTGCGACGATTCAGCGGGAAAACATCGTCTGGAAATATCGTACGACCCACGCAACCGACGAGCGATTAATTTTTCCCTCGACTCCCGCTTGCACAGTTTTGTCGAACAATTTACAAGTCCGCGGAATCGATCGTGACAGTATCTCATCCACATAACCGGCCGGAATGTAGTTCCCAATCGGCCATTTATAGAACTTCATAAATCGCAAATAATGACCCGGCGAGATAAAAATCAATTAGTATTCGTTTTTTTTTAATCCCGTTATTTATAATCCGGTCGGTAATTCGATACTTTTTCTGAAACCCATTAGTGCACTTACTCCGAGAGAATGAACTCTCAGAAAACTTCTATATTTTTTAATTATATTATTTATATGTTGTACTTATATTATAATAAAATTTATAATTTTTTTTTTTAATTTCTTATTATTATACGATATATTGTGCATATAGAGTGGTGGAGGATGTAAAACATTCAGTGATGACGTTAGCTCGAACGGAACGACTTTTACACGGCATTCTTGTCATTAAGGTGACTTTGGTACCGCGCCTACCTGCCTGATCGGTTTGCCTGCTTTTCTAGATCGCATAGTGTCGCTGCCTCGGGATGGGTGTGGAACAACGACCGGTCTCTGTGACGCACTTTGATCGAGAGCTCTCACGCTTCATCGACTTGTAATATATTCGACCTTATACCATTGTGGGAGGTTGCCGCGGCCTCTCGCACGATAGAAAATAAGTTGTAAGTCCGAAACGCCCAATATTTTTGCGGTCGAAATTAAAAATCACACGATTTTAAAATTTTATAAAAATAAAAAATTGAATTAATTAAAAATAAAAATGAAGGTACATGAAAATGTAAAGAAAGATAATTGATGTCTGTTGAAACGAAGTACTGTCGGAAATTATTTCTGCGCGAAGTTTATGGCGAAAAAATAGTTCCCTTGGACGTTTGAGCGAATGATCGATTTACGATCGATAAAAAGAGAGTCGACTCGAGTAATCAGCGTCGAAGAGCCCTCTATTTTAATTGCATTAAAATTCCTCGCATTCGCGCCGGAATCCAACCGCGACAGTAACAGAGTTATGTACCGGCGAAAATTACCGCAGAATCGTAGCTGGATCATGGAAAGTCAAAGAAGCGAGAGAAAAAAAAGGGTGAAAAACGATATAATTGCTTCGCGATGTAATTGCCGTCCGGAGTGGGAAAAGCCCTGTCATCGGTATCCAACATTCAGCTCATACAGGTTGATGCATTGCTGTGGTTTGTACTATAGCCCATTGATTGACGTTTCCAGAACGCGTCGGTTGGTCCCTCGATGTTCATTCATTTTCCGCCGCCCTCCCTCTGGACGGCTCGTTTCCAAGTAGGGCGAGATTCTTGAGTCTGACGACCATATCGTTGTCCGGAATGGCGCGATAAAAAAAAAATTTAATTACCCGTACCCCGGTGAATTCTCGATTATCCGAATTCCCTACCTCCATTGGGGGCCAAGATAGCGAAGTTTGAAAATAATGAAAATCGACGTTTTTCCAAAAGTGGCTCAAACATTGAAAAATCGTTGGCCATTCGACTTTTTTTGTTTCAAAGCTATAATCGATGTATTTTTTCCCGCTGATGACGAATATAACAATTATTTTATTCCCAACCCAATATTTTACATTTAAATCCTAAAAATACGATTTTTCGTGCATAAAATCGAGCCTCTCAATGTCGCATTGTACTTTAGGCCAAAGAGGCCGGTGGATTCACGTTCAGAATTCACTATCGGTTTCTCCTTTCGGCTCAAGGCAGGGTAGCCCTTTACACTGGGGACGGAAACCTCGCCTGTTTACACTATAGTTTTATGGGTTCTTAGATGATCGCTGTCTACGATATTCGGCGCGGATATTTAAGATTATGAAGACGCGGTTAAATGTTTATAAATTGTCAATTAAGTATTACTCACATGGTTTGTTTTTTTCTCTCACAATGGTTAATGAGTAGATAAGACGATACAATTGGTTCCACAAATAATACGCGTATAACTTAAATAGTTATCCGCAGAATTAAAATATTTGAGACTTTTATTTAATATTGCTGAAGACGCAGTTTTTATTGAAAAGCCGAACGAGCTATGAACTCTGGCTTTCAATATAGCTGGCTTCGATGAGTCGGACAGGCGTGCAGCCCGACGTTGTCCGTACAACGGTTCGATGTTAACTGCACTGCCCTGATTAATTTGGCTCTGTCTTGTGTACTAATCATCTCTACTAATAGGAGGGGTGAAAACCACTAACTCAGGGCTTTTGGTGGCAAATCCTCCCGTTTTACACGGCAAGCCATTTTCCCCCTGTTTACATTGACCGTAGCCTCCCGTGGTCGAGCGTGAATTTCTTACATATAATAATCGATATCGAAATATACGTAGGGGAGACCGAGGCGAGATGGGCCCCTAAGCAAATAATGCGGCCACAACGCTGCCGAAAGCATAATTTAATGTTTGTCATTCAACAATGATATTTCCAGTTTTATAGCGCGTAAAAAAAAAATTGTCTTCGGCGAGACGGACTACCCTTAAATTGTTCATTTTTTAAAAACACTACCCTGTACTATCCATACATCTTGAGTTTCCCTACTTCTACCTATCAGTAGTGCTCATGCACCATTTCTATAGTTCCGTAAAGCCGTAATATCTATAATTAAGTCCACGGAATAAATGTATTGGAAATATGACGAAAAAAATGTGTCTCAAGTCTTTTGTTCAAAAAAACATTTGATTCAACAACACAACGCCGAAATTTGTTGCCGAAGCTGGTGTTTCTACAGTTTTGTAAAGCCATAATACTGTATCCACAAGAATTACAATCAGTTCAGTAAATATTTAACATTATCTAAAAGTGGATTACGTGACCTCCGTCAGCGCGGCATGATTAGGTGCTGTTAGTCACGCGGAAAACACACGTGGCCATCCGAAGTCGTCGTTTCGGCGGAAGGCTGATACACCAAAAAAAGTTTCGCAATCAAAATACGACAAGGTATATATAAGGGCTACCTGTGCCACTGTGCCCAATACGGAAGCAAGTGGAGCTCGAAGGAAGTGCAAGAAAGAAAAATAAATAAAATTGATAATGAAGTTTGCGTTGATTTTAACTATCGTACTTGTCGTGTGTGGTTTCACGTGCGCCATTCCTATAACAGATGTAAATAAAAAAATATATTGAAAAATATCCTGCGCACGGGATTTTTGGAAGTTCGATAACATTGAGATTCTTTTTCGTCAGGTGGAGTTGCTTCCGTTATTGTGTCCGAAGACTCTACCGGAACAGATATCATTCTGCAATGGCCCGAGCAAAAAGGGGGCTTTTTATTGTAACGTATGTTGCAATCATTTTTTACATTCGTTTGATACTTATGATGATTGCTAAAATTCATAATTTTTTAATTATCAATACTTATAAATTTGTTAATATCATTAACGGATAATAATCAATTATGCATTATTACAATCTTGTTAATATTATTTCCAGTTTTCCTGTGACGATCTTCCGGACCACAACATTATGCATCACGGATGATAAGCAATGAAAAGTTACGTGTCGGAATGTCGATTGCTGAGCGTTTAATTGTAACGCGAAGATAATTTCATAATATTGTTACTTATTTAATGTTATCAAAAATAAATATATATATTGGGTGAATTTATTTTAGCGCTTATTAAATCGTATCTGCAGAATCGCTACGATTCAAAAGTTAACTTTTCATCGAGTGATTATCGAACCTCGGATAAAACGGTGTAAAAAAAAACATCATTTGATTCAAGAATCCACCATCGAATTTTTCTTGCCAAAAGTGATCTTTCTATAGTTCCCTAAAGCCAGAACATTCTGTCCACATGGACTGTTATAGTTCAGTCAATATTCTACATTACCTGGAAGTGGAGTACGAGACGTCGGTTGCTATACGCTTAGTTGGGTGCTTGTGTTACAGTCGCGTTGAAAGCTCACGTGGCCATACACTATCTTCGTTTCGGCAGAAGGATAACGATAAAAACCGTCGCATTCGAATCGAGACAAGATATGTAAAAGACCTACCTGAACCACTGTGCCGAGTACGGAACCAAAAACGGAGTCAGAAGCAAGCGTAAAAAATTAAAAATTAATAATGAAGTTTGCGTTGATCCTAACCATCGTACTTGTGTGTGGCCTCTCGTGCGCCAGGCCTACGACAGAGGTCAATTAAAAAAATATATATATATAAAAAATATCCTGTGCACGCGATTTTTGGAAGTTCGATGACGTTGAGATTTTTCTTCATCAGGAGGAGTTGTGTCCGAAGACTCGAGAGGAAACGGTGTTGCTGTGCCAATTGCCGAATAGCTGGATGGCGGTGATTTTTTGTGGCGTATGTAGCAATAATTTTTTACTCTCGTTTGATACTTGTGATGATTGCCAACTTCGACAAGTATTTAATTATCAATATTTATAATTTTGTTAATATTATTTTCAGGTTTCCTGTGATGCTCCAGTACACAGAATTATGCGCTTCGGCCGATAAGCGATGAGAAGTTAATTGCCGGAACATCGATTGCTGAGGGTTTGATTGTGACACGAAGTAATTCGATGAAATTGTTATTTACTTAATGCAGTAGAAAAAAATATATATATTGCATTAATTAATTTTAGCCCTTATTAAATCGTATCAGCAGAATCGCTACGATTACCAATAGTTAACTTTTCATCGAGTAATTATCAAACCTCGGATACAACGTTATAGAGTACAACGTGGAATATATTACAAGTCGATATGGCTTGTAGTAACGTGAGAGTTTGCGATCAAAGTGCGTCATAGACACGCGCTGTTGTGCCACACCCACCCCGAGGCAGCAGCACCGGGGAGGCTAGAAAAGCAGGCAAACCGATCAGGCAGGAAGGCGTGGTACCAAAGGCACCTCAATGCCAATAATGCGGTGTAAAAGTGGTTCCGTTTCGTTCCGTTCGAGCCAACGTAACCACTGACTTTCCTACGTGCTCGAACGCTGTTATATGCACGGTGACATATATACATTTTTTTTTACCACCACCACCTCTATTACGTGCTGCGTTACACTTTTTTATAAATATCGATACGCCTTCAGATTTGCGGTTTAATTATTCACTTATTATGTTTTTGAATAAAAATATTATAAACGATGAAATATTAATATATTTAATTATATATCAATGGGTCACTGAGATATTAAATTTAATGTGTTGTGTCGATCGTCCGTTTCTCCGTTTGTCTGTGCGCGTTGAGAGTGTCGAAACCGTTTATCACCTTTGCAACTGAGCCAGGAACCAGACTTATCGAATTACCGATCTGTAAGCTGAAAATCCAACGCCGATATGGCACGTACGCACCATCCTTGGTACACGCCATGCAGGAAATACAGCGTGCGAGATCACTCAAAGCGATAGCGTGTGAGAAAACATGCGTTCAAGTTAAAAATAATCTTAATCGATGGCAAATTCACTTTCTACGGACAGCTCATCGTCTGGATGCTCTTTTTCCCCCGCTCCGTTCTATCGTTGCACCGATCAGCTGCGCCCGATCCAATTATGCACTCGCCACTGTGGAAAAATAATTTTATCATACGTATTAATTAAACAAAAAGATTTTATTCCCACATAGCCGCGAAATTCCATAGACAACGAGTCCGCGAGCAAAAAGTTTGTAGACCTGCGTGGTGCGGCTATGTCGTATCTGCAGTGAATCGCTGCGTTTTTATGTTTACCGCACACCACCGCCTATTTATATGGATTTATATAGTACCCGGTGGTGCAGTGCGAAAATGCACTGTGCAGAAGCTGAATACGCCTTAGCATGTTGCATCGACTACACCATTTTTACACACAAAATAAACTTTCTTTTATTCGTAACTAGGCGGTGCACTTTTAAGATAGGTTGGCTACGAGGAATCCTACTTTATGATTGACAATATTGCCAAAACAACCGATAATTCTGTTACCGGTCGTTCGGGATGTGTTGCCGATCTTGCAATATCGTTCAACACAACGCGCCAAATGTTGCGCAAGAGACGAAGCGCCTTCTGCAAGCAAAACCACCGCATCCGGCGTGCATTGAGGATTACACTTTTGCAGAATTACGCCTCCGAGACATTTATATTCGCAAGAGCAAAGTCCGAAATCTCTCGATCTCTTCTCATTCATTCGCTCGAAGTCAAAGATAACACGATGCAAAAAAAGGCGAGATGCCGGTAACTAGATTGAACGGCTGCGTAATACGGTTGCCAGCGTGCGGTAACAACGGAAGAGACTCTTTTTTTTTAACAAGATCTTTGCTATGTAACGGCGCATCACTGCGTCTGTTCTTTAGTCGAATCCATTACCTTTTGTTTGCCTTAATGCTTCGCGCCTTTTAATGTCTATCCTTCGTCCCACCGAGCGTTCGCCATGAGAAATGATGAGCCGTCACGTGGGAAACTTTTTTCCACTTTGTGTCTTCAACGGTTTGCGTCGAATCTGGCAGCGATGGTTGTCGGAACAGAAAAGCCTTGTTTGATAATGATAAAGTACCGCTTTGATACACATCGTAATTTCCGCTCGCGATTTCCATGATCTCTGATCCTCTCGACAATTCCGACAAGTCCCGCTGAGAAAGTGAAACGTCATGCAGCATTGCGCATACGCGAGCGGTCTACGATACTCGGTACCCATCGCGAGCGATCTTGGGCGTAAAATAATGAACCATACGCGTAACTCAACAACGAGTTATGCGTCGCCGGGAATAACCCCAATTGCGAGGCGGGATCACGTGGAAAGTGAGGAAAGACAATTCCGCGAAACGGCGAAGAGGCGTAACACGGGTATGTTGATTGTCCTTGGCTAAAGTACGCTATAAATCAACGAGACGCGGTTCGTGCGGTGTTGCGAACGCTTCCGCGCATTCAAATAAATTGGGACACTTTCGCGGTAGTTAATGGACAAAAGTTGCCCAAACATTTTTGGTTTCGTCAATGCAAATTAAACTGTTGAGGGTGTTTTACGTATCGTCAAGTGGACAATTTAATCTCACAATACATATTTTGGAATTTTCCAACTCTTCCAAGTTTTCCGGCCATTTCAATGCTTTGGGAATTTTCAATTTCCAAAGCCACACCTCGCGCGAGACGGATTAGGAAAGAAAATGTGTGGTAAGGAAAATCACAAAGTTCACAGGATCACTGGTGAGGATAAGAGAGTTATCTAGATTCGCGGTTCCGCGGATGATTTATGTATCCTCCGGTCGAGGGTGCGACCAAAGCTGCTCCCACTGTCTCGCTCGATGTACACTGCCGACTAATTTAGGAGACAGATGGTACGCCGAAAGTGCAAGCTTCCACTTCTTGCTCAAGTTTTTTTTGTTCATAGCTACACACCTGTATCCCAATTAGCAACTGATGTAATGATCGTTACGAATCGTAAACTACGTCGGGAGACAGTCGGACAGGTAGAGTGGTAGGCAAGAACAAGACAACCGGTAGAGGCTCATGGGTAAATAAAACTGTGCGCTGAAAAGAGGAAAATATCTTCGTTTGTGTACCGAACCAAACAGGAACAATGAATAATATGAATATGTAAGACCTTGAATTCATTATACCACAAGCATATGTAACATATCATTTTACGCAATGCGAATGTGCTACTAATTAATTAATTAATTAAAACTACACAGTGTTCATTGCATCGAATTGCTTTTCGAACTCTTTGCGCCAATCAAAGTAGAGTCAGTGGTTTGCAAAAATGTGTCCATGATTCAAATTCGATCTTGCAAGTTCCCAAGCGTCAATCACTTCGTACTTGTTCCGAGAGGTTCGTACCTATTTCCTACCTCTCTCCCAATACTGAAGGAGAATGTCCGTTGGTGACGATCAAACTTCGTCTAATCATTCGTCAAATAGTTTGCAACACTTCGGCGACGACGTTGATTCGATGAGATTGACAAACGCGAGCCAAATCGATTCCAACCGGCCGATTATTTTCTCGTCTCGTTATTACCATTCCGCAGGAGTGACCATGGATCACGGATGCAGAAACCTATCGACGTGTGTCAGTATGAGCAACCGTCCAATGACAGCAATGACTTATTGGAAGAGCGTTAAAAGTTTTCGACACGTCGATCTGGCTCCGTCGCTCGTTCAATTATCAAGTCGGACCCGATTTGGCCGGATAAGCGGGACGGTTTGGCAATCGTAATCGATCGGCCGCATTGAATTCCTCGCGAGCAAAGAGCCTGAGCAACAGCTCGCTATTGTCCAGTGCATCAAGATCGCTAGCCTTGGTATGGATCAATGAATTGCCATGTCTGGAAGACAACAGAGATCACTCACTAAAACTAAAAGGATAAGTCATCAATTAGCGAAAGATCAAGGGGTTAGCAGGAAGTCAGCCAGAAAACGCCCAGCCAAAATGCTGGTAAAAGCCATCAGGTCGGTGGAAAACCGACATCATCCATCCATTCTGGCAGGCAATAACGACGTGTCAGTGCCTCAAAGTGCGGAGTTAATTTATGGCCGGAGATTGTCCTTTTTCGGGATTCATTCGCGAAAATTGGAACGATGAGCTAGAAATCACTTGCGTTGATCAGAATGTTATCTGAATCGTTGCGGTCATAGCCCACAGCGATCAGCGTAACAACGCCCTCGTTTGCGGGGTTTGCGTAACAAAGTATACGATAAATCAATTTCCTCCTAGGGCAAGGTTGTCAGCGGATAGAAAACCACGTCTTGGCTACACGTATTCCACCGTTCGAGCATTGCGCCGCTTTTCTGATAGTGTTCTGGAGCAGGCGAGGATAGCGTTAAGTGGCCCCAGGCCCGCCGACAAGACAGGAGCGATCAGAGCGACCAGATCACTGGCATGAACAACCGATCAACCATCAACACTCGTTCGGTATATATCGTGGCAAAGGGGGCTGTAGCAACCTCCGAGAATAACGTCCGTGCTGGACGCAGTCGGTAAAGTGCATAATTACATAGGACAGGATGTCTGGCCCGTGCATTGGCGGTCTTGTTTATCTTCAAACAAATGAAACGAGGGCCCCGGAGCGTTGATTCCGATCCGATGAAGTCGCTTTTGTAACTGCGCTCTGCGCGGCACTCGCGGATTCATGGCTAAACGCGAATGGCAATTTATCGGGAGGGTCGATGATCGATACTCGGATGATTGGAAACGATTAGAGCCCGAAGAACGGGAAAGTTCCGTCGATTTTTTAGGAGGGCGTGGCTCATGCGCCTACCGGTCATAAAGAGCCGTTCCGCAGGCGAGCTTTGAATTTCTCAACCGAGTGCCGAAGGTTACAGCGTTGTAAGACAGTTGGATTTGTTTCCTGTCAAATATCGTCAAATATGACGGAATGTTACATCAAGGAGACCAATTGTGAAACTTGACGGGTTCGCTTTGTGATCGCGAGATCCAGTGGATTGTTGAGGAAAAACTTGATGATAGTCCGTTTGAGACGGACCGTTTCGTGATAGTCCGGATTCCTAAATAGTTGACACGCTTCCATTTAAGATATATTTATCACTGGACATCTGTCACAAGAAACTCTTCGTTTAGCGGTAATTGATCGTTCGTATAGGATCGTTCATCTCGATCGCCTCATGGATGTCGTTACATCGGATTCCATCAAGGATCAAGAACGTTCTGATGCTAATCGAGAGATCAGGAATTCTACGTCAATGTCCAAGCTGTTAAAAATTATCGGCATTAGCGTGACTCCGGACACGTGTCCGACGCTCACCGACATCGAACGACAAGAAAGATTTCGTGTCGTTGCGAAAGATCCGAACCCTGTCGACAATACGGCCTTGAGACAATCTCGGCTGCGTGTTTAATGTGTAAAGATCATTTATCCGACTGCCAAAAATCGCCTGACCACGGTGCCACAAAGATCGGACGAGATTTAGAACGGCACCTACGTCCCGATGGAGATCGTTATCCGGGCGTGGTCCGGGCAATAAGTTACTCTGGTTTTCGCGGCAACAGCCTCTCGCCCGACTACCGGAGGACGAGTGATCCAAAAGGTTACGGCCACGCAACTATCAAGAGACAAATGACGGAATTTAATCGTGGGCATTCTTTACTTTCTAATATTTTTTAAAGATTAACATTTGTTCCTGAGTCCTGGTTGTCTTTTTTTAGGTGGAAGTGAAACTTGGTAATTTTTTTTTCAACATCAATTCTTGGCCTCGGAAGAGGTGACCACATGACCGCTCGCCAGCGTCGCTCTTCGCGCGGAAGATCTTCGTCTTCCGGTTCCCTTAATGGCCCGGTAACTCGGTAACCTGCGAAAATTCTTCAAGAACTCAAAGTTGAAATGATAGATAGATCGGCGTTGGACTAACATCCGCGCCTTCGCTACGGGCATTCTGCAGGTTAGAAACTCTTCGTGCCCGTCCAGTGTAAATGTTGAAGCTCTAAATTGACCATCCTTGTTCTCTCCATTAACATTCCTTAAGCATTTCTTCTCCAGCTTCGTTGTCTTCCGACCCTCGAAGACGAACTCCAGCGATTGGACGACCCGGCGTTCTCGCTGGTGCCGCGACCGAGACGAGGGAAAGTTTGGCCTTGCACTTCGAGGAAGCGCTGAACGCGGAATCGTTTGTGCCTCCTATCCGTTCCTGTGCCGGACCGCGGGATGCAGACGAGAGCCGAGTTGGTATGCAGCGAACTCGCGTGCCGCGCCGCAACAATTGCCACTTGCATTTCTGCAGCTCTGTACGGTTAATGCACTTCTCCTGTATTAACGGCTCCTCGGATTCGTGATGTCCCATTCTTCGCCGCGACCGCGGCGGAGCTAAATTTCATTCGTATTGTGTACACACACACGCACACACCTTGAATCGTGGTTTCCTTCCTAAAGTCGTTCAAACTTCAATACAACAATACCATCACGTACCGGCAGTAAGGCCTCTCGCATCCTGTAGACAAGAATGAATTTAAATGTAATAGCAACATACATCATTTCACGGAAATAAAAAATTTTAAAAATTCACAAGCGTGGATAGAATTGGGGCGTCGGTGAAATCAGTCAACAATCTAATGAGTTATTGAATTTTTTTTACTTGCTTACTTACTTAGTTACTGAACTTTTGCAATTTTTTTGAACAAAGATTGTTATTTTACGTATGAACAGTTCAGAGCCCACTGACCCGTGGACATTCCGAGATACTTTGCACTGATGCGATCTTGACAGTCAGTCCGAGATGAGCCAGATCAGGGAATGGGTCCAGCCTGCTCCAGGCCTTTTGACATTAGTCTTCTTTCTCCCTGTCCGTTACCCGTCGCGAGACACCGGCTCTCGCACCGCGCACTATACGTATGCACGGCACGCATGCATATGATATACCGGCAGGCAGGCAGACTGATTTGTTGCACGTGTCGCGAGACGTCAAGACGGGCCTTCCTGGCTCTCGTCGCTCCCTCGTTACGGCGAAAATCGGGATTCAACGCTGAACGCCGACTCGCCCGTTTAACGTGAGAGCCCGTTCAAGCGTCCCGGTCAGCGAGACATTCCAGTCGAGAGGATTGCAAATGCTGCCCAGTGTGAGGGTGAAAGTATGAAGAGGTAAATATTTCCTACCTTCTTTATTATTTATTATTTTATTTGCTAAATTATTATTATTATTATTTATTAAATATTACGAATTAAAAAATGTATATATATTCATAATAAAAATGGTGACAAGGTTTAGGTTCGTGAAAGCCTTTTCCATTACATCGACGGCAATTTTTCTCGGATCTCAAATTCTTACGAAATATCCATTAACGACTGTAGAATCTGCAGAAAAAAAAAAAAAAAATTGACGGAATGAAGAATCGGTCAGGTCACAAGTGAGCCAATGCGACAGGCAGGACGAGAAACCCAAGGAACGACCTCTCGTTACATGTGAACGGCCTTCTTCTCCAGGCGAGCGTGCAGGCGTCAGCGATGAAAAAAAAAGCGGAGACTCCCGCGATCCTTCGAAATGTATGTAGGGTGAAGGAGATATTGGACGAGACCGGTGCAGCCGCAAACGTTGCAGTGAATCCGCGAACGCCCGAGAAGGTTTCTCGAGCGTGTCGAGATCCAGTCCCGTGATCACCGGCAATGAAAGGACTCGTCAAGGTAAAGGATGTTGCAAGCAATGTCTGCCCGTGTGGTAATGCATAGTGCAAAAAAGTATGGTGGTAAAAAAAAATTGTATAGAACAAAAAAAGAAGAAAAAAACTAATGCAAACGTAACATTTATTGCGAGTCTTCAATATATTCCAGTTTCGCGGTAAACGGAGTATGCGTATAGTGTAGATGTAGTAAGATAAGATAGCCCAAGTGTATCGTAATAGACCGACGTACAAACCGATTAATTAGTAACAGATATCGTTCGGTCACGCGCACTTATCGTGACTGTATTGACCGCGATGAAAATCAAAAGTGCGTAACGAGTATTTGAAGCGGCAAGCGGCAGAATCGTGACGATCGATATTAATTATCAATATTGAGCATGGGGTAAAAGTTATGAACATGGTTCACATTACTAACATGTAAATCAATGATTTATGGACCAGGCGCCGATCACCACTTAGTCAACGAGTCTTCTAGAGCCTCCGTACAATTAAACCTTTCGGTTGTCCAAACACTTCCGAGACACGTTCTCATGCATATTGACATTCGATTACTTCTGCCGGATTGAGTTCTCTTGAGCCATGATTCGAATGGATCTGAAGTTAGTGGAATGGAAGTTCGCAACGCTCCTCCAAGAGCAGATTGGTGTGGCAATGGAGTTTATAAATCGAAAATTTAGATTTCCGGAGATTTACGGGAAATACGTCGCTTCCGGTTTGAAAATTTCTTATTTTTCGACCGGAAGTGACGTCATACCTGAAAAACGTCTTCCGGTATGAAAAATCTGATTTTCGACCGGAAGTGAGGTATTTCCGGATCGGGCCGTGAGCACTATCGGACTGTGTGCACATTATGCCATGAATAACGGCCATGCCATCAGAGTTGCATGTATCGCTACGGAACTTTCTCATGGCCGAATGAATCCATAAATCTTGAAACGCACTAAGTGCATGGGAGATTCAAAGAATTCGTTCGGTTTTCCGATCCTGCAGCCGATATATCGATTTATATCGGAGAATTCGAGCGGCGACACGACAGACGCTTCAAAGTTTACTCCACATAACCGCCGCGTTTGCTTATTAGGCAAGCGAGGCAACGAGGGTTGCAATCTGAATTGCAGAAATGCATTTGCATATTGTGCGAAAGGAACGAACGTACGAACCCACCGCGGATGGAGGCGCGGTTGTGCGTGACTCTCGCAAAGTTTTTCTTTTTCACGACTATATAAACACACGAATAAACTATATATGTGTACATAGTATAAAGTAATGATATACATGCGCAATACGCTTAGATGCATACGAGCAATGAAATACTACCGGATTAGCGAAGACTCGCAGGCACCAATTTCTACTTCAGAATTTTTAGTACCAACCTTAGAAAGTTTTGATCAATTTTAATTCGCAAACAAATTTTGTAACATTTTCCACCGTTCATGGTACAAAAATGGGAATAGCGAATCACAAGTGAGCCGTTTATAAAATTTATGCGGTTGAGAGCAAATTCAATGATACTCAAAGTTATAAAATTTTTATCGTCGCCGATTAATTATTTTACGACGATTAGTTCACACTTCGGTACTTGCTTGCAATAGGCCGACTCGTGACTTGCGCGCGCGTTTATCGGTCAAACACGCGATACGAAATGCCCTCGTGAAAAAAAAACAAATTCGAATGCGAAGTTTGGCAACCAAAGTAAATGGAATTCCACCGATCTTATAATGTCACTGACGTGTGCACGGAACTAAATATTATCTGGTGAAAGTACCGGCGTGTCCACCCAAGCCTGTTGGAACCGCCGTGTTGACAACTGCGATAAAACTTAGACAATCTATTTGCATATCGTTAGGTCGCTTGCACTCGACTGCGCCGGGGTCCAACTCGGTCGGCTTATGCAACACATTTTACTCGGTCTTGCTCCGCAATCGTAATAAAATTATGCGGACTCTTGGCTCCATCTGAACCAAAGCACATGAAAAATCTATTTAAAAAAAATAATAATTCGTTGATTAAAAATGACGTATTTTATTGTCGGGCCGATGTTAAGTAAAACACGTTAGCTCGAGACGGAAAGAATGCTGCTTAAAAAAATTATACAACAACCTCGGAAATTCTAATCGTCGACAGCATTCGACATCATTTCAATTATTCGATCGTATATTTTTTCCGCGATAATTGTTCCCTGGCACGAGAGTCTTGTGGAATGCAAATAATTATTGTAATTACAAGGATATCGGAAATCGGCAGCGCATACCGATGTTTTCATAGCGGATTGACGTGCAAATATTCCTCCCCTACTTAAGTATTTTAAGTATTTTAAGTTTTTTAAAAGTTTTAGGACTTTAGAATCTCAATTTTTTTTGTAAAGAAAACGTAACCTCTTCCATGAGGTAGCAAAAAAGTTTGTATTTCTTATTCCAAACCTTTTTGTCCACAATTTCCTTTCTTCATAATTAAAAAAAAATTATCTGTAAAACCGACATTTTTATTTTCGTATAATTAAAAAGAAAACAATTTCGCTGGTTTGTGGACAAGAAACTTGGGTGCCTATTTTACCGTGCTTGGCGAAGGGGGCGAAAAAATATACATCAAACTCTCAACGAATATTGCGATATCGATAAAATATTTACAGCCTATAATTGCAAAATTTCTCGTCCAGCGAAGAGTACTCGAAGGAGTCCTCCGAGCCGGTTGTTTCAGCGTTCGGTGCTGCGGACTGGGCGTTACGTTCCGGTGTGGAAAAACGAGTCTCCTATAGTTCCGGTAGAACGCACACGCTCCGAGAGTGCATTCGAGACATGCGGGACTCGCTGACGGAGAACGTTGACTGATTTTACAATCGGTAAGGTGCGACGAGAAGGGATACGTAAGTATTCCGTCGCCACGCCAAGCACGTTCTCGTCAACGTTAATTACTCCGGCGCAAGAAGCTACGGCCACACGCGATGCTCAATGTCGAATAAAATGCTTTTCGTTTTCGTCGGTCATCGGTCATCGGGTTACTCATAATTACGACCATTCACTTCAAAGATACTCTCGATCGCCGGAAAAAAAATCAATTATCTTCAAAACTGTTATCTTCGAAACAAACTTTAAAAAAATTCAATTATCTTCGAATTTACGAAGAACACTTCGTAAATTAAAAAAGTCCGTGGAGAATGAAAATTGGAGTCAAGGTTTCTCTTCAAAGCTTCGATAAATGGCACGGTCGTTTTGGGCATTTAAAAAAAATCACGTCACATTAAGAGTGCCATATAATAAATAACTGTTAATTAATGATAATTCGGACTGCACAGGCCAGGCCACTGACTCTGCGAATATTATATAGCGATCGACTCGATCAACGTCATTCTCGGCGTTAATGGCGTTGGAAAAAAAATCCACGTACGACCGGTTCTCGGTTCCCTGGCCAAATAAATTATCCGTCCGGTGCGAACCAAAAAAATGTGGCGATCCGTCAACTAAATTCGGTGATTCTTGTACCACTTCCTGAGCAAAAATATCGCTCATGAGTGGCAGGCAAACTTTCCTACGTCTTGCGTAGGTATGCATATGTAGATCGCGGAACGAATCAACCCACATACTGCGAAAGTAAACCAACCGATCTATGATTGCAATAGAGACAGCTGGTGCGATGAAAGTGGTTGGAAAAAAAAAGTTTACTGTTCAGACTCTCGAGAATTCGAGTACATGAAAGCCGCGCTCTAAGAATCGATGACTAATTCGAGTTTGACATCCACACTGTAAAAATAAATGCGCAGGAAAATAATAATCGTTTTCAGGAAAAGGTGAAATGATGTGCCATAATTTCTTGGAACAGGATAAAGAGCTGTCCACGTGCGAATGCAGTGTTTGTGGTCCGAGTCAACTTTTGCTCCAAAAACTGACCGATAAATGACTCGACGTATTCTTTGGACAGGATGGGAAACCCAATTCCCGGGACCGGTAAAGCGTTAACGAGATTGATTCTTTTCTTTAAAAAAATCTTTCCGTCGATAATAGGAGAAAAAAATCGGATTTTTTTTCCTTCGGTGGTTGAATTTCTGGTTACACGGACGAGGTCAACATTGATCGGTCGAGATCGCTCGAAATCCGGCGACCAACGATCGCGACGCTGCTCGTTATGTTTATCGACCGCTGTTAACGTCGTTATTGTACGAGGCTGACAGCACGTGTTCGCTCGTCGGGTTCTATCGTCGAGAAAGAAGTGATCGGTTCGCATTCCGTGCAATGATATGGGACGAAGAAAAGCCACGGACAAGAGTCGTCGCGTCCGGCCACTTACGACGAGGTCACGTCCTAACCGGACACTTGAAAATCTTGGAAACGCGATTCCAAGAAATATTCATCATCCGTTCGACCATTACCGATCGAGCCATTAAATTGATTCACGAACGGACAGTAAAACTATGAAATGTGTGGTTCATTAACTAATATATAATTCATTAAAAGTAAATATAAAAAAATCCATGCCATGTGCTCTAATTTCGGCTGGACGGTTTCATAGCATATTGATGAATGCGATTCGCGAAGACTCGGAACGATAACGATAACGATAATTTTATGATTAAATGTTGTTAAAAGATAAAATAATTCACTGCTGTAGGTGAAAATCGTCTGACGATGCTGATATAAAAGAATTCATATTAAAAGTGATACAAGCAGATTGGATCTCGTCCGTGCTTCTTTCTTTTACAGCAACAAATTAAGTAAACGCCTTGCAAGACGGCTCGCGATCGGTATCGTTGGAAGTGAAACTGTGGCGGCGGTGAAGACTCGTTAAATGAACCCACGGTCTTGGCACCCACTGGTATATTTACCACTATCCATGGAGCCTTTTATCCTACACTTCTTGCCGTTACACGCCATCTTCCGGTGTATTAATGCCAAGCCGTTGCACCGATTGCCTGAATAAAATCAGATCGCGGATAACGCGAGTTGGGCACTTAAATCTAAGCCAGAGCGGAAATGAACATTTACGATCAGCTTCGAATGCTCGGCATCGAGTCAGTCATGAAAAAAAAAATGTTAATAAAAATAATTTTTCTTATTTTTATTAAGGAGCAAAAAAAAATTGGGGTTTTCCAGTCTGCAGAATGCTTCAACGCCGATGCCCCACGTTTTATAAATTACCGGTTTACATCGGTTAGCTCTTTGGGTTCGGGATAATCATCGGTGAGGCGGAGAGTAGCTATGATGACTCAATTTCGTCGAGAGAACGTCTCAATCGCTTCCGAGCGATTTGGTACGGACCTTTCCCTTAGGCACCTCCCAAACTGAATTGGTGTTTGGGGATCTGGATCGGTAAGAGACGAGTGCAAGAAAAAGTAATGGTTGGGTGCCGAGCGGCTTCTTGATCGATACGCTGATTCGAGTGAGCTTATACGCACATCAACATCGTCTGATACGATCGACACGGTGTGGTCGGTTGGTGCATCCTTTCGGCTTCAATCCACGCGAATGAGCCTCTATTTCCGCCAATACCCCCCTCATTCACTTTCACTGGTCTTGCACGTTCGATCCATTATTCACCGCTTGCAAATTCGAATTATCGGTACGACGCCGTGAGAAAAAACAAAGTATACCTATTAGTGGTCTCGATCTTATTGGTGCCAATATCACCGGCTCCAATATTATTGGCCTCAATAGCACCGCCACCAATAGTGTCGCCACCAATAGCATCGCCACCAATAGCATCGCCACCAATAGAATCGCCATCAATAGTATCGCCACTAACAGTACTGGCACCCAATACTATTGGCTGCGGAATTATTGGTTGCCAATGTAGGACCAGATGATCCAGTATGATCCAAGGTCCGGCCGATTACCCGACCAAAATCGAATGTCAATGGCGCTATTGGCTGTATTGGCAACGTGTCTCGCCAGACTCTCGGCCCGGATCCGATCACCCTACATGGTTGTTCCGCAGCACCGTCCAGCCTCCGGATTCCAAAGAATTTCTTTTACAATCTGAAATGGATTAAGTGGAAAAGTGTAATTGGCACAATTACATCCGCTAAAGGGGAAAGATAAATACATGTGTACGCGTGTAAATATATGTTTCCGAATATGGATCTGCAGTTATGTAAGCATAGGATTTTCAAAGTTTTGCTTTTTTTCGCCATCGTAACGAACAGCTCGTCAACACGATGAATACGTATCGACAGTGTAAACGTGTCTTACCGCTAACAACTATTTTACTCTCGCCATCACACCCGGTGATCTCGACTTCCGCCATGTGGATTTCTTTCCATATCCTGGATCGAACGACGAACGGAGGTTTCTCGTTTACTTAAATTCCTCGAATTTGGTCATACGGTTAATTACTTATAGCCGTTAACGTCAAAACAGCGTTCATGAAATTAATCTTAATGATTTAAGTAAGATGTGCCTCGAATACTGATCGATCCAATTAAACCATATACGTCGGTGTCTCGGAGATAATTCAAGGTGGGGAGAACGCCAGGGTTGCTAGAGCAGCCGTGCTTCGATTCCAGGCGACTTGTCGAAAAAAATACCGACGGAAAGCAAACATATCGCTGGAAAAAAAAAAGTATCGCGAAAAAATTCCCAGAGAACTTTCGATCGATCGACTTTTTTTGTTTTATCGCTTGTCGACGAGCGAGAAACAAAGAAGCAGATCGACAAGATGTATCCGGGTTTTCTCGGCCACACGACGGCCAAATAATCGTTCAATGTGCGCAAGCGCCGGGAGACGGCAAAACCGATCGTTGATCTTCGCCTCGCTTCTGTCCGCGCGATTTACAATGCAGGCCTGTCCAATTTTGCATGCACCCATCTGTTAACGGCGAATCGGGAGTGGGCAAGATACCTCTGGATGACCGTTCGACATCAATCTCTTGCCGAGCGTTTTGTTTTCTTTTTTTTTTCGATAAAAAATCTGCGCCATCGAACGCTCGAGAAATTTTTGCTTGCTTGTATCCGTTCGAGACACGTTCATAAACGGTATTACAAAGCCGCAAAGCCCGATCCGGAGCTGAAGAATGTCGTCGTTGGTGAACAAGCGAAATTAGCGGCTGGTGACCGGTTTTTAGTAGTTCCGACCGGATATAGTCAGGCCGGACGAATATTGTGACGAGACTTGTTTCTGGCTTCCGGATAAAAAAATAAAAATAAAAAACAACCGGTCACATTTGATCCGGATCAGTCGAGCGGTTCAACGGGCATTTAATCGTTTTCGGACTCTCGATATGCGTGCCCAGTGCTGCTCGCTAATGCGTCTTTGCACCACGTAATGTATGGGGTACGACGAGGATTGCGTTTTTCCTGTTTCCTATTTCCTGCCGATTCGCGAGCGACGAAAAATATTCGTTCTGTCAATTCCAGATTTTTTCCTTTTAATTTTATTTATATTTATATCGACATTTTTCACCGGTACGTTGACTTTCATTTTTCCTGCATTTATAAATTTTTAAATCCTGCCCCGTGTCGTCCAAAAATTTCACTCGATTATAGCCATTAAAACAATTAAATGATGTTTGAATTATGAAACAGCGAGTATCGTTGCGTCAAATTTTGAGTCACCGGTAACAACAGAAAGTAATGTCGCCACGTAGCGTCGCACGGTGGACGGAAGAGACGTTGCCCAAGAAATAATCGAGAAACTCGGACCTCACATTGTTTTATCCCGAAAACAATGGACTCGGCCATTTTATTTATACGAAGTTCTCCTCCGCCCGAATCGGTAATTAACGATCACCGCATCCGAGTGTATTTCAATGGCCGACTTGAGATCCGAAGTCGGGCTCAAAGGGCCTTACGATTATATTCTTCAATGGAATTTATCGTCGAAAACCGGCGTATAATCTGCTTTCTGTCCTTAGCGATGAAGCTTTATCGCAGATTTATCGATTATCGCGATCGTAAGAAAAGACATTTTTTTTTCTTTATTTTTAATGTCGTCGAATTTAAGTAACAAAAACTAATGAGAGTCTGCATTGTTTTCACGAATAAGGCGACTTTATCGCCTCGCTGATGAAATGCATCGACATGCTTAAAAAAAAAAGATTACCTTCAATTTTTTTAAATCCCTTTAAATGACTGACCCTTTCCGGTTCGTATTGAAAGCGGAGCTGCGCGGATCGTGCACCTGCCTCTGGCGGCGTGCCGTGAGCCGCGACTATCCGGATCCCGGCTATAATTCACCTTCTTCGAGGAAGTGGGCCAAGTATCTCGTGATAAGATCATCTTTCGTGGAGGATCTTGTTCACGCTCATAGTCGAGTATGGATAGTTGTTATTAGTGAGGCTGACTCAGCCGAGCATGGGACGTTTAAGTCGAGAAAAGTTCTCCTCACTTTCGCTCGGCTCGGGACATGCATCTACGGATTATGCCGCTACAGTTGCGCGGCGAACATTGATAGATCCACTAAAATGTAGTGTATCATAACTGTTAACAACGCCAATTTTAATCAACGAAGCAAACACTGCAATTTATCAAGATTATCATCGTCAACGCTCGCAATTTTAATCGTCGGCGCAAATGTAATGAAATCTTTCTCACCCCAAACCGAAGGCAGCCGGCACTCGAACGTACGTGATACGTCTTAAGTGTATCTGGAATTCATCTCGAATGTAGCCAGCGAAAGGAACGGATGTATTAAGGAACACACGGAACATGTGATGAAAGGGAAGTTTGGTACTTAGCGAGACGACGATTGTCTCTTGTCTCCAGTTGCCTAATATAAGTGATTGCTGTCAGAGCAGTCTTGTAGCTGGAGCAAGGTGCAAAACGGTGTCACACAATGGTGAAAGTGCACTGCGGCTTTACACACGACCCATGATCGTTTGCCGGCTGGCGAATGGGTAGCGTTTGCTATAATAAAAAAAAATGTTCTAAGTCGCTGTTCTGGACACTCTCGGTGTCCGGGTCTCAGCGCCGAGAAGTAAAGAAAAAAGGGAGTGGGCTAAAGGAGGGGAATTAAACGGTGAAAGAATAAGAAGAAAAGGAGTCAACGGACTGTGAGAGTGAACCACAAAAAAAAAGTTAAAAGAGCAAAAAGTGTGACACGCCCGCAGTTCTCGGCGGCCGCGCTCGAGCTCGAAGGGGATCTGCGATCTCGAAGGGGACTCGTGATGCTTGGCTCCTAACCAGCTGGACCAGCAGAAACGTTATGGAAAGTCGTGAGCTTGATCGTGCGCGAAGTGTTGCAGAGCACGCACATTTTCGGCCGACCACAGTTAAAAACACTGCGCGAAAGGACAAAAAAAAACTATTCGTGCAATGTAATTTTGCCGAAGTTACTTTAAAGAAAGTGAAGGAAAACGAACTTTCGGTAATTTCTTCATTAAAAATGTGCGACAAGTACGACAAAAGACAACCGCAAATGAAATTCGCTGATCGCTCGCTCGTGCAGGGAGACTCGCAAATTTCCAATTACTTACGCTCGACTACTCTCCCAGCTTAAACGACATTAGTTACAAAGTAATTCGGGTAATAATACAGTTTGCCAGTAAATAATATTTAAATACGATAATCATAATTGCGCAACGAAAACAACAACCTACAAATCACCGTCGAAAATTCGCCACTGGACAGACAGGCGATAGTTATACGAGCAATTCGAGATAAGGCGAAGGAAAAAAAAGTGTTGCACAGACACACGTAGCGTACGGACACTGACACGCGAGATAAGAGTGTGCGAATATTTAGAGCGGAACGTGTGCCATTTGAGAAAATGAAGGGGACTGTTGCACGCTTTATTAGATTGGCCACTGGTCTGACCGGCCTGTGGGCAAAGAGAATTATCATAATTTATAATAATTCCAGTCGAACGCGAGCTTTCATTTCTTATTCCTAAAAGGCCAAAAGTTTCTTTTTTTTTCGTTTCTCGAAACTCCTACGTCGCCGGTAACTTTGCGACTAGCTAAACGAATTTCCATCCAGCAATATTGAAATGAAAAAAATTGAAATTAAGGTTTTTTTTCCCAAGCAAGTTTAATATTTACAATCGATTCATTATCCTTCTTCTGTAATGCTTTACCGTTACCGTTGCCGTTACCGTTACCATTATTTTTGTACTAATAGGATGAAAATTCTTCCGAACAGACCTGATAGATTTTGTGCCGGTGCAACTTATTGATTAATGCAGGACAACGATCGCAATTGCGTTAACGAGTCTCTACCCCCTCATTCTCGTGGCCACCGCGTCGTCGCTCGTCTTTCTCGTTCTAGCGTTCTATCCCGTGCGTCCTTCCACATCGACGAGTAATCTATCGGTTTGGCCGTCGATGGACCGTGCCGGCCTTCGATCTATCCAGAAGCTAGATCAGAAACCGAGCTGGCTCGCGGCGTCGTCCCTTTCGTCGACGTCGTTGCCGTTTCACAGCATCAAGGCTGGACCCCCTTGGCTCGTTGCGCAACGACAGTGCGAACGGCTTTGAAAGTGTCGCGTGCCGCCAAACGCACTCCAAACCCAAGTCTATAAACCTCGCCGTCGCCATCTGTTAGTTAATATCTCTGCCACGATATTCCCGGGGCTCTTCGAACACGTTAAATTAAGTCGACGAAATCGTTAATGATAAATTGTGAAATTTGCGATGGAAATTTTGTCGACGAGCACATTTTTCCTCGGCGGATTGGAACCTTGCGAGACTTCGATCGTATTATCAAGTTTATTATCTTTTTTCTTATTTAATTTAATTTAATTTGAAAAGTGGCATTAAAGTTACAATTAATGATTTGTAATTAGTAATAACAATAATAATATCAAGATATTATTGTTTTTATTGTAATTGTTTTTTTTTTTACTTTATTAGAATAATTGAAATAACAAAAAAATTGCAACTTCCGTTTTGCGATAAAAATAAATGGTAGCTGGCGGAAGAAGAATTACCTACTGAAAAGTTCACCAGAGGATTCGCGAGGATCAACCGTGAGCTGGAGGACTTATTTATCAGATTCACGTGCCGGAAAATGACGCTCAGGCGATTCATGCCAGGATCAGGGATAACCGGCTGCGTTTGTTGGCCAAAAAGGCCTTCCGGCCGGTCGCGAGTCCGGTCACGTGCCAGACAGAAACACATCAGCTCCGATCGCCGGCAAACCGGCACGTGAACATAATTGCGATCTACTTCGGGGAAATCGTGGAGGACTTCGTGCAAAAATCGTCGAAGATGCACAAAATTTACATTTCGTGGAATAAAAAATAATAATAAATAAATCGAACCAACAACTGACTTCGATAATGGAATGATTGTAGGTGCAATTATTTTACTATCAATATTTAAATGATTTTCAATTAAAAATACTAATTGCCTACGGCGCGATTTAATAGCGCAATAACACGCAAAATCGCGTTGGATCCTTTTGATAACATTAATTAATATAATTAACACTATAATAGCTACACGATTTTAAAGACAATTATTAACCAGGGGTTAATAATTGCGCAGGTGTTTGGAAACTTATTATACATTGTATACGGCACGACATGGATAATTATAGGACGATTACATTAGATCTGATAAGTTAACTGGATATCGAACCCGATCAACTTTCACAATCCGCGCGCGGAATTTGTTGCGTGGGTTTAGCAATGCGTTCTATGTACGGAAATTAACGACGCAATCAACGCATATAAAGTTTATAAGAACGTGGGGATGAAAAACGAATATCGTTGAAAAAATTAAAATAGAAATAAGATAAATAAACTATTAGAGATTTGCGAAAAAAGTTAAATAAGAAGTTTCCGAAAAAAAAATGTGCGTAAAAGAAATTTCGCTGTTGAACATTCAGGCAAATGAGCCGCAACTAATCACGCAATTTCTACACAAACGATAATTTTACTGTCAGGAAAACTGAAGATAATTTTATCGTGTTGCAAGTAAGCGAAATACGATATTGCTATAACGGGTAAATGGGTTTATTAATTATCAATTTTTCATGCGCGAAGCTGCACGGTCGACCGTTTTAAAACCTGTGATTCTCGAGTGTTATCTCGCGACGGTGTTGCGGATGCCTCGATGCGTGTCATAACAACGGAATCACTGTCCGACAAATATGTTTCACTATTAATTTATTTTCCAGTGTGATACACGCTGATCTAACACAAGGATAAGGCGCTAGGCTTTTACTCCAATGCGCACGCGCAAACTATGGGGCCTGCATATTTTTTCATACTCGCCTTTCGGTCTTATAGCCCGACGAGATAATCATCTTGAGCGGACGTCCACGCATCGCGGGACCGACTCGAGATTCATCATACAAATGTTCTTTAAATGACCTCATGAATAATTTAAGTACGAACAAATTTACTTAATTACCGCGCTTAAGATTCGAAAAAAAATGTTTAAGTAGAAATACATTTTTAAAACAAAAGTCGTTTCTGTCATTCATCACTGAGAAATCGATACTTCGGGATATCGAACATTTATCGACGGCAAAAGTGTCATCAAGCGATTACGCCACCTTAAAATTTCAAAGTATCGAAGAATGGGTAAAAATCGGATTTTAAAAAATGGTCGCCATTGTGCTAATTTATTTATTTTGTTTTTCACGTCGTCAAGATCTCGTTATATACCATTTGTTAAGAAACAGTATGCAAAATTTATTTCCGATAAAACGACAAGTGGAATTCAGGGACACAGCAAAGGAACCCCCAAAAAAAATCTTTGCGTCTCCCGATAAAAAAAATAGATAATAACAATAAAATTGAATTAAAAAATTCCGAAATGTTCTTTAACGTATCCTCCTTCAACCCAAAAAAATTAGATCGATGAAGCGTGTATTTCCCGAGAAAAAAAATCTGGATACATGCATGCCTTTTTACCCATTCACTGTGGCGCAAGCCCTTTAAAGATATTTATACCAAGGTTTGTTTCATAACACCAAGGTTCGAGGGAGCGCCAATACTCGTAGGCCCAATAAATATAAAAACTTTGTCAGAAAAAGCTGCATTTAAGCTCGGAGCGATAAAAATTCGTTTCATTGCAGACCGTTACCATTATCTCTCGGACCAATTTTCACAACAATGTCACAATCCATTCCGCGGCGATTATTCGCACGTGAAAGAGGCATATAATATTTAACTCAAAAGAAAAGTAAAAGTCGAACGGCGTGCGACCATTATCGACATCGTGGAACGAACGATTCGCGTTTATCCTCCAGCCCGATAATCGCACGAATATATCTGCCGACTCGGTCCCAGACTCAAAGTAGACCAATTGTATTGTGAGCACAGTCGAGCGCGGCCTTTCTACACTGCGGCGTGTAGGAAACAAAATAACAACAACTAAAATGATAATGATGAAATCTGTTTGACCGGCCGAATTCTTTATCGCATAATTTCCATGCCGCAGTCGCTACCGCGGTGCAAGTGTATTCGAGCGAATTCGCGTCACGCCGAGGCAGGCTTACTTCATCGGCCGCACGTTAATTTACGAAACGTTGTCTTACACATCTGTGTACACGGCTTCGCGATTAATAACAATTTTTTCTGCATTAGTAGCCGTCATTTTGCGCCACTGCAACTGCATCTCGCATGCACTTGCCTCGACCACTTACCGGCGCAACGGCGATTCGATTCGACACGTCGATGACCGGGAATGCGAAGGAATTGATGTTGGTGAATTCTTTTTTAAGGACATTGACGTTGCGCAAGGTGTTCAAAAGAATCGTTTTAAAAAGAATCATTTTTCATCGCTGAAACTTTGAAATAACACACTGTCGGGTGATCCGCGTCGGTCCGCGACGTTGCATTGATGCAAACAAGTCCCACCGTACTTTCGAAGTCGAGACACTCCGGGCAAGCTCGTAATTCAGTGCCGGGTGTGGGAGAATTAAAAAAAAATGAAAAATTCGAGTAACCCGGAGCAATCGTGTGTGGAGCGTTTGCCTTCGCCTATCGAGGTATGGATAACGCGCACGGACAGCGTGCGCAAACTCCTCTGCAATTATCCGTCTCGTATTTCATCCCCGGAGCTCCGGTATAGTACGGTGCACGCCCCTTCGTCTGCAAGTACCCCTTGCACTTACGGGATATCGGTGAAGAACGACCGCACGGAAAGTCTCGGGACGGCGAAGAGGAAATCGTTGAAGTTCGCGACTGCTCAAGCATCGCGCACCGAGACCGTCCGGTCTCTGCCGGAACCGACGAAGATTGTTTCCGGAAGAAATTTGCGGTAGGAACCGAGACGAACATTGTTTAAATAAAATATAAAATATAAAATATTTTATACATATTTTTCTCTTCTGCATCTTCTCGTATTTTACGCACGCTTCTCGTACTTTACGCATGCTTTACCCACTTTACGCTCGCTGGCTGTACGGCGCCAAAATCAGCAGGCACGGAGTTGCACTTCTCCTGCATTCGTTACAGGAAAAATTATGCGGGACTAGTGCGGTGTAGCGAACATAATACGCGGACGGTTAAGTAAGTCGCTCACTTCACACCATGCCTATACCATTTTCTCGCTAATTACTGAAATGTTCTCTAATATATCGTCCTTCCACAAAAAAAAAATTAAATCGACAAAGCGCATATTTACCGAGAAAGAAAATTACGAAACATGCCCGCGTTTTTTACTCATTTACTCTGAGCCGCTAATAAATTTCCATTGATTGAAATAAATATTTTTCCGAGTACAATGTTCGCCTTGGTTGAATTCACCGTCGCTCGCTCCGCGACCGGTGAATTCGATTAACAGTTTATTACGCCGTGTAACTGAAATTTCTCGGGTCTCTTCGCGCGTTTACAGCTCAATGAGCCCGAGTTTTCTCGATCTGTGTATCGCCCGGCGGATTCCGCGCGGCCGGTACTTTATTAGAATTCCTCGGTCCGATCTCGTTACCACGACGAAGAAGCACGCGGGTAATGCGGGAGCCGGTCCGCGCGTTTGATAACTCAGACTGGGCCCTCTCGTTGCCGGGAATGCGTGTAAGCGCGCCTATCACCTTGTACGGATGCGGGTGATCCGTGTTTCTCCCGTCACCATCTCTCGCGGGATCTCGCTAATATCTCGTCGCGATTTTAACTTTGATCTCCCCGAAACAGCGCGCTCCTGTACGCCTAATTTACTCAAAGAGAGAGCTGCTTTTTTGCCCTCGTGAAATCACGATGTCGTTCGCATCTCAATCTCGTTTCTATTTCGGAAAGTTCTTTTCCTTCGGCCGCCCGTCTCTCCGCTCCACCCACGCAAAGCCCATTATTTTTAAAAAAAGTTAATTTAATAGTGAAATTAAATAATTATTTGAATATTAATTTAATATGAGAATTGATTCATTTTTTTATTAATTTAATAATAAAATTAATTATATTTATTTTATTTTCAACTCTTTTTTTAAGTTAATTATGGCATTTTGCATGTGCTGTGTACGTCGATGCAGTTCATGATAGGGCTGTACAGATAGGCTGGCCTAGCCGGCTAAAATATCTTATCCGGCTAATGGATTTTATAGTTCGGCCGGCTAATCCGTTTTTGCCGGATAAGATATTTTAGCTGGCTAGGCCCGCCTATCTGTACAGTCCCAGTTCATGGGAGATCCAACGAATTCGGCGGGTTCGGAACACAAACCCGGTAGGCGCCAATTAAACGCACGTAAATGTATTCGGTTCGGTCGGATCGATTATCAAACATTCGTGCTCTTCTGATTGCATCTGACCGGCTTCCGCACCGCGAATTGCCAAGCTCTTAATTAAGCCGTCGACCATCCGCGAACAGCCCTCTTAGTATTTTTCAATTTTTTTCCTCTTTGCAAGAATGAGCGACGACGAACGTAAATTGAAGCGAACCAAAATAATCAACCGGATTAAGAATCAATGGATCAATTTCTTAATTGCAGTCAAGAGCGAAAGGTTCGAGACAAATAATTCGTGGCGCGTGATAAATTATTGTTTGACTGCGCAGAAAGTCCGTAAATCAATGTCAATCGAAGCCGAGGAAGGGTCAACTTAAAAAAAATTATTTTATAATGTTTTTTATAAATTATTTTTTATATCGACGCGCGTGTCAAGCTGTTAATTAAGGGGTGATATTTCTCGAAACATTCGCTCCATTTTCGAGATCTTAATACTCAATAAATCTTCACTTGGTCACTTAAGATCCGTCGCGCTTCATTAGTCAGCGATCGTGATAAGTAAATCCCGCACGCTTGTTAATATTGTTATAACGGTTTAATTAAAAAAATATATATATATGTACAGGTGTCAATTTAATTAAACAGATTTTTTTTCGGCACTTCAAAACGATCTTTAACCTGCACTCACCCGTAGCTGTATCGACGCAATTTTTCAATGCATCTTCGCCGTCACCCCGATGACTCGATCGGCAATAATTAATATCCTGGCGCCCGACAGGAGTTCAATAAATCAATGCCGAAGAGAAATTCGATTATCACGTTGCGTTTGTCGATTGTATCTGCCGGCGCTCGCGAGGTGTTGACAATCGGTTGAGTAATCGTCACTGGTCGCGCAGCTTCTTCCTCGCGGTCCCGAATATGACTTCGCGGAAGCAGCCAACGAGGAAGATGGAATGACATCAATTATCCGGACGCACGTATGAGCGGTTATTCCGGCCGAACGGGGCGACCGCAGTACGGTCCGAACGATTTTTCAAACGGACGAACTTTTGCAGAGCTCCCCTTTTTTCTCTGATACGATAAGAGAGGTATGCAAAAAGGCGTTTCGTGGAGTGTGTCGTTCTATTGGGACAACACTGCTGTGCACTATCAGCGTGTACTAAAAAAAAATTCAATTTCGGACCGCAAATACGTCACTTCCGGTCCAGAAAAATTTTCGAACGACTGTGACATAAAGGAAATTCGTTACTTCCGGTTTAAAATCTCATTTTTTAACCAGAAGTGACGGCATATTGTAAGTTCGTCACTTCCGGTTTAAAATTGCATTTTTCGACCGGGAGTTACGCCGGAAATACCGGAAATTTGTCACCATTCATACGAACAACCATATATTTATCGATGTTCGTGGAGTGAAAAAATGAAGGAATAATAATTGATATTCATCGGAGTAATGACGACAGTATAAGAAGAATGCCAATTGTCAATGCCGATGGCGAGGCGCCGAATCCATCGAGGGTGCGCCCGGCGAAATTTAACGGGACGGTGCGGTGCAGTAGCGAAAGAAATCGGTTCGCCGATTCCATTGGCGACGACGGCGGCGATTTTTCATCGCGAGGCGATAATTCGCGACTGGCTCGCGCACGCGAGGGACCGAGGGATCCAGCTCGAAAGGCACGAGGGGAATGCTCGCCGCCTCGGCGCATTCGACGATTGCCGGAACAAAGGGTAAGAGATACTTATCTGGTGTGGAATCCTCGCGATTTCGGAGCACGAACACCCCTTCCGAGATACTCGCCGCGCTCGCTGTTTGATATCTTCCTCGCTTTATTTATATCTTTATTATTCGGCCATTCGAAACACTTCGCCGTCCGTCGAGGCATCGAGAAATAAGCGTCGAAATCTTTCCGCAGACGATAACGATCGTCCGCTATAAAAGTAAAGTACAATCTTTTTTTTCCGGACACGCGAGATACCGCGGTCGGTAACAAAAACTGCTATCAATTTTTGTCAGCGATTCTGACAAAAAGACTCGGACTGATTTTCGACACCGGTCCGGTTCCAAAAATATTTAATGCAATGTATGGAGATTAAGTACAAAAGTATTTTGTGTTTTAAATATCTATTTCGTATTTCGGAATTTTAATTTTCACCATTTTCTCGTATTTTGTCCAGCTCAGAAAAAAAAACAGATTTTTTTATCGCCTCAGCTATTTGTAAAGCTGATAAATCAATTAAGAATTGAACGATGCGAAACGTATGTAATGTTTCTTTCAAATCGGAACGGAATTATATCTGGCTAATGAACTAATAACAAGCGGCTGGAGTTGCGATTGCGTGTTCGTGCATCGAGCACGGACCAGTGAGAGGAAATCTCGGAGCGTTAGTGGAAGCGCAGTGTATACGAGCGAACAGCAGCGGAGCAGAGCGGCTCGCCAGGCTGGAATTTAAATGAGGCTGCTGCCGGTTGCCCCGCGCGAGCGTCAATTAATAATTCAGTGAACGGAACTGGACCATGAGACGCGCGCCCGCGCACGGCTCGTGTTCGACGGTGTGCACCCTGCACACTGACTCGTACCGACATCGGGCGCGCGAGCGAGCTCGAGCGTGTGCATCGACCGCTCGGTCGGTGGCGAGCCTCGTCCCGTTTTATACACCGATGTACCTGCGAATCACACACCGCATGCCGCAAAACGCCGACATTGGGAAGATATTGAAAACTTGTCGTATCACGAACAGCGGCAATAGAAATGTTTTACGGGATAGAAAAAAGAGCAATTAATTAATTTGAAAAAGAAAAAAAAATATGCTCCGGGTGAGGATCGAACTCACGACCTTAAGATTATGAGACTTACGCGCTGCCGAACTGCGCCACCGAAGCGTGTGCATGGCGTTTCCCTAAGATCTAATTTGTAGTAGATGTGAGGCGTTCCATCTCATTGCTAATGGTCAAAAACTCGACCATTTCCAAAAAAATCGTAATTTCACTACAACTCATAATTATTTAAGAGACATTCTAATTTTTTGCAGAATTTTTGGCGCATTTTTTTTTTATATGCCAGACTCGAAATTTGTTTAAATTGTATCTTTGAAACTATTCGGCATATCTTAAAAAAAAATTATTAAAAAATTCTGTAAAAATACTAACATTTCTTATGAATAAATATGAATCGTGGTGAAATTAAGATTTTTTAAAAAGTGCGCTATTCTTTTTTTGAATGCCCCATACATAGTACAATCCTTGATACGATAAGATTCAGGGTTTTTAACTGTCTTCAGTATTAACTGAGTTTCTACTGAGTTTTAAATAGAAATCGTGAAATACGGATTCCATACTGACAAGAATGGCGATAGAAACCGATTTAAAAAAAAGCAATTTAATGAAGGAAAAAAATATGCTCCGGGTGAGGATCGAACTCACGACCTTAAGATTATGAGACTTACGCGCTGCCGAACTGCGCCACCGAAGCCTGTGCATGACGCGTTGCTCCTTAGATCTGATTAGTGTAAGTACACGGAACGGTCCTTGATGTAATAAAATCTGGAATTTCAGTAGAGATCGTGAAGTATGATCTTTTACAGTTAATGGCGAAAGATACCTCCATTGAAAAAAAATGCAATTTAATAAAAACAAAAAATATGCTCCGGGTGAGGATCGAACTCACGACCTTAAGATTATGAGACTTACGCGCTGCCGAACTGCGCCACCGAAGCCCGTTGCATTTTTATTGTTCCAGATTTTATTAGAATAGCGTCTTCTTAAAACTTAGAGTGTCAATAAAACAACTTCTAAATTGGTATTAAAAATTAAAAATTGTTAATGAAAAGAATCAGTCGATGCCATTTTTTTTAATACTCAAACCCCCGATATTCCTCAAATTCACCATGTTCAAATTACCCCAATACCGAATTGAAAAAATGGATCATAATTTTGCAGTTATCTGACCGATTAAAATAACAATTTAAAAAAAAACGGACTCTTGCGCCACTATCGCAGGCAACCCCAATATCCATAGGTAAATTTAACGCTACCTCGCGCGTGCGCGATGGACCGGCAAAACAAGTGGTTCACTCGTAAATAATCATGAAGTGGTTATCATATTGGCGATACAGAATTGCCACTTCACTGTTCCACCGACCGAAGAGCAGTAATTTTTTCCACAGGAAAAAACTTTATAGTAAAAAAAAAAATTCTAATTAAGTTAAAAAAAATAAATAATGGTGTACACGGATAACCAGTTTTACGTAGAAAAATAAGTATCGAATATTTTCGATGACGCAATATTCTTCAGCAGCGATACGATTAATGGCACGGTACGTGCGTCGATGTGACGAGATTGTAACGCAAAATGCAATAAAGATAAATCGATCGTCGGAGAGATACAATTTTCTCAGTGAGCTACGCGCATGCGCAAATAATAGTGCGAACAAGAATGCAACGGGACAGGATCGAATAAATGTAATGGAAAAAAATTGAGAATGGCAATAAAGATCGACGCGAATGGGACCGACTGTCGCAATTCATTCATTATTTTTTTCCCCCCATCCGCGGATAATCGGATGCCACGCTGTTGCAGCAAAGCTCTTTCGAAAGTATTTAGCACTTGTAAAAAAATGATAAAATTATATTTATAAAAAATTTTTTTTTTAATTTGAAAAATCATCCTTGTGAATTGTAAAATTGTAAAATTGTAAAATTATTTTTTAAAATTATCCTCTCGCGAATGTATTGTATTATCAATGACCGAAGAGCGACCGCGCTAAAGTCACCTATTGCGCATGTGCCGTGTAATGTACGATTAAAATTTCTCGTCTTACGTTTAATCATTTTATTTCATAAAATTGCCGTTCGATGGCTGTTACGAGTGTACCGATGTTGTGGCTATTAATTGCCCAAACGTGCCTCTTTGCTTCTTTTCCTGGCTTCCACAATAAGCTGGATCACCCGCTGGGGCCTCGCTGAGGCTCGTTCCTAATTAGCCCATGTCCCTATACGTGATTAAACGCGAGATGGAAAAATTCCAAAGTCTGCGACAATATTAACTGGAACGAGTGCATTTTTCCAACGCCTTTTTATGCACTTCATCAGTACCATTTATCTGTATCCGCTAACTGTATGGATTCCTTCTACGGGTATCGGGTCGATTTTTCTTCTCGACTCGCGTTTCTAAGATCGCGCGAGCAAATCGACGATCTTCCCGGTTCGATGATCTCGTTAGAATCTATTCAATTATGTAATTGTGTCGAGAATCCGCGCTCTTACGCAATTAAACATACTTGTAACCAAGATAGTTATTTTTTTAGTTTACTTTTTTATCAACATTTTCCACGGAAAATAAAGCCATCGGCGATCGATAATTGCGGGTCAAATTTTATTCGACCTTTTAAAGTCTCGGGTACGATTTTTGCGATAAAAGAACGAGGAGACTGGTTCGAAAATTCAATTTTAATTTGCATGTAATTGAAAACAAACAACCGATTTGCGAGGGCAAAACTACTAAATTCGATTTACGATCGTAAGTGTAATTGCTCACGTGCGTACGGACTCGAATTAATCTTGGAACGGGCACGTGCTCATCGTACCGCGCGCATCGGCATAATTGAGGGATCCACGTACACGCCGACCACACTCGTGAATTAAATTATCATAACGATTATCGTCCGCAATCAGATTAACGCGATAAATTCGTACGCGGTGGAAACTGCGATATCTGCACTCGGAGATCATACACCTCCGTGTACAATTAGGGGTTTAATTAACTTCCGGAAGGGCATGATTGCTCGTCCATTATTTATCTCTGAAATGCATTAAAATTTTTCTGTGGTTGTTCAACTCACCGCAGGTATTTTCTTAATTTTTTTATTGTTGCCAACTGCTCGGGCGATTGCCGCATGATTTTTTGTTTCAAGTTTGCATTTTTTTGCATATTATAGAAGATTTCTGCAATTTACCAGATGCCCATAATTGCTCGTCCATTATTTATCTCTGAAGCGCGTTAAAATTTTTCCGTGGTGTTTGAACTCGCCACAGATATTTTAAAAAAATGTATTATTGTCAATTCCATAGTAAATGGCTACATGATTTTTTTTTTCAACTTTGGATACATTTTTTTATGTGATGGAATATTTATATAATTTAATTACAAAATTATTTTATTCTTTTTATTATATATTAATAAAAAATAAATTAATTAATAAAATACCGAATAAATGAAACGTGAAACAAGTCACGTTCGTCGTCAGTCTGGTCGGACCGGATGAATGCAACCGTTGCAAAAGTGTCGATACCTTCGATAATCCAGCCGGTATAATTTCCCTGGGGATTTTCCCTCGCGCGGATCGACAAATCCGAGCGCAGGAAGGATCGTAGGAAGAAATAGAAATGCGGACGAATTCTCTCGGGTAAAGCCCCGAGCTAAAGGTAATATCGATAAAACCCGTTGTGTCCCGAACGACCGAAAACTTTCTTTTTACATCGGACAAACCGGAGACATTAATTAGAGCTAATTAATTTACCACATCGGAGATTACCGAAAGCACAAAAAAAAATTGGTCACCTTTACCAATCGTTGCATCCAGTCTAGCAACGAAAACTAAATTCGTCACAGATTTTTGTGCAAAAATAATTGCCTCATCGGATCTCCATCAATTATTTTTATTCCCCGATCGATCGGGAAACGATCGAACATTCGGGAAACGATTTATCGTTCACCGACCGACATTAAAAATATATATATACATAATCGTCATTCAGCGACGTCGATCGAATGCCTCGGTGCACTAACTGGCCCATCGATGCTTCGTTAACTCCGCCGTATCATTGCATTAGATACCTCGCGTTCGCGAATCCCCCGGTGTGCAATTCGATCGATTATCGGAAATGAGAAAACGCGACCGCTCGCTGGAAAATGCAACATGCCAACATATCCGTCTTTCAAGCGAGTAGGCCACATTATAAATCGCTGTGAAATGAGGGAAATGGCGAGTAAAAAAAATGTATTGGCTAAGAGAGTCGGTGCAGTTTTTTTTTTTTTTCTAGTTCCATTCGGATGCTGTGAATCGTCGTACCGTAACACATCCAAACCGAGCGAAAATTGCGGATTATTCTTTGAAAAAACTGAGCCATTATGTACCTTTTCGAAATTTAGCAGAAAACAGTTGATATTTTTGCAAATCCATTGCTATTGATGTTTGTCTAGATTAAGATCATCTGCTGTATAAAAAAAAGTTTGTATAAAAGACTTTAAAAATGTAGCTCTCATATGACTAGTACGAAGCGCTCCAACCTCCTTAAGACCATGGGAAACACCTCCCTCCCCGACCATCCCGGGCTCAGTCGGTAACAAAAACTGTAATTAACTTTTTTTGCAGGTTCTCGTATCTACACTCAAAAGAAAAGTTTCATCGGAAACGGATGTTATCTTGGCTAACGATGAGACTTTTCTTTTGACCGTACTTCGCAGAATCCGTGAGAAAAGTTGATTACAGTTTTTATTACCGACCGCGGTATTGCACATGTCTGGAGGCGCGCGCAGAAAACGGGACATTGGATACTGCCGGTTGTAATCGATATCTCGATCCCATAAATATACATACACATACATACACATACTTTGCATACGTATGCATGCTTTACATACATATGCATACTTTATAGTACACGCATGTACATTGGCATATGTAACTATGCCCTACTTAAAATCCGATCAGGTAATGACTAATGAGCGAGCAACGACCGGTCGTCCAACGCGGAAGTCCGGGTTTTGTCCCCCCTACGCATACCGCATGCGCAGTACAGAATCCGAATTCAATGTGCATTAATTGTGTTATTGTATGCCGCACACCCAGAAAAATCATTTATTTGACGGCCGCCCCGCAAATTGAAATTGTTTTGCAAACACTTGCAAATAAAAATTCAGTTGGTTTAAATAAATGTTTATTTAAGCCAAATAAATAATTTTTCTGGGTGCAGGATCATGTTTTACGTTGAGGTTCCAGTTTCTCGGGTCCTTAAGGTGGCACGAATCGGCTGGGCTAATTTTGCCAAAAAAATAAATCAAGCATGATAAAAAAAGTGCATTGCAGTTTTCCATACCAACTCGGTCGGCAAGGAAACCTATTTCACCGATTTTTGCGAATTTGCGGATTTTTACGAAACATCATTGAAATGTCCATTACGTCGATTACAAGAGGAAAAAAAAGGCAACCCGGTAGTCTGCGGTTTGCCGTGAGAAATAAGTGGAGAGTGCATCAGTGGCGAGACCGGAGGATAAGATTGACACGCGCCTACCGACGAAAGTAATTAGAAATTGGAAGATCGCGAATTATCCCAAGATTTATTAGCGATTAACCGAGCTTTGCCCGCTGATAGGGCCCGGCTGCGCGTGTAATTGGTTTCATTAGCCTGTCGTGAGCCGCGGTGCGCGCGCCCGACGGCTATGACGCGTGCGGGGTTGCGCAATCGGCGCGCCTGTCGTGCGCCCTGAATCTTTCTCAAATTGCACGGGCCGTCCATGCCGGAAATGCGCGTGCGATGCTTCCTACCTGCACCTTCGTCAGGATGTCCCAGACGACATTTCTCGCTGTTCCAATTCCAAATTTCGGCAACGATTAATTTATTAAATATACTTTTTAGGACAATTTTCAAATATATTTTTTAATATTTAATCTATTAAATTAAACTTACATTTTGAATACCTCAAAAATATTTTTAATCAAGTACATCACATATATTATATCTATTTTTCGCATATACATTTTTTCTGTGTGCGGTCGCTTGCGACACTTTCAATATCTCGATCGACTCTGCAATTTTTTTTTTTTTCTATCTTTTTACTGCACCTTACATAAGCATTGGCGAGTGATACAGCGGATCGCTGGCTGTCCGCGAACGCCCACGATTCGCTGGCAGGCATCGCCGTGCAAGCCTGCAACGCCGTGCACCGCGCATACATAACTGCAGAACCGTGCACGATCGATAGAGGAAACACTCCGTCGGCCTCGTGCAGCTATCGAATAGGCAATCGAACGGAACGTGCGTCCCGAACGAAACTGCAGAAGAAAGCATTTCACCTCGCTCCGACAGATAAACGTGCGGAATTTCTTTTTTTTTCTCCTCATTAACATTGACAGGAAATTAGTCAGGAAATTAACAATTGTAAGCCCGGCAAGGCTTGTAATTAACGTCAGGCCCGATAAACGATCCGACGGGATGAAATATCATGAAAAACATCGGGATAAATATTTTTAAGGTAATCCAATGATTTTTAGATTTTAGAGATTACAATTTTTTTTATTATGTTACTTAATTGATTTTACTTATATTACTTTTCAAAATTATTTTATTCAAATTTTGTACCCATGTTGCGATATTTATTTATCGACGCTTCAAAGATGCCTAAATTTGACTGTTGGATATTAGAAATCGAATAAAATATTTGTTGCAATTTTGTAGTTCCTATTTCTATTTAAAAATTTAGAGATAAAGAGATTACCATGGTCGACCGAAACGCTAAGAATTCTCATGCAGTGGCTCGATGAAATAACTGGAGGCTCGCATAAGTGGGTGAACAGCTCGTTTCGATCGACGGAAGCCGGCTGTCGATTTGCATTGTTCCGCTCACTGATCTAATGGATTCCCTCTCGATTTCTAAGCAGACCTGCGGTCCGGGCGTCGTTGGCGCGGTTGACCGAACGAGTGACTGAGTCTGACTCTCCTAACTTTCGTCCCCTTCCCTCATGACGATTGTTTTATTATTCAAATTTTTGCATCAATATCAGAATCTATAAAACGAATTTAATTATTGGGGAGACCGGGACAAAATGGCACAGCGGGGCAAAACGGGACGGTGAGGGCAAAACTCAATTTTCCAATAATTTTCGGATGTCGCACTTTGTCGCAACAATACATCCGTATTTTCAAACCCGTTTTTTCACTTCCGGTAGAGAACTAATTTTTCGACCGAAAATATGTCAGTTCCGGTCCAGAACTCATTTTTCGACCGGAAGTGACATATCTTCGGTCGAAAAATAAGATTTTCAAACCGGAAGTGACGCATCTCCCTGATATCGTATTAACACCCAGCTAGCATGATCATATTAATGTGAGAGAAACTACAATTTCGCGAAGGGTCACAAATCACTGGTGCTCACGATTAATTTCAATGGCTCATTATCGACGAGTCGTGGGTACGAAAATTGAGACAAAAGAGATATCAAGACGGTAGAAAGTTTTCTTCCTCTACGTAGCAACCATGCGCATGCGCTATCGCAGTACAGTACAGTATTTCTTCCCGGCTCGCGGATACCCGTAGCATACGATGCGGCCCTCTTCTCTATGGGCATTTACAGTCGTACATTAAATTGTATCCTAGACGTGTAGGAAAACTGGATACGGCACGGGATAATACCGCAGCACTGCGCGGCATACCTATTTATAACGCGAGTGTGTTTTCGCGAAAAAATAATAGAAGTTTGCCATGCCTGCGGAGTGAAAGGTGCGTACGAGCTGCAATTACACTTGAACGCATTTTAGAGGCGGGGAGACTCGCAATGATTCGTTAAATATAATTTTTCCGTGAATATACTAGAGTCCATCATATACATTTATGTATACATATATACATGTGCACGAGCAAGCGCATAAACCTATGCATTAAGGAGGTATGCACTTACTCCCGTTGGCATCTCTCGTTTCACCGATAAGTACTTACCGAGTGCTTCGCTCACTGCCAAGGTGCTCTCCGCCACTGGCAAAGACCCTCGTTTTTTTTTTCTTTTCCCATCGCTGCTCCGTTGCAGCATTCAGCTGGGTGAGATCATCTCTCGGTTTCCGGGAATTAAACATAGGGAAGTTAGAAGTGACCGCAGATTTGCCGATTTCTTTTATGAATTTAACATTCAATAATAAAAGACATTGATAATATTAATAACAGTAATAAAATAATAAAACATTGTTATTAAAAAATTATCGAAAGTCGAATAGGATAAAATGGAATGGCATAGTGTTGTTTTATTCGTATTCTGAGGCAACACCTCTAAGGACAACGTGTCCAAGCATACAACGATGAGTAATAAAGAGTAAAGGCGCAGCAAAATTATGCAATGAAAATTGTAATCCATGATTGTCCACGATTGGAAAATTGTTATACACGAAGATTGTATATCACATATCGCTAGTGGTGGCGTTGGTGTGCCATGTTGCCTGGTCGAAATTCGCCATATGACTTGGTAGATTTGTCGAGATCCTTCCATCAAATCTATTTACCAAATCTATCAAAACTTCCATGAAAATTGAATCAACGTGCGGAAACCACGCGTGCATATCATTATCTCAATATGGATTCCCACACCCACCGCTTTCTTCCTTTCTTTAAAGATCTGTAAAGGGAGTTGGGAATGTGATTGGGTTTTATTCTCGACTGAATTCCGAATGGCACGTGTACGAGTGGCTGGGAAATAAGATGAAAAAAAATGCAAAAGAAAAAGCAGTGAAATCGTGAGTGGAAGGCATCCCCTTTGACGTGTGTGACTCGGTATCGTTTGCGGCGTCGAGTTAAGTGGATTCGATCCAATCGCACACAGATCCGTGGATCTCGGTGAAATCGGACTGAGCAAATTGTACGTCTCTTGTGTATCGCCCTTTCCCTTTATTTCACGCTCGATCCAGTTAATCGTCAGCGAAATTTGCACGCTTGTTCGATCGGTCCAACGCTCCGAACCACTGCGACAGACGTTAAATTTAAATCCTCATTTGAAAATGGTCCAAATGATTATATATTCTTTTTGCAATTTTTTACTTCCTTACTTTTATTATTCGTCATAAACTTTAATTAAGACATTTATATGAATTGAATAGAAATCATGAGATCACGGCGAATGCATTCTACGTACTTACAAGTTCCGTGGGAAACAAGTCCTTAATTTGTGCCTCTATTTTTCACTCTAATTACCAGCCACCACCTTCGTTTCTTTTTTTTAGCCAGTGTAATGATGATAATATATTTATTATTGTTGTTACGATGAAAGTTGGAACTGCTTCCTTGATTAAGGTTTTAAGCTGGTTATGCTTCCTCTCCTGCTTACGTCTCCCGTACGATCGTGTATAGCGAATCGATCAAGATTCTGATCGGATACCGATCTATCGGGTGAAGCCATGCGAAACCAGGATGTTGAGGTGGGGAACACGGACTAACATGGTTTCCGCGTGTTACCATTCATTTTGCATTCCTTTCGGTCTTTCTACTTCATTTCCATACTCCGAACACTAAAGTTTTTTATTTTTAAGATTCTCCGTTGAGTTCAAAATTTTTATTTTTTAACTTGGCAGTGACTTTCAATACAATATGAAATATGAATGTAAGAGTATAAGTATCTTGTGAACGAAAGAGAAAAAGGTGTGCTCGTAAAATTATTTGCAGTAAGAGAAACGAATGTTTTTCCAAAGTTTTGCAAAATAACGGAAGTGAAAGATTGTCAGCCACTTTCATGGTTAATTAGATAGTTCGAGATACATGGCGAAAACGTGGGTGACGGAATTTACCACTTTCGCGACGCTGCGAAAAGCCGGTGGATGGATCGGCAAAAAAACACCAGTCGGTCCACCGCACGATATCACGCATTGTTAGACCAATCTATGCATTATATCGTAAGTGCGATGAGAAGTCTCCTCTTTTGTTCACCCTGGAAATTCACTGTCATTACTTTCTCCTCTCATTATTGCTTCCTGAAATATCAATCCACATTAATTTTTCACAGCTTCTCGACTCAATTCATACCAATACACCATTTATTTTATTCATCTTTATTTATACCTATATATATAAATAAACATCAATCGTTAGAATCCATTCCCAACAAACCCCTTTACTTCAGCCGCGCTTCTCACAAACGTTCTTACAAACGTCGACGTTTTGCCGAGCAAAGATTCGCATAAAGTCGAAGCAATGTACATTGTGCAGTGTCTCGCATATATCGTTCAGCCAGGAGCGATCGTTGACCACCTACAAATGCGATCCTAATCGCGAAATCATGAATCAGGTGCGTTCTGTTCGAAACACCCACGTGACCGGTTCACCTAGATACAGATAGGCTGGGAGTAAAATGAAGGAAGAAATGAAACTATGGTTTAACAGCGCAGCCTTGTCTTGTAGCTGCATCGGCTCGCAACGAGGGATACGTGTATACAATAAGGATAGATGGAAACGGTATAGAATATCGTAGCACCTTTCCTTTCGCGCCTCACTTCGAAGAACGCCAATATCTTCTCGCCGTCGGATTAGTGGCGCGTGATCAGGAAAACTTTATCGGATTTTGCTGCTGCTGCGATACACCTACTTGGCCTACAAACACCATGACTGCTTTTCTGCTGGTCGAGGCAATTTGCGTCGAGTATGCTGCACCATGATGGTATTCGGACCATTTTTAGAATGATCAAATGCTGCAAAGAAAAAGCATTACGGATTACGAGGGACCAATTCTTAGAGGGCTGCTTTCTTCGAATCCGGAGAAGTAGGATGACGTAAACCTTCACTTATCTCGAGCACTGACGCACGGGGATTTCCCCAAAAAGGTCACAGAATCCAACCAAAATTACATGCTTTGTGTTATGAACGAGATGAGTTGGGAATGATTAAGTCTCATGCGCGAAGAGTCCAGTGTTGAAATAGAATTTATTATAGCAGAGGCTCTCGGCATATGAATAAGAAGGACTTGATACTCCGAGACCTAACGGTTATTCCTTCCTTCCTTCCATCTTCGAAGCCTGCTAGACCCTCGCCAGACGGTACTCTTCCTTTTCTTTTGTTACCGCTTTTTTGCTGATCTTTAACCAAGGAGCAAGACCCGTTACCTATTAGCTCTAAATGCTCATAAAGACTACTAAAGTGGTGGACTACGAGAAAGGGTCATTGACCTCTACTAGATCCAACGGTACATGATCCTTTGGACAGTCTGACCTACTCTTCTTGCTTATCAGCGATTACCAAGGAAACGATCAGATTCCACCAGAGTATCCAGGATAGTCGTAAAATTGTATCCTGAAACGATGAGGCACCCGCTACAGTGGTGAATTTCCACTCGCCCCCGGAAAGTGATAAGGATCATCCATGAGTACCAAAACCCCCTCCAAAGAGTTCTTGTGAACAGCAAGGAAACCTGCTTCCCAACAAATAATCGAGATCGAAAGTAATCTACGTGCCGTGTAAGAAATTCCTAGTCGGGTTTCGAGTATCAGCCTCCACCTCCACAGTGCATTACCACACCGTTGAGCCGCCTCAGTGATACCTCTCACTCTCGGTTTTGCGGGTATCTAAGGTGAAGGTGGTGGAAAATCCGAGGCGAACGGGGAGAACCAAAGGCACGGATCGGGTAGGCGAGGCTGGCGGATCCGCGGGTTCTGCGATACAGCCGAACGAGAGTGTCCTCGTTGGAGAGGTGGCTGGAAGTGCCACCACCAGAACAGCCTGGCCAGTGTCCCCGCGGGTCCTTCCACCGTCGTTCGCTATCTCCCGTTAAATAACTTCGCACACAATCACCGAGCCGGACTAACCCAATCCGGAGCGCGACGACAACCACCTCCACCAGGCTAAACTGTCCGGAATCGTACACATCCACAGCAAGTTACAAATGCCACCTCCACTTTCACCTGGACGGTGCGTTTGTGTGAGGGACGACCACCTCCGCCGACCGGACAATGCTTGATGGAATCAAACACATGGCAGTTTCGCTGCCGCGGTACCAACTATGTTCGCAGGACATTCGTGTGTATCGGCCACGGACCCAGCGACACATGTTACGCGTGAAACACATAGAACCACATCTATCCTATGATATCTGGGATACGAGACGAACTTTCACTACCACCATGTTAAGGGTCCGACGTGGTCGCACACATAAACATGTCACCTACACCTCCTGCGCGAACAGCGTATGCATGTAAATACATCTTACCAGTCATGCCGGCAAGTAAAACTGATCCGGTACAACACGTTGCTGGGATAATACGCGTAATAACTTCTCACCAACTCGGCCAGTCCAATCTAGGATATAAATCTATTATAGTACCACCGGTAACTACCATGCCGAAAGAATTGTGGGTACTTTTTCATCTAGCTCGCCACCTCGGGTATCAAGTTGGTGTCCGTGTGGACGTGTATCCGGGACTCGCCGCTGATTCAACTTTTACAACCGCTATTTGGCGGGCGTAACACTCCTCGCAACATCTCATCGCCAATTTAATTTGCCACAGGCGGCGGATGCAATGAACATGGTCTGCAATTGAAGCCGCTGAACTGGAGGAAAGGGGGATACGAGGCACTTCCGGTCGAGCTTGTTGCAAAGGATCTGCAGGTGTTGCGAAGATGGGATTCTTTCCATTGATCATTGCAAGTGACCCAGCAGCCGGTTACTCGCTTCCGATTAAAGCAATACGACACGATTTCCCAACATTTCAGTGCGGTCACCGCTGGAACAGTTTCAAAGTGCAGTAATCCTTTCCCACATGCAATCCAGTTCATGGAACCAGTTTAGCGATGATCATCTCCGATATCTTTTATCCCCTTGGAAATCGGTCCAGGAATTACTCTACGATTTACAGGCATAAAACACACATAGAGTCTAATCACCTCCGCTCAACCATTTGATAGGGATACTTTCGCGGAACAAGTACCGGAAGTGAATCGTTGTCTGTACAAGTGGTAACAATACCTGGTCTACCGGTCAACCATCCTTTATCCCCAATATTCATCGCCTCCATCCTGCAGCAGCTCATCCAGCGTCCTACGGACATGCATGGCAAGAATCACCGCCACCACAGCAATCCGAGCGGGAACCGATGGTAAGATCTTGTATGTGGTCGTAGAGGCAGTAACAGTACCTACTCTACGACCTGGCGCGGCACAACGAAACTATCCTTTTCCCTCTCGTTCGCCACCACCACCCCATCCATCGTAGACGAAGGAGCGAGAACGCGGCCTTCCCGAGGCTGCACTTACTCCGCTGTCTCTTTCCTTCGCTGCTCGCCACCGGTGTACCTCGTGGATCTGGAAAAGGAGGTGAACGCTCAGGAGAGTGTACCATTGGGCCACGGTGAATTGGGCCAGGAGCCAATGGTATCATGGAGTAGAGGTGGAGCCGATAGGTATTAAATAGGTGTGCCCGAACCTTCCGCGTCTCGAGTGTCTCGACGGCATCGGATCGGCTGCACCATTTTCGAATCTCCAAAGTGGATTATAATTTGTTTCTGGTTCTACTTTTAAACATTTTTTTGCCTCCCCGTTCGACGTTTCTGGTTCTGCGATTGGAAAACAACCAACCCAATGGCACGTCCGACACCTCCGTCAATTATCCACTTCCAACACTTCGGACACTGAAGTTTTCCAGTTATGTGTTCGCGCTGAACATTCAATCGAATCCGGATCACTGATCCGCTCTGGTAAAAATTACTTTGGGTGTGAAGCTATCCGGTGTTGTTCGACTGGTCCGTCGAGTTGTTGGCGAATATCAAGCTCCGTTACTGGTTAGTCCGTTGTTTTTTTTTTTTTTTTCGTCAACATCGTCAGCGTCAACGCACCTACGTCTAGTGTTTGCTCCGGTTGCCAGCGGGCTGCTTTTACTCCTGGCTGACTCCCCGGCAAGACCAAGGGAAACGGCCGGCGCTGTGCACACGAGAGCTTGTATTGCCATTGCTCGGGCCACCGTGCCAACCGAGCGGGACCACTATACGGCATATCGCGCCCCATTCACAGAGCCAACCGAGAAGGGAACGTGACGGGTACCCACGAGGAACCTCTTGTTGTGTTGTCTTGTAGCACGAGTCATCGAGACAGGCTCATAGGCCGCATAGCGCAAACTGCTTCCAACTCTTTCTACAGAGTTGCCTTAGTTCGTCATTCGCGGTCGAACCAAGTGCTTCGCGGACACCTGGGCTATATCATCATTAACGTCATCGTCGGCGGCGTTTAGCTTCCGTTCTATCGGTTGTTTTTTTTTTTTTTCTTCGAGACTTTTCGGTTCCGGTTGTTCGGTCGATAGGTCGTGTCGAAGGATCATTTAAAAACAAGTTTGAGACTAAAGATTATACGGAGGAAGAACCAGGATGAGGTTCTTCGCGTCGACGGATGGTTTCCATCTGTTGTTATTGGTCGTCGTTGCTGCTCTTGTCGTCACTGAAACTGCCGATGGAACACGCGTCGCTACTAGCAGTGCCAAAAGGAAGAAGGGTGAGTCTTCTTTACTACTCGCATTTTCACGTCAAAAATTAAGGAATCTTGGTTTCAGTTATTTTACGTTAAATTAAATTTGCACGCGGTTTTTTTAATTTCCTATTTTTTTTTCTGCGTTTAATGGACTCAGAATTGTTCCTCCGAATTCGTCACTATGTTTCACTTTTAGCTTCGTATAGCGGATCACTTCTTTCACTTGAAATTCGATATTTAACGTTTCTTTCGCAAATTATTGAAAATTAGTCAAATACTTTTTATAACAAGACTTTCGTTGTTTAACAAAATTACCTTTTTTTGGTTTATTGAGTTTTACACTCGGAATACATTTTTTTAAGGACTTTCCTTCGTTTTTCTTTGCAACTTTATGACCTTCACATACAACGTGGAACGTTTGATGTTTTAAAAAGATATTTCTCTTGTTCGACGTGTTTTATTTTTGGTTTTTATTTATTTATTTATTGCTTCTTCGTTGATTCGCGATTTGACTTAATAGTGCTCCGCGCAGTTAACTTCATTCTGCCATCGACAGATCGCGACTACCTGACGCACTTATTCTCGGAGTCTTCCTCGGCTCCTTCCTGCGTCTCTTCTTCTCCTTCCACTCTCTCAGCCTTCCACTCGCTCTAGCTGTTCCTTCTCGTTCTAGAACGACCTTTTTCTTCATCTTCTTCCTTCTTCCCCACTTACGACGTTTCTTCTTGTTTCTCTATTTCTCCCACATTTATTCGTTACGCCGCTCGCTCGCCGAGCTCACGTGGTACTTATTTTTCATCTTATCCTTTTTACTCGTAACTACTTTCTTTCTCAATGTCAAGTGCGACATAGAGAAAAATGATTATCTGTGTGACGAGTGAAAGGATTTTTTTTAAAGTGACGATGAATGTTATTTTATAATTTTAAGCAAAATTATTTTAGGAATGTGCAGGTCGAATACTCATAAAAAAATAAACTGTGCATTGAAGTATTCGTAAACCGTTCGATGGCCCTTGATAAGTCATCGCGATGATTCATCCACGGAAGCTCATTTTTTCTTTTTTGCATCGGTTTCTTGAACCCACGGTGACGAGACAATCTTCGTCATCTCGCCGTTTGGTCGTAGCGGCTGAGAAATTCGTGTGCGCGTATAGCGGGAAAGGATGACACAACGCGGTTTGAGGCAAAATGTGAAGAGAAATTCTGTATTCCCGGTAAAACGATCGGTGTATCGACCGGAATCACGGATTGATGTCATCGTAACGTTATATCCACCGATAAAAAGGCCTTCGTAACATTTCCACCTCGAACCCGGAATTTCATTAATTGAAACTGGACGGTCGAAGCAAGGGGTTTTACAGTTACTCAGATTTTCCGTTCCCTACTTATTCTAATGTTTTTAAGCTAATAACTCCGACTCCCCAATTCAGACGATAGGAAATTATACTCATATTTTACGAAATTCATTATCGACAGATTTTTATGATTAAAAGAGATGGAAAACACAAAATCATAAAAAATTACGTCAGTTTGTCGCACAGGCGATAAAAATTTAGCAATTATTCTTTCGTCCATTTTAGGTTCCCATTCGTGAATTTTAGATTTGCATTAATTTATTTTATGTTTTCACTCGCGCATCTCAGGATTGAATCCCGCGAACGAAGAAACGAGAGAAGAAATAATACAATAGAAAGATTGTCGCGTCCGGAATTGACGATGAAGTAATTCCCGGACGCGCCACAACTTCACGAGGGAGAACAAGGTGAGGACTTCATCTTTCTCCTCTCCGCGGAACCTCGCTGGACCGCGGGTACTCCAGTTTCTTCTTGCTCCGAAGGTCTTTCCCGCCGCTTGTCTTCTTCCCTTCCTCGGCTTCGCCCACTTCGTCTTCGCGCTTACCGACGTACACTGTACGTGTTCGCCGCTGCTCTATACACCGTACACCACCGTAACGGTATTCACGCTCGATGGCGTCGCGAAACGGTCGATCCTCTCAACGACGTCCTAGATATCCTGAAATTCCCCCCGTACATAAAATGAAATTGGCCGATTAAAATCGATTGACAAAAATGCACGATCCAATCAGGCCCGAGATCGCAGAACCATCATCGAGAATCGATTCTAGGAAAGTGAAAACCGGATGTGCCGACGTGTCGCTGGGAGACACGACTCGAATTTTCTCGGAAAAGTACAATCGATTGATCGTCCAGAAAAAAAAATTATTAAAAATAACGATAAAAATTTAAGAAGTGAAAACGATTGGCAAAAGAGCGCAGACTGCGGAGAGAAAGAGAAAAATTCTGGAAGTGGATCGATCGATGAAAATTAATTTGGAACTGTATTAGATATCGAAAATTAAAAAATATAATAATAATAATTCAGCCTTCGGAGCAAGGTTTTCGAGATTCTCTGCTCCGACCTAACGCTCGAGCCTAAGTGTGCCCTCATGTGAAGTATCACGGCACAACTACCGTAGTCTGGAGTACTGGATTGCTCGGCGGCTCAACGAGCGTGAGGCAGTTACGTGCCGGCGCCAGAAATGGTTTTCTACGTACAAAACTAGTATAATGCCATTGGAAACGGCGGCGAACGCGAGTCGCAAGGTTTGAAGAGGGGAGCACTGGAAATACTGGAAGAACAGCTCACTCGGTCACCATAACTCACGCAGCTGATCGACTTGGCATTGATTTTTTTTTTCGTCAATTTCAAATTTCTTTGAAAAATCGAAATTTTTTAAATAAAAAAAAATCTTCTCACTGAGTTACCAGCGATTTTCATAATTTAGCTGCAAAGGGCAACATTTTTACGAGAAGTACCGATTGACGACTCGTGCGAAATCATTTTCTGTATCGGTATTGAAGATAATTGAATGAATATTATATGCAATCTAATTAATATAAAAATTATTTTTATGTATTAATTTTGAATAAAAATTGATATTTAATGCAATTTGATTAGTGTGAAAAATATAATGAGCGAGGAGAGCCCCAAAAATTTCATAAAAATAACAACGTTTTTTCCAAGTGACTTGAAAACGGAGCGTGCGAAGCGGATAACACTTCGAGTGTCGCTTGAACGTCAAAGATATATAAAAACATCAAAACTGCAACTGCAACGAAGCACCTTCACCGATACGTGAGCGAGTGCACGGGTGAGTCTCAGTTACTAGTGAAGTACCGAGAAGCGCAACGCGTGACGTGCAAGACCGCTCCGAGTCGCCTCAGCGAAGTTGTCCTCCAACAACAGGTTCCGTTTTTATTTCCCACTGGGATCCCCTGTCACTGGTTTATCGGCCTCATTTACTTTTATTTTCAATACATAGGCATAAATGCGTAAGCTGGTTGCTTGTTTATTTTTTCACATTTCACTTTATATTTAATTAGTTATTTTTAATTCATTTGATTAGCCAAAATTAATTAATTTTTTTGATCATCCAAAAAATCGTGTAGTCAAAAATGATCCAGCACAGATTCTCGCCCAATGATTCGCTAGCGATCGCGAATACGGAAGAAATGTCCAAATTGTTTCTTTTGCCTATTTTTTTAACATCTTACGGCGAATAAATGCAGGATTAATTCGGAAGGCTTGATCCGTCACTTGGGCAAAAAGTTGAGATTATAATGCACGGAATTGCCGAGGCAAGAACCGGCCCATAATGCATGGCGACGAGCGCCGCGGCCCGTAGCGCGTACCGCCCACCGAGTCGTCGATCGATAAGAAATCGGTATAGAAATCGTACTGTCCTCTAGGTATATCACCGAACCTCGGCTAGCTGGAAGAGCCCGAGCCGGTGAAAGAGTCGGCCGAGAGTACGCGCCGTGCCACCCACCGCGCGCATGCGCGATCGATCGGAAACCGCCCGGAGCCGCGCGCGATCTACCGCGCCGGCGCAATTCCGAGATAGTCTTCGAGTTCTTTGATCGGCAGGAAAATCGATGCTAATGGATTCGGAATTGGTGCACGATCGATCGAGCCGTCTATCCATCGGATACTCGCTCAGACTCCGCAGAGTGTAATTGAATTTGTCATTTACGAGAGTTTCAAATGGAAATCCGCGTGGACCTTGGAAGGAAAAACTATCGAACGGTGAAAGTGAACACGATTATTCGGAAAGATGTACTTCCTGTTTAATCCATCAAACGGACCCACCATTGGCGATGCTCCACACATATTTGCATGTTTCGAATTAAATTATTAAATTCAGTGCAAAATGATTGAATTAAATGATTCAATTAAATTCATGAAATAAATCATTAGATTCAATGATTTGATGGTCAACGTCGATTAATTGTCGCAGCCTCAAAAATGTGTCCTTTTAGTGCAAAAAAATGCCTGAAAAATAGGCGTGAAAAATAGAAAATGACGGCGGATGAAGTAGAGCGGCGTTGCAAAACGTGTCGCGCGTTGAACGCACGAAGAGTCTATGCCATGCCGATGGAAAGTGTCGGTGGAAAGCTACGCGTGAGCCAGCTCCAGTCTGGCGAAGATGTGTTACCAGTTTGTTTTTTTTCACTTTTGTTCCTCGCGTGAATTTAACCGCCAAACAATGCCCCCTTTTTGCCCGTACCGAAGTTCCGGAAATGCGCGCAAAAAAAAAAAGAGAGAATATTCGATAGGCAAAACTTTCTCGGTTTTAGGATCGTCGCGCACGTCAAAAAAGCGCGTGCACAGTAGTTTCTTCTTATAACGACAAAGAAGGCCAAATGGTCGGGTCGACCCGGACCATCAGAATTGGACCATTTTGCCATCGAAATATCCTTTTTTAATACAGCAATATATAAATTGCAAAATTTGACCATTTTGACATTGAAGTATCATCGCAACATTTTTTGCTTACCGGAAGCATAAAAGGGAGAAAGCAAAACACTGTCAAAAGCTGTTCAACATCGATTGAACAGAGCATAGTGCAAAAAAAAACAAGAAAAGGGGAACAAATAAATGAAGAAGCCGTTTGCCTCGGGTCGTGGCTGCCTGGTTTTGCCACTTGCTCATTCAGGATGATTAATCGACCGGGCGAAGTATCATAATTTCTTAACGGGGCGTAAGAAAAGCAATTAAACGGCGTCCCGAGAGTTTGTTACTTCGCATGGTATAAACGAGTCCCGGGCGTGGTGACAGTCCTCCGGAAGAGAGGGACGAATACCGAGGAAAAGGAAGAAAAGTAGAGAGCTCCGTTTCGAACGGGACAAAAAACGAGCGACGCCTAGGAAGCCGCGAGGAGAGGCCGATAATTGTACGAATGCGGGATCGTTTACTTCTTCGTGGGACGTGAAGGGGAATGGGAAGGTAATCGTGCCCGTGAGAAAAAAAATCATGTTATCGCCCGGAGGCGAAGTCTCTCAGCGAGGGGCAAGAGAGTTGCGTTAAGAGGAAGAGGAAGAAAACCTGAAGAGAAGGTTAAAAAGCCCCCATTTAACGTTCAGTTTAAACTGGCATTGCAAAAAATTAAGTAACATTCGTGCCGATTCTCGAGGTCGAATTTGCATTGGAAAATTTGAAGTGGGTCGGAAAGGAAAAAATTGAAGATATACACGAAATTGCTGAAGAAAGAGGCTGGGCGAGAGGACGAATGAATTTGTTCCGCTGAAAGTACAAAAGAGACGAGTTGTGCTAAAAATATCTGCTCGCTCCCTCGCTTTGCTCTGGCTTTTATCCGGCATTTACTTTCATATTTCCCAGTCATCAGTGCACCTGCCGAGGAACCGGAGCAACGACGATACACCTTTCGCGTTCCGGGAACAGTCAAAAGTGTCTCCGACTGTCGTCCATTCGTTACCGGTCTGTTGACGGGTGTTTTGACGAGGGAGACGCTCGATTGCTGCTCCATCAGTCATTTCGTCACTTGCTCCGTCCACTTCATTCATTAAAATTTTGACATTGATATGAATTTTGCTATGAATTTTTATTTTATTTGATATGATTTTGATATTCATTTCCACATTCATTTTTATTTCATATTGCAAATATGAACTTCAAGAAAATGGCTAAAGCGATTCGAGCAAATAAGGATGCCGGTTTCGATGACGCAACGTGAAAAAACTTAAAAAAAAAATATGTCCGATACAAGATCGACAGTGGCTTCGGGTTCTCTCCCAGATTATCGTAGAAAACTGAAACGGAGCGTAAACGTCCGTAGCGCAAAATGCGAACAGTCATGGTCGTGCCGCGGTGTAATCGTGAAAGTGTAAAGAAATATCGAACGTTCGGAAATGGGGGGAGGGGGGGGGGTGAAGAAAAACAAGAATTCACGAGAGAATGAAATGGGACTTCGAAGGGGGAGGGGCGGATTCGCTGGAGTGAAAAATTCGCGGATGGAAATGGAAAGGTGAGAATTACAAAATCGAATACAATATCGTAACTCGGTCGATTATTCATAGTCCGCGTATTGTATCGAAGTGCAACAGGGGTTTTTCCATCCAAGCTGCGGTCGATCCCACAGAGAAGTAAATATTTCCATCGCGTCGCGAGTATCTCGGAAAGAAAAAGTAATTTAATAAATTTGACATGTATCTGGTTGAATAATGAATTTACGTATTTTTAGAGAATTTTTTTATTTATCGATTAATCGATTTATCGATTAATCGATTTATCGATAGATTGTATTAATTGACGAGGAATTCGTCGACGCGGTAACTGGATTCGAGGTGTACGAGGCTTGAGACTTTAGAAAGGATACCTGTTCTGCATTCGTTCGGTTCACATTAGAGTATAAAAAAATCTAATGTAAATCGATCGGACATGATAGTGGGCGAAGCGATTACGCAACGGCAGGTTGACCAGCCGGAGCGATGAAAGCAAGCATAAGGCGGGCTTGTTTCACTTTTTTTACGTTGAGCAATTTTTTTAAAAAATTAAAGTTTAATTTAATTATTAATCAAATGTAATAAATTGAATAATTAATCAAATTCAATAAATTTAATAATCAATCGAATTCAATAAATTTAACAATCTATCGTATTCAATAAATTTAATAACTAATTAAATACAATAATAATTAATCAAACTCAATCCATTTAAACAAAAATGAAGAAACGTGATAGAAGACAGTGTGGAAAAAAAGGAATTTCAGAAACGAAATGAAAAGTCACAGTCCAGCGGACACTGCGCATTATCGACACACGATAAGAACAACGGAGCGTGACGTTATGGTACTTGGCCTACACACTGTCCACAACAAACGCGAATGGAAAGGCAACCGGACTTGTCCGACACTCCTATCCAAGCTGCCCCTTTCCCCTCCGGCTCTCCAGACTCGCTCATCGTACTTGCCGCACACTCCTCGAGAATCGCCGCAATAGTCGAATTTTTATCGACACACGATTCCGCAACGTTACCCGACATCCGTTTTTGTCAATGCCGACTTAGTTTCTTGCCCACCGATATTAAAACTGCGACGTCGCAACGCGTGTGCCGGCGCGAGAATAATTACTCGAAAGTCTCGCGCTGGCCGATTTTTTTACTGGACCGAACGCATTAAAGTCTCCAGAATCGAACTATCGGTTCGGTTGTTAAATGCAATAATACACGTTTCTCACCGTCCAAACGGCCGTGGCTTGTTATGAAATATTAATTGGAAACTCGCTTCGGACACCGAAACGCGGAAACGCTCGAAATCCAATCGCACGCATGATTTTTTTTCTATCACTTAATTTCGTCGAATTGCGCGATACAGATTTAACAACTTATCACCATATTCGTTACATTTACTCCCGATAACAAAAAAATAGTATTCTTGAAACTCTATTTAATAAAAATTAGCAATAAAATGTTACACACATAAATGCACCGTAACGCTAAAGTGAAAAAAATAAAATGATTTATTGATCAGCCGACCCATTATTAATTGCATTCGCCCCTTTGGATTTTTCATATCAGTTTTTTTGCTCGAGTTGGGTGTGGAAAGTTTATCGACAGTTCGACAGCCTCGAACCCAATGTTGTTCTAAATTGAATTTTCTTGTCACCGAGGCGATAAGAAACGAATCCGCAGTAGAGCATGGGCGAGCGCATGCGCAATGACGGTACGTATGGGCATAGGAATGCGGCGTTAGAAAGGACCACCGAGCGCCTTGAGATAACAATTTTAATTTTTTTTCTTCCTCTCCTCACCGTGCAGCTCAATAACATTAATTATTGTGCCAGACATTCGTGGAAAATATTTAAATACTTAAAATACCTTTGCATGTTTTGCCGCCCAACCTCGTAGCGGTCCAGCCTTATCCCGTATTGTAATTAAGTCATATTGCCTCACGGTAGCTGTCTCGGGCGTCATTCTATAATTGTTATTATCAAGGCTTAACACTTTCCTTCGGAGCGCTGCCGTACCCAATTACTAATTCTATATTCGTGGCGGTGCTTATGTGCTATAAAAAAATAATAAAAAAAAATCTATGAATCGAAAATCGATGGATTCAGGAGTACAAAATATTTGATCGGGAAGCCAATAAGGTACTGCGGTTCAGTGAGATCCGAAGCACCGCCGAGGATCTTCCTGCGAGAAAAGAATGGGAGCGTGTGAATTCTCGACCAGAAATCCACCGAGAAACGACGTAATTGGAGATCCGATCGTCGTCGGTTTGAAGATTCTGGAGCGCTTAACAATAATGCGAAATAAAAGAGTCGAGTGTCATCGTGAGTCCATAGAGGAAAAAACCAAAAACCCTAATATGGTTTCTTGATGTTCGCCGTCGCCCGGGATGGAACGACGTCGAGCCGGGAATCGCTAATATTGAAGAAACACGCCTAAAGTGTAGAATCGTCCGGTTACACCTATCGGTACAATGAAGAACGTTCACCTTGAGCCTCTTTGGCTGAACGAGTACCCACTGCAGATGAGGAGAGCACAGCGATCAAGAAGCTATGACGTAGTCTTGATCCAGAGTGCAGACTATTCGCATTGCCGTGGATACTGCGTTACCGGGCATTCGATATGTGGATAGTGTGTTTGTTACACGTCGAAGGTAAACAGTTAATGCGCGTGCCCGGTGGCGAAAGCGAAAGTGGTACGAAACGGTGCAAGGTGCGCAATGGATCAGCTGCGCGCGACGGCACGCGCAGCAGAGCCCTTTTTAACCGACAAACTAGGGTATTCGATTCAAACATTCGATTTACCATTCGATTTATACCGCTTATCCGGCCTTCCCTTAAGGGAAACGCCGCGTTATCTGCGACTGGAAGTGCCCTATTTCCGGTATGACGTCACTTTCGGTCGGAGAATGACATTTTCAAACCGGAAGTGACGTATTTTCAATATGACGTCACTTTCGGTAGAAAATAATTTTTCTGGACCAGAAGTGAAGTATTTCCGGTAGAGGAATGAGGTTTTAGCACACGATAATTGTGCAGAGTGCTGTTCTGTACAGAATTATTGTACCCAACTCATCGAGGCGCACAGAATAGTACCAGAATGTCATAATAGGGGAATAGCTATCAGGGCCTGGGAGGGAAGCTTGTAGGTAGGGTTGTACAGATAGGCCGGCTATGCTGGCCTATCTGTTCAACAATAGCTTTGCAAAATATATATAAGACACAAGTACTAAGTGTTTCTGGATTATTCATGTTTTTCCTATTATCAACATTTTCGCTTATACGAGGCACGCTCTCCCTACATTACATCCGGTAATTGACCTTCCACTGTAAATGAATAAATAAATAAAAATATAATGCCAAGTATAACATGATCACCGTTACAAAAATATAAGTCACGCCTTACTCAATCCCGGCTCGATGTTTATTTTCATTCCCGTTCCTAAAAGGAAATCACGTACCTTGTTTCGTTAGTCGCGAACAACAATCGTTACTCGGTCCTTATTCCGACTCGTGTTCAGCCACCCCAGACCAAACACACCGGCGGTATAAATTAAGCGTAATGTGCGCTAACGAGATGCGTCAATAATTGGATACGAGTCGCAACTCGCTGTTGCGAAATGAAAAAACAAATATCAAATTGAACATTAATTATCTTCTCATACTTATATAAAATGTAAAGTTTTCTTCATTTATTTTCCCTGTCAGCCGCGCTCGGCCCATAATGTATATTTGTATATATGTACAAACACATATATATACATATATGTAACCGGTTAATCGAGGTAAATTTCCACACTTTTTTGTGACTCTGATTCCCGTTATTATATCCAAAGTGCACCGCACTATATTGCGCTTGACAAAAAAGGGATATGTAATTTCCGGGATCGATACAAATTGAACATGGTTTTCATTCTCACGACGCTGGAAGCTAGACTCGTGCATCGGGTGAATGGTTTTTGTGTTTTTTTTTCTTTTGCCTTTTTTTCGCTTTTTTTTTTTTTTGCTGTCCGATCGAGAGCTTCTGGGAGCAGATTTTCCGGCATTTCCTTCGCGGGCTAATTATCGGCGGGTCGGACCGGGCGAAAGAGTGCAGCGGCGAAGAAGCGGATCGGGCAGCGCGCCCGAGAAGACGCTGGGAATAGTTGGCGAGGACTGAACGAGCGCCTAACGCTCGCGGGACCGAACTCCCGTTATGCTGTGGTCTTTTGCCTGGCTGACTTGCCTCACTTCCTGCATTTAATAGGCTTCCCGAGTTGTCGCGCGTTGCACCACCGTGAAACGCTGGCTATGGAGAGCCACACGGCTGAGCCGCATGTGAGCGCGTTTTTTTGCCCACTGTGTCGTCCTAGTACGGTCTTAGGGTTGAATTTTAAGACGTTCGTTTAGACTTAAGATGGCTATTCAGATCGAACTTAAAATCGTGTTTCAGATCGAACTTAAGATCGCTCTTGACATCGAACTGAAGATCGCTCTTGGGATCGACCTTGAGATCGAAGTGTGGCCCGAACTTCATTACGTGCTTATGTTGTATTTTAAGTTCAAACTTGATGTCGTCGATAACTTTGATTTTAAGTTCGAACTTATTATCGATCTTGAACTACAATCGAATTTCAGTAGAGACTTAAGTTTGAACTTTGGATCAAAGTTAACCACGAAATCAAGTCTGAACTACGGTTCGATCTTAAGGTCGAACTTCAGATAGATGTTATGCATGCAATGAAGTTTGGGCCAAATTCCGATCGGAAGAGCGATCTTAAATTCAAACCAACGTCTTGAAATCAGACCCTTAATTTGACTATCGAAATCGAAGTCTTGGATGTCCTGAGTTTGCAATTGAATATCTCGGGGAGAAAACATGTTAGAATGAAAGACCAAAGTCCATTTTAAAGCTCGAAGAATCCTGCATAAAATGAGCCCTGAGCGGTTCGGACGGCAGGGAGAGTAAAAAATCTCGATAACCGCGATTTCATAGATCACGTGGCCTATTTTGGTTTCCGCCAATGAAATCACTAGAGGACATTGAAAACGGATCGAGTCATTCGAAGAAATATAGATCGTAGGTGCTTCCCAAATTTTTTCAGATTTTTCAACCCACCATTTTTCTTTTTAAGCGAAATTTTTTAATTCCCAAACCGTTATATCCTGAACGGCATTGGCCAAATTATCGGTTTGTTTTTATGTTCTTCAACTCGGATAAGCAAATAAATTTGATTTGTGGGAACGTTAAACGGTCTTGCACACGCCACCGTGTTTACACACGGCAGTAGGTCAAACGTCTTATTCCTCCGTCTTCCTGAGTGCGGAATTCGGTCAGCCGTTCACGCAGAGAGCTTCTCCAATCAAGTAGAAACTCTCAGTGATTAGTCAGCCCCCTTCGGAAAACTGAAGGACGTCGTCTCAATAGACAAAACATCGGGCCAAAAATAATCGCCCGATAAAACGTATATCGAGTCATTAGCGTCCATCGATTTATGTCGAGACAATAAGTTAAGTGCATAGATATAAATAAATAATTCACGGATGACTGTGCACTTGCGATCGCGTCAAGATACCACTCCGCGAGTAGATGGATTGAGCCGTCAATCGAAGCGCGGCAGCACACTAATGAATTTATCGAGTTGAATTCAATGCGAGAAAATCCAATGACTCTTTTTTACATCTCGACGATGCGATATTCTGTAGGCCGCATCGAACATTTTTTTTCCTACCTTCGAGTGCCCAAAATAAATGGTCACTTGTATTGGAGTACAGATTTTTTAAAATAAATTTAACTATTGTTTTTGTACAAAATCATTGTATTCTTCGCGCACCAATATTTCTTACCCTATTGACGTGGGAATATGCATCATATGCAACGATGCAATGAATCATGTGGGCATATTATTCCAGCATTAAAAAAAAATATCAATGGTGAGAAAATAAAGTACGTGCGGGCGACCGGGAAGCGAGACAGAGTTGCACGAGGATAGAAACGCGAAGAGGGCTTGAAAGGACATGTATCTGGGCGCTGGGACGACGACGTCGACCAGTGCGAAGGCGTTCGAGAGGTGGCATGACTGCGCGCCAAGTTAATCAAGGAACTCGAGGCGCCTGGCGTGTAAAAGTGCATGCTGTGTGCGAGCGTTGCATAGATGCCGTTGCATTTGGTATATACGCACGCAAACATGAGCAGCGACGAGGACGAGGGTCGAGAAAGTGGTGTGAGACCCGCGGATGACCTCGATCCTGTGACCACTCTATACCACACCCTAGGATCTTGACTCGGAAACGTCCGGCTAGATGCGTTATATGTCAGCCTGCAAGGGTGCAGTACATGCTTGTTGAAACTGCAGTTTTTGGCCCTCCTTTGTATTCTTTTACCGTCAGATTGATTCAAACCATCTCGTTGACATTGGCACCTCAATCAGACATCTCAAATAAACACTTCAAACGGATACATCAATCAGACATCCAATTAGACCCGTCAATCGGATACCCAAACACCCACCTCAATCGGATACTCAAACAACCACCTCAATCGGATTCGCAAACAACCACCTCAATCGGATTCGCAAACAACCACCTCAATCGGATACTCAAACAACCACCTCAATAGGATACCCAAGCAACCACCTCGAACGGATACCCAAACAACCACCTCAATCGGATACCCTAATAACCACCTTAATCGGATACCCAAGCAACAACCCCAATCGAATACCTCAGATAGACACATCAAACGGATACCTCAGACACCCCAATAAACACCTAAACTGGTACTCTAATCCGACACCTTAACAGACACCTCAAACGGGTACCTCAATCAGATACCCAAACAACCATGTCAACCGGATACCTCAATCAGTTACCCAAACAACCATGCCAACCGGATACCTAAAACAGATACCCAAACAAACATCTCAAACGAATGCCTCAATCAGACATCTCACCTACCTGTGCGCATTCTTCATACGCGGGGATAATGCTCGAATGCTGCGCACGTTTTCTCAGCGATTGCGCTAATAAAAATACCGACGGAGACAAATGACCGCGTATTACGCTTGAATGATGAAACGAAAGGATGTTGCTGTACGGAAACGAAAGTTTAGATCGGGACATTATAATATTTCGATAAGACAGAAACTTTTGTCCTATGGACGAAGTACGAAATGAAAAGAGTTGTATCTTAGTGACGTAGAGGAGCAAGCTATTTCGTACCATGGGAACACAATGCGTATATGGACACACATTCGGAACCAGTACCCGGTGCATTATCCGTCTGACCCAATGACACACAATTCTTTATGGATATAACACACACCGCGTTTTCTTCTACATAACGTAATTACGCAATCTTGTCGTCGTTCTTAGACGCCGTTGTGGATTTTCTGCCGGTACTATTCAGCTCGGCTCTCACCGCGATGAAAAATAAATCCCACGAGCTCTCGTATACCGGCTCGACCGCAGCTCGTTCGCAAATCGCTCGAAACACCGTTCATTAATTCAACACTTCACACCCGATATACATTCGATCCACGAAAGTATCACAGTTTGTAATAACTGTCAGACAAAAAATCTCGATTCATGTTTCATTTTCTAGTCTCAAACAAAAATTATTCATATACTTATATTTAATACAATGTATTATTAAATAATTATTTTTTTTATTATTTTGTGGATTGCTTGCCAATAAAAAAAATTCAATCCGGAGTATTAGAAGGGTCAATTAAAATAAAAAATAAAAATCAGCCTCTCGACGAAAAGGTTACTTAAAATTGCCACAAATTGCATGGATTTATCAGTCGTGATAGTTAGCACACCTCATTCGTTCTTCAAGTCAAAAGGTTGCTGTATCATTTATTACATTGTCCAAGGTGACTTGTGTGCAAAGCCAGTCGTGGCGATGCCGTGTGCGCACAAATACCGCAGCGGCATTGTAAGAACCATAAATGCCGTTTGGTAAACGAGACGGAGCGAGTCAAATGTGTGAGACCGATGTTGCGTGCCTTGTTGATTGAGCGTTCACGCGCCTTCGGTTTCCACGGTGGATAGACACTCGAGAGATCGCGAATACTCCGGGGATCGGCGTCACAACTACAACCGATCTGGGAGAGGTGTTTCAACCGATCGCATCGGTCGATTTTACCGATCAATTTCACGTTATGTATTACGTTGCGACACTTTTTGTCGTCACCGGCTAACGGAAAGGGCGACGCCACTGCGAACGCGTGCCATTTTTTTCACGTACTTTGCCTTTCCTAATTTGCAAAAAAAAATATTTTAACACAAACCTCTTATTGTAAAAATAAAATGGCAAAAATTATTATATTGACACAAACTTTTTACTATACAAATTAAATAATAAAAATTATTATGTTGATACAAGCATAGACGGTAAAATTTTTTTTTTTACTTGGTAAAATCGGAGCGTAACGGAAAGTGGTTTGTCGTGTCTCGGACGAAAGAATAAAAATAATCGGAGCGAAAAACAAAGGTGAAGGATTGAAGCCAAGTGTGCTGCCACGTGTCCGAAGGTTACGGCACAGCGTGGCAATTTTACTCGGTACTGAAAGATGTCGTGTGAATGTGTTCGCGATCGAGCGAAGATCGGACCCCCGAAGGCTATTTATTATCGCTAGAGACATCGCCGGGGCGAGCCTCTATTCATATATCAGTCCGTGTATCGCCGGAGTTCCATTGTTGAATTGTCCACACGCCGCCTTTAAATTACCCGTGCACAGGGGGGACGCGTGTCACGGCATGGAGATTTCATTGCTGGCAGAAAAGGACACGCGCCGCGCGACAGTAAGGCCTTTCGCCCATAGGTGAGCTGTGGGTATCTAACGATAGTTTTATTTTTTCTTCTTGTTTAGTTTCATCCGGGAAGGCGTACGACCACACCTCGTGGTCTTATCCACTTATCGATTGCCCTCGTGACCGCGGCAGTGATATAAATATAGAGTCGATTTAACCCGACAAAAAAATACATAATTTTTTTTATAAAAATATTTTTATTTAAAAAAGGCATATTGTTGACTAAAAAAATTTTTATTTGCATGTTTAGTTAAATTTCCGTTCCACGATGACGTTGTAAATATTAATAACAACATAATTTATTTGCTCAAGAACGGCGTACATTTTTTATGGTGAAGCAAAAATTTAATTTTCATTTTTTTTTGAAATTTTTTATTCCTAGTTAATTTAATGAGAAAGCAGTGTCGAATGCAATAATCCGCGATGAGAGATGAGAGAAGGTTTACGAAGGTTATCTCGTCCTGACGGATTCCGTGACTCGGCTTCACGTGGATACACGTGGATGTATACGATCCACTTTCGAGGCAATTACCGAAGCAGCGCCGAGTCAAGGAAAGCACGAGAGTCTCGACGCTTCGGGCGCGCCACACGAATCAAGAGCTTCCTCTCGACCGAGCCAATTTACCTCTCACCCTTCGATTCAACCGAATTTCATACTCGGTCGAGTTCGTGTAATTTTTTTTTTCAACCCGTCGACACCTTCTCGAGCAGAAAGGTCAAGTGGCCAATTCACCTCGAATTCAAGCTTCCCCAGGTGGGATCCTGCCGTAATAATCACTGAATAATGCCACTACGTCATTGCTTGAAGGAGAATTTTTTTATTTATGTTACGTGATTTCCAAACCGGAAGTCAAGTATTTTTTGTACGACGACACCTTCGGTCCAAAAATTCGATTCTCGCACCGGAAGTGACGTGTTTCCGGCATGACGTTACTTCCGGTAAAAGATGCGATTTTCACACCGGACTTACGGTGAAACATAAAAATCTTAAACACTTCCATTCGAGATCGATCGTTGGTAACGGAGTTGAGATCATCAAATACAATCAATATCAAATGTTTACGTTAGTTCCACTAGGTACCGTCGAAAGTGTGTCAACAACGATTGAACCAGTCGAAGAGTATGAAACACTCGAGAAGTAAGACGAACCTATAATAAAAAGCACACATGGCAACGATTCGCACATTTCCATCCGTCGAGAATCGATGTATGTGTGTGTGTATGTGTACACAAATTATTTACCATCGCATGCCCCAACGCGCGTAAAAGAACTCGTTAGCGATGAAATTTAGTTTTGGTGATATTCGTCGACGATAAAAAGTTAATCCCGGTTCTCGATTCTTCGTTCGGCCTTTTTATTAATGGATTCCTGAAGTAATTATTCATAAAACGGCCCGCTACCTAAAAAACTATGGAAAGTGTCCATACGCTTTTGTTCCACTAAAGTCGATTTTAGTGTCATTTTCATCGAGCCTATTAGAAATCTAACCAATCTTGCGTATAAAGAAAATAAAATAAAATAAAGAGATAAAATATATGTAAATAATAACGGGACCGTAGATCCGATTTCTATTTTTAGGGCGAAAGTGAGAAAGCCGAAGTTCTTAAACTAGATGGCCGAAAATTTAATCGTGTCGTTTGAAAGTTTGATGTTCTTAATTCTTCAAACGAGCCGCTCACTATCGAGTGGCTCGCCGATTGTCCGGTAAATGTTTCTGCGTATCGGTCGAGAGTGAAGAACCGATTCCGTTTGAAACTTTTTCGTAACGGTGTTCGAGAAAGGCAAGCGAGAGACGAAAGCCTTCCCGGAGATACCGGAAAGAGGTCCGTCGAATTCGAGAGCGAACGAAACGGAAGTGGCCGGTTACAGATAGCGCAGGAATTTGTTGGCCGATTGCGAAGGAAACTCCGGATCTGAAAGCGATAACCACATCGGTGCCTCGTGAATATTTCCGCTTACCCCACTGACCACTAACGGACTAAGAAAAGCCGGAGAAAACGCGAAAGTCATTTCACCGCTGGCCCGATAACTTATCGGCCCACGGCGCAGCAACGACGGTACTTAAGTTTCTTCTTCCGGCTAAAAATAACCTACGGAGTGCTATAGATATTTTGTAAAATGTACTGAATTTAATAATATTTTTATTAAATTTAAAGATATTTTTCAATATTTCATTTAATTTCTTATCTATTGATTCAGTACAAACTATTTTACATACATTAATTTTTGTCCGCGGAAGCTTTTGAGCTCGTACGCGGATGTCACTCGTATGTTCTTCGTATCTCTTAAATCTTCAGACACGAATATCTTTATTGAATATTTTTATTAAATGTAAAGATATTTTTCAAAAATTTTATTAAATTAATAAATATTAATAAATATGAGGACATGACATTTTGAAAATTTTCTGTGCCCTTTGAATTCCTTCCGCATTGTGCGGTTCGATTTTTGCAGTAACACTTTTCCTCGTTCCTCGCGTATATAATCGGTGCAGTTGAGTACGATGAGAGCGCACGCACGCCAGCCGGTCGGATGACCGTCGAGCAATAAGGCATCACGCGCATCCCGCGCGGTTCGAACCGGCGTTTCAGCTTTCTTCTTCTGGCGCGTGAGGAGCGCTGATGAGGACATTACAGAACGGCGGGACCGCGCGCGAGAGAACGCAAGATTTCAACTTCCGAGAGTGAAGAGTGCACGAGCTCCGGGCGAGGAAAAAGTGTCGCTGTCGCTGCGAACCGGGATCGTCGTTAAAGTGGAAGATACGCTTTTGCCGACACGACACTTAATACACTTCATGCTCTCTTCTTCCCTCCGGACAAAAGACACCTCCCCTATATAAAAAAAAATATTAAATTAGTATATAACAGATTTAATTTTTTTTTAATAATTATAGATTTAGATATTAAATAATTAACTTTGGTTCAGATTTTTTTTAATTAAAAAAATGTATGATGTCTGCACGAATAAAATAAAGTCCGAAAGTCTTGACGAATCAAGACTGAACGAGTAAAAGATTCGAAAAAAAAATTCCAGAAGATTAATGCACTTCATGCTCTCTTCTTCAGTCCAGACAAAAGACACTTCAACCTAAGAAGAAAAACAAATTAAATTGGTACATAAGAGATTGAAAAAAAAATAATGGAAGACGTCTGCGAGGATAAAATACAGTCTGAAAGTCCGGCCGTATTAAGACTGAACGAGTAGAATGTTGGGAAAGAAATTCCAGAAGAAGAACTGAGAACAAGACGACGAACGTTTTTCCGATCCCGACACCCGCAGCCTGTCCTAATGAGGGGCAGCAGGATTTTTTTTTGCGATCGCGAGACTAAGGAGTCGAGAGTTAAACGTGCAATCAGTCGACTATCGAAACTCCTGCGCAGCGAAAATAAAAAAGGCCCGCGCGATCGGACGACCAGTCAGAAGAAATAAGGACGAGAAGCTGGAAACACGAGTGACACAGTCGTCTCACCGGTCATCTCGTCGCTTACACGCTTTTTCGTCACCTGATGCTCCCTTGACGTCCCGATTGCCGCCAATAAGGGCTCGACGATGAGTTCTTGCGGGAAGAAAGGCACAACCAAAGAGGAAAACATTCCAACACAGCGGACGAGTCCAGAAGAAGAAACATCTTTAAAATGACAAGACTGGAAACAGATGTTAAAAATACATCGAAACTTTGCTATCGCTTCCTCACGATTAAAATAATGATTTTTAGAAAAATAAAGAAAATAAATCATTTTCAGAAATATCATGCAAATATGGTTTTTCTTATATGGATCGATCGAGTCTAATAAAACCGATCTTTCCCGAGAAAGAAATAGTCGTTCGTACCGCAGTGATTCGTCGCAGGAAGACAATAATCGTGACCGTTAATCCCGGAGGCAATACGATAAAGCAGCAAGGAATCGTACGATCGTGATCGTCGAATCGATCGCGATTACCTTCGGGTAAAGAAGAAAAAAAATTGGAGGGAAGAAACAGAATGATACACAAAGCGTGCAGGCAAGCAATACCGATTCGCTCGACGACCCAAAATGAAAAACGGATCCAATAATGTCAGAAGTGACTCCGAAGAAATAAACCACGCAAGACCCACGACTGATCGTGAAACAAATTGGTCGTTCGGAATATCGATTTACGAATTGTAAAAAAAAAAAATAGTAAAAGAGAAGAAATAGACAGTCTGTCGATATCGTACCGAGAGTTAAGATCGCATTAGCTCGTTAGTTCCACGCGAGTGGACAAGACAGTCCGCACGGTCTATCGAAGAAGAACAAACAGGAGTACAAAACTGGTTATCCATAAATGAAGAAATAACGATCGATCGTCTGTTTCATCGCCGTATTTGTGAAAACACTAAAAACCCGAAGTTACCGAGGAATTATACAAGTGCGCGATGGAATTGAAATTTAGATGAGAAATCGTTCGATGACCGGCGCGACTGCGAGACTTACGGAAATGAACTTTCAGCATCGAACGAATACGCGGATTTCCCACGAGGAGCGAAACAGAGTCGGGGATAAAATCAATGGAGAAAAATTGAGGAGAAATTCTGTCAGGCATCTGGCACGAATGTCTTTGATAAAAAAAAGAAGATTTTCTTCCTCCCGTTGATGAATGCCCGAGGATAAAAAAAAATTGCATCGCTCAGAGTCGCATGATAAATACCGATCGTTAGTGGAACCTGCTGATCAATTTATGACCCGGAGGACTCCGACCGCGCGCTTCTCCGGCCAGCGAGAGACACGACTCGAGATGTTCCCGGACACCTGGCAAACGGGCGACCGGATAAAGATTCGTCTACTGTCCGACCATGGCCGATTCTTCCGGTTTTAATTATAATTTTTATATTTATTAAATTATATTTATTATATTAATGAAACTATTTTTATTATTATTGTTATTGTTAATTTGTTATATTGTATTTTTATTCGGGGCATTTAGTGTAGATACAGACATTTTTAAAGATATATTCTATTGCTCTTCGAAGTCTTAAAGAAAAATTATTTGATGAAAAATGGGTTCGATAATTTGAAAATAATTTATCAGCGATAACTCTACCGGTAATAATTCTGGATTCTCGTTGGTGGTTCTCCGTAACCTGTGAGCCGCGTGCCGAGGCAGAAGCGAGTACGGCTCGGCCGAACGAGACCAGTCGGCGCGCGGCTCCGGTGAAACTAGAAAGCTGGAAAATATAAACAACCACGAGAGGTTTTTTGCCCGTCGACATAATTTTTCCCTCAAACCCGTGGAAAAATAGCTCGGGCTTTGCCGGCACGGTTCCGGCGCGTGGACGACGACGATTGTAAACGCTTGCAGAAAAAAAAATGTATTACATTTTACAATTACATAAAAGTAATTTATTGAAAAAAGACAATTCCACGGATCACAAAAATGCACGATATCAACTTTGTTTATAAATTGTTACAATAAAAATTATTTTTCTTAAAATTATTTCTTTTTTTTTATAAAATATTATATATTGTTCAGTTACATGTTATTTATTTTATAATTTAAATGATTACAACTACAATACTTCTGTATGCAATTATCAATTTTCAGATAAAATTATTAAAATAATCCGTCGAGCATTATCAGTATCGCGCACGTGCAACGCACTTCCGGTGGTCACGAATCGGAGGTGTTGAAAGTGCCAGTGCCCGTTTAATCGGTTCTCTAACTGCGCTCGCATTCGGGAGACCTCGAACTTGGCTTCGGCGTGCACTTGACATTAAGTGTTGCGAAAAGAGCTCGGATTCTTCGTCTTCGGATCGCCTGGTCGGTGGCCGGTCCGGGCGCCGGCGCGCCTTCTAGCCGATCCGGTTCGGCAGCTCTTCGGCAGCCCATCGACGAGACCACTTTTTTTTACATTCGAAACAACCAGCGGCGCCATTGGAGGTATCTTTTACAGGGTTTCTTTCTTCATTTTCACTATAATGTTCACGCAGAGCAATTTCATGCGGTTGACTTTGAAGCGAAGCTGGGAAGGCATAAAAAGAGCTTAAAATCCTGGTGAAATTTTCGGAGCGTTGCATCACCTCCCGAGGAGTTCCGGCCGGAGCCTGGGCTGACCCTGGCAAGGTGTCGATGTAACGCTCGCAAATTTTTAACGGGTAAGAAATTTTCGGAATTTTTCCCCGGGTCATTTTATCCCGTTGCATCTCTAAATTTAATAAAAATTTGTTTTCTAAATGTGTCAATTTTTCTAAGTAATAAGACCGAAGAAAAACCCAAATGCTAGATGGAAAAGCCATCGACGAATGGCGCAAAAAGTCGTAAAACTGAAAACCACCCGGAATAGCCGACGCATCGTCCAGTTTGTCAGTAAAAGTGCGATCTAGTCGGGTCGGCGCGAATGCAGAACGCGGAACGTGCGCATCGTCTCCAGCATTGTCTGGACTCGAGTCTGCGTGACACGCACGTATAATTAGACTTTCCGTTTTCCCAAGTGGCATTTTTTTTTCATTGAATACGCCGCGTGCACTTGAAATACAGTCGCATGCCGAGAAAATGGCAATGAGTTGGACGCTGCTCCGTGGTTCGCACGGTCAAGATTCTTTCCCATTTACGGACACTGTTGTGATTATCGACGTAAAAGTGGATAATAAGGTCAGAAAAAATGGCGTCTTTATTTTGCTAATTATCGTGAAGTGAAAATCACGCAGAATCCTCGAAAGAAGACTTCACAGTCGATAAAACGGTCTGCGTGGTCGCGTCACGAAGTTAGTCCCGATGACAAACTCGCAACGCTCGACGTCAAGGCCGTCCAATTACTCTTAATTACAGAGATTAAGTATATCTAATTGCCCGACATTTCACGCAGAGACGCCCAAAGTAAACTGTAATATTAAGAAAAAAAACAAAACAGTTTATCTTTGGAGCGCACCGATGCGCAAAAATCGTCTTCTCGGTTTTTAGTCATTATTTCCTAAATTTTTTTTGTAAATTGTACATTTTTTGTAAATTGAATGGAAAACACTTTAAAATTGTATACCGAAACGGTATTTTATGTATAAAGGACGCGCAATGAATTTGCCTGCGATCCGAAGTCTCCGTGGCAAGTTATTGTATTTTCGGACTGGAAGGATGGACAGACACACTGTAAAAAAGTTCGTATAAAATTTAATCCATCGGTCTGTAAGGTTGTATGCAAAAACTGGTATATTAAATTTCATGTATAATTCTGATGAAAAGTTAATGTTCAGTGTATTAAAAACATTGGCAATACTTTCTTTTTAAATAATTAACTTTAATTTTACTATGAGAGTACTTAAATTTTAATAATTTACTTTAATTTCAATGAAAAATAATATACATTTTTGATCAGAATTGTACATTAAATTTAATTTACCAGTTTTTCCATAAAAACTTCCGGTCCGGTGCATGCAATTTTCAATTTTTTTTAACAGGGCAGACAGAAATGGAAAAAATGCTTTATTTTTTATTCTTCGGTACATAAAGCATGTTTCAATTGCTTTTCGGCTCACAATCCTTCCCATTTATCGATCCGATCTATCGATCGTTCCGGCAAGTTGGATCGACGCACCTGTTGGGACAGCAAAGCGCCCTCGACGCGGCCCAACCGATTCGCCGTAACGGTCACGTGCATCGACGATCGCGATGATCGTTCATGAATGCAAACTGGGAGTTCGCATCGATGGAACACTCCTAGTTGGTAAATACGTCCCGAGAACGAGAGCTCGATCGAAGCGTCGATCGCGATGGAAACCGAAAGCGTTGAAAACCGAAAGCGAATGATAAAGATCGATAACGATCACCTGCAACGCCAATTTCTATTTCCGATCTGCAACGGTGTGCAAAATCCGTCGTAACGCCATGGAAATATCCGTGTCACGCTTTCTGCACGAGTGGACTCTTCCGATACCCGCGCCGTCTCCCGATCGCGCGGGACCGATCGATCTTTTACCGATAATCAATGGTTTCGTTTTAGCTTCTTAAAAGCTTACGCCGCAGTAAATGGGTAAAAATGCATACAAGTTTCGTGATTTTTTTTTCTGGGTAATCATACGCTTTAACGATTTAATTTTTTCTACAGTCGTGAGAGGATATATTATAGATCATTTAGGAATTTTTTCATTCCTTTTTATTGTTCTTATGTATTTTTTTATCGATCGGCGTAAACAATTCTTTTTAAGTTCCTTTGCGGTGTCCCTGATTTCAACTTGCCTATTTATCCGCGCAACTACCTTTCGTAATCCGATTTTATATTTCGACATGAAAATTTACCAGAATATTTTTCACGCTATGAACTATTAGAAGAAAAAAAATCAAAATTGTAGTGCGTCGCAAGCCCTTAATTTTCGGTCCCTTAAAAATGCAACAAAAGTAACCATCAAAGTGACACGCACGATTGGAATCGGGGGCGTTGTTTTCAGATCCGACCTCACCGAGTCAGCCCCGCCGTTAACGATCGGCGGACCGTTACGCTGCGCAGTAGATCCTCGTCGCCGATACGTCTGCGCAGACGGTGAAGGGACCTCGCACTCGGGTCTCCTTGCATTTATGCAAAAGATGGATCACGCGAGATGTGAAAGAAAAAAGAAAAATCGGTTTTTGTTCGAGAGACCCGACCCGTACATTGTCCGCGTTGCGAAACCGGCCGCCGATTTGTGTACGGGAATCGTTGAATGGACGTAATAACGACCGAAGCGTTCGTAATTACGTTAATTTCGTGGGGTATAATTTAATTGGAAAATAATTACGATGAAAATGTTCTCACAACTCGCTGTGAGAACGTTTTCGCACCTAACGCTCGAAGGGGTTCGCGCAATGCTGCGTGGAAATAATCATTACCGATACGCAGATTCGACGACGTTACCGACGATCGAGGATGAGAAAAAAAACTGCGTTACAAAAAATTAAAAATAACGAGAGATAATAAAATTTCATGAGAACGCAGTCGAACCGGCGAGTATTTTTTTCTCGTTAAGATCACTCCCGAGAAATTTTGCCAGGACGGTGAGAACGGACCTGCGAGATATTTATGCACTATGTGTGCACGACTACACACAATGCATAAATAAAGCTCATTTTAATTACCCATAAAAATTTGCTTTAGCTTTGGACCTTTTTCATTTTTTCAGGTGACAGACCGATCTTTTACCGATAATCTCGGCACTAAAAAAAATGGCGGTTAAGGCCAATCTAAAAATTATGCAACAGCCAATTGTCATGATTATTTTTTAATAATTATTATTACTCAATAAAAAATTATATAAATTGAATTTCACCGTTGTTGTATTGAAATTAGAAGGAGTAACGGGATTATTGGCTGCAACGGAAATTCAAGTAGCCGAGGGGTTTGTCATAGCTCGAATAATTGATATTACCATGCGAAGGCGCAACACACGCGATAATGTGGCAACTGCCGTGCATTACGAAAGCGTAGTAATTCATCGCTCGCCTGACGAGTGGATACTCGAGTACTTGGGCATTAGATCTCCACGGCATACAGCTGCTTCGTCGTGGTATCGTTAGGATGTACTATTACAGGTATGCGCACAGTTCTGGAGTTTGTTGTGCGGCTACAGTGTAATAAATCGAAAGGCGATTCAAGTATATTATTCGCAAGATACCATACAAATAAATGAATAATACATCAATATAAATGAATAAGCAAATGAATAAACAAATGAGTATACAAATGAATAAAAAACTGAATACAGAAATGGATTAACAAATGAATAAGCAAATGACTTGACAAATGAATTAACGAATGAATAAACAAATGAATAATTGGGATTTTCACCATATTGTTGCACCTGTAGGCAAATTTTTTAAACGAGACTGATTTTTCTCAATACCCGCAGTGTAGCTGAGCTACTGACCGGTACGACGACCGCCGGTTCAGTTATTTCTTGCTGCAAAACCGGGCCCGATAGTTATCGCGAGTGCAAGCCGGTGAAAAGGCGACACACTTTCCACGGCTCGCGAGGAAAATCGTGCGGTTTAATGCACGGTTATAAATATATAGTTAACCCACGGGACGCGTGTGTATACGATGACGAATAGAAACCTGTGACACTATATCATATCAAAACCGGTGCGACCGTCGTGTGTTATTAACGCTCACGGTTACTTAATTCGTCATTAATATTTTCTTCACAGACCGCGAACTCTTATTATGCAAAACGACCGTCATACCGGTTATGCTCATAAGAGACGTGATTATGGCAAAATTAAAAAATGTATAATCACGATAAGACGGATAATTTTTGTGAGATTGCTGTTATGTTATGTTTTAATACTTTTTGTCCAAAATTAAATTAAAATTGATTTAACATAATTTTGTGCCAATTGAAAATAATTGTTTAATATATTTTTATTTTTTTAATGTTGTTTATTGCTATTTGGGGCAAGCTATAGTTTTTTCTAATTTTTTTTTTCGAAGAGCTTTCGTTCTAAATTTTTGTGTCAGAACTATTTTCCTCGCGGTAAATCGTTATTGCCGAATGGTCGAGTCTGAGAGCCGGGGAATGCCGATTGCATCGTAAATGCGGGAGTGCGAAATCGAAAGACCGTCCTCTTAGTTTCTTCACCGATAACCGCGGAAACGCTTCCCTTCGCCCATTAATTCTCGTGCCAAAGTGCAAAGTCGTATCCTGGTTAAATTCTAAAAAAAAATAAAATATAAAAACACTTAATTAATTTTTACCCACAATTACAGTGCGTCGTTATTACGGCTGCGGAAATCGAGTTTCCTCTGCGTGCCGTAAACAATACGCACTTCCATATTGCACCGCGGATAATATCGCTCGCAGGCCACGCGGGAAAACGGGCAAAGTGAAACCTCGACGACGAAGTTTTACCACGAACGAAATCGCGCTTTTGCAAATTCGATCGTAAATCATTATGGCGATTTTTTTTTTCTTTTTTTTACTGTTTATTATACATCGCGTTCCTTGTAGCACGAAGGAAACTTTATTTACGTATCGTGGCGTGCACATCGGTCACGCAACTGTACCCAAGAAATTCTTAATTACCCTTCGATGATGTTTACTACCTTTTATTGCGCCAATACATACTTTTTTAATGAATATTCAGTTGCACTTAAAATGCAAAAATGTAAAAAATTGGATTTATTTATTTATTTTTATTTATAGTTTACATATGAATTTTTTTTTTACTCTTGGGTTAATTCGACCCTTTAATCGAACAGCACTCGCGTACGACTTAGCGCACTGTGCAAGCCCTCGAAACTTAATTATACGAGTTTTTTTAAAATGGTTACTTTCACCCGAAGGGGTTATTAGCAGCCAACGAAGCACGGTCAATTTATTTTACAATGTCGTTACTAACCTTGTGTGAAAGTTGGCGAAACAAGAAAAAAAACGAGATGTATCGCACACATGCGCCAACCTATTTACGTCAATACACTTGATTCATTTGGTAAAGTCGAAAATAAACAATTAACTCACGAATTTCAGTCGCGAAAGCGCCGCGTCATGGACGATAAGTAATTTATTTCTTCGTCGACAAAATGTTCACGGTCAAGTTTATCGAGCCACCCGATCGCTCTACTAAACCGAAAGACAGATTCGAGAACGTAACATCATAAATCACACGGACTATCGTAAAAATTCGAGAGATGTTTTCTTTTCATAAAGTCAATGCATACAGAATTTTTTCGAAATCGTCAAAGTCTCCGCGCACGTCCAGAAACGTTCTCGGCGAATAAAAAAAGAGAAATTTTTGAGGGGAAATTTTTTAACGAGTGCGTGCTTCGACCTAGTGCAGAAATGTTGATATATCCGTTACACTCCGAGCGCGTTGTGTTTTTCTTTTCTTTTTTTTCGTGTCTTTCTTCATTTACCTTCAAGCCTTCGGTAATGGAAGAACGAGTTAGCAAAATATAATTTTTTATCGACATGGGGAGGCTTGTTTAGTTGCTCGAACCGCACGAATCTTGTTTATTTACGCAAAACGAAGGGTCTTTGCTCCTATACTGCAAACTAGAACGCCGATCGCCAGAGATCGTTCGATTATAACTTCAAAGCGTAACGTTTCACCTCCGGCCTGGTGATCGTAAAAATTACTGTCATTTCACCTCCGACACGGCAAAAATAAATTCGCCTGATCGCTTCCCGATGAGAGAAAAGTAAAAAAAAAAGATCCAACCACGCCGACCGGTCGCGGAATACCGGTTGCAAATTAACCGCACTAATCGAATCGGCGTCGGTGAGGTCGTCGACATTCGGCCATAAAATTTATTCGCAGGTCTCTCGAGTCCTCGATCTTGAAATCAGAAATATTGCAAGCTGTCGGGCGTTTCATAATACACTGGATTATAACAGTGGCAACGTCCTTGCGAATTATGCGCGTACTGTTACACGGGCGAATTCATGAGGTTGAGAAAAAAAAACGGATAAAAAAAATAGTTGCACTCACAGACGCCGATGACAACTTGATCGATGCTCACATTCCAGTTCAACGTGTGCGACTCTATAGTGCGAAAAAAAATTGTTGCATAATTCATCGATCGAAACGATACGGCAATTATAACGTATTTAAGTTAAAGCAGCCGGCAATGTGTCAATAAAAAAAAATTATTAAGCTTTAAACGACCCGAACAAGTTTCGAGAAATTCTTCGCCGTTAAAGGCGCACACTTGTCATGTTAAAAAAAAAATGTATAAAAAAGACAGCTTGTCAATTTGACTCTTTATCGTTTACAATTAAATTGAGTAGTCTACGAAGTGTCAAACTAGGTTCGCTGGTGGCTAAGAATTTCATTAAAACGATTCCTGGACGATTTATTATTCACGGTCGGGATTTATTATAATGAACCGAGAGTTCAAGTGTGAGTCAGCGATCCGCACGGTCATCTAGCCCGGGGCTGTTGACGAATCCATTGACGGGATCGAATACTCCGAGTTGAAAAGAAGAGCTCGACCAGTCTGGCGGATCCGCTACTGCTCTCATCGACAATGATATATTTCTTGTCCCAACATATTGACATTAAAATTTTTTTAAACGAAAAAATAAAATTGTCGTTTGTTCCTGAAATTGTTATTAAAAATGTAATTGATGTTAATTAAAAATCAAGTTGCCGATTGTTATAAAAATTTCACTCTAAATGTGTATTGATTTGCAAGTAGGCGTGACATTGTAAAAATAAAAAAAATCATTTTATTTTTATGTATAACAATCTCGTTGATCGACGGAATGAATCACCGTGAAAGAAATCTCGAGCAGCGTCCTCGTCTCGGCAGACGCCGAGCAGCCGATTCTTCGCTCGTTCATACATTCGTATGGATCTGTATCAGGTGTACGTAGCTCGAGGCACATGTTTTTTAATACGAGTTTGGAACGATGCCGCAAGATGATACGCCGTGAAAGGTGAAGATGAGGCCAAGTTCACGACGAACGAGTCTCGATGCGATTTCCTTGCTGCTCTTCATATTCGCACCATTTAATATCACATTATAATTTGTATATAATATTTAATATTATATAATATATATTATATTATTATCATTAATATGATTGTTATTAATAATTAATATATGTAGGTGCAAACATGTAATTAAATGGTTATTGCTACCGTCGCCAGCCAGCTGCAGCTTCGCGAAGATGAAGATGAACGACGAATCCGGATCGATCCCGCTCGATTAAACGGCCAGCAGCAAATAGAGATAAGGTCAGGATCGAGCCGGCAGATGATCGCACTTAGCATCCGCGGTGCGTCAATTGCATACGCAAGTCATACCCTCCTCCTATGTGTATGCGCAAGAAGACCCGCGAGATTTTCTTCCAGCTGGACGTGACTCGCCGGACGTGAAACGAATCCGAGCGCAGGCTGCACTTATAGCTTCGACACTCGCTCGCACGAGAGGCGAGAGCAATTAATCAAATAGCATTGAATTTATATTCGCAGAACTTTCTTTTCTCCACGCGTGAAAAAAAAAGGAAAACAAAAAAAAATCAAACAAATGCCAAATTCGGAATGGCTTTTATATAACGATCTATAGATCATGGATCAATGATTTTTTTATAATCGTTTTTTTTAATGACATAATTAATTATTGATAATAATTCGTTTATTTCAGCGCGTGTGTGCGAGACGTTTTTAAGCAGGAATGCGATAGCTGATTTACGACACGAGTCGCGTTTTAAGGTCGAGTCCCACGCTGCGGCGATGCCACCGAAGCTCTACGTGCAGCATTATGTGAACTCGGTGTATCGGCTTTCGTAGACCGAATACGGCTTCCATGCTACCATTATTCTATTCCTGTGACCTTTAATCTTCGTCTGGAGCGTACCGATGCGCCGCGTTACTGCCGATCTTCGGTTGCGCATGCGCGCTAGATCTGCGCGCACGAACTGCGCCGCGGAATCCTCCGCGATGACGACGATTGTAGAAACGTCGAAGGATTGCGACAGTTCGGGGCTTCTCCGCAAGGAAACTTAACGTCTCAAAGCTGACGGCTTCGAAATTGGATTTTCAATTCTTACCCGTTTAGCCGCCGATACAAATCCGCGATGCTCATTTCGAAAGGCCAAACAGAAAGAAAATATATGAAGAGTTTTTTTTTTTTTTTTTTTTGAGGATTCCTGTGAAGGAATCCTACTTTTACGTACAAATTTATCTACATCCGTTTATTTTTACGGGGCCATACGTGACTGGGTTTCCTACTCATATGCCTTCGGACTATTTCTTCTTTACTGTCGACCGTAAATCTCGGGATGTTAATCCTAGAAACTGGAATTTCGTGAGACTTATAATTCCCTCGAATGCGTTAGTCGGTGTCGTTACTGTTAACTTCTGGCACGACTCTAATTTTTCATAATGCTTTTTCATGAGTGCGTCTCAACGTAAAAAATTGAATAACATTTTTTTTTGCAAAACGCTCATAAAAAAAAGAAAGAACACAAAAGTGTCATTCTATAATCGGAGGCATTGCTCATAAATTCTGGCATGGTTCTCATTTTCCATAACCCTTTTTCCACAAGCGCGTCTTAAAGTAAAAAATTAATTAAAATTTTTTTGCAAAGTGCTCATAAAAAAAAACTTAGTATAGACGATCCGGCTGTTATGGGGTCCGTAGTAGTAAAGGTCACTGTTACACGGACCGGCTGCGCGGTACGGAAAACCCAAGTCGAACGCGACTGGCTCGTACCATAATAAAGTTCGTACGTTGCAGTTTAGTGCCAGTGTTAGTGACACCACCACAGCGAGGATTAACCGTCGATTAAGGACTAAATACTAACTACTACTCGTGTTGTTCGCCGGGCGAATACGGTGCAAAAACCCGTCGATAAAAGTGCATTCTCAACGCCTCCGCGGATCGTGCAGACGCGAGTCCCGATTCTAAGGTCGCATCGTGGCTCGAGAAAATTAAAGGTCAAACCGCGCCGCTCCGCGCCTCCGAGTTTCTTGGTCCGCCGGACGAGCGGCCGAACACCTGCGTCTCGGACAATCACGCGAGTAAGACGTCAGGAATAATTGTAGTTTCGGCTGGCGAAACGAGGCAAAAAAAAACATTAGGGGAATAAAGAATGGAAGAAAGAAAGAATTTTACCGTCCGTTCGACCTCTTTAATAAATGATGGAGTAAAGAGGCTGGACAAAAAAAATGAAATAGAACGCTACTCCTGGCGATTGGCACAAATTACAGGGGCTCCCGAGACATCGGCTCGTTAATCAATCGTATCTTGCATTTATGGTTTCTTAAGTGCGCCCCTACACCGTATTATAAGAATTGTTGATTTGTTAATCATTAAAAAAAATAAACATGATTATGATTATGATTCATGGCCGTGCAGATAGGCCGACCTGGTCGGCTAAAATATCTTATCCGGCTAATGGATTTTATAGTTTGGCCGACGAATCCGTTTTAGCCGGCCAAGCTATATTAGCCGCTTAAGATAATACAGTCTTGGAATTTTTTGACGAATTTTCATTTATTTTTTTCTAATCTGCAACGTATTCCGAAGTATTTTCGCCCGTTGAACATGAATCCGCCGGCTTTTTTGGCCTAAAGTACAATGCTACATTAAGGGGCTCGATTTTATGCACAAAATTATGCACGATTTTATGCACTTGGCCGGCTAAAACAGCTCGGCCGGCTGAAACGGATCAGCCGGCCAAACTATAAAATCCACCAGCCAGATAAGACTCTTTAGCTGGCTAGGTCAGTCTATCTGTATAGCCCTATTATGATTATGATTATGATTACGATCACTCTTTTTTTAAGAATTTTTTTTTTTTTATTTTTCGATCGAATTTCTTAATAAATCGTTGATAGCTTCCGACTTCCGGTTGACCTTCTTTGAAGAATAGGTTCGTGGCCCGTTCGATGCAATGTGTCCTGGTAAGTCCGCGTACCCGTCCGATACGAGTTCGTCGGCATGTAGGTGTGGTTTAACCATCCGACGACTTTCATAGCGAGATTCTTATAAACTGGTCTCCGTCGCTTTCGATCTAGCGCACAGTGTTCCCATTATTGTTATCATTGTTGTCGTTGTTGTTGTTGTTATTTTTTTCAATTATTATTATTAGTGGTATTATCATCATTATCATTATCATCATCATCATTATCATTAACATCATCGGGTACTTCGCACACGTGCGTTTACTTTTCTCGAAAGGGAATGGCAAGCTATTTCAACGCCGAACCGGTAACTCCGGTTTAGCTGTAAAACTCTTTATTCCACCACTTCCATTTTTATGCCTCGGTTACGGCATATGATTTTTATTTAGGTTTCACTAATCTGAAATTAAATAGAAATAAAAATTAAGTTTAATTAAAATTGAAATGGAATGTAACTAAATTTCAAAAATGTATGTATCGGTTGTCACTAAAAAAAAATGAAAAAGTCAGGATTCTCTTCTTAATCGTTATCAGTAGCTCCGTTCACCGGTGAATTTTTTTATTATTTTATTGTACACGCCCGAGATCGAGATGCGGCTCTTTCGTTCGCCGGTCACGTTGTTCCGTTGGAAATAAATCGTAAATTCGGTCTCGAAATTCTCGACCAGAGGCCCACCTGTTGGTCTTCTTTGCAGCACTCCGATATTGAATTAAAAAAAAATATATAACATTTTATTTTTACTGTGCCAATAAACGACAACACTTTCGAGACTTGGTCAAATAAATCGCGACGAGCGGTAACTTTCTTCAAGAGGCGAAATCCCGATTTGCTTGAGATCGATTTAATCTGTCGGCAAATCCGCCCCCTCGCCTCCTATGTGTTTTTGACAACCGGCCTCGTTCGTCCCTCGCCGTCCGTCTTGTAGCGCCATCAATTTTTTTTTTTTTCTCGCCCGCCCTCCCCATATGTCGGAAACATTTTGTTCGAAGCCTTTGAAAAATTGCCATTTCGTCTTTATAAATGAAAAGTTTTTAAACAAAAGTGTCTTCCGACTCGTCTCGTCGAGACGAATCAATCAGGACCAGTCACGCCCTCCCCCATGTCGGCAACATTTTGAAACCGCAAATTGGGTCTTCCTCGGTGCGGGACCACCCGTTTGAAAGGTCGCCGCGAGACACGTTGCTTTCCTCGCCCAGTGAATTATCGCGCGGAACTTACACGGCCTCGCGTGTTCATTTCACGACGAACGAAACACACCTCGTCCATCGTGCCGATGTAATGAGAACGAACACTTCACGAAATTGAGATCGAAATACAAACCTGTCGATTTATCACGAACAGATCAATTTAAATTCATTTTTTTTTTTTCGTCATGAAATAACATTTTTGTAAAATGATTATTACTATGATTATTATGATAGTAATCATGATAATTATTATGATAATAATTATCATGATTATTAAATTAATTTCCGTGAACGATTTTGCGCCGCGTTCCTTCCCACGGCTCGTACGGGACACTTGGAAAAGCCAGACTGGACGCACGCCTGAAAACTGTGAGAACTGACGCTCCCGGAATCGTCGCGAAAGGTTGCGCTAATTGTGCGAGCGTGAAATTTTCAGTCGAGCCGGTAACACCGACGACTGTTCCTTATGTCCTTTCTTACATCTCGCACCGATTTATCGTCGCGTTGGTAGGCCAACGAGAGACATGTAACTCGCGTAATTAAGTGGCGCGCGGTATTATGACAGGATTATGCGAGGAAGAAAAAGAACGGCTATTTAAAAAATGCATTTCTTCCTCACGGCTCGCAGGCCCGTCTTCGAACTGCACGAGTCTCGCGCGGTTCAGCACGCGTAAAAAACAAGCGACTTGACCGCAAGGCGTTAATGCACGCGATCCACATTTTCACCTCTTTCGATCCTTATCACCGAGATGTTTCTTCATTTTTTTTATTTCCCTCCGATAAGACTTCATTTTGCGAATCTGCTTTACCGGTGGTTCGGTGACATCGACATCTGACCTCGGTTGGATCCTTCGCCTCTTTACGAGGAGGCACAATGGTGCAAAACAAAAGAAGAAAGTTGGCCCGCGGCGCCAGAGATCTTCGCGGTCCTTCCAGTTTTTATCTTCCTTTTTGTCTCCATTCGTCCGACAATTGTTTTTTTTTTTTTCGCTCGTCGGCGAACCGAGGATTCCGCGATAGCGATCGTCGCGAGATAAGCGCGCGACTCTGTCGCATGCGAGAAAAAGAAAAGAAGAAAAAAGTCTCACCGGTCCCCTTTCTTCATTTCTTCTTCGCTCCTTCGCTGTTCTCTTTTTCGTGACTTGATTTCCTTACCGGCCGCAATCGTCTCGACCGGTCACTCTTTTTTTATTGTCTCGTTAAATCTTTGCCCGAAATCTGGTTTTACAAATCATGGAAGATTGCGATCACGGACTTGATTTTTTTTTTTTTTTTTAATGCCTTCGGGCGTGCGTGAAATAGGAAAGGACGCTAACCTATAAAATTGTAACACAAGTAGCGCCGCAATGCGGCGCGGTCGGGGAACGCGCGAATAGAGTCGAGTCGTATATACTTTGCATTAATTTATAGATCGGTGTTGCAAAATTGTTCAACGACCCTATCGCACGAGTACGCCGCTGTATACTTCAGTACACTTCGCCACAGAAATATTAGCAATGAAGTGCAGAAACATACGAGTCTATCGAGTTACCGGGTAACACGAGACTCACCTCGCGCCTTACGTATGTATCTTTTATCGTACTATAGCAACTTATGACACCGTGTTAATTACCGCTATGTATGCGAAGCTATAAAAACTCATAATGGCGCGGCAATGACGGATCGACTCGGTCGGTGTTGCAGCGAGACTATAATTAATCGCCCATTCATCATCTAAATAATGAACGATTTTTATTTATCAACATCGTAAATATTATAAATATTTATGATGATGTTATGCATTTTCAGCATGGCAATTGTTATATTAATTAAAATTATTATTATTATTATTATGCATTTTCAATGTGAAAATTTTTCACTCAACTGGAGCAAAATTTGTTAAGTTATGTTTTTTTTTTGTTATTTGCAGATGTCACTTCGGACCAGTCGACAGCCTCGTCATTCTGGAGTCCGGCGGTGAAGACCGGAAACGCCTTCGCTCAGGACGACACCTCGAGATTCTTTACGTCGGCGCACGGTCTCGTCCAGACCCATCCGGTGAACGGTTTCCAGAGTGGTTTCGGTGGAATCGACAATCTCGGTAGCCGCGGTGTTACCCAGAGGCCTCCGCGCACGCGACCGCTGGATTACAGCGAGCGGGCAACCGCCGAATTGAGAAGAAATCCCTCGCTCTCGGCGCCGGACGAGTGCGCACGCGCGTGCCGCGCGGGCGAACCATCCAGGATATGTTACTATCACTTCACCCTGGAGCACTACAACGTTCTCGGAGCGTGAGTACTTAATTTTTTTTTTATTATTTATTTCTCGCCCAACTTCGTAAAATTTATGATAATCGATGTCCCGATGACAGAGCTTGCCAAGTGTGCACCCCGAACGCGACCAACACAGTCTGGAGCCATTGCCAGTGCGTACTGGCCGACGGTGTTGAGCGCGGAATTCTAACGGCGAACCGAATGATTCCCGGACCGAGCATCCAGGTCTGCGAGGGCGACAAGGTCGTCGTCGACGTGGAGAACCACATGCAGGGCATGGAGGTAACTCTCCACTGGCACGGTATCTGGCAGAAGGGCTCGCAGTATTACGACGGGGTTCCTTACGTGACCCAGTGTCCGATTCAGGAAGGAAACACCTTCAGGTAAAATTCCTGCCCTTCAAATAATTTCTTTCAAATTTGGATATTATTGCGAGAACAATTTTATGATAAAAAATAATAATCAAAATCAGATATCAATGGACCGCCGGCAATGCTGGTACCCACTTCTGGCACGCTCACACGGGACTCCAAAAGATCGACGGTCTCTACGGCAGCATCGTAGTCCGTCAGCCGCCGAACAAGGATCCGAACAGCAATCTCTACGACTACGACTTGACGACCCACGTTGTCCTCATCAGCGACTGGATGCACGAGGATGCCGAGGAAAGATTCCCAGGGCGATTGGCCGTCAACACCGGTCAGGATCCCGAGACCGTGCTCATCAACGGAAAGGGACAGTTCAGAGTGAGTCGTCGTGGAGATTTAAGTATATCGGAGACAACACCAGACACAACACCAGACACAACACCAGACGCAACACCAGACACAACACCAGACACAACACCAGCCAATGAATTTTTTTTATCGTCAATGTGTTATTTTTCAAGGACCCCAACACTGGATTCATGACCAACACTCCCCTGGAGGTATTCACGATAACGCCTGGCCGTCGGTATCGTTTCCGTCTTATTAATTCATTCGGATCCGTCTGCCCGGCCCAAATAACTTTCCAAGGGCATCAGCTGACCATCATCGCCACTGACGGCGAACCCGTTCACCCGGTCAACGTCAACACCATTATTTCTTTCTCCGGTAAGCGGAACCATGAATTTCGAATGTAGAATTTTAGTATACAGACTCGAAATATTTTTGAGTCGAATTGAGAAACTAATATCCAAATAAATTTCAGGCGAACGTTACGATTTCGTGATATCTGCGGACCAGCCGGTCGGTGCCTATTGGGTCCAGCTTCGCGGTCTCGGAGAGTGCGGTATCAAGCGCGCCCAGAATTTGGGCATACTGCGTTACGCACGCGGACCATATCAGCCGAGCTCTGCCGCGCCAACCTACGACCTCGGCCTTCCTCAGGGCGTCGTGAGTGGCTTCAATGAAATCCAAAAAACAAAACTATCTTTATCCGTTAGGAATGTACCGAGGCTGGATCGAACGCGGTCGTTGGGAAGAATCGTTGACAAACGCGGTGATTTAAATTTCAGGTTCTCAACCCACTGGACGCCATTTGCAATCAACCCCGCGAGGACGCCATTTGCGTGAACCAGCTAAAGAACGCGCGCCACATCGACGAGGGACTCCTTCAGGAACGCCCGGACGTCAAGATCTTCCTGCCCTTCCGTTTCCTCTTCTACAGACCCGAGGAAGTCTTCCAGCCCAACACTTACAACCGCTTCTTGGGTAAGTTCGGAGAAGATCGAATAAATGATGAACCGATTTTTTACGTTAGGAATTAACTTGGAGCCTTTTGCTAATCGTTTTCTGGTCTTTTACTGGCAGTTGCACCGACCGGCGATCACGTCATCTCGTTGGTCGACGAGATCTCCTTCACCTTCCCACCGGCTCCACCTCTGTCCCAGGTCGACGACATTCCACCCGAGCAGTTCTGCAACGGCGACAACAGACCAGCCGATTGCGGGGCCAATTGCATGTGTACCCACAAAGTCGATATTCCTCACAACGCTATTGTCGAGGTGGTTCTCGTTGACGAAGGTATGAAGGATTTATCTTAACGATTTTTTATTCTTTTTTGCTTCCTCATAGAAAGAGCTATGTTTTTGGAAAAAAAATGCGTTTTTAGTGTCAGGAAATTAAAATAGTCTGAAACGTGGAGAAATATGATTTTTATCAAATTTCGAATTTTTTTAAAAATTAGTTTTCTTACGCCTGACACGAGTTTCTGAAGCAAACATCACGCAACGAGTAAAATGAATTATGGTTTCTTAATCAGCGGTGAATAACAGATTAAAAATTGCCTTAAAAAAATTAAATCCGCATGTTTCAGTTTGCGATTTCCTATAATAAATTCCGGTGTAAATTTCGGTGGTTTTGATTTTATGAGATTTAGAAATTTTTGTATGTTATGAAAAAAGGTGCAAAGTAATTTGCACATGATTTTTCTATACATAATTCAAAAATATATTACTTTAATCGTAAACGTTATTGTGCAGTTCAACAGCCGAATCTCTCGCATCCGTTCCACTTGCACGGTTATGCATTCAAAGTGATCGGTATGGGCCGATCGCCGGACAAGAACGTGAAGAAGATCAACCTGAAGCACGCCCTCGATCTCGACAGGAGAGGACTCTTGCACAGAGAATTCAACCTTCCACCCTCGAAGGACACCATCGCCGTGCCGAACAACGGCTACGTCGTCTTCCGATTCCGTGCCGATAATCCTGGTGAATTTCCTCGCTCAAATTCAGTTTTTATCTCTTCCTTTAGTAGGGTCAATTTTTTGAATGAATTCCATTTTCTTTTTTTTTCAACAGGTTACTGGCTCTTCCACTGTCACTTCCTGTTCCACATCGTTATCGGCATGAATCTAGTCTTGCACGTTGGTACGCACGCCGATCTTCCGCCGATCCCGCCGAACTTCCCGACTTGCGGTGACCATTTGCCACCGATAACGCCAGCATTACCGATCGAGAGCACGTTTCACTGATGCGACGCATAGCCGAGTCCTCCACGATGTTTCGGGAACGCGCACTTCTTCGAACGCACGATATCTCGCGAAGATCGGTAAATTTCATTACCGATCGAGCTAACATCGCGCGCACAAAGAAGATCGTTTGTTTTTTTATTTCCATGAAAATCGTCGAGTTCTCAAGAAATGTAAAGAACAAACATAACTTAGCCTAACTTCGATTATCCGATCATATTTCACTCTTCATCTTTTTCTTTTCGTCCCGATTCGCGACTTCCGGTCCGGCCGACCGGAAGCTTCGACGCACCGCGGTTTTCAACGGGAAGGAGAGGTAGACAGACAAAAAGCAAAACGTGGTTTCGCGTCGAACGAAAAACAAAACGACTCTCCGCAGTACGGATGACTCATTTTATTTTTAACGTACGTCGCCACCGCGGAAAAATTATTTATTAAAGTTTTTTTTTTGGACACCCATCGAATCGCTCGATCGAACCCTTCGTCCCTCTCGATCGTCGCGAGGATTTTTCTTCAGCAATTCTGTTTTATTGTTATTAATACATTTTTTTTTAATTCCGAGATTCGTCGATCGCCTTCGATCATACATATTAGTCTTTAAACAAAACAACTTCGTGGTCGATCGAGCGAAGCGACAGCGGGTCGCGTCCTATCTCGTACGAATGTACGAATGTCACTAACATTAATTATTATGTTGTACTTTATTGTCGTATTATCATTATTACATTACAATTATTGTAATACTTGTAAATAATCTAGGATTCGAATATCGTTGTCGGTGCGCAACACCTTTGTCGTTAACTCGTAGGAAAGGTTGAAAACAAAAATACAAATTAAAAGTAAAATTTTTGGAGTAGCGAGAGTAAGGAATCAGAAATTTGTGAAAAAAATGGTTCGTCTACCGTAATCAATCGTCTCACGATAATCGAAACAAGTACACCATGCCAACACCATGCCTTTGTCCATAAGCACAAGGGATTCATTTTAGTTGTCGCAAACTCGCGAATCTTTGGCGACGATTTTTTTTATACGAATTCGGCGATCATAAGTAATTTTTTTTATTTCTTTTGGGGAAGTATTATTTATAAAAACGATGAAAGGATGACTTTTCGCCCGGTTCGAGATTAATTCATTGTATATTTTCCGTACACGCCCAAATTACGATAATTTTTTTATTCCGTGATTATCATCAAATATCATTAATAATCTTTTATGTTTCTTTTTTTAATGTTTTCATACAAACTTGGCAAATCATAATAAAATTTCTACGAGATGAATGTGCATGAATTACGAATAAATCGAATGAAATCCGCGTTATATTTTGTACGAATCGTAAATAAAAAACGAAATATTTTATAACTTTCAATGACGATTTAAGTCCATTCATATGCAAACAGAAGTATATATGTATATTTTGTAGTGTTTGTGCCTTGCTGCGCCCGACCGCTCATTCATACCTTATTCATCAATGTCGCAGGAGAAGCATGTATTTTTAATAATAAAGTTGTTTAAAAAAATATGTATTTATATTATTCATCCACTTTACTTCGCTAAATATTGTTTTTATCCCGATTGGCCGACATTATAAACTTCCTCGCAGTAACGAGTTACCTTATCGTGGTTTAAGAGCTTACGCCACTGTAAATGGGTAATTTACAGTGGCGATTTTGACTTGCCATTTTATCAGAAACACACATTTTTTATTGTTTCTTAATAAATTATATATGTATAACGTGGTGATTGACGAGGGGAAAAATCTTGGTAAAATGGGCGGCCATTTGAAAAAAGTCGACTTTTGCCCATTTTTCATTATTTTGAACAATTTTTAAACCTTATTTTTTTATTCATTTCTTTTAAATATGAGACCTTCAAGCACTAAAGACTCTGTCGAAGTATATCGGTACAAATTTTCATAAAAATCCATCAAGCCATTTTTTGAGTTATCAGAATCACCGATGTTGAAAATGATTTTTATCATTTTTATCATATTATTATGTGGAAAGTCGCTCCGCGACTTTCCACATAACGGTCTCTAACTTTCGTTGTTTGTTGGATTTTTACATACAAATTTAAAAGAATATTCTAGACACTGTAAACTATTAGAAAAATAAAATCGAAATTTCACTGTGACGTAAGTCCTCGATAATAAAAATCCGTGTCAGTTTACTTTGCCAATTTGCCAGCCGCGACTTCGGCAATTCGGTATTTTCGGACGAAAATTAACCACTCCGGCTTTCTACAAAATGCCTCGGTACGATGTTTTAACGAATGAGGAAACCACACGCAAATCCATTCGCAGCCTTTCTACGATAAGGGAAACAGAATACACAAAGCTTATCGCAACCTTGCTAGTGCCGGCAACTATAATTTAAGAACGTGTTTTTGGGACCGCACGCGTGTTGGCAATGATAGATGGAAAAGCTCATCAATCTGGGAGTGCAAATTAAGAAACGGTCCGAACGCAATAGCAAGACATAGAAATAAAAAAAAACAATACAGTGACCTCAATAAAGAACAAAATTTGAAGAAAAAAAACACATTTTTTTTAACAGTGCAGGTGTCAAAGATAAAGGTAGGTCGACGGTGTCGTAGTTGCGAGATAAAGAAGTACGTATACCATGTCCTATCTGCAGTCCATTTTTGCACTACGCGCTCAAGTATTTGGCATAATTGCTCGACTTTTCGAAAACAACTTTTTCGTAGGAATCGTTTTGTTGCTCCGTAACTCATGACGGAGATAAGAAGTTTTTTTGCGATTGAAAACAAAAGCAATCTTAACGATCTTTTCTATGTAAAGCGTATGCTTTTTCACGATCAATTATTTCTTTTCCGGTTGAATGATACTGTTTTCTTGATTATTGGTATCGATAATTTTCTTCAATTTTATTGTAAAAGATCTTTGATTATAATAATTTGCGTTTAATTTCACTGTAAAATTATATGACTTTTTCATCAAAATTGCACGTTGAATTTAATGTACCAGTTTTTGTATAAAAAGTTCCAGTTCTGTATATTAAATTAAAAAATGTTTGCTTCCTCGTAGAGGAAGCAAAATGGTTTTCATAAAAAAAAGGGAAGCCAGAAAAAGGAAGCCAACAATACAGAAAATACTTTCTCGTAAGAGAAGCTTGCCAATAAAAGAACATTATTAGCAGGCCATATTAAAATTTCAATTTGCAACTTTTACGAGAAAGTCATATGAAAATTTCAATTTGCAACTTTTATTAGAAAACCACATGAAAATTTCAACGTTCAATTTTTCTTTTTAACAGTGTTTTGAAAGGGTCGGAGATTTTTTTATAAAAAGGAAACTGGATCTATCAAAATAATTAAGATTTTCATGGTTGCAGTTTGATTCGACCAATGTAACAATCGATTTCTAGTAAAAACAGCGCCGAGCATAAATCAGCCAACACATGCAATCGATCGACACGTGTGCGGACAATGTATCGCCTCGAATGTCCAGTTTGGTTGGGGGCAATTTGCATGCTCATGCCGCACAGGACTAATGCAGTAAATTACCATTGACTCGTTCACGTGCAAAGAAATGCATTCCTGAAACGTCGCTTCGGCATAGAACGGTTTTTATACAATTCGATTGGCAATCGCGGGACTAGTTCATCGCGAGACCTTTGTCAGTCAAGTACTGTCTAGATCTTCCCAACGACGAAGGGTAAGTCGATCGATTTACATGCCGAAAATTCACCGACGGATTTTTAAGAAACATAATTTTTTAGAACCATCGCATTGGAAAATGAAATTTGGATTGCTTTGCCGAATATGCGTCGCAGCGACGATGATCTTTCTGAGTGAAGAGGTGACGAATCGTACCAGAACGAACATTACAATAATCGTTGTCTTATCGATGCTCCGCTTCGTTCGATCTTTTTGCAGGCAATGGCTTACCACTCACCGTGGGATTCAAGTTACGAAGATTTTGTTCCCCGAAGAAGATCACATTTGAATCAAATCGAATATTCCGGAAGTAATCCAGGCATTTCCATGCCGGAGGAATGCAACCGCGAATGCGCGGACGGCGAACCGCCCAAGATATGTTACTATCAATTTACCCTGGAAAATTACAACGTTCTCGGAGGGTAAGTGGCCGATTATTGTGGTCGCGAATTTTATGTATTGCTTCCTCATAGAGGAAGCTACGTTTTTGTAAAGATATGGGATTTTAGCTTCAGTGTACTTAAAATAGTCTGAAAGGTCCAGAAGTTTTATTTTTAGCTAGCGTTCTCATGTGTAACAAACTTGCAGCGTTTAGAACGACTGCAACTCCGAAACGATTTGAGAGAGCCAGTTGTAATTTAGTGCACTAGCAGAGTGGTCGCGGCTCTTCGTTCAGTGCAATTTTTACAAAGATTGAGACCAAATTCGAGATTTTACGCGATTTTGAATTATTTGAAAAATTTCTGCGGTAACTTTTACCAAAATTTTACAAAATTTAACTAAATTTTCAGCTATCGTCCCAAAATTGCATATGAGTATGAAATTTTGATCGAGGACCTTTGGTATTAAATTTGGTCGAAATCTATCTGAAACATTACTAAAAACGGTCTAACTCGAAAAAACTGTATAATATAATATAATGTACAATATTTGGTATTAAATTTAGCGAAAATTCATCTCATCATTCAAAGGTCACGGGGTTTTGAAATTTTTTAATTTCTCGGAAAAATATTTATTTTACGTCCAGCGAGAGTTTCTGCATAGAATATCGCTCCAGGAGTAAAATAACTTCTCAATTTTTTATTCAAAAAATTTGTTATTGCTTTCTTCGACAGAGCATGCAAATTGTGCACTCCGAACGCGACCAACTCGATCAAGAGTGAGTGTCAGTGCGTTCTGGCCGACGGCGTGGAGCACGGAATTCTGACGGCCAACAGAATGATTCCTGGACCCAGCATTCAGGTCTGCGAGGGCGACAAAGTCGTGATAGACGTTGCAAATCACATGCACGGCATGGAAGCGGCCCTCCACTGGCACGGTGTCTTCCAGAATGGTTACCAGTACTACGACGGAGTTCCTCGTTTGACTCAGTGTCCGATACCGGAAGGCACGACGTTCAGGTTCGTATTTTGATTAACGATTTTTCGAAAAAAAAATTGAGAAACATTGAACACTTTTTTTTACTGCGTTTACAATAATGTTTATTCGGCAAGACGAAAGGTTCGATGCCTTAGTTGGGTGCACCTTTGAGCGTTCTTCGTAGGAAGGGATTTATGAAATTAAGAAAGCAATCAATTCGTGCAGGTATCAATGGACGGCCAACAACGCTGGAAGCCACTTCTGGCACTCTCACGCGGGCGTGCAAAAATTGGATGGTCTCTCCGGAAGCTTGATTGTTCGTCAGTCACGTAGCAAAGACGTCAACAGCAAATATTACGACGAGGATCTTTCCAGTCATATTGTTTTCATCAGCGACTGGATCCACGAGTATTCTTTGGAAAAATTCCCCGGACTTTTGAGCCCCGGTAGAACTGGTCAGACTGCCGATAATGTACTCATCAACGGAAAGGGCCAATTTACCGTGAGTAATTTGACAATTTAAGGAATATCGGTCGAAAAATGAGATTTTAAAACCGGAAGTGATGGAAACTAGATTTTCAAACCGAATGTGATGTATTTCCAGTATGACATCACTTCCGGTCGAGAAATGAGATTTTGTTACTTCTGGTAAGAGAAATGAGACTTTCCGGTTGGTACGTGGATTCTTGAAAATTGGAAGAAACAAAAAAACTTTCCGAATTATATACAAGATCATTATTGTTTTAGGACCTCAAAACCGGCAAAACGACCAACACTCCCCTGGAAGTATTCACGATCAAATCAGGCCTGCGTTATCGTTTTCGTTTAATTAACTCCTTCGCTACAGTCTGTCCAGCCAACATCACTTTTGAAGGCCATAAGTTGACTGTCATTGCGACTGACGGCGAAGCCGTTTCTCCCGTCGTGGTTGACACCATCGTAACCTACACTGGCAAGTCGAAAGCAAAGGACAAAATGTCTGTCGGACTGCGCTCCATAAGAATCAGAAGAATTCCAAAGACAATTTATTGAATCGTATTGCAATGTTATGAAATCGCTTGAATTGCATTCCCATTTCAGGTGAACGTTACGATTTCATTATAAATGCCGACCAACCAGTCGGCGCATATTGGATCCAGCTTCGGGCAATCGGCGAATGTGGAATCAACCGTGTCCAAAACCTGGCGATAATTCGGTACGAAAATGGACCCGATAAACCGACCTCTGCGGCGCCAACCTACGACAACGGCCTTCCTCTCGGCGTCGTGAGTCACTTGCACAATAATCGTGACATCATTGACGATTTTTCAAAATTTTATTCCAATGTAGCAAATGAAGATATATAGTTATTTTTTAAATCTATCTTAGGTCCTGAATCCCCTAGACTCTTTCTGCAATACGCCACGTAAGGACGCCATTTGCGTGAATCAACTGAAAAGCGTAGCGGCCGTCGATCCAGGACTTCTCCGAGAAAGGGTCGATCAAGCGGATTATATGCCATTTACTTTTTACCAATACACGCCCGAAGAGGTATTTAAACCCGGCACCTATAACCGTTACTTGGGTACGTTGTGAAAAAATAATATATATACATGTATTTTTTTTATGGCAAAAAGTTTGTGATAGGTTATTGCTGGATTGATTTTTTTTTTTTTTTGGTCCGTTGTTTACAGTACCGCCACCCGGTGACCCGTTGACCTCGCTAGTGGGTGGTATTTCCTTCACGTCTCCACCATCACCGCCTCTGTCTCAATATAAGGACATTCCTGCCGGTCAAATTTGCAATGCCCGCCAAAAGCCTGTCGGTTGCGGGGCCGATTGTTCCTGCACCAATCAAATCGACGTTCCACTGGGTCGTACCTGGCAGATCGTGTTCTACGACAAGGGTATGAGCTTCGTATGAAATCAGAAATTGGTTTCGACCGCCAAACCGATTTCTGGATTAACCACTTTGCAATCGGACTTTGCAGTGCCAAGCATTAACGATCTTGCAATCGGACTTTGCAGCGACAAAGATGAACGATTTTTCTATCGGACATTGCAGCGCCAAAGATTAACAATTTTACAATCGGACTTTGCAGACCCATCGACGAACCTGTCGCATCCGTTCCACCTGCACGGTTACGTGTTCCACGTTGTCGGTATGGGAAAACTGCCGACAACCAATGAGGTCGAGCTGAAGAAGGCCATCGACATGGATCTCCAGAGACTTGCGAACAAAAACGTCGACCATCCGCCCGCGAAGGACACCATTGCTGTGCCGATAGGCGGTTACGTGGTCCTCCGGCTTCGTGCTAACAATCCCGGTCAGTAAAATTGCATGTTCAAATTTGTTTTTTTCGTCCAATAAATCGGTTGCTACCGACGGATGTTTGTTCGGTTTCTTGTTCGAAATCGACCCATGGCCTTTGACGTTGATTTTTCCAAATCGGTAGGTTATTGGCTCTTCCACTGCCACTTCACCTTTCACTTGGCGATCGGTATGTCTCTGGTACTGCACGTTGGCACGCCGTACGATCTTCCGCCGGTTCCACCAGGTTTTCCGACCTGCGGTAATTTTTTGCCACCGATAGAAGCTCCCTGATGAAACCAGAACACGAATGTCTTGCGGTCTAACGTGGTGCGGCAAGTGGACAATGATTCCGGTCAATAAACTGCTAGATCTTTTAAATTAAGCAGACCCATGCGACAAAACTTAAATAAATAAATAATTCTGATGACAGCGTGAAGCGTGTTCAAAGTTTCATTTATATTAGGGCTGTACGTATAGGCCGGCCGAGCCGTATTTATGGGATTTAAATGGGAAATATTGGGTTGGGAGTAAAATAATTGTTATATTCGTGATCAGCGGGAAAAAATACGCTAAATAAAGCCTTGAAACAAAAAAAAATCGATTGAATAGCGATTTTTTACTTTTTGAGCAACTTTTGGAAAAAATTTTTTTCACTTACGAGTAACAAAAGAGGACGTTAATTACAATAGTTTGCGATTAGTTTCACTGTAAAAGTGACTCAATTTTTCATCATAATCGTGCATTAAATTTCATGCACCAGTTTTTGTACAAAAACTTTCAGTCCAGGATATTGAATTTACGAATTTTTGGAACAGTGTATGAAAACTTTTGGAAAATAAAAGAACTGCTGCTTAACAAAATGATCGATATTTTGAAGAAAATATTTAAAAAAACCTATGGTAATCATGATAGCAACTTAAAACGATCAATTTCTCGATCCAACGGCCGTGAACACGACTGAACAAAAAGAATTTACATACGCATATCGCCCACGGCTAATGCACTGAATTACCATTAGCCTGAACTTGCGGGGAAAAAAGTAAATTCCTGGATGGTCGGTTCAGCATAGAACGGTCAGTTCATTGCATGACCTCTGTCAGTCAAGTACTGTATAGATTTAAATGCCAAAAATTCACTGACGGATTGTGAAGAACAGTAATTTTTTAGAACTATAATATTGGAAAATGAGATTTGAATTACTTTCGAGATTGTGCGTCGCAGCAACGATAATCTTGCTGGATGAACAGGTAACGAATCACATCACAACGAGTATTAAAATAATTTTCGTCTTATCCATGCGCCGCTTCGTGCGATCTCTTTGCAGACAATGGCCATCAACCGATCACACCGGCATCCAAGTAACGGTAATTTTATTGACTCTGAATTAAAAATCGGTACATTTTTGAAATAAATTACGATAATTGATAACGGGTAATTAATTGACGATTAATATATCATTGATATGTCGATATGATAGTTAACAATCCATAATGTGCAGACTTATTATTTTTCTTTAAAAAAATTACTAAAAATACGTCATGGCAACGATGACAAATGATTTACGTAAAAAATGAGTAATCGTTGAATGGATTACAATTTTGGAATTGATCCAGACGTTTCGACGCCGGAGGAATGCACCCGCGCATGCAGAGACGACGAACCGCCAAAGACATGTTACTACCACTTTACTCTGGAAAATTACAACGTTCTCGGCGGGTTAGTGGCCAATTATTGTGGTGGCGAATTATTATTAATGTATTATAAATGTAAGCTTTTTAAATTTGTTATTTCTTCCCTTTAACAGAGCATGCGAATTGTGCACCCCGAACGACACCAACGCGATCACGAGCGAGTGTCAGTGCATTCAGGCCGACGGCGTGGAGCGCGGAATCCTGACGGCCAACAGAATGATCCCTGGACCGAGTATCCAGGTCTGCGAGGGTGACAAACTCGTGATAGACGTTCTGAATCACATGGAGGGTATGGAAGCGTCGATCCACTGGCACGGTGTCTTCCAGAAGGGCTTTCAGTACTACGACGGAGTTCCTCTTTTGACTCAGTGTTCGATACCGGAAGGCACATCGTTCAGGTTCATATTTTTATTCTTCATTGTTCAGAAAGACAAAATAAATTGAAGTTCATTTGTTATTTCGTTTTCAATATTGTTTTATCGGTAAAACAAAAGATTTCGATGACTTCGATGGTTGCACCTTCGGGTGTTCATCGTATGAAATGATTTATGAAATTAAGAAAGCAGATTTGTGAAGGTATCAATGGACGGCCAACAACGCTGGAACCCATTTCTGGCATTCTCACCAGGGTTTGCAAAGAATTGACGGACTCTACGGAAGCTTGATTGTTCGTCAACCACCCAGCAAGGAGCCTCACAACGATCTTTACGACGAGGATCTTGCCGAACATGTTGTTTTCATCAGCGACTGGATGCACCAGTATTCTTTGGAAAGATTCCCCGGTCTCTTGACGCCCGGTAAAACTGGTCAGGCTGCCCAGAATACACTAATAAACGGAAAGGGCCAATTTACCGTGAGTATGGCGTAATTTCCGGTCGAATAACAGGATTTCCGGTTGGTGTTTGAAACAATCGGGCCTGGATTCTTGAAAATTGAGACAATCAAACAACTTTCCATATATAAAATCATTATCATTTTAGGATCCTGCAACTGGCAACACAACCGACACTCCCCTGGAAGTATTCACGATAAAATCAGGACTGCGTTATCGTTTTCGTCTAATTAACTCTTACTCTACGGTCTGTCCAGCCAACATCACTTTTGAAGGCCATAACTTGACAGTTATTGCTACTGACGGCGAAGCCGTTACTCCCGTCCAGGTTAACACCATCCTATCGTTCTCTGGCAAGTAGAAATCTCTTTCAACAATATATCACACAAAAATGTCTTTGGGAAATTGTCCCAAAACAATCAAAAGAATGAAATCGAAGATTTATAGTTTAAGTTCCCGGACATGAAGTGGTAAGAAATGCGATGAATTTGTTTCCCATTCCAGGTGAACGTTACGATTTCGTTATAAATGCCGACCAACCGGTCGGTGCATATTGGATCCAGCTTCGCGCAATCGGCGAGTGTGGAGTCAATCGTGTCCAGAACCTGGGAATACTTCGCTACGAAAATGCAACCCAAAAACCGACCTCCGACGCTCCAACCTACGACGAAGGCCTTCCTCTGGGTGTCGTGAGTCAATTGCGCGCAATCGTGACATCATTGACGATTTTTTTTTTCAATGCCAATACACTAAATGAAGACACGTGTCGCTTTTATGTCTATCTCAGGTCCTGAATCCCGTAGATTCTTTGTGCCATACGCCGCGTGAGGACGCCATCTGCGTGAATCAACTGAAAAGCGCAAAGGCCGTCGATTCTGAAATTCTCAAAGAAAGTGCCGACCTCCAATTTTATTTGCCGTTCAAATTTTACGCATACGCGCCCGAGCAAGCTTTCAAACCCGGCGACTACAATCGTTACTTAAGTACGTTGTAAAACAACAAGATATTTGTAATGGTAAAACATTTGTAAAAGGTTGTATAAGGCTGATTCGATTTTTTTTTTTCAGTACCGCCTAACAGTCCACCGTTGATCTCGCTGGTGGACGGTATTTCCTTCGCGTTTCCATCCTCACCGCCTCTGAGCCAAATCAAGGACATTCCTCCCGATCAATTTTGCAATGGTGACGACAAACCTGCCGATTGCGGGGACGATTGTTCCTGCACCCATCAACTTGATATTCCACTGGGCAAAACTGTTGAGATCGTGTTCTTCGACCAGGGTATAAACTTCGTTCAAAGTCGCATATCGGTTTGGATCGCCAAACCGATTTACGGATTTTTCAATAGAACTTTCCTGCGCCGAAGATTTACGATTTTGTAATCGTACTTTGCAGCAACGAAGATGAACGATTTTGCAATGGGAATTTGCAGTGACAAAGATTAACGATTTTGCGTTCAGACTTTGCAGTGACAAAGATTAACGATTTTGCAATCGAACTTTGCAGGGCCAGGGACGAACCTGTCGCATCCGTTCCACCTGCACGGTTACGCGTTCAGCGTTATCGGTATGGGTCGACTACCGGAAACCAAAGAGTTCGACCTGAAGAAGGCCATCGACATGGATCGGCAAGGTCTTTTGAACAGAAGCTTCGATCTTCCGCCCGCTAAGGACACCATTGCTGTGCCAAAAGGCGGTTATGCGATCATCCGGTTGCGGGCCGACAATCCCGGTCGGTATAATCGAATGTTCATATTCGTTTTTTTTTGTCCAATAAATCGATTATTACCGATTAAAGTTCGTTCGATTTCTTTCTCGGAATCGATCCATAGGTTTATGATGTGGCTTTTATGTAATCGACAGGTTATTGGCTCTTCCACTGTCACTTTGCCGTTCACTTGGCGATCGGTATGGCTGTGGTTCTGCACGTTGGTACGCAGCACGATCTTCCGCCGGTTCCACCAGGTTTTCCGACCTGCGGCGATTTTTCGCCAGCCATAGGAACTCCCTGACGGATCCAGGAGACGAACGTCTTCCGATTTAACTTGGCCAATAACTGCGCATCGATTGTGTTCAACAAAGTGCCAGATTGTGTTCAATAAAATCTTTTAACGTTGACAGACACATGTAAAAAAATTAAATAAATAAACATTATCAGTAGCAAAATAAGTCGGGTTCAAAGTTTCAGCTAGATTGTCCAAAAATTACCTCGGTAAACCGGAAATCGGTAATCAGGTAGATTTAATTAAAAATCTGTGTTACATCTGTCCGTCGATTAATCTACCGAAAATAAACGAGAAAAAAATGCAAGGAGAGAAATATCATCACTAATCTTTTTTGTTTCTCGTTTATATGTTTTTATACAAACTTGGAAAACCATACAAAAATTCGTAGGATTTCCCCGCGATCAATGTGCTCGAATTACGAATAAATCGAACTGAATCGCTTTACATATTGAACGAATCATAAATAAACAACGAAGCGTTTTACAACGTTCAATGGCGCTTAAAGTCCATCCATATGCAAACAGAAGTATACATGTATATTTTGTCGTGCTTGCGCCTTGCTGCTCCCGATTGCTCACCTATATCTTATTCATCAATGTCGCAAGAGAAGTATGTATTTTTAGTAATAAAATTGTTAAAAAATAAATTAAAAAAAAATTGATGTTTTACCCATTTTTACTCAAAGTTGTTTTTATCATCTCGACCAGATTGGCCAATACTGTCAACTCCCTCGCAGTAACGAGTTGCTGCGATTGATGTCCGAATGCAACTTTGGCGCAGTTATAAATTATCCACTCCACTGTTCCACAGAAGGCCTCGTGCACAACGGAAATTAATGAGGAAGACACGCGCAAATTCATACGAAGCGTTTTTTCCGATAAGAGAAGTATGAAAACAAAGCTTATCACAACCTTGTGACTGCCTGTAATTATAACTGAAGGACGTACTATTGGAGTTGCACACGCGATATCAGTGATAGATGGAAATGCTAATCAATCTGGGAGTGCAAATGAAGAAACGGTTGAAACGGACGACCAAAACCTCAAACTTGAAAGACAATTTTATTATTATTTTTTTTTATTATTTGAATTTTTTCCGCCCTTGCGGCCGCAGCCGACTTATCCATTTGTATCGCATTCGCCATGACATTTCTGCCATGGGCACAGGAAAACTGCGGAAAACCTATGCCGATACAGCCGGTCTCACTTTCGATTACTCACATCGGAGCTTCGTCGCGCTTCACCGAGAATGTAAACATATTTTGTATACATCCGACACTCACACTTCGAGTTACTACTTGCATATGACCGATCTATATATCTGAAGCTATGTCCGGCCCATATTTTTATTCTTGGCGAAACTACGAAACCGGTAATCGAACTTTCGACCACCCAACCTGTAGGCGAGTACGCTAACTAATGCATAATCTTATTAGTATAATAATATATAATATTAGAATTTTATTAATTAATTAGAAAAATAAAAATGTGGAAGCACACCAGTTCAATAATGTTGGGACCGATGTTGAACCAATTCACCCAGCCAATGTTGGTTACTGATGATGCTTATTTTGCCTATTTCTGGACGAACTCGACGTCCCGCTTCCCATGCAGCGATCCCACCACCTTGGGGCTTATAACCGGATTCGGATACGGTTCCGGTGCGGCGGCTCGCTTGGCCTAATGCCAGGAGTATTCGACGTCACGCTTACCAAGCAGCGATCCCACTGCCTTGGGGTTTATAACCGGATTCGGATACGGTTCTGGTGCGGCGGCTCGCCTGGCCAAATTCGAGGCGTATTCGACGTCGCGCTTCCCAGCCAGCGATGCCAACACCTTGGGGCCCAGATCCGGGTTCGCATGCGGTTCCGGTGCGGCGGCTCGCTTGGCCAAATTCGAGGCGTATTCGACGTCGCGCTTCCCAGCCAGCGATGCCAACACCTTGGGGCTCAGATCCGGATTCGCATACGGTTCCGGTGCTGCGGCTCGCTTGGCCAAATTCGAGGCGTATTCGACGTCACGTTTCCCAGCCAGCGATGCCAACACCTTGGGGCTCAGATCCGGATTCGCATACGGTTCCGGTGCGGCGGCTCGCTTGGCCAAATTCGAGGCGTATTCGACGTCGCGCTTCCCAGCCAGCGATGCCAACACCTTGGGGCTCAGATCCGGATTCGCATACGGTTCCGGTGCTGCGGCTCGCTTGGCCAAATTCGAGGCGTATTCGACGTCACGCTTCCCAACCAGCGATCCCAACAACTTGGGGTTCAGATCCGGATTCGGATATGGTTCCGGTGCTGCGGCTCGCTTGGCCAAATTCGAGGCGTATTCGACGTCACGCTTCCCAGCCAGCGATGCCAACACGTTGGAGCTCAGATCCGGGTTAGCATACGGTTCCGGTGCGGCGGCTCGCTTGCCTAATTTTAAGATAGATGAAACACACAGTAGTTAAACATTTTTTTAATTAAAACAGAAATTATAGCTTCATAAAATTATTCTTAGAAATTATTCTTCATAAAATATCGTAACATTGGATAGAAAAGAGAACTATTGAGAGGAAAAGAGGTTGTAGGCTTGGACAATAAGAGAATTTTTATATTAAGGAAAACTATGAAGAGGAAAAAGTAGATGTTCTAGGTTCGATAATAAAATATAAATAATTGGATACGGGTTCAATCTTGTGAAAATGAGGAAAATGTCAAGAATACTTCAAGGGATTTTTTTAATTAGGAAAGGTCTTCGATATTGGAAATACTTACCGATATCGATAGTATGCGGATTTTCGTCCAATGGCAATTCATTGTCAGTCTGAAAAAGAAATGGTCCAACATGCAACTCAGTTAGATGTGAAAAAAAATAGTCACAATTTAGGTTTCGATATTCATGGTTTTGTTACCTTTTCAGCAGAACTTGTCAGCGCGGCGATGCACAAAAGCGCAAAGGTTCCAGTCAACATGTTGTAGGACAATGCTAAAAATTTTGTTAACAATAAATCGTTCATTCATTGTCAATTGCACAATTTTTTTCCCGATACATTTTGTTGGTACATTTAATTTCCACAATTCTACGATTTAGATAGTCTTCATTTAACACCCTTATTGAGACGATTGCAAGTCAAACGTATGACTCTCGATTCACACATATGACATAAATTTTCGAATTAATAATATGTCCAAAAAAAAGGTAGACCGCGATGAAAAATGTCCAAGATCTTAATTGCCGCATAAATACCTGTAATAACTTAGTTTCCCAATTTCCCAGCCAAGCCTGCAACAGCTGTGATTGAGGTCTGAACGAATGCGACTTCAACTCCGCTATAAATTGACAACTGATTCACAGAATGCCTCGCGCATAACGTTAATCGATTAGGAAGTCACGCATAAATGCATTCGCAGCCGTTTTTCCGATAAGGGAAATATGAAGAAAAAAACGCTTATCGCAACCTGTACTGTCATTAATTTTGATTGATTGACATGGAATTGCCAATGATATGTTGACAATGATGGACGGAAAATGCTTATCAATTCTAGAATGCAAATTAAGAAAAGGTTGGAACAGAAGACCAAAACATTAAACTTGAAAGACAATTTTATTAGCTCAATAAAGAATAAAATTGTCCAAGCACATTATTTGATTAATTTTACCGATTTGAACCGATGTTGAACCGATTCATTTGGTCAATATTGATGACTGATAATGCTTATTTTTCCAATTTCAGGACGGAATGGACAGTCAGATCTGGGACGACTCTTTTCTTTGATCGACAGGTTATTGGCTCTTCGACTGCCACTTTAACTTTCACTTGGCGATCGGTATGGCTCTGGATCTGCGCGTTGGTACACAGAATGATCCTCCGTCGATTCCGCCAGGCTTTCCAACCTGCGGTAATTTTTTGCTACCCATAGGGACTCCCTGATGAATCCAGCAGACGGTAACTTGTCAACGATTCGTGAAAACAAAGTGCTTTCCGAAATGGTTTCCCGACTTGCGGTGATTTTTTCGCCACCGATAACGTTATCGGACAACGATTACGGACAACAAAGTGCCAGATCTTTTAAATCAAGCATAACCACGCGAAAAATAAATAAACATTCCCCGTAGCAACATGACTCGGGTTCAAAGTTTCAGCTAGATTGTCCAAAATTAGCTCAAGCGGCGGCGAATATGCGTTCCCCGTTAGCGAAATCGGTAAACAGGTAGATTTAAATTAAAGACCTGTTTTGCATTTATCTGTCGATTAATTATACAAATTTTAGATGCAATCGTAAATATTTATCGTTGAAGGATTAAATAAACGAGAAAAAAATGCAATGAGAGAAACATCACAAAATCGCATGTTGTCTTACCGATAAGGTGTATCGCTCTCACGCACTTTTTATCGAACGGACTGATCTGCGCATCGCCCTCAATCTGCAACGCAGTCAATACAAGCGGCCGGCGAATCTTAGTTGAGATTACGCGTGACACAATTGTCATCATCGTCGATTAATCGTTACAAAACTTGACTTTTAAGGGCAGGCCTTACAAAAATTTGGAAAAATGCATGTATCCATTTTTTTTCGTTCTCTGAATTACCGACCGTGGCAATTGGCCGGAAATATTTTTAAAAAATCTCTTGTGGACCGGAGGAAAAGATAGCATCGCTGCATTCTTAGACGGTGCAACGAACTCCACTCGAACTGATTACACGAAAATAAGATTGACATTGTACCGACCCGGTCCAAATCGATATTTTGGCAACGCGCAGTTCGATCGCACGGATTGCATCGTATGAAATATCGGAGATAAAGTATTTTTACATCGATACCGCTATCGAAAGGGTATATAAAAGCCGGGTGTCCGGGTTGACGATTCGTAGTCGCTGTTTGCATTCGACGAACAGCAATTGCAACGATGCAGCCCATTGTTTTTGCGACGATTCTCCTCGCCGCAGCCTTCGTGGCTTCCGGTAAGTATTGTACAGTCATTCGCTTTCTACAATTGATATCGGTATTAAAAAATTTTTTATCCCACCTTCACCGAATACGTCGGGTAATTCATTGTTTTTTATTTTCTTGTTCCTTTCGCAAATTTCCCGTTACTAAATCGCTCTCGCAATCTTCTCGTTCGTTGCCTTTCGCGCGGTCCGATGCAGAGTTAGGCAGTATTTTAAATACATAATATATATTTAAGGTACTTTAAATACTCAGATACTTCTCTGGTATTTAAATTACTTTTTGTGCCAATTAAGTATAAAATACAAAATATTTTTACCAGCCTGCTCACTTGAACTTTAATGAGGAATTAAAACACTTGAAGATATTAACTATATTATATTAGGATATTAGAATGGATTCAAAATTGTATGTAAATTTTTCGAAAATTTCATTGTAAAGTCAAATGATTAGATAAAGATTTTTAAAAAAGACAATTTCAGCCTTCGAATGCTAAATTAAAAATGCGAAGTAAATTTCAAATGTAAAAAAAAAATCTTAAATTTGCAATGCTAACAACACATTGAATGACAAATATGGAAATGTTTCACATGTTAAAATATATCGGATATCAAGCTAAATCAAACTAAATCAAACTTATCAATGTATTTTAAGTACAAAAATTGTATTTTGCATTTTCAGTATTTTCTAGTAATTGCCCAACTCTGGTCCAATATTGCATAGAGAAAATTGCAGAAATATCCGGATTCGATCGCGAATCTCTCCAGTCTATCGGGGCCAAAATTCATTGGCCGATGTTTCGATAAATTATTGATCTATCGATGTTACGCAGGTGAACAAAATTCGGCGCGAGTCGTAGGTGGAAACGACGCACGCGATGGAGAATATCCCTTTCAGGTGTCGCTGAGAAGGTCCACACATTTCTGCGGTGGATCGATCCTCAACAGCCGTTGGATCTTAACCGCAGCTCATTGCATTTATAAGTAAAAATTACAATTTTTATTCAGCTACAGAAACTCAACTTCCGGCATTCTTATTTTAATGGTTGAAAATATTCGATGTTTCTTTTTTAATATAAATATATCGTGTTTCAGGGCGAACGCAAAAGACATCAAAGTCGTGGTCGGAACGAACTCGCTGGACGAGGGTGGACAATCTTATCAGGCCAATTTGCTGGTTTCCCACGAGAAATTCTCGCGTTTGTTCATCGTTAACGACATCGGACTCATTCGCGTCAGCCGGGATATAACTTTTAGTGAAAAAGTTCAGCCGGTCAGCCTTCCCGAGGGCGACGACGTCGGAGTGAACGAGTCGGTCATGCTCAGCGGATGGGGAAGCACCTCGGTTTGTTTAATACATTATCCGTCCCACTTCAGCTCAAGCCTTGACAAAAGTTCCGATGACATTTTATTATTTTTCATCATTACTATTATCATTTTTAAATATTCATCGACACTTTTATCAAATTATAAATAATAGTAAATAATAATAATAAATATTATTATTATTATAACAAACATTATTTCATTTTAATTCAATTTTTTCTTCCGCTTTGCTCAAATGTGTAATTTTTTTTTATGCGTTCCCGATAACCTTCTTGTCTGATTTTCCTATAATTTTTTTCCAGCTCGGAAGCTCCTTGCCGAATCGTCTCCAGCATATTGAACTCCAGGTTGTCTCGTACAGGACTTGCAAGCGGTCCCATCTCCTCGTGAGGAAGAGCAACATCTGCACCCTGACCAAGAAGGGCGAGGGTGCCTGTCACGTGAGTACAGAATCGAAATTTCGAGGACAATTGATATATTTTTTATTTTTATTTCTCGATTTATTTCGGAAATGTTTTCTTCGTGACAAACGCAGGGCGACTCCGGTGGACCGCTGACGGCCGACGGTGTGCAGGTCGGTGTTGTTTCCTTCGGCAGACCCTGCGCCAAAGGCCACCCCGACGTCTTCACCAGAGTATGGACCTACGTCGACTGGATCAACAAGACCATCACGAAGCACAGTTGAGAACTTTACATATAACATGAAGTAAATCCAATGGGAATTTTGTTCGAACTATTTTGAATTTTTTTTTTTTGCGACAAATATTTCCGACGAATTTAGGATAAGTATGGATTTTTTAAATCATGAATAAAGTCAACTTATAGAAGTGAAAACATAAACTGGTTTTTCTAAAAGACGAAGATCTTCCTGATTTTTATTTTATTTTATTTTTTGCGCACTTTGTAACACGAAATCGTAAAAAAAAACTGTCTTTAAACCTCAGTCTGACGGCTGGTCAGTGAAGAACCTTCGATACCACCGTTGGTATTGCAGAACGTCCGCTAAAAATCCCACAACGGTCGGTAAGGGAGGTTCGACAGTGAATCTTTAGTGGAGGGTAAAACAGAGCGCTGCGACTGTGCTGAGTGTTTTATCGACCGTCAGTAGTACAGATTGGTTACCTTGCGAGCTACTGCGATTGTCACTACGAAATAGTGTAGATACATCTCGCGATTAAGACTGGACCGTTCGATGATTCCCTTACCTTATCCTCGTCGTGCGATGAGCAGAAATTATGCTTACGCGAAATATCGCAGGTTTGAAACAACAAAACCGCTGGGAAAATGTTTTATTGTCTCTTCCCGAAGAATTGGCGAACGGACGGAAAAACAATGTTTCTTCGCCACAGGAGTTCGCGATAGCAAAACAATATTCATTGCGGTTTTCATTGCCGACTGGGCGCGGGATGGCACAAATCATCATGAGGCAAACCTACAGTTCATCGAGTCCTAAAAATACTTCAAAATAATTCTAAAAATACTGCAAAATAATTCTAAAACTACTTCACCCAAACAGACTTTGCGAACAGGCTTAAAAGCGTCAATGTGGACCCCGATTTACCATAATTGACTTTTTAATTTATATTGTTTATTTAATTGACGATTTTTATTTAATTTATAATTTTTTTTCAATAAAATTTGGTCCCTCATTGAACACTCGAGTGCGAAAATGGCCCCGGGTAGAAACCATTCTTGCAGTTTGGTAACCGAAGACCACGGACAATAAAAAAATAATAATATCCGGAATTACGATCGATGACAATGATTCGATCTCACGACTCGTGTACATTTTATTGCCGTTAAGTGCACGAGGGTAATTGGTATTCGCTACGAGTCCTCGCGATTAAATGAAATATAATGTTCTCGCTCGAGCGACGATATTACGTGTTACAGTCAGCTTTATGAAATCGTTCCCCACCTTTCGTAATTATCATAGCGGCCTGTGGGACACCCGCGCTCGAACACTTTATTGCAATGTAATGGAATAATAATGCAACAATTTAATAGCCGCGGCTCTGTGCCGACGCCATCGTTAATCGCTTGACCCCGTTCGCTCGCGCTTCGAGTACACTATATATTTTTCTTTACGCACATATATTTATACACAAGCGCGAGGCTAGTATTCGCTATACGTAATACACCGCAATTTAACGCGATTTCGAACCTAACGCGTAACGAATTTATTCGACGGGTAATTGCGTGTCTGGGGCGCAATTTTCATTCCTTTAGTGCGCATGCGCGCAATTTATTCAAGCAATAATATTTTTATCGGGTAAAAATCTAAATGAGAAGGTCGAACTTGTCACCGCTGCTCTTCGAACGAATTTGATGAATTTAATTGTGTGACTTTGGATTTTTTTTTTTTTATTTAAAAATTGTCATCGGAGCGGAGCTCGATCGGTATCGAAAACTGTAATGCCCTTTTCAAGAGCGCGGACCGCAGTAGGCTTAAAAACGCATCACACATTCCCAGTCACAAGTGAGATTCAGTTAGAATTTGAACACTTCCTGATGCTATAGCAATCTGGAAAAAATGAACTGGACATCGGTTTTCAAATCGCCGAAAAAAAAAAAAATTGTAATGTAAGAAAATTCTGAAAAAAATCATATGAATTAAAAAAAAACAAGAAATTTCATTTAAATAGGGAAAATAAAGCAGATTCTTAGAAGGTACACGTACCGATTCTACAACCTCCACGATTTTTTTTAACGCCAGTCGATCACCCTTGAAAAAAAGCACGTTACAGTTTTCTTTACCGACCGCGGTAACTAATTTTTTTTTCTTCGACGACATTGTCGGTTTTTCGCTAAAGGTGAGTCGGTGCGATCGCGAGTCACGATCACTCGCACTTGCTCCTCCGATCTCGATCTCGGCAGGAAACTCCGCGACGAGGAGGGCGTTTAAGTACACCGTTGCAATAGTCGACCGCCGACACGCGGACACGGTTATCCGGATTGCAATTAAGCGGTCGCCACGGCGGCAACATCTATGCGGCGCTAATTGCTAATTGACTCGTTTCACCGATCGCATCGAGATAGTCGCGGACGAATACGGTTCTGCGGTACTCCGTTGCCGATCTATGCGCCACAATCCGCTTATAAATCTTTGTTTATACTCAAATTTATTTTATCGCTCGATTTATCGTAGGTACATTGTAAACAAGATTTGTTTGAAATTTAATGAGCGGTATTGGAAGCCTTTTTACATAAATCGTTTCTATAATTTCAAGCACCTGTGCGTTAGACTTTTACAGTCAAATTTTTATTTGTTAATAAAAACTTTTGTAAGTTTCAGGCAAAAGATTTGGAATTTTATTATCTGGTATTTTAATTGCACAAAAAAAGTACTTTTAATGTTCAATTAATGTAATTTAATGTAAGCAATCTTCAAGTTCCAGTACATTGCATTTATTTATTTATTTATCAACGAGATAATCCATTTTACAAAAGTTAAAATATAGCATGTTTGATTTATAGTATAAACATAATTTACAATTTATTTTTAGAGTGTAGATTGATCGCGCGCAGTATTTTGCACGCATTTCCAGCGTAGATCCGAGAATAACGAGATGCAAGGATAAACGTTCAATAAATCGTCGCTATGACCGGCTCTCGCACGCTTCTCGGCGAGTCAACGCCGTGCGATCTAATTCGTTGGGAAATCTCGGTGCGTAAAAGGCACAGTACTCGGGAGTCATCGCGCGACCACGTGACCAACTTTTATTCGTGGGAATCGGCTCGTTCGGCGAGTCCCCGAACCGATTCGTCGAACCGGTTTTTCAAGCGTCTTTACGGTAAACTTTCATACGGGCCGGAGAGCGGGGACTCGAATACGGGGAACCTCCCGGGGTCGACAACTCGGGATTTTCCCGAAGTAATGAGTAGTTATACATAATGACCGTCTTTTTTTCGATCGGCTAAGTTACGACAAAAATGACCGTCACTCGACGATTTTTGAACGACATTTTTTTCACTCATTTTTGTAAATGACGGTCATTTCGGTCCGCGTCATTTGACGTTCCTACATGAACGTCAAATTACCAAAACACCTACTTAGATTCAAAATAACAGACATTTTTTGCCGCAAATTGGTCACAAAGTTGGTCATTTTCGGAACCGTCAGTGACAATTATCTGACTGTCATTTGATGAGCTTGGATCACTAGCATAAAAAAAAGAAAAAAGAAAAAATGTAATTTTGGGATTTAAACGAAAAATATTGGGCTGCGAGTAAAATAATTGTTAAATTCGTTATCAGCGAGAAAAAATACGTATAATATAGATTTGAAACAAAAAAAAATCGATGAAACAACGATTTTTTCATTTTTGGACTACTTTTGGAAAAACCCCGATTTTCGTGATTTTCAAAGGTCGATATCTCGGCTCCCAATGGAGCTACGGAATCCAGGGTGCCCATCGTGTTCTACGGAAAAAAATACACCAAATAGGGCCTTGTCCGAAGTTTTAGAATCATTTTATCGTGCCGTAATGAACTTTTTTCGCAGGTAACGGCTCATACGGCAAAAAACAAAGTCTTATCCCATGCTGACACGATATCCGCTTGGCATGAGACTCTTTATTTGATCATACGAGCTACTGGGAGTGAAAAAAGTTGATTACAGTTTTTATTACCGACCGTGGTATTTCTGATATTTTAAGCGCCTAAGGGTTGTCCGAGCAGCTCGTGGCAACCACGAACGATGAATCAACTCTGTCGGCAATGTCGGAATCTTTTTTTCTCCCCCTTTGGCTATTTTTCCTCTACGGGGAAAAACGGACCGCTCGAACTCTCTTTTAAACGATCAAAAAAAAAATGAGCGAGGAAAATCAAGATGATTTTTTTTTTCTGCAAACGAGTAGGTATAACTGACGATAATGTGCAGACGTCGACGTCGAGGCACGCATTGCGGACGTGTTTCATCGGTCTACGTCTCCTTTTATAGATAGCCGGCCCGATCCGTCTTAATCACGTTTTCTCTAATCATCGGCGCGCTCGTTAGAAAATCGTTGCATTAATACATGCTCCGGGCTTGCGCCGGGCCTGCATCCTCGGCGTGGACATCGATACGCGTGCACTAGCGTCAGTTATTTTTTTTTTACAATTTATTTCCGATATTAAAAAAAAAAATCCGGAAACTGCGTGCTCGGACGGCAAAAAATCGACTGTTCTATTTTCTTCGTGACCGTTGATATTTTTGCCGATAACGAATTAGGTTTTCGTAGCCAATGAAAATAAACATGAAAACTTAATTTCCTTTTGGCGGAAATATTAAACAGAGCTGAGCAGTGTTTAAAATATACATGATCTATTTTAGGTACTTTAAATAGTCAAATACTTCTCTGGTATTTACAGTACTTTTTGGATCAATTAAGTATAGAATACAAAGTATTTTTACCCCCGCACCCACATTTGCAATTTTAGAGTGACTGTTAGAACTTCTGGAGCCAAAATACTTGGAAGATGTTAACAGGAAGGAATCCAAAATGTATGGAAAATGTTCGAAAATTCAATTCCAAACGCCAAATTACAGATGTGAAGTACGAATCAAGTTATGATGTAAAATTCCGATTAATGCCACATTTTCATGCGAAGTTGAAACACACAAAGTCAAATTATTAAATAAAGACAGAAAAAAAGGAAATTTCATTGACGTTTACGACGTATTTGAGGAAGTACTCAAACGAGCTACTTATCAGCATATTTTGCGTACAAAAAGTTTTTTATATTTGAAACCCATATGGTATTTCGTATTTTCAGTACTTTCTAGTATTTTGCCCAACTCCGATATTAAGTTTCTCGGAGAAAATAATAAAGGTGATTTTTTACCGAGCGGGATATTACGCGCGTCCTTAAATCGCTCGTTAATCCGTCCCTGCGCGCCCGGTATTCGTACCGCGGCATCCGCAACGATAGCATAGGTAAATAAGTTGGTTTATCCGGCTCGTAACTCCAGGAAAATCATTGCTCCTCTATGACGCAGCAGAATAAACAGGACATCAGACGTATGGTGCATGCGAGGCGGACTGCGCAGTGGCCGGCGATGCAGTGAGATAATACCGCGTGAGTAGGCGTACTCGAGTAACGGGCCGAGCTTGACTATCCACGCATGTGTGTAATCTACGATACAACGCACATAAGACGCTAGCGGAGGTTTCGCTACGTGCGACTATCCGTGCGAACTAAATTGCACGGGGTTTATCAGAGCCCGCAATTACGAACCCAGGTTCGATCGGCTTAACCTTGGGCACGGCTGGCGCAGAAGCGTTAAGGTGAAGTAAAAGAATTTCTTGGAATTTAAATTGGAATTAAATTTTTATTTTATTAATTAATAATTCATAATATTCTATTCAAATCTTCTCGATACTTTAATAATTCAATTCTTCAATTAATAATTCTCTTCTTAAATATTCAATCTGCAAAAACGAAAGAAAGTATTAAGTGTGACGATTTAATGATTTTTAATGAATTTTAGATTTTTGAATTTCATTTTCTTTAGTCCGGGCATAAATGACGGAGCGAAAGATTCGCAGCTGGAGCTTGCGAAGAGACTATTGAGAGTGGTCTGAAATACTTTCAGAGTTGTCACTGGCAATTTATGATTTTTAAAATTTTTCATATGGCGATTAAAAATAAAATCCATTTTCTATCTGGAGAAAACGCCCGGTTCTTTTTTTTATGTCGGCCGAACATCCGGTTCGATAAATTTCCGATAGTTTAAAATTGGATTAGTAAACATCTCAACTCTCGGATCTGCCCTCGGAGAAAATAATCATAAACTCCGAAGAAAAATCTCCAGACGACTGCGAAGTCGAGTCCGGATTCATCCCCGACCATCCGACGAAGTAGTTGTCCGGATCCCCGCGCCGCCGCTCGTCCCGCGATTTTGCTTTTTTTTCCTCTCTGGGTGGACGCGTGCCACGGCTTCCGAACGGTTTACGGCACGCACAGTACGCGGTCTCCCTCCTGCCGGGACTTTGAACTGGCCAAGACGCTCTCGTTCTTTCGTACTCGCTGGCGCACTTTATAAATGCCTATACAGGGTGTCCCCGAACTCGAGCCCAAAATTACCAAACCAAATTTTCAGTTCCATGTTCCATTTTCGTTAAATAAAAAAAAAATCGAACTTCCAGCGCCAGTCGAGCCTTTGTGAGACCTATCGATGAACAGACGGTTCTCAGTGCGCAGGCGCCACTCGCTGCGGCCGGTTTTCCAGCGCTCCCATTGGCTGGCGGTCCCGATTCGATACTAATCGACTCTCGAAGTCGTCCCGCACGCATGCGCAATCCCCGCTAGACGTTTCACTATGTCTGCTTAGAAACCCACGCATTTAATCGAATTACTGGCCTCGCCGGACTGTAGTCCACGACGTCGCGGCTTTGATTCCTGTTTCAACCTCTCGGTGTTTTTCCCGGACTGTCTAGTACCATTTTAAAAAGGCAGTAGAAACATTATTCTTGGGGCTTAAGGGTATGGACCCGTTTTTAACTCCTTATTGACCTTTTTTATCGACGTACCTAGACGATTTCTTAGTTTCAATTTAGAGTTATCAATATGCTACGCATATGCTCCAAATCGTGTTAGACTATAATATTGAGATACAAGTTTCGAAGCGCAGCCGAATTTTCATTAATAACGAACAAGGAATTAAGAAAATCGAATGTTACAGTTCGCGAAAAAGTTAACGTAGCGTCACGATTAACCCACGTTTCGATGTTCTTAATTTCATGGTATATTTCAACCGAAATTGAAGTGCACGCCAAAGCGTTTATGGATATCATTAAGTCGATTCTAAAAAATCGACTTAATGATATGTAAAAGTCGAAACATATGCGTAGCATATTATGTAAGGTCGATTCTACGCAATCGCACCGTTCCATCGGTAAAACAGGAAGGACCAGCAGCCTCTCAAGCTCATGACACGATTTGGTTAATCGATTCAATAAAAAAGCCGATATGACACTATTCAGTGGCACTGGCCAGCTACAAATGTTCTCTACGTGATAACGTTGGTCGGTGCGGTTATACCTGTGGCCATTCCGGTTCTCCTTTAGCACGGTGCCTGGATAAATTGTCAAAGAAGAAGAAGAAGAAGCATTTCTGGTCTCAACATTGGACGATGAGGATATAGATTGGAGAACCGGCTGGCGCAGGTTCAAAAAATAAAAAGGCGGGAAAGTCTATTCCGGTCTTTTGTCACACCCTGTATGTTTCTATATCTGCCGTTTCGCTTTCTCGTCTTTCTCTCTCAGTCGCGCCCGGTCCCACCGTTCACTCGACGGTCACCGAGACTCTCGGGCACGGAGCTTCGGTGTCTTGGCTCGGGCTCTCGGCTTTAGTCCCGGTCCGACGCGATGCCGGATCACCGGTCACCAGCTCGATTCTCGTCGGCTATCGAAGTATCGAACGTTCGCGCTTTCCCGGCGATTCCGGATCGCCACTGTAGCTCTTTCGACCGTCGCTGATGCGCGCCAAGACGACATCGCAGGTACCATCGTTTTCCGGAAGTCACGTGACCCTGACGCATTCGATCCAAAGTCCTCTGGACGTTGAGTCACCTCGACGAATTACCCCAAAGTTCAAGGACACTAGATCTGCTCGCTACCGGACATCAAAACCTCAACCTCAATACGATACATCTTAGTGGTTGGGAAAACCTTCGCCAATTTGGGTTACTTTCCTTGTTTGTTCTGGATTCGTCATTCCTAGTGGTTTTCTCTTCCGGACCAAGGAAAACAAAATACAAAGAGATCGTCGGATTCCGTGTCGTTCAGTTTTCGTGAGCTTCTTTTTGGATTCCACCAACGGTTACTTGGTTACTTGATTTTTGACTGCAAACGTTTGACACTTTGGTGCTTCGTGCTGGAAACGACACTTTTCCTTTCTTTGCGTGTCCATTTCTTCTTTGTTCTTGATTCGTAATTCTTGATGGTTTTTACTTTGGACTAAGTAAAGCAAACTGGGACGCGATTGTCGAATTTCCGGTCGTCAAGTTTTACCATGTTTCCTTTTGGATTCTGCCGACGATTGTTTGATTTTTGACCGCAAATGGTTATCACTTTGGTGCTTTGTGCTGAACACGACACTTATGGCGCTGCAGCGTTCCGCATCGCGTCTCGCGCTCTGACAGCTGTCGCAGCTAGTGTTACCTTCTGGGAAAATCAGAGACAAAGCGCGGATAACGAAGAAGCGCGCTCTGGCTCGGAGAGTTAAGTTCCCGGACAGCTGTTTGAGTTGTTTCCCGGTGGAATCAAAGACGACAACGCTGAACCGGACCAGAGTGGCATCTTGATTGGCGGGCAACGTTCTTCTGACTTTGGGTGGCTTTTGGCACATCATTTCTCCAAACTGCCCGGACTGCTTTCCGACAGCAAAGTGCCCAGTGTAGAACTGAAAGCGGAGACAAAAAGAAAAAGTTTGGTGCCTTTTCAACCGGTCAAACCATTTGATTGGGTGCATTGATCCGACAGCTGTTGGTCACACCTTGGTGGTCCGCGCTTGGAAGACGGGCGAGCGGTTGCGAAAGAAAAGTAAAAGGATCGAGGATCGGTCAGATCGTCAAAGGCGGAAATATGAGGGCAACCGTGCAGACCAGAAGCGCCAAGCCTTTCCGGAGGAGCGTCACAGCGCCGGAAGTACCATCGGGCATCGATTATGGTCGCCGATTGGTAAGTCTATTGCTAATTTTCCGTTTTATATTTTTCAATAATTTATATGCAATTGTAAATATTCGTCAAACATAAAGTTACGCCGATTTTTATAGAAATGACTGGAACAAGATTTTCAGGTTGAACAAAAGCAAAGCATAAAAAGGGATTTGATTATTTTGCAAGCAAGTTCGCTCAAAACCAATGGATTTTTGCGTCCATGATGTCTGGTTCGGTTGGAAGAAGTGTTTTCAAGCCTGCCCGGTCTTGCTTCTCGTACTGGTTACTCGACTGTACGGTGTCGAAGTGAGGTCGTTGCGCCCCGTGAGCGTTCTATTCTCGTATACGTGCTACACTCTAGTCCTGCGCCGCTTTACGCCCAAATTAATTTGCCTTCCCTTCACCAACGAGTCTTCTCGGTTTTTATTCTACCGTAAATTTCGCCGAGCGACTCTGCGCGTCTCTTTATTAGGATTACACTCTTTTCAACTTCGCCCGTGTCGCCGATTTTGTTTGGATGCCAAAAACACAATGTAAAAAAATCGGAACTGAAACCCAAGACACAACAGTTTTCATTACCGACAGCGGTATTAACATCCTCTTATGTTTTATTCCATTTCACGGCCAGTAGTCGAAAGTAGTTAATGACGCCACCGCTGGTGGCGCGCGCGGCGCCGCAGTGGCGCCCCCAGCGGTAGCGTCATCAACTGTTTTCCATTACCGGCCGTAGAAGGCAAAACGCGACACGTCTTCAACATTTCGATGTTTTCTATACATATTACGAGATGGATATCTCGTTACCGAGCGGTTTGTACTTGCTCAACAACTAAACTAGACGCGCCGAAGAATTGCGCCAATGGGAGGCCATAAATTTCGCGAGGGTCCGAGCGTGTGCATTGATATGCGTGCATGTAAGGTGTCCGTGTGGACGGCTGTGCACCACAGTGTAACACGGTGGTCACGTATCGGTACCGAGCGCACGTGCTTATCGCCGATCGTGACTCGGCGAACACGAGTTGGCGAACAAACCGACAAAGAATTATTTTTATCACTCCGTTGAAAAAAAATTGCCGTTGCCTCGGTGAGGCAATGCCTGCGATTGCGGACAAATAGTTTTATTGACACTGCGTCTTGAAATGGTAAAATTGCCATTCCGGATGAAAAACATTAGCTGCTAAACGCGACCGTGCGGATGCTCGTATATGGTCGTGCAAAATCTGCATAGTAACGAAGGACACTCACGGGGTGACCTTACCAACCTTGCATACCATAAATTCAATTTTTTTTACTCTCATCTATCTTTTTTTTAAAGAATAATTGTTTCATTAGAAAAAAAAAATAATACACTGTGAGTATTACATTATAGTTCCGTGCACTCGTGATCCATCGCTGCGTCGCGTTGACAGAAACTGGACACTGCTCACTTGATACGCCGGGTGAAGCGATACAAAGTAGTAATAAACTGCGCACGTACGATCCCTCGATGTCGAGGCCTCTCGCCGTTCGTAACGTTCCTTGTTCCTTATCATAGACACATGCTGAGACAGCTCGACAGCACTAGCTTGATATTCGATGTATCTATCGCCTCCATCGCACACACTTCACGGTCTTCAATCACTTTTCACTTTGTATTATAGATCATAACTCAATAAACCTGTGGGGAAAAAAATCAAGAAATCATCTATGTTAATGACTTTTGAGTTTGTTAAAGACATTATCATTATCATATTATCATTATCAACGGCTTGAACGCCTTCGAAAGACGTGTTCAAAGTTGAATGAAGATTGCGTTAAATATTCGTGGAGAATCGGTAGTCGAAGGACGCGACGTATCGAAGGAGCGTCTATCCTCGGCGACCTCGTTCGATGTCCCGCGAGCGGCCAATCGCGTTTCGCGGCAACAGCAGCAGCAGCGCCGGGTTGTTCGGTCCCGGATCACATCCGGTCGCCCACGCGAAATCGGTTCTCCGGTGGTTTTCTGTACCGCGGTCCCAGCGGGAACGGCAGCGACAAGCGCAACAGTCGCCGCTTGCGAGACGCGATTTCATTCATGCGCGACCCACTTGAATTTCATTCAACGCGCCCCGACGCCTTTCTATCTCTGGCCGGCCTGGAGATCGCCGCGGGCCATCGCCGACTATTTCTACCGGCGCGAGCTCCCTCGACACTCTGTGGGCAACGTCGCGAAAATCATATTTACATCTGCAGGCGGACATCCAAACGAGAGCGAAGAGCAAGGTGCTTCTAACCGGCTACCGTTTCCGTTTATCGACACTGCACAGTGCGAAAAATTAAATGGAAAATCGAATTTATTTTCTGGAGGGTTCTTATTGTCATTGATTGGCAGGGTAAAAGGCTACACGACCCCTCTTGGCAATTGGAATCTCCGGGGCTAAAGCCTGGTAAAATCGCAGCGTGGTAAATTGTAGCCTGGTAAAATATACAGCCTGGTCAAATTGCAACCTGGTCAAATTGCAGCCTGGTAAAACTGCAGTCAGGTAAAATTGCAGCCTGGTAAAACTGCAGTCAGGTAAAATTGCAGCCTGGTAAAAGTGCAGCCTGTCAAAATTACACCCTGGTAAAATTTTCAAGGGTCGAATCGTGCCAAATGTGATTTTACAGCCTGGTAAAATGTTCAAGGGTTAAATCGAGCCCCGATGTGGCTTTTGCAATCTGGAAAAATTTGTAAGTGTTAAATCGGGCCCCGATGTTGTCCGCGAATGCAGAGAACTGCCGAATTCCGCAGGACAGCTGGCGTCTGGACGATGCATCTCCGGCACGAGCCGCACGAAGAACAACACCGCTGAAACTCCGGACGAATTATCTCCGAGATATTCTGGAATTCGGGTCAGCCCTAGTTTCCCCGATTGCCCGAGCCGTCCCGCCGACGAACACTGACCGGCTCGTTTATTCGTCGCGTTTCGATGATTTACGAGCGGCACTTACGGGTCGCGACACTCGCGATTTCAATTCGTGGACATCGCAACGCTGCAGCGACGAGTCCGAGGCGGCTGAGATCAGAGAGAATTCTGGCGCGAGAGAAAACAACAAAAAAAAAACAACACCCGCAATTCCTCTTCGAACGCTGTCGAGGAGAAAAATGAAAGATCGCGAACTCGTCTGCCACCTACTTGAGCGATAATTTTTCCGACTCCCATGTGGAACTTCACTCGGCGACGTTTTCAGACTTTGACGACCCCGCGGGTCAATTGGGAGATGCCGGACAAGTCGGACACTGTATCGTTCGGACCACCCGTTTCGCAGGCGCGGGATGTGCGTTTCGTCACTTCCCAGTCGCCGCTTTCGTTAAATCGCTTCGCTCGTCATGAAGAGATCTGAACGGCATTGGTCGACGGTCCGTTGATGATATGTCGGTGCACAATATAAATGTATAAATCTTTGATATCTGTATTGTAAATTAACATACACTTACTACCACTTCAAAGGACTGAGAATGAGAATGTGAGTAAAAATTTAAATTTCAATTACCCCCGCGTTTTCCGGTGCCGCAATTTTCGGTAACTTCGCTCGTTCAACCCTTAAGGGCAACCGCAACATATTTACATCATAAAAAAAATGTGTTGTTTCCTCCGAAAGATTTTAGCACCTTTGACGAAAATTGATTACTTTCTTGTTACCGAAGGTCGTAATTCGTTTAACCCTTAAGGGCGACCGCAACATTTTTACATCATCAAAAAAAATGTGTTGTTACCTCCGAAAGATTTTAGCACCTTTGACGAAAATTGATTACTTTCTTGTTACCGACCGAGCGACTGGGTGAGGCCGGAGGGTCGGGTCTCTCGCGTTCACCTCGAGTCGAGATCTCCGCGGGTCTAATCAACCCCCGACCAGTTATACAACACTGTATCCGACAATCGGCTAACGAGTCGTATTCTCGGGTCAGTTGGTCGCGCAAAGTGACTCGTGACTGACGTACGCGATGGATGCACACGGTGCAACCCGGCCGTCTCGGCGGACTCCCCGAGCCGAACGGGTGGTCTCTCGCGGTGATGAACGACCCAGCGAGAAAACAAGCTCGAAGAAAGCGACATCGGACTCTCGGCCGTTGCACAATTGACCCACGCAGAAACGCTCAACAAATTGGCATAATAAGTTGATGGGAAAGAGGCGAAAGAATCGCTTCATGCAAATTGGACGCCGCATAGTTTTCAGAAATACTCCTTCAATAATCCGTCGCAGGAAGAAAATGAAAATTGCAATCACTCGTTCGAAACTACGTCGCACGAAAATGAAGAATACATTTTCTTTAAATACTCGGTCGTAGGAAGCAACAAAAAAAAGTAAATTAATACAACAACAATACTTACCAGTCGCGTCATCAGTGTCCGTATTCTGGTCGATGAATTATCTACCTGTCCAATATGCCGCACGTGTGCTTAGGTGTAAACGATACTGACAAATACGCCTTGTATCAGTGAACTCACGTTCAGGTATTTCTGACTTATTACCTACAATTTATTGTTTCTCCGTACCGGACAATACTTAATGTTATCAATATTTTACTTCTATTATTCTACTTCTCGGACTCGATGAATCGTTGCATCTACGGCTGAGAAGCAAAGGGGCGCAACTCGAAGGCTTTAACATGGGATTTACGCCCTTCTGATTCTCATCGCTTGGAATCCTCTCGCCTCGCATGCAGATGAGGGATGCAAGACCTATTGGAGTTCTGCGGACCGTCTAACATGAACACTTCTTAGATAAACAATAAATTGATCGCGCGCTGCAACGCGCCAGTTTGCCCATTATTATTTATTGGTTCTTCTTATTCGATGATCTTTTTTTTTTTAATTAATTATCGTATGTCACGCATGTCCTTTCAAATCTACCACCTTCGTTATTCTTATTTCTTTTCTTACATATTATCTCGCATGCCTCGCGGTAATAAATTATTGCGCCGAAGCTACCGTGAGCTCGCGACAAGCGGCAATTATATTATTTCTTGTTGGAGATAACTGAAAGTCACTCGCAATACGCACGTCTACACCGCCGGTACCATACTGGCCAACATTACCGACAGTCTCAAGAAATTCCGTTTCCGGTCCGCGAACACATATATATATTTTACATCTCCTTTTGTCCCTTACCCCTGCTCTCTCAGATCGCGACCACGTCGTCTTTTCTTATCCGTGCGCAAACAAAAGTTATCGGTCTCCGAATTACGCATCTCGCTGTATCCATCGATATCAACGAATAAACATATTTACGCAAAAATAAACAATCATTTCGCACCCATATTCCAACAGGTTATGGGCCCAGGGCGTAATAATTGCGGTTTGAAAAGTCAGTGAGTGTTGTGAGGTTATGTTCGCGAGGTCTCGTTTTCAACAGAAAACTGGAGACTAAGGACCTTTTAAAGTATTGCTTGCGAACTTTCGAGAGTGCAACAATGACCTCACCTACGTTCGGATCGGCCCGCATCGAGGTTTTGACAAAAGAGAACTACGATACGTGGAAAATACAAGTCGAAGCGTTGCTAACCAAAAACGACCTGTGGGAGTATGTCAGCGGGGAAAACGTGCTTCCAGCCGCGGTCGACGGCGATGATGGTGTGACTGTCGCCCGAAATACCTGGAAAAAATACGATAAGAAGGCCAAATCGGACCTAATTCTGTCGATCCACTCTTCCGAGCTTAACCAAATACGTGGCTGCAGCACCTCACGCGAGGTATGGCTCAAACTTGAGTCTGTGTATGCGTCGAAGGGCCCGGCGAGGAAGGCGACACTCCTAAAGCAGCTAATGCTACAGCGTCTACAGGAAGGAGCTGACGTAAGAGACCACATGGCACGTTTCTTTGAGGCAGTCGACAAGCTTACGGCGATGGACGTACAGGTCAATGGAGATCTATTATCGATTATGCTGTTGTACAGTTTACCAGCCAGTTACGATAATTTCAGAGTCGCGATTGAGTCGCGTGACGACCTCCCTACCCCTGAAGCCTTGAAAGTAAAAATCCTCGAAGAGAGCGAGGTTCGGCATCAGGCGGAGAGTGTTGAAGCGGCGAGCGCTTTGGCTACGAATCGAAATGGGAACGGAGGCAGACGAAGGCAACGGAGGCGAGGAAACAACACGAACAACAACGTTCCGGACTCAGAGGACTCACCGAAGATACGTTGTTACACGTGTGGAGTGGTCGGACATAAGTCGCCGGACTGTCCCGATAAGAAGAATGACAAACCCCGCGGCAAGCCGAAGCAGGCTGCGAACACTGTCGACGACTCCTTCGCCGTTTGCTCAGTTGCGGTCCCCGAGGTCAACCCCGCGCTGCGAGGCATTGGAGCACCCCCTTCGAGACCATGGATACTCGACAGCGGATGCACGTCCCACTTATGCGGCGATCGAGGAAGCTTCGATTCGATCCAGTCGTCGATCCAAGGCAAATTAAAATTGGCTAGTCATGCATCGACCGAGGTAAAGGGTTCTGGTGCAGTAAAGCTGTCCGTTACCGGTAATACATCTCCGCGATTAATCGAGTTTAATAATACGCTTTTCGTTCCTGATTTGAGGACCAATCTGATCTCGGTAGCGAAGATCACGGATAAAGGACATAGAGTCGTGTTCGACGCGGATGCCGCTATGGTCACCGATCTTCAGGGCCATGTTAAACTCACCGCAGATCGAAGGGGCGACTTATATTATATACGCGAGGATGCGGAATGCGCTGCGGCTACTCCGGAGATGGGACCATCGGAATTGAAGAAGTGGCATGAGCGTCTCGGTCACCTGAATGTCAGGGATTTAATCAACGTCGTGGGAAAAATTGTCGGACCGGATGCCGTCGCTGGAAATCAACAGGATGTATTGGATTGCGAGATTTGCCACAGGGGAAAGATGACGACTGTACCGTTCCCCAGAGGCACTGCACCGTGCACCGAGCTTCTGAAAATAGTCCACTCCGACGTTGTCGGCCCTACGCGCGCCCACTCGCAGAGCGGGGCGAGATTTTTCGTCACTTTCGTGGATGATTCGTCAAGATGGTGCGAGGTTTATTTCTTGAGTCAGAAGAGCGGCGTGCTGGAAGCTTTCAAGATGTATAAGGCTCACGTGGAGAAACAGACGGGGAGGAATATCAAGTGCCTTCAATCCGACAACGGCAGGGAGTATCTTAACAAGGATTTCGACGCTTTGCTCGCGACTTGCGGAATCGAGAGAAGGTTGACGGTTCCACGCACGCCCCAACAGAACGGGATTGCAGAGCGAATGAATCGCACCCTTCTCGACATGGCGAGGTGCCTCTTGTTGCAGTCCGGCCTACCTCCTACGTTCTGGGCTGAGGCGGTGGCGACGGCCTGCCACGTTCGAAACCGCTGCCCCACCAGTGCCTTAGCAGGCGCAACGCCATGTGACATCTGGCTCGGAGCACCGCCTAGACTGGATCACATGAAGATTTTTGGATCCGCCGTTTTCGTCCTGGATAAGGACGCGAGTAAGGATAAATTCGTGGCGAGATCTAATAAAGGTATTTTTGTAGGCTATCCCCGGGAATCAAAGGGATATCGCGTATGGTTCCCCGAATCGAGGAAGTTTGTCGTTGCCAGAGACGTCAAATTCCTGGAGAAATCTTTCGAGGCCCCCGAAAGTTCGAGCAATTTTGATTTCCTGGAGGAGCCAGATCGACGACGTATCGTGGAGCCGGACGACAACGATGTTCCGTTCGTGGACGTCGAACTCATGGCCACACAACCGGCAACCCCCGTGCCACCTCGGACAGCCGGCCGTTCAGTACACGAACTGCCCGCAGGCGTACCAAACGCACCCCGGGGCCGGGGCAGGCCGAGAATCCTCCGTACCGGGAGTCGTGGTCGACCGAGAAAATTGTACCAGTCGTCCCATAGCACTGGCGCAGACGATCCGGATATCCCGCCCGTGGTACCCAACGACGAGCTCGTCGACGACGTTTTCGCCGGTGCAGCTGAAATTTCCGTCCAAGAAGCTATGGAGTCGAGGGAGAAGGATGAATGGGAGTCCGCTATCCAATCGGAAGTCAGGAGTCTCGTCAAAAACGATACGTTGGAGATTATCTCGAGGAAGAGAGGGCAGAACGTCGTCGGCAGTCGGTTGGTTTTGACCAACAAATACGGGCCGAGCGGATCTGTCCAACGTCGGAAGGCGCGCATCGTAGCAAAAGGGTACAGCCAGAAATATGGCGTGGATTATCACCAAACCTTTGCACCGGTTGCACGTCTCGAGACCATACGGCTATTGATGGCTATTGCCGTGCAATATAGACTCAAAGTTCACCAAATCGACGTGGTGACCGCGTATTTGAACGCACATCTGGAAGAAGAGGTTATTATGGAGATACCAGAGCGCATGGAAGAGGCGCTCGAAAAGATAGCTCACACCGAAGAAGAAGATCCGGCGATTACACAAAGAGCAACCGCGATGCTCGAGTCACTACGCGCTGGAGGAAACGCCTGTAGGCTGAACAAAGCCCTCTACGGGCTTCGGCAATCAGGGCGTCAATGGCATGCAAGATTGGACGAAAAACTGAGGGGCCTTTGCCTCAATTCGACGAAGGGAGACCCATGCCTGTACGTAGCACGCCGCAGCTCCGATATCCTACTGTTGCTGATATACGTGGATGACATTCTCATCGCATCGCGAGATTCAACATGGATTGAAGAAATCAAGCGCGGCCTGAAAGAAGAATTCGACATCAAGGATCTCGGCTTAGCAACGTACTGCTTGGGACTCGAAATAAACCAAGGCGAGGGCGAGATAACGCTCACCCAGAGCGGATACACCATGGACATACTCCGCCGCTTCGGAATGGAAAACTGCAACCCCATCGCCACACCAGCAGAGCTTCGCGCAAATCACAAGCAAACAGACGAAACGCGGAGCACAGAAAACTGGCCTTACCGCGAACTCATCGGCGCGCTTCTGTATCTGGCCGTCGCAACACGCCCAGATATCGCCAACACAGTATCGAGACTTGCACAGTTCACGAGCACACCTGAGAGAAGCCACTGGATGGCGGCTAAGCGGGTCCTGAGATACCTGGCAGGCACGATTCGAATGGGTCTGATGTACACACCGATGGACCAACCCGTCCTTGGGTACTCCGACGCAGATTGGGGCGGTGACCTCGACGATCGAAAATCTTACAGCGGTTATGCTTTCCTGATGAGCGGCGCCGCAGTAACGTGGAAATCGCAAAAACAACGATCCGTTGCGATGTCTTCAACCGAGGCCGAATATGTAAGCCTGTCGGAAGCGGTCAAAGAGGCTTTGCACCTTCGAAGCCTCCTCATCGAAATCGGGATGGACGAATTGGCTGAACCAACGATATACATCGACAATCGCGGAGCTCAGTACCTGGCAAACGATCCGGTATCGCATACTCGTCTAAAACACATCGATATACGGTACCACTTCACGAGGGATGCTGTCCAGAGCGGTCTCGTGAAGCTCAACCATGTTCCGACCGATCAAATGGTCGCGGACGTGCTCACCAAGGCACTGCCACGTGTCAGTCACGAGAGATGCACGAAGGATCTGGGCCTCGAGACGATGGGAGAGATGCCGTCAAAATAGCGTGCGCATTGAGGGGGCGTGTTGGAGATAACTGAAAGTCACTCGCAATACGCACGTCTACACCGCCGGTACCATACTGGCCAACATTACCGACAGTCTCAAGAAATTCCGTTTCCGGTCCGCGAACACATATATATATTTTACATCTCCTTTTGTCCCTTACCCCTGCTCTCTCAGATCGCGACCACGTCGTCTTTTCTTATCCGTGCGCAAACAAAAGTTATCGGTCTCCGAATTACGCATCTCGCTGTATCCATCGATATCAACGAATAAACATATTTACGCAAAAATAAACAATCATTTCGCACCCATATTCCAACATTTCTCGATGCACAATGGATAATAGCGGTGTCGCGCATTATTCGCCCACGTGTTTGTCGTTCCCCCTTCTCGTCCGGCTCGTCCGAACCGTCCGATTAAATATGAATATTAAATACGATACAATTACACATGATATAATTATATATAAAATTTTATGTGATTCATTTCGTTAATAGTACTTTTTTAAAAATTACTGTATGGAATCCGGAGAATGCGCGACTTTTTAATCTTTGATTTCTCATTGCAATTACCCAACGCATAATTTATCCGAGACTCGACCAGTTCCTCTTCTCCGGTCGTTTAATTTTATTTACTTTGTTTTATTTTTTTTTTCATTATTACCACGCTAATAAATTATAAATCGTCGATAATCGATGATCGATGATCGAGAGACCTTGTCCCAGTAAATATATTCCGTTATAGCCAATACCATAAATTGAAAAGAAAACATACGTATAGAAATGGCAGTAAATGTAAATTAATTTTTTTTTGAGTGTGACATTTTAAGATCGACGTGAGACGAATTCGAGCGTGCCGTTAACGACATTGCGGAATAATCGGGAGGACAATCGAGGCCAGCGAACAATTCCGGGCTCCTGGAACGCGTTCCAATTGCCGAGCAAATCCGCCTACCGTGACTATCAACATTGCGGGCCGCGTTCGCTCCGTTCCTATCGCAATTGCAATTGCACTCGCGCAATGGCAATAGACGACGTCGGACGTGAATACAAAAACGAGAATAAACACACAATAACCGTCGGAATAATTAAGTATGATTGATAGAACAAAACGGGCGTCGACGCATGCGCAGTAACTCACCGTACGCGCATCAGCTGTTCGCGACTTTTATTGTTTCCACGAATTTACACGACCTACGCAATATTCATTAGTCCGAACGCGACTCGCGCCTCGGCGGATCATTGAGGAATGGATTGTAGAAAAAAACTGTATATGTAACTTACATACTTTGTATTTAACTATATTTATATTTAGTTTCTTTTATAATTTTTTTTTGCGGTTTTGGTTTGTTTTTTTTTTTTTCATTTTATTTTTGTGCGGTTTATGTTCGTCGCGATAGTTGCAGAGCTGGGCGGTATTTTGCATGTACATTAGCTATTTTAGGTATTTTAAATACTCAAATACTTATCTGGTATTTAAAATAGTTTTTGGGGAAATTAAGTGTAAAATATAAAATATTTTTAGACCGACCTTCGCATTTGCATTTTGAGAATAATTGTGGGAATATCCGGAGCCAAAATACTTGGAAGACGTTGAGAGGAAGGAACAAAAGTTTTGTGTAAAATTTTTGAAAATTTCATTGCAGAATACCTAATTACAGATGTGAAATAAGTATAAACTTCCAATATACAATTCTGAATAATGCCAAATTTACTTGCGACTTGAAAATACAAAGTCATCACGTCATAAAAAAAAAATGTTAAATAAAAATTGAAATTTTGTGATTTAGATGGAAAACATTGGGTTGAGAGTAAAATGATTGTTATATTGGTGATCCGCGGGAAAAAATGCATCGGATATAGGCTTGATGTGCTGATGTGACGACCGATGTGAAGACCGATGAGACGACCGATGTGACGACCGACTTGATGACAAATGTGACGACCGATGTGTCACATCCGATATCTGTCAGGATTAATTCGCGGGATTTTTCCTAGACACAGAGAACCATTATTGGCGTCCCGATGACATTACAGACTCTTTTTTTAAATCGGAGGTTGCTCACTATCACAATTGGTATCTCACAATTGCGGCCTTTTCCGGATTCACGCTCGTTAATTTTCCGACTCCTGAGGGGGGGATCGCGAATACTTGGGCGCGCGTGTTATCGATTCATCCCGATCTACGGATTATGTTCATTGCCGCAGAGCTGTTCGTACGTAACGCCGACAGGCGTTGATGCATGCTCCGCCGTAAGTGTTACTATGTCGGGACTCGTATATATTTCTCGTTCCACCGTCCACAAAGTTGTACGTAACGCGATTTCCGCTAACAAACTGGACGACGTAACTGTCGTCGCGGCTGCGACAATCGCGAACTGTGCTGAGGAGAACACGAACGTGCCACGATAAAATGTTGATACAAATCCAAAGTACAATAAATCAAATATTTTATTTATGAAAATAAATAAAATAAAAACATTTGATCCAGTTCATGGAATTCTTTTTTTTCACATTCAATCCCAGGCGATTTACATTGCGATCTGACAAAATCCGCCGCGCAGCTCGACAATGGGAGCCGAGTGGGAAAAAATGGAAGAACCGTGATTGCAAAATGGAAACGTAGAGGAGGAAAAAAAGGTGGCAACGTCGTTGAGCGGTAAAAAATTAACGGCGCACGATCAAAGCAAAAGGGTCTCTGTGTGGTTCACTGTGACTGTGTCAGGGACAAGTCTAGTCATTTATAAGCCGGCGTTGGAACGTCGCCGGTACATATTGTACAACACATCGCGTATGTAATCCTTCTGCGGTCCATGGATGAGCCTGTTCCCTCACTTCGCGCTACAGCGGTCTCGTATTAATACAACGTCGCGCAAAAATAATAAGTGGAATAAATAATAAGTGCGTCTGTAAGAGTCGCGGGAATTTCCAGCGTTTCTAATCTCTACATCACTGAATGTTAACGCTTTTCCGCTCACGTAGGAAGTTTAATAACCGACGGCGCGCGGAATCGCGCCGGGAGTGCATCATTTTCATGAATGCAACGCATTGTGCCCGTGGACTCGGTTTACCTTGTAATTTGTCAATGTACGTTTCGAGACGCGTTCGCCGCTTCAAATTTTTCAACCCTTTCACTTTTCGTCGTTCGCTTAGAATTAAAAAAAATGTCCGTCTTAGGTTTTTTGAAATCATTGCAATCGCGATGAAAAAGTATCACAATAAGGTGATGGTGAAATAAAAACGAAACGATTGTTAAAATAGAAATTCAATTATTCTTATTATTTTTTTAAAAGACAATTTACATTAATAATAACTAATTTTATTTATTCAATTATATAATTTCTAATAACATTTTGTCATAAAATCAGTTTTGTTCTGAATAAATTTTTTTGTACAGTAATTTTTATTGTCAATCAAATTTTTTTTTACAAGGTAATTTTAATTATTAATTTTTAATTTTCTGAGCTCCCTCATCGGCCGAGAATTGTTCGAGTTGAGTGAGGCGAGGGCGGGAGAGACGAACCGACGTTCGAGATTGGTCAATTATTTAATGAGCGTAAAGCTCAATCTCCTAGTAGATTTTAGGGCTCGGATAGTTGATTTTACGAGGCGCTATTTGGCGAAAATTATGAGCCGGCGTGTTACGCAACGGGGATTTTTTTTTTTTTTTTATTGTGCTCGTACCGAGGCATGCCGTAGGTGGCAGCTCGCGGCGCGTACTAAAAATTATCGGTACTATGGGATAACAAACGAGACAGAAAGAGCCGTCAGTCTCGTTCCGTTATGTCCGGAGTACGAGGCGCGTACGTAGGTATGCATCACCTACGCTCTAACGAGAATTGATGTTTCCGACGATTATTCTTAAAGACTCGCGTTCCCCGAGATATCCTTCCTCGGGGCAGGAAATTACCTTACGGACCGACTTATCCTGTGGCCCCGTTATGAAGAATTATAAAAAATAAAAAAATTGTTTAAATGAAGCAAAAAAAAAAAAGAGAAAAAAAAACGGAACAATAATAATTAAGAATAATAGCTCGACCCGTCGACGGGACGAGGCTGATTCGCACGTCCACGTTACCGCGGTAAAGAGTTCTTGACGAGAACCGGAAGCCACATATATATGTGTGTGTATATGTATTTTTTTTTTTTTTATAAAAGAATCAGCACTTGGCGTATTTATCTCAAATACGAAAAGTGTGGACTCACCTTGGCGTAATTAAAAAAATATATTTTGCGCTTCCCGGCGTTGCCTGAGGTGCTTTTGATTTGGGGCTTTTCATTTTTTAAACACGACTGCGCATGCGCACGGTCGGTTTTTTTTAACAAAAATTCATACCAGAAACCGACCGTGCGCATGCGCAGTCAAGTTATAGCAACCACGCATGCGCACGGTCGTTTTTTGTAACAATTCGTATCGGAAAACGACCGTGCGCATGCGCAGTCACATTATAATAAAAACGCCAAATCGAAATCGCTTCTGGAAACGCGGTTTTGGCAAGATAGCGGACGTAGCGTCCGGCGTGATGACTGACATTATAATTTTTTTCTTTTTTTCGCCATATTTAGCAATACACTGGGCCAGCGGTGCCGACTGTTTCGAAGCGGTAACAAAAGTTGCGCAACATCCTCGGCACTTTTATTGTGGCTCGTCTTGCCGGACAGATTGCTCTTTCAGCGTTATTCGATAGGGCCGCGCATGCGCCTAGCGAAGAATGATGGAGAAATAATTCGAAGCTGCGTGGGACAAGCGGTTACTTAGGTGTTCTATAATCTGTGCGATACAATGTCGTATCCGTGTACCGGAAACGGAAACCCAGAGCTGACGGCTCGAAACTCGCTTGTACCGTCTTGGAAATCAACTATTATCCCGTGGGCCGGATCGGCGAGGATACGCCAGGCCCATTAATCTTCATCGAGGCCTCGTACATCATAAAATCATATTTTTGTAATTATCGTTTTATTTTTGCGGCCGTAGAATCGTGGTGCAAAAAAAGCTCATACACCTGCCTCGACTACACTATAACTGTGACATAATCGGTGATTTGGATAACGGGATTTGAATTTTTTTTGGTAAGAGACTGGAATAAAATTCGTATGAAATTTAATGTACTGGTGCTGGAAGTTTTTACACCTAAAATGGTATATTAAATTTCATAGAAATTTATAGTAAATTTATATTATTAACTTCATAAGCTTTAGAAATACTTTAGTTTTAATAATTAGTTTAAATAACCTTTTAATTCACTGCAAAAGTATATTAATTTCTCATCATGATTACACATTAAATTAACCATTTTTTTTTAACAATGTGGATGCCCAACTATGAATTTTTTTTTAATCGGCGTGGCCATACAGTGGGAAATGGGGAACGGGAAATGGGAATGTAACGACCCAATTATATTTAAAACTGCTCGTTACTCCACAGTAGCTAAAAAAAATTGCTGATCGGAATTCGTTTGATCGAATGTACTGGTCGCGTGCGTAACCGGAAGTGCGAAGGTAGGTCGGACGGACTGCTGAGTTGTCGCATATATCGCGGGTGCGCGTGCGCGAAAACGGCCACAACAAAGAATCATTAAATGAAAAAAAAAAAAAAAACTTCAATCGACGCCGTAGAAAATCGCTGATCGGATCCTCGGAGCAGCGATGCTCGACCTGGTATTCTGGACGCGGAAACTGCGTACCGTGCAAAATTCATTTCTGGGTTCAAACGAGTTCGCTCGAGCGAACTCGTGTGTAAATATCGCTGAAGGCGGTGTAAGTATAGCGGAGACGTTTGATCCGATTAATCAGACGTAAACGGAGCCGAATTGTGTGTAAACAGAACCGAAGATCAGGCGCGCAGACTGCAAACATTAAAGAATTTTTTTTGGTAAATAAAGCTAGATTGGGATAATCTAGCTTATCTTTCCTCCGGTCACGACCATCCTTGGAATTGATGTAGAGCGAAAACTCTGCGTGCGGTTGAACGATCGAACCATTAAAATGTTTAAAAAATACGGCGTTTGCCATTTCTTCTTCAAAAACAAAAATCAACCTATTAAAACGTTAATAAAATATGGCAATTGCCAGTTATTCATTAAATGCAAAAATCGAACCATACGAATTTAAACAAAATATGTCGTTTGCCATTTCTTAAAAATTTTAATCAAATATGGCAATTGCCATTTCTTTATGAAAAACAAAAATTTAGCCATTAATATTTTTATGAAAATATATAACGTTTCTTCTTAAACAAAATAAAAAAAATTATAAATGTTGCCATATCGAATGATCGGACCGAGGATGTTACACCTTAAGGTCTCTTGAATTCGGATCACGTCTCTTCGAGTACTTTCAGTGTCTCCTGCGGCGTGTCTCTTGATACGTACATGCAGCGTAGCTGGTGGATGCAAATGATCGTGCGACAAGAGAGGCCTAATGAAGCTGAGAGACACTTCGGCGTTTATAAGATCCGACAGATCGAGAACGAAGATAAGCTCGGATTGGCGGGCAAATGACAACGCACCGCGCGCGCTAAACGTCGTCGCAGTCCGCACGTCTTCGCGTTTCCTCGAAGTTTTCGTTCTTCAGGGAAGGTTTGCGGTAACAATAATTTTACAAATAAATAAATGTAATATATTTAATAAATTCAATACATTTAATAAATTTAATAAATTTAATGTTGTATTTTCATTTGCGTCGCCGTCGTCGATTTTCTCACAGCGCAGTTTGCCTTTAAGTACGGCTCGCGGGCGTGAAAGTGAGACGAAAGTGTTTCGCCCTAATTCGGGACGTCCCGTCTAGCGTCGTAATTAATTGCTCGACGTAACATTCCCCGGAGTCTCCTCGACGTCCGCGCATGTCTTTCTCCGTGCCCTTTTTATTCATTCAATGTGACAAAACCTCGTTGACGAGACGAACTTTGCCGTAAATCCTAAATGATTTCCGCACCGTCAATTGAGCCGGACTTCACGTGCCACTCTCGTCTCAGTCGTCACGTCGCCGTCGTGTCAGTCGCCCAATTATCGGGGTTATCGTCGATCTCAATTATCAAACGTCGAGACGAACGATTCTCGTCGGTACTCGCCACATAATACTACATTTACGTAAGAAGTTTACTTCCCAAGAGTTATCTTCGCGAAGAACTGACAAGTGCAATTATCTTCATCTTCGCATAAATTTAATTTTTCATTTTTAATCATCTCACTCAGTGCTGTACTTGGAATTGTACTCGTTGCAGTGTGAACCAACATCTTGGATCTTAAGCATATTAAAAAGTTTGTTCATTTAAATTTAACAAAGCTCCCTCATTAAAAAAAAAAACAATTAATTCACGAACCATCACCTAAGGACAAATTCATTACTAAATCGTTGCGATAATCACTGCGATAATGTGAAGGAGTTAAAAAAAAAGAGGAAGGCATTTTTTCGATTTTTTTATCTAGATATTTTTTTTTCGGAGAAGTAAAAAATGGCGAAGCCACCGAAAAAAGCTGGACCAGCGGCCTTGCAGACCGAGGTATCGAACGACGAAGAGTGGGAAGAAATTCTGAGCAGAAAAGGTCTCGTTCTCGTGGACGTGTATTCCGGATGGTCGGGTCCCTGTTCGGCGATGGTGTCGACCCTGAGGAAGATAAAGATGGAAATCGGCGGAGACGTGCTGAGCTACGCGGTGGCGAAGAGCGACGAGATCACGGCCCTCGAACGCTTTCGCGGGAAAAGCGAGCCGGTCTGGATGTTCCTGCAGAACGGGAATATGGTTAATCTCGTTTTCGGAGCGCACTGTCCAAATCTCAAGAGACTCGTGATCGAGGAGTTGCGCAGAGTTCAGCTGGACGAGCCGCCGAAGTGGAGCCTGTCGGTAAACCAGAGGGGACCCGAAGAAGAGCGCCGATGGCAGCAGAAAGAAACTATAAGGTCCATTTTTTTTTTATAGTAATTAATTCATTATTTTTTGGACGTTGGAGAATTTTTATAAAAAAAAAAAAAAATTACAGAAAGGCGAAAGAGGACCAGAAAATGGCCCAAGAGGAGGCCGAGAAACGCGCAAAGTACGAAGAATTCCTGGATCAACAGATGTTCGAGCTCTGCGAAGAAGTCGCCCTTGTCATTTATCCGTGGGTATTCATCGACGAGGAGGGATACCCGAGAGACAAGGAAAAGTGTCCAGCTTACTCGGAACTCGTGCACGACATACTTCCGGAACGATTCGATGTTCTGGAACAGAGCAGAATTCAACTCGACGAGGATATTATCGAGAAATTGTTCGTCGAGAGCGGAGTCGTTATCACAGACGACTTGATCAACGGTGCAACAATTTTATAATTTCATAGTTTTATAATTTTATAATTTTATAATTTTATAATTTTATAATTTTATAATTTTATAATTTTATAATTTTATAATTTTATAATTTTATAATTTTATAATTTTATAATTTTATAATTTTATAAGTTTATAATTTTATAATTTTATAAGTTTATAATTTTATAATTTTATAATTTTATAATTTTATAATTTTATACGAAGTCACATAAAAATAGTAACTTTTCATAAATGTCTTAAAAAAAAAAGGTTTGACCCAGGACAAGTGCATGGCCATAAGACTGAAAGTGAGGCCTCCGCCTCCGGAGTGGCCAGTGCCTTATCCCTTCGAGTGTCCCGAGGGGATGAAAAGATGTCCCGTTCGGGCGATCAACGACGCGGAAAATTATCTTCGAAGCGCACTCGAAGCACCGCCGCAAGAGGAAAAACGCTCGATCGAGGGTACTTACCTCGAGAGGCACGTTTACGTTCACGAGGCCGATCCTGAAATTGAAGATGATCAGAGGATCCATCCGGCCGTCTGGTTTCCACCTCAAGTGAGATTATAAAATATGCGATAAAAATAAAACAAAAACAACATTTTCAAATACAAAAAATCATTACTAAGGCAAGAAGCAAAGTGCACGTGTTCAAAACACTGTTCAGTTCTTACATGGAAAAAGCGCATCACTACGAGGAACCCGTCCAACCCCTGCCGCTCTGCGCCTTCAAGTTCGAAGCAGCCAAGTTTTCCGTCGTGTCGGACGCTTATCAGTCGTACGCAAGCGCGGTGGAGAATTTCGGCGTTTTCGAATACGACGCCCCATCCCTTGCCAGAAGAGTCGCTTCCAACCCCGAGGACTTTGAAAATAAAGTAAGCTATCGCACATTCGCTTACCATTTTTATTTGCCATTTTTATTTACCATTTTCATTACCATTTTCATTTAAATAAATAAAAAATATAATAAAACGCCGTAAATGATTTTTATGGAAAAAGTTATTAATTTTTTTCGTGAAAAACGAAGGTGAAATACAAGACCGGTAGCGAGATATTCGTGATCGTATTGAGAAGAGTGAACGAGGAGGCTTTTCTGGCTTTCGCCGGAAACGAGCCGTTCTACGTGACGGAAGACAACGACGAGACGGAACGAATGATCCAAGAGTACTTTCCTCCCGGAGCCACCGACGTTTTGCCGGAAGACCCCGACGAGGAGGAAGATTATTACGATTACGACGAAGAGGAAGAAGAGGAGGACGACTACGAGGACGAATACGAGGACGAAGCCAACGTTCCCCCTTCCATCATCGATCTTTCCATGTTTTGAAAGAAAGGAAAACAAAACAAAAATTTACCCAAAAATAAAATTTAACCGACGCCCGAAAACGCGTCGGTCTGAATTTCCACTCGCCGAGGACATTTTTTCGGTACCCTCGAAGATCGTTATCTCTTCTTTTGGAGATCACGGACAAAGGGAAAGACATATTTCTCAGGTATATTTTACGACAGTTACGCCGCATGCCGTCTCCAGAGAATTTCACTAATGTCTTCGAAACAAGCGATATCGTTTGTATTCTTCTTTTACATATTTACAATTATAGATATAAAAATAGAATCTTAAAGTTTGAAATTTTTCATTCGACAATGAATATAAATGAATTGTCTTGTATATTTTCTTTATACTTAAATACATTTATGATATAATTATATTATTATTATTGTTATTATACGATATAAACAAATGTTAATTTATCAAATATATTTATTTGCATATCTTTGAATTTTATAGTTTGGGAGGAAGCAATTTGAAGATTTATCGCCCGTGACTTTCCCCGAGAACACTCTTGGAAGTCTATTTAAAAAATTTCGTTTTATTTGTCTCTTTATCGTAACCGCCTGGGAAGCATAAAAAGTGCGAGTTACATGTGTCAACTTTTCTCGGATACGACGTTGTTCCGCGAGATTACTCGCGCGCACGTCCGCTCCAATTTCATCGGTTTAGTGTATTCTCGACTTGCCACCGAGAAACTCACCGCTTCTTCGGATTTTCATTACCGAAACCTAAGTTCCCGTGCCCGGCTAGCCCGAAGCGTTCGGACAAAGTGACATCCTGGCTCGTGTCCACAAAACGTTTCCGAACTCTCTCAAAAACTCGACGGACTGATTCACGCCCGTCCATTAAAGTCATCTCGCTTCACAGCCAAGCGCCACGGAAGTACGATTTATATCTCTCATTTTTTTATCCTTATTTTCACTTAATTTTCTTCTTGTTAGTCCTCTAAAAATTTATATCCGCTTCGTTTGAGGATTTTATTCAGGTCGCGAAAAAATCAATTACAGTCTTCTTTACCGACCGTGGTATTTCACACTCTTAAACAATAAAAAATGTAACTAATATGAAATAAAAAATTTTGATAATAAAAAAAAGATTGAATTAAATTAAGGACATGCGAAACGACTCAGCCGGTAACCAAAATCTGCAGTGAATGCGATTCAGAGACTGCAAACTTTTCGGGAAAAAGCGAAGCATCAGCGGATGCAGAATTTAATACCGCCTCCGATGATGCTTCCGTTTTATCCGAAAACGTCAACCGGTTTTAAACGGCATTGATTCGAAAAGTGCATCTATCTCTCTCGCACTCGTGTCTCACGTGGTACATCTTTCGCATGGCCTTAAAAAGAAAATGTGTTCATGATTGATCGTCAATTAATCGCGATCGCCGTTCGGATCGTTTCCAGACTCGGCCGTACCGAGGGAGTTCGACTGGTAGCTCGGAAGCTCCGTCCTGCCTCAACACCCACAAACAGCCCTCCCATTCCCCCATGGGAAAACAAATGCATCGCTGTAATAATCATAGCCATCTCTCCAACGCTTTTATCATCCAATGATCTGCAATCTATCCCCGCCCGTTGCTCGATTACGACGCTAAGCAGGGCTCGACGTTGATTTTCCGAGTGAGTAAGTACAGAATACGGCTGAGCTCTGCCGTGGACAAACCCCCGTGGTTCGAAGGTCACGGCGAAAACACGCTCGAGCGTGCCTGCCGGAGAGCCGGCGCGCGCATCCGCGCAACGGCTGGCGGGCGGGGTGGGGGAAGAGGGTATAACACGAAGTGCCTTTGTCGCGGCCGGACAGTTGGTCCGCGGACGTCAGTGATGAAAGGTCGTTCGTGCGTCTCTTCCTTTTCACGAGTATTTCGCTAAGAGCGAAGCCCGCAGAAAACAATAAACAAACGTTGACCGCGCCAGATCGCGCGCTTCGACGTGCAAGCGATAATCCAAATATCTTAAAAGTGAAATTCGGCCATCATAAAAAAAAAGTTTTATGAAAATACAAAATCCGAACAATAACATTGCGATTTAGGTCCGGATAAAATTTGATGTGTGTAAAACTGTTGAAACCGTTCCGAAAGCGATCGGTCAAGACTCTCACGAGTTTTGTGAATCTTTCTTTATTTAAATTCTTTTCGTTAAATCGTGCGACCGGAGGTTTTGGACAGAATTTCGTCAGCCGGCGAGCGAACGTTATGACAAAATTGAACGAGACATTGTTTTCGCGTTGAATTAACTTTGCCGGCGGGAGATTAAAGAGAAACATTTTTTTCTTTAAAGGACATTTTTTTTTAAATAACAAAAACGAAAAGTGCTTTTAACTGTTGGTGGATGGTGGATGGTCGAAGGATCCGGAACTCCATGAAACTCTGCTATGACAATGGTCGTCAATAAGGTCATAATGTCGTCGTACAATCCAACGCCGCGTCGCAACTTTTTCTCGGGACTTCACACCAAGGTATGCGAAATGAATAGCAATTTGCGATACGAGTGCGATAAAGTGAACTTTACAGGCACGCTGTGAAGTGCGGCGACGTTCGCTTCACCGCACTAGTATTGCATAATATTTTTTGTCGCGAATGCAGAATAAGTGCTAGGTCTGTACCTGCTGATTGTGGCGCTGTACAGCCAGCGTGCGTAAAGTAGAGAAGCGTGCGTTAAGTACGAAGATCGTGCGTAAAGTACGAAGATCGTGCGTAAAGTACGAAGATCGTGTGTAAAGTACGAGAAGCGTGCGTAAAGTACGAGAAGCATGCGTAAAGTACGAGAAGCGTGCGTAAAGTACGAGAAGCGTGCGTAAAGTACGAGAAGCGTGCGTAAAGTACGAGAAGCGTGCGTAAAGTAGGAGAAGCGTGCGGTAAAGTACAATCGACTTGGCTGTAAAGCGCCACTTACACCACTTTCGGCAGGGACGAAAAGTAGCACATTTCATGCATGAGTCACATAAAGTAGAGTAAACATGACAATCGGCTGAAAAAAAATTATGTACAGAGAAAAAATAATTAATGTCCCTCGTATAAAGTATATCTCGATTGTTCGACCTCGACTAGGCTGATTCCGACTCGCGGCACGCGCGACGGTGGCGCCGCGCGCGCCGAATTGTAAACGAAAAAATACAAACTGCGAGAGGCAGCGATCGAGAATCCGATAACTTCGTAGTATAGCGAAAAAAAAAAAGCACGCGGGTGCGTTTTAACGTCTCCGAACGTGTATTTTTAGAACGGGCAATTTTTGATTTTTTTTTTGTCATCTACGTGGTCGGGCGCAGCGGCCAAGCGCGCTATTTTTAACATTTGCAAGTAATGATTAATAAATTTTGTTCCGTCCGCGACTTTTTTTGAGTGGTTAACATGTTTCAATAATAGTGAAAAAAAAAAAGATTTATCTCATCAAACACGTTCCGATCTGATTGAACGGTCATAAAACCGCGATAGATAGTTTTATCGCCCAGGTCTGCAGTCTAGCACTGAATATTTAATATTCAACGATCTGCCGCAACGAGAAACTAGAAGACCTGCCGATTCGACTTTTGAAAAATGATTAGCGTTCGGACTCAACCCGTTTCATTGTCGATTCACACCTTCGAATTTGATTTTCATTTTTATTTCAGTGAATTTAAATTTTTTAAATTTATCTTTATTATTCTACACAAACTCAAGCAGTGGGCGATTATTTATGTCACCGAAATAATGACAAATCATCGTTGTTTTTAAACCTCCTTATTTTTCAAGTCGGAGATTTTCCGCGGAAGCCGATTATAAAACGAGAATGAAAATTCTCACATTCTGTCTCGCGCTTTGTCTCTCGATACCTCGTTCGCGCGAAACTTGACGATTCCTCGAGCCAAGTGTGCGAGCGCTTGGTTTTTAACTTTAATTCTTCGTAATCTGGCGCCGCGCCAGTCTTACCCGGAGACAATTTTCAAAGGGGCACTGTTTGCGTCGCACACCTGGTAGCGAGAGCAGAAAATACGATCATTGCCTGGTGCGCCGCGCGGCCCTCCGGGTGCCAATTAATTTCGACGAAAACCAAGCAATTTACTCGATGCGCGCGCCATTCTCGCTTCGTTACACCAAAATATCATTTTACCGGTTGTATCATACAACAATGTTTAACAACTGTAAATTTAATTACAGCTGTAAATTCAATTACCAAAAATAACAAGAATTACATTTTTTTAATGTGCCTTCTTGCAATTAATTGATTTCCCATAATTTTTTTCGGGAAATCAAATTAAGTCGACTCGATCGAGATTATTGTTATACTCGGCACGTTTCGCTGGAGTTAATTTCGCAAAATAATTAAACCACACAGCTTACCGGTGCGCCCCGACCAGTTTTATTTTCCGATCCTTCGATACATCGGCCCGGTCTTCTCCAGCCATACGGCACAGAGTTATTTATCGTTCCTAGTCCCGAGAACGAAACTAGGTTTTGACGCTGTATTTATAGCGCGGTTGTGCGAGGAGTCAGCCCTCCCCCCCCCCCCCCTCCGCCTCCAGCGGGAACTCGCTTTTCCACGTACTAATGCGTTTGTCTTGAGTCTATTTCGCTCGGTTGTTCCAACGGTTGATCCCTGTTGCAACACACACCGTTCCAAACTCTCTCGCGCGAGGTGGCGCATGGCGGTTTGTTGCTTCAAACGCCTCTCGGCGCCTTCCCGCGCTTTGCGCGCAATGTTGCACTGCAAGGTTGCTCAGCAGCTCGTTCTCGCTATCGAAATCCTTCGGTCTTGAACAAAAAAAAAATCAAAAGTGTAAAAAAAACGATATTAAACAAAAATTGAGAATTATAAGGAAGCTTCGAAATTCCAAGTAAAAAAGCATTCGAAAGTTCAAACATTTCAAGGGTCAAACATTTAAAAATTTCATTTTGAACCAAAAGCCGATTGAGAAATTGCAGGTTTCTCATTTGGGCCTTGCTCTCCGCGCAATAAAATGAAATGTCGCCTAAAAATGACAAACATTGTTCAACGTCTTTGTGTAAAATAATAAAACGCTTGAATAAAAACAAAAAGAATTGAACGTCTTTGTGTCTCGGACAGAAATAGTGGCTTTTTCACTGCGCTATCTCGCAGAACGAGTTTCGTCGACTGCTCAAGTACGGATGGGTGGGAAGGGGTGGGGGAAGTAAAAGGGAAAGAACGCGCGTCGCAGTATCGTAAGTTGTCGACGAAACGAGAAAGGCCGAGTAAGGAAGAGAACAGGAAAACATTTTTATTCTTTTTTTTTTAATCCATATATATGTATATCAGATTTGCACACCCCCGCCTGGCTAGGCTCGGTGCTCACCCGCAACCGTTGAACCGCACTCCGGCGACAGCGAAATAAATAAAGGCCGATAAATATAAAGCAAATAAAATATTTTTGTTCAAACGCAATAAAATCCGCGGATTCCACTTGAAAAAGTGCTCATTCGGGATTTAACGACTCCGCTAAGGATCCTCTTACCCCACTTCTGGCTGTGCGCGTAATCATGAATAATGTAACGGTAAAACGCGTAAAGTTACTGTTACGACCGAGCGAAGCGGCTCGCTCGTTGGCCCGATACCATTATCATTATTTTACGATGCCTAAATATTGCAACCCTGACCGCGATCCATCACAGGCATCGCTAACGAATTTAATTAAATAAAAAATTTAATCACGCTTTTTTACAATTAATTAAAATGGTAATTAAGTTTTTATTAATCATTTATCGTCAGTTAGATTTTTAATGTTCAATTTTTTTTTTCCATCAGAAATTAATTGCAATTCGGACTTCGAAGTGTTTTGATATTATTGTTTGTTTCGTTTCCAGTGCTTTCCCTCCGTGATTCTTCGCGAGTAAGAATGGGCTCGAAAAGTCCCTTCGAGGCGTCAGGATTCAAATCAACATTAATTAAATAAAGATTCCATTCTTTTATAAATTAATTTTCATTAATTATCCGTTAAATTAGTTACATTTTTAACGATTATTTTTCTTATATGAAAAATAAATAAAACAAAATCTATAATAATCCGAACTTCGCATTATTATTATTGCCGCTCTTACCGCATGTGCGAGATTAATTTCTTTTCGAGTACTGTTTCTCCTTAATTCTTCGCGACTAAGATAGGGCTCGAAAAGTCCCTTCGGGGCGTCGCGGACCGGATGTCTTCAATAATTAATACAATGAAGACGCTCTTGGTTCCCGAGACGCGGTCAAGTAGATACGAGTAATGTGACCACGAACGAGAGGAGGTGGGGGGTGGGGGGTGAGGGAAGGGGCACGTGCGAGTAATTACTCGCCAGTAAAGTGACCGTAGTACTGCAATTACCGGCACGAGCCAACGGGCAACCAGCCTATAGAGCTCTCGCTTTTATCCACACAATTGAATCGTGTAATACTCAACTCGGATAATAAACACGTACTTGTATCTATCAGCGCCCGTTGCCGCACACTGTGCAATTATCGTTATCGCGATAATTAATCGGTTGGCCCAACGATAATTAGCGCCAGGATTTTATTTGCATCTATCGCGCGTTAATTAATCAAGCAAATTAAATAAATTACATAAACTAAATGAAAATTCATTTAATTTATTTAACTTGCTCGATTAATCTTCAATAGTGTTATCAATTAACAAAAAAAAGTAAGAATAACAGTAATAATTAATAAAATAACAAATCAGCTACAAAACTTTTTTTTATTATATTTTTGGTTTCCACGGTGTTTTTCGTTGAGACTTTTACTTCGAAAAATGAATTTTGATGCTTTTGAGGTGATTTGAAATTTTCTTAATATTTAACAAAAAGAATTGTCTTTTTGTTCGCGCGTATTCGAGACGAAAGACGTCACGGCGTTTCGGCTTTCTTCCTTTACGTCGGGTCCGCGCGCAGTTGCGTCACCGAACGACGTATAAATAAATCCGTCGCGAGTGCAAACCAACCGTTGATAGGCACGTCAGTTCACCAGCGCGCCAGTTGGCTCCGTTCGCCTTCAAAATTTATACTTTGATAAACGAAAACCGAGTGCGAAGGGCCGAGCAGGAAGTTCGATCGAATGAGCAAATATCGGGCAAGATAAAAAAAAAACATAATGGAAAAATAAAATATGATGAAAATTCAACATTTCTGAGAATTGGCTCTGCCCCCCCCCCCCCTTCGGGTGCACGGTAAAATTCTTTCTCCTCGTGAGGCTTTTTTTCGTAATAAACTTTCATTACAATAATTATTTTATGATGCAAGTATTAAAAAATAAATAAAAATTGTAATGGGCTTTTATGCTCTTACACTTTCACTCATTGGTTCTCGCGCGATTTATCGCTTCCCACTAGCTCACTTTAATTGCCCGTTAACCAAGGTCCCGCTATTAAAGTGCGTAACTGTAAAGGCTTTCGTTTCTTCCTTACGCAATTAACCCGCCGACATCCTTTCCATTTACCTCTTTATTTTGCCACAATTTATTTACTAAAAATTCGATTGAAGACTTGAATTTTTTTTACTTTGGTATTTTTATTTTTTGATTGCAGGTTTTTTTGTTTGGTGACTTTTCGCAAAACGCGGGCAGTAAAGGCGCGTTGTCGGCAAAGAAAGTACAGCGATCGGCTTATCTTTACATCGCGAGCATTTTTTTTTTTTGTCGGTATTTCGATCCATCGACCAGCCTTTCTTTGCCCGAGCGACGACACGAGTCTGAAAGTTGCACGCGCGTGCGGAGACCGTGCCGCGCGAAAGGTGCGCCGACACAGCAGAACGGCACGGCCGCGCGCCGCTTCTCACACAGTGACTAATCGCCGTCGCATCCGTGCCATGGCTGCGGTCGGTGTGGATATCGCGTCGACGCCGTCGCTGCCTCTGCGTTGCCGAAGCCCGTGACCCTCGTTGTTCCACGAACTCCCCTACCTCTGCCGCTGTATCTCGCACTTTCTATCTATCCGTCGATATCTCGATGCTCGAAAAAGCTGTTGCGACGCGAAATTGAATTCTAATATTTTCTTTTTTAAGTATGGATGAGCGGATTATTGATGTGGATGCGAGTTCTGAATCATCTCCGAATACTTGCTGGGGTTACTTTTTAAATGTTCTTTCCTATTTTTTGTCAAGCGTTTCATCAATTATATATTCGGTACGTTTTGTTAATTATAAATTTGATAAATTATACAATTTATCAATTTCAAATTTTACAAACTTTACGAATTTTAAACTTTGTAAATGTCAAACTTAACAAATTTCAACCCTTAAAATATCAAACTTTACAAATTTTAAACTTCACAAATGTCAAACTTTACGAATTTTAGACGTTATACATGTCAAACTTCACAAAGTTCAAATTTTACAAATTTTTTATTTCGGAAACGTTTTTCTGGTTTCAATTATTTCAATGCTCCTTTAAAATTCCTTCAGAACAGAATATATAATGTGGCCTTCCAAGTCCGAGGATCGCAGCTTCTGTGGATGGTCACACAAAGCTTCATTGTTCGTGCTGGCCTTGCGACCGCCACATTAGCGGTGCCGGCGAGTGGGCTGCGTATGCTGTCGCTCCGCGTTCCGGGCCACCCTCGTTGCCCTCGCACGGAAGGGTCGTCGATCGCTCCGAAATTCCAGACGGAAATTCTGCGCGTTCCAGTTACCGACCGAGCAGCGACACACAAAAAGAAAAACAAACGAATAACAAAATGACCGCTGTAAAATTTCACAAAGTGATAAATATTAACAACGACATATCAACAATATTATATTTACGCAATAATTAAATATAACAATTATTTAATTATATTTTTATATTTAAATAATAACAAAGTAAACAAAATATTAAAATAATAATAATAATAGGATTTTAATATGAATGATAAACATATTATGACGCATTGTGGGAGAAGAATGAATGAGCGGGAGGAATGCGTGAGGGAAAGAAAGAAAGGGGAAGAACCGCCCGTACTTATTCACGTGAACGTCGCTCAAATTCCTTGGCTCGGGTGAGTCATCGTGAAGCGTCGTGCCGGGCTCAAGGGCCTCTCTCACGGAGTTTCTCCGGTTTCACCGGAACAGTCTGCGGACGGATAGGGAGAAACGTAGGGGACTGGCCAACTCGGGAGGGAGGAGTGGGGGAAACCAGGTCGGTGCAGCGTGTCTGGGACTTCCCGGATTTTTTTTCTTCTATTTTTATTATCTCTCTCGGTACTGTTTTTTCCCGCCTCTCTCGCTCCCCTTCATTTCGTTTCCATCTCCGTTGTTCCTGTATGCGCTTATATGCAGGGCACCTTGTCGAGAGGTGCGCGCGCGCCCCCGACCATTCGCACTCTGAATTTCAATGAGCGAGGATACTCGAAGTCGAGGTCCGAGTGACTCACGCACGCGCGGGAACCCGATCGACCCCCTTTATTAGGCGAAGGCGAGTTAAGGATTTTTTTTTTTCCTGGATCCGCGTCAGCGAGGAGACTGATGCGTCTGACCAGGTTACTATTCTTGCCAAACGTACGCGAAAAAAGTTGACGAGCTTGATCGGGAATACATGCTTGCGAACGAAATAACCAAACCGTGTGCCTAAAATTTATCAAATTCATCACATTTGTTAGATCTAGTAAATCTGTAAGATGTACGAGATTTAGAAGATCTATAAGATTTGTAACATCTGGGAGATCTGTGTGACCTACGAGATCTATGAGATCTACGAGATCTACGAAATTTGGGTGATCTACAAGATCTGAAATCTACGAGATCTATGAGATCTACGGGATCTACGAGAACCAAGATCTACGAGATCCAAGATCTACGAGAACCAAGATCTACGAGATCCAAGATCTACGAGATCTAAGATCTACGAGATCCAAGATCTAAGAGATCCAAAATCTACGAGATCCAAGGTCTACGTGATCCAAGATCTACGAGATCCAAGATCTACGAAATCTAAGATCTACGAAATCTAAGATCTGCGAAATCCGTGAGACCTAGTGATCTCTGGGATCTATAAAATGTAAAAAATCGATACGACTCCAAAATGATCAGCCTACAAGTAAATCGATTAGATCGGTAAAGCCGATGAATCAATACCGGAGGTTGGTACAAAAAATGAACACAGATAGCATAGCGATAACTGATCCGTTATCAAATAAGATACAAACTTCGCTCGATGTCGTGCTCGATGTACTCGGTGATTCACAAGTTCACCGGACTACGTGCCTTCCAGTTTTGGTTGACCGAAACTTTTCGGCGGAAACGCGTCGGCCATCGTTGTAGTGCAAGGAGCGATGATCGCACTCGCCGCGAGGATAATGTCCCGCGCCTAACAACACAACAATCGAAACTTTTCGGCGGAAACGCGTAGGGAATCGCCACAGTGCAACGAGCGATGATCGCACTCGTCGCGACGATAACGTCCCGTGTGTAATAACACAACGCGTCCTCCCCCTCCCCTTTTGCACCCAACATTATTACGAATGAACGCCGACCTTGCGCTTCCTGTTCGCGGCTCTCGACGAGCCACGGTGAATCACGCAGGCGTCAAGCGCGCACGCGCGCTGCGCCGCCACACAACATCGAGCACGTTTCGTTCATTCATCGCTTTAGTTTTGTTTTCTTTTCCTCTACGCTCGCTGCGGGCGCGTCGCCTTCGTAGTAAGCGATTCCCCTGCTCTAGCACAATGGTTGAGAATTTACAGAAAAAAAAAGAAAGACCGAGTCGTCCAGAATTCATCGAAGTTTGCTGGAAATTGGTGAAAAGTTGGGAAAGTTTGCCGGAAAAATAGAGTTTCTACAAACTACGTTAGAAAATTGTTTTTCAATAATTAAATTTGATAATATCGAATACAAGATTGTCTGAAATGGTTTCTTATCGAAAATAAAATCGAACACTCGAATAGAATAAAATAAAAGCAAATCTAATATTTTAGATTCGCATTAAAAAATGCGGATTCGAGTGCTCGATTTGATTTTTGATAATAAATTATTTTAAACAATGCTGTATTCAATGTTATCGAATTTAATGATTTAACAGCAATAAAGGAATGTTTTGTAGTGCTTGTAATTTTCATTCGACGAGCTATGAGAAACAAAAAATGATAATAAAAAAAAATTGAAAAACGCAGCAAGGAATGGAAGAATGCGAAATTTGTGATGTTCGCGCGGCGGGAATGCGCGATAATGAGCGGGGCGCGCGCGACCGGTGATTCACTCGTCGCTCGATCGCCCGTCTCGGCGCGCCGCGCCGAAGCGAGAACATTGTTTTTCTCTCGTTCGCTCGAGTCAACGCGAGTCGCGACGCGAACGACTTCTGACCGTGCAAGAATCCTCCGACACTCGGATGAATCATCATTGGTCCTTATTATTCTCGCGCATCGTCGCGAATGCTGGATCGACGCCTCGGAGGGAATCTTATTGTTCTCTACACTACTCGTTACATGTACAACAAAAAAATATCAATAATAATCCTGAACGGGCCGCTGGACCTTCCCGTTTTACCGGCCGAAATAAGTGATTTTTTAGTTTTCACTATTAGTCGTTACTATGCGACGGGTGTGCTTCAAATCTTACTGGACTGTATTAATAACATAGACGATTGGGCCTGCACTCGATTTTCGGTCGAAATCTTCCGAGAAATAAAGAAAATCGAACATTACAAATTACTGTTTTTAATGTTGATATTATTATTATTATTATTATTGATGTTTTATCCTCGATTTTCGGTCGAAATCTTCCGAAAAATAAAGAAAATCGAACATTACAAATGACTGTTTTTAATGTTGATATTATTATGATTATTATTGATGTTTTATCTCGGTGGACACGAGGCATAAAAGAACATGCCGGCGTCGCTGTGCCGATAACCCCTCGTGGCGTGAATCATCCCTGGAATCTCGTCGGGTTCCTCGGAATCGGTTCGCCTTGCTCGCTTCATTCCGCCATCTCCTCACCGACAATTTTTTTTTTTTTTTTCGTTTCTTTTCTTTTCACTCATTCTTCACTTCGCAACCGCTACCAATCTGCCACTGACGTAACTCGTAAGGTCTCGCGTAACGTTTATTTACCGCAAGAGCCGATTATTCTCGTCACGATCGTCACAGTGACTTCTCGTTCGGGCAATAACCCCCCCCCCCATACTTTGGCATCCGCGTCGACCGATGGATCGACTCGAGTGCGTCGAGCCCGCGTCTGCTTCTGAGAAAGCCTTCGTTTGCATCCCAACTTTTTCAATGTATTTTCTTTTCGTTGATTCATTTTAGTAGCCGTCGTAGTGGATTTATCGACAGTACATTTATTGTCAAAATTAAATTGCACATTATATAGGCCGATTGGCAAATCGGGGAAACGATTTTTTACCGATCGAGCACAATTTTTGTTTTCTATTTTTTTTTTACTTTATTTTTTTTATAATGACGAAATAAAAAAAATAATACATGAAGTTAAATTTAATTTATTTGGGAAGGAGAAGAACCGCGGCTGAACTGAAACTGCTTTGAGACTGATTCGAACACTCGAGGCGACGTAAAACAGACTCGGTCGGTAAAGAAGATTCGCGGCGATGTCGCTACAATGTAACGATAGGGCTGAAACGACTATAAGAGTCGATTACGAGATGATAAACTGTGATCGAATCATCTTGCCTCGGAGCACTCGAGAGGTTCTCCGAGCATCCGCGATACTATTATAAGGAACGAATTAGCCGGCGATCCCGCGTGCGTTGATCCCGAATCAATTTCAATTAAAACTCGATTGATTTAATTGCAACTCGAGTCTCGAGTGCTCGCGCACTCGAGAATCTACGCTGCTCTGTAGACGCTTTATAAATATAATTTATAAAATAAAAAAAAATATATATATGGGGCATTCCACGTAAAATCAGCAGCCCTTGTCAACTCCGTCGATTTTGTTTTTTTTTTTTTAGTACGATGTTCTTACCGACCGATGAAGATTCTCGGAATTATTTTCAAATTTCTTTGCACCACAAGTGAAATTTTGAGATTATTGACATTATCGTCTGGTGCTTAAAAATCATATTTTAAATCACAGAATCTGCATTTTGTCATAAAAAAAGTAGTTTTTATAATTGGGTTTTCGACGATTTAAAAATTTCACTGATGCAAAAGAGTGAAAAAAATTCACTTCCGGGTCAGTAAGAACACCAAACTATAAAAAAATGAACGACATCGGCACGGATGAGGACCAACGACCGCTGATCTGACGTGGAATGTCCTATACATACATATACGTATACATGCTTAGGTATGCGTACTAGATACGTGTTATCGACTTTGCATTCCTCGCTTCGTCCCGTCCATAAATAACACGGCGAGCCACGCTCTTCCTTGTCCCTTTGAGCTCCTCTTGCTCAGCCGGTAAGGCAGGTCTCGCCTCCGCCGCTCCCCACTTCATTCCCACCGTCGCGACTCGAAAGGTGCCAATTTAATTTTTCAAATTTAATTTATAGTCTTTTTAATTACAGACGATGATATCGATCGATTAATTTTACATTCTTAATTTCTTATCACTTTGCCTTTACCTTTCATTTTTATAAAATCACAAAGCTTGATCGGTAAATTAACGCGAGGGGGGACGAAGAGGCGTTCATTTTAATTTCCAATTTAATTTACAACAGCCTTAATTCCATACGTCGATCTCGATCGATTAATTTTAATTGCGTAACGTACGTTTTTTTTAGTATATTTTTTTTACCGTATTTTACATCATACATTTTTGTTTATGTGCATTTAAAAATTGGTTTGTAAAACGTTTATTGCGAGAGTGGGATTGAAGATTTTTGAGGTGAGTCGGTGTGCTGGTAATTGAGCGGCTACGAACTTGCGACGCTTTGAGGCACGGAGAAATGAGAGATCGGAGCGCGCGCAACCGATTTAGAACCGACCATCGCGTTCCTCGGTGCCTCTTTGGCTTATCTGCGTATTTAGTTCGGCTCCAAGTCCATTAGCCAACTCACGCTCGGACCGAGTGTCTAAATTATCGACCGATTTATTCTCGTCTCTATTCGAATACACTTTTAAAAAAATTATATGTATTAAATTAATTAGTTATTATTTATAAAAATTTGTTCACAATCAATTTTTTTTCATCGGTAAAATCGGGTAGAATTGAGCTATGGATTTATAGATTTTCGTCCAAGACATTTTTTCTCCCGAATAAATGTTTGTAAATATTCATCAGAAAAAAATTTCAAAAATGTAATAAAAATACATTTTTCTGAAGTAAATTTCGAAATTGCAAATAAAATCCAATTCTCCGCGAAATAATGATGTTTTTGATGATAATAATGATATAAAATTTTACGCAGCGCTGGAGTTCGGTGAAAAAGTGGGGAACTTTAGTCTCGTCACGTCCGTTTTCGAGAAACGATCGTGAACGGAATCGGATCGATATTATGATAATTGACCGGCCGCGCCGAAGACGCGCAGTCTCGATGCGCCAAGTTTGCGCTCGCTTCTTCGATCTCGTTGATTTGAATGATGGCTGGTGAGTCAGCAGACGAGCTGGATTCGTGAGAGAAAATAAAAACTGAAAAACACACAGACGCGTTTAAATTAATCCGAAGATTTATTCCTATCGCGTCTTCCCGAGAAACGACACGACCCGGATCGTGAAAAAAATCATGATCGTATTAAGTCACCGAGAGATAACGGAGGAGAACGACGCCTCTTATCGAGCTCAATAAATCAGTGACTCAGGTCGCAAATTAAAAGTCAACGTAATGGAATTATCGAAATTATTGCAATTCTAAACGTGTGACATTATACAAATTTGAAAATGTAAACATTTGCAATTATAAGAATTTGAGATTATAAAAAAGATTAAAAATGTGATACTATACAAACTTGAAAATCTAAACATTGGAAATTATAAGAATTTGCGATTATAAGAATTTGCAATGATAAGAATTTGAGATTATAAAAATGATTGAAAATGTGATACGCAAGGATCGATTATTTTATCATAAAAACAAAAAAAAATGGCAATTTCCGAGTCCGCCACAAAAGCCACATTAATTCCGTACATCTGCATTCTTATTTCGTTTGTGCAGCTGCGGCGCGGCTCGGCGTTGATTAAAAGCGACTTCCTCGTTGATGAATTTTATGATACATCTTCGAGCTAACCGAGCATTTCTTACCGAGAATTACGTCGGAGAGGACTTTATGTTATCGTCTGCGGCGACACGTCACGCTCCCTGCATTCACCAGAGCGAGTCAGGGCCTCGCAGCGTGGGAGTGTTTGTTGTTTCGAATTATAGTATAGCGTTATGTAGTATGAAGAAAGTATAGCCGGGCAGTCACCGATGACGAACCATAATAACACGATATAGTCTGTGCTTTTCGACGAATACACCGTTTCATTGACCGGTCTTACTTGGTAGTAAAACATTGCGTTTCCATTCGAGTCGACGTCATCGAGCCTCGACCCCGAACTTAGCTTTTGTTATTTTTTTTCTAGTCGATCTTCGTGCAGAAAACGAATAGGACCAAAAACAGCAATAATAATAATAATAATAATAATAAATAATATTTACAATAATCCCAATTATTAACGATAGTAACTGTTATAATAACAATGGTTATTATTATTATTGTTATTGTTATTATCATTTAAACTTTTAAGGACGGCTTAATTTTTTTTAAGGAATTGATCGGCGATGAATAGGAAATCATAAATTACAGTTATTTTTTACTTCATTGTCGTAGAATGGAAGTAAAAATGTTCGAGTTAACTATTACGATATTTTGGGGCACGGGTTGCTGCAGTTAGTTCGAGCGTTTCGTAGTAAAACGCGACGCAACCCGGCACAGAGCCGAGGGAACGATTGACGAGTTGCGTCATCGAGCCATGAATGGAAGTCAACGTCACGAAGTTATATCAGCCGGTCGAACGACGACGTCGACGAGCGTCTCCGCTGTGTTTCTATTTTTGCTGAATCGCGGTGTGACTAAGTCCGTATCATAGACGAATTATGCATAATCAGGAATTCTCGAGAAATCCCGCGCGATTTTTTTTTGCCTTAACGTCGCTTTTGGATAAGCGGAACATCGCGCGATGTCAATTGTCGACCTCTTTCCAGACACGATTACGCAATCTTATCGTTTCGCAATCCATCTCACTTATTTTCGAAATTATCTGCATTTTTCTTTAAGTCTATTTGGAAAAAAAAAATTGTTATGCTATAAGAATTATTCTCTCTTAATTTTTTTTGTTTTTGACGAAATATTTTTGTAACGTTTATAAGATAAAAAGAAAATTAGAATCCTCTGTCGAGTATTTAAGTATAAAATTTATAAAGAACATTAAAATTCTCTTTTTTCAATTTTTTTTTTAATTAATTTTTCGATTATCTAACAACATATTATCAGTCGAGTTCGAGTCTTTTCGCTGGAGGCGCGGTGACTAACGGCGTCGCACAATGAAACCCCCAATAATTAGATTCAATCAACCGGTCTCATCAAATACAGTTTAATCCTCATTTTCCTTCAATTTTTTTCCTCATTTTTTTCCCCCATCGCTATCGAATACACGACAACGCGACTCTATTTGGTTGTTCGTCGGACGGCTTATGACTAAACGCGTCGATTGAGCAATAATGGACGGACACTCACCGAAACGCATCTAATTATTTCGCGTCTTTTATCGCCTTTCGATCCGTGACGAGATACGACGCGGTGACTCGTGTGACGAATTTTCGTTCGTTACGTACCGTCGCTTATTACCGCATGAGCTAATCGCTGATAATAATGATAGAGTGGAAAAAAAATCATGATACATTTTTTATCAAAAAATAAAAGCGATATAACGAAATTATTATTTTAATTGGTGACTACATCGAACGACCGATAAGATTAGTCGACCGATATTGATAACGAATTAATCGCGCCGAATTAAACGCGTTCAATTACGTGGCTCAAAAAAAATTACTAATATTACAAGCTCCATCGGGTGATTCACATTATTGCAGAAAAAAGAAGAAACGGAAGTGATGTATATAGATTGGAAAATTTCCCGGACGACCATCGATACCGTGTCCTGACTATTCCGGATATCCGGATTCTCGTTGACTCACGCTCGGAAGATTTACTTTCCCGCCGAGCGCATCGGCGAAAGGAAATCGGAGAAGATATGAAAATAAGAAATTTAATAGATCGACAGATAGATAGAATCGTTTATTACATCAAATAAACAGAAAAAAATATTAACACAACAATTGTAAACAAACATTTATAATGTTTGTTTACAATAACTCCAACAAACCCGAACCTACGACCTTCACTGCAACATTGCAATTAACAATCATTTTTTTATCTAATTTCCCAGACTCCGAGCGCGATATTTTTTTTTTCTTCATTCCGGAAGTCCGGAAGTGCAGTCGGCCGAGTATCGCATCCGGCCACGCCCACCATCCCCCCCCCCCCCCCCCCCCCGCGGCTCTTACCGTCGTTGATACACCTGTTGAGCGTTACGATTTCTCGTCCTAGCCTGCCATCCCGAGCCCGCGAGCGATGAGACGCGCCGTGTCGCGTGGATCAACTGTGAATCATTCGTTCGTGGAATTCTTCCCGTCTGGAGGGAGCAATTGAATATTATCCGTTTCTTCCTATTCTCCCACTCCGGCGCCGGGCGCAGACTTCGCGCCGCACCGTCCGTTGCGGTATCGTGTCTGACCGTGTCTCCTCCCTCCCCTCCCGCCCCGCCGCAGCGACGACACAGCTGATTCGTCCACCTCTCCGCGCGTGCCGCTTGCCAGGCTTTAAGTCTCGGTCACGCGGCTGCCCGAAAGCCAGTCGAAGCGTCGCGACGCCGGCGCTCTCATCGCTCTTCTTGCGCAGCTTCGGGCGTGTTTTTACTTTTCGCTCTGACGTCGATGTCTTCGATTACGGCTTCGGCGGAAATCTATACGATTATGTGCAGTGATATCGGCGTCGATTGACATCGTGTGAGGGATTGATTGTGTGAGTTGCAGGATTTTAATGCGAGGCCATCTTGTTTTGTTTTTTGCTGGTGATTTTACTTGCGGAGGTGACGGGCAAAAGAACGGGAGATTTCGATGCTAGGGGATTTTGAATAGGTTGGGTTGGGTGGGAGTTTTACTGAAAAGATGTACTTTGGTGCGTAAGTCGGCAAATCTTGAGTGGAGAGAATGAACGATCGATGTAATTGAATTCGGTTGGAAATCGATGAATGCGTTAAAACTTAATGTGGTTTTCAGTTTTTTGAAAAATGTGGCTTCTACTAATTATGAGGAGGCGAATTTGACCACTTGCAAGTTTGACAATTTGCGAGTTTAACTATTTGCACGTTGAACAATTTGTAAATTTTACTATTTGCAAATTTCATCATTTGGAAAGAGAACTATGTTGTTTTATCTGTGACGGAAGAACTGCCTTATCGACGATTTTGTTTCATTAATGACGAAAAAAGAATCATGAATAATCAAGTGTGTACGAATTTCCATTTGATTTGGGCGCGAAGAGAAGTGAATCGTCGCCATTTTGTGTACGTGAAAAAACCGTCACAAAATGGACGGAGCTTTGGCGTCGAGCTGCTTTTTAGCTTAAACTAATGCTATTATAATAACAATTAGAGGATAACTTGGACCTTAAAGTTGATGTCAGTTTTTCGTTTCCCGACCTTGCTGACCTTGGCCCAACGAATTGTTTTCTTACGAGAGTCTCCAGTCGTAAACTTTTATCCAACAACAACAAATCGGTATATCATTGACTATCGGAAAAATGCATCGATTGCCGAGTGATTAACGTTAATCACTGAATACCTTTGCTCGTAGTCAGCCCGCAATCATCCGCGCTCGGACTGTCGTCCGATGCAATTTAATTCACCTTTCGCAGAGTTGTCACCGATGTTTTTTTTCCTTTTTTCTTAATTGTCTAATTTATTGAGGAAAATAATAAATTCCTTAATTTCGTCTTTTCCTCAAAATTAACCGGACTCAAAGTTAAATTAACCGGACTCAAAATCGTTACAAAGGCGAGGGTACATTTTCGCTTCGTATCGAGAATGCACAATGAAACTGACGTGACAATATTTTCGCCGGAAGAAACTACGCCGGGCGTCGTTCGATGCGTGACTTCCGTCCGGAAGCACGGAAGAGCTTCCTGCGGTTCTTTTCGACCGGCAGACTCGTGTAAATGTTTTTTTGTAAAAGTCACTTCGACGCTCGTAATTGACTCTTCAACTGCCAGGCCTCTTTCTCATCAAAAATCGTTCGACCACAAATTTTGTTTTCCTGTATTTAAAGAAAAAAATATATTTTCAGAAACCTAGTTAAATCGTGTAAAGTGTCGAGACCGAGATGTATAAACGGTGCGTCCAGTGAAGAATTTATGAATGAAAGGCAACGAGAGAGCGCGTGTAGTGACCGGGCGCGCCGGTGCTGCCACCGTGCAAGGCCGACGCGACGTTTACGGCCAGCGGCGTGAATTCTTCAAATCTGTAAGTTTGATAAACCACACGTAAATACATGTATTTATGGAACATCATCGGGCTCCGCCGTCGGTTGCGTTGTCTTATCGCATATTGTTTGATTAGTTACATCTTGAAATCTATCTTTAGTAGCGCGAGATACCGAACATCCGGTGCGTTAACAGATAAGCGATTATTCAAATACATGCACTGGGAATTATGAAAAATATCTCTGCACGCAATTGCATTGATAATTTCAAAAAATTATATTCAGGTTCTCAGTTATTGCTATTATAAAAAAAAAAAAAAACGGTTCTCATTCGATCCAACAAAAAAACAACAACAATTGTTTATAACAAGTTTCATCAAAAATTAAATGTTACCTAAATCCAAATAAATAAAAATGAAGCAAATATTAAATAAAGCGTCGTACTTCCGCAAGCTAACATTTCAAAACAAACTATTAGTATAATATTTTCATTGAATGTATCGTCTTTTCCACAAACAAGGTTTTATTTTATATTTATTAGCTACTCCATAGACAATCCAAACATATGGGCTGAACTACCTCGGCCCTTCAGCCCGTGAGCCTGAGGGATCCAAATAATAACAATAATAATAATAGTACTAGTAATAATAATAATAATAATATCACACATGTATATACGCAATACCACTAAACTGCTATTAAGTAAATATTTGAAAAATATTTGATGAATATTAAACAAAAGAAAATGAAAATCAAGAGTCTACAACACCAGCGATAGTTTTCTGGCGGTGGCGTTTTCGTTTAAAGTCCGCTCGTGCGTTTCTCGCCGCCTCGACATTGAACGCGTTTAGTGCAAAGTTCGTCCGGCGGCAGCGAAGATGGCGCCAGGTCCGCGGCGCGGCGGTCTCCGCCGGTTCGCGCAGTGTGTCAGTGGCGCCCGGGCCGTTCTCGTCGCTGGTAGGAGGCGAACGACACGATCCTCCGTCTCCCGTTCCCGCCGCGACGCGTCGCAGCTGACGTGCTGCCAGGTGGTCAATCTTCCGCACGTAAAACCCAAAAATACATTCATCCTATTCTCGCGTATCGGACTCTCGAGTTACGTCCCGAGTCTCGCGAGCCGATCCACGAGTTATCGACTCTCTTCCATTTCGTTTGACTCTCCCGTCCGCAAAGTTCGCCCTTGAAACAATTCGGCCGAGATCGCGAAGGTGCGCGCGACTAAGAAATAAAATTAAATAAAAATTCCGGGTCAGTTCGCGAACTCGAGATATTTGATTGAGTTTCGAGGTTAGAAACACCTTGGGCCAAGTTCAATGCGCGCGCAGCCACGACGCTGCGCATCAGCCGGACGAACTGTGCTTTCGGAACACGAAATTTTGTCACGTGCGCACTCTTCTCGTTTCTCTTTGTGTCGACTTGGAGATTAAAATAGTTTCGTTTAACGCTCGGTAGTATGCAAATTTTTTTTTGCCACTCGGATTCGTCGGGACGTGCCCGAAGGATTTTTTTACAAAGTAGAGAATGAAACGGTGTGTTTTGAGGCGGCGTGATGCGGATCTAAAAGACCAACTGCTACTGATAGACAAAAGTACAGTTAAGGATGCATCACACATACGTTCGCAACTAAAAGTCTAATTCGATCGAAATTTCAGTACATCGCGATATGCGAAAGATCTGAAAAAAATCGGATGTGTTAATTATGTCGGGACCTTTGATTTTGCACGATAATAACGCCAAAAAGTTATTAACAGATCAGTAAAAACTTAATTGTTCCAAAAAAATTAATGAGAAAACCTTAACTTCATGCGAAAACTTCTTTGTTAAATTTCATGTACAATGGCAATGAAAAATGAATATTCAGTGTATTAAAAACATTAGAAATACTTTATTTTTAACAATTTACTTACATTCTACTGTAAAAGGACTTTAATTTTCTCATCACAATTGTGCATTAAATTGAATGCACCAGGTTTGCATAAAAACTTCCAGTCCGGTGCGTTAAATGCGCTTTTCTTTGTAACGCAGTTGATGCAACGTTAAAAAAACAAACAAAAGGTGTTTTGCGAACGTAAGTGGAAGCAACAAAGACCGTCGTCCAGCAAAACACGCAGCCTCGAGCTCACCTAAGAAATTTTCGTCCGAATGCCGACGCGCGAGTCCGTTGCGTAACAAGTGCGGAACAATGACGAGGAATGACTGCATCGAAAATTCCCTAGACCGTAAAATCGATTGTTGGATGTTGACGACCGTGAGCGGTTGAACCGAATTTCACGCGACATGGAGGAGGCGTTTTCGTTGCGATAAGCGGAGAACAAAGTTCGATACTTCCAACTAAAAGTGTCTTGCGAGACAAAAGAAAAATGACGCTGATTTCTTCGACGGAAAACTGGTACGTTGAGCGGCGAAACTTTTCTATTCGAACGCACGTTCTTGTTTGCACAGTCGGTTTACAGTTCGACGTTCTCGCGCGGAGTTTTTCGGAGATTGTTATTATGATGCCAGTTTCGAGTCAAAGTTCACATCCGAACTAACGACAAACATTTATTCGACCGCAAAAAAAAAAAAAAAATGAAAAAACAAAGCAACGATAAGATTACACGAGGCGAAAGTTTGAGATCGAAGACCAGCGAGCAAATATTTTTGATTTTTGTTTTTATCGCGCATAGAGCGTAGATTATTCGGGCGGACTCCCACCTTCTGGTGCGTCGCTCGGAGCTGCTCGCTCGAGCGTGAGGCGCGCCTCGACCGCGGAGCCGCGTCGATGCGGCTTAGGAATCCCGCGACGAGAATTCGTCAACAAAGAACCGAAACAAATTTACAGGCACGAACTTCGCGAACAAAGAACAATTAAAACAAAGCTTCCTATATGAGGAAGCAAAATAAAAAGTCTCTATGGGTAGAGTTGCCTTGTTCGATAATTCTCAGATGTACTATGAGACATTTTTCAAAATAAACGTTTAAAAAAAAATGTCTAAATTATCTAATAATATCAGTAAAAATAAGCACTCAATTTCATTTCAATAACGACTACGATTTCGTTTTAAAAGATTTCTGACCATACACCTGAGCAGGCCCGAAAACAGACAACTCTAATCCTCAAGACGCTTATTCGATACATGTTTTATTTACCTGGAAAAAAAATGAAAATAAAATATTAGCATATTATGCAAAGTGACGAGCGGCAATTCGAGAAGCATCGGGCCGAAACGAAGGGTCTTCAAAGTCACGCTGCGTTCGGCTTAGGTACGCAAATAGAAAATCCGTTTATCACGATCTTGGAATTTCGTGGAAGCGGCCGCCCGGAGAGCGCTGCTGGAACGTGACATTTACGTCCTACGCGTTGTGCCCGAGCGCTAAATAAAATTAAATAAAACGCGCCGAGCGAGGACGGAGAAGCTGCCGGCGGGGAACGGACACGAGAGTTCGACTTGGCCCGAGCAAAGGTGACGGTGGCGAAGTAGCAGCGCCCACCGCGCATGCGCACTCGGACCGCGCGGGACCGTCAATATCATTGCCACGGAAAATAGGGGGATTCCTCGTTAGACGTGTATTGCGAGCTACACGCTATGCCCGACCATGCTGCTCTGCGCTTGGAAGGCCGTCGGAGAAATTTCGTCCGGCATCGACAATTATTTTCCTTTAGTCGAAAAAAAAATCAAAAATCTGAAAAATTGAAAATAAAAAAAAAGTCAAACGAATAAGGTTTTGCAAGTTCTGGTGGGAAGTCAACCCGAGAATGCATAAAACATCGTTGCGACGGGCCTAAAGAATCTGGAAAACTGGAAAAGTCAGGGGATTTTTTTTAAAGCCTGGACATTTTTTGAGTAATGTTCTTCATTTAATTCCGAACTACAAGACGTCTAGATTTTTCGTTTCAGCAAAATTGTCGAGTGTATACAGCATACGTTAATTTCCTTGGGAACTTTTAATATTGTGATCTGAGTTCAATATATTAATAATCATTGTATATCACATTTTACGTTATTTTAAATTGTTCTTTCCGAGCCTGATAGATGGGCTGAAAAAATTAAATCGTAAAAGTCACGGAATTTCAGTTAGAGAATTTAGTGGCGACCATCTAAAAATATCAAAAAAGAAATGACAAAACATCAATATATTTAAATATCACTCCTATTATAAAACAAGCGAGTCTTTTTATAAGAATTCTTTATAGGAATTCTTTTATTTCTCAGAATGAATTTCGAGATATTTATGCCTATATTTAAGCACAGACCGAACTCACTATGAAAAATTAATAAACAAACAAAATTCTTCGGTACATCATTGCGAAACGAAATTTCGTTCGGAATTCATCGGGTTATCGTCGAATTGCCAGGAAATAATTTATCGGGCCGCGATGTGACCCACTTGGGTGACCCGATGAAATTCTTACATTGACCAAGTGTCGCGGCCGAGTATCGATAACAATTACGATAAGGTTTGCAATGGCATCGACGCGATCGCTCGGTTAGATAATTCCGTCGCGGCGAGGCTTTGAGTTCCGTATCTGCTCGTCACGCTGATACGATAATGGACGGCCGAGATATTTTTTATTGAAGGTTCAAACACTCCGACCTTTTTTTTAATTCGATAAATCGTTAACGCTGTGTCTGGGCGGATTCCGGACGTTAATTTATTCCACGCCTTTTGCGGCGGTTTTGTGTCACACAATAACGATTAAAAAACATTTGGAATTTATTGTGCAAATAAATGAGCAAATAAATTATAATAGAAAAAAATAGACTCGCATGAATGAGTTTTGCGCTGAATGGATCGTGGACTAATAAATCTCTGAAACTCAAGGCTGCTTCACAATGAAATATCTTTTTCAAATTACCGACTAATTCTTGTTTTTTTTTTACCTCCGAACGTGCAATCGACAAGAGGAAGTCAACGTCCTTGGTGAAGCCCACGCAGTTTTTTTTTCCCTCAACGGTTGCACAAACGCTCGAAGTACACACGTGTTCTTCCTTACCACGCGCTTTTTTGTTCGTCTTCTCCAGCCCAGAAAGACGCAACGGATCATACTCGGGTTCTTTGTGTTCTGCGATCTCAGACGTGAGAACGTCGATCCAACTATATTTTATGTCCTCGACTCCCAGGTTTTTCCTCTGGACACAAAATACGATAAATCTAATTAAGTGTATAAATCGACCTGGTCGATTGAATCGAACAAATCAATTAAATTGGATCAGACGAATAAATTGAATAAATTGAACCAATTGAAGAAATCGAGCAAATAGAATAAAACGAACAAATCGATCAAATTGATCAAATCGAAGAATCGAACAAATGAAAAAATAGAATAATTTAAATAAATCAAACGAATTTAATTAATTGACGTTTCCTCCATCGTGGAATTTTTGTAACTCGAAAAAAACACTGAACACGTAAGCTGACACGACGCCGCGCAGGTGTTCGTTTATTTACCCGCGTCATTGCCGGTCTCAGCAGCTTAATTTTTATCTCCTCAATATTTCACGGAATTCCGATGATTCCATCCGCCCCTTACATTTATCGACCTTTACGAAAACACGAGGTGTCTTTATGTTTTCTTAGGCGCTCACGCGCCTTCCCAACAGCTTTCGACACTAACAGAGTTTCAATATTTGCAAACTCAAAATTGATCGTCACACATTACTCTTTTGTGGAATACCTGACATGATTGATCGCTCGATGCGCGCTCGGCCTATCCGAATTATTCGTCTTCGTAAATTCCACCTTCCTTGTTATTCCATCGAATTTATTATAAACCGTTCGTCACATTAAATTTATCGATCGATCGAGCCAAACGCACGTGGATCATCAATTACACGCGGGAGAAACATTAATTTGATTTATAATTTTATTCGGCGACATTGGAAATTTTTTTATCTTCCAATGTTTGGAACGAAAAGTGTCGATTTTTTTTAGTTCGTATTTTTTTTTGTAGCTAGTTGTCAACAATTTTTATTTTATTTTTTTCAATTAACGTACTCGTTTTTGTAAAGAGCCAGTTTTGACCTCGTTCCTTTGATGAACGGTTTTTTTAATGGCAAGCATACATTTTAAGAGTAAAATCAATATTATTTTGGAAGTATAATTGGGATAAGATGAAACCCCTCGATTATCGTTTAAAATAAATGTGTTATTTATTTTTGTTTTTTGTTTGTTTACAGATGTCAGATTTCCCGACTGAGGGAGCCGAAAACGGCGACATGCACGCGGTCATGGAGAATTTTCAGAAGAAAAATAATCTCGTGACCGGGAGGTCTCATTCTCATCATCCGCAAGTCACCACTTCGTCGCAGGTATAGTTAACGATTTTTTTTTTTATTTCCTACGAAGGAAATAAAAAAATATCGATTTTCACCTTTTCACAAATGAATGTCTTCCAGTTACTACAAAAAATCCTTTTATTTTATTAACATTATTAATTTCATTAATATTATTAATTTTATTGATTGTATTAATATTATTATTATTTTTCTTACGGTGCGATTAATTTTTTTTTTATTCCGCGTTTCCGAGTAATTGGAAATTTTCATGAAAATTTAGGATTCCGGCTGGTCGGCGCGACAATTGATCCACGGGGAGGATGACGAATCGTGGCTCGCCGAAAAATGAAGAAATTCGCTTCTCTGTAGGCGCCGTCCGAGACTCGATCGACTCTAGGAAATTACGGACTGGCGTCGTCTCCGCTAAAGCGACAAAATTCGCTAGTATAATGCCCGAAAATAAAATAACGTCATCGCGAAGAACCAATTCGTGGCCGTTTACATTATATTACAAGATTACCGTCTACAGACGGTTCGAAGAATCTCGAAACTTTGCTTGCCAAATTCGACTCGTCTCAGCGGAATTTAGTCGCGCCGAAAATTTTGTCTTTCGCACTTTCGATCGAGCGTAAAAAAAGCCATAAGTCTTTCTCCGAGAAACCGAAGAATTGAATTCTGACGATACTTATTTTTCTGCGTGAGTTCTTATGACCAAAAAATGATTTTTTGAATTTTGACTGAAAAAAAAAATATCCAAGTGTTTTTAAATTTAAAAAAATTAACCAGTCAAAATTCTTGAAAATTTGCTGATGTTAATAATGTTCCTCGAATCGATAAATGTCCGTGGAAAACGTACGACTTCGAACGGGCTCGGTGTCAAATATTATGTCCATAATGAGAAGGATTTATCGAAATCTTCAACGCGGCCATGTCGACCTAATTTATCTCAGACCATGTCGTTTATCGAATAACTGTGAACGCGGCCACGCAGCGTGGGTCGTTCTTGTTCCTAGACTGGCAACGTCAATCTCTCGAAAGGACCTTTGCCAATTTTAATTGAAGCCAATCAAGAAGCCACATTAGGTCGAATTGTTCGTGTTCCCAAAAACGTTAAAATCAGCCATCAACATTTCTTCACCTCATTGCGTGCTTAAGTTTGATCTCAAGTTCGACCCCAAAGTCAAACTAAAAATTCGACCCTAAGTAAATTAATTAAAAACAATGAAATCTAAGTAAATTGATTGAAATCAACGAAAATTAATTTAAATTAATTACAATCAATCAAAAATTCTCATTGCGCATAAAATAGTTAATTGCCGAAATGTGGAAACATTGGAGGGAATTCGTTGCTCTGGCTCCGAGTCAGAAAATCCGTTCGACGTGCCCCTTCGGTAATTTCGGTTGGCAACGTTTAAGAACGCTGTGCCTACTTGTCTTCCGTGCACGCGAGAGCCGCTCTGGCTCGTCCTCGAGTTCGCGGCATCCGCGGTGGTGATCTTCGCACGTGAGTCACACCGAGGGCGAAAGTCGGGCGGCGAATTAGAAATAGAACGATGAGTCGAGCCTCCGAGGGAGGAAGAGAAAGACGAATGAGAATGAACCAGAATCAACGAAATATAACTAAGTTTCTCTCCGGTGAGTTCGGGGGTTTCTGACGATGAAAATTCTTGCGTTTCGCAGATGCTTACGAACCAGAGCCAGACGAGCAGCTCGAGCAGCAGAGTCGCTAAGTCCTCCCAGAGGATTCTCACCTCGTCGTCGTCGAGCGAGATGAAGGCGAGCTCTATGAAGAGCGATCTCACCGAACTCAAACGCGGCATATCCGAGATGAAAAATATATCAACGAACTTCTCACAGCGTCTTCGCAACAGCATGGAAAATCTCGTCGACAGGTCAGTGTCGAAAAATTGATTATTATCGTTCGAAAAAAATTATGTCTCTTTTTCTTCATTGCAATTCAGTTTTTGATAAAAATGTATGTCATTGTATTGTGCACTACCAAGTGCAAACCCGAAATTTAAGTCTCCGGCTATTTATCGGAATTCTCATTCTTAGACCGGAAGTAACGTCATACCCGAAATACCTCACTTCCGGTTTAAAAATTTCATTATCCGACCGAAAGAGACACCGTAGTGGAAATGCGTCACTTCCGGTTTGAAAGTCTCATTTTTATACCGGAAGTGGCGTCACACCTGAAATACATCACTTCCGCTTTGAAAATGCGTAACTTCCGGTGGAAAAATCGGGCAAAGGAAACTATCAAACAACTTTGCAAAATATGTAAGACGATTGTTTTTGCAGAGATAGCAGTGGGACTGAGGAGGGTGATCTTGCGGAGCCACTGGTGACTTTTCCGGATCCGGACACGCCACCACCGGTAACGGGGACCGTCACGCTCTCCGGTGGTTCGCCATCGCAACTGACCTCGCTGAACACACTGAACAATCTTCACAACATGAGTCCCACGATAAGCATATCGAACATACCGAACATGTCGTGTCTACCGGCCGGCCCGGAAACCATGAAGTTCGAACAGAAGAAGATGACCAGCGCCTCCAAGACCAAGGTGGGTTCGGTCGATTTGTCATCCAAAGACATTGAATCTTCTCAACAGCCAGATTACTGGATTACTTTCTTAACTGGCGCATGGTATGAGAGTTGATGACACGAGGAAGTAACGTGAAATAGTACTTCGCGATACCAGTGCGAACACCGGTATTTCGACGAAGGTTGTGAAGTTGGCCGCACGAGCCGGAAGTGAGAACCACAGTAGCACGAGCCCAAGGCGAATGCTGTCTGTGGTACAGACTGAAGGCGAGTGTTGCCTACTAATAGCAAAATTGCCATTTTCCTACAGAATGATATAGTAGTAATTTAGGATACTAGTACGATAAAACCTTTTTCCTAACGCATGCACGTGAAATCCCGCTTTGCGTTCCTGTGAAGTGTGCGCAGAAAGGCACTTTTTCGCATCGCGTGCGGAAAAGTGCGGTTCTACGCACACTTCGCGGAAACGAGAAGCGTGATTTTCGTGAATTTGTTAGGAAAAATTATGTGAATGGCATGGGAGTAGAAAAGGGAGTTCTGCACGCGCGGCATTTTCACACTTGTCGAGAACTCCCTTTCTACGCCCTTGCCATACAAATAACTATTCTGACGAGTGTGAGTTTGCAGCACGAGCCGAAGGCGAATGCTGTCTGTGGTACGGGATGAAGGCGAGTGTTGCCTACTAAAAGCAAAACCGCCATTTTCCCACCGAATGATATAATAGTAATTTACGATACGAGTGCGATAAAACTTTTCCTGACGAGTGTGAGTTTGCAGCACGAGCCGCAGGCGAGTGTTGCAATCACGCGAGTTCAGAAAACGTTTCTCGCACGAGTATCGTACAATATTTATTTCACAAGGTGTGAAAATGGGGGTTCTCGCACGCGAAGCGTGCGCTAAACCGCCATTTTCCCAACGAGTGATATAAATTAAATTTTTTCACATTTTTCTTTTAGATTGATCGATCAATTTGGAGCAATTAATCGATAATTCCTACGGTTTCGGGTAGGTCAGTGCAAAGAGTGTGGGTCGAGGCCTGAAGCATCGAAATATCGTCGAAACTCGTCGCTTTCGTAATTGTCGCGTCGAAAGACAGCATTTGCTTGGTACACCAGTCGGTCACAACTGTAGTCAGCATCGCTATAGGCGTGCATTGTAGTAACGAAAAGAATACCTAAGCCACCCTCAGGGTCGGTCTTCCTCTCGTCGCTGCCTTGGACTCAGTCGACCGACCCACTTACGAACTTCATAATCATTTCCTAACTCTTTTGTTCTCTCACGACCGTTCTAGTGCATTTTCGACTTCGGCCTCGACACATCCTTCTTTCTCGTTTCTCATAGAATTCTATTTTTTTGTTTCAATTATTCGCCCCATTAATATCTCCGAAAATTTTTTGTCGGTCGATATATTGGGCTAATACATTTGTATTTTTCTTTTCTTTAATTAGTTGTTTCAATTATATCTCCGGATTTTTTTTATCGGTCGATATATCAGGCTCTTATGTATATATGTACATTTTTTTATTGCCAGGTCGTCACCGATGGTTTCAGCGCGGAAAAAGCTACAGCGAACAGTGCCGAGATGAGGGCTCTGCAAGCCGGCGATGTCTCTTACAAGGAGGAGAGTGCGGCTACGGCAGCGCGAGCGCGCGTCGAGATGGACGGTGTTTCGGCGGAAAAAAGCGTCGCGTCCGCGAGGGTAGGTTCGAAATTGATCGAAGCGTTTTTTACCACTCTTTTTATTACTGCTCACCCTTCCGCGAGCCTTGGCCCCGTTCGAGCGATCGCGTGGGACCGTTTTCCTTTCGCTACGGTCACGACAGAGAAATTCTGGTAGATAAAAAAAAAATTCTGATTATCTGCAATGCAGAAGTAAGGAGTTGACTCTTGGGGAAATAAGAATATTGCGATTATAAAACAAAATAAATTAATTAATTAAAATAAAAATATTGCACGGTAGAAGTTGGAAGTGTATTTTTTTGAGAGAAAGGTCGAGTCACAGATTTTTCCATCTGAAGAATTCCTACGCCCGGTTCGACGGTTGAGTCACGACACGGTCGCGACGGGCAACGACGCGGTTCGCGGTCGATAGTAAAACAGCTAGAAACCACCCTCCGACGTCCCCGGCTCGGGAAACCCCGTAGTCTGGAAAGCTCCGCAGTCCGCGATGGGTCCGCGACTTGGGCGGCTAAGCAGGGGCTTGTTTCCCGACTCAGCGCCGCGAAACGCCATTGCCGGAGATGGCCCGAAGGTCTCGCACAATTCGCGTATCGCAACGATAATTGACGGTCGGGATATACACGAATGCGAAACGGTACAGCGTAATTTACGGTACAAAAACACCGCTTCAGTATCGTGATTGCTTGTTTTTCTTCTTCTTTCAAACATCGTCTTTTCTTTAAACAAATTTCGTCTGTCTTCAATATACAAAACAGTCATTATAGTTATGTGTCCAATCAATGCACCGAGTTAATATGTTAGCATGTTCGATGTTTTAAATTTTTCTTTATTTTGTCTCTTGAAAAATCGTCTTTCTTTTTAAACATTTCTGTCTGTCTTCAATGTACAAAACAGCCATTATAGTTATGTGTCCAGTGAACGCACCGAGTTACTATGTTTTTATGCTCGATGTTTCAATTTATTTTTTTAGCCCTTTGGTGGAAAATAAGAGAATGAGAGATAAAAGTGATCGTGATAAAAATGCACGCCTGTTATGTGCCGTGTGCCAAGAGCAAATTGCCAACTACCTGCTATAGCCACACGTGCCCCGAACGATCGTACAGTGTTCGAAGTTCCGGAGTTCAAGGTCCCCGAGTTGCGCAGCCTCGACGTCTTTGGGTCACGGAAAAGCGCAGCGATCTCCCATTTTTAATTCGTCGAGCTCTCCTCCTCCATCCTCGATCAAAAAAAGTCGCGAGTTACAGCTAAGAAAAATATGAAGAATGTAAATTTATAAAAGTACGCAAATAGTGCAGAATTCAAGAAAAAAATACCAAACAAATTATTAATGCATAAAATAGCAATCGTGAGTCGCAGTAAAAAAAGAAACCTAAATAATCGGCAATAGATAATTAATAGTAGAATGTGACTCGGAGCGCTAATCATCTCGTTGGTTTTCACCGGAGAGGCATAAAAGTACGCGAATAGTGGAGAATTTCCAAAAAATTTGCACGTTTCGCTGGCACGACCGGTGAGGAAGTTACGGAGGCTTCTGTCATTGTTATTGTTGGCTCGTTGTCGGTGGGTGTCACGTGGTGCAGCCTCCTCGTCAGGAACGGTACCGGAGTCAACGATTACGTATGCCGTTCGTCGAGACGGTGCGGAGATAAAATTAAACGTTTCGTCGGCCCGACGACTCGGTGGGGCGAAAGTGTTAATGGCTTCCGCGGATTCGACGCTTATCTCGCCGACACTCTCCGTCCCTCCACTCATTCCTCTCCCTCCCGTGCACCTGCGATGAGTTTTTCGATGAGTCTTTGCGCGATGCGACTCCGATCCTCCGTCGTGGATTTTCGCGACGATTATGAGTGCACCGTGGCCCGTGCATCGACGCATCGCACGCGGATATCAATTTGCATGCACTGACTCGGTGAGAAAGAAATACAAAAAATTGAGCAGAGGCTTGCCGAATAAATTTTTCCTAAAAATCAACAAACAATAATTTTTTTGTTTCTTTTTTTTTTGGGCAATTGTTTTCGAAGCGATTTCTTGATGAGGAAGAAATAAAAAATTGAGGACGGAGGCTTGCGAAATAAACTTTAGTAAAAGTCGACAACTAAATTTAGTTTATTTTTTTTTTTGTCAAGGAAAGAAATAAAAAATTGAGAAACCTTTGCGGGACAAATTTTTGTAAACATCGACAAATAAATTCAGTTTTTTTGTGCTTGTTTTGGCAATCGCTCTCGAAGCTATTTGGGCCATTTTGATTTTGACATTGAGGGATGAGGAAATTAAAGGTTTTCATCGCTCGAAGACGATTCGAGCCGCCGTGATGAAATTTCGTCGACGGAACCAATCTTGAGAACGGTCACGAATTATATTTAGCATATAAAAAAGAAAGATACGGAGATGGTGAAGAGCGATGGTGAGAAAATGTGTTCCACAACTACGTCAGTCTATTCCCCCTCCACTTGTTTTTCCATTTTTCGGTCGGACCTCGCGATCTCGGAAAAGGCCACAGTTCTCAGTAGACGTTTGTCCAGAGTTCTTGGAAAATATATATTTTCTTCGTGTTGTTGGTTTTTTTTCCTAAAAAATGTCTAACGCATTCGTTTTATTACAGGAACAGAGAAGCTTGAAAGCGGGTGATCTTTCCCACCAGGAGTGCAACAATGTGGCGGCTTCGACGATGAAGCTGCAGAGCGATTCCTTTACTTCCGAAAAGGTGAGCATACGCACTGTTATTGCGACCGAAAAACCTATTTTATTAAAAAATAAAAATAAAATGGATTTACCATTCATTTGTTATGTATGGACAGTTTGTTTTGGACAGTTTTTTTTTTGTTCAATCGTGATATTATACTGGCTCCGAAGATACAAGAAAAATGCCTCGAGTGCAAAAATGATTAATGACCATGTTGAAAAAGAAAGAAAAAACTATAAATGGATTTGCCATAAATTCATTATCTATTTTTGTTTCGCATTTTTTTTTATGCGACCGCAATATTACAATGATTCCAATGGTAAAGGAGAAATTTCTCGAGTGCGAAAATGATTAATGACCGTGGTCCAAAAAAAATAAAAAATCGCCGTATGCGCGCATTTCTATTTTTTCACGCCTTTTTCTCGCCTCGTATCGTCGAGCGTTCGAATTACGTAATAAGGAATGACGAGTAATATCTGCAGGCTGCAGCCGTGTAAAAGACAAGGAAGATACGAGACATCTACGACGAATTCCTAATCAGTGCTAACAAGAGCTAATAGAAAGCCTCGGAGGCGCCGAACGTTTCGTCTCGCCGAATCGCCTTCGATATACGCTAACTAATACCTTTTCCAATATCATTTTTTCTAAGTGCCCTCTCCCGCGATAAAATTTCATAAAAGAACCCTTTTCATTTTTTTATATAAAAAAGATATCTTAAAAAACGAAAAGGGACTTTTTTTTAAATGAATTTTTTTGGAATAAAAGAAACAGTGACGAATGAAAAAAAATAGCTTAATAACGACGAGTTAACAAAATTCCAGTTAGCGATTATAACAAGGAATCCACTTTCAAAATGATTTGCACCTTTAAAAAAAAGCAAAGATAACGCCCAACTCTAGGAGCTTCATTGCGAAAAGTACTTGGACAAAAATACTTTTTGTACTTGACACTTAGAACTTTGTACTCGAACTATTTTCTGTTGTTTTGCCCGATCCCAGTTCGTCCGGATAAAAATTCCTTATTGCGATCTTCGCACGACCGATAAAAATTTTCGTCGATCGTCGAAGGAGCTCGAAAGTTCGAGTTCGGATTAGTCAGCCGTTAGTTGGCCGAGTTTCAAATATTTGGCTCCGAGAAAACACACGGTACAAGACCGTAAATCAGAAGAGCAAACGCGACGGTTCCATGGATGCAGGCACTTTGGCACAGGGCATTACCATGGCTCTGGGTCGTCATCGTCGTATTTCTTCGTGTATTATGTGTCGGGACGGCCTTCGCCTTTCCGAGTTTTCCGAGTCTCGGCGCTCGTGTCAGACCGATTCGCGATATCGCGCGCAGAACCCGCGCGTCCGGGCGCGATCGCGAACGGCGATCAGTTCACAATCGTCCGCGGCTCCGATAGGAAGTCTCGATATTAATAAAAAAAAAAGTTTGATTTTTTTTCGTTGCCACAATCAACTGCGGGCGGTTCGCTATCGGCTTGATAATCTATGAGAAAGAATGCGATGTTGCGCAAGTGGAGTCTCGACTCAAACATGGTGCGGAATTGTTAAAATTGATCGATTTTCGATTTATTATAAAATTGAAAAATAGTAATGGTTTAACTGGTTTTTTAAATATTTTTAATTGAAAAATAAAATCGGAGCAGGTTTCTTTTTTTTGTGTAAAAATCGATAGTGTGTGTCGAGTTCTTTGGATTTTATAATTCTTCAGGCGTGGCAGGAAAAATTTGGGTCAGCAGATATGCGTTTCAAAAATGTTCAAATCGTGGGGATTATTTTTTTGTTTTATTTTTTTCAATCTTTTAGTTCCGCGGACAAGTGCGACTATTCATTATTTCCTTCAAGTGGCGAACAGTGCTCCAGTATTTCGCAAGACATTAGCACGAGATGTTGGCTATTAAATTTGTTTCAATCTTCCAGTATTAAACGAGTATTCATTTAGAAATTATATTGAAAACAAGTAAAAGGCGGGAATATTGAGCGGTGCTGTGTGGTCGAGAATAAGCGATTGATACATTTTTTTTAGCAATTTTAAGACAAATCAGACATGATTCCGAAACAAACTCATGACAGATTTATTTATACAAACTTTTATGAGGAAGCGAAATGAAAATTTCAATTTTCAACTTTTATAAGAAGCGAGATGAAACTTTCAATGTTCAACTTTTATAAGGAAGCGAGATGAAATTTTCAATTTTCAACTATTACTAGAAACCATATGAAAATTTCACTTATCAACAATTTTTTTTACAATTTTAATTTAAGAGAACCCAGAAAACATTTGAGAAAGAACCTCACGACAATATTATTTTTAAAAATTGCAGAAAGCCATGGCAGCCCAGCAGCAGCGTCAGACGGTCTCGTCCTCGGGGATCTACAACCACGAGAAGCACATGGCCTCGTCTTCCCAGTCCAGCATAACGATAGCCTCGAAAGGCGTGACCTCGAAGTCGTCGATGATAACAGCAGCCTCAGCCGTGAACCAGCTGATGAACGGGATGCGCCCAGCCGAGGATGAGCTCTTGTCCCTTCCGCTCGACGACCTGGACCTGCTCTGCTCGAACTCGAATCCTCAGGACGTCGACCGAGCGATCGCCAAGTACTCCGGTTTTCTGGACGCCTTCGTCGAGCGCCTGAAAGCCACGGATTCTTTAAAAAGCGGCAAAGCGCCTTTGCTGCTGAACCGCGTGAACGAGATAATCCGCAAAGCGTGGGCAGTCCCGACTCACGGCCACGAGCTCGGCTACACGCTCTGCAACACGCTGCGAACCCGCGGTGGTTTGGATCTTCTGATGACGAACTGCGTCGCGACCGACCACGAGCTCCAATTTTCCTCCGCCAGGTTGCTCGAGCAGTGCCTGACGACGGAGAATCGCGCCCACGTAGTCGAGAACGGTCTGGAGAAGGTCGTTAACGTAGCCTGCGTATGCACGAAGAACGCCAATTCCGTCGATCATTCCCGGGTCGGAACTGGAATACTCGAGCACCTCTTCAAGCACAGCGAGGGCACCTGCAGCGACGTGATAAGGCTCGGCGGCCTCGACGCCGTGCTCTTCGAGTGCCGCAAGAACGACGTCGAGACGCTCCGCCACTGCGCCGGAGCGCTCGCGAATCTGTCGCTCTACGGCGGCGCCGAAAATCAGGAGGCGATGATAAAGCGAAAAGTGCCAGTCTGGCTCTTCCCACTGGCTTTCCACAACGACGACAACATAAAGTACTACGCCTGCCTGGCGATCGCCGTCTTGGTCGCGAACAAGGAGATCGAAGCCGCTGTTCTTGAGTCCGGAACTTTGAATCTCGTCGAGCCTTTCGTAACTTCGCACAATCCCTACGAATTCGCCAAATCGAATCTGGCGCACGCTCACGGACAGAGCAAGAACTGGCTCGAGCGTTTGGTTCCCGTGCTAAGCTCGAAGCGGGAGGAGGCGAGGAACCTCGCGGCTTTTCACTTCTGCATGGAAGCTGGTATAAAGAAGCAGCAGGGAAACACGGAAATATTTCGCGCGATCGGAGCGATCGAGCCGCTCAAGAAAGTCGCCAGTTGTCCGAACGCTGTGGCGTCGAAGTACGCCGTTCAGGTAGTGTTTTTAAACTCTTTATTAATTTACTTGTCAAAAGTTTATTTTATTTTTTTCTCAGAACAAAATACAACCTATTGAAATTCAGATTAACGAGCAACGAACAAAATTCCAATTATTGCAAACAAATAAATTTCATTCGGAAAGTTGAAATATTCTTTTTTTGAAAAAAACTAAATAAATAAATGACAAAATACTCTCGCTGAAATAGGGAAGACTCGACGTCGTCCAATCGATTTCACCCGTAAAATAAATAGCTTCCGATAAGACATAAAAAATACCTGTAGTTATCAACCGGTAAAATATCCGGCTCTGCTTGACTCGTTACTTACCGATCTTTCATCACTGCCGCCAGGCTCTGAGGCTCATCGGCGAGGAGATTCCACACAAGCTCAGCCAGCAGGTGCCTCTCTGGTCGACGGAGGACGTGCGCGAGTGGGTGAAGCAGATCGGCTTCGCCGAGTACGCTCCGGACTTCGTCGAGAGCCGCGTCGACGGCGATCTGCTGCTCCAGCTAACCGAGGAAAATTTGCGGGAAGACATCGGGCTCACGAACGGCATACAGAGGAGGCGATTCACCCGGGAGCTTCAGAATCTCAAGAAAATGGCGGACTACAGCAGCAGAGACACCGGAAATTTGAACAGTTTTTTGCAGCAGATCGGCACGGAATTTTCCATCTACACTTACGGCATGCTCAACGCCGGCGTCGACAAAGACTCGATCAGGAACATATCGGAGGAACAGCTCATCTCCGAGTGCTCGATCACCAACAGCATACACAGACTGAGGATACTCGACGCGATAAAGAACGTGCAGACCAATCAGTTCAGCTCGTGCGGCGCCGACGAGTCGCCTGACAAGTCGCTCGACGTCTTCGTCAGCTATCGAAGATCGAACGGGTCGCAACTGGCGAGTCTGCTCAAGGTGCATCTGCAATTGAGGGGATTCAGCGTGTTCATCGACGTGGAGAGGCTCGAGGCCGGCAAGTTCGATAACAATCTGCTGCAGAGCATCAGACAAGCGAAACACTTCCTTCTCGTGCTCACGCCCAAGGCTCTGGAGAGGTGCACGCAGGACACCGAGTGCAAGGATTGGGTCCACAGAGTAAGCTGGAATATTCGTTGCTCTTATCCGGACGATTTTTTTAGAATGTTTTAGTTGATTTCTTTTTTTTATTAATGTTTGTTAATATATTTTTTTGCAGTAGATTTCACCGGGACCAGGATTTTGTGAAACTTTAAAAATATTTTATTTAATTTGTTCATTTATTTATATATTTTTTTTAGTATATGTTATCGGGACGAGAACGTTACGATTTTGTTTAATTATTTATCTTGGTGCAGTCAACGCTCGTTGATCTTGCTGAACAATTTTTTTAACTCGTTTCGAAGAATTCGTAAATTAATCAATGCCTCCTCCGCTGTTCGAGCAGGAAATCGTCGCGGCGTTGCAGTCCCAGTGCAACATTATTCCAATCATCGACAACTTCCAATGGCCCGAGCCCGAGGAGTTGCCCGAAGACATGAGGGCGGTTTGTCACTTCAACGGGGTTCGCTGGATCCACGACTACCAGGACGCCTGCGTAGACAAATTGGAAAGGTCCGTGATTGTTCAATATATAAATGCGTAGGCTTGAGATTAATTGGTAATTAAGGTTAATTATTAATTATTATTAACTATTATAATTAATTATTAAATGTGTCTGAACTTGTGCAGGTTTATGCGAGGCGAAATACCCGTGCGTTCGGAACTCCTCAGTGGAATTTCGCGAGGCATCGGCTCGAAGGAGGTAACAACGCCCAGCACACCAGGAAGCACGAACATGCGACATCCGCCGAATTACCAGCGGATGCACAGCAACGAGAGCAGAGGAAGCGACAAGGATTCTACGAATGGTAGAGATTGACTAGAGGGCCCGCCCACAGCCATACCCAGCAGGTACAATTTTTTTTTTTTTTTAATAGCAAATTTAAACCTGATCCAACATTGGTTCGTCCGATCTATTTTTCAAGCGATCCGCTAAAACGATTTTATTTCACGCAGCGAGGATTGATCGAATTTTAAAAAAACCATAAAACCAATAAAAAAAAGAAGCGACCGAAAGATCGAGAAACGAACACGATCAGATCGAGCGACAATAGGTCAGTCAACGATTAACGCAAATTTCCGCTGTCGATGTTGTTTCGTTGTCGTAACTACATGTTCAACTTAGGGCTGTACAGATAGACCGGTCTAGCTGGCTAAAATATCTTATCCGGCTAATGGATTTTATAGTTTTGCCGGCTAATCCGTCTTAGCCGGCTAAACTATTTTAGATTAGATTTATGCATTTGGCCGGCCAAACTATAAAATCCATTAGCCGGATAAGATATTTTAGCCGGCTAGGCTGAAATATCTATCTGTACAGCCCTGTCTATCTGTAGTATCTGTAAAATGTAGTTCAACCTCCCCCCTATGGTCGACTTATTCGCCCGTTAAACGTTATCTGTCGTTTGTTCGTCTGCAAACTTTACCGGTGTTTATTATTATTTTCCTTATTTTAAGAGGCCCCGGCCTCTTAAGCCGGGGCTTTGCACCAGAGCTGAAAAAAGGACTTAAAAATACTTCAATACAAAGTATCACAAGTACTTGAATTTTCGAGTACTTTTTGTACTTCACGTATTTCTTAAGTACTTTTTTCAAGTCGTTTCCGCAATTAAGTTCGTAGCGTTAATCGTTATCTAGATTATCTAGATAATCGTAGCGATTATCGTTTACATCGTTTTATCAAACCCGGCATGCTTCGTCACGTGGATGCACATGATTATCGTTTACAATTTAAATGTTTCCTCGTAGCTGGGGCGGAAATGGGCATGGCAACTCTCAATAATTATCGACGAATATATTTAATATTAAAAAGAAAAAAAAAATTAATTTCAAAAACATTTCTAATTTTTTTCAGGCTTCGGAAATCATCGAGCCCGTCCCGTTGGCTGATGAGCATGCCACCAACGTCCCCCCGTCTAAAATTCGTCCACACCCACCCCGGAAGAAGTCCGATACCGCGACGTCCGCCGCGCCATCCGTCCTCGCCGTCGGCGCGCTCGAGGTCGCTCGAGCTCCTCGATCAGACTGAGAGCAAGAACGACGAGCCGCCGATCGTCGAGCCCGAGTCGCTTCCGCGTCCGAGATCGCGCAGCCTCGACGGGCTTCTCGACGACGACGGAGTCGCCGAGCCGGAGGAATCCGCTTCGCGAACGCGTTCCCGAAGCTTGAACGCCTCGACAGAAGAGCCGACCGAAGATCCGGCGAAGACCGCGGAAGAAATTGGAGAACAACATTTATCAACGAATTCCGTCCTCGAGAGTGAAACGAGTAAAACGGCAGCTACCGAACTGGCGGAAGTCCCGCCTCGAAAGAGGGAGAACAACGAAGAAAGGAGCCCAATGCCGGTGCCGAGACTGAAGACGAAAAATTCTGCGAAACCGGAAGTGGTCGATGCAGCTAAAACGGCACGGGAGGACTCCAGAATTTCTTCGTCGTCCTCCGAGGCCTCCCCTGAGAAAATTGCGGTCGGTAAGTTACCGACCGATGGTACGAAGTCGGATTTCGAGGAGTCCGGTGAGAGATTCGTCGGTAAGTTACCGACCGAAAGAACGACGGGTATCGACGATAACGAAAAGGTCGACGATAGGACTGGGGATTGCTGTGATAGCGACGCGAGAACATCGCGATGGGAACACGACGGGGAAAAGCCGAGCCTCGTCGCGCCCGCGAAGGAAAGCTCTTGCACGTTGCTGAAGGCCAAAAGCTGTGGTGCGGGACTGGATTCCGACGAGAGTTATTCGTCAAACGAGTACAACAGAAACGGTGCTGATATTGTTGCGAACAAAAATAAAGTACAACAGCAGCGCGGCTCGCTGCTCGCGCTTCACGCCGCGTGCGCCGCCGATCCTAAGAGGAAACGTAATTTCATGAACAAGTGTGTCAACAAGGTGAGGTCGTTGATTAAAAAATAACAAATTATAAATAATAAAAAAAACTTTATTTACTAGAAACATAATAAGCGTTAAATAAAAGGTGATATAGACTTATTATTAATAATTTTATACACGAGGTTACGAGACAAATGGAAAACTCGCGACGACGCGTTAAGGGGATTCGAGTCACTCCAATGAAATTATTTTATTGATCGGTCGTGATCGAAAAAAAAAATTGCAAAAATTCACATTAATTTTATGAAAATAAATGTAATTTTTGCAATTTTTTTCATTCGGCATTTTCTTTTGGAATTATAAAAAAAAAATTGTCGATCGACATTCTGTGACGAAAGAAGCTTAACGAATTGTCGGGTGAAGCGGATTCCCTTAGTTATTGTTAATTACTAATCGTAGTTGTTAGATTCTATCATCAGGCATCTGAGAATATTTTTCGAATGTACAACGACTGGCAGCATTGAAAGTATGACAAATTGTTGTGCCTATGGTGAATAAAATGTGTCTTATAATTTTAGTGAATTCGTCGAAACGAAAATAATAAATGGACCGCTCTTGCAGGCACTTTTTATATTTTCCAACTGAACTGTATTATATTAGACTACTCGTATAATAGTTAGATAATGTTTATATTTGTAAAACATTTTTTTCCCCTTTTCTTTCCTCAATCTTTAGGCAGTTGTTTAACCACGGACTACATTGTTATTATTTGTATTGTGTTTCTTTTTTTTTTAATCCGTCGCAGCTACACTGATAATCAAATTTCGGGACGATTCAGTTTTTATTTTCAATCGTATTTTCGATTCGACAATTTTATTTCATATCATAGAAAATTGACATCCCTTAGTTTTAATTAGGTATCTTTATTTTTTATTTTAACGAATTGGGCGAAGTTGTTTGTAAAAGTGTCGATGCTATGTTATATCGACGATGTTAATAAGATTATAAATGTATACACTATTTAAGAACCGTTACGCATATTTTACCAAAGGTTCACCAGAGTGAAGATAAGTTTTTATCGAAAATTCATCCCCTCTTTTTTTCGAAAGAATACATTTTTTTTATTAGGAAAAATAAATAAATGAGCAAACATCGATTGATCGAACTTATTTTGTGTAACCTTCGTGTGTTAAATGTGTACGTGAAAGAAGTCACTGCTGGGAGTTGTTACGTCCGGGCGAGCTCTCGTCGAGTTTGCGCCGAGTGAACGTAACGTCATACGCGCTTCAAGTACTTAGTTACCGACTAGTTCTACCCAATTCTGCTGCCAACGCCAGCAAAGACTGGTTCCCAAAGCTGAGTTTCTGTCGTCAACATTATTTTTTGTCCGATTGTCCTGATGCGATACAGAAATTTATTATTACTTCATCGAGTTTAATAAAAAATAATAAAAAATCATTTTTAAAAGTGATTAAAGTGTTGAGATATGGATAAAAATCGACTTTTTTCAAACGGCCACAATTTCGCCAATTTTTTTTCCTCGTCAAGGATCGCTTTATATAACAAAAAAAAAACATAATAACAATAAAATCAAATGAAAAAAATTCCTACTTCTTCATAAATATATTCTCCTTCCACCCTAAAAAATGAAATCGATAAAACGTATATTTGTAGAGAAAAAAAATCATGAAGTATGCATGCGTTTTTATCCATGCACTGTGTAAGCCCTCAAAGAAAGACCTACCGGAATAGAGCAACACTGTTTCATTCTATTCCCTCTTAATAACAAACCAGAGGTGACTGAAAGCGAATGATCAAAGGCATCGCGAACTACAGAATTCACAAACGATACACCTCTGAAGAGACAATATAGCTTCCATAAAAAATTCAATTCAGCGACCGAAGGAAAACTGAAGCTACAATGCAAAGTATTAATAAAGCTTTCGAGGAAGGGCCGGAAAATCTTTTTTGCCACCTTATTCTGAACGACAGTTACAAATTAAAGGCCTCTTGTGTTCTCTGTGATCAGCGAATCAACGTTGAAGCACGTCAACGATTATTAAATCTGTTTTTCATTTTCGCCTTCGCACTTCGGTTTAGCTATTGATTTTTTTGTTCTTCTGAGAGAATATCTGATTAAGCTTGTGGTTTGCTGGAGTGGCTCGATAGGTGGTGGCGCGTTTATCATTCTGCATTCTACACTCGGGAAGCAATGTCGTTTTGAAAGTGGAAGGTAAGAACGCACTGTGGAAAAAATCACCAACAACACGTTGACCTTCAGTGCAGCAATTTTTTTCTACTTATAATTTCTTCTTATAATAAATTTAAATTCTTCGGCCGCTCACTGCACCAATCACTTGGCCGTAGTGCACGCTGAGAGTGGAAAAGATGCGTTGCGAAGAAATTGAAAAAATAGTGCTCGGTATGCCGAGATGGAAACCCATCAGAGTTGAACAAAATTCTAGAAAGTACAGAAAATACTATATGTATTTTAAATAGAAAATACTTTTTGTACTTAAAATATATTTATAAGTACTTCGTCTCAATACGTCGTAAAAGTCGATGAAATTTCAATTTCATTTCATTCTCGTTCCTCGGGTCGGAGTCATTCTCGTTCCTCGAGTCTAATCAAACCCAGAAGTTTAAATAGGTCAGCACCGACCACAGCCAACGAGTTACGTAACTCCAGCTGCCTAACTGCGAAGGTGACCTTGTGAGTCTCGAACCTCGTTCTTCCATGGAATTGAGCTCTCCGATTATACCGACGGCCAAGAACCAGACGGACGTAGCCCATGTGCATTAAAATTGGGCTCACGGCCTTTTGCTTCTCCACCGTCGATATAACTTCCCACCTCACAGTAAAACAAATAAAACAAATGGAAGTCAAGCACCAAGTCTCGCAGCGGGAATTCTTCATGGTTTCCAATTACCGTTTCACCGACTGAACATAAACAAAAAATGGAAGGTCATATCGACTTCTAAAAGACAAATTGGCGTATCTCCCGTGTTGAAGCTCACAGGCTACGCTCTTTTGTTTTTTAGCAGTCGATATATGCGAAACCGGTGACGGAGTCTTCGTCCAGTCGCGGTTCGTCGAGGCTTCGGCAACGATGGATTTCTTCGACAATCCTTATCACAAGCTCAACAAACGATTACTCTCCTTCATCGGCCACTGGCCCAACCAGTCGGCGAGGGAGAAAATTATCCATCGAGCGTTCATCGCTTCGTGGATCATGACTATAATGATTCCGGAAGTAGGCGCTCCGCCGCACAGTCGGAATACTCCGCCACCGGAAGTGTATCGAAGCTAACCGAATAACGACGCGTTTTCCAGACTATCAAGCTGATCGATGTGTGGGGTGGCGATTTAGACACGGTCTTCGAGTGCGTCCCGTCGCTCGGACTTCACGCGATAAACTTCGTCAAGTGGGTCAGCTGCATCGTCAACGGTGACAAGGTATCGTTCGACAATCGTGCGACAATATAACAAATATACATATAATATAAGTTATTTAATATAAAAAAGTATATTGAATATAAAAAATTAAAAAATGTGAATAATTTAATGAAATATATATTTTCCGAATATACTGCATATTTCCATGAGAGAATAGCTTCGGATAAAAGTCTTATCTTCTCGCCAAAAAAAAAATTACTGCACAGCTGAAGAAATTACTTCTGTTCATGGAGGCCGACTGGAAGTCCCGAGAGAATGGGAACGGAAGCGACGTCTTGCGGAAGTACGCGGAACGCGGAAGATTTCTCACAGTGGGATACACTTGTAAAAAATGTTTTCAATAATTTATCCTTCGATTAATTTTAGCATCCACGATTTTATCATTAATTTAATTGGCTGCAGGCTACATGTTTTTAAGCGCTTGCTTGACCGTCAGTGTTCCACTCATACCGTTACTTCTCGACGTCTTCGCGCCCCTCAACGAGTCGCGTCCATTGAAACCCCTCTTTCGCACCGAGTACTTCGTCGACGAGGAAAAATTGTTCCTTCCGATTTATCTTCACGGCGTATTGACGACCTTCACGTCCATCACCATCGTCGTCGCAATCGACACTATGTACGGTGCTTACACGCAGTACGCTTGCTCCAAGTTCGCAGAGTTGGGGTAAACAGTGAAGTTGAAGATGATGTAAAAAAAAGAAGAAATAACCCATTTATGTTTCACTCAATGACGCTTCCAGGAAGGAGTTGGAGAAAATCGAGATAGACAACGACGAGAGTGTCGACGTGAGCAATAATCAGGACTACAATTATCATCACATAGTTAAATGCGTGAAGCGACATAAGGAAGCTATAGAGTACGCGAGGAAGCAAAATCACAGTTCAGGGATTTTTTTATCACCTGTTGAATGACTGATTTCTTCTCGTTCATCATTAGATTTTGCAACCTCATGGAGTCGACTTACACGGCGTACTTCTTCTTCGTTACCGGAGTCAGTATTCTACTCATGAGCTTCACGGGTGTTCAAGTGAGTCGACTGACTGCATTACGCGGTAATGCAGTCATTTGAACGCCATTAAATTTTACCTGTTAAAAAAAAAGATCTATTTAGCCATACCTATTTTTATCACACCTTTTATTATACCTATTGTACGATATCTATTTTACACATTAAAAAATATATATATTGCGCAGACAGTCATGCGGCTCGACGACCCAAAATTGGCGATAAGATATAGTACCTTCACACTGGGACAGATAGTGCACGTTTTTTTCGGTTGCTGGCACGGTCAATTGCTGATAGATCACAGCTCGAGCGTCAATGAAGCGATGTGAGGGAAAACGTGAAATCAACGATGGGTCATGGACTTCGATGCGAGCATAAATGTTTATGTTTGTTTCAGTTACAATTCGAAATGGTACAAGTCGTCGCTACGAACGCGGAGACTCTTGTCGCTGATAATGTTGAGGAGTATCAATCCATGTCGGTTGTCGGCTGGCAAATTGTTCTTCATATCTCTTGAAACTTTCAGCAGGATTATCAAAACGGCCATGTCGTATTTCACTGTACTGACGTCTCTGCGTTGACGCTACTGAACGCGAGTGTATCGCCGGATTTTAGAGAAGTATATTCTTCAATGGGAAAAGGACTTTTTTTTCGTTGATTAAAATAAATAAATAGACAAATGAATAAATTGATGGTTGATTTTCCTTTTTATGGAAGGTGCATCGAGGTGATAAAAATAAAACAACAATAATTATTTGCTGATATATTTTTAATATAGAACCGTTGTGCAGACTTTTAAGTATAAGCTTTTTATATCCAAGAAAGAAGAGCGCTGGTCGGTTTTATTCCGATTTCTTTTCGCCTGAAATGAATATCCAATATGCATTACAAAGAAGAACTACAGAGCGACAACTACTGTAATGACATTAAAATTTAAAAAAAGATTGATTCAGTGTTTTTGCTGACTTATTCGATTTTTTCGTCATAAGAGTGAAGCTTGAAAGTTACCTCCTCCGCTGCTTCCGCCCCCGCTACCTCCTCCGCTGCTCCCACCCCCGCTACTTCCTCCGTTGATTCCTCCGCCCAGTCCTCCTCCGCTGCTTCCGCCCCCTCTACCTCCTCCACTGCTTCCGCCTCCGCTACCTCCTCCGTTAATTCCTCCGCCCAGTCCTCCCCCGCTGCTTCCGCCCCCGCTGCTTCCGCCCCCGCTACCTCTTCCGCCCCCACTACCTCCCCCGCTGCTTCCGCCCCCGCTGCTTCCGCCCCCGCTGCTTCCGCCCCCGCTACCTCCTCCGCTGCTTCCGCCCCCGCTACCTCCTCCGCTGCTTCCTCCGCCCAGTCCTCCCCCGCTGCTTCCGCCCCCGCTGCTTCCGCCCCCGCTACCTCCTCCGCTGCTTCCGCCCCCGCTACCTCCTCCGCTGCTTCCGCCCCCGCTACCTCCTCCGCTGCTTCCGCCCCCGCTACCTCCTCCGCTGCTTCCTCCACCACGTCCTCCCCCGCTGCTTCCGCCCCCGCTACCTCCTCCGCTGCTTCCTCCACCACGTCCTCCCCCGCTGCTTCCGCCCCCGCTACTTCCGCCGCTGCTTCCGCCCCCACTACCTCCTCCGCTGCTTCCGCCTCCGCTACCTCCGCCCCCGCTACCTCCTCCGCTGCTTCCTCCACCACGTCCTCCCCCGCTGCTTCCGCCCCCGCTACCTCCTCCGCTGCTTCCTCCACCACGTCCTCCCCCGCTGCTTCCGCCCCCGCTACTTCCGCCGCTGCTTCCGCCCCCACTACCTCCTCCGCTGCTTCCGCCTCCGCTACCTCCTCCGTTGATTCCTCCGCCACGTCCTCCCCCGCTGCTTCCGCCGCTACTTCCGCCCCCGCTACCTCCTCCGCTGCTTCCTCCACCACGTCCTCCCCCGCTGCTTCCGCCCCCGCTACTTCCGCCGTTGCTTCCTCCGCCACGTCCTCCCCCGCTGCTTCCGCCCCCGCTACCTCCTCCGATGCCGCCTCCGCCACGTCCTCCCCCACTGCTTCCGCCCCCGCTGCCTCCTCCGTTGCTGCCTCCGCCACGTCCTCCTCCGCTGCTTCCGCCCCCACTGCCTCCACCACGTCCTCCTCCGCTGCTTCCGCCCCCGCTACCTCCTCCGTAGCTGCCTCCGCCGCGTCCGCCCCCGCTGCCTCCTCCGTTGCTACCTCCGCCGTTGCTTCCTCCACTGCGTCCTCCCCCGCTGCTTCCGCCCCCGCTGCCTCCTCCGTTGCTGCCTCCACCACGTCCTCCTCCGCTGCTTCCGCCCCCGCTACCTCCTCCGTAGCTGCCTCCGCCGCGTCCGCCCCCGCTGCCTCCTCCGTTGCTTCCTCCACTACGTCCTCCCCCGCTGCTTCCGCCCCCGCTACCTCCTCCGTAGCTGCCTCCGCCACGTCCTCCCCCGCTGCTTCCGCCCCCGCTACCTCCTCCGTAGCTGCCTCCGCCACGTCCGCCCCCGCTGCCTCCTCCGTTGCTACCTCCGCCACGTCCTCCTCCGCTGCTTCCGCCCCCGCTACCTCCTCCGTTGCTCCCTCCGCCACGTCCTCCCCAGTTACCTCCTCCGCTACTTCCTCCGCCACGTCCTCCCCCGCTGCTTCCTCCACCGCGCCCGCCCCCGCTGCTTCCTCCTTAAGAAAATAACGTAAAGATTAATACGTCGCTTTTTCAATTTGTATCGATTCGCGCATAGCTTCCTCTGTGATAAAACCCGTTGACCTATTCTGGCTTCCTCATAGAAGAACTATTCGCATTTTGGACTCGAAAATTTTGTGAATTTTACAGTTACCTCCACCGCGGGATCCTCCGCCGCCCGATCCTCCCCGGCCGCCTTAAGAAAAAAATGTTAATTAATTGTCATGTTTCTTCTTCGCAATGTATCGATTTGCGCATAGCTTCTGTGACGAAGTTCGTTGACTTATTTTGACTTTCTCATAGAAGAACCATGCGCATTTCGCGCTGTTAAAATAAGCAAAAGTTACATATCCCTTTTTGGATGTTGCAAACTATAATTTTAAGTAATACTTTTCTCAATGTTAAAGACTGTTTTAAGGATGCTTCACACATACTTTCCCTACCAAAAGTTTGACTCGATAAAAATTTCAGTACTTTGCGATATGTCAAAAATCGGAAAAAAAATCAGTATGATCTCGAGACATTAGATTTTGCATAATAATAATGCCAAAAAGTTATTAACAAGTTATTGTTGGGAGTCAAGATATCGAACTTTGAAAATCATGAAAATCGACGTTTTTCCAAAAGTGGCTCAAAAAGAGAAAAATCGCTGTTCATTCGATTTTTTTTGTTTCTAAGCTATATTCGACGTATTTTTTCCCGCTGATCACGAATATAACAATTATTTTACACCCAAATAAATATTTTCCATTTAAATCCCAAAAATACGATTTTTCGTGCATAAAATCGATCCCTTCAATGTCGCATTGTACTTTAGGCGAATTTGTTAGGCGAACAAGTTTGTTAATAACTGTTTGACATTATTAATATTGAAAATTACTGTTTTTGGCACCTTCAATACAGTCAATTTCTTCAAGATTTTTACACCATTATGAAGTGTTCAAATTCTCACCGAATCTCACTCTTGGCTGGGAATGTACGTGTGATGAATCCTTAATTACATTGACTCAAAGAATCTCTATTTTTTTCTTACAAAAACGTAGCTTTATTTATGAGGAGTAAAAAAAAGGGATTGATCGTCAAAAGTCAACTCGCTGACTATGTCAATTTTTTACCCGAAAGACTGCGATTTTTACGTTACCTCCACCTCGGGATCCTCCACTTCCGCCTCCTCGTGAACCTCCTTAAGAGAAAAAGTAAGAATTACGATTTTCACATTTCTTCCTCACATTGTTTCTTCCGCCAATTGCAACTTCAATGTTGTCGTTTTTTCCTAAGAGTCAAACGAACTTACCTCCGTTAGAAACTTCGTCACAGACGCATTCTCCATCGCTGCTGTATCTTCCCCTGCGTTGCGCACTCAAGTATCGTTCTTTGCGTTCATCCTCGGCGTCGAGCGCCTCCTCATCGTAGACCGCAGCATCGGATTCGAATGGCAATCCAGCAGCGACCGCGATCTGACCATTCGCAGACGGAATTATCGATGAATTCAACTCTTCGACACTTTACCAACAAGCACGTACCAAAACGGCGATCACGAAGTGAAACAGCAATCCAGCGCTGAGTAAATTCATCGCTGCGCTGTCTTCGATCGACGATGCTTTCCGAGCGACGGACCGGCGCTTAAATACCCGACGAGAATTTTATTGACGTCCTTTTTCCGCCACCATCGCGAACAACTTGGACCGATCTGGTGGCCCCAGAAAAATCCTCATCAGTTCATTCGACACACGAGAGATTAACCCGATTAATTTTTTTTTCTTTTGTAGTTCTTCCGGAAGATCGTGGATCTTCGTGACCGGCGATTTTGCGGTAAGCCGACCGGAAATCCGGGAACGATTTTTATACTTCTCTTTCACCTTAACGGTGCATCGAGATCGACGCGCCGATTTCTGCAAGGATAGCGATTGTTTTAGAGTTAATTTTGAGGTAATTTCTGACCGCTCCTTTCTTCTTCTTCTGATGTTTCTTAAATTTGTGCATTGTAATTATTCGTGAAACAAAAGAGATATCGATGAAGCGGGTTATTGTTGGCCTCGTTATCGACGATCGACCGAACAATCTGCCGGTGCAATCGCAATCGCATCTCTTCGCCGGAGGACACGTTATGACTTGCGATTGCAATGTACCGTTGGGATTTCCGCGTAGAGAGAGGAAACACGTGTTTCGCGTGTCCGACTGTTTTTAATAAATAGCGAGGTTATTTGTGAAGCCTTATCATTTATTTTAATGGCTGTACTGTCGATTGACACGAACGTGGTATTCATCGACGCTATTGGGTCCGATGTCACCTCATCGAGCGGCCACGGTCACGTGATTATCAGCGGTCTCTGTTAAACTTCTTCTCTATTTCTTTCTCGCATGACTCCTATGCGACCGTCACTTCCGGCTTGAAGATCTCAACCTTCCACGAAAGCGACATCACAGATAAAGATTTGTCGTTCCTTCCGGTTTGAAAATCTCGGCTTTCCAACGGAAGTGAAGTCACAGATAAAAATTTGGCGTCACTTCCGGCTTGAAGATCTCGATCTCCAACCGAAAGTGACATCACAGATGAAAATTTGGCGTCACTTCCGCTTTGAAGATCTCGGTATCCAACCGAAAGTTAATCACACGGCGAAATGTTCTCCGTGTCTTCGGAAATTTTCGTTACACTTATCAAAACGGCTATGTAATATATCGGAGTACTTGACTTTGGAAAGTGTATTATTCTCGAGATTGCGTAAGTGTCACTTATGAGCTCTCTTATGCATGCGAGCTTCGGCAGTCGAAGAGACCACGACTATCGGCTGCCACGGGGATTCTTATTTTTTTCCGTAACAAGATACAATATTTAACAATCGTATTTAACGATACACTATCCGATTTAACAACTCACTCAACTGATCGTGATTTTATGTTTTCTTACAGCATATCAAAAATTTTCAAATCGATCGTCAAAATGCCCGACAGCCGAGGCTTCGTTGAAATCGTTTGAAATTGTTAACCTCACAATATCGAAACGCTACAGCGCCGTATCAGAAAAAAAGATAGCTAAATTTATGCGAAAGCGAACTTCTTGAAGCAATCCTCGCCAGCTTGTAAAATATTGTGTAACTAACTATTAAAACTCATTAAAATTTATTAAAATTCATTAAAACTCATTACAATTTATTAAAATTCATTACAATCCATTACAATTTATTAAAATTCATTACAATCCATTAAAAGTTTCAAAAAAACGAAGAAATGCTAAACACTTTGTACGTTATGTTAACGATTCGGGAAACATTGTTACCGAAGAATTGCTCTTTTACAATGCTCACTGAACGTTTGATGCCAAAACCATCCACGAACAGTGTTGGGAATGAAAATTGAGTCGATGAGAACATAAAAAAAAATTCAAGCCCGTTCTTGGTCTTCGGCACGAAGAAATAAATTATAGATCGCTCGATCCAGATTTTTTTGGATCACTTCGGATACCGACTATTTCCGTGAATCGCAGTCTATCTTGAAGAATTATCGTCGTAGCGTGATTCGCGGTGCGCGCGGAAAATCGTCGTCGTTGCCGATTTGTAGACGAAATGACAAACACAAAAAACACTTGTTTGTCATTGGCTATATTAATTATGCGGACTCGGTCAGCGATAAGAAGTCTGCGAACGCGAACGGTAATCAGTAGAAAGGATCAGTGTCGTCGAGGCGGCCAAGCAGTTTTCTTCGTTTCGTCATTCTCGTCGCACCTTTTCGCGAAAGAAAATATATAAATAAATAAATAATTTGTATCTATTACGCGATCGGTCGATTGACAATTTATCCTTTACAATGGGAACGATTTGGTGTTCGATCCCGATCGTCCTGCAAAGTTTGCTCATCGCGCTCATCACTGGCGAACAAACTGCCGTGGTGAACACGACGAGCGGTCCGGTTCAAGGTGAAATTCTAAAAACGGTTGGGCAATCGATGAAGTACGAATCGTTCAAAGGAATCAAGTACGGCGAAGCTCCCGTCGGTTATCTGAGATTCAAGGTAAACCGCCAGATTCGGGATGTCATTTTTTTATGTTTTTATTTTTTTAATCGATTCCGTGACAGCCTCCACTTCCGGTTCGTCCATGGACGGAGGTCGTGAACACTACTCGGGAGGCGCCAGAGTGCGCCCAGCCCTACGGCGACACCGTTCAAGGTACCGAGGATTGCTTGTACCTGAATGTCTACACACCCGTGGTAATCGTCGGTCCCAATTTTAGAATCAATTGAGAGACCAATCAATTGAGAGGCCAATTAATTGCGAGAGCAATCAATTGAGAGACCAATCAATTGAGAGTCAAATCTATTGAGAATCCAATCAATTGGGAGTATAATCAATTCAGAATCCAATTAATCGAGAGTATAATTAATTGCGGTCCACCTAATTGGTAATTAACTGTGGCAGCTGGACGAAATCCCAAAGAAATTGCTGTCCGTCATGGTTTATATTTACGGAGGGGGCTTCAATAGCGGTTTTGTGAACACCAGCGCGTACAGTCCGGATTACTTGGTCGAGAGGGGTGTCGTCATCGTTGACATGAACTATCGACTGGGAGCTCTCGGTAACGATCCAATTTGATTACCTATAAAAATAAAAAAGTAAATTAATTAACCAAATGTTTATAGCAAAACGTTTTGGTTCTTACGATCCTCGACTGATCGACAGGTTTCTTGAGCCTTGATCATCCAAACGCGACCGGAAACGCCGGTTTGAAGGATCAGAATTTGGCTCTCAGATGGGTGCAGAAAAACATCGAGAAATTCGGTGGCGATCACAGGAACGTCACTCTTTTTGGCCAAAGCGCCGGTTCCGTTTCCGTCACCTTTCACACAGTCTCGGACGCCTCGGCAGGTAAAGCACTTTCAAGCAGAGTTGGGCAAAATACTAGAAAATACAAAATACTACATGCATTTTAAATAGAAACTTCAATACTTCCTAAAATACGCCGTAAACGTAAATGGAATTGCAATTTCATTTCTTTTAATTGAATTTCATTTTCTACATTTTTTCTTCATACTTGACATTGAATTTTTTTGTCATATTCGACATTTGCTATTATTTTCATCTCAAACTTATTTTTTAGTTTGATATCCGATATTTTTTAACATTCGAACATTTTCCATATTTACCATTCAATATGTTGTTTGCGTTGCAAATTTAAGATTTTTTTTAACACTTGAACTTAACTTCGTATTTGACATTTTGCATTATTCAGGATTGTACATCAAAATTTTGATACTTATTTTGCATCTGAAGTTTGGCATTTCGCAATGAAATTTTCAAAAAATGTTACATACAATTTTTATTCCGTTCTTTTAACATCTTCCAAGTGTTTTGGCCGCGGATATTCCCACAATCATTCTTAAAATTCAAATGTGAAGCTGGGTATATGAATATTTTGTATTTTACACTTAATTGGCCCAAAAAGTCCTTTAAATACCAAAGGAGTATTTAAGTATTTAAAAAAGCCTAAAATACATCATGTATTTAAAATACTGCCCCGCTCTGATTTCAACTCCCCAAGGGCCTCGTTTCCGTTACTAATATCCCACGTGACTACGCAGGACTCTTCCACGGCGCGATATGCATGAGCGGCGTGACTTTCAGTCCCTGGGGTTTCGATGTCCCGTCGACGATAGTGAGGCGATCCCAGAAGCTCGGTGGATTGCTGGGAACCGTCTCGATGGACCCGACCGCCCTTCTGAAGACGTTTTACGAAGCCTCGATGGAGGAACTCGTCAAGGCCACCGATTTATTCGGCACGGTAACCCAAATTTCTCAAAGTCAAGCGTCAAGGCCAAAAAAAATATTTTTGAAGCATTTCAAAAATATTTCCGTGTTATGTGGGCGACAACCAAAATGACGGGACAAAAAATCGAAACAATGAAAATAACAAACGATAAACTTAAAATTAAACTATACAACAAAAAAAAATTAAACTAAAGTAGCAAAAAACATATGAACGAATATATGAGAATTCTTGTCATTGAATGACTTCTATCCCTGAATATAAAATCTGATTAATCTGGCTACCAAAGGCAATCAATCGGTTTATTGATTAAGAATGTTTCAATGAAATGATTAAATATGTTTATCAAGTTTTATATTAAGATGCGATCTGGTGATATTATTCTAATTGTCAGAGATACTTCCGCTATTTACTGACTTATTTTTTATTGTTGTATGTAAGTAAAGGGTTTTATCTCGTAAACTGAATAAATAAACAAATAAATAAATAAATATAAAGGAACGGAATCGTTGTTGCCGATAGGCAAGTGATTTCCTCCCGACGATCGAGAATGCAAGCATCTCTACCGATCCCTTCCTCACGGAGTGCACCCTCCGCAAGTACCTGACTGGAAATTTCAGCAAGGTGCGACAGATAATTGGTTTCATGCAACAGGAGGTCGTATCGTGTGTACATAGTGCGTATAGTTCGTCGGCCGAACGGATGTAACCAAATGCATTCGCGGGTCCACATTTTTGAAGGGTTTCAATAAAAAAAAAAAAAAAATTGAAAAATTGAAAATATTTTATTAACATTCAAATATATTTGTGAATCGTTTTGAAAAGATTTTGGAAATATTTCTTACTCCGCTCATAAGTCTTACATTGAAACTTCTCAGAAATGTGACAGATTGGATCACGCACAAAACGGATAATTCATAGAAACATTTCGGTGAAACATAAAATTATAGATATTTGAAAATATTTTATCATTATGAAAGATCGAGTATGTTTCTTAAATACTCAAGGAACGTTTCATTGGAATGTCTCGATAGAATGTTCAAAAATACTATTTTCATATATTTCAGAAATATTTAGTAAGATTTGATATATCGACGATATTTCTAAAATGGTATCAAAATATTTTATGCTATATGGGAGATGGATTGAATAATGCGTCGACTGTTCTGCAGATCCAACGACGTTCGCCGGAACGATCCGGCAGGCTCAACGCGTCAAATATTCGCCGGTTCTAGCGAGGGTTTCCCGGCAGCTCAGGATGGCCGGTAACTCTTCGTTTGAAATCGAGCCCGACTTGCTTCAAGCTGCTATAAATGTGAGTTCCATTAAATTACGACCTCGTCGGGCAATTTGAATTTGGAAACTTTTTTTAATTGTAATAAGCGAATACATTGTTCAGGAAACAACGGAGCGGATCTTCATAGCTCAGTTCGACATAACGCAGCGATTGGTCGTCAACAACAACTGCGGGAATCCTGTTTACTACTATCACATGACTTTCGACACGAACAGATCTATTCACAATTTGAAATTCAACACTCACATCAATGGTCAGAAAACAACCCCTCCCCCTTCGCCCAATGAGATTTCCAAAAGTGACTTACCTACTTCCGGTTGAACAATGAGATTTTCAAACCGGAAGTGACGTACTTCCGGTATGACATCACTTCCGGTTAAAGAATCATATTTTCAAAACGGAAGTGACGTACTTCCGATATGACGGGACAAATTTATTCAGCGACTAAATGCAGTTGGGACCCTAAATTTCTTGGTTATTTATCCGAAGGTGCCGGACATGCCGACGACCTTGGGTATATATTTTACAAAGCATGGGCCAACTACAGCCTCGATCTTAGTGATCCTGTGGGTATGACTATTTATCGGATGTGCACGATGTGGACGAACTTTGCGAAATACGGGTGAGGGAGAGTACTGAAGATTATTTTTTACGAAGTAATGTTCGATGGAATTTGTAGCAAATACATTTTTCTTCAATTTCCATAGCGATCCTACCCCACATTGGATCGACGAGAATCCGCTAAACGTTACCTGGCCGGAGTCAGGTAAATCCGGACTCGCTCTCGAAATCGGAAACGAGCTTACAGTCGGACCGAGACCGATCAGCAACAGCACGAAGCTCATACAAGAAACGATCGCACCCCGTTTTCCCGAAACGTACGGATGTTGTTGAGTCCGATTGCGGAACGGATCGTTTTTCGAAATAACGAAGATCCGGGATTAAAGTGTACTTAGAACGTCGTATATTTCTGGACAATTTATTCAAATATTTTTTCATCGCCCAGTCTATGATTTGACTTGGTCAGATAAATCTGCGTTATGTAGTTACAAACATAGCTTATAAAACATTAGTATCTTCTGCGATGACTGTTGCGTTGGCAGCTGTCTGTAAATTACTTCTTATTTATTACAACATGTTTTTTATAATTAATGTTGTCAATTATTTAATTTAATATTCTTTAATAATTATGCATTATTATCGATTATCTAAATTAATATTAATAAAAAGATAAATAATTAAAATTATTGTCAATTGAATAGTGTTTGGGAAAATATATTTTTTTATATAATAATTGTACCCGTTCGAAGCGTCCGAATCCAAGATGAAAGTGTAGCTCAACTGCGGAGGTAATTGGCACTTTTCGTACAGGCAAGGAATAACCTTGCGTTGACGCATTTCTGTAATAAAAAAAAATTCCGATTTTTTAAACATTTTTGTCTGAAATTAAATGCAGCGGAGTAAAAGATTTCACTATTTTTTTTATTACCAATTCCCAGAGCTTGCGCGTAATTGAGGAAAAATTTGTTCGCCGGCTCTTGAGAAAAATCGGCGAAACGACGACTATGAGTCTGTTGCAACGCTCCGATATCAGCTGCATCACCGCCTCGTGCTCGAACGTTATTCCTCCGATTAGGTCGCGATCTTTTATGCACAGCTGGTAGACAAGATAAAAGCAATTTTAATTGCGATCGCGCTTTAAACGGTTCGGCTCGTCACGCTCAAATTAAAATTTTCGAGAAACATCGTTCGAATACCTTTAAATTATGCTTCCATGAGGATTCGTACTTTCTTTCCTTAACAAGATACAATATTTAACAACCGTATTTAACGATACACTATCCGATTTAACAACTCACTCAATTGATCGTATTTTATGTTTTCTTACAGCATGTCAAAAATTTTCAAATCGATCGTCAAAATGCCCGACAGCCGAGGGTTCGTTGAAATAGTTTGAAATTGTTGACCTTACAATATTGAAACGCTACAGTGCCATATCAGAAAAAAAGATAGCGAAATTTATGCGAAAGCGAACTTTTTAAAACAATCCTCGCCAGTTTGTAAAATATTGTGTAACTAACTATCTCAATTCATTAAAATTTATTAAAACTCATTAAAATTTATTAAAATTCATTACAATCCATTATAAATCACGAAAAAATGCTAAACTTTTTGTACGTTATGTTAACGATTGGGAAACATTGTTACCGAAGAAATGCTATTTTACAATGCTCATTGAACGTTTGATACCAAAACCATCCACGAACAGTGTTGGGAATAAAAATTGAGTCGATGAGAAAATTTTAAAAAATCCAAGCCCGTTCCTGGTCTTCGGCAAGAAGAAATAAATTATAGATTCCTATATCCAAATTTTTTTGGATCCCTTCGAATACCGACTATTTCCGTGAATCGCGGTCTATCTTGAAGAATTATCGTCGTCGTGTGATTCGGGGTGCGCGCGAACATCGTCTTCGTTGTCGATTTGTAGACGAAACGAGAAACACAAAAAACACGTGCCTGTCATTGGCGATATTAATTATGCGGACACGGTCAGCGATAAGAAGTTCGCGAACGCGAATGGTAATCAGTATAAAGGATCCGTGTCGTCGGGGCGGCCAAGCACTTTTCTTCGTTTCGTCATTCTCGTCGCACCTTTTCGCGAAAGAAAATATAAAAAATAAATAAATAATTGATGTCTATTACGCGGTCGGTCGATTGACAATTTACCGTTACGATGGGGACGATTGGGTGTTCGATCGTGATCGTCCTGCAAAGTTTGCTCATCGCGCTCGTCGCTGGCGAACAAACTGCCGTGGTGAACACGACGAGCGGTCCGGTTCAAGGTGAAATTCTAAAAACGGTTGGGCGTTCGATGAAGTACGGATCGTTCAAAGGAATCAAGTACGGCGAAGCTCCCGTCGGTTATCTGAGATTCAAGGTAAACCGCCAGATTCGGGATGTCATTTTTTTGTTTTTATTTTTTTAATCGATTCCGTGACAGCCTCCACTTCCGGTTCGTCCATGGACGGAGGTCGCGAACACCACTCAGCAGGCGCCAGAGTGCCCCCAGCTCTCCGGCAACACCGTTCAGGGTGCCGAGGATTGCTTGTATCTGAATGTCTACACGCCTGTGGTAATTGTCGGTCGCAATTTGAGAATCAATTGAGAGACCAACCAATTGAGAGAACAATCGATTGACAGTCTAATAAATTGAGAGTCTAATCCATTGAGAGTCCAATCAATTGAGAGACTAATCAATTGAGAGTCCAATCAATTGAGAGTCCAATCGATTGAGAGTCCAATCAATTGAGAGCAGAGCTGGGCAAAAGCTATAAGTACCTACTACCTGTACTGAAGGGGAGCGAGAAAAGAAGTGAGGTCCATACATCTCCTGTTAGAGCTCGCTAGCTCTGTCAGGCGAAGTATGAACCTTACTTCTTTTCTCGCTCCCCTTCAGTAGAGGTAGTAGGTACTTATAGCTCTTGCCCAGCTCTGATTGAGAGTCCAATCGATTGAGAGTCCAATCAATTGAGAGTATAATCAATTGAGAACCCAATCAATTGAGAGTATAATTAATTGCGGTCCACCTAATTGGTCATTAACTGTGTCAGCTGGACGCAATCCCAAAGAAATTGCTGTCCGTCATGGTTTATATTTACGGAGGGGGCTTCGTTGCCGGTTTTACGAACACCACCGTGTACAGTCCGGATTACTTGGTCGAGAGGGGTGTCGTCATCGTTGCCATGAACTATCGATTGGGAGCTCTCGGTAACGATCCAGTTTGATTGCCTACAAAAATAAAAAAGTAAATGAACAGAACATTTTGTTTCTTACGATCCTCGACTGATCGACAGGCTTCTTGAGCCTTGATCATCCAAACGCGACCGGAAACGTCGGTCTGAAGGATCAGAATTTGGCTCTCAGGTGGGTACAGAAAAACATCGAGAAATTCGGTGGCGATCCCAGGAACGTCACTCTCTTTGGCGAAAGCGCCGGTTCCGCTTCCGTCACCTTTCACACAGTCTCGGACGCCTCGGCAGGTAAAACACTTCCAAGCATATTTGGGCGAAACACTTGAAATTTACTCCGCATTTGACATTTTGACGAATTTGATACTTATTTCACATCTGAAGCTTGGCATTTCGCAATAAATATAAAAAAAATTTTACATACAATTTCTATTCAGTTCTGTTAACATCTTCCAAGTGTTTTGGCTGCGGATATTCCCACGATAATTCTTGAAATTCAAATGTGAAGCTGGGTATAAGTATTTTGTATTTTACACTTAATTGGCCCAAAGAGTCCTTTAAATACCGAAGGAGTATTTAAGTATTCAAAATACCTAAAATACATCATGTATTTAAAATACTGCCCATCTCTGATTTCAACTCCCCACAAGAGCCTAGTTTCCGTCCCTCACGAAGACAATATCCCACGTGACTGTACGCAGGACTCTTCCACGCCGCGATATGCATGAGTGGCGTGACTTTCAGTCCCTTGGCTTTCGATGTTCCGTCGGCGATAGTGAGGCGATCCCAGAAGCTCGGTAGATTGCTGGGAACCGTCTCGATGGACCCAACCGCCCTTCTGAAGACCTTTTACGAAGCCTCGGTGGAGGATCTCGTCAAGGCCACCGATTCAGTCGGCGTGGTAACCCAAATTTCTCAAGGTCAAGCCTCAAGGCCAAAAAAAATATTTTTGAAGCATTTCAAAAATATTTCCGTGCTATGTGGGCGACAACCAAACCATCGGGACAAAAAATCGAAACAATGCAAATAACAAACGATAAACTTAAAATTAAACTAAAGTAGCAAAAAACATATAAACGAGAATACATACATGAGAATTCTTGTCTTTGAATGACTTCTATCCCTTGATATCAAATCTAATTAATCTGGCTACCGAAGGCAATCAATCGGTGTATTGATTAAGAATGTTTCAATGAAATGATTAAATATGTTTATCTAGTTTTATATTGAGATGCGATCTGGTGATATTATTCTAATTCCACTATTTGCTGACTTATTTTTTTTATTGTTGTATGTAAGTAAAGGGGTTTGTCTCGTAAATTGAATAAATAAATAAATAAATAAATATAAAGGAACGGAATCGTTGTTGCCGACAGGTAAGTGGCTTCATCCCGACGATCGAGAATGCAAGCATCTCCACCGATCCCTTCCTCACGGAGTGCACGCTCCGCAAGTACCTGACTGGAAATTTCAGCAAGGTGCGACAGATGATCGGTTTCACGGAACAGGAGATCGTAACGTTTGTACATGGTGCGTATAGTTCGTTGGCCGATTTGATAGATCGAGTATATTTCTAAAATGATATCAAAATATTTAATGCTATATGGGAGATGAATTGAATAATGCGTCGACTGTTCTGCAGACCCAAAGTCGTTCGCCGGACAGATCTGGCTGGCTCAACGCGTCAAATATTCGCCGCTACTAGAGAGGGTTTCCCGGCAGCTCAGGATGGCCGGCAACCATGCGCTTGAAATCGAGCCCGACTTGCTTCAGGCTGCTATGAAGGTGAGTTCCATTAAATTACTTAGGAATTTGGAAACTTTTTTTAAATTTTAATAAGCGAATACATTGATTCAGGAAATAACGGAGCGCGTCTTCTGGGCTCAGATCGATATAACGCAGCGATTGGTCGCCAACAACAACGACGGGAATCCTGTTTACTACTATCACATAACTTTCGATACGAACAGATCTCTTCACAATTTGGGATACAACACTTACATCAATGGTCAGAAAACAACCCCTCCCCCCTTCGCCCCCGAGTCATACCAGCAATACATCACTTCCGGTCGAAAATTGAGATATTCAAAGTGAAAGTGAGGTATTTCCGGTATGACGTCACTTCCGGTCGAACAATGAGATTTTCAAACCGGAAGTGACATACTTCCGGTATGACGTCATTTCCCGTTGAACAATGAGATTTTCAAACCGGAAGTGACGTACTTCCAGTATGACGTCATTTCCGGTTGAACAATGAGATTTTCAAACCGGAAGTGACGTACTTCCGGTAGACGTCACTTCCGGTTGAACAATGAGATTTTCAAACCGGAAGTGACGTACTTCCGGTATGACGTCACTTCCGGTTGAACAATGAGATTTTCAAACCGGAAGTGACGTACTTCCGGTATGACGTCACTTCCGGTTGAAGAATGATATTTTCAACGGAAGTTACGTACTTCCGACATGACGGGACAAATTTACTCGGCGACTAAATGCAGTTGGCACTCTAAATTTCTTGGTTTTTTATCCGAAGGTACCGGACATGCCGACGAGCTTGCGTATATATTTTACAAATCATGGCTCAACTACAGCCTCGATCTTAGTGATCCTGTGGGTATGATTATTTATCGGATGTGCACGATGTGGACGAACTTTGCGAAATACGGGTGAGGGAGAGTGCAGAAAATTATTTTTTACGAAGTAATGTTCGATGGAATTTGTCGCAAATACATGTTTCTTCGATTTCCATAGCGATCCTACCCCAATTTGGATTGACGAGAATCCGCTAAACGTTACCTGGCCGGAGTCAGGAAAATCCGGACTCGCTCTCGAAATCGGAAACGAGCTTACAGTCGGACCGAGACCGATCAACAACAGCACGAAGCTCATACAAGAAACGATCGCACCCCGTTGTCCCGAAACGTACGGATGTTGTTGAGTCCGATTGCGGAACGGATCGTTTTTCGAAATAACGAAGATCCGGGATTAAAGTGTACTTAGAACGTCGTATATTTCTGGACAATTTATTCAAATATTTTTTCATCGCCCAGTCTATGATTTGACTTGGTCAGATAAATCTGCGTTATGTAGTTACAAACATAGCTTATAAAACATTAGTATCTTCTGCGATGACTGTTGCGTTGGCAGCTGTCTGTAAATTACTTCTTATTTATTACAACATGTTTTTTATAATTAATGTTGTCAATTATTTAATTTAATATTCTTTAATAATTATGCATTATTATCGATTATCTAAATTAATATTTATAGAAAGATAAATAATTAAAATTATTGTCAATTGAATAGTGTTTGTGAAAATATATTTTTTTATATAATAATTGTACCCGTTCGAAGCGTCCGAATCCAAGATGAAAGTGTAGCTCAACTGCGGAGGTAATTGGCACTTTTCGTACAGGCAAGGAATAACCTTGCGTTGACGCATTTCTGTAATAAAAAAAAATTCCGATTTTTTAAACATTTTTGTCTGAAATTAAATGCAGCGGAGTAAAAGATTTCACGATTTTTTTTTATTACCAATTCCCAGAGCTTGCGCGTAATTGAGGAAAAATTTGTTCGCCGGACTCTTGAGAAAATTCGGCGAAACGACGACTATGAGTCTGTTGCAACGCTCCGATATCAGCTGCATCACTGCCTCGTGCTCGAACGAGGCAGTGATCAAGCCTGTTCCTGGTCTTCGGCACGAAGAAATAAATTATAGATTCCTATATCCAAATTTTTTTGGATCCCTTCGAATACCGACTATTTCCGTGAATCGCGGTCTATCTTGAAGAATTATCGTCGTCGCGTGATTCGCGGTGCGCGCGAACATCGTCGTTGTCGATTTGTAGACGAAACGAGAAACACAAAAAACACGTGCCTGTCATTGGCGATATTAATTATGCGGACACGGTCAGCGATAAGAAGTTCGCGAACGCGAATGGTAATCAGTATAAAGGATCCGTGTCGTCGGGGCGGCCAAGCAGTTTTCTTCGTTTCGTCATTCTTGTCGCACCTTTTCGCGAAAGAAAATATAAAAATAAATAAATAATTGATGTCTATTACGCGGTCGGTCGATTGACAATTTACCGTTACGATGGGGACGATCGGGTGTTCGATCGTGATCGTTCTGCAAAGTTTGCTCATCGCGCTCGTCGCTGGCGAACAAACTGCCGTGGTGAACACGACGAGCGGTCCGGTTCAAGGTGAAATTCGAAAAACGGTTGGGCGTTCGATGAAGTACGGATCGTTCAAAGGAATCAAGTACGGCGAAGCTCCCATCGGTCATCTGAGATTCAAGGTAAACCGCCAGATTCGGGATGTCATTTTTTTATGTTTTTTATTTTTTTAATCGATTCCGTGACAGCCTCCACTTCCGGCTCGTCCATGGACGGAGGTCATGAACACCACTCGGCAGGCGCCAGAGTGCCCCCAGCTCTACGGCAGCACCGTTCAGGGTGCCGAGGATTGCTTGTATCTGAATGTCTACACGCCTGTGGTAATTGTCGAATCAATTGAGACCAATTTTAGAATCAATTGAGAGTCCAATCACTCGAAAGACCAATCAATTGAGAGACCAATCAATTAAGAGACCAACCAATTGAGAGACCAATCAATTGAAAGACCAATCAATTGCGAGACCAATCAATTGAGAGTCCAATCAATTGAGAGACTAATCAATTGAGAGTCCAATCGATTGAGAGTCCAATCAATTGAGAGTCCAATTAATTGAGAGTCCAATTAATTGAGAGTCCACTCAATTAAGAGTCCAATTAATTGAGAGTCCACTCAATTGAGAATCCAATCAATTGAGAGACCAATCAAGAAAGAGTCCAATCAATTGAGAGTCCAATCAATTGAGAGACCAATCAATCGAGAGTCCCATCAACTGAGAATCCAATCAATTGAGAATCCAATCAATTGAGAGTATAATTAATTGCGGTCCACCTAATTGGTCATTAACTGTGTCAGCTGGACGAAATCCCAAAGAAATTGCTGTCCGTCATGGTTTATATTTACGGAGGGGGCTTCGTTACCGGTTTTACGAACACCAGCGCGTACAGTCCGGATTACTTGGTCGAGAGGGGTGTCGTCATCGTTGACATGAACTATCGACTGGGAGCTCTCGGTAACGATCCAATTTGATTGCCTATAAAAATAAAAAAGTAAATTAATGAACCAAATGTTTATAGCAGAACGTTTTGTTTCTTACGATCCTCGACTGATCGACAGGTTTCTTGAGCCTTGATCATCCAAACGCGACCGGAAACGCCGGTCTGAAGGATCAGAATTTGGCTCTCAGGTGGGTACAGAAAAACATCGAGAAATTCGGTGGCGATCCCAGGAACGTCACTCTCTTTGGCCAAAGCGCCGGTTCCGTTTCCGTCACCTTTCACACAGTCTCGGACGCCTCGGCAGGTAAAGCACTTTCAAGCAGAGTTGGGCGAAATACTAGAAAATACAAAATACTATATGTATTTTAAATACAAACTTCGTGCTTCGGTAAGTACTCAATTCTTCCTAAAATACGCCGTATAAAGTAAATGGAATTGCATTTTTTTGTTCGTACTGGACATTGAATTTTTTGTCACATACGACATTCGCTATTATTTTCACCTCAAACTTTTTTTTTAGTTTGTCGTCCGATATTTTTTAACATCAGAACATTTTCCATATTTGCCATTCAATATCTTGTTCGCGTTGCAAAGTTAAGATTTTTTTTAACACTTGAAATTTACTCCGCATTTGACATTTTGCCGAATTTGATACTTATTTCACATCTGAAGTTTGGCATTTCGCAATGAAATTTCAAAAAATTTTACATACAATTTTTATTCAGTTCTGTTAACATCTTCCAAGTGTTTTGGCTGCGGATATTCCCACAATCATTCTTAACATTCATATGTGAAGCTAGGTATAAGTATTTGGTATTTTACACTTAATTGGCCCAAAAAGTCCTTTAAATACCAAAAGACTATTTAAGTATTTAAAATACCTAAAATACATCATGTATTTAAAATACTGCCCAGCTCTGATTTCAACTCCCCAAGAGCCTAGTTTCCGTCCCTCTCGAAGATAATATCCCACGTGACTGTACGCAGGTCTCTTCCACGCCGCGATATGCATGAGTGGCGTAACTTTCAATCCCTGGGCTTACGATGTTCCCTCGACGATAGTGAGGCGATCCCAGAAGCTCGGTAGATTGCTGGGAACCGTCTCGATGGACCCGAACGCCCTTCTGAAGACCTTTTACGAAGCCTCGGTGGAGGATCTCGTCAAGGCCACCGATTCAGTCGGCGTGGTAACCTAAATTTCTCAAGGTCAAGCCTCAAGGCCAAAAAAAATATTTTTGAAGCATTTCAAAAATATTTCCGTGCTATGTGGGCGACAGCCAAAACATCGGGACAAAAAATCGAAACAATGGAAATAACAAACAATAAACTTAAAATTAAACTATACAATAACAAAAAATTAAACTAAAGTAGCAAAAAACATATAAACGAGAATACATACATGAGAATTCTTGTCTTTGAATGACTTCTATCCCTTGATATCAAATCTAATTAATCTGGCTACCGAAGGCAATCAATCGGTGTATTGATTAAGAATGTTTCAATGAAATGATTAAATATGTTTATCAAGTTTTATATCAAGATGCGATCTGGTGATATTATTCTAATTGTCAGAGATACTTCCACTATTTACTGACTTATTTTTTTTATTGTTGTATGTAAGTAAAGGGGTTTGTCTCGTAAATTGAATAAATAAATAAATAAATAAATAAATATAAAGGAACGGAATCGTTGTTGCCGACAGGTAAGTGACTTCGTCCCGACGATCGAGAATGCAAGCGTCTCCACCGATCCCTTCCTCACGGAGTGCACGCTCCACAAGTACCTGACTGGAAATTTCAGCAAGGTGCGACAGATGATCGGTTTCATGGAACAGGAGGTCGTAACGTATGTGCATGGTTCGTATAGTTCGTTGGCCGATTTGATAGATCGAGTATATTTCTAAAATGATATCAAAATATTTAATGCTATATGGAAGATGAATTGAATAATGCGTCGACTGTTCTGCAGACCCAAAGTCGTTCGCCGGATCGATCTGGCTGGCTCAACGCGTCAAATATTCGCCGCTTCTAGAGAGGGTTTCCCGGCAGCTCAGGATGGACGGTAACTCTTCGCTTGAAATCGAGCCCGACTTGCTTCAGGCTGCTATAAAGGTGAGTTCTATTAAATTACTTTGGAATTTTGAAACTTTTTTAAAATTTTAATAAGCGAATACATTGATTCAGGAAACAACGGAGCGCCTCTTCTGGGCTCAGATCGATATAACGCAGCGATTGGTCGCCAACAACAACGACGGGAATCCTGTTTACTACTATCACATAACTTTCGATACGAACAGATCTCTTCACAATTTGCAATACAACACTCACATCAATGGTCAGAAAACAACCCCTCCCCCCTTCGCCCCCGAGTCATATCAGCAATACATCACTTCCGGTCGAAAATTGAGATATTCAAAGTGAAAGTGAGGTATTTCCGGTATGGCGTCACTTCCGGTCGAACAATGAGATTTTCAAACCGGAAGTGACGTACTTCCGGTATGACGTCACTTCCGGTTGAAGAATGATAATTTCAACGGAAGTTACGTACTTCCGACATGACGCGACAAATTTACTCGGCGACTAAATGCAGTTGGCACTCAAAATTTCTTGGTTTTTTATCCGAAGGTGCCGGACATGCCGACGAGCTTGCGTATATATTTTACAAATCATGGCTCAACTACAGCCTCGATCTTAGTGATCCTGTGGGTATGACTATTTATCGGATGTGCACGATGTGGACGAACTTTGCGAAATACGGGTGAGGGAGAGTGCAGAAGATTATTTTTTACGAAGTAATGTTCGATGGAATTTGTCGCAAATACATGTTTCTTCGATTTCCATAGCGATCCTACCCCAATTTGGATTGACGAGAATCCGCTAAACGTTACCTGGCCGGAGTCAGGAAAATCCGGACTCGCTCTCGAAATCGGAAACGAGCTTACAGTCGGACCGAGACCGATCAGCAACAGCACGAAGCTCATACAAGAAACGATCGCACCCCGTTTTCCCGAAACGTACGGGTGTTATTGAGTCCGATTTCGGAACGGATCGTTTTTCGAAATAACGAAGATCCGCGATTAACGTGTACTTAGAACGTCTTATATTTCTGGACAATTTATTCAAATTTTTTTTCTTCGCCCAGTCTATGATTTAACTTGGTCAGATATTTTCTTCTATGCCTCTATGTCGACAAGTACAATTTACAAATATACATTTTTCGGTATTGGATAAACCTGCGTTATTGTAGTGAAGAAAATTGGTCTTATAAAATATTCATATCTTCTTAAAGTTATCATAAAAATTTCTTTTTCATCGACCTATTATATGAAGTTTCTTCCTTTTCTCTTGCAGATTTTTTTTACTTGTTACCTCCGAGCTACAAAAAAACAATCGCACCCAGTTTTCACGAAAAAATCAATCGAAATGACGACGATCCAAGATTAAAGTGTACTTAGAAACTCGGATATTTCTGGACAATTGACTAAAATCTTTTTTCTTCCCCTAATCTCATCAGGTATATTTAGCTTCGTCAGATTTTCCCTTCTATATATCTATGTCGAGAAGTACAAAGTTACAAATACACATATTTCCTTCGCGTTAAAACGGTATAAGATAAATCTGTGTCCGCGTACTTAAAAAAAACAGTCTTATATAAGATTAATACCATCTTGAAGTTCCAAGATTACATCGCGCCCAGTTTTTACGGATGTTACTGAATCGAATTTTTAAACGGATCGTTTTTCGAAATGACGAAGATCCAAAATTAAAGTGTATTTAGAAGCTCGTATTCTTCTGGACAATTTATGAAAATCTTCTTTTTTTCCCCAACCTCATCAGATCTATTTAACTTCGTCAAATCTTTTCTTCTATATCTCTATCTCGACAATTACAAAATAAAATATATATATATATCGTTGGCGTTAAAACGGTATCAGATAAATCTGCGTTATAGTAGTTACAAACATAGTCTTATAAAACATTAATATCTTTTTAAAGTTATCATTAAAACGTCTCCGACATTGATCTATTACCGAACGTTTTTCATTTTTTTTGCGCTCGACGATTTTTTTTTACTCGTTATCTCCGAGCTTCTGTCTGAGACGCAATGTACAATTCTGTAGTCCGAGCGCTGCTTTGGACAGTTAGTAGAGTAAATATAATTTAAGCCCTGTCCGATTGCTCTCTTACACGGCGGTAAGGCAGGACTCTGCAAGATTAACCCATTGCTGGAAACGAAAGGGCTATCTGTTGATAACGTCGTCGCGCCCTCGCAATCGTCTCATGAGTATCATGTCGTTTCGCATAAGCGTGACGCGCTTGGCGTGGAAGGCGAGCAATACCGCATCCTCGAAAAATTGTGTCAGGTACATCTCCGCCGATTCCTGAAGTGCCTCGAGAGCGGTGGCTTGAATTCTGATGAAAATAATAAATAATAAATAAATCTGAGCTAATAAATAATAAATAATATAATAACTAATATAATAAATAATAACTAAGGCTGAGCCGAGTTATTTTTTCTGCAAATTATCAATTTTTCGTCTACATTAAATCAAACGCTTTGCGTTTCATATAGGTTTCAAATTTAAGTCTTCTGGCAGTGTTTTCTTACCGACGTACCTTACAGACAGTAGGTAAGTTGATAATTATTTAGCAAAAAAAAATGATTTATCATTGCAGTTTTCCTTAAAACTGTACAGCAATGGTAAAAAATACTCACCGTCCTATCTCCTGCCTCGGAAACAGATCTATGACTATTTCCCTGACCAGTCTCGAGAACACGGCTTTTGGTATCAACAGCTTCGTCGTCCTCCTCAAGTGTCTGATCTCCTGCAGAGCTTTCATTGTTTTTTTTCTCCTACCTCTGTCGACTATGACTTCCGTCTGAAAAATGATCAAAAAATTCAACGATTAAATAAAATTACATTGAATTATTTGCGCATCAAAAGAACTATATATATATATATTTTACCCGGCTCGCGCCTCTCGCAGGCTCTGACACCTTGGCAGACGAATCCGATCGACCGGAATGCGACCTGCGGAGATTAAAAAAAAAATCATTATACAGTTGAAATATCGTTTTGCTTGGTTAATTTTTTGTTTTTTTTTTCGTCCGTTTTTCAAAAACGAGCAGAATACAATCTACGTGAATTAAAAAAAAAAATGTCCTTAAAGTTGAAATATCGTTTCGCTCCATTCGAATTTTTAAAAATTAGATTTTAAAAAACGACCGGAAAACGATCTGCATGGATTAAAAAGAAATGTCATTAAACAAAGTTGATATATCGTTTCGCTCAGTTCGAGCTTTTTTTTTTTAATTAGATTTTACAAAACGATCGGCATAACCTACAAACCTCGCTTGTGACTTTCGGCGCACCATTTTTCCGCGGCTTCGGTGAAAATCTTACGGACGATCGAATCGGTCGATTAATTATATTTAACGGGCCGCTGTGCATTTGTAACTCACGGCATTGCTTCGAGCACCACGGACTTTTTAAAATTCAAACGATACATCGAAGTTTTTATTTTAAAAGTGTGTATCGAGATTATCTAAACGTAAACACACGCGGTCGGGAGGAATGTGACGCTTTCCCGCGAAAAACAACGGAGACTGCGCATGCGCGCGGCTCGGTCATGTGTCGAGACATTTCCGTCAGAAAAATTCCGAATTCTATACCGGAATTCGATAGCTCTATAAAATTAGCAATACAAATTCAATTTTCAAATTTGCAATTTATACCATTCACACATTTTTTTTTAATGTAATTTTTCGACGTTTTGAAACAGTCTGAACATGTTTTCATTAAATCTCGGAATTTTTTTTTTTACCAAAACAAAGCTTCCGCTATAAGGAAGCAAAACTAATAAATGTTACGTACATTTACAAATTATTTACAAATTAACACTATAACGGTAGAAAGGCACGGTTTAAGACTGTCGGAAGTTTCAGTAAAATAAAATAAAATAAAATAAAAATTGATCTTTATGAAAATACTGATGACCAGAAGAAATTTCTCGTAATCACGATTTCGATAGAAGCGATTGTACTTTTTTTACGCAGGTTCCGACTAGATTCCTCTTTCGTTTCGTTGTTGATTTGTTACTCGACGTCGATTCCATTATGTCCAACGGTGGAAGATCATCCAGCGATGGAAGACTTATGCTAACGGATATTGTTTCTGTTACAGGTTCCGTTTCCTTATCACGATTTTCCGGGTTCCTTTCTCGTTTCCGTTTAGGCCACGGTATGAAGTTTCTCGTTTTCTTTTGTTTGACGAGCTTCTCGGGAAAAACGGATGAGCAGGTCCCACCGTTTATTTCCCTGTGTAAACTGTCCGTGTCCGTGGTATCGGGACGCCTAGCATCGATCGTCGCTGATTTTGCATCCTCTACCATCTTCGCCCCAACAGACTTTTCATCGCTCGAACGCTGCGATGACTGTTGCGTTGGCAACTGTCTGTAAATTATTTCTTATTTATTACAATATGTTTTTTAGAATTAATCTTATCAATCATTTAATTTAATATTCTTGAATAATTATAATTATTATCAATTGAATAGCGTTTGTAAAATTTTTTTTTAATATAATAATTGTACCCGTTCGAAGCGTTTTCCACAGCAACGACTTTGACGGAATCGCTCAGCCGTCCCCAAAAATCGTAAAGCTTTCCTCTGCTGTAATCCAGGATGAAAGTGTAGCTCAACTGCGGAGGTAATTGGCATTTTTTGTACAGGCAAGGAATAACCTTTCGTTGACGCATTTCTGTAATAGAAGAAAATTCCGTTTTTTTAAACATTTTTGTCTGAAATTAAATGCGGCGGAGTAAAAGATTGCACTATTTTTTTATTACCAATTCCCACGGCTTGCGCGTAATTGAGGAAAAATTTGTTCGCCGGACTCTTGAGAAAATTCGGCGAAACGACTACTATGAGTCTGTTGCAACGCTCCGATATCAGCTGCATCACTGCCTCGTGCTCGAACGTTATTCCTCCGATCAGGTCGCGATCTTTTATGCACAGCTGGTGGACAAGATAAAAGCAATTTTAATTACGATCGCGCGTTAAACGGTTCGGCTCGTCACGCTCAAATTAAAATTTCTGAGAAATATCGTTTGAATACCTTCAAATTATGCTTCCTCTCAAGATTGTCTATCATTTCCGTGACAAATTCCATGTCCTCCTCCGAGTACAACAAAAAGGCATCGTAGCATTGTTTCTCCAAGCCCTGCCTGAACCTGTACAGGTCGTCTTAAAAAAAAAAAAAAAAATCAAATTATCTGAGTATTAAAAATTATCGTCAAAAATAGTAAATAGATACCTTCTTTTTAATGTTTAAGAATTGAAAAGAAGATATATAATGAATATATGAATGTAAAAATTGAATATAATAAAAAAACAAAATTGATGTATTAAATACTTCAATTTTTTTTTTTTTTACCATAATCATTCGACACCCAATTTGATATCAATTTTTTAAAATTAAATTATTAATATTTAAAGCGACATCATTTGTGCCTCTTTTACTACAGTTTTGTTAAATATTTTGTACCTATAGTTAAAACCTGCTTTTCTGTTTCGGCGTCAAGTTCTCCTGCACTTGTACCGCACCTCTCCAGCCTTTCCAAATACTTTTCTGCGTCTCTAACTGAAAAAAAATGGTTACAATTAAAATTGACTTTTTTTAAATATTAAAATACTATGAAAATATCTATGAATCGAGTGGCACGAACCGAGCAATGAACGAGCGTCGTCTATGACGTCCCACCTATCAATCTTACTCAGCAGCGACTCAAAATCCTCCAGCGTAGAGCAAGGTATTTTATTTTCTATTATTGTTATTATGTGTCCTACAGGATCGGGACGACATGCCAACGACGGAATCGTTTCGCCGCCCAAATCGCATAAATGGGCTAAACCGCGCCAGTCCCTGCAAATAATAACAGCAGAGGTAAAAAATTATAAAAACGAAAAAAAAAAAATCGAAAAAAAAGTTGAGTTGTGCAGAAAGAGTTTACGAAAAAAAAAAAAATTACCTGGGTAATCCAGCGTCTGTGGGAATCCATTTGGTTGGATTCAAAAGGGTCGAGACAAGTGTTTTAGTTTCGATCGAAAGCGCAACAAGTGGGATCCTTGACAGATCGGCCATTTTTTGTTGAATCTCAACACGAGTCGCGACTTTACCGGTAAATTATGTTCGTTACTAAAATAACCGGTAATACAGGTAGTTGCGTTGCAGGCAATGTAGCTTGTTGCGTTATCAGTAATGTTATAGCTGGTTACGATACCGATTGCAATGGTTAGCTACAATGCCTCAAACGCATTTTTCTCGTCCGTTGATTCCGCACTCATTGTCACACCGGATTGGCCAGTTCCGGCCGGGTCTCTCCCGGATTGGTCCGTGCCGACCAATCAAGACAACTATGTAACGTCATTGGCCGAACGACCAACGCGTATTATTCACATGCAAACCCATATATATTCAATCCATTTTCAACGACCCCTCGAATAACGCAAATTTAATTTTTCTACTAACCACATCGTCGTCAAATGTATTTTTTAAAATACTCTGATTTTTTTTTATAGAGCAACACGCGTTCGAAAGTTTTTAGGACACGTGGCGACGAGTTACAAACTAAACACACGTATATTTCGGTTCGCCAGCTGCGCAAGAATCTGACGTCATCGCGTTGCACGCGGGGTGGCGGGCGACGACCTCGTCCACCTTCTCAGCTGTTCGGAGTTGCTGTCGCCGTCTTGTCCCCGAACAGTTTAACCCCAAAAACCCCGCATGATCGTGAGGTGTAGCGCTCCGGTATTTATCGTTAGTCCCTTAGACGAAAAAACTTCGCCCGAGAGGAGAAAATGAGCGATGCCGAGCTACAGGAAGAAGAACGAGAAGTCCTGCTCTCGATTTACGACGGCGACGCAGCTTTCAAACAAGTCTCACCGACAACCTATCAGTACAAGGTTCTTTGTTTTTCTTTTTTTTTTTTTCACCCCGCTTAGAGCGTAAAATTAAGTTTGACGTAATTTTACGCTTCGGTCAAATTATTTTAGCATCATCTATTCGGACCATGCCTTTTTCAAATCCATTTTTGGAGTCGCTTGAAATTTTTGTAGTCCTGACTTTATTATTTTTTATTTTTTCACCGTCTTTAAAACGCAAAGTTACATAAAATGTGTCTGGGAAATTTTTTAGTCTGCAATTTTGTCGCATGAATTTCACTAAAAATCCATTTTTGGGCCTCGATTTCAATTTTTATAGTTTTTATTTTATTATTTTGTTTTTTTTTTCAGTATGGCGAGGATGACGACATTAAATCGTTTTTGCTGGAAATCTCGTGGGGTCCGACTTACCCCTCTGAGAAGCCGGCGATCAGCATGGACACTTTTTACAACAGACACATGTATGTCGAGTCGATGGACTTTATTTTCATGTAAAACAAAGAATTTCCATGTCGTGGGAATTTCTTTTAATGGAAATTTTATTGTGAACGGATGGAATGTTGCAGCATCCAGTCGGTGAAGGACAAGATAGTAGCCCACATCGAGGCTGAAGCCGAACAGTGGCTGGGCTGCGCTATGACTTACACGCTTTTCCAATCTATCCAGGAGCACCTCGCCGAGTTGCTCAACGAACAACCTGCTTCCATGAACGAGCTTAACTCTCTGACGGACAAAATAACGCTCCGCGACGATTTGCAACAGGTAGATTGAAATTTACTGCTTTTTTTTTTACTTAAAAAAAATGCCGTTAAGTACTTAAACCAGAGCCGGGCAAAGTACCAAATCATGCTTCAAGTACAAAATAGAAAGTATTGAAAGTACTTGAAGCGTTTCTCAAGTATTTTCGGTTATTAAAGTATTATTGAGATTTTGCGGATAACTTTCCCATATTTTCTCGAATGCAGGAGGAATCGTCGAAGAAGCCGAAGAAGGAGCAGCTTACGAAAGCGCAGAAACGTCGGCAGTGGAGCAAGGCCGACGGGAAGGGCGACAAGCCGCGTGGCTGGGATTGGGTCGACATAGTTAAACATTTGTCCCAGACGGGCTCGAAACCCGACCAGGAAACCTAGTCCAAGCTTGTCGCATAGAGTTCCAATTGTACAGGTAATTATCGCTCGCCCTTTAACGTCGGCGACGGTGTTATATTTTTTATAAATTTCTCGGTGAAAATAAAATCAGTCGATTGTGCTCCATAATCGTTTTTTCATCCGTCACGGGTGTGGATTGGCGAATTCCAATATGATCTGTAAGGTCCAACGGGTAACAGATTTCTTTCTCGTATCCATTCTGAACAAAAAATAATCGATATTAAGGTCAGGCACGAAAGTATTTTGTACTTGGAAAAATGTGAAGGTACATCGAATTTCTTACCGCTGCAATCGAGCAATCTCGACCACTCGACGAGTTCCTCGGCAATAATTTTGTCCGCGGTGATTCGCGTATTTTCGCAGCTTATTTTGTACAACTTCGACAATGGCCCCAAAGTTGTTTTTGCCTGATTTATTATATCCTGCGAAAACGATTTCATCAAACAATGCGATTTTCAAACCGGATGTAACGTATTTGGTTTTTTTTTCGACTTTAAATAATAAAATTAAGAAAAATCAAACTTACAGGCCTCAATTTTCGTTGCATACTGATAAAAATACCGGTAAGGAAAGCCTTGAAGTACGCGTCGACGATATTGATTGGCTCGATATCTTCGTCAAATGCAACAAATATCGTCAATGTCTTTACATCAACGAATATCATCCCCAAAGATGGCGGGAGTTTGGACGAGCTTTGTAGTTTCCGTTTGTCCTGATAAGACCGCACAAGCTCCGACAATTCAAAAACGTCGTCGTTACAGTGGATGAAAGACTTCCTAATTTTGGACGAGCTTTGTAGTTTCCTTTTGTCACGATAAGACCGGACAGTCTCCAACAATTCAAAAGCCTCGTCGTTACAGTAGCTCAATGATTTTCTAATTTTGTCGAGCGATCCACCCATCACTATGTCGAAACCGCATAATTCTTTCGCTGAAATAAGAATTTACAATATCGTTTGTTTTTGTCTCTGAGTTGCAAAGAGAAAACTGGAAGTGACGAAAGCTTCGTCACGTCCGAATCCCGCTCGGTCGGTAACGAAAACTGTAATCAATTTTTTATTAACAATACTTCGCGCATTGACAAAATATTCATACGTACACGGCCGCTGAAACAGCAATACGGACTCGCGTCGATTGATCTCATCGGGACTGAGAACGATTGATTTCGTTAAGAAATTTTTAACGACGAGCGCCAGACGATCTTCGTTGAATGTGTTGAAACGGAGAGAGCGGACTGCCGAGTAATTGGCGTAAATGTGCACCGCGACCAGTACCACGTAGTATACTCCTATAAAAGAACTGCAATTCAACGTTTTCAGTACCGTTTTTATCCGATCCGATTCTTACCGGCGATCGGTCATTTGAGGTGCTTTCGATTTGGCCTTTTTAGTTATTATAGCGTGAATGCACATACGCAGTTGTAATAATAACTGTTATAATACTTATTATTAATAACTAAATAATTGTGACAATAACGAAAGCGCCGAATCGAAAGCACCACCGGCCTTAGAATCGGTCGATAATTACTCCACGGTCAGCTTGGACAGAATGAATATTCCAACCAACGATGCGACCAAGTTAACGCAAGTCTCTTGACTGCTGTCTTTCGCAGAAACGTCGGCCAAATTATTGTCCAGCGCCTGGAGAAGAAAATACGAGATTATTCGTCGCTGGAAACAATGTTTCGATCAATTCCAGCGATAAATTCCCGGAGTTCGACCTGATGCTGCGTTATAGCCGCTCTGGTGGCTCCGCCGGCAACTCCAACCAAGGATTTCATTACCGACGACACGCACAGTACGATCGTCGAATACGACGAGAAATAGGGCAAGGACAGCTCGATACCCATTGCGAGGTCGTTGAGGACGTCCGCGAAGAGGCGCCACTTCTTGCATTGCGCATCCAGTTCTGGCCTGGCACACAAAAATTCATAAAATTATATGGATGTGACACTGAAAAAAAATTATCTGCAGATTTCAGAGATTCCAGATCTCCACATAGTGTGAAGACTGGATTTTTCAGAGACTGGATTTTTGTGTGCGGAGAGCTATTTTTTTCAAGGTATTTTTGTCAGGGTGTTTTTTTCGCAGGATCAGAGATTCTCACCCATTCCACCAGGCAAAAACTATCCTTCCTATCATTCCTGCTCCATCTTTCAGGATCCATGTTATCGCAGCTGCGAGTGGAGTCGCCGTAGATTCTCCCACGCCGACGCCTCGCATTATGGAATGAGTCGTGAGGGTTCCCAGAATCGTACTGGCGAAGGCCTAAAGCATAAATAAAAACCTTTCTTCTGCTGATATATGTATATATATATATATTACGCACTTGCACTGTGTCCCATATTTGGTAGGGTACGTAATCAGCATGAACGCTCTCCGGAAAGCCTCTGGGTAGGAAAACGTCTTCGAAGAATTTGCCAAGAGTCGAAAACTCCCTCTTGTACTTGTCCTGTGTTCTCTTGTTGACATAGATCCATTCTTTTACTTGAGTGACAGAAAAGATGATTTTTTTTCAGTCAAATTCGTCAGACATTTAGTAAATCGATTTGTCACTTACGTAGTTTCTTTTTTTCGATGATGAGTTCGTTTCGTTGATCGTCGTTGAGACGATCGTCCGCACCGAAATACCCCATTTTTGTTGTCGACAATAAATGAGACGATAAATTTGGGTTTTTTTTTATTCGACCTTTTATTTCGATATCAACTTTACTACTTAAACTATACAAGCGAACATGCAAACGTGGCAATCATACATGAATAGGGTACAAAAATGTTGGAAGTTTTTGTTTGTATCGGTTCGACGTTTCGTGAAACTGACGAAACTTAAACCTGCGGAGCGAGGTTATGAATCGTCCGTTTTTAATATTTAGTTGAACAGGCTTTCAGAGATTCTGTGCGGTGTAAGCTGATGCAATGTCGTTACATTTTTTTTTTTTTTTTTTTCAAAATGCAAATCCCACGTCACCGATAATTCCGTTCAAGTGCATCAAACATTCGTTCAATCGTCGCTCGACGTCGGCGACGCCACTTTTTTTAACCCGTTCGCTCCGAGCTTCGCTCTTGCGCCGCGTTCCTCGCCGATGGCGCTGCTCTCCGTAAAATCGAATATAAATATAAATATATTAATGTATGAGAGGGCTTCCTCTTAGGTATCGTATAATGAAGCAGAAGAAACAAAATATTTGTAATGTTTTCAAAATATTGACATTTTTTAAAAATAACAACAAAGAAATGAATAAAAATGCATTTGTGTGTGTGTTTTTTTTATTTTTGTTCCCAATCCCGAATGATAGAAGCGTGATCAAGGAAATCACATTTTCCGTCCGGGAGTGACGTCATTCTGCCAATACGTCACTTCCGGTCCGGAAATCTCATTTTTCGACTGGAAAGTGCTTGCTATCCTGAATGCAGATATACTCAGCTTTGCGTTCTTCCAATCGTGACTGTCCGCTGCCAGTCGGTTTTAAGAATAATCAACGGTGCGTCCGATTCTTTCCCCGATATACATTTAGTGGGATTGCTACAAAGTTGCTACAACCGATCGTTTCCGTTACGCGAAAAATTTACCGCTCTTTCAAATCTTCGGAAATTAATTTCTTCAGCTCCACCGCTCATTCTTTTGCTTTTAGCATCTCTTTTGCTCTGACTTTGTTCGAAATAACTTGTTGCAATCGCCGGAGATTTTTTCGTCGGTTCCTTTCTCTTTGGCTCATAAATTTCCGACGATCCCGTGCTGTACCCTTTTCCCTCTGAATTTCCGGAATTTCTTCTTCGCGATCGTCGAGATTTTTTCCTGCAGCATTTAAAACCGAAATATCCACCGAGACCGCAGGATTTTATGCATTTACTTTTCTTCGGCGGGTCGCACTGAACGCCGCGCGAGATCTTCTTCAATCTCACCCGGCGAACTCCACTTCCGGTTTGGTCGCAGTCGCAGTACGCATTCGAAAGCCCGAAAGCGTGGCGGATTCCTTGACACCTCGTCGACATTCTCGAGGGCAGAACTATCCTGTTGCTTTCGTGTTTTACGACTTTTCTTGGAAGCTCCTCGCGCTTCGATCTATCCGAGCCATGCGCCATTTCGTGAACACCGCGGCGGCCATTTTGGTACCCGCGCGGGGTCCGGCGGCTGCGTAGAGGTTCGAGCGTTTCGTTACTTTCTCGCCTCGATCTTTCTGTGAATAATTTACCGGAAGCGAGCCGTTCTCTTCTTTCCCTGGAAGTTTTACGGGCGCTTTTCATTTCCGGTTTATAGCTGCGAATTCGATCGGAAGAATGGCCCTTGATCGATTTTCTTCTTCTTAGCGTACGGGAAGTTCCGTGTCTTCCACTTTCGTTGAAAATTCTAGGCAATGAATCTTTTTCCGATTCATCGCTCTGAATTTCATCGGAAGACTCGCTCAACGGTTTTTCCATTTTTATTCCATCGGAATCTTGAAGTTTTCTTCTTTCGCGTGAATCGCTAGGAAAAGTCTCGTCTTTCGATATGGTTCTGTGAATTCTTCCTGACGACACACTAAACGCTTTTCCCCTCATTGGTTTAGTGTCGGAAGCGATAATTTCTTCTCCGTCGATCGGCGCTGCCGTCGAACTTTGTCGACTTTTTGCAGAAGCAAACGAAACGTTGCGAGTCTTATTTTTATCCGGTGAAGCTCTGAATTCGGCGCTTTGGACATCTCGAGACGACGATGTCGAGGATGAAGACGAATCCGTTTTCTTCCGAACGGAATTCTCGTGCCTCGACTTCGACGTCTTCTTGTCGATCAAGCCGTTTCTTCTTCTTGGAAAGTAATCTTCTCTATGAAATGGCTGCCGAGGTGCCATTTTGTTTCGCACAGTTTCCGCGCGGCCATTTCTGCAGATGAATATGGGAAATCATAACCTTGAAAAATTGATCCATTTTAAGAATCCGACTCACTCGTCAGTTCAGTGAAGCTTAACGAAGTGGGGTCGTTGACCTTTACCCCGCTCGTCCTTTAGACCTTTCCGAACCCGGGGAATTCCTCAACTCCATAATGTCCCTTCGAAGTTGCAAAACTTTGCTGGTCAAGCCCGCAACCATCGCGGCTACGTCGTCGACCGTGACTTCCGGTTCTTTCTCTGGGCAGGAACACGAGCTCGTACTGCTCGAACTGCGCAAGCACGACATTTAACTGCCCTTCAAAACCCCGTCGAGGATATCTTTGAAATATTTATCTTCACCTGAGGGGCCGATTCAACTGTCTAAAGAGTTAACCTTCAATCGTAGGATCGGCGAATTAAATGACTGAATTTTTTTGTATAATGAAAATTTCTCATTTTCTTGAGCGAAACTTAAAATATGAGCTTCAACAGGATGGCAAAACGAAAAACCAAAATGAAGAAGGTATTGGCGCGACTTGAAGAAATCGAGAAATTACAGTCCGATTTGCGTAGAATCGTGCCCCGGAAAACAACCGAACAGGTTATCCGTAGGTCTTCGATCGAAAGAACCGGTGATTGGTCATCGTCAGATATGACCTCAGATTCGGAACAAAATTTTGAAACGACTGAGACAGAATGTTTTGAATTTCCCGTTAAGAGATCGGTAAACGGCTCGATCGGTGCGTTCGTCCAAACGAAAAAGCAAGTCAAGATCGGAGATTCTTACATTCTTGACAACTCAGAACTGGAAGAGAGTGTAACCAGGTCGGCATTATCCCAGTCAACAAAATCGCCCAGAAAGAAATCTGTCTTTCCCGAACTGTACGACAGCGATTTTGAAGATGATACAGTTTCGGACATGTCGATCGAAGAAATTGGAAAAATGGTCGACGCGTCTGTTCAAACTAAGAAAAAAACCAAAGTTGACTTAGAAGCCTTTGACCTCCTCGACTACTTCCGGTTGCCGGAAACGTCCAATGAACCGTCAGTAAACGCTATCGTGCAGACACTCGAATCTCCCGGATCGCCAAAAACCGGTCATAAAAATGTGGATTGTTCGGATAAAACGACAAACGGCATTGGAAAGCTCGTCAACGTCTCCGTACAGACAGCAGCAACGAAACAAGCAGTCGCCACCGAGCCATTCGACATTCTGAACTATTTTCACCTGCCAGGTAGATCTGAATCATTTTCAATGTTTGAGTGACCTCTTGGATTCGTGGAAGGTCAATTCTGCAGTCACATTTTACGCCAGACTATCTTGAGCACTCTCATACTAAGATCTATATTCTTGTTCGGCGAAGATGAAGTCAGCCGAAAAGAAGACGATGGTCCGAACAAACTACGCCACTGCGACATCCCTTCGACATTCAACAAGATCCGGAAAGGACCACCGAATCGATCTGAAATTCGACCTTTGGGATTTCTGGAAATACCAAAATCGTCCAGAATCTCAAAGAAAAGAGGAAATCCAAATCAAAAAATGCTTTATAATATTGAGCCGGTTGGCTCGTCACCTTTCCAAGACGCAAATTTGATTGGAGTCAGGGACAAACCGAGGAGAGCAGCTGCAGTCGCGTGGAGGACACCTGCGGGATCGGCGAAGGAGCAGCAGCAGGTACACGCGCCCGCGAGAAAAGGGGCGAGCGCGGGGAACGAGGTGGTCCCGGGGCTCGGATGGAGAAGCCAAAGAACTCGCGGCTATCAGAGGGATGAGGTGGTTCGCGTGCCTGTACGGAAACATCAACGCGGCACGATGATGGAGTGGGCACGTCCTATCGGGACGGAGTCCAGATTGGCGAGGAAGATGCGTGATCGCAAGGAAAATAAGCTGAACCAGAAGCAAAAGGAAATTACCCGGCCGCAACGAGGATCAGTGCAAGAGGAACCTGGCAGGATGATTGGGTCGATGCGCCCCGGCAGAAAGTGGTCGGGATTATGGAGAAAAGCGAGTGATCACGAGGAAACGAAAGAGAAACCGGACTCGCATGATCGGGTGCTCCAAAGATCCCGTGAGCCTGAGCGGCAGGCCAAGCATCGGCGAAGCCTGATGGAGTGGACACTTGCCATCATGACCAGGTACCGATTAGGTGGCAGGAGGGTGACGGCTGCGCAGCGGCAGCGGAATCTGAGGAATGAACTCCATCAAGGATTGGGCGATCATCGCGAGCAGATGACGCAAACGCATGAATTTGTCGTCGGTAATCAGGCGGAAACTCGGGAGGGGTTTCATTGGAAGGCTGGGATTAAGAGATTCCGATGGCGGAGGTTGGTTGGGTGTTTGAATTGCGTTGTCAGTCGAAGAAGGAGGGCTGGAGTCGCAGTGCCCGATCATTATCCGGGCGATAGAACCCCACATCTGGTGGACACAGAGTCGATTGAGGTGTTGGACCGGCGAACCGAGACTCTGAGAGTCATTTCGTCCGCGGCGAAGGTTTCCATCCGAAGAGGCAACACGATCACCGACAATTTCTTCGATCGTCGATAGATACGAACGATGCTGGCAGAACTTTCATGTAGGCTGTGTATAAGCTTCGCTTGCATGCCCTTCTGGCGTAGACCATCGATGTAGGCTACATTTTCAAGAGTAACAATAATGTACTCTCGAGTAATGGTCACACACATTGGCATTGCTGACGTAACGGATATCGACTATCAACCCTCTCACGGTTGGAGAGCATGAATTAAAGGTGATTCTGAAATCATAAAAAATGGAATCACCTTTTTTCAATGCACGTACATATTTCGTCCATCGAAATAGGTGTTATCGAATATAGGTAATTTCCATGGTGTATACCGAAGTATCTTTGTAAGCCCATCAGGCCATCAGCACCAGGTAAACATGGACTTCCGGTTTCCTGTTGCGGGTATCGCCTACTGAACTCTTTTATCACGGTGTACGAGAGGAAGCGTGTCGGTGGCTGAGAAAACAGGCTCTGTACACGCGTTTCAATCGATCGTGCCTGGAATCTTGTATAGGGGCCTCACCGATCATATACCGTTGAATGGAATGTTAATTTAGCGAGCGACAGAAACGTCCGTGTGAATTTTTATTTTCACAATAGCCACGAATGTCATGAGCGTGGTAAACGTGGTTTTTATTTTCAAGCAAGATATTAACGCGCACGATTTAACCCGGTTCTCAAGCGATCAAATCTGTCCAGTTACTGAAAGGCAGGATACGTCAATTCCAGTCGATGATTACCCGAGTTCTCAATACCCGTTACATTTAAGGGTAGCGTCATCTTTTTTCAGGCATTTTGAAGTGTATTATCAGGAATTTTTCAACGAAATTTGGCGTCTGTTGCAACGAAACTGAGCGAATATTTTCATTGACATTAATGCAGACATGTTTTTGTCACGCAATATTGAGTCCTTAAGGTGGTGCTATCTGGGCCGTAGGACTGCTGTTTTACAACCTCGACTGTCTGACAACACACCCGAAAGTGTCCGAAAAGAGCGACTCTATCCTTAATCGCATTTCGTAAAAAAATTCCAAGGATTCGTTTTCACTGATCAATTCAATCAAACCTCATCCAGTACTGCTCCACCTGCAGTCGTGCGTTGCAGAGTTTCTGGCTGTAATCTACTCAATGTACTCGCGCGCAAATACGTTTAGTATTTATAGTAAACCCGCATAGCAAGAAGTCACGCTGGAGTTCGCTAAACCCCACGCGCCGCCTCCCCGCTTCCTCTCCATGCTCATTCTCTGCTTTCTCCTCTCCGTCCTCCTCTTCTTAGTCTCCTCGGTCCTCCTTTTTCTCCTCCTTAATCCTCTTCTTCTTCTTAGTCCTGTTTCTCTTCTCGGTTCCTCTTCTTCTTCATCGTCTTCTTATTGTCCACGTAACAGTGCGTGCACGCACACGCGTGCGCGCCTAGTTGCGCAGTTGCCAAGCAAGAAGGCGACTGTACGATTAGATCGAGGCCTTCTATGTGCAAGTCACCGGTACGACTGGATAATGAAATCCGTATGCAGCAAAGGGAGAGGAGAGCTCGTACACCTCAGCGGCGAATGCAGCTTCTTGCGCAGCACTCACACACAAGTGTGCTGCTCGTGTTTTGTTGGGACCTGAAGTAATGGCGATGGCCGGAGCGCTGAAGGGGCGTCAGGAAACTGTTCCGGCACCACGGACGATGGGGCTATTCCCGTAGACACGAAGCGTACCAAAGGCCCCGCATAATAAGTCGCGTTGCGCGAGCCGCATTTATATGCCGCATGCATATTTGTCTCGCTTTGGGTCTCAACGGTGCCATCTGAGAAATACCAAATCGTCATGGCAATCAATTTACCACTCAGTCTTCAAACGCTCAAATCATCTGCAATTCTCTGTTCGCTTTCTTTCTAGCAATGGCAGAACGAAAATTGATTCGTTTCCCAGATAGCGAACCGTAGCACAGGGAAACAAGTGCAGTTGCTTGCCGCGAAGCGTTGCTGTTCTCTTGCCATAAGTGCACCTTCATCGCGTGGAATTTACGGTGTCAGCAACTTGTAAACAAATTCCCAAGTAATTACCACCAATATAAGAACAATACTTGCTAGCACGAGATTCCAACATATTGGTGACAAAAATCCAACAACGGTTGCTATAAGCTGATTTTTTTTTTGATTTTTTTAAAGCCTTTGGACGCGATAGTTCTTATGCTGCGGTAGGGCGGATTAAGTCGTTTCACACTATTAAATGTGTCGTGCTTTTTGAGGTCTGCACATTTTGTACAAATACTCGACTGAGTGGAAAAACTAGGATTGGATTTTATTGATGTCCATTCAGGAACCCCTAATGGAACCATATTATGGATTGTTTTAGTGGCTCCAAGTAACTTTCCAATATTTGCGCTTAATCCCGAGATTATGTAAGTAATTCAAGATTCCTATGCAGTCGTGGAAGGGACTCAGGAAGCAATTTTAGAAACCGACATCTTCGCCGACAAACTGTCCGCCAGTCAGACTTCCATCGCCCAAAAAACCACGTGACCGAATCTCGTCACTATCGCCCCCAAATCCTTCATCTAGAATACTATCCGTTTCTTTCCTTCCCGTCAATGGCACGACAAACTTAGTCTCATTGTAGGGCTCAACGGTGCCATAAAAGAAAATATCCAAGTTCCCCTTCCCAAAAAAAACGGGGGCGGACCTGGAAAAATTTTCGCCGGCAACAAGTCTGCGAGTCGGTCTTCCAACGCCCAAAAAATCACCTGCCCGAATCTCGTCATTATCGCCTAAAGACCCCATCCAGATCGCTCTCATCTCCGCCTTCTTTGTCTCTTTCTTCTCAATAACGACACGACCAAATTTTTCTCCTTTTAGCTCACAACGTCGCCACCTAAAAAAAAAAGTACCAAGCGCTCTTCCCCAAAATGGAAAGGAAAAGGACCAGGAAAAATTTTCGCCGACGAACAGTCCGCCAGTCAGTCTTCCACCGCCCAAGAGATCACGTGACCGAATCTCGTCGCTATCGTCCCAAGAACCCTCCGTCCAAACCTCTCCTATCTCTCTGCCCTCCTCGCGCCTCTCTTCCCAGTATGACAACACGAGAAACTTTCCATCTCAATAAAACCCGTGTATCTCACCTTCTCCCCGGATTCCGCGTATCGCGACGTTGCCTTCTCGGGTTGACAGTCGCCCGTTGTGAGAAGCCCACCTAACGAGCGAAACGAGCCCGCAATAAACGAGAGAGACGACTCCCTCCGTCTCCGCCACTTCCTGTGTTCCGCGCCGTCGGAGCGCCGCTCACAACGAAAACCCACACACACACGAACACCTGCGAGCCCCGCCACCTGCCTTCCACGACGCGCAACTATCCGAGCCTCTCGCATGGGAAGTGACAGAGAAGGGAAATCGAGAAAAAGACCGCGATGACCCGGGAGAGACACGGCCTGCCTTCCCCCACCCGCGCGCCTCGCTGCGACAACAGCGCGCATCTAAGGCACTACAGTTTCGACTCGGCGATGGTGTTGCCGCCTCTGCTATCTGCCGTAACACCGAGAGCCGCTCTGTACACCCCATGGCAATGGCTCTCGTTGCTACACCTATCTATATCTATAGAGCGCAATGCATGCATGAGCGACGAAGTGTTGGGCCGTAGGTGGGTGAGCTAAGCCTGGCGCACGCCACGCGCGCGTTTACCCGGCTAGTACCTATTCGGTTCTCCGCCGACAAGCGCGGTCTCGCGGCACGCTAAACGCTCGATAACGTCCTCTAACGACACCGGGAACGCGGCTTTGTTTACGTTCTTTTGCGGGCAGAATCGAACGTTCTTTTAGGCCCAAAGCGGCTTCGACCTTCTCGCGCGAGCTCCGGGACGTTATCGAGGAAAGACCTTGGGATTTTTTTTTAATCGAGCCGTATAGTGGGAAGTTTGTTTTGGACCGATTTAGGGGCAATCGGTGGTGCAAAGCGCCAGAGAAATTGAGTCTGTAAAGATCGCTGCTGCGCCTGCGGACGTGATCCTTCGCGCAGTGCCAATGTGTGAGCCGCCGACTTATCCCGAGCCGGAGTCTTCGATCTATTATGATATCCGAACGTCCCAACCGGTGAGTTGTTTTTCTTTTTGGTCGAAAAATCTTTAAAGACGGTTCGAGACTTCCGTGGGTCGTGTGGCTTGTGTACTTTTCACGCTGATGTCCCGCAGCGTAATTACAATATCGGTTTAGGGGAGTTTTTACTTGAGGACCATAAATCACGTGACCCGAGGACTTGAGTGACCTCACGTCTTAGATCGACCGTTGAGGCGGTAAGACTCGTTGTTAGTCACTCGCTATCAGTTCGGACTTAAACACGGATTCGGACCGGCGATAACTTTTCTAACGAAGTGTGTCCGCTCTTTGTGTCCATCGACTCGGGGGAGAAGGGGGGGGGGCAGTCAGAGGTCACCTTATCCTTGAGTACAGCCAGACCAAAGTCGATCGCCGCGATACCGAGGCTTTCGAATAAATGAATACCAAATTGGAGGATACGAAGGTTCTGCGTTCTTATTTTTTTTTACGATTATTTTTTTACTTTTTATTTAACATACAATGCGTCGTTGCGCGGTCAGCACCGTTTGGACATCAAAGGCGCGTGAAGGACCCGTCTGCGGACTAATCGTGTCCTCCTTAATTCATCCGTTTCTGCCGCTGGCCACATTCGCGATGAATTCCAAATACATTTGAGGCGTATTAGATACGTTCTTTTACCCACTTTCATGTGTTTCTCAATCCACTCGTTACTTCTACTATCTGCACTCGAGATGGTTTCATAGAAATATAAAATAATTGTCTAAAGCGACTTCCGGTGTGAAATATTCTCATTTTTAAACCGGAAGTGACGTCACGCAGAAAATTTGTAAAAAGCTCACTGTGACGTCACATCCGGTCAAAAAATGAGATTTTCAAGGTGGAAGTGAAAAATGAGATTTTCAAACCGGAAGTGACGTCCTTGCGGTGTGATTTTATTTCCGGTCGAAAAATCTCATTTTCCGGACCGGAAATGACGTCACAGCGAAATAAAAAAAAAATCTGCGTAACTCCGCTTTCGGTTAAAAACTACGATTTTGAGACCGGAAGTCGCGTTACAGAGAATCCTTTAAAATTCTTCTACGGAATTATCTCGAACGCAACTAGTGGAGGAAAAGTGTGGATTGAGGAGAACAGCAAAGTGAGTGAGAAAAAAAATCAACGAGCCGTAAGAGCGGACAAGTGAATTTAACGTGCAAATGTCGACACGTAACGCGAAGAACGATGTCGAGCATCGACCGGCATCGATTGCCTAATCGTTCCCTCGCGTCTTCGGCCAACTATACATGGTAGGTGTACGTATACACTTTCTCCTCGTCGCCCCCTCTGCGAGGATGCGGCTCGCCCGAAGGATTCCATGCGCAGAATGCCAGAATAATGCCGGCCTGACCCGACGTTTGCCGAGATAATCGAAACTCTTGTTATGCATTTTTTTCTCTCCTTCGTACACAAACAACCCAAAACGACTGCACCACTATTATGCAGACGTAGACCGGCTCTATGAAGGAAACCAGAAAACACCTAAAATTAAATTTACAGAATTTTGGGGACTTATGCAAAAATAATCCAATTAAAAAAAGTAATTTAATAATTAATTATATATAATATAATTAATTGTAAAAAAAATTATGATGAACGAATTATTATAAGTAAAAAATGGTATTAAAAAAGCGACCCGACTTTCCCCCACTCGGTAGACCGGCTCTACGAGGCAAACCAGAAAGCGACGTTAAAATTTAACTTACAGAATCTTGACTTTTTTTTTTGTTGCTTTGGCCAATAATTATATATGGGTCGAATAATATCGGGCCGTCGAAGTATCGAAGTTTCGGCAGTGCGGAGTTGAGCGAGAGCGATTGGACGGTTTCGGGCCTCGCGGCAGCTGCTCGCTGTTGCTTCATGCGGCCGAGAACAGCTGCAGCTCGTTTCCCTCCGCGCTCGCACCTTCTTCACTGTCCGCTAATGTAACGCGTATAGCTATCGCTTTGGCTGCTCCGGCGCTGCTCCGGCGATGGTTACTTCTCGTTCGATTGCCCCCGCGTGCCTACCGACACGCTCGCTTCTGGATTCGTACGGTCCCGCGCTGCACACGCGCAGATGCGCCGAGCTGCGCGCGCAGCGTAGGTGCGCGCTGCACATGTCGCGCAGCCTCGACGCTTCACGCGTTCGCCACGCTACGAATTCCATTTCATTCCATTCCATCGATTCGTCTCGACGTACTCGATCATTCTCGGGTACCGTTAACGATCCGCAGGAGAGTACTCGAGCCCAGAGTACTTTGCACCGTCCAGAACATTCTTATTAATCTTTTTTTTTTTGTAAATTCTTCTCCTAATCTGCAAGGACGTAAAAGGGGTCGATGAACTTTCGATGATTTGGTGGACCAAAACGAACAATGATGTCGAACAATTATAGTAGAAATGGATGCATGTTGAGTCTCGAGAGGATGTTTTAATTGCTTCAATTAATAACGATCTAAAATGTAATTAATATAGCAAAGTAATTTAGTTAATTGTAAAAAAAAAAATAAAGAAATAAAAAATTCTATTTAATTACATTCCATCGATTGGTCTTGGCGTACTCGATCATTCTCGGATACCGTTATCGATCCGCACGAGAGTACTCGAGTCCGAGTACTTTTATTAATTTTCTTTTTTTTCTTTTAACGTTCCGACTGCAAGGACGTGGAAGAGGTCGATGACCTTTCGGTAATTTTGTAGACCAAACGTAACGATGATGTCGAACAATTACAGTTTAACTGCAATGCACGCTAGCAACGAAATTCCTGCCTAAGCGAGAAGCACGGGATGAACTATTCGCGCGGCTATCCTTTCACTTCGCCGGCTTTCGCGACACCGGCCACCTTGCAGACTTTTGTCGAATACTTTATTATAACGTAACCGCTAACCGTGTGCGTTTGAGGACAAACTGCACCGAGCGGGTACGCCTACGCCGCGGCGCGGGCTTCGAGACTCGAACGGCCGCTTTGATCGCTTCAATTAATATCGCTCTTAGGCTCGCCTTCGTAACATTGCAAAAAAAAAAAAAATTGACAACGAAATAAAAATATATATATATCAATATTTTATAAATTTCGGCAAAGGAGGGAATTCGAAGATGAAAAACTTTTTCTACTTTACTTTTGTAAAATATAATTGATATAGTAAAGTAATTTAATTAAGTGTCAGCAAAATAGTAATAAAATATTATTAACAAATAATTATAGTAAAAAAATTGTATTAAAAAAGCGCACTTGCCTGTATCCACTCGCAGTCACGGCAAGGCGAAAAGATTCGTTCGCGCTGTGACCGAGGAGGACCGGGCAATGAAAGACGAAAACGAGATGAGGAGCAGATGTGCTCGGATGGTGCAGGAAGTTTAGTTTTACACGTGGGGCAGCTGAGAGCATTCGAGCCGAGCGCATTCCGCGCTTCTCGAGGGTTCCTGGCCGCCTGCTCCGTGCATGCTCGCTGTGTACACAGAGGGATGGTACGGATAGTCGAAAAAAAAGGGGGTTGAAGCCTCCACGTGCACCGAACCTAAATCTTTTCTTCGTCCGTCGCGGCTTCTTCTTTTCTCCTCCATCGTTAATTTCTTCCTTTAGAATCCCCAAAAAAAGGACTTCTATATAGACCGAGCGATCAGAAATTATCTCGAATTCATAGGGTGAAAAATAATTCAACGAAACGGATCGGAATTTTTTGCAGGACAATGAAAAATGAAATTTTTTTTTTCAATTTCGATAAAAAAAAAAATACTTGGTTAAACGAAGGATGAAATAAAGAAGGGCTGGATGTTGTGTGACGTTCGCACAACTGAGGACTTGAAATAAAAAATAAAAAAAATAAAATCGGCGAAGATGAAAAAACGGATCTTCTATATCGACCGATAAATTAGAATTGATCTCGTTTACTTATACGATCAAGTAATTCAATCGTAGAGAATGCAATTTTCTAGCAATCTAACGAACGGAAAAATTACGTTTAATTACGATACAAAAAAAACGAAATTGATAAAAAGGATCTTCTATATCGACCGATAGATAAGAATTGATCTCGCGTATTTGTTCGACCAAGTAATTCAATCGAAAGGCATCGAATTCTTTAGCGAGTTAAAAAATTGTAAAATAATTTTGGATGTTACATATTAAAAAATTGAAAAATAAATTTCGATGTTACTATTTAAGAAATTGAAGGGTACGATTTAAAAAATTAAAGGGTGAAATAAAGAAGGGCTGGATGCTGTGTGACGTTCGCATGACGGAGTACCTGAAAAAAAAAAAAAAAAAAAAAAAAGGGGGAAGATGATACGCCATGGAAAAGTATGGTGCGCGATGTATTCACGAAAGAGTCGTGTTAGAAAAAAAAAAGTCGTGTAGGTGTGCGTGAAGGTGGCGAGGGAGGTCCGGGCCGAGGCCGGAGGTTGAGGAGAGGGCAGAAAAGCGGTCGGTCAGATTGCGAGCGAGGAAGAGGAGAGTTGCAGCTGTCATAGCAGCTGCAACCCTCCCAATATTTCTCGGCTGCTGGCTCCTCGTGTCCCCCGCTCAGTGGATCCTTCCATCTTTCGAACGCCTCGAACGTTCGTTCTACCAGGTGTACGCCGGGTCGATCTAGCCGCCAGCGAAGCACCGAAAAATCTTTCTTTGTTCGCGGACGGGGCGATCGACGAGGGAGAGAGAAACTTTGTTACCAAGTGCTTCGGCGCTAACGCCCTCCCCCGACATCTGAAATCTTTGTACTCCACTTTCTACATTTCGAGATGCGTCATGCAAACTCTGGACCGATGGAATCGACAGTCGATTTTCAGACTCATCTCAGAACCGCATCTCAGAACCTCATCTCAGAACCGCATCTCAGAACCTCATCTCAGAACCTCATCTCAGAACCTCATCTCAGAACCGCATCTCAGAACCGCATCTCAGAACCTCATCTCAGAACCTCATCTCAGAACCTCATCTCAGAACTTCATCTCTGAACCTCATCTCAGAACCTCATCTCAGAACCCTCTTCCCAGAACCTTCTTCCCAGAAACCTCGTCTCAGAACCCTCATCTCAGAACCCCCTTCTCAGAAACCTCATCCCAGAACCCTCTTCTCAGAACCCTCTTCCCAGAATCTTCTTCCCAGAACCCTCTTCTCAGAACCCTCTTCCCAGAATCTTCTTCCCAGAACCCTCTTCTTAGAACCCTCTTCTCAGATCCTTCCTCTCAGAAACGTCTTCTCAGAACCCTCTTCTCAGAACCCTCTTCTCAGATCCATCTTCTCAGAAACGTCTTCTCAGAACTCTCTTCTCAGAACCCTCTGCTCAGAACCCTCTTCTCAGAAGCGTCTTCTTAGAACCCTTTTCTTAGAATCCTCTTCTCAGAATCCTGTTCTCAGAACCCGCTTCTAAGAATCCTGTTCTCAGAACCCTCTTCTCAGAACCCGCTTCTAAGAATCCTGTTCTCAGAACCTCTTCTCAGTCCGTTCTCCCAGTTCGTTCTATCGGTTGGTTTTCAGACCGTCTTCTGAGTTGGTTTTCTCAGTCCGTTCTCTCGATCCGTCCCGAAAAGCGTACCCGACACTGACAACGAAGTAACGACTTCAGCCACGTGTCAAGGGATGAAAAAAAGAGGAAAATCTTCAAACTTAATTCCGGTGCTGTGGCAGAACCTTATGTTCGGTGCGTGCACCGAAATAATTTGGGCTCCGACGAGCCAGAAGCTGTGCGCCACGTGCTGCATCGCGGAGTTCGTGCGTTCCACCAGGTGACTGACAGTCCTCGCGAGGAGTCTTCTTCGCCGCACAGGCGTTCCAGCTTGCATCCACATAATTGACGCTCCTCGTACGAATGTAACGCAACATAGTGGTACTAACATGTGGTTTGAATAAGAAAAATCATGTATTTTTTTGAAGAAAAAAAAAATTGAAAAAAATTTAACAAGCAATGATTATTGTAATTACTTTTTTTTTTTCTTAACTTCGAAGAAATAAACCGCGCAAGTAGCCTCGATTTTTCATACGTCCCTTCGCGCAGCTTCGACACCGATTTGTACATCCGATTTGTCAATCATCGTTTCGCCGATGTGCGCGACACGTCGGACACGAACAAGCGGGCCGGATCGAAGTCGCAGCGCTCCAGAAACGGGGCTGACACGTAATCGCGCCCTCCTTTCCATCTAATTGATTCGTTTAGGCAAAATACCAGACGCACGGACGATACGGGCGTACACAGCTGCTCACTGCTTTGCCCTAAAGTCCTTTCCAGTATCTCAGTTGCGTAATCTGCCGGTTACCAATTTGCGCAATGATTGATCATACATCTGGTATACTCGATTTTTCGAAAAAAGAAGAAACAAAAGTCATCGCTTAACAATAAAAAAGGTTTTATTTATTTAATTATTTTAAAATAAAATCATTAATTTATTTAGGGTCGAATTTTAAGACGTTAGTTTGAACTCATGGTCGCTCTTCAGACCGAACTTAAGATCGAAGATGGGCACGAACTTAATTGCGTGCTTATGACCTGTCTTAAGCTCGAACTTAAGTCTGAACTCAAGTTCAAACTTAAGATAAAACTCAAGTTTACACTTGAGCACGAAATCAAATTCGAGCCGAACTTTGATATTAAGCTCGATCTCAAGTTCAAACTAATGTGTTAAAATTCGTCCCTTAATCATTATTGATAAGTTCATGAATTAATGTAATCATTTTTAACAAGAGTATAATTTTTTAAAATACTCTCCACTCAGCGATCGCGGCACAATCGACTGTCGAGGAGTTATTGAATTTGATATCGTCACGTTGATTTTTTTTTATAATAAAATTCCACTTCACCGAAAGTTTTGTTCCCAAACAAAAATTACCGAAACACAATCGAGTGTTAAACGAAACCACTGTGCAGATCAAGCGAGGTAAATTCACTCGAGCGTGTTGTGTACATAGTACAAAGATAGGCAATAACATAAATACCTCTCGGTGCCTAAACGTGTGTGTAAATGTGGCTTTGATACTTGCAGAATATGTAATATACCCTTCGCAGTAATCGTTCGGCGTTTCTGCGGTCGGTAATTGTTGCTATTGTTGGCTCGATGGTCACCCTACCGGAACGGCTGCTACCAGCGACTGCCGGCCGTAAGGAAGTCGCGAGTCGTTGGCTCCGGAGGGTTCTCGAGAAACATTAAATTCAATCGCTGTGTCCCTTTTCTTCATTTATTTCCCTTCTTTTGTCCGCAGCTCCCTTCTACTTTGTTACACTCGGCACAATAACGCTCCCTGCGCCGGTCTGACGAGCCTTATTAAAATTTAAACAGGACAAAGTAATAGAGTAAAGTTAAATAAAATAATAAACTAAAATAGTAAATTCTGATAAGATAAAGTAATGAATCTAAATAAGATAAAATCGAACAAAATTTTATTTCGCAACGTGTGAAAACGGCGTTTTAACAAACGCGACAGCGTGCGTAAAACTGCAATTTTCGCACCGAGTGAAATAAATGATACGCAGGTCAAGTTTACATTAGATCATTGCACCTAAAAAGTAATAATTTTCATATGTTATTGCACCGCGAGTACTGATAAAAATATATAAATAAGATAGAATAAGACATTTTTATAAAATAGAATAAAATACTATAAAATAAAAAGAAATGAAACTCGAATTTCCAACTTTTCATGTAGAGGCTATTTTAAAGGGTCTCGCGTGTCGATGGCAGAATCGTGAATAGGGCGGATGAGTGAGGGGGGGGGGAGGAAGGGGGCCCAGAATCTCGTGAAGAATCTTCGGTGAAGGTGAACATATGTCGGTCTGGAATTGCCATATGCTCCGCCACGGCCCATCGCAGCCAATTGCCGGTAGCTCGCAGTGGCCGATGCGGGGGTGCGTTTTAGGGCTGGCAGGCCGAGCTCTCGAACCCTCATCTCGACCGCTTTTCCGTCCTCGGGTTTCACCTCCGGGATGCGCCGAGGCTTTGAAATCGGAACCGATTCGCTCAAAGGGAACGATAACAATACCTCCACCCGAAGGATCATCAAACCGTACATAAATTTTATTTAAAAAAGAAACAGCTGAACATTGAATATGAAAATAGGTTCTATAAAAAATAATAAAAAATATATAAAAGTGAAAAAATACATTACTACGTCGAAGTTGCAAAGAAATAAAATAAACCGATAGAAGATCTTATAGGAGAGTTAAAGAAGAATAGCTTAAACAAAAATGAATTATAGAACAGTAAAAATAATAATTTCACGTCGAAATTATAAGAAACAAAATAAACCGATAAAAGATCTTTGGTAAACAGGTGACATAGGTGGTGAATATGAAAATGTGCGCCAGCCACCCACGTCCGATTCTCAATCGGCGGAGAGGCATCGAAAGACGGTGGCGTTGGTGTCGCCGGTCCCGAGAATGCCCGCAAGGCTCGAATGGCGGGCGCTTGGGTCAGCCGGGTGGGGGGAAGGTCGAAGAAGGCCGCAGCTGGTGCTGAGACTAGATCGAGCTGCAGCGCCGCAGCATCGGGCGAATGTTCATACTCGCTGTACCAGCGACTCGTCTCTCCTTCTTTTCGTCCTCATTCCGCTTGATATACAAGTCCGTTACCGTACCAAAACGGCAGCGGTTCTTCGGCTCGAGTTCGGTGTCGCCGATGAAACAAAAAAATGGCCTCCTTTCGACGTTCCGATCTAAAACTTTCTTAAACATTTTTTTTATTATAATTCTTCCGCTTTCGTTAGACTTTTTTTGCCCTCGCTAAACATCTCGGTCCGTCACTCTGCGAAAGCAGAGTGTCAGCCTCTCGTTAATGTCAGCAAAGTAGAATAAACCATGCTGAGGGATATCGCGAGGATTAATCGAACTTGGAAGCACCTGAAAAACGCGCGCAGCTGTTCCGTACTCGAGTCAGCGGGGCGTATATATGTATATATATGGATCAAAATATAAGCCAAGAGAAGAAAACAGTTATCGAGCTGCCGAGTATTCGCATGTCTGTTTAATATATATACGTACTATTTATATAACAATATATTAATAAACATATTAGGGAACAATGTTATCTAATAACATGATCAAAAAAAAGAAATTAAATTTTGACAAAACTTCCCTCCAGCAATGGAGGAGCTTTTTTTTTCTTTTCCAAATATTTTTTTAATGAGAACCAATTTTTTTGAAGAACTTTTAAATTACATCAGTAACTACAACTGCAACGCTTCTGCAGTCGCGAGTTGAAGAAAAATTAATATTTTTTTCTTTTCATTCTTCGCCTATCCGACTCTCATTGCCCGCGTCCAGCGATCTCCAGGACACGCTCGACAGGCCCAGTCCTGCTTCATTCTTCGATAATTCCTCCTGCCTCTCTCTCCGCTCCTCGACCGTCCGCCTCCGTTCCTCTCCCTCGGCCCCCTCCCCCCTCTCGGTCCGGCAAACCAACAACAGAAAAGGACCGAAACGAAGGTGAAAGAGAAAGAAAACAAGTCCCCAATCGAGCTCCCGATTCTCGACCAATCACTGCGCACCCGAGAGTTACCAAGTGACTGTTCTTCGGGCGCAGCTGTCGTTCGCCTTTGCCAACCTCTAAGCAGCAGCAGCGGTCCTCGTCATCCTCGCACAGTTTCCCCCTCCCCGCTCCGGCAGCCTCGCCGTTCGCCAGGCGTTCGCCGGCCAGCCAGTCTGACAGAACGAGCCGTGCCGCGAGCATCGAACGATTCGTCCGCGCATCCGTCGATGCTGTAAAAGAGAAAGATTTGTATATATATGTGCCTATACATATATATAGGCAGTACGAGCCGAGCGCGAGTGGAAACAAATCGAGAGGGGCAAAACAGAGGGCGAAGAAGTCGCGTGTTTAAAGCCGCACCGGATACGCGCCTCACGGAGCGTAAACGTCTATCGCGCCGCCCCCTTCCATTCGTTCGAGCGGGGAGGAGCGAAAGAGACTATCGAGAATACAAATATTTCGCGCATTGTCGAAGAGACAAATAAAATTGAGAAAAAAAAATTTAGTTGATTTTTTTTTTATTCGAGTGGATTATTGTTAAGGTTCGTTGAACTTTAAGACGGGAATAATCGGTTGTGAATGGAGTGCGCAGAGTAGGGTGCGCGGAAGCCTAGTTCGGGCGTGAAAGACTTTGCGGGAGAGATTCGAAGCGGATAAAGGAGGCGAGGATTGTTGTTGTCGGAGTTTTATTTGGGATTGGTTTCTTTTTTTTCTCGTGGGGAAGGCACGTGAAAAAATGGTGCGGGGATTGTCGCAGTGGACGAAGACCCTGAGCTTTCCGGCGAGGGTCTCGCCTCAACGTCCTGCCAAGGAGTCGAAGGGCTTCCACGTGAGCCCGAGCTCCAGCCCGACCTCGCCACCCAGTCCGACCTGCTGCGAGGTTGGCAATGACAATATGGACAAAACACCTATAATCACCGACTCGGAGGTTAGAAAAAAAACATAAAGAATTCTTTTCTCTTGCGATAAGGAAAATGGCGCTATTCGTTATTCCTGCGGTTGCGGGTGTTCGGAATTATTTTCTCAATTTCTTTCGATGAACGAAGGAAAGGCGCAGAGTCACGTGACTTCCGTGAAAGGCAAAACTCCTGTATTTTGCCGTTTGGGCAGTCGGGAGTTAAAAAAGTATATGAAAGTAGGAAAATTCGGAGATCGGAGAAAATGTCCCGATGTCATTTCATGAAGTAACGTTGGGAATGTTAATATAACAAAAAAAAGCTATTCTCTTACGATAACCAAAATGACGCAATGCGTCATTATTCTTGCGGCTACGCGTGTGTAGAATACTTCTATCAATATCTTTTCATCATAACAATAAGGTGGTAGAATATTGACATTTTCGAACCAAAACAATCTGATGAAGTTGGTTTGGGTTGGGCCATTTTTGGTCGTTTTGGGTGGGGTCATTTTGGGTCGTTCTGGCTTGAGTCATTTTGGGTCGTTTTGGGTTAGGTCATTTTGGGTTAGGTCATTTTTGATCGTTTTGGGTTGGGTCGTTTTGGGTTGAGTCATTTTGGGTCTTTTTGGGTTGGGTCATTTTAGGCTTACTTTGGGTCGTGATGGGTTGGATCATGTCTGGACGCTTTGGGTTGTTTTATTTCGAGTCGTTTTACAAACCAGCGTCGCGAATGTTAATATAAAAAAAAGGTTCAAAAGCTTCGATAGGCGAGGAAAGACGGAAAATATTTTTGTAACGGGTTTATCGCCTTTTTTTGGTTTCTTCTCCTTTGAACGTATTCATAATATTCGCACAGTTAGGATCCTCGCTCTCGAGTGTTACGTTCGCTCCTTCGGCGGCTCTCTCGTTTCCCTTCGGCGCCCGCTCTTGTGTATACACCGAGCGAGATAACGGTCGCGGAGCCGAGAGACGAGCGACACTGGCGCACGTTGTGGGTTACCATGCCGGAGCTGACAGACCTCGAACGTCCGCGGCCTCGAGAGACTCTCTGCCCCCTCCGTGTGTTTATTCCATTCAATAACTCCGTCGGTCATGCGTCTTTGTTATTCTCGAGTCTCACGAACTATCGAAATCGTGAGAAATCGAATATCTAGGAGATTTTCAAGGAACGATTTCTTTGAAGGTCCCGTTCGTTCCCGGCCTTGCATTTTTCAACCGACAACCACGGCGCATGCGCTACAAAGAACTTGAATCTTATCAAGTTATTGTATTACGTAAAATTAAAAAAAACAACATATCTTTTTCAGGCGTTTTTTTATTTCTAAATTCGGTAGAAAAAGTTGTAATTTTTATTTGAAAAATAAAATCCTTTTGTCAGTTTTTATTATTCCATTCGATAACTTCGTCGGTTCTGTGTCTTTGTTATTCTTTCCTATCACGAACACTCGAAATCGTGGGAAATCGAATACCTCGGAGATTTCTAGTCAACGACTTCTTTGAAGACCCACTCGTTCGTGGCCATGCGTTTTTTTTTTAACCCGAATAACTTTCCCGTGACCCACGCGCGACAAAGAACTTAAATCTTAATACGTCAAATTATATTTTCTTAAAATTTAAAAGTTCACATTTTCATATCGCTTTCTGATGTTCCTTTTTTTTTGCTTCCTTGAACTCAAAGTTAAAAATCTTTCAAATTCTGCGAAAAAAAAAATTCTAGTTTATATATTGAAAAATAACAATATTTTTCTCAATTTTTGTTCCAATCAATAAATCCATCCGTCTTTTTTTCTATTATTCTTTCCTCTCACGAACTCTCAAAATCGTCGTAAATGGACTATCGCGAAGATTTCAATTCCACGATTTCTTTGAATGTCCTTTGCGTCCTTGGCCGTGCCTTTATCACCCGATGACCTTCCCGTGACCTTCGCGAACGCGCCCAAAAAACAAGGACTTCATTCTTCTTACCTCAAATAAAAAATAATAATAATAATTCTTTTGTCAACATTTTTTTTTTACCTAACACAATTGATATTGACGGCACGAGAAACCCCGCGATGAATTCCTCGAGGGGGGGACGGGAGATCGTTTTGAATATTTCAAAGTCCAGTCGCATGAATCACTATGCATAATGGAACTCCAGATGGACCGGTAACTTCAGCCGGCGCGCTCTCGGCTCTTCCTCGGTGGCCCACGTTTATGTACATCGATTTACATTTATCTTCACTTATCCTGTTGACGTTAAAGTTTTGTATATAAAAAAAAAGATCGATCAAATTCAAATTATGATAATAACAAGGAGTCATGCGCGATCTCTCACGACACGGACGTAATAAAAAAAAAGCCTGGGACGGAATGTCATGGGAGTCGACACGGACTATTTGGGACATGTGAAACGACTCGGTCGGTAACCAAAATCTGTAATGAATGCGACTCGGAGACCGTAGACTTTTCGGGAAAAAGCAAAGCATTAGCGGACGTACAATTTAATACCATTTTATCCGAAACGTCAACCGATTTTAAATGGCATTGATTCGAAAAAATTCATCTATCTCTCTCGCACTCGTATGTCACGTGGTACATCTTTCACATGGCTTTAAGACTAAAAAAAAGAGCGTGAACACATGTTCGCCGCGTTATTCTGGCGGCGTCGGGCGTTGATGTGCTTTCCGTTCTCGGGAGGTGAAGAGGTGATGGGAAAGGGAAGAAATTTCCTCGAACGAATGAGCGGAATGCGACAAAAAAAATGAAGGGACTGAAAGAGCAAAAAGAAAAAATACGGGCTGACAAAAAATAAAAGTTAAATTCCACTCGTTTATTTTACCGGCTCGTTCGCTGGTTCGTAGCTTCGAGATTTATGTCTTGGTCGGCAAAGGGTCGTTTGAATTCGGTGCGATATTCGGACGGTCTTTAGTATCGATGATATAATATGATTAATATATTTGTACATTTTAATACATATTTATCATTTTTATTAAATTTTTTTTTCTGTCACATTTCTTTTCTTGAGTATCGGCTGAAAACGTTCGGCTCTTTGTGGCGTTTACAACGCGCTACATACCGGCTCAGTACGAAGAGCGCCGACATTCCATCTCGATTACGAATGACCGAGTAACTGCGCCGACTTTACAGAACCGACAGTAAAAGCCGCTTCAAGCTCTCCCTGCCGGAGATGCACAAGCATTTCCGTTCCGGGCATATTTCATCGGCTTTACTATCGCCACGGCTTGAAACGCAAATCCGACGATGGGGTCGTGGCGGACAAAGTACTTACCGCACTTTCGACGACAAATAAATATGTAAAATCCGATAAACAAATGTTTAAAAATTTAACAAAGAAATATGAACAATTTGACAAATAAGTACAAAAAACTAGGCGAGTAAGTATAAAAAATTCGCCGAATAAGTATAAAAAATTCGATAAATAAAATTGAAAAAAAAAAAATGCCACCACGAAAAAAGGGTTTCGTAACTCAACAAAGGAATTTGGCCAAAGCGTAAACTGCGTTAAGTTGGACCAATATCGACCCCACGGAAGGCATTGTCACGCATTGATGCTCGCGTAAATATTTGTCGTCGGTAAGCACCGTAATAAATCGCGTGATGATGACGTCGATGACCGACCGTTTGCCGGTTTTCTTCGTCGCGGTAGTCGGATCGATCAGGACGTTCCGTGCGCTTAACGCTCGTGAGTTCCGCTGAACATGCCGAAGGTTGAACGCTTGTGCGAGGGTTGGCAAACATCGTTACGCCCATATCGGCTCCGGGAAGTCGAGGGCACGTGCGGTTTTCGGTAAGAGTGCGAGAGTCATCCGACCCTTGGGTAGTTCATTTTGTTGCGCGCTCTCTTCGGCTCGGCTACAACGGCCACACGTGGTCGCGCTCAAGAGTATAAATAGACTCGGCATAGGGGCGAAGTCGAGCTCCCCTACCGGGTCGCAGCTGGGGGCACGTGGCCTCGTATCCTGTCGCTTCGGAGGGACTCGCGTGCCACTGTTTGTACCCCCTTAAGCTTGCAAACGGGACTCGAACCCCACCGGATACGGCCTCGCGGACGGAAGTTGTGCAACGAATTTGCATCGCTGGTTGATGCAAGTTCCTCGGGGTCAAAGCTGGTCTTGAGTCATTGCTCGTCAGGGCGGTGCGTTAAGTGTCTTTGGCGTTGTGAATTGAAAGGTTGTTGTTATCGGGAGTGATCAAGATTGTATGTGTACTTGTGCAGGGTACTTGATTGGTTAGCGAAGGATTGAAACATATTTTATGAGATGACTCTGAAAAGTTAAGGAAGTACGGAGTTCACTCGGTGAAGTTAACTAACTATAGGGTTAACATCGGTAAAGTTAACCGAATGCAGGGTTAACGCGATAAAGTTAGCTAACTACACGGTCGAGTCGGTAGAGTTTACTAACTATGGGGTTGCTTCGATTAACTTAACTAACTACAGGGTTAACTCGGGAAAGTTAACTACCTATAGAGCTAAGTGGGTAGAGTAAACTATCTATAGAGTTAACTCGATAAACTTGACTAACCACAGGGTTAACTCCGTAAAGATAACTAACTATGGGGTTAACTCGGAAAAGTTAACTAACCACAGAGTTCATTCGGTAAAATTAACTAACCACTGAGTTAACTCGCTAAAGTTTACTAACTACAGAGTTAACTCACTAAAATTAACCAACTACAGAGTTAACTCGGTAAAATCAACTAACTACAGAGTTAACTCGCTAAAGTTGTCAAACCACACAGTTAACTCGCTAAAGTTAACTAACTTCACGTTAACTCGCTAAAGTTAACTAATTCCACGTCAACTCGGTGAAGTTAACCAAATGCAGACTGAGCTCACTTAACATACGAGAAATGATGGCGACTACTTTTTTCTCGACACTTCCATTTGATAGACTGTTTCTTTATAGCGTGTACTCAAAGTTCCCAAAGTAACAAAAGGGGTCGCGCGTGCCACTGGTTGCTCTCGGGACCGAGACCGGCCGACCGGAAGTCGTTCAAACGAATTTGCATCCCAGGCTAATTGGTCCCTCGTCGCTGTCGCGGTACCAGTCTTAGCCTCTGACGACTCCGGTCCGAGCGCGCCTGTTATATACATGCATACATCTGTTCGTTGATATACGAACTTGCGTTAGGCACATCGACACTGGCTATTACACTACCACTGTCTGCGCGAAGGGACCGGTTGGGTGGTTAGCGCATCCGGCTAGAAGTAGGGACACTTTGGAGCCAGTCGGTAGCAACAGTGGAAACAAACTGGCATGAAACCATCGCTACGAAGTACCGGTTATAATTCATCACAGTATACTCAAGTACAGAACATCTTTTACCAGTATCCGAGAAAAAAAATAACAAAACCAATAAAAGTGTTTAAAATGTATCAAGTGAATTTTTACGAAAAATAAACAAGACGATTTTTACGCGCATCAATCCTCGGATAAAATACTCCATACTTGAGAGCTGTTCGAATGTATGTTCCGAAGAAAAAATCCAGTCTTCGAAGCTCAAGTATATCAAAGACTCAATAAAAAAAAACAACATATTTCCCATTCCTTTTAATTTTTATAATCGGAAAATTATAGATATTGTTATCATTCATCGAAATAACAAAAAAAATACGAAGAGAATTAAATTTCATTAAAGTTTTGGGTCGACGTAATTTCCCGGAGTATTCGATAGCGGTCGTAAAAAAGTTTTTGCAGCTGGTTGATCGACTACAGAATGGTTGTACTACTTGTAACAGTGTACTTAAGAGCTGTTGGTAGTGGGGAGGAAGATGGCTCTTCCTAGCGTGGATAAAACCGGGGAGAGAAGCGTGCAGCAGGCGCGGCCGGTCCGAGAACTCTGTCAGGCTCGAGCGAGAACGAGATGAGGAGGGGAAAAAAAAGGTTGAAGCGAAGAAGGAACGATCGCCGGAGGTGCGAGGCGGATAGAGAGAAACGACGGAATAAGTGGGAGTCGAAGTCGCGGGGAAAGACGAGCTCGACGGCGGAAGCGTGGGAACCGAGCGAAACAGATGGCCTCGGCTGCTTCCGAGATGCCTCGGTATCCTTCGCCATCGGGAGAGGGACTCTCCCGAGGCCCCGAGGCCCGTGTTTCTATCGTGCCACGCGGTTCGCCCGGTTGCTAGCCACACATCTGCGGCCGCGCGGCTAAAGTCGCACAGTCGTTGGCCGCACTACAGACGTTGGCACGCGCAGTTATGCACCCGATGGAATTGCCGGGCCGAGACGGAGAGCTTGAAGTTTGAGGGAAAAATGAGAATTTGAGGGGAAAATGAAGATTTGGGAAGAAATCAAGATTTGGGAAGAAACGAAGATTTTAGAAGAAATTAAGGTTTTAGAGGAAATGAAGGTTTTAGAAGAAATGAAGATTTTAGAAGAAATGAAGGTTTTAGAAGAAATGAAGGTTTTAGAAGAAATGAAGGTTTTAGAAGAAATGAAGATTTTATAAAAGATTATGATTTGAGAAGAAATGAGATTTCGACAAAAATGAAATTTTGAATGGAATTAAATTTAAAAACCTTAGGAAGTAGAGCGAGTTATAGAATTCGCGATAAATACATTTCTACGAACACGAATGAAACGAGAAATAAAAAGATCCTTAGAATCTATTTTTTATTCGTCACTGCATCAGTGTGATGAAAGACAATAGAGTGACCAGGCTGGCAGATTCCTCGTCCGATGAGCTCAGAGTTTTAATTAAAACAGACACCGCTCATGTGTCTAATGCAGTGGTGAGCTCGAGTGTTTGATCATTTCTTCGCTCGTTTCTTGGCCCACTTTTATATGTTTTCGCAGTATCAAATTGCTTCTTCGCCTCGGAGTCATATTCTTCAATTTCTCCGGATCGCAGCTTTAAATGGAACGAAATGGCGAAAGAAAATAAAATGATAAAGTATCAAACGAATTACAAATCTAATTATTTCATTGCAAAAAAAAAAAAAATTGAAAAATAAATATAAAAATTAAAAATTCGTTGCGACATTTATTTTTTTATTCTTCACGACCGAGCCTCGGAAACGGTGCTGCAAACGGTCACGCGAGAAAGCACGTATGCATCGCACCCGAATAGAAATGATGAAAATGAATATGCCGGAGTGCACGGCATCGTGCAACGAGCTCTCCGATAATTGACTCGTGCGAACGACCCTCGTGGGAATAAGGAACTCTGCGAATATGCCGGGGCGTCCACGCATCGGTCATCGCACGCACGTTGTTTATGTCGGTCACGCAAACCGGAAGCTCGCCCGGCGACACTCCGCTCGTCTTGATTTCCCGGTTGCTTCGCCGGGCGAAAGTCGAATAGCATTGAATTACGAACTCAACGGACTTCCGATCGACGCTTTGTTTTTGTTTTTTTTATAACAAAAATAAAGTCAATTATATTGCCAAAATTACAAAGATTACAATTTTACAATAACAAAAATTTCACAAAAATAATACGTTTAGGAAAATGACGATTGTAAAAAAAAAATGACAATTCTATAAAAATGGCGATTCTACAAAAATGACAATTGTACAAGAATGAAAATTCTACAAAAATTACGATTCTACAGAAACTACAATTCTAAAAGTTTATATTTTATTACAAGAATATTAACAATCTTTTTTAGTACTTATAAAAAAATAATCTTTTCACGTAAAAAAAATGATGATCGACGTTTGTAGTACCGTTAATTGGCACGTACTGTGGCCGTACAAATTCACCAGTTTGGCAAGATTTTTTTTCTTCCTGCTCCGACTACGTCACATCCATATGGATTTCCCCAGGAACGCAACTTCCCGTTTATTTTCTTGAATCGTTTTTTTCTATCCCTCTCTCTGTTACGGTTTAACTCAGGAAGTACTGAGAGTTTCCTGACGGAGATTTCTCGTTCTCCGATAACCGGCGCCGGAATGTCGCCTTTTTTCTCGCCTTGAAGAATGTCTTTTTTTTACATCAATTCTTCCTCGTTGGCAATCGCGCTGTGTACGAAGCCGTTGTACGGCTCGCTCTTACCCGCCACTGATGATTTAATTGAAAGGCCGCGGGCAAGTAGACTAACGTTAATTTCACTTCCACTCCTGAGCTGGACGACCAGAAACGCGCGTTCTACGGTCCGAGTCACTCCCCGCTTTTCCCACGGGTCGAAACAACCCGTTTCAACAACGAAGCTTCTATTTTTTTTTACATTTTTTTTTTAATTCAATTTTTCAGACATGGACATTTTCACGTATTTTCGTCCAAAAAAAGGTCAAATATTTTTATGTTTTATTTTCGTCCATCTCAACCCTAGAAATTCGGTCCAAATAATTAAAAAAAATAACTCATTTAAAATGTAAATAAATATATTAATTAAAAAAATAAATAAACAAATTAATCAAAATAAAACGAAAATCATTTTCAAAACTCCACTCCAAATCGCCGTGTTTTCCTCAAAAGCGAGGCTTTTCCAGTAATTCTGACCCCGGCTTGCACTTGGTGCGTAGGAATGCGTGCGATAACGTTGCGCACCGGCGTGCGAGCGTTTTCGCATAGCTTCGCGGTAATTACGGTCTCGTGTTAATTTAAAAGGGAACGCGCGTTCGGCCCGGCAAATACTCCTGCGCTCGGTGCAATTTATTCCCAGGGAGTTTTGTATCAGCCTCGATGAAAAGCACGAGCTGGCGGAGGAAAAGGAGTCAAGGGAACCGACGATACGGCGCAGTATAATCGTCGAGTCTCGCCGGAAGTCACCGCTGCTGCTCCTTGCTCTCGCATTGTTAGTCACGGGCATTCTTGGTATTTCGCTTCTATCCGTTCGTCCCCCCCTCTCCGCCTCGTCCAAAGGTCGCACTTTACCCGAGCTTCAATTCTCTATCCCTGCGAAGAATCTCACTAAACAAAGAACTTTACAATCGTCGTCGCCGCGTCCCCGAAAGTACAAAAAATTATTTTTGTTTGATAACAATAACAATAGTAATAATAGATTATTCTGACAAGTAACAGTAAATTATTATTATAAACAATAATACATTGTTTTCATAAACAACAATAAATTACTTCGACAAACAGTAATACATGATTTTAATAAACAATAATTCATTATTTTAATAAAGAATAATACATTATTTTTATAAATAAAAGTGCATTGTTTTAATAAGCAGTCGTGATGATTGCTGGCTGAATAATTGAATTTACAATTTTTATGTTGGGCGCGTTGGAAAGGATGTTGGATCGATCGAAAGAATTTCACGAATTTCTCGCTTCGGGTTATATTACGGTCGCTAATGGGGACTGATTAATGAGCTATGGCTTCGACGTTGCGGTAATTCCGCGCGTCCTTAGCTCAAGGCTGCTCTAGCGTCGCTCCCAGCTGTCCATATACGTCCAGGACGGAGCCGGACGACACGCCGGGGATTTCCTTTCACACGCAAAGCCACCAGACGACAGCCTTTTTTTTGTTAATTTCAACTCCAGCTCGTTTTTACTTCGGGTTTAAATGCTTTTTTTTAAATAACGATACGTGCCTGCCACGACACACGCCGAGCGTGACGATCTCGCACGAGACTCCACGATACTTCAGCATCACAGAGAAATTTTTCAATAAAAACAATAAAAAAACAAATATTTTTATTTTGTGCAACGATCGATTTGTCAGACCTCTCGGCCGCTCGCGTTGTTCATTTATTAAACAATATAATATACTATATAAATGCACAATATAATGTATAATAAAATGTATATATCTTATATATACTTTGGAAAACTGTGTTTGTTTGTTTGGCTATTTGGATATTCCCCCCCCCCCAGCTCAGCCCCCCCGTTCGGTGAAGCTTGGAGAGTTCTTATTGTAGTGGAAATAGAAGCAAAGATAGTTTACGAAATCCATGCGAGCGCGCGAGCCAACATAACCGCTGATGAGATATATGATATATTATATATGAGGAAGTTTTTCTGCGCCGAGGAGAAGGTGGACACAATGTTTAGAGCAGGCAGGTGCAGATTCGAAGTGATAAAGGTATAGTAAGAGAAAAAAAAGAAAAAGGATACAGATAGGGAAAGATAAGTGGAACGTGGCCGTAATGCCGTCGCTGTGTCCGTTATCCCGTGCTGACGTCACAGCGGGCTTGTAAACCCGGCTTGTAACCGACTGCCCGAGGGTTACTTCTTCGAGGCGAGCGGTGTGATGTCACGATCGCGGGACCACCCAAACGTACGAATTTTACGTGTTTTTTTTTTCGGTATTGTATACACAACGTCTCGTTCTGCGCTTTGTGGCCGAGCGTGTTTCACGACTGATGTACACAAGAGCCGGACTCATCGCGTACGAAGACCGAACCTCAACGTCGCCCGTGACGGGAATAACGTTCGAGACGATCTTATGGATTCTTCGAATCGTACTAAGATCCAAGAGATTAGCGTAGAATATTTTTCCCCGTCGAGGACTTTTTGCTCCCGATTACACGGAAACCCACCGGGGTTCAAAATTCTCGGAGATAATACATTATTGAGATTCAATTCGCCGTACACGATTTTGAATTAAATATTCAATGGTTTTTCGTCGTACCGAAAACTGTATTAAAATAAAGCTAGCAATTGTGAATCTTGAAAAAAAGTTTACTGCATACATATATATATTCTTTAATATTTTTAATGTATTTTTTATATTTAAACTTTTTTCATCATAATTAATCATGATTTTTTATAGAAATTAGTCTATAATTTCTTATTCAAGTTTGACTAAAAAAGAAATTTTCAATAGAAACTTGAAATCGTATTCTGTAAACAATTGTTATTAAACGGCAGAATGGTGCGAGCGCTGGAGGGGCGAAGGAGCGCAGCTGCGCATGCGCAGAGGGCGAGGAGGAATGAGAAATTGAGATAGTTCGATGGAAATAGAATAATAAACGGTGGTGCGCGAGGAGTCAGAAACGAAGCTCAGGAATCCGGAATACTCTCGGTATCGCCGAGAGGTGCGCGCAGGACGAGCCTCGGTCAACGGTAAGGTTCTACGACCTTGCCGTTCACCGTGCAAGTTTCAGCAGGCGTGTTCCCGGTGCTCCGCGAACAGGTATGCTTCGGTCACTCCTCTACACAAACACACGCGCATGCGCGCGCGCGCACGTATTCGCTACACGGGCGCGCAGTCCTCGATCGCGCATTTAAAGAGCTTTGAAGTCGCCGCTGCTTCGCGTTCTAGTGTTTCGCAACACGTTCCCAAAAATTGTTCACATCGAATTTTATTTTCGTCATTGTTTCTTAAACTCTGCTGGAAATTTGACGAATTTGATGAAAAGTCATCTTTCGAGTCAGGAGATCGAGGCATTGCCGACCTATCGAGGCCGAATCTGTTTTACCGACTTGCTTACAGCATTTCGGGCAGCGACAATTAAAAAGGAAAATATCATAAAAAGAAAAATCTTATTTTGATAACTATTCGTTTAGACTCTGCATGCAATTTGATGAAAATCAGGATGAATAATATTTCAATCCGATAGATCGAGTCATTATCGACCTATCGATAATGACTCGAAAAAATGAAAAAATGAAAATGAAAAAATGAAAAATAATGAGGCGCAGGAAAAAAATTTATTGTTTTTTATTGTATACAGTGCGAGATTTCCGAGATGTAATTCTGACGATCATGGGAAGCGATCCAGATATAAAAAAACACAACGGACTCTCCGAAACTGCGAAGGCGTTGATGTTATCGGGATTTCCTTGAGAAGCAAACAACAGTAGGGAATTAACGCGCTAGAGGTGAAGCGGGTCGGTCGAGTCTGGGCGCTGCGCGCGCAGGTTGTGCGCCTCGGTCAACGGTCAGGTTCCACGACCTTGCCGGTCGTGCGGGTTTCAGCAGGCAAGGAGCCAGTCCACGGGACAGGCATGCCGTTTTCCACTCCGGGCGAATTCACACGCACGCGGAATAAACGAAATTTTACCGTCGAACGCGCGACGGTGTCTGGGCGCACCGCGCATGCGCACGCGCGCACACTCGCGACTATCCCGAGTCTCAGCCGGCGCGCGACTCGCGTGCGACTCGCTCACTATTTCTTTTTGTTCTCTGTTGCGACGAAGAATAAGACGAAGAATCGGACGAATACTTGCTCCGAGGAAAGAATGCTATTGCGCCCCGACGTACTTGGCGATGCCCTTCGGTATTACGTGCGGCGAAAGACAATGATGCGAACGAGCTGTTCTTTGTAACTCTTTTTTTCTTTTCTTTTACATTCTTGGCGGAGAAACGGTTATTACGTGTAGGTTTTTTTTGTGACTTCGACGAAGGGTTTCTTTATTGCCTTCTTAATTGGGAGAGTTTCTTTAAAGAATAAACAAATAGAAATGAGTGAGCAAAAAAAATATTGAAATTGGAAAAGATATCATAGGAGAAAAAACGTTTATTACGTGTATCTTTTTTTCTCGGTCACTTCGACAAAGCGACTCATCTTTAAATTGATTTCTATGTTCATTTTTTATAGTGCGGGAGTCTAAGAAATAAAATGAAATAACTAAGAAGAAACTTTTAGGAGAATAATATTGAAATTGGGAAAGATAGGGAAAAAATGTATTTGAGGAATTCTTCGAATTAGCGTTTCGATGGTTTTAGATTCTTTTCTTGGAAATGAGTGAAGGGGTGAAAGTAGGTTTTTTTTTTCTTGTAACTGGAGGAGTGATTTTCGGTACAATAATAGAAAATACGGGCGAGGTGGAGTATAATTGGAATCGATCACCCACGTGGGTTCGCTGCGAGAGTTCCGTCTCCCGCGTCGTCCCTACGGGAATAATGCACGCCGGCTAAAGACCGACCACTTCGGAAGTCCCGTCCAGGAGAGCTCTGCGCGAAACGAGATAAGCTCGAAACATCACAACGCGCTTTTCTTTTTTTTTTTTTTTTCGTTTGTTTTCTTTTTTGTTTTTGTTCTTATTCGTCGACACTTATATACGATTTTTGGTCGGGCTGTACAGATGGGCCGGCCTAGCCGGCTAATGGATTTTATAGTTTGGCCGACTAAGCCGTTTTAACCGACTAAACTATTCTAGCCGGCTAATCCGTTTTAGCTGGCCAAGCTATTTCAGCCGGCTAAGCGAATAGAGTCTTGGAATTTTTTGACGAATTGTTATTTTGTTTCTGTTACTTGCAACGTGTTCCAAAGTATTTTAGCCCACTGAACATGAATCTGCCGCTCTTTTTGGTCTAGAGTGTAATGCGACATTAAGGTGCTCGATTTTATGCATGACTTTATGCACTTGGCCGGCTAAAATACCTTAGGCGGCTAAGACGGCTTAGCCGGCTAAATTATAAAATCCATTAGCCGGATAAGATATTTTAGCCAGCCAGGCCGGCCTATCTGTACAGCCCTAATTTTTGGTAGCCAACTGTTGAGTCGAAGAAGGAAAAATACATAACCGGTTTTTTTTATTTACTTCATTGGGCTCAATAAAAAAATTATTTAAGACTATGACGATGTCGAATTTTTTTGAAAACACTTAAAAATTAATCAATCATAAAATATCCAAGATCTCCCAAATTCGATAATTTAATATTGCCGGACGGGCAGCCCGCATGTTTGGTACGAGTTCATTCCGTTCCTATCCGTCGACCATCTTACGGTTTTTGGTAGCCGACTGTTGAGTCGAAGCAGGGAGATGTACAATTAACAGCGCCCACACGCTCACTTTTTTTCTTCTTCTTTTTCCATCATTTAACGCTCGACGTAACGCGCCTAGGCAGGACTTCGTTTCATGCACGCCGTATTTATTTTATACGACACATGCGGGACGAATATCTCTCCGAATTTAACAAAGTCGCCGGCCGGTCTCTACCTGCTTTATTAAATTATTCTCAGCCCGCGTCCGGTCACGAAGTGGCTCATCGATTCGTAGGGCCAAGGGTTTCTAAACGGGTGCCAGCATTAATGAAAATATTCCAACTTTGAACTACCACAATTTTTTTTTGAATTTTTAATGCTTCAAAATTTTTCCGGTGATTTTAGGCATTTTTTTTTTATTGGAATTTATTTAAATGAGGCATTTTATTAATTATACTTTTTTAAAAATATGATTACAGAACTTTGGTGACTTGGAGGCAGAGAAGGCAATAATGGGTTCGATCGTCTACTGCATCCATCACAAAGACGGCTGCAAGTGGTCCGATGAGCTCCGAAAACTTAAGGTGAATATAAAACGTTACGACCAATTTATAAAGATATTTGAAAATATTAAGAAAGAAAAATAAACTGTTGTTATAGTTGTTTGAAACATGTCGTTAATTCCGGTGTTTCCAGGCTCACTTGAACACGTGCAAGCACGACGCGGTGCCTTGCAGTAACAAGTGCGGTGCTATGATTCCACGTGTTCTCATGGAGGACCACCTCAAATATACGTGCGCCCAGCGGCGAGCTCGCTGCGACTTTTGTGCCAAAGAATTCACCGGTCACACTCTCGAGGTAAAAATACACACATCAAGAAATTAACAAATGCCTAAATAAATTCATTCATGAATAAATCTGTAAACTAATTTATAAATCAATTTTTTTAACAAATTTGTATTTAATTTGTAAACAAATTTGTAAACTATTTCATAAACAAATTTGAAAACGAATTTATAAAGGTATTTCCTACGAATTTGTAAACAAATTTATAAAAAATTTGTAAACGAGTTTATGAAAGAATGTGTAAACGAATTAATACAACGTATTTTTTGTCGTGCAGAAACACACCGGTACGTGCGGTTACGAGCCGCTCTACTGCGAGAACAAGTGCGGCATGAAGGTGCAGAGGAGACACCTCGGACAGCACAAGCTGGGCGAGTGCGCAAAGAGGCTGGTGGCGTGTCGTTACTGCAACAAGGAATTCGTCTTCGACACGCTGGGCGCTCATCACGCCAAGTGCGGTCGTTTCCCCGTCGCGTGTCCGCACCGCTGCGAGACCGCGGTACTCCCGAGGGAAGACCTCGAAGTTCATCTCAAGGATCACTGTACCACCCACCTCCTCTCGTGCACCTTCAAAGACGCCGGTTGCCGATTCAAGGTACGACTTGTCCTGCAATTAATTTCATTGCTTCAGCACAAAAAAAATTGTACCAGTTACTTTTGCTTGAAATCATAATATAATAATAAAATAAAATTTTGTTTTTTAGGGTAACCGATTTTCGTTGGACAAACATCTGGAGGATTCGACGAAGATACATCTGAGTCTGATGTGCAGCGTCGTGACGAAGCAGCAGCATCAGATAACGAGTCTCAAGTCAGCTATGAGCAAACTGTCGCTGAACTACACGGGCACGCTTATCTGGAAGATAAACGATTACACGGCGAAAATGACAGAGGCCAAATCGAAGGAGGGCATGGAACTTGTCAGTCCGCCCTTCTACACTAGTCAATACGGATACAAGCTGCAGGTGAGCTGAGATTTCAATTCTACATTTTTCAATTCTACACTTTCCAATTCCACACTTTCCAATTCTACACGTTTCAATTCTACAATTAACAAAAATTATTTGCATCTTGTTGAACTGTTCGATCGCACGGAATGTAATGAACGTTTCCGGTGTTATATTGCAGGCTTCAATTTTCTTGAACGGAAACGGAACCGGCGAGGGAAGCCATCTCTCGATATACATTAAAATTCTGCCGGGCGAATACGACGCACTGCTGCGCTGGCCGTTTTCTCACAGCGTTTCCTTCACGATGTTCGATCAGACGGTTCAGGCGGAAAAAGCGTGCAATATCGTCGAGAGCTTCATTCCCGATCCAACGTGGAAGAACTTTCAGCGACCGTCGCGCGAACCGGACTCCCTCGGCTTTGGATTTCCTCGTTTCGTGTCCCACGAAATGGTGAAGAAACGACATTTCGTCAAGGACGACACGATGTTCATTAGAGTCAAAGTTGATCCCAGCAAGATTGTCGCTGTATAATCCTATTTTATATATATATATATTTTTTTTTTGTGAATTAACGTCGTAAACGTGAACGAATACCATTCGTATTCGTCCCAAAATATTTGCTAGAGTATCAAATATTTTCGAAAAGAAAAAAAATAATTGTGAAAAGTCTTGATTGTCGCGTACGAATTTCGTTGGTTTTTAAGAACCGATTCGATAACCGATTTTTATTAATCGATAGTGTTTGGCGTCTTTTTTGCGAAATTAATCGCGTTCGACGAACGAATTAAATGCTGCTGTTCGCACGATTCGCTAAGAATCGTCGCAGACCCCAATAAATTCAGTTTCAAAATCCGTGAAGCATTGTAAATAATAAAAAGAACAGAAAACCGAAAGAATTTTCAGCGGTGGCAATTAGCAGAGTAATAGACTCGAATAGCTTGTACGAATGTAAATAACTTTTATGATAATAGTTTATATTATATTATACATAGATTTTTTTTTGTTAATCGTAAGTATTCGTAATGAGAAAATGTGATTGACATGCTAGTGACTGTATGTAAAAGGAGTTGTAAAATTATTTGAGATACGAAAAATGTGAAAAAAAAATAGAACGAAAAATATCATAAATATTCGCACTTGAAAAATAAATGCGTTGAATTTTCATTTCCGTCCAGCGCGGCGAGCCACATCGAGGTCCGAAAAAACCGACTTGCTCTTGCCAGTACATTCATGCTTATTACTATAATCAGTGCCAGTTCAAGTTAAGAACTAATCAGTTTAATTGGTACCAGTTCAAGTTACGAAATTATCATTTTAATCGGCACCAGTTCGAGTTAAGAAATAAGCAGTTTAATCAGTCCCAATTCGAGTTGAGAACAATTCACTTTTAACGGCACCAGTTCGAGTTAAGAAATAATAAGATTAATCGACACCAGTTGGACTTGAAAAATAATCGGTTTAATCAGTACCATTTTAAGTTAACAAAAATACATCCTAATATCACGCTTTTCACTGGGAGTGTTCGCTGCTCTGCGTTTCTCGCCCACTGTCTTCACCCTGGAAAAAAAAACAAACAAAAATTTATAAAGGCAAAAATTTAATTGCACAAAAATAAATCGACCAATCAGGAAGCAGCACCATTTGTATTCTCAGCATCTGGTCCAGCGCATGGGGCAGCAAAGGTCGAACGCTGTTTATTTCCATCGCGGTCAGATGATCCAGCTTGGCGTGAAGTATATCACCCTTCAGAAAAGTGTCTATCGAAGTTCTCAGTTTGGACATCCTTATGTCCCATATGTCCTAAATTTTTTTTTTTTCTTATTAACCAATTTTCATTGTGCAATTTTTGGAATTTAATTTTTTTGAATATGAATCCTTATGTACCTTCACTGCTGTTCTAATGCTGTCGATCCCTGATATATCGTCGGACGCTACACTGAGGAGCATGTGCGCTTCGTCGATGTAGTGATCGCTCGGCATCTTGGTGAAAACTCTAGAAATAAAATTTATCAAGTTATGTTATTTTTATTTGATATTACTTGTTTTCATTACAAGACTAACAGTCGTAATGAAAAATGCAGTTTAGTAATGATTGTGCAAAATTTTCGACATTGTATTTAAACATTTTTGTGTCGATAACAAATTTACTAAAAATGAATCAGAAAAAAAAAGAAAAATGGTCTTGAGAAATTGTCCTATTTTCATATCAATAACGAGTTTATTAAAAATGAATAAAGAAAAAAAATGTCTTAATAAAGTGTCTAACTTTCGTATCGGTAATGAATTTATGAAAAATAAATTGAAAAAATTAATGAAATGGGTTTAGAAAATTGTGCAATTACTTGGAGGCTTTTTCCTCTTCCTTCCTGTCGTTGAGGCTGTCGACGTCCATCCATTCCTGGCTTATGATGCGGCACTTTTGTTGTTGTTTGAGATTGATCGCGAGCCAAATCGGCACCTTGACGGGTAGTCCAGCGCGGAAAGGTCCGACCGAACCGGATATCAAGTGGATCGGATCGAAGCTGAAATTCGGCACGATACTGACGAGTTCTTTTTCTCCCATGAACTCCACTTCGTTCGGATCCATCGTCTTTATTTACAGAACTATTCGCTACAGCGGGTCTGCTTATTAATTTGAATATTCCCAAAGTCAACAAACAACGAAGAGAGATTTATAGGTTACGCGCGCCGGCTTGGTAGAAACCCCATTTGGGATCGACGAAGTTCGCGCGTTTCGCCGCCAGGTGGCAGCAAAAATCGACTCGAAAACGCAGCGACCACTGTTACCGCAATAAATTTTTTTCCATGGTACATTAAATCGCTATTTCGCTGTGACCTTCAGTCGGCATTGAAAAAACCCTCTTAAAAATAACGCATGATATTCGGGATATTAAATTTAATGCGGGAAGTTATTGTGATCAATACTCTTCGGCGCCATCAAAGCCCCCACACTTGAAGGCCATTCTATGACTCTCTTTAGAATTCTTCGAGCACATGTTGTAGCAAAAATTACCATTTACGATTTCGCGGCTACCCTTTGATATTTTTCCAAATCCCGAGGTGTCTATCATGGTCTACGGGAAAAAATACATACGATACGGTGCGTTATGGAATCGTAAATGATTTTTTTTTTCGCTTGACGAAAATGGGCGATAAAACCAACGTGAACGGCTTCAAAGCCCTTCACGTTGCGCGATGGATCGAAGAGTCGAGTGCGCTCGTATTTCATGTCTGCCCCCTGAACCGAGGCTGAGGAGGAACGCGTTGAATAGCCTAGGAGTCAATTTTTCACTCTTAGATCAAAAGGCACGATCGTGAAATTCGCAATTGCTTGCTAAAGCGCTTTTCGCTGAATGATGGGCCGAAACGTGCCACGTGACGATGTTATCGGTGTCTGGCGAATCAACGCAATCTGTACTTACTGTATCCTCTAGGCATCGTAACGTGTTCCCTGGGGCACCGGCAGGGCGAGGGGGGATTTCTTACGAGCGCCTTTCCAGCCGTTGCCCGGATCTTCGACGGTGGAGCCGGCGCGGCGAGTCACACAACTTTGCTGATATACCGAGACAGCTCGGATAGGGAAGACAACGTGTGCGCTACCGCGGTCGAGCCGTAAAGCTATTAGAGGAAATAATGGGAGCGCAGCAATTACACGGGATGAGAGATGAAATGGCAAAAAAAAAAAACAAACAAACAAGTGTTATCTTTGAACATTGATGCCCAATTTTTTCAAGCCTCTCTGACTAAAAGTAAGAGAACAAAAGAATGATGCTTATTAATAAACTGTTGCCGTTCAGGCATTAAAACCCCGCGGCTCAATTTCGCCGAGCGTTCACCGCCGTTCGAGCGGCTCGGCTTTACGCTCGAGCCGGCTCGGGTCCGCCGCGAGAACTTGGCAACGGCTCGTGCGCATCCCCAAAGGCCGCATATATAGCTCCATCAACGGGGATCTAAAATCAGAAAAAAAACGTTTCATCTACCTAACCATTTTTTTTTGTCATTAAAATTCGTTGCGTTGACCCAGATAGTTTAGTTCGTCCGGAAAAGTTTGCCTTCGTCAGAGCCATCCCAAGGGTCCCTGCGGTGCGATCCGCGCGACCCTCCGACAGTCCCGCTAACAGTAGCGACCGCACATCGGGAGCATAAAACACAGTGCGGTGTCGTTAGCCGGGCGGGCAAAGTTGTATCGCAGCGTCAAACCTTCGGCGATATTTCCAAGATAAAGCTAGCGATGCTCGGACAGTTAAGGATGCATCACATCTAAATTCCCAACCAAAAGTTTAATTCGATTAAAATTTCAGTACTTAGCGATATGCCAAAAATCTGCAAAAAAATCAGCCACATTAATTACGTCGAGACCTTTGATTGTGCATGATAATAATGCAAAAAAGTTATCAACAAATTATTTAAAAAATGATTTATTAAAGAAACATTAGAAAATCTTTAATTTTTTGCATTTCAGATGAATACCTTGATTTTTTAGAATTCATAAGAATTTTTTCAGAATTCTTGCACCTTGCAAAATTCGTCTTTTTCGAAAATTTGAAAAATTGATGTAGAGGCACGAATTTCGGATGTGTTTCCGTATCACGATTCCACTGTATAGACAAAAAATGTCGAGAATGTCCACTTTAATACAAACAACATATCGAATGGCAAATATGGAAAAGTTTCGGATGTTAAAAATATCGGATGTCTATCTAAAGAATGTCAATGTATTTTGAGTACAAAAAGTGTTTGTATTTAAAATGCATATAGTATTATCTATTTTCACTACTTTCTACTATTTCGCCCAACTCCGCTGTTACCTCATCACCATCAGCTGATAAAAACCTACCACTCGCTCGGCGCATCGCCCTTAGCACGGGCGCCGGTGGCGCCCCTGGCGGCGGCGCTTCGGTACTAATCCATCGGCGCGGTAGGCTCGCGCGCACCTGCGCGTGAGGGGAATCCCCGCGTCGCCCTCCGCTCAGGTGAGGCTGGTCGCCGCCCACCGTCGAAGCTACAGTTTTCCTTCCCCGCTTGCCGCACCATCGAGTCATTTCTGTCCGCTTCGCACTCTCCCCGCCGGTTAATAGTAGTGGAAAGCGCACCGCACGGAGGACGATCCGCGTTACACTATCGAAGAAAGTGTACCATAAACGTGGCCTCCAGTGTAGCAACGAGCGGACCGCGAGGGGGCTGCGCCGCTCTTCTCGTACGATGCTCGCGCTCAACCCCGCGAACGCCTCGCGCTCCCTTCGGCGCCCCCCACCACGCCCTGGCAAGCCTGCGTGCTCCGCGCCGAGAGAGCGAACGAGTCGGCGGAGCCGACGAGAGAGACTCCGGTCCCGCCAGTTCTTCGACGAACCTCGAGCAGGCCAGCCGAGGCCGGGCCCATCCGAGGTTTGGCTCGCGCGGAAACGTCGGCCGACCCGCTTCGTCGAAGTCGTCCATCTCGTTTTCGGGATTACACACTATCAGCGCCCTGACCGGGCGTCTTTTTGTTACGACACTATACTCGTCAAACTACGCAAACTACAATCCGTCGATCGGGGACGAACGCACGAGTGTACAGACAACTATACACATCAACTGATATCGACACATATCAAGAAATAAATACACGTAAATAAGAGAAAGAAAAATATAAAACTTAAAAATAATCTAGGGACAAAAACCGAGGATTCTAGATTCTTTTCCTACGATGTATCCTCAGATACGGTGGTTTGATTTTGCGACTATCATAAATACATATCAATACATGCAAGACAAATGAATAATAAAATAAAATGAAATAAAAACGAAGAAAAGTATAAAACTAAAAGTACTCGGGATACAAAAACGCCGATGGTGTTTTTACTTTCTTCAACGAGGAGATATCTTAGATACGTTGGGGTGGGAGTATCGGAGACGTTTTTTTTTTGGATCAGATTTTGGTCCTTCGGGTGTGAATGAGAGCGAGGAAATCTTCGTGCGGTGAGAGGAGAGTGGCGGGTCGAGATTGTGCGAGGTTTTGCGTTGTGCTCGTCGGGACGGGGGAGTTTATACCTTGTGTCTGACGCGATTCTGGTTGTACTACTGGCGGTCGCTGGCGAGGCCCGTGGCGATCGCTGGCGCGTGGCTCAGAGCTGTTGCTCGTCATTCCGCCTGCTCGGGACCGGTGTGCGGTCTGCTAGTCGCGCGATAAACATCGGTGGTTCTGTCGGTGGTGTTGTTGCGATAAAGTGAGCGAACCGCGGGGTGTGAGAGAAGATCGCGACACTTGGAATAGCGTTGGCTGCCGGACATCGCGCTGCTTTACGCGGCCCACTGACCTGACCTTGGGCCGGCCGGATCAGGTGAGAACTCGCTTCCCTTTATACTTAGTTCGCATAGTCGGCTTTCACCGCTAGCGTAACGGACTTGCCTTCCGTTTAGCGCTGTTTGTTTATTTTTTTTTTGCACGACAAGACGGCGTTCGTCGCGCTTGGAACTAGTTGGTGTTTTTTTTTTTTTTTACGTTTAGGCTCGGAATAAATTCATTGTTGATAATGTGAAATTCTGAGAAATCTCAATCCGTCCTGGAGGACGGATTGACATGTTTGTTTAATCGGAAAAGGTTGAATCTTTCATTTTTTGTCGTAAATGCTTGTACATTGAAAAATTGGTCTTAAAATCTTTTCTATTGAAAAAATGGTATTAAAATCTTGTATATCGAAAAAATGTTCTTAAACACTTGAGTATTGAAAAATTGGTCTTAAACGCTTGAGTATTGAAAATGTGGTCGTAAAAGCTTGAAGATCAAACATTTCTGTCACAAAAGCTTGAATCTCAAAAAATCGGTCCTAAAAGCTGGAATATCGAAAAATTGGTCTCAACAGCTTAAATCTTAAGGATTTTCATCTCAAAAAATCCAATCTTAAAACTCTCAACCCCAAAAGCATCGTTGATGATCTTAAAAAAGCTAACCCCAAACCCACTTGTTTCACCCTTAAAAGTCCCAACGACCTTCGGTCTTGAAAGCTCTTAACAGAAAATCGATTCGCCCATTTCAGTTGCAATGCCCGAAGTCATTGCAATTTCGATCTTATCAAATCGCGGACGTCCCCGATTATTGGATATAATATTAGCGTCTAATTGGGCGCGAACGAATCGCCCAAAATTCCCGATTCAATTAACTCAATCAATTCCTCGCAATCTTACCGACCACTTAAGAAAAGTCTAATTTTCATAAAGCTCGTTAATGAGGTATGTAACGAGGGCGACCCCGATTACCCCGCCCATCCCCATTCCTCTATATATAAAACACGATAGTTTTTCGTCGTAAAGAAAGAATGGCTGGGCAGCGCGAGTCGACAATGCCGCGGTGCACTGTGCCGTTGGGATTTTGCACTTGCCCTCCCACAAACGTGTTTCGGGCTCGGCCGAGAGGGGGCTGTGAATGAGGGGGTTGTACGAGCGCGTGCGTGACGTGCGTACCATCGCGGTTGGTTTACACATGCAACGTAGCCGCCGGAACGGGAAAGGCTTGAATTAACGATTAGGCAAACTCGAGGGAACGCGAAAGTGGCGATTGAAAAAAAAAAAAAAGAAAGGAAAACAAGCGACCGCTTATAAATTCTTACTGGGTGTTCGGTCGGATAAGTCAGCGGGGCATGCTTGAGTGCGAGCGGAGTGAGTCGAGTCGGTCGCGCGATTACTTTTGCGTCAATGTAATTAATCACTTTTCTACCTCCAAGCTCGACTCTCGGAACTTCCGTTCAGGACTTTTGTTGATGAGACGCTTAGCAGGACGGAAAATATTGTAAAATGGTGGAAAATATTATAAAATTGTAAATATTGGTTTGGGAGTGAAATAATTCTTGTATTTGTGATTGGCGGGAAAAAATACGTAGAATATAGCCTTTAAACGAAAGAAATCGATGAAACAATGATTTTTCAATGTTTGAGCCACTTTTGGAAAAACGTCGATTTTCGTGATTTTCAAACGTCGATATCTCGGCTCCCAGTGGACTAGGGAAAATCCGGCCTTTTTGGACCAAAGTACAATGCGAAATTAAGGGGCTCGATTTTACGCCCAAAATTATGCACGATTTTATGCATTTGGCCGGCTAAAATACCTTCGCCGGCTAAAACTATAAAATCCACGGCTTAGCCGGCCAAACTATAAAATCACATTTTACCGGCTAGGCCCGCCTAATCTCTACAGCCCTACTTTTTTCCCGGAAATTGGGTGTGTTTTTTTCTGAGCCAGTTGAATGAAATTAGCGTTGCATCAAAGCCGGCCCAAAAATATAGCAATTAATGTGGGGGCGCCGCAAATGTGGGAACAGGGATTTTCCTTGGTAAACAAAAATTCTCGAGACGCGATCCGTTTTACTTTGTTACGAGGTGTGCCAGACGCCAGTCGTAATTAGAAGTGGAAACTGGAGACAAGCGACGGGGAAGACGGTCTTAGCGGCGGTCTAGCGCTGTTCCTTTGTTAAGCTCGTTTCTCGCGTCCCTTCTTCGCGCGCATGCGCGTCCCGAGGCGTGCGCTGCTGTTCCTTCGTTGCGAAATTACTATACCGGGAATTATTTTCTCGTTTCGCCGATTTCGACGAACGAATTTGTCAATTTATCGGTCAGCCTTGTGTAATTAATTGGCATCTCTGATAACACGATATTTCATCGAGATATCAACTGCATTATCAATTATTTAAATAAATAAAACAATTGTTTCTACAAAGTTACGAGTTTTAATAATTTTTATACGGAATGTAATGTAATATTGCATTAGTAGAGTTGACCAATTATTTTATTACCAATTAACAAATAATTTAATAATAACATTCTCGCATCGCCGATTTCAACGGTCGAATATTATGAATTTGTTGTTTAACCTCGTTACCGGATGTAATTAATTGGAAACTTTGAGGGCACGTCCTTTGATCGAGAAATCAACTGCATTATCAATTCTAAAAGAAATGAAACAGTTATTCTCTATACAGTTACGAGATTCAATATTTTTGATGAGAAAATTAATGAAATAATGCATCACTGGCGTTAACACATTATTTTACTGCTAATTGACAAATAATTTAATAATAATATTCTCGCTTCGCCGATTTCAACGGGCGAATATTATAAATTAATCGTTCTAGCCTCGTTACTGGATGTAATTAATTGGAATCTTTAACGGCACGTCCTTCGATCGAGTTATCAACTGCATTATCAATCTCAAAAGAAATAAAACAATTATTTTTCATACAGTTACGTGTTTTCATATTTTTCATAAAAAAAAGTAATAAATACGTTAATAGAGTTAATAAAAGATTTTATTAAAAATTAACAATAAAATTTAATAATAAAATTCTCGTTTCGCCGATCTCAGCGGGCGAATACATCGATTCATCGTTCGGCCTCATTACCGGCTGTAATTAATTGGAACGTTTGATGGCCACGTTCTTTCATCGAGACATCAAGTGCATCATCAATTTTAACAATCCCAAAAATATTTCCTACCCAATAACCCGTTCGAAGATATTTAGCATAAAAACTAATGAAATAATGCCTCAATAGAGTCAACAAATAATTCCATCAATAATTAACAAATAATTTATTACCGATAATGAACAAAATGAAGTTTCAACTTTAATCGAGACATCGAAAAACTTTCGCGCTTCGAAGGATTTTAAACCCTCAATTTTTTTTTAACGCTTTTTTTTTTTACGCTCCGTCGAGTGAATTGGGAATGAAAGCTCGTTGGACGCGCGCTCGAGGATTCTTCGTGAGCGAGGGCTTTCACCTGTCGACGTTCGATTAATGGGGAAAATTTAATCCGTTAATTTGTTCTCAAGGCCCGACTGTCTGTGGCTCGTTCGCGGTTCGGATCGAATTAATAACGCATCGAGAAGTGGAAATCGTCGGTTTTAGCTCAGAACGATGCGGCTTTACCTTGAAACCGGTGCCTTAAAATAGTTATCGGTGACGAGACTATTTGCGTCGAGTAACAACGGGACGAGACGTCCCGCAGCATCAGCGTACCTTGTTAGTCGCTCGAGCAACCCCGAGCATTAACTGGGAACAGACGGAAACCCGTTGCCAATAATTGTATTATCATAATTATCCGACCGCCGTAATAATAACATCGTTGAAATATTGTATCCATAATGAGGTCCTTAATTTACCGTCGCGGAATCGTTATTTCAAGAATAATGAAACACAAAAAAATACTTTTCTCAATCATCGTTCAATAATTTATTGATTTCTTTTCTTGTCTGCAATAGGGCAAATATTAAATATTTATGTTATTATAAATAATTAATATTTCGTTTTGAAAATCGCATTTTTCGACCGGAAGCGACGTCATACCGGAAATACGTCACTTCCGGTTTGGAAATCTCATTTTCCAACCGGAAGTGAGGTCTTACCGGAAATGCTACACATCCGGTTTGAACATTTATTTATCCGACCGGAAGCTACGCCATACCGGAAATACGTCACTTCCGGTTTGGAAATCTCATTTTCCAACCGGAAGTGAGGTCTCAGCGCAAATACGACACATCCGGTTTGAACATTTATTTCTCCGACCGGAAATACGTCACTTCCGGTTTGGAAATCTAATTTTCCGACCGGAAGTGACGTCACGCCGGAAATGCGTCACTTACCGTTTGGTAATCTCATTTTTCGACCGGAAGTGACGACGTGCCGAAAATACGTCACTTCCGGTTTTGGAATCACATTTTTCGACTGGAAATACGTCACTTCCGGTTTGGAAATCTCATGTCTCGTCAGGAAGAGACTTCATGCCGGAAATACGTCACTTCAGGTAGAAAAATGGAACTCGCCGAGTTCCTGGAAAGTTAATACAGTTTCCGGTATAGCGCGCTCCTTAGACCCTCATCAAAAAAGTTTTTCGTAGCGTCGACTGTCACTGTGGATTCGTCCGCGAGAATACCGATAATGAGTCCATTTGCGTCGAGAAGCGGGAAAAATATACAGTCAAGTATTTCCATTTTTTCCCACCCCCTCCCTGACTGATAAGTCCCTCTGCGCTCCGTGAGCAATTTGTCAGAGACGACAGCTCGCGGTGGACTTCGAGAAAAGCGTCGAATGAGAAAAAAAAAAGCGGAAACCTATTTCGCTCTCGAGCTGTACACTCCTTGGCTGCAGATGACCCAGGGGAAAATGTGGAAACGCGGAAAGGAAGGCCCATTCGACTTTTACACTTTCTGAAGACGTTACAAATTTTTTTTTTTAAGTATTTTACTTTTATGACTCGGTAGGATCAGATTTGTAAGATAAAAAATATACTTTTTTTTTCAGGAAGTAAAAACCAGTGAAGCATGTGCTGTGTGTTGTGGGAAACATGTGAAAACACTCTACGAAAAACTAAAGACTCGCTTCAAGTCGCAACCGATGATATGCTATGGTTTAATAACTGGCGACTTGAACAAAATCCACGGAAATCGAAGCTACTCATCTTCAACTATAAAATCACCACGCAGTCGCCTAAGATCAGCCTCTGCAATGTTGAAACGCCAACTTTACACCACGCAAAATACCTGGGAATAAATATCGACCACAAACTAAATATCAACCACCACTTACAACAAGTAAAAAACAAAACACATTCAAGCAAGGCGATTGTCACATAAGACACTCAGCAAAAATATACGGAATACTAGAATACGGTCATCCTATCTTAATAAATTGCGAAGAAACCCGAAGAAACCGCACTCAAGAAAATCAAAACTGCCGTCTGCGTACAAAAAACTATTGGTTGACTCCAAAGCGCGAGCGAAGAATGGGGGTGAAAACGCGTCATTAGGTCGAGCAATATTATCCCGGCTGGAGAAACGTCCGAGTTAGCTTGGGGCCAAGTAGAATCAACGAGTTCGTCACTTAGTCACCCTCGGCTCGGGGCGCGGTGCATATAAGAGAGCCCAGGTGCTAACTCGCTCGTCGATCACAATTTTCTTAAATCCCGAGAGCGTCGAGCGAACGGCCTAAACTCCGCGAACGAAGTAACCCACCCTTCCGCCCCTCCCCGCCCTCTCTGACTGCCCCCACCCTGTGCCACTCCTCTTCATCCAAACCCCTAGGGTGGACGGAAAGTTTTCCAAAAGTTTGAAGGTTCTCTCCGCGGACCACCGCGACGAGACGACGAATTATATTTCCTCGCGATACAGACAGTTTCGAAGATACCATGTACTAGGTATGTGCCACATGGCATGGTAAATGTACATAGTAGATACTTTCATATTGCCCGGAACATTCCATTTTCCGGCTCGGATTTATCTCCGCTGTACGCTCCACAATGTACTCACTGTAGTGTAGATAAATTATGCTTTTTTTTGCATTTTTGTTGTTGGGAGGCATTTTTAGTTACTTCGCTGCAGATGTAGTTGGCATGTGTGAAAGGGCAAGGAAGAATATGTTATATTTAGGGGAAAAAAGTCCTGTGTGTTCAATCATTATTTGGGGCCTGGTAGTGTCCTTAAAAATTTAAGTCTGTATCGTGAGATGTAGATAAAGTATTCATTTTTTTGATTGCAGCTATTCTTAGTTCCTTCGTTGCAGATGTAGTTGGCATGTGTGAAAGGGCAAGGAAGAATATGTTATATTTTGGGGGAAAAAGTCCTGTATGTTCAATCATTATTTGGGGCCTGGTAGTTTCCTTAAGAATTTAAGTCTGTATCCTGCGATATATATAAAGTATGCATATATATAGTATTTTGGGGGAAAAATCCTGAATATTCAATCATTTTTTGATAGGGTACTCTCTCAAGAATTTTACGAAGGCCTATAAACGAAAATCGTCAATTGTTAATAGCTGTATGGCGTGTTTGGGCGTCAGACTTCCGGTTCTTTGGTATTTCCTGCCGTCGGCGTTTCCTCGTTTAATTAATAACTCTGGAGTGAAGGACTGAGGTCGATGGCCCTCCGTCGATGTATATAATTATTTTTGGGCATAAAGATTATTATGAGATAGTAGTCGTAAAAATGTATAGCATTGGCAATACATTTTCTTTTACTACTACTAACTGCATTCCAGTCTATATCGTGAGATATCAATAAAATATGCCTTTTTGCGACCATCTTTTAGTAGCTTTGTTGGACATACAGTTGGGACGCGTGAAATGGCAAGCAACAATATATTGTAGTTTAGTTTGTATTGTAAGTATCGTATTTTAGGGGTGAAAAAACCCATCAATTTTAGGCCCGTGCTAGTGCAGAACCTTAAGGATTTTACGGAGTCCCACGAACGGAAATCGTCATTTGTTAATAGCTCTATAGCGTGTCTGGGCGGCAGACTTCCGGTTCGTTGGTACTTCCTGCCGTCCGCCTTTCTTTGCTTAATCGTCATTTTTATTTCGGCGGGATTTTACCTTTTCCGCCATTCGCCTTCAATCGTATTGACATTCCGCTCGGCCATTCGACATTTGTGAATAATTCTACGCGCTTCTCGATTTCCCCTGCGATTCTCCGTTAATGTCAAATTCGGGCTTGATGTCGTCAATTGCTGTTTCGAGGAATCGATTTCATTTGGGTCGTATAATGTCATTTACCTTCCTCGTTATCGTTACGTTTCTTCGTAATTAACTTACAATCACTTCTCCACAGATTTTGTCTGCCTTGATTTAATTTTTTTGCAGTCGGAAGTTTTCCTTTTCTTTTGTACTTTTTTTTGTGGCCCTCGGTCAGTCTTGTTCGCCGGAACATACAGTTTGCCGCGGAGACTCGATCGATAAGTCCTTTATTAGCCCTTTTACTACGGCTCGCTCCCCATCCCACGACAATAAGCCCGTTGCTTTGGCCTGGGTCGGTTCTTACTGGAAACGCTCGCGATTTACATTGCCCCGGCTCTGTGTACACTTCGAATCAAGCTTTTCTGCCTGCTCGATGAACGGAAGCGAAAGCTTTTCCCCAACGAGTGATAAAACAAACCGGCGCTGTTGGGCGGATACGCCTCGATCCATTTTTCGAAAGATTTTGTTTCTACCACTCGATCGACCCTCCATTGTGCTCGAATTACGAGAGACGAGGTCAAAGGTAAAAAAAAAAAAAAACAAAGAGAAAACAAATCGCGTATTGCATGTATTCGAGAAACGAAAGACTGAGAAAGAGAACCATTTGTCCAAATTTGTAGTTTTATGGGAGGAGAGAACAAAATATTTACTGCGTTTAGTGACCGAACAATTTTATGTCAAGATATGTCCTGGTGCAGTTTTATGATTGGGCTTTTGATAATTAAAAGCAATCGGAAATTAGGAGCACGATGTTGTTTGGGGACACTTTTGGCCGTTTTGCCCCATCCTGAAATCATTTTTGGCCGATGATTCTGGTGAGGATGTTTCAAGATTTAACTTTACAACAATCTTTGACAACAGTGACGACGTCACCAGCTCTATCTGTTGATTCTAAAGTGATTGCCCTGATTCCCATCGGAATTGCGTTTGGAACTAAAATTCCGGTGGGTTTGTGATCAAAAAAGTTGGTCGGAACGAGAGCCGATTTAACAAGGCGTTCGCGCAGCCTCAATAAAAACAGAATGTTTGAATCCGGAATCACGAACTTTACGTTTACCGTAGCCTGGTCCGTGTGCAGTCTGATCCACACACGAATCCGAACCGCCGAAACAGGTCAGCGGATGGTTGGGTTGTGCGGAGTTGGACGGGGGTTGGGGTGGCCCGATTGCCTCGTGCACGTACAGCCCAGCAGCGGTACCGATCCGTACGTGTGCGACCAGACAGGCCCGGCCGGGATTTGTAAACTCGCCAGAAATTTCAATGGCACTTCCATTGTTCGTTAATGAACGAATCGTGGCCCAATTGTTTCGTAGAAAAGAGTCGTTACGCCCCGTCACCCCGTCGATCCTGCTGTGAGACTTGTTTACGTACATACGTATCTTCTTACACGTGTGCGAGCAACATTACTATGTGCACGTTCATTCTCCATCCAGTACGGATTGGAACGATGCTATTGTTGAGCATAGTTGTTGACCCGCGAAGCGACAAGAAAACGTATTGGTTCGGTGTCTGACCGCATGATCGAAACATATCCGGGAAAACACGGTTTCTGTTGCAGCAATGTGACCTGCGTAGATGATCTGATCGGAACTAGTCAGTTACAATCATGAGAGGGTGTCTGACCGCATGACCCAAACATAACCGAAAGACACGGTTCTGATGCAGCAATGTAGACCGTTTCTTGATGATCCCAAACTAGCCTTATCAGTTGCAATCCTGATTAGGTGTTTGATCGCATGACCCAAACGTATCCGGGAAAACACGGTTTTGTTGCAGCAATGTGACCTGCGTAGATGATCTGATCGGAACTGGTCAGTTACAATCATGTGAGGGCGTCCGACCGCATGACCCAAACATAGCCGAAAGACACGGTTCTGATGCAGCAATGTAGACCGTTTCTTGATGATCCCAAACTAGCCTTATCAGTTGCAATCCTGATTAGGTGTTTGATTGCATGACCCAAACATAGCCGAAAGACACGGTTATGATGCAGCAATGTAGACCGTTTCTTGATGATCCCAAACTAGTCTTATCAGTTGCAATCCTGATTATGTCTTTGATCGCACGACCCAAGCATACCCGGAAAGACGGTTATGTTGCAGCAGTGTAACCTGTGTTGGTGATTCCTATTGAAACCACCGTCATCAGTCGCAACCCTGTTTGGGCACTTTGATGCAAGATTCAGTTGTATTGTTCTTTGATAAATGGGCTGTATCCGACAAACCAACTTCCCAGCTTGCACATCCTCCGAGTTTTCCCTTTTTCCCCATTGCGGCTGACACTACGTCTTTCCTGGATGAAGGTTTGTGCAGAACTAGCAGTACCTGTCGACACGGAGCCTGTAACCCGAAGAGGAGTACGTTGTACGTGACCGACGTGGGACTAGGACGAGCGAGGCTAACTTCGTTTCCCGATGAGCATCGTACCGGTAATCCCCCGGTGTCTACAGGTATATGGGAAACTGTGGTTGTTGAACACACGTAGAGGGTGTGCGGTTCCCACGTAGTTGGACATTCTGTTGAAGAATTTGGGACACCGGGGTTTTGCCACATTCACATTTCTCTGATAACCGACCGAAACGAAGGCGTTCATTGCGTGCTGGACATTCGACCGATCGACAGGTGTCCATAGAACAGAGTCATGAATGATCATCTGTCTTAGATCCCCACTTTGAAGCACCTGCAACCAGATAAGTCCAACCGGTAAGATGGAAAACCACGACCACCTAAGTTGGCTCCTAGATTGGAGAACAAAACACCTACCTATCTTTTCCTACCTTCCAATGACATCGTCCCTGCTATGAGAAAACCTCCGACCGCGAGACAAATGCGTCTCGGAAGGGAGACTGTTGGAGAAAGTTGGGTACCCAACTTGTCCGCTCCTAACTGGCTTGATTCCCGAGGTTCCAACTTATTTGGTCATGTGCTGCACCATCCGCCATTGTACGTGGACCTGGTCATCGGCCGCGGAGGTCAATCAGCCTCTTCTATAAAGCACCATCCCAATTACTCGTTGCCGAGGACATTCGGACCACAATGCAATGCCTATTTTGGACCTTGAGAAAGTCGACAACGATGAGGCGCAAAGACTTTGACTAACGGCGGACAGCGTTGAGCCTAACCGACGGCGGCTAAATGGCTGGGGAGAACGGACGAAAGCTTCCTCCGTTTTCTTGGCGAGGAAAAACGCTCCGTTAACCAGGTGACAAACCGGCCTGACGTGACCGTCGGGAATTCGCCGGCTCCGCTGGTTGTAAGTCTTCTTACAGCCTCGAGAGCCGACGATCCGCTTCTCCACTTCCTTTGCTTTCCTCTTCTGCCTGTTGGTTCTTTTTCCGCTCTTCCCTCTTCCTACACTACAATCTCGAGACAGTGCTTTGTTTTCCGTAGCGTGTAGTTTACCCACTTCACGGTATGGTCCAAGTGATCCCATTGCCACGGATCCAGAGACCAGACATGAATCCTTTTGCTGGCGGTAGGCGACAGTTTCGTCGCTGGTTCTTTTCTGCCTGTGGTTTTGAGGCTTCGGATATTTGATTTGCTCCTGTATGTGTCCGTGTGAGGCGAAAGTATTAAACTCTACTTGGACATCACTTTCGCAAAGCTATCTGATGAAAGTTTGGGCGAGGTTTGCCGGTGGTTAAGTGTACCCTGCTAGCGTTACGGTCTTCGCTCTCGGGCGAGGCTTTGAATGTAGAGCTTCCGGCATTGAATGTCGTGTACTGTGGTACAGCACGTATCGGGCCTGAGTACGGAGTTTCTAACTACTATGGGAGCTCAGCTTTATGGGCTTCTTAAATCGCTGCCCCTGCTGCTTATCGCGGCTCTGTATCAGTCTACTACTCAGGTTTCCATCAGTGTTTTCCGAAAGGAGGTCGTGTTCGCCGTGCCTCCCACATCCAGTTTATAAAACGTTATATCCTGCAAGGGATCTTGCAAGAACTCTGCCAGTATCTTCACAAAATCAACAGAAGCAAATAACCCAAACTTAAATTGCCGGATTTCTCTTGATCGTTGGTTTTCGTTGTTTTCATTTTTCTTACGACTCGAGTCTGGAGAAGTAGAAAAGTTTTCGGTCGATGGTAAGAAAATGGCGTAAATTAGCAGAATTCTTCGCAACTTCCGGTGTCCCTGGAACTCTGGTCACGCGACTATCAAAATCGTTCTTCGCGACGATTGTGGCTAGAGTTTCGATAAATGAAAGAAGTCGTGCGCCGATGGAAGGGCAATGACGTAAATCAGCGGAATTCTTGGCAACTTCCGGTGGCCCTGAAACTCGGGTCACGCGACTGTCAAAAATCGTGCATGTTAACGTTTCAAATGACACGTGCACAGCGGAAAAATATTTCTTTGCCCGGTGCTCTCGAACAACCGTAGTCATAGCTTTCCGATCGAAAACGATTTCGTGACAATCTCGTTTTCACCGTTTGCCTCACTCCGGCTTCCGAGCCTCCGAACGTTGGATAAATTCCAAGAGCACTCGTCAAGTGCATGTGGCCACTGCACACGTGTTACCGAACAATTTTAGCCGCTGTGCGATTGCATGCAGTGTTTCGAATGTACGGAGTGGGTTCTCGACGAAACGCGAATTGGGTCAATGGGATAATTGTGATGCGAAGAAAAACAAAAAAAAAAAAAAATAAAAAGATCAAATAGCCTCATATGAAATTTCAACATAGGTTTCTCGTCGTCACGAACCTTTCGGCTTTGCGTAGACAAAGCTCGATCGTGATATGTAAATTGTCGTCATTTCTTGTGATAGCTTCAATTCTGGACTGGCGTAGTCAAATAACCGCGGGTAACGATATCGCTATAAAAGTCCTTGCATCGTTAAATGAGTTCGCTAGAATAGTCGCGAGGTACAATATTTTTATAGTTTATCGGTATAACGTGACATCCGCTCTTTCCGTCGGTGGACACGTAGCCCGACGGAAAGAAGACTTTCGCCCCGGAGCTATACATTCATAGGTTCTCGTACTTCAACGACGAGTCCCATTCAGCATCAACGGTATCGATAAAACATCTGCAGGAGCTCCATCAATCGTTCGTTGACTCTCGTTATTCCATCCATGCCTTCCGCTGCGTTTATCTTAGCGAGCGTATTCTCGGATCTAGTATTTGAGGTCAAATGTTGAGTTGCTAGCAAGCACATGCAATCGCAATGATGGGACGTTGGAATTTATCGCCGAAGATGTTTTTACGTTGGAAAAAGTGGTGTCTCCCTTGGAGTCATCTTAAGTCTGCCAAGACTTAAGATGGAATCATCACAGTTTTAGGATTCCAGGCCCAGGTGTTGAGTGTTCCAAGATCCCACTCAGAGTCACTGCGGAGGGTCGACCTAGGCACTGATTCTTTTCGCCCAGGATCGCCCAGGATCGCCCAGGTTTAAGGTTTCCCAGGAGCCGTTCTAACTCCCATCAGAAGCCCAGCGTCATCAGGCTTGAGTATTACAAAACCGCGGTCAAAGTCACCTACTAACAGTCATCCCAGACACTGATTGTCTTTGCCCAGATCCGCCGAGACCAAAGTCTCCCAAGGAAGCCCAGCATCATCGGTAGTGTTCGCTCCGCCCCAGGTTTGAGCATTCCAAGACTTAGGTCAAAGTCGTCACCAAGAGCCATCCCAGGTAAGGATTGTTCCAAGTCCTAGCCCAGCATAATCAGGATCTGGGATGGTATAGGGAGGAGACTTTGGTTCTGGAAAACCTTGATCTTACCGTTGTTTGGGGACCTCGTTCACCAAGAAGTGCTCATTGAAAGAAGATACGGGGAAGGAAGACTCCGTTCGCGGTGCAGCATGGTAACAGCAATAGCAAATTTAGAAGCAATACGTTCAGGTATTTCTGCACTTTCGTGCACCACACACCTACCGTAATGCACGGTTGTTCGAGCGTATCCACCGTAAAGCTTCGCGTCGATGGCTATATGGAGAGAGTTCACGGGCCAAGTTATACGAGCTGATCCGAACCCGTTTTCCTATGTACCGCCGGTGCAGCATATATGCATCCGGTAGGATACAGCGTAGCCGCAGCATAGAGCTCAACGCAACGTATAAAGCTTTGCCTCCGGTCGCGACAAATATCCTATTCAAACTTGGATTGCGAACCGCCTATGCAACATGCACCGCTGGTTTATCGTCGTTCCCTGATCCTCTCTCATTCTCTGTAATTTCCGCGATACTCGGTTTTACGCGTTTACCGGATCCTACCAAAATTACATCCTCCATCAATTGCGGAATGCATTTGGGTTGCAATTGCTTCAAGTTTCTGCCATTTCGGTTGTTTCAATTTTTCAAAAGACGCCTGCCAGTGAAGTTTCTGTAGTTTGCGCTGGTTTTGCCAGTCGATCAATCAGTTGACCGCCAACTGATCTGCCGAAGAAACAAACGGGTTGGGATTGTACTGATCTGTTGGCGACATGAATAGGCTGGCAACTGAGCGATCTGTTAGCGAAACCAATCGGTTGGTCCAGGTAACTGATCCGTTGACGACACCAATTGGTAGGGATCCAAACTGATCAGTTGGCGAAATCACTCGGTTTGATTTTAACTGATCTGTTGGCGAAACGAATTGGGTTGGTTCCAACCGATCTGTTGGCGAAAGGAACTAGTCGGGTTCCAACTGATCGGTTGGCGAAACCAATTGGTTGGCAACCAACAGATCTGTTGGTGAAACGAACTGGTTTGGTTCCAACTGATCTTTTGGGGAGACCAATTGGTAGGCACCCAACTGATCTTTTACCGCAATCAATCGGCTGGCAGCTAACTGATCTTTTGACACAACCAATCGGTTGTCAACCAACTGATCTTTTGACGCAGCCAATTGGTGGTCAACCAACTGATCTTTTGACGCAACCAATTGGTGGCCAACCAACTGATCTTTTGACGCAACCAATTGGTGGTCAACCAACTGATCTTTTGACGCAACCAATTGGTTAGCAACCAACTGATCTTTTTGGCGCAACTCATTAGTTGGTAACCAACTGATCTTTCGGCGCACACAATTGCTTGTCCCGACCAATCAATTAGCTGGAGCCCAACTAACTAGGCAGCCGGTCGGGTCAACGAACCCTTCTTCCTCCTGTCTTCTGCATCCAATCTTCTCGGTCAAAAGTTTACGTGAAAAAGAAAAAGAGGACGCGTCGAGGTGAAAAATTTTTCAAGCCCTCGTCGTCGTCGTCTCTCGAGGAGCGAGTTTTCCCACGCAAAGTCCGTTTACACCGGGCGTGAATCCGGAGGGTGGCTGAAAGCTCGCTCCCTCGTACAAGCTTAGCCCGGAGGTACCGTTTAATAGCACTCTCAGACGCATTTTCTTTTTCTTGTTCTACAGCATCGCTCGCTCGCTCGCTCTGCGACCGAAGTAACTTTACACGATTCTCACTGTCAAGCCAGCGCCGGACGGCGTCCTTTCACCGAACGGAATGGCATGGAATGGAGAAATAGGTGTATCCACCGCCTGGCCGTGACACAGCGTCAGCACTCTTTGTCACTTCGTTTAAGCTTTTATTCCTCCAGGAGCGTCCTCGAACACCATCGACGTCACCGTATCCGATCCAGTCGTCGGCGAACAATGCTTCTCGCTCGTCCCCTCGAAAGTGTCGTTTAGAAACAGAAGTTTGTTTGTTTTTTTTTTTTCTTTTTTTTTTTATCAACGAGAAGTTCCGGCGGAGAGAAATAAATTGTCATTTGCAGCAAATGACAAATTAAAAAGGTGTAAAAAAAGGACGGATTAATTGTTAGGATGGATAGTGCGATTGGTACAAAAATAACATAAAAAAATGTTGGTATTTTGGGCGGCTTTTCGCATTTATTTATTATTTATTTATTCGCCGGGGCGATCATCAGCATAAGCTCGTACCGTGGTGCGATGCTTTTTTTTACGGGCTGCATCCCGTATTACGGTATGCTAACTCGTCGGCCGCTCCCTGCTGGCCCGCGCAGAAAAGTGACGTGAACTGGATGCTCGCCCGGGCGCGTAAAAAAAATGAATAAATGCAAATAATAAAGGGATGATGTGGCGGCGAAGAGCCGGCGAGATATTCCGTGCGTTGGTACGAAAAAATAAAGCGTTAGAGCCCCAAAAAACGGCGAAAGACGTGTGGAGAGTGTCGTCGGATGGGGAGGAATATTCGGGAAATAAATTCTATCGGAAGACATAGCGAAAGCCATTTTTTAAATTCACTAGGGCTGTAGAGATAGGCCGGCTCAGCCGGCTCAAATATCTTGTCCGGTTAATGGATTTTTACAGTTGTAGTTTGCCCGGCTAAGACGTCTTAGTCGGCCAAACTATTTTAGCCGGCTAACCCGTTTTTATTAATTATTGACACGGACTTCATTTGTATGGAGTCCGATTTTTTACCTAGTGGGCCGTTTTGCCCTCGTCTGGCCCGTTTTGCCCCCTCCGGCTCCGTTTTGCCCTCGCTTGGTCCATTTTGCCCCCATCAGGTCCGTTTTGCCCTCGCTTGGTCCATTTTGCCCCCATCAGGTCCGTTTTGCCCTCGCTTGGTCCATTTTGCCCCCATCGGGCCCGTTTTGCCTCGACTCGGTCCGTTTCGCCTCGACTCGGTCCGTTTTGCCCCCGCTCGGTCCGTTTTGCCCCCCACTTGGTCAGTTTTCCCCCTCCCGGTTCGTTTCGCCCCATCTTTGGTATTTAAGAGAATTTAATAATAGCAAAGGGGATGCAAGAATTTTCGTTTGTTGAACGGAAAAAAAGAGGCATAAATTCCGTCGGGGTATTATTTTTTTACTTCCCTTTCATCTCTCACGAGCGGAGGGTCGGTGGTGACGATGCCCGGCCGGAGGCCACTCGTCCCGCTCCAGTTTAACTCGACGTTCCCTCCGGCCGATTGTTAGCCGGCCGTGGCCGGCCTTTCCTCCGCTGGAACGACCCCTTTCCCTTACTCCAGCCCATTGTCGAATGACCACCACCCTCTCCCCATTCCCGTTTACGAAGAACCCGATTTTCCACTCAGTTACATTTTTTCATAATCCTGTCAGTAAAAAAAAAATCATCAACCCTCGACATGCAATTAAAAAAAAATTAATACATTCGGAAAAATAATGAAAAATAAAATCCTCGGTCGGTAACGAATCTGTAATTAATATATATATTTTTTTACCACGTTGACCATTTAAGTTCCGAAGCAAACTTCTTGCATCAGAGCTTTCGCGCAGGAATTTTATTTCCGAACATGAATGGTCAGAATTGTGAAAAAAATGTAATTACAGTTTTTGTTACCGACCGTCGTATTTCACTTGGAGCGAATTCGCCGGATCCATTCGACGTCGGAACGGATAGCGTTGCGTCCGAGCGGCACTGAAAGAGGAGTCTAGCATGGGGAGACATCAAGGCAGTTATCCGCACGTGATCAAGGCGAGTGGTGACTGAGAACCGACGGAATCCTCGAGCCCTTCAACGGTATTATCGACAATCCGGCTCCGAGAGCACTCGAGGCCGCTCGCCGCAGTCGCGAGTCTGCCCCGTACCACGCCCTTCCGTGAACCGTGCACAAGTAACCATCGTGTATCGTAAACAAGTACGTACCTCCGTTGCAAATGTTGGCCAAAATCCAATTGCCGGCGCGTGCCTGGTTCGAATTCGAAACACAGCTTTTAGGCCCATTTGCTTGAAGGCCCGTTTTGATCCTCCCAAAAAATTCACTTTTTGGTCGCCAATTCGCTTCATTCGATTGATGAATGTTTCGGACGAGTGAAAAGGTTTGAAAATCTCGGAATTATATATGAGGTATTCCATCCCATTTCGAACGGTCAAAGACTCGACTCTCTCCAAAAGAATATACCCAAGTACTTTTCGGTCGGAAAATAGCCATGTACTTTTTGTTCGATCGGTTCTTTCCTTCCTTTATTTTTGTTTTTATTATTTTTTTTAAGAGCCACGGCTCCGAATATGGCGGTGGAACTCGGTGAAATAAGGCGACCGCGTGTTCTTCGAATATTCGATGTGGTCCCGTTGGATTTTTGGTCCAGCATTGGAGAAATAAAGTCAACCGCTGGTTCCTCGAATATTCGATGGAGTCTCGAGGATTTCCGGGTTTTTCTCATTCTTCCGAGCCGGCCGACGTCCGGGGCATTAAGCCGGCGGAGAGGGCGATACGGAACGGAGAGTTATAAATAAATAAGTGCTTCTTTTCTTAACCTCTTCGTTTTTCCCGTAATCCTCCGGCATCGTCCGGATAACCGGCTATTCTTCTGCATTGTGTATTATGCACACCTCTTCACCGTGTGTACACGATAGCTTGCGGAGTGCAAAGACATCGTCGCCGTGAAATAATAAAGTGCGAGACGACCGAGCTGCACCTGCTCTCGGCGGGTAAGCACTTGGCTTCGGGTCTCGGCAAAGTGTCGTGAATACAGGCATCGAGAGGTAATTTACAAAACTCATTGCCTTGGGAATTCGTTGCACCGAGTTTTTAAGATCTGGATGCTCGGGTCATCTGCGTTTCATCTTGAGGGATGGCTCATTTTATGTATTACTGTGTGAAATACAGTGTGTCAGGCTTGCATTTATGCAAAATGTCTCACTTATGCCTGATCTTCTAGATCTGTTAAGGATAGCGATGTTGTTAAGCCTGATAAACTACTTCCCTATTGTCCAAGACTTGGTTAGGATTAGGAAAGTTTACGACGATCCTGATCAGGACCTATTCAGGCATTACCTGATCAGGACCTAAACAGGCATTACCTGATCAGGACCTAATCAGGCATTACCTGATCAGGACCTAATCAGGCATTACCTGATCAGACAATCAGGCATTACATAGTCAGGTGATTGGGTAATCAACAATCACACTATCAGGCGATTAGGTAATCAGACATTACATCATTAGGCGATTAGGTAATCAGGCATTGCACAATTAGGTGTTCAGACAATCAGATAATTAGGCATTACATAATTAGACGTTTGGGCAATCATATAATCAGGCGTTACATCGTTGGTCGATCAGGCAATCAGATAATCAGGTATTGCATCATTGGGCGATCAGGCAATGAGATAATCAGGCATTAAATCATTGGTCGATCAGGCAATGAGATAATCACGTATTGCATCATTGGGCGATCAGGCAATGAGATAATCAGGCATTACATCATTGGGCGATCAGGTAACTAGAAATCAGGCATTAACATCATTGGGCGATCAGGCAATCGGATAATCAGGCATTACATTAGTGGCTTCCCTTCAGAAAAATCTCTCTTGATCAAGTGAGGATCATCCTGATCTCGTTAAACAGACATGGACCTGATCAGGACCCAGCAAGGTTCCTCCTAGTTGTCCGAAAAGTCAGGAACGTCCAGAAGGGTTCCATTTGAGTCCGTTTCGGCAATGTCCGAATACGCCCAAAACCCCAACCACGCCTGATCAGGATCTCACGCAATCTCGGGCATGCTCAGAAAATGTCTGCTCGGGCATAATTCTTCAAAACACAATACTTTATCACTGTTTGCGTACCTCGTATGTGGCAAGGTAGGTAAATATCGTATAAATGATGTCACAACATTTCGGGAAAGTATAAACTTCCGGAAACAGCGTTCCCGAAATAGTTCACCGCATCGTATAAATACACGGTCCAAAGAGTTGCGCGAGGTGGAGATAGCAGAGTCGTTGAACGTAACTTCGTCCTGCATGGTCTCTGCAAATAGCCGTGCTGCAGTAACATAAAAAAAACTACATGTATGTGTGCGTATGTGTAATTTTCGTCTCCGCAGGCAGTTACGTGACAAATGTATTTTTCGTGCTCAGGAAAAAAAAAATGAATATGTGCTCGCACTCCTGCGGCCAGTTATGGCGACGCTTTCCATTCCAGCGTTGTTTCTCCGCTGTTTAACTTGGGCACCGCGACTTTTTGAATGGGTCGTACTAATTAATGGATCGCATGGATTAACAATTCGCAGCAACGTTTCAAAAAGATTTCTTCATTAGAGAAACCCATTAAGGTTAATTCGTTAATTACCAACAATAATGTTGCATGGAAAAATCTCGTTAAAAAAATCGAATCTATAAAAAAGACAATACTGATCAATCCTGAAGCGGCTTGACCGGTGGTTCGTTTAGTAAATCATAAATATTAACGGGAATCCGTGCTGCACAGCGAATAACCGATAACACGAACAGATGCTTGAATATTTCATTGTTGCTTCCAGAATCGAAAATGCGAGGGCAGAAACGACGAATCTGTTGCAAATTGCGTTATTCATGCTGGCAGAAATCTCCGCTTCCTCTACAGTTGTCAATAATGTATCTGGAAACGATATAGCATTAAATCCATTTGCAAAAAACGGAGTTTTTGTTTCGGATTTTCAGTTATTTGCACTCATTTTTATTGCAACTCTTAGCTCGTTATTTATTTATTTTGTACGACAATAATCGCAAATAATGCGAGACCGGTTAATTGAATTTATGACGATTATGTTATCCATTTTGAATGGAGGAAGACAAAATATGCGCATTGTGGGAAATAGCATGTATCGGTAATGACCTCTGTACCTCGGGTCGTCCCCGCAGTGCACTCCGAACAATTGCATGCACCTGAACTAGATGCGGAGTATTTCTTTTTTTGTCAATATTTACCCCTGAGTGCTGGCGTATTGATCTGAACTTTTTGTTTTTTTACCCTCGACCCCGGGCAATCAACTAGAGAGGCAATTTCTTTATTAATTTTCAGGGGAGTCCTCGACGTTCTACGGTGCGACCGTGAACATCGCTGCCAGGCAAATGTCGGCGGATCAAAAAATGGTCAGGAAATCAAAAAATGGTCAAAGACTCGAAAAATGGTCCGGGAATGAAAAAACGGTCAGGGATTTAAAAAACGGCCCGGGAATCAAAAAACGGTCAGGGAATTAAAAAATGGTCAGGCAATCAAAAAATGGTCAGGGAATTAAAAAATGGTCAAGAATCAGAAAATGGTCCGGGAATCACAAAATGGTCAGAAAATCAAAAAATGGCCAAGAATAAAAAAATGGCCAAGTAATCAAAAAATGGTCAAGGTGTCAAAAAAATGGTCAGGGAATGTTTAAATAAACATACCCGCGTACAGTTATCGATGTTTCATCGTACAGTGCTTCGTTCCAAAATAACGAGTATTTTTTTGTTACAGATTTTCAATCTTTGGGTCCCGAGGAGTGTCAAGGTGCGTCTTTGTTTACTTCCATCGGCCTCGAATATTTCCAACCAACATTTTTCGTATCAAAAATAGATGTGGCAAAAACACGTTGCGTTATCGTCGCAGAGAAACAATGTACGCATGAAATTCGCCGAGTGTATTTCGCGGGGCCTCGTCGAAGCACAAACACCGAGAAACTCGGCATCGCGCACGTGTTTAGGATTACGTTATATCCGGTAGCCGAATTACCCACCGCGCTCATACTCGGAGTTATAATGCGGCACGGTTAACTGAATTTCAATCGCGACCATTCCGAGCTCGTGCGTTCTCCACCAAGACACGCCTCGAATCGATTATTTCACATAATTCAGTTATTATTACCCTCGAAATATAATTCAACGCGATATCGCCGTTATTTCGATATCGAAGCTCGCCCAAGCAAACAGCCGGATTCTCTGAAGCTAAAATTATTATTTTTTTTATTATTCGACCAAACAAAAGAGTCCTCGGCACTAAAGCTATATTAATCGTGCACCGTGCAATTAATCGCACTATTTCCATTTATCGATATTCAATGTTGTGAAAGCTTCGAGAATTCGTCTCTATTGATATAAAAAAAATTAAATTACATTACCGCTCTTAACGTATTAATTTTTTTTTATTTAATAGAATTTTCCAATTGAATTGAAAAATGTTCAACGCAATTACATTTTTTTATTTCAATTAAATTTTTTAATGTAATTGAATTACTTTGCCAATGATATTTCTTTGAATGGAAGTGCCAAATCGGCATCGAGCTCGGATTGAAGCGATGTCGGTTAACGTGTTTACGGTTGCGGCGTACTTTGTGCTGTAATCGCTAAATACCGCGTAGCATGATGGAGCACGCATGAGACTGCGAGCGATGCGTGCCCTTTGCTGAACCGGCGTTAGGTCACGAGAGTCTACTTTACTGCTATAATCGAGCTCGCTTGCGGTGCTTTGAAATACTATAATTTCGGCGAATCACTATGGTTATAATGTAAACCGTTTGATGCACTTCCGTCAAAACGATAATGAACCAGGCTTTCCGGGAACGCAGCTTGTCGACGCTGCTCGCGATGCAACGCTCGTGCTGCAATTGTGGCGCGTACAACAGAGCGAGATCGAGCACTTTGACCTGTTCATTTTCCTGCAATAATAATAATAATAATAATAATAATAATAATAATAATAATAATAATAATAATAATAATAATAATAATAATAATAATAATAATAATAATAATAATAATAATAATAATAATAATAATAATAATAATAATAATAATAATAATAATAATAATAATAATAATAATAATACCGGAAATCGTTCCTTTCGGTTTGAAAATCTCATTTTTCGACCGGAAGTGACGAATTTCCGGTATAACTTTAGGTTAAAAAAAAGAGATTTTCGTAAACGACCTATTTCCGGTTTCCCAATTTCGTAGTCCATGGCGAAGTCGTGAAACGCCCGAACCGCTAAGACCCGCTTATAATTACAATTATATAATAACATATGATATTATTATATAATATAAATATTAAATAATGTTGTGTTAAAAATAAAAATGGTATAATCAGTCCGCGAAAATAAATCGTTTGAGTGAGTAAAAAAATCGGCCGCGGCGGAGAGCGTGAATTTCAAGGGCGGGCTCTTCGGGCTAACCGGAAGTGATGTTGAAAAGTGGCCTCGGGGTTGCGAAACGAGGGTTTCGCCGTGCCCTCCGAGCAGAACGGATGCTGCCGCGGTATTATCTCGATGAAATTATAGGAGCAATTAAATCGTCGGCGAGGGCGAGCACTAATTGTTCCTTTATCAAGCCGTTACTTCTCATTTCCGTTTTTTTCCGGGCTTTCCGTTCGTTCTTTCGCGTTTATGTCGCGCCAAAAAGTGGATCCTCGGGCCGATACGTGCACCGAGTGGGGGCCCGAGAGAAACGCTATCGATCCGCCCTATCTTCCCCGGCACTAATTCGCTTAATTGCCTTTCCCGTTACGGCTAAGCTTATCTTACGTGCTCGATCTCCGAGACGGGGCGGGGTAGGGGGGGGGGAGGAGGGGGGGGGGTGAGCGCGAGCCTGTAACGCCGAAGCTCCATATCTGCTCCTAACGAGACACGACTGTACACGAATTGAATCCTCGAGTGGCATCGACACTTATGGAGACGAGGGTGTCAATTTTAGCTGCTAAATGGGCGGCCCCAAGAAAAACTCGGCACTTCGGCACCGAAACTATTAAATCAGTAGTATTTTTGAAGTAATTATTTCCATCGTACGGCGACTTCGCCTTTTTCAAAAATAATCATAATAATACTTTGTCTTTAAACTATAAATGTATGTATTTGTATATATTATTTACATACATTTTGTAGACTTGAGCCCGTATCATTCTAAGTCTCTGTTTCACGGTCTTATTAAGAGCCAACTTCACGTCCCAATTACTGACCCTCTGGCCCTACTGTTGACCCCTTTGACCCTGATATTGACCTCTCCTGACCTTAATATTGACCTCTCTCTGACCCTATTGTTGACCCCTGGCGCTGTTATTGACAAATCTTGACCCCAGTATTGACCCCCCCGCCCCCGGATTCTTGACACGGCGGCGAAATCTTTTTATATTATAGAAAGATAAAATGATGTGTGTAAATAAAAAATTATTATCAAGGTGGAAATATAATAATAATAATATTATCGATATAGATTAAAATGATAATATTATTAATATGATTAATAACGGAAGCTCGCCGAATCGAAGCCTCTATTCAACCACTCCGTTACAGATAATTCTCCATATTTAACAATGTAGAATGGCGACACTAAACTGGGTGTATCGACCAAACTGGAACTAAATACACGCACAGCAATCACCAAAATGAAAACTATCGTCCGAGCGGGAAGCTTCTGTAAAATTATTTATCGAAACAAACTGATTGCTGTAGAACAAGAAACGGGAATCTGCAAAAGAAATTATTTGAAAAAAAAAAAAAAATTAAATTAGAAGTGGGTTCATTGAATGTTGTTTGACTCAAACATTTGTACGCACGGTAAGGGATTTTTGGGATCTTTGGTTGGATTTTGCCGAAGGAATATTTTTTTGTTGGCGCAACGTTTGCGCCGAAACTCAAATCTCCGGACGCCTCGAACGAACTTCTCGAACGCTCTCGTAACGATTCGTCGAATACCGCAGCCCAACTTTGCCGGGTTACCCGCGAGAATTGCGAGCGATTCGCGCGAACTGTGCGGTGCAACTTTGAGCTTTTCCCGTTCGGCCTGCCCTCCTGTTTCCTGCTGGCGAGGCAACGAGTTCACCACAGTTTCGATATTAAAAAGTTCCTTGAGGAAAATTTCACCGACGCTGAGACGCGGATGAGCGTGGATTAGAGAAAAAGAAAATCACAAAAACCGGACGATAAATCGAAAAGAAATAGATTTAAAAAAATACTATTTTATTTAATCGCTACACAAAAATATTTATTCACTTGTTTAACGGATAAACTCTTTTACAAATGCTATTAAAACGAGGGAATGAAAAAAAATTGCTATATATATAATATACGATAATTTGAAAATATAGTATTTTTTTCCATCGTGAAATCTGCCAATCTTTTTAGTTCTGTTTTCTGCCTTTGGGGAGCTTAGAATAATCCGAAGGATTATTGGAAAAACCCTGGGGAGGGGGGGGGGGGAGGGGCTCTTAGGGGACTTGGAATAATTAGGACCAGAGAGTGGATTCTTGGAGTCTCAGCATAATCGGAGCCTGAGCGAGATACTTTTATTTAATTCCCACCCAATCCTAAAACTTCTAAAGATGTTTTCACGTACAATTTCAGTGAAAACACGAAGTTACACTCGCCATTCTTGTTTATTTCATTTTTTAACGTTTTTGCCTCATTTCAGTAAATTGTGACATTTTTTACCATTTTTACCATTTTTTTTTGCCTTTTTTTTACCATTTTGGCGTTCCGGGGACGTTTTTTTTTTTTGCAATTTTCGGTAATCCCCAATAAGACCGACATTTTTGAGGGCACTTTTTGTCATTTAGGTAAATCTGCGATAAGACCGCGATGGTTTCTGAGGACCCTTTTATGCGGACCACAATGTCCCTTTAAAGGTGTTTCGACATAAAAAATTGCCTGTACTGTTGGACCTTTTTTCCCTCCAATTTACGTTCTATTTGATACAACGTGAAAGCTCGAGAGCCGTCGAGAGGCCATCGCGAAAGGAAAGCCCCGACTGTGCTCGAGAAATCGTTCTATTCGCTTCGGTCCCGCGATTGAACATTATGATAATCGCTCGACGTCCCTCGTAACGACGGCGAGGACGACGGAGAACTTTTTTCCTGGGACTTTTCTACTTTCCGAGGGACACGGTCGTTTATGGAAACAATGAAAGTGGAAATCTTTTCGCGCCAGACGACATAGTTATGCTTCCATTACGTTACGAATATTAGGTGAACTATTTTTTAAAACGCACATGTCTTGCGAACGATGGTTATTCCTGGATATTGTTCAACATTAATCTCGGATCAATTTTTATCAACAGAATGGAGTTTTTATAAAAATACATTTTTTTTTCTCGCGAAAATGAAACTATTGTTAGGGACCATTTTTTTTAACCCTTTTTGGCTATTTCATTTTTTCGTTTTTAGGGTTCTTGCAGGATAATATTTAACATTAGAATTACACAATCGGTAGACCAACGAAATCGAGTTAAGATGAAAATAATATTTTTTTCGCGAAAACGAAGCTTTTTGTACAGGGTGCCATTTTTTCCATTTTCGCAATTGTCTTCAAATCCAGCGATCCTTCGTGTTCAGCGTCTTGGATTAATATTTACCAACAAAATGCTGTTTTTATGATAATGAAAATAATTTTTTTCGCCGAAACCAACATTTTTTTATGAGGTACCATTTTTTGTCATTTCGGTCGCTTAATTCAAATCCATCGATCCTTCGCTCTCCGCGCGCCGTCTACGTCGGCCGACCCGAACTGGAACTTTGTTCCCGGCTTCTGTAGTAGGAAATAGTGGGAGGCTGACGTGCCGGAGATTGCACATCAGGTGCCGTTTCTACGGGTACCGAATGGAAGACGATGCTGGCAAGTGCAGTATGGACCGAGATCAAAGTTCGGAAACAACCCTAGACGACGGGGCGAAACACTGTCGGACGAGATACTTTCGAACAACTCATCCGTTAGTCTTCCTATTGGATCTCAATTACCATTTTTTCTCAATTCTTAATTTTCGATTTACCATTTTTTTTTATCTCAAAAATTGTAATGTATGGTAAAAAAAAAAAAAAAAAAAAATTAAGTTCTACCGATTCGATCTGAAGGTTTGCTCACTAGACAAAGATTGTTAAACGACTCTTATTTTCTGTAAATGCGCGGACAGTTAACCAATTTAACGGGTAAACTAGGCCAGCGCTCTTCATCAAAACCGGACGGAGTTAATTCTCTTTGATGCAGAATGTAATTCACGAAAATTATATATTACGGTCCACGGCCAATTTCAATCTTGAATTTGATCCATCCTGGTGGATCAATAAAGCTGTTGTTCTCCTTATAGTCAATTACCTTCTGCAGGTAAGGTAGATTCAATTTTTTTTAAATTTGCATCGTTCGGAACTTTGTGCAAATCCATCATTTTAATTTTTTCTCCCAATTAAAAAAATCAGCGACAGTCTAAACATTCAAAATCAATATCGAAGCATCGATGTTTGATTAAATTTCCACTGCCAAATATTTAAATCGGTACGATTTAATGTCTCCCAAAATTGGAACACTATGCGATTCCATTGAGTGACCGAATGGATCGAGCAATGCAGAGTTCCGTATTATCCTCATCGCCAATTACCTACCGTAGGTAAGGTAGATTCAATTGTCAAAAAATTTGCATCGGAACTTTATGCAAAATGCATCTTTTTTCTTTTTTCCCCAATTTCAAAAATCAATCACAGTATAAACGTTCAGAAACTATATCGAAGCATCGACGCCCGATTAATTTTAATTTTAATTTGATTGAGTCTTTTTTTAATTCGCATTCTTCGGAACTTACTCCAAAATTCATATTTTTTCTTTTATCCCCAATTTCCAAAATCAGTGACAGTATAAAAGTTCCGGAATTATATCGAAGCGTCGAGGCTTGATTAATTTCCCATCGCCAAATATTTATATCGATACGATTTAATGTCTCCCAAAATTGGAACCCTATGCGATTCCACTGAGTGACTGGATGAATTGAGCGGTGTAATGAGTTCCCGTGGGAAGGGGATTGGCCAATTGTTGCGTAAATATTCCGCCCGAGCGATCGTAAATTCGACGTTGTCTATCTTTGCCCGTCACCATCGCGTTTGATCCCATCGTAACAGGTTTATGAACATTGCGAACAGGCCGTGAAGGTTGACGCGGCTGGCTCGCGCTCGTTGCTCCTCCGGTGTGCGTGTGAGCGCTTTCGTGTGTCCGTACGTTCGCTCGTGCAGTGTCGGTGTTTATATTGCACCCGCGTTTCACCGGAGGGTTGTAACGCGAATTTTATCATCGTCGACGGTGTCACAGCCTCGTTGAACAACGTCCACGTCGATGTGCAATCTAATGTAACGCATATATCCTGCGCACATAAAACATGTTGGGCATTTAGTCGACACGCTGATACGCGTCATAGAGCACAGCCTTTTATCCGCGTGAACACGTGCCGTGGGTGAAGCTTTAGGGTAGTCGATTCTCGGCTCTGATGTCGTATCGTCGTACGGATATCTCATTCTTCGACCGGAAATATTTAACTTCCGGTTTGAAAACTTCATTCTACGACCGGAAATGTGTCACTTCCGGTTTGAAAACTTCATCTTCCGACCGGAAATATGTCACTTCCGGTTTAAAGATTTATGTTTCGACCGGAAATCTGTCACTTCCGGTTTGAAAATTTCATTTTTCGACCCGAAATATGTAACTTCCGGTTTGAAAATGTTATTTTTCGACCAGAAATGTCACTTCTACTTCGAAAAAGCGATTTTCCGATCGCAAATATGTCACTTCCGGTTTGAAAAATTTCAATTCCCGACCGGAAATATGTCACTTCCGGTTTGAAAATCTCATTTTTCGCCCGCCGTAACAATATGACGTCGCCTCCGGCTCAAAACTTATATTTCGAAACCGGAAGTCACGTACTTCCGGTATGACTGATGGCTGAATTAAAGCTCCAGAAATGAAATGTACTTAATTCTACCAAGGTACGAGGTTGACTCGGATTCGATAGGCTAAAGAACCAGAATACGTGTATTCATTTCCGTAAACAGCTGTGATGAAATCACTCCGTACAGTATTGAAATCTCATTGGTAGGTTTAAGGTATCGGTTTCTTACAGACTCCGGCAATGTCCCTGCGCGTGCCCGGTGGGCATTTGCGATCGTTACGTCCGGTATTCGGGGCTTTGACTATCACGTGCGCCGCAGGCCATGCCCTGGAGATCGAGATGCACTCGATTTGGAAGGTCCTCTCGTTGACGAAGAGGAAACCGTCGTTAGCACAGGGCGCCCCGAGCCGTTCCAGGGGGTAGCAGACTCCTTTGTAAGGGACCAATCCGTCCACCGTACAAGGATTAGTGGTGCAACCCGGCACGACTCCATCGACCGCCAGATAAACGTATTGTCCCACGGGACACGGTCCCTGCCTGAAGGCTTCGTGGCACGAGCTCGTCGACGGAAGGTACAAGAATCCAGCCTCGCAACCGCATATCCACGGAACCTTCGCCCCCGGTCCCGGATACGAGACCATGTTTCTCGGACAGCCCGTTGCCCTGACGTAAAACAACTCTCGCTGCTGTCCTCCCACCTGCAAGATGAAACAAAAAACAAAAGATTAAAAAATTGTTATCATTTTTTTTAAATTAAATATTAATTTATTTTAATGAAATAATAATAATGTGTATTATTGAGAGTTGGGCGAAATAGTGAAAATACACAATGCGTAATGGCATATGTGTTTTAGATGCAAAATACTTTTTGTACTGATAAGCTCATTGATAAGCATGAAAGTCAATGAATTTTTATTTCATTTTTTACTTTTTTTTTTACATTCGACATTTGTCATTTACCTCAAACGTTTTTTTTTTAAGTTTGTCATCTGAAACTTTTTCATATTTGCCATTCAATACGTTGTTTGCATCGCAGATTTAAAATTTGTCTTACATTGCAAATTTACTTCGCATTTCACATTTAGCATCCCGAATCAGAAATTTTCTTTTTTTTAAATCTTCATCTAATGATTTGGCTTTGTATTCTCAACTTTTTATTGCTCACAACAATATTAATTAATGATAATAATCAACTGTTAAGAATTTTTTTTTCAATGATAAAGAAAATTATTTAAACATATCATTTTCCTATTGAAAAGTCACCAATTGGGGAAAAACTGAACCATCACTTATTCCTATATATATACATAAATATATATACGATTGATTGAACCATCGAATGCACCGAACTGCGAACCACAATAACGAGTCACTTCGGTTTTTTTTTCCTCTCGGGTTTACAAAAATTGGACTCACTTCCGGTTCGTCGTTTCCCGAATCGAAATCTTCTGCGCCATTCAGCCTCGCGACATCTTGAGCGGATCCCCGATACGCGATTGCCGTCGATATGCAGAGAAACAAGTAGTACTTCATTTTTTTTTTTTTATTTTTTTTTTCCGAAATATTCCGGTAACGAGAACGTAACGGGGAAATTGCGCTTGTTCGCTGTCTCTCGAGGCGGTTCGCGATGATTTATCACTCACAGAAACGCCAACCGGAACGTTTCCTACTTGCGGAGATTGAGTGGCTCCGTTGACGTCGAGATGACGGCTGTGTACATGCGAAACGTTGCGGCAGGAGGGCGTTCTCGTCGAATGCGAAGGCAGGAAATAGCATTGATAACGTATTACGTTGCAACGCGGATAGCGCACGAACCGCCAACAAACCCTAAAAGGCGAAACAGTAAAAACAGTAAAAAAATATCTTTCCATAAAAAAAAAAATATATATATATATGAATATGCATATATTTTTTCCCCATCGAATTCAAGGCTTTGGGGATTTTATTTTCGAGTCACTCGTTTGCAAAACGCATCGTTCCGTCTCTCTATACATATAAACATACGAATACGCTTTGCAAACGAGTACCTCGAGAATAAAAGCCTTGGGAATTTTTGAAATATTTTTTTAAATTCATCCTCAGGGGGTGGAAATATTCATACGGAGTTGAACAACAATTTATACATCAAAATATAGACTGTCAGAATAAATTGGTAATTTAACGTACTGGAACTTGACATTTTCTTGCATTAATTGAACGTTAAGTGAACATTAAGTGAACATCAAGTGAACATTAATTGAACATTAAGTGAACATAATTTGTGAATATTTTGTGAATAAATTGCTTTGTTTATATTTTTTATAATTTCTTTTTCTTTTAATTAAATAAATTTCACGTGCCACAATTAACTCGTGACTGACCAATCAAGCGTCATGAGGCGAGGGTTTTCGACGTAGTTCGACTGCCGCTGCACGGTTAATTGGCGAATTGATTGTCTCTCGTGTCTGTTTACACGTTGAACCCAATGGCTTTCGGTCGCTCGCCTTCTCCCCCCCCCCCCCCACCCCCACGGTGCGATTTAATTGGAAACATGTAATGACGTTCCCACATGTAACCCGAATACTATTTTGTTACCTAAATATGTAAACTCGGCGGCGATAGTCCATATTTTCGCATTCCAATTAATTCGATCTATCAGTGAAGCCTCGCTACGATTTCGACCTCATGAAGGTAAAAAAAAAAAAATTAAGCTAAGAAGCTAATAAATAAAAAAAAAAATTAATTACCTCCAATAAAACTTAAATTTGCACAAATTTTTCAGTGAATAAATATTGACATTAATATTATGGATATTAAAATTAATATTATTAATACCATTAACATTAAAACTGTTAATATTATTAGGATTTAGAAAATGGTCAAAGCGGATAAATTGAAAATAGGAAGACAAAAAACGTGTTGATGAATTATCAGCGAACGCAACGACACTCGGACGATTCTCGTAAGCTTTTTGAAACGCGTGGCCGGCTTTGTTCCCTTTGCGAGAGGCGCAGCGGGAATAATCTCTGAACCGTGGGATCCGCGGGTTGATAAAAACCATGAAAAAAAGGATGAATGAGGAGCAGCGGAAGTTGAAAACGCGAAATATATGCGGAGGGAAAGTCGCGGATGAAATGGCGAACGAGCGAGCTCGGGACCAGCGAGAACGAACAACTGTGCACTTTTTTCTCGCTTCACCCATTGAGATTCCATCGGTCATGAAAACTCGCTCGCTGTGCTCATTCGCGTGCCCGCGCGGTGCATTAAAAGTCTCACAAAAATTACACCCACCCGAAACGAGTCGGTGCATTTTCGATTACAAAGATTTTCAAATTTTAACGTCGCGATTGCGCGACGCTCTTGTTGAATTTAAAAAGTTATAATTTTAACGTCGCAATTGCAAAATGTTTCTGTTCAATTTTCAAAAATTCCAAACTTCAAAGTTTTTTTTTTTATTAAAAAATTTCAAATTTTTAAAGTGGCAGTATTTTTTTTAAGTGCATTATCATCCTCCTGCTTCGGTATTTTGCTGCAATTCTTCCTAAATTATTTTTAACATTCCGGCCATATTTCGTAGGCAGGGAACTCGGTATAACTGGTTTAGGAAGTAAAAGGTGGATGGAGTACGGTAGCGGAGAAAAGTCATTAACTCCGGCCATCCTTATCCGGACTTGCAATAATATCCTCCGGACATTTTGAAACAATAAAGTATAACAAGTTTCCGGTGTCGGTGCGCAGCCCGTGAGCCGGAGCGGCGACTCGAGTGTGCGTAATATCTTAGCTTAATGAAGTCGCCGGAGCTAAAGACTTTACCTCAGCATTTGACGAATTCAACAAGATTGCATAAAAACTCGCTCATTAGAATAATTAAGGTCTTGATGAATAATTCATCGGGCAACAACAGCATCGTCTCGAAAACTTTCCTACAATGTTGTCGTTCGATGTTGGCATCAAAGTATTCCGAGACAGCCGGACAAAATACGTAAATATTCTGGGGCGTTGATGTCGTTCCAGCGACATCGCTGATAGTCATCACTTTCAGCTTTCTCAGCGAAGCGGGAATCAAAACGCAACGCAACGCAGCGCAGCGCAACGCAGCGCAACGCAGCGCAACGCAGCGCAACGCAGCGCAACGCAACGCAACGCAACGCAACGCAACGCAACGCAACGCAACGCAACGCAACGCAACGCAACGCAACGCAACGCAACGCAACGCAACGCAACGCAACGCAACGCAACGCAACGCAACGCAACGCAACGCAACGCAACGCAACGCAACGCAACGCAACGCAACGCAACGCAACGCAACGCAACGCAACGCAACGCAACGCAACGCAACGCAACGCAACGCAACGCAACGCAACGCAACGCAACGCAACGCAACGCAACGCAACGCAACGCAACGCAACGCAACGCAACGCAACGCAACGCAACGCAACGCAGCGCAGCGCAACGCAACGCAACGCAACGCAACGCAACGCAGCGCAACGCAACGCAACGCAACGCAACGCAACGCAACGCAGCGCAGCGCAGCGCACCGCAGCGCAGCGCAACACAACGCAACGCAGCGCAACGCAACGCAACGCAATGCAGCGCAACGCAACGCAACGCAACGCAACGCAGCGCAACGCAACGCAATGCAGCGCAACGCAACGCAACGCAACGCATGTCTTTGTATTGGTTCGCTAGAATAATTTCGTTGGAGCAGTCATGCTAACTCTAATGAGAACTTATTGGACCTGGTAGTTCTGCTGCGCATGAGAAAGGTGCCAGTTGGTTGGGTAGGAAAACTGTCATTGGAACAGGGTAGTCGACCCCGTTCCCTCGTGATCTACTGAGGCAAAACAAAAGGGTGGAAAGGTAACTGGCACAAACACACTTAACCCTATCGCCGGGTGGCATCTTAACGTAATGAAGTGTAATCACAGGGCCTGTTTCTCTCTTGAATGGACGCCTGAGCCATCGCCATCCCAGGTTAAGGTAGGAGGCCAGCGGAGCCTCGGCGACAACGAAAAAAAGTGTGTTAATAAAGCCACTTACGGGGTTGGCTTCCAGGGGGACCGGAGCGACCGCTCCTCCCCCCCCCCTTCCCACCCCCCTCGTCACGGAGGTTTCGCTCGAGTTCACCCGAGCTTGGAACTAATCAAATCTGACCTACATGCATCGCACCGAGGTGCAACGCTCCGTACCCATCCCATCATCCTACTCGAAATCGAACGATAAATCACGAAACGTCGTTGCCATCAACCCACGGAAAGCTCCGATGCCGCGTGAGGCTCTTCTCTTTTTTATCCCCGGAATTCGCGAATGTCTATCAGCTGAAATCTTCGGAGCTGTGATGTACGGATTTGACGTCGCGTTGATAGGGCTGCGATAGTTTCTTCGCTTCTTCATTTCGTGGAACAAGATTCTCAAGAAGAAAGTGCTAGATTTGGAAATCTGATTTGGAAACTGCAACTCGGAGTTTTGGACCCAAAGACAAATAGCGATAGCGGCTGATTTGTTCAGAAATCCAGGCTGTGAACTTGACTTGGAGTTGATGGAGCTTTGCGAAATTGCAATTTTTTTCACTGTGGTTCCCGGAATCTCCATTGCCATTAAGTGTGTTGATCAATGCCAGCTGCCTAGTGGTCGAAGATTCATGAAAGATTGAGGGGAACACACTTGAGGAGAACAAACACTTAAGAACCATGTTGTGCTGTTTTAGGTCCAGTTGCTTTCCCATTGGTTCGTTTCATTTGATTGTCATTGTTGTTGTTTGATTTCCGGGAAAGTTTTGTGATGCGGACTCAATGGATAGTTATGAGGCGGTAGTTAGCGGTCATGGTCTGAGCAGCAGCAGGCGAACGATGGGGATGAAAGGGAAGCAAAAGGGATCTAATTGAAAATTCGTGCATGGAGGGTAAAAGCGGTTACATGAGGTCGGGCGTTGTGCATGCCCGAATTTCCTGTCAATAATTACAAAGCCGAAGCGGTGGTCACGACTGAAGCCGGTATGGAGCGCAAGAGGGCTAGCTATTAGGTCTTCCTGCCCAAGCGTTCCAGTCGGCAAAGAGTAGGAGCTTTCACTCTTCAGTCGGAAACCAAGCAACCCTCATGGCCAAAGTTGCGGCCACTTACATGAAAGCGATTTCGGAAATATTGTCGAAACCGCAATGGGCCGTATTCGTCGGCGAAACTGCACGAACCGGGTATGACCTCATGTCCGAGGAACGGGTTTCTGAACATTTAAGAAAACGCCTTTCCTGCTGATGAGGTGTTGCCCAACTGAGGTAGCCGCATCAGAAAATTGAACTTATGGGCAAAAAGAAGCACCACTCGTTATCCTAAAGTGCTCCCGATTTTGGATCCCAAAAGTGGAAAACGACATGCAAGACCTATTTCTCTGGGAAAATCATCCATCTATCATGATTTCCCTGTTGGAAGGCAATGAGGAAGTGGGTTGGTAGTTTTTACCGATGTTACCACTGTTCTCAAGATTTGAGGTTCATGGCCCAGAGGAACTTTGCCGGCGAATGTTGACGCATCTTGAGGCACGTTTGCTGAACATCGCGCCGGATTTGGCTGAATCAGCAGTCCTGCTTTGACCAACGAGACGTTATCAGGGAGGCGTTGCAGTGATCGCCTTCGAGAAGCCCGGTGTTGTAATCCTGCTCGCGGCACTGCATCCACCGTGGAATTATCTGACGGCATTGGATCGCACGCTACGGCAAACATGCACTATCCAGCACAGTGTACTGCGTCAAGCACAGTTGTGCAAACAGGCGTATATCAGTTTCCGGTACTAGATCAGTCTCGTGATATCCGTATTTGTGGCCAGTACAGACTTGGCGATGGTTTCCTACGGATATCTGCACCTAACATAGCCACTGCCCAGCCATCGCTTCCGTCGTGCCCTTTCCAGTGGGAAAGTAGAGAACATTCCACGAAAAGGTTGTCATCGGTGATCCCGGCTTGACTCCAGTTGAATTTTCCTAGAAATCCTTCGATGGCCACTCCGATGGACAAACATTTGCGCCCTCATCGGGACGAGTTTTGATTTTGATCTTGCCGCCTAGTGCGATGAGGTTTGTCATTGGGGACAAGACTCCTTTTTCCCTGGCATCCAATCGTTCACCGTGGTTCCTGAAAAATAAACATAATTTTTCTCAATGCCCTCGTACCGGGTGGCGCTCGTTCACTTTGAATTACTCGCATTCGTCGTTTAGTCAAGGGAACACGGTGGGATTTGTGGATAAAGTATGACGCTTTATCTGCCACGAGCCGGTCGAAAGCCTCCCTTCGTCGCCACCGCAAACTGCCCCGGACAAACTCTTGTGACGATAACATCGCTACGGGAGTAACGCCATCACCATCCCTACCATTTACTCTAATGCTCGTATGTTGCCATCTTTTCCCAACTTTTTGCAATCATTAATTTATTCAGAAAAAACCGCCCCTCTCTGAAATAGCAGGAAATCGTACTCAACTGCTTTTTCCCGACCCAAGATATTTGTGGAAAAGGTATACCGATATGATTCCTATCGAACAATGTTCTCTGGCTTGCGACCGTACCGAAAGCCCGTGATCATTTGGTGGGACGAATAAGTGTATTCTTTCCAAGATCGCCTCCTCTTTCCGTGGGCGATTTTATCCTCGAGAGCTTTCGGTATGAGTTACCATGCGTACGACCGTATCGAAATATTGCTACCCTAGGGGTGTTTGGGGCCAATAAATCATTCCGGAGTCGAGAGCTAAGCAGTACATATATATACCATATATATTGCACGAGCCCCCATAAAGAAGGAATCGTTGAGAAGGGTATATAACGTTGAAAAGCGTCCGTGGTAGTCGAGGAGGATGAGTTACACGGTGGGAGACAAGGGAGCGGGGCAGAAGGGGGTGCAATAGCGCAAGGGGTCGATATCCTAGCGGCGGGATTCCCTCGGGCAATGTATAACGTCCCGCGATGCATTTCGAACTGGGAACGACTCTAACTATGTATAGAGCCAGGCCCAGAACCAGTACTGACCGGGGAATAGCACACCCGGAACGATTGGGCTCTCTGAGTGCAACACTCGTGTTTACAAATGTAACTGCTAACGACCCTACCATCAGGAATTACCGATAGCAATCTTTGCACGGCTCTGGCGGAATGAATTGTCATTCATTGAAAAAAAAACAAGACATTTATGTGGAACATGTTTTAAAGAGACTTTTAAGTGGCGGGTCTTGAGAAGGCCCTACAAAAAGCACTACGAGAACGACATCCAGACATCGAGCAACATCGGATGTCTTGGTGAATATCTTGGTGAATGTCTTGGTGAATGTCTTGGTGAATGTCTTGGTGAATGTCTTGGTGAATGTCTTGGTGAATGTCTTGGTGAATGTCTTGGTGACTGTCTTGGTGAATGTCTTGGTGAATGTCTTGGTGACTGTCTTGGTGAATGTCTTGGTGAATGTCTTGGTGAATGTCTTGGTGAATGTCTTGGTGAATGTCTTGGCGAATGTCTTGGTGAATGTCTTGGTGGATGTCTTGGTGAATGTCTTGGTGAATGTCTTGGTGGATGTCTTGGTGAATGTCTTGGTGAATGTCTTGGTGAATGTCTTGGTGAATGTCTTGGTGAATGTCTTGGTGAATGTCCTGGTGAATGTCTTGGTGAATGTCTTGGTGAATGCCTTGGTGAATGTCCTGGTGAATGTCTTGGTGAATGTCTTGGTGAATGTCTTGATGACTGTCTTGGTGAATGTCTTGGTGAATGTCTTGGTGAATGTCGTGGTGAACGTCACCCGATCGCGTTGAGACATCAAGCAAGATATCTAGAAAAACCAGCATTAATCCCTCCGCCCTAATAATCCCATTAATGATTGTTTCCGGATCGGTATTTCGGTTAATCAACTTTTTAATCAACCCTTGACTCTTTTCTCGTGAAGTTGTGTAGGCCTCGACGTCTTTTCCATTCCAGTTGTTCGGTATCTGCATGTACAATGAGGCCCCTCAGAGCGACAAGCCGGCTCGGCTTGTTCTCTTCCGCATGTCCCCAACTCTCACACTCGTCGCCTCGAGTGCACTTGCCAGACGCGGCTCTCTCTCCTCCATCCTGCGCCACTCAACGTTCCCTGGCGGTCTGCTAGGTACCTCCATCAGAAATACTCGCGCAACCATGCCCACGACAAGTTCGATCGAATTTGGAGTGACTCGTTGCACTTCTATCCTCTCATTCGATTCCATCAATTTTCTTTTTATTTTTCCTCCCGCGAACCCACTTTCCCCGAACAAGATCGATTCTTTCCTCTTCAGGCACTCACGCTCTTTTTTGCTAGAAAAAAAAAATGCCTATTAAAATCACACGGAAAAAATTGTATGAATTTCCGTTAAAATGTTATCCTCGAAAAACATTTAAAAAGACAGTGAAATCATCCATTGGGTTCAACTCAATCGATCAATCAATTCTTCATTTATGAGTATTAAAAATAATCAATCGGACAACGTTAATCAGTGAAGAAATAACTGATCGAACTAGGAAGTCTCGAAACGTCAGAAAATAATATACAAAATATTAAAAACTACAAGCTGCATTATCCCGAATAGGTTCATCGTCAACCGCCCTTGCTGAATCACAACACGTAATTATAATCATTGACCGTTGTCGACGGAGAGCAGGTAAAGTAAGAATTTAACGGAGCGAAATAAACACAGCCGCACGACAAAGATTCTCGGTCGGCAGTGCCATCGGTATTCCTGACGGTTCGTGCCCAGAGCCAATCGTGTCCTCCGCGAATGACCGAAAAAAGCATAAGATGGAAATGGAATTAGCGCATTTCCGGAGCCAGTGTTGAATTCCGATGTGGTTCCGCGGAATTCCCTCTCCTTCGGCGACCCTCGAAGTTAGCCTCGACCTTCAAGACACTCTTGGCCCCGAGGTGCACCACAGCAAACGAAACAAAATAGAGCCCGAGCTGGAACGCCCGACGCCTACGGATCTGCGGGATGGATGTACGATAAATGCATAGGAGTGTATGTAATGCAGACATAACCACACGAATACACAAACAGCCGTTGGCAATTTAGAATTGGCACGAATTTTCGTTTTCTCGTTCGCGAGAATCGGGTCGTCGATGCGACTACGAGGGTCTACGCGGTGGCTGGAGTTTGCCCAACACAACGACCGTCCTTCATCGTCCTTCGTTCTACCTGCGTTGTCCGTCGTTCGGAACCCCAGCATCGGCTGCGGAAGAGGCTTAAATGACCTTAGGCACGCCATTTTCCTTCGCTTTCGTTTCCCCGCTTCCATTTTGTGCATCTGTCGGTTTTCCCACCGGATGACTTCTTTCCTTCTTGTCTTTTCTTCCCAATTTTCCTCCGGAGCCTCACGATCTGATGCGGCACATACCGGACATCAGCGATTTCCCACTGAGATCCCTATGGACCTAGAGAGGATTGGGAGATGTGATCAGCAAAGAGACGCAGTGGAGTTTTCAGTTTGGGTTTACTTATTTTACCGCATGATTTTGTAGTGGCTTCTGCGGTTTCTGGGTTCCCATGTGGGTTACTTGGGCAGAAGTGTCTCGTTTTCTTGATGAACCTCTTCCACATTCTACGAACGGACTGAATCGGCCGCTGATTATTTGGTCTCCCCATGAAGAATGGATGAATGTGCTTCATTGACCACCAACAATCCTCGATCAACTGGCTCAGCCGGCATTGATTGCCAATGGCCAGACGGCAATAGCGATAGGATTTTATAGATTGGGTGTGATACAACTGAGGAATCGTAGGACTTTACCTCAATGAATGTTTCTATTCATTCTACCAAAGCATGCCGATGGTACGCCAATGATGTCGCATGGAAGTCAATCAGTTTTCCGTGATGTCCTGTGTTGACCCACGGAAAGCTATTTTTGGCAGGCAAGAACATCCGCTTGGCGATGCAGACTAGAATTCTCAATGCAGCCTCGGCTTTCCCATCCGTCATGATCGTTTTCAACCGCGTCTTCGACAGTTGATTGCGGGACGTCCGTCATCGTCAACGGCGTCATCGCCGTCGCAGCGCCCACCAATTTTCCCGTGCGAGACTTCTCGTGCATGCAAATCACTTTACGTTACGTCGTCGCCACCGTTAAATCCAACTACGTTCATGCAATAGAGGCGAAGCGATGTGAGGGACGACAGTCTGCGCGTCGGGCTATATGCATACCGCCTCGGCACACGCTGGCTGAATGCATACATGCATACGAGCGTCGAGAAGCAATTACCTCGGGACTTGCGAGGAGGTCGGGCACCTCGCATGCCTACAATATCAGCGATTATGGAACAGCTGCCATCACAATCCATCCATCCATCCGTAATTGTTCATTCGGGAAACTATTTCCCGGGGTTCAATGGCCTAAACTTAGGATCGCAAGTAGTGAATACTTTGTTTCCTTATTATCCTCTGCTTTCTTGTCTGAATTGTGAATTGTCTTTTCGCTCGGGCTCCTGTCAGGTCGCTAGAAGTTCCTTTGGGACATTGTCCGGTTCTTAGGGCAGAATCGTCACTTATGGCACCACTACAGAAGAACAAGTGTTTCAAATCCTGAGCCAACTTTCCTAGACGTATTGAGTGAGGTCCACTTTTCCAAGCCATTTGTGTTGTTAGTGGAGCTTCCCAGTTTCATAGATGGAACACTAAAGACTCTGAGATTTACGGATGTGAGTGAAATGTCGTTTATGACTATCTTTCGACCTCGCATTGCTGAGCAATGAAAATGGTCGATTCATTAACTGGTCCGCCCAGGTAAGAACACTCTTAAATGTGCAAAAAGTCACTGCTCTAGGATGGCTTGTTCACCCACTCTGTGCAAACTTGTTTAACGCATTTCGTCGCTCTTTTCTCTTCAAATTGCATGAAGAGACTCGCTATAAGAACAGGGTTGCTCAGCGTCAACTTTGCCCTTTGCAACGCCTCCGCGCCTTCGGTCGGTTGAATTGCGTAGGAAATTTGCCGTGCACTGCACTTCGTGCCCACGCGTTTCGCCTTTGCCTCGAAAGCGTGGTACCTCCGTTTCTGCCCCTTAGTCGTTGCGGGTTTCCGGCAGCAGAGTCGCGTTTGTCGCAGCAGTGCGACTCCCAGAGTACCAAAGGGACGCGTACTCCAGTATTTGTCTGGCGCACTCGGGCGTGCGCTCGCTGCAGAATCCATCAACGTTTATCATTTTTTCCCCACTGACTCTCGGTCTATATGCGTCTCTTGGAAGAGTCGCAATTGCAGCTCTAGCGCATGGACTGGCACAATTTGGCAAATAAACACTAATCGTGGTTTTCAGCCGACATCAATAACTGACAAAGAAAATGAAAACAATTTTGGACCCTCAGTTTCATTTGAAATAAAGGAATTTGGACCAATGTTCCAAGTCTTTTTGGGGTGCTTCGCGATGGTTCACTCTATCAGGCTCAAATCTGGCACGTGAATGGATTGAAGAATTATCAGTTTTTTCGATAACAAAGGTAAACAAAAAAAATGCGTTTCAAGGCACGAAATACTCGTCGGTAATAAAAACCGTGATTCCTTTTTTGAATTTAATAGCGCTGAAAATCTACTGCGAAAAGTAAATTGTTACCTTGACTCTTATGTTGAATCTTCTGCACCGACAAGACAAAAATTAATTACAGTTTTTGTTAGCGGCTGAGTTCGCTCCGAGGATTAAACTTAAAACACCCGGCAGTAAAAAGTGTGCAATATCTTGGATAAAGCGGTCCGATTAAATGCGAATTATCTCAATAAAACTTTTATGATCGAAAAAATAAAACATTTGCTTAACTACATTTTTCGACAGAATGAAATTCGGGTGAAATTTCAATCGGAGCGAATTAGCGAGATACAACAGGAAGGAGGCGCGCACACATTTGTAAGCACATTATGGGCGAGTCGAATAGCTATTTTCTTACGCCCAGCATCGGGTTCGCGACGTCCCCGCACAAATCTCACCCACGCGACTGCGGCCACCCCCGCAATTTTCCCATCGCGAATCGCTCGGACGTGGTGTATGGGCGGGCGTTCGCGTCCGCGACGCGACGTTCCAGAACACGTAGCGGCGTATACTATCGTTATAGGGAAGTAGCTGGATCGCGTGTTTTTACACCGCGCTACGCTAAACTTCATTTACATCTGACCTACTTTTTTTTATACTCGTCCCTTCCATTCCGTCAGCTTCCTTTTATTATCTATTTATCCGCGGGGATTTTGTTTTTTTTTTCTTCGCGACTCTCTTATTTCCTCTTCGATATTCCGCCTTATTTTCTTCGCGCCTTTGCTTTACTTTTTTTTTTATTTTTTTTTCGATTTCGTTCTCCGCTCCGGCACGGCGTTGGATATTTATTTTTCAATACACTTATTAATATCGTACCCGATTCTGGGTGGAAATTCAACCCTAACGCTAATATTAGCAAGTTTTTGTATTTCCTATCTAGCCTCAGTCTCAGCAGATGGCTAGTTGATCTAAACCGAGCCGCGCCGCTGCCATCTCTGTCGAAATTAACATTTTCCGCGTTTTCTGTTGGTTCGCGTGCTTGAAAAATTCTGAAAAAAATTTACATAGATAGTCCATGAAAAACAGCATCTTTTTCGTACACGACATTTTTTTCTACGACCAAAAGTTTTCGAGATATAATCACTTTTCGTATCAACGCGCTTATCTGCTAACTTGAAAACGATCGCCGATAAAAATCTAAAAAAAATCCCACATACTCACACTAAATAATACCACAACATCACAAACTCTCAGCTTGATCCAAGAGGGCCAGAGTTTTGGGCCGTTCGAATTTACGTGGAATGCCCCATATATATAGCAATTTTTTTTTTTTTTTTTTTTTTCTAAAAAGTGTGTACGTTCATCAACCTCTGCCCTTTGCAGCCTCTTCTCTTTCATCTTCCTCGTCTACCGCCCCGTTGCTTTTTCCTAGCCCCGTTCACTGGTTTCACCCTCGTTACATTTTCCAACAGTGTTTTTTTCTTTTTTTTTCCCCGGCTTTTTCCCAGGCTGTATCCAAGAATATCCTTTAACCGACCTTCCAATTTCCTGCAGTCTGTATATATATATATATATATGCACTATGTATACTGCACAATGCAGCGTATGGTACCATTAACTCCCCCCCTTCCCGGGGGGGGGGGGGGGGGGGGGTTTGGATGCTCGCGCGGATGAGTTTACGCCGGATGTGTTTCACGCGGAAACAGCGCACCACCCACGCTATCGCCATCAACTCGCATCACTGACGCCTTAAAAACCGCTTCTTATTCCCGTCCAGTTATTAAAATTAATGCAACCCCAATGGGATTAAATTTTTCGATTTTGTAATATATATATATATATATATATATATATATATATGTGGGTTTTTTTTATTCATAAAAAAAAAATTAGATGCGAAGAATTTGTTTCAATGAGAACATTTTTTAAGAACCGCATTTTAGCCGACGTTTTTTGAACACAATTTATATGAAATAGGACGTCGTAATTTTTTTTTTTTTTAATAGTTTTTCCACCCTTTAATGAGAATTTATTTGTGAGAGCATTTTTCGCTGAACACCCCACGCCTGCCGTGCCGGATGTATTGCTTGCGCTTCGTACGGATATCATTAACATTCATCCTACGCTCATTCCATATTTTCCATATATTCCAGACGAACAATGACACCGGCTGTGCGCGCGCGAGGGAATGATTTTTTTTATTGTGTTTTACGAATTCATCCATCTTTCCAGGAAGCTGCATCTACGCAGCTTTCATCCGCTTCCCGCGCGACTTCCTTTTCGTACCTGCAGTCTCATATTTTACTTATTTGCATTCCTAGATGCTACTTCATTAAAAAAATATATATATATATGAACCATTTTTATTCCTCGCGCAGTAAACTCTGTTTTCGTATAAAAAAGTTTAACCCGAAATAACGCAAAAAAAAAATACTGCGCAATGTATTTCGACCAATTTGTTCCAGGAACAATGCCCGAATTCATTAAAGAGCGTAAAAGAATATTTAGCGTTGTTTTTTATTTCCATTTTTTTTTTTTATACACCGTAGCTGGCATATTTCCAAGAGGAAAACGGGTCGCGTTTCTTTGCGCGAACCTTCCAATTTTCCGGGCACTGAATAACGATGCACGTCCGTCCGGGCAATGCACCCGCTGTTGTTCCCGGCTCGTGTTCCAGTTCGCAAAAGCTCACGTGCATGCGGAATCTACCAATCCGCCCCCCCCCCCCTCCTCATTCGTTTTTTACCCATTCACTCCGGCGCTATTAAAATTAATATTGCTCGGGTTGCGTAATTGTGTACCGTGAAGGTTCATTAATGAATTTACCTGTCGTCCGGTTGTCTCGCACGCTTCGTTTGCGCGGCCAATCTTCCCTCGCCTTTCTCATAAGGTACCATTAAAAAACGATCGTCATTTTTTTTTTTTTAAACGCTTACTTACAATTTTTTTGTAACTAAAAATAACGGTGATTAAATGTATTATTATTATTATTATTATATTTATTAATGACTTATTTGTTTATTTATAATTGTTTGGCCATCATAAACAATCTTCGCTCGAAGTATTCTCACAAAATATTCCTTCCCAATGATAAAATTTTCGTGAGCTGGAAAGCGCGCACTCGGTACCTTCGAGGCAGCGATCCGCTCGACGACAACACAAAAACGTAAACACGGCGAGCGCTGAGCGAGAGGCAGCGGTCAGCGCGAGGACGAGCACGCCGATACTCGAAATAATCGGCGATAATATTCTCACTCGAAAATCCCTTTATCTGAAATTCAACAATAATTATATATAGAGCCACTCGGTAAAACAATAATGCAACTCGATGATAGCAATATGCCCATTTCTATTAGCCATAGGAATATTTTCGCATATATATATTTTTTTTTTCTTAAAATTTCAGAGGTTTTATTTTACTTCACGGTGGTAACGCAGAAAATGATTGATGCAAATAAATAAATAAAAAAGTCCGTGCGGTTCGCGGTGCTTCCCGTTACTTTCAGGCCTTTTCACACTTTTTACATCCTCTTCATATTTTTATGTATATACAGTGTATCCGTTTGCGCTTCGCAATTTCCTGCGTCCCGAGAAAAATAACGATGGAAAGACGAGCGCCTGCACTCTGATCCTGACGCGATGAGGTTTCTCGGGAAAATGGAGTAAAAAAAAGAAGGTCCCTTGTCGGTGCGCGCGTCTCTACTTTGCATCCCCTGTACGTCGCACAACCGCGACCGGTATTTGCGCATAGCGAAAACCACGAGGACGTGTTACATTCATTTTTTTTCCTTCCTCTCCCTCGAACCTCCGCCGCCTTCCTCGCACGCCTGTCCGTCCCGTTTCGAAAATTTACATAGCATCCGTGAAACTTTGGTTCCCGCGGTTGAGCATCAGTTATATATGCATTTCGGAATCCAAACACACAAGGCAAAGCCACAGTACACTCGCAGTGAGGAATAGCATTAAAAAATATTTATATTTATATTTATATTTATATTTATATTTATGTTTATATTTACATCTATATCTATATCTATATCTATATCTATATCTATATCTATATCTATATCTATATCTATATCTATATCTATATCTATATCTATATCTATATTTATACCGTTTTTGCATTAGGTTTAAATACGCTTTCATGATCGTAAAAAAATGCACACGTGAATACACGGCTGGATCTACGTGCGCCTATATATACGCCATGTGTCGACGCAAAGAGGTTCAATTAAAGACCGAGGCCAGGAGTTCATCGGAGCGATCGTGCGCGCGCCACAACATTGTAAACCCCGTTGCGGCGATTCCACCTTGCCTCGGGTCACCGGTAATTGGAAAACCGCGTTCGAAACCTACGCTCTACCGATCCGACGCATCGATACCTATTTCGCTTCACTCTCCCGGCCGCCTTTCTATGTCTCGGATATTCTTTTGAACGTTTGAAGGAAACAGCTTTTCCATCAGTGAGTTAAAAAAAATGTGTGCAAAGGTTCGTATTCGAAAAATCAACTAAAAGCCATGCACTGGAATAATTAATTCAATGTTGCAATTGAACGTTTTTTTCATTCAGAAATTTTAACTCTGTTTTTACAAAAAATTTATGGACTCTAAAAATGATCGGGAAAAAATTAATCCGCACCATTTAATTGATTCTTTTTTTATTTTTTAGAAAAAGTTGAATAATTGGTGACGATAATAAAAAATAAAAATAATATTATTTCCTTGAAAATTCGACTTGAGATAGTGAGATGGAAAATATGAATAAAGAAAATCGGACGTGGACTTAAAACGCGGGTATGAATCTCTGTGTTTTATCAAGAACGAAACTGCTTCCTCGTCGCATCCGTTGTCTTGCAGGAGTTCCCGCGAGGTGGAACTCGTGATAACGAAGTTCCATGCTTTCAGCCTCCCTTGCCCTGTAATATTCTTGAACTTCCGCTTTCCAACGAGGAAACGTAATTTTGCCGGTCTCACTGGAGTTAGACACTTTTTCTGCGCATAGCGAATACCGCGGTACGAACATTATTGAGCTAGCAATAAATTCAGCAAAGAAAAATGTACATTTTTTTAAATACACTATAGAAAAAAAAACGAAACTACTTTTTAAAGAAATTCTTTACCCACTTTGTCACAATTTCGCTTAGCAATTTTCCCCAAATTAATGATTTACGATATTTATTTAAACAAAATAATAATAAATAAATGTATTTATTTTAAAAAATGAATAGTAAATAACAAATCATATATATTTATTGATCTATAAAACAACTATAAGAGGTAGATATAAAATTTTATTAATTCTCGGGAGATTTACAGTGTAAAGTCTTCGCACAAAGTTATTTTGCCTACGGCAAGGTTTTCACGGCAAAAAACCGGAGGTTTTGCCTACGGCTTTTTAACCCCTTTGTCGCAAAAAAAAAAAAAAAAAAAAAAAATGGAAGCTTTCCAAGGCACTTTGTTTCGCTTGAATGGTCAAATTTTCGTTTCTCACTCTTTCGCCCTATTCGGAGGTGAAGAACTGGAAGTCGGCTTTTCACGTCATCGCCAGTGGGTGCGTTTTTCGCGCTGCACCTTGAATCCGCCTTAAATTCCGATGTCCGTGTGCGCGGAGCTTTTGCACTGCCTCGCTGTTATTAAACGTCCGCAAAAACTCGTTTTTGTCAGCCGCTCGCCCGCGGTCGCGCAGCGAGCGGAACGGAACGAGAAAATTAGAGAAAAAAGAAATCACTCGAGAAGATTACGGTGTAATTTTATTTCAAATGTGTTACCCTGGCGTCAGAACGACGGGTAAATTTTTTACCCACAACGTCGTGAAAAGAGAAAAGTTATTAGGTGCAGAAAAATCTCTCACATGTTATATATTATTCCTAAATTCACTACCACCACTACTAACTTAAAAATATCTTACAAGTAACTTAAAGATATCTTACAAGTAACTTAAAAATATCTTACAAGTAACTTAAAAATACCTTAAAAATACCTTAAAAATAAACAATATACATGTGTAATACGAGATAACGGAGGAAGGCGTGGGGTAGAAAGCTCATCTCGGCGACGAGCGAGAATCCCCGAGTATCGGTTAGAAAGCAGGTTGGGCAGACATTGAAAGGGGGGGGGGGAGCAGCCACAGGCGAAATGTACGACGGGAAGAGGCGCGAGGATTGTGTGTGGATTTTAAGGAGAAGCGCGAGGTCAGGTCGATCGGCGGTGGCCACGACGGCGGCGCTCGGCCGGCGGCGCGGGGGGGAGGGGTGGGGGTAACATCGACGACGGAGACGGCTCGGGGAAGACCTTGACTCAGTGGCCGAGCGGTTGCGCGCATGCGCCGAGCGACCGGCGAGATCCTCGCCGACCCCGCGCTCCTGTTACTACTACGTACGCGTACGTTACGCCTTTTACTACTGTTGCCTCCTCTCCCCCCCCCCCCCCCGCCCCGCGGCATCCCGGTTATTCGCGACGGAGAGAGAGAACAGCTCGCGACCTGCATCTAGGACCGCGCTTCTCTCCCTCCGCCGGCGCCGGACGGATCAATCTTCATCTCGCGGCTATTTTCGGTGGATGTTTTTTGCATCCGGCAAAACGAAATTTGGCGACGCGTCGCAGGATCTCTGTCTCTCTCTCTCTCTATCTCTATGCCCTTGGGATGACATTGAAGCGTAATTGTTTCCCGGCGTTGAGGACAAAAACTGGGACTTTGTTGGGTGTGGAAAAAACAAAATATTGAAGATTGAAATTTTCGTATCGATTTGTCGTAAATGTTGATAATTGAGATTTGCGAATTGTTTCCTCACTAAAAGTGGTTATTGAAATTTTCGTATTTCTTTCTCATAGAAGTTGAAAATTGTATTTTTCATATCGATGTTTTTTTTTGTCACCAAAAACAAAGCTTTCTCTATGAGGAAGGAAAAAAAAGTTCTTTTCACCGAAAATACGTTACTTCCGGTTTGAGAATCTCATTTATCGTCGAGAACTGATGTTCCTTCCGACACGACGTCACTTCTGATTGGGAAATAAGATTTTCAAAGTGGAAGTGATGTATTTCTCCGGAAACATATATTTTCAATGCCATTAAATTAATTCACGATCCGACAATGAAACGACGAAATGTGTCATAAAAAAAAGATCTATGAGGAAGCAAAACATAATAGGTTATAAAATAAAAATAAAAAGTTAATTCCACATGCTATAATTTCGGACGGTTTTCATAGCACATAGAATGAATTTCGAAGATTGACGAAGAATGGTCGTTCGATAATCTAAATTTCAGGTTTCTAAATTTCTGCCAATACAATACAATACAATCCAACACAATACAACACAACACAACACAATACAATACAGTACAATACAATACAATACAATGCAATGCAATACAATACAATACAATACAATACAATATAAAAGTAAACTTGGTACGAAAGTTGGGACTATCAAAATAGTTTTCACTGCTCTTCTACTCCGCATCTTTCATTATGTTATGCGATGCCATAACTGTTGCTATATCTACGACTGCGGCACGAGCTTCTGTACGCAACCAATTAACGTACGAAGGTGAGATGTGACGGGGTCGCAGCAAAACGCGTTCAACACCGGCTCTACCCGGGCGAATATTTCACTCCGGGAGCTTTAACTGCGGCAGCGAAAACTCGGCGCTGGAGTTGATACGGGGGTTGCGAAGATGTGCATACAGCAGTGTACAGAAATGTGTACAGTGTTGTCCGTGCCGGCGACCGATGGTGTGCAGGCTGGGTCGCAGCCGACACTCCGATCGAACCCGAAGACGCGGATTTAGCTCGCGTCGGACTCGGCCGGAAGGGGTACTGTTGACCGTCTGACCTAAACCTGACCATTCTACTGACTCTTCTTGTGTTCTCTTGTTATTTTACGTACTGCGTTATGTTTATTTCATTTTATTCTTATGCGGTTCGTCTCAGTTTATTTTATTATTATTTTGTATTTTTCTTTTAACTATTGAGATTTCGGTTTATTTTCTTGTTTTATTTTTATGCGGTTCAAGTTCAGTGCGTGCACTTTCAGAAATGTCGGTTGAAAATTAATGAACGGTATTGGGGAAGCTTCTGTTTCTGAAATTTCGAAGACATGTGCTTTGCGATTTCGCAGTAAAATTTTTATTTTTAAGCAACATTTTTGTAAACTTTCGGCAACAGAGTTTTAATCTTAACATCTAGTATTTTTATTCTACATAAAAAATGAAAATTGATGTTCAATTAATGTAAGCAATGTGATCAAACTTCAAGTTCCAGCACATCAAATTTACAATTTACTTGTACAGCGTGTCAACGTGTTTTTTTTTTTGTATCCATTCGGTATGAACAAGTATGAATAAAAGTAAAAAAATAAAATCTCATTCATATAAAAGAAATCGAAAAACTACCAATCAATGTACTTTAACTACAAGAACTATTTCCCATTTTCAGTATCTTCAACAAATGTCCCAACTCCGCCAGTCTGCATAAAAACTTCCACTCCGCTATTCAAATTGAATTTTTTTTTAACAGTAAAAAAAAAAAAAAAAAGAAAAAAAAAGGCTTAACAGTTAAAGGTACAGTCGCGGCCTGAAAAAGGCCAGCATTTCATATCGGATCGAATAATGGGTTATCTGTTGAATTTTGAATGTGACATCTGACCTTTCGTCGTCGCCCCCCCCTCTTTTCCCCCTCGCTACTACATACGTAATAATTATTGATTACGTCACCCCTTGAGCGCACACCAACTCGTCCGGGTGGGGGGGAAGGGGGGGGCAAGGTCTTTCGGGGTGCATACAGGTGACGCCGACCTCCCCCCCCCTCCCCCCTCCACCCCCCCCCCCCGCCTGTCCTCGATGCCGACGCACACTTACTTTCAACCCCATTCTCATGCATCCCCGACACCCCTTCAACCCCCTTTCCGTGCCTGCCCGCGTGTGTACGTGCAGCCTGAACTTGGTAACACGAAGACAGGGTCGAGCGTTCGATAAACGAGAGGGCAAGGGGGGGGGGAGCTGGAGACAGCCGAGAGGGGCGGATCATAGGGATTCCAGTGGCAATCCGGATGGCGAAATAGTGGCAAACTATTTCGAAGAGAAAAAAAGGCGGAGACAAGTAAATTGAAGAGGTTTTGTTACTGGGCAGCGAGGTTGTCAAGTTATGGGGGGGGGGGGATTTTTTATTTTTATTAAAAAATTATGATTTCTAGTGCATAAAATCGAGATTTTTTATGGGTGACTGTACTTTGGGCCCGAAAAGGCCAGCGGATTTGTGTTCAGCGGAAAAAAATTAAGTCGAAGTAGGCGGCAGTTCTTTTTTAAAATAGAAAAAAAAATTTCGTCAAAAAATTGCGAGGCTTTTTTTTTAGAGTCCATTTTTTTGGGTTTTTCAACGCCCTTGAACGGCACGATAAAACGTCACCAAAACTTCGGACAAGGCTCGATTTTTATTTGAACAAAACAAATACAATTTTTGTTATTGAAATTGAATTCAATTATTTAAACTAAATTCAATTATTTAAATTAAATTCGATTATTTGAATTAAATTCAATTATTTAAATGAAATATTTGTAAAAAAAATTAATTGACTTGAGTTTAAGAAAAAGAACATTTGTAAAGCGTCTGGTCGATTGAAAGGAAAGTGCCGTGGCTGGAAATTGAGGGGTCGAAGAACGAGGCATGTGAGTGACATATCAGTCGCGTCTTCTATAGGCCCCCTGTATGGACATGCCATTTCCAACTTGACTACGTGAAGAGTCCTATTTTCGTCGTCCGTTGCCGATTCCACGGCCCGAACCGATAGGTCTCGTTCCTGCATGCCTAAACAACTTCACGTGGCACTCTCTCACGATTACGTAACGGTGTTGTTTCCAGGCGGGACTATGAAAAGCCGCGAATACATCCTTCCGACCCCTGACCTTATTGTTGCAATATCTTTTTTTACTGTCACTGATCGAAACTTTCGTCTGGTTATCTTAATTCTGCTATTTTTCTCGTTGTATCGTCGCAATATTTTTTTTATTGCCATTGAAACTTCAGCTCGGTTGACTCAATTTTGGAATCTTTTTAATTTTTTAGTTGCAATATTTTTTTTATTGCCAATTTTTTATTACCAGAACAATCAAAAATTTTTTTGTCGTTTCCACTAATTTGCTTCAACTTTCGTTGAAAAGTTTTCTCGACCATTAGTTGTTCGGACGGTTCGATCGATTGAACCTAATTGGCCGGGTTGGCTCATCGGTCATATTTTGCTGCGCACTTTGGACTTTTATTCGCCACGCTTTTTCCAGTCGATTGAATGCCGCGAATGGGGAAACCGTTGATTGGCGAAAGTGTAAGAAAATTGGCTTCGGTTTTCAATATAATATCTCGGGCATCGAATTTCGATGTGACTTGGAATAGCGCCAGCGCTCGGTGTAATCTATCGGAAGCCTTGCGCTGAAGGGTCAGATTGGCCGGAAGGACAATTTCGACGGCAGATATAGATATAACGAATCTGGAAAGACTGCCGGTCAGACGGACGGATATTCGAAGACACTTCGCTAACACGTGTCTTGTTGACCTCAGCTTCGAACATTCTTTTTCGGGGTCTCACAGACCCCGTTTTCTTATTGCGGTGCATTAAATTTTTCATGGAAAATTATTGAAATAAAAACGATATTAAAATAGACCGAAAAAGTTGTCGAAACAAAAATTTTTTAACATTTTATGATCAATGTTTCTACAAATCTTGAAAAACTATTCCAATGAAAGATTTTTCCATATTTCAATTGTTTTCATAAATTTGTCCAATATCCACAATTACGACTTGGTACTTATTTTTTTTTTCATGGAAATAATCTTGCCCAAAGTTTTGGTCCCAACGCTACTTCGGGATTATTTTTCGGCCCAATGGAAAGCGACCATTGCGCAGTCCCTGATCGCCCACACCCGTTACATGCACTTTCCGGCAACGTGCACTGTCGCGCAGTGTTACAGGTAAAGCGAGAAGAGGCTTTGCCGCGCCGTTATGCAAAGAGGCACGAAACTCTTCTTATTCCATTTTATTTCAAGGAGTACCGCGGTCCACCCTCTCGATCGTCTCGGGGACATTAGAGAGCCGTCGCGCGGTTCCTCTCTTCTCGCTCCCTTTCTTCTCCGTTTATATTCCAACCCCCCCCCCCCCCCCCCCCCCCCCCCCCCCGATATATCGATTGGGGTTGTGTCCTCGTGTTATTTCGTGCCTATTCTGTAAGCGAATAAAGAGAGAAGAGGCCTTGGATGCCTCTCGCCTTGACTGCTTGTGCGCCGCGGAACCCTCCAAAGATGCCTCTGTTTCTGCTGAGAGTGATGGAAAAATGTGATCGAGAGGCTGAGGAACCTTTTTTTTATTCGCCGCCCAACTTTGTTTCCTTTGGCATTGAAATCGTTTCGATATTTCGGTAGCAATTTCTGAGAAAAAAAATAAATTAATTTCTGTTCCAGAAACCAAACGAGATGTGAGCTGTAGAGGGAGAGTTCAGATGCCCAACAAGGCACGGCCTCGTCGTGAGTGGTCTTCCAAATCCCCTATCGATGTATTGTGAGTATACGATCATTGGGATTGAGACGAAAAAAAAAATGGAAAATTATAGAATGTTTAATTGCAATAAGGAATAATGATTAGTCGGGAAAATGTCGGCAGGCATGATTGTAGGCGATTTAGGATTCCGTGCCGGCCACTTAGGCGCTTCCATGCATTGGCGTGCGCGAATGTACAGAGTTTCGCATAATCATCATTGTATGGAACTGTAGATTTAGGGAAATAAGTTAAAGTTTTTTTTTACCGTGCCGCGTTGGTACGCGATGTTCTTTTTTTATCGTCGCGAACCACGCTATGGAAACTCAGAGCAGAGTAGCTTCACAGAACCAGATAGCACTGCATCGTTTTGTAAGCATTTGAGATACGAAATTCCTGCCTACTTATTGTTTTGATTGGTTCGTGTCAGGGCGCTGTTTAGAATCTTGTCGCTGTCGGATCTTTCCTTCAGTCGTATTTTGTTTTTGTTGTTGTATTTTTATATGATTCTGGTAGTGCGATGGAATTCCCTTGTCTTGATTATCTCCTACCATGGCAGAAAACCATCTCCAACTATTCTAGCTAGCTACTTGATTGGAGTTAATGAAAAGACTAACGTACAACTGAGTCATCAAACAATCTGAATCTCCTGAAACTTCAACTGTGACCAGAGTAGCTCGAGAATGGAGAACATAGTGATGTTTGCGGAATGTTCAACCAGAAGTCCTTCTTGGGAATCCTGATCATCCGGATGCAAGAATCTGAGGCCCAAAATCAAATCCCTAACTCTGCAGATAGGCGTTCCATGAATGACCCTGTAAGAGGGGAATGATAGGAAAGAAAAGCATTTCATATTCCACCACGTATTACGATGTGGCGTTGGAATCGTTGGAGTCCTGATCATTTGATTCCAAGAATCTGCTTTCTGAAATCAAATACCCAACTCTACGAACACGCGCTCCGTGAATGAGCGCAAAATGATAGGAAAGAGGACCCATGACACGAAAGACTACCAATTGACTTTGCCCTATTTGGCCAGTTGGAATCCTCACAATTCGGTTGCAAGATCCAGATTTCCAAAATCAAATGTCCACCTTTACGAATAAATGTCTTGTAAATGATGCTATGTGAGAGGAATGTTAGGAAAGACTAGCATTTCACATTTGACTTTGTGCTACCATCTGGCAAGTTGGAATCCTGATTAGCCGGTAGCAAAAGCCGGTTTCCTAAAATCAGCTCCTCTACGGATAAACGCCCCGCCAATGATCCAGCACGTTGAGAACTCGGAAGCATGATGGGAAATAGCATTTCACATTCGACTTTGCGTTACGATTTTGCCGGTCGGAATAACCGATTGTTTTGATTATGTATACCGTGCCACGGGGCACTTGGCGCTAATCAAACTCGCGGCGGGGCCCGCGTGCTACGTGTAATTAACTAATTAAAGTTTCTGTTCGAAGCTGGTGGATGGGTAGCGGTTGGGACGGCACGAGCCCAAGCGAGGAAGCGGTTGTTCTCGGAGCCATGGTTGAGGAGAAGCATCGCTTTCGCTGGGTCAGGTGGAAAGGTTTGCCGGAATAAGGTTCTTGCGCAGCTTTCCTCGCACCGCTGCTTCACTTGGCCCGCCACACTCGTCCGCCGGATAACCTCTTCAATTTTAACGCAACGGACATGGCGGCCAGTCACGAACCTGACACAGCCGATGCATCACTTCCGTTCCCGCTGGAACACCCGCCCCAACCGGCCATTCGCGTTCGCGCCTAACCCGCTGGGCGAACGTACCCAATACCGTTTTAGGACCTTCATCGCGGACACGTGGAAAAAGTATTACCCAACTGATAAATCGTGAGGGTTCCTCATCGTCGATGCCCTTGCCATCTCTTTTTTACCGCCCAGTCCTCAACGGGGCGTCGGATCTGCGAAGGGGATGATGGGGGGCGATGATGAAGGGCGAAATTGGCTTCAATGCGGTGGTGAAGATTAACGGCGCCATAGAAGCCAGGCTAATAATGTAGTCACATCGTCTAACGATTTCGCGGTCGAATTTGTGAGCGGGAGGAATTGGAGATTCTCCTTTCGGGAATCAGTTTTCTGAATCCTTATCAACAGGATTCTGAACGACTATTCTGATTTCCAAGGTTCTATTGAGAGTGGAAAGAGTAAACACGTTGGACCAATTGAGCTGATGTTGGGTCTTTTCCTGAATGGTGTAGATCTCACAATGGTTGAAATCGCCAGGATTCGTTAGGTTGATCATGCTCCCTTACACCTAGTAGGGTGGTGTTGAGTCTTTTCCTAAATGGTTGAGATCTCAGTGTTTGAAATTGCTAGGATTCATTAGGCTGGTCATGCTTCCTTAAACCTACTGGGGTGTCGTTGGGTCTTTTCCTGAATAGTTGGGGTCTCAGGACGTTTGAATTAGTCAGGATCCATTAGGTCCATCATGCTTCGTTGAGTCTTCACGGTCCTCCCTGGTGGGAGTTTTAGCGCCCTGACGGATTCCAACGCACCGAGCCATTCCTGACTTCGATACCAAAGTATCGTGAACAATTGTTTTTGCTTCTAAAATGCAGGCAAAATGGTCGGGGAAGAAACGAAAGGATCCTGGTTCACACTATATGTGAACCGTCTGGAACGCCGATGAAATTGAAACGGTGTTCGTTGGCCGTCTCGAGCGATCTTCAAAGGCCAACCACTCCGCGCGGGCGGGCCGAATAAATAGCTGGCCGGTCGCCAAAACGTTTCCGTAAACAGGGGCGGGGGGCATTAAACTCGCGTGTAGTTTTACTATCCTCAACATTGGGGGGCTCCATCGCGGAGCCCAACTTTCAACGAGACACTTCAGCGCTTCATTCACAGTGCAATGCCAGCTGCGGTTCCGAAGCGCTGAAGGCATCCGGCACAATTTTGTTGCATGTCTTTGTTCATTCTGGTTTTTTTCCTGATGTTCTAATTTGGCGATCACGCTGCGATGGGTGTGCACCGATTGAAATGCGGTTGATGGCTCATTTTAGGATGTCGGGAGTGAAGGCCTCGTTGGCAAGCGGGAGATCTTCACTGTGGTGCCAAATACGTTTGATCCAACAGGAGGGTTCTTTGAGGCAATGTGAGACGCCTTCCTCATCGCTCGAACGTGTACCTAATTAATTTCATGCCTGCTGACTATTTTCGGTTGAGAGAAAGTTGGTACATGAAGGGGACATCAATGTAGGTTCTTGGGTGAACTTGCTTTTGAAGGTGAATGGTCGGCATGTTTAAGAAAATTGATTGCAGCCTTCATTACCGACCGTGGTATTTCACATGCTCTTGCAGTTGCCTTTCTTTTCGATCCAAACATCTTTGCCTATTCGATATGGCCACTGTTGTTATTCCGGGAGAATGATCGTCACGAAACGCAAGCAGATTCTTCAGGACGAGGCCCAGCTCGAGTTCTTCTTCTATGCGACTGTCTTATCCGTCCGAGATTCCGCGAAAGCCCCGGCGAAAAGTTGGCGAAGAGGCATGCGGGTTGACTTATCGTCACGGCGCAAGAGCAGCGCAAAGTTTCTCATATAAGGGGCAAACTGGGATGGCTACAAGTTGCGGTGCTCGCAGGTGACTTTAGTGGAGCGGAGGCGTTAGGGCTCTGATGCACTGAACGTGCTCTATCTGGACACTTCGCGTATCATCTTACCGGAACTTTGGGACAATGTGGGGTCTTGAGAAATTGGAAAAAGTCGTGACTCCAGAGAAATCAGGGTTTCAGAGATGTTTTCGTACTTTGGGCAGTTAAAAGTCTCGATGTTGCGTGGATGCTCAAACTTCGTTGATGGAGCATCGCTTTGTGGATGGCTTCGTGGATCCCAGCTGGGAGTGAAACCCAGACCCACTTCGCGCCAGCCGAAGATCCTCTTCACTGGGAAAAACATGAACTAAATCACAGAAGAAGAAACCGGTACAGAAAATTCCTGCAGTATATTATGACTGGTGATGGATAGCCTCAGGAAAACCTGGGCTGGAAAACTACCCTGGGAGAATTTGGGAAAGAAAGTTTTGATCAAAAACACGGGAAAAACCCACTCTAAGATTCCTAAAATACATGATGATGAATAGCCTCAAGAAGACCTGAGCTGATGCGGAAAATCATGGAAACTTGGAAAATTACCCTGGTAGAATTTGAGAAAGAAAATGATGAACAAAAACAGGAAAGAATAACTTTAAGGGTTCCTAAAGTGCATGATGATTAATAGCCTCAGGAAAACCTGGGCTGATGCGGGTAATCACAGAAACTTGGAAAACTACCCTGGGAGAATTTGGGAAAGAAAGTTTTGATCAAAAACACGGGAAAAACCCACTCTAAGATTCCTAAAATACATGATGATGAATAGCCTCAAGAAAACCTGAGCTGATGCGGAAAATCATGGAAACTTGGAAAATCACCCTGGGAGCATCTGAGAAAGAAAGTGATGAACAAAAACAGGAAAGAATAACTTTAAGGGTTCCTAAAGTGCATGATGATGAATAGCCTCAGGAAAACCTGGGCTGATGCGGAAAATCATGGAAACTTGGAAAATCACCCTGGGAGCATCTGAGAAAGAAAATGATGAACAAAAACAGGAAAGAATAACTTTAAGGGTTCCTAAAGTGCATGATGATGAATAGCCTCAGGAAAACCTGGGCTGATGCATAAAATCACAGAGACTTGGAAAACCGTCCTGGGAGAAGCCAGGAAACCACTTAACGGTCATAACGCATCGGGTTGTGCGCACAGGCAAGGACAGTCCTTCGCGGACACGCAGGGAATGACGAAGAGACGGACGAATACGTTGCCGGCGGTACCGACAGTCCTGAGAACTTTGGTATATCATGAAAACGGTAGGCAGCACGCCATCGTGCGAATTCACGTGATGCTAATGAGCCCCCGAGTCTCGAAGAGCTCCGCCGCCGGGCTCGGTGAATAATAAGACGAACTTTCCGAGCACTGCGATTAACAATCGGCTTGTTCTGCTCCCGCTATTTTCACCACGACTCGCTACTGCCTACTTACTACATCTACCTCGTACCGTCTCCACTTCTTTTTCCCCCGTCTCATACTGACGTACCGAGTCACAACGGCATAAGCCGCTTTCGTGGAAGGAAACTCTTTCACCTTTCAACGTTAGGCACGACATCCTCGCTTCCATATCTTTTTCTTTCTTGCACGTCGCTGGTATTTTAGATGCACCACACTTTAATATCTCATACCGTTAGTTACGAGTTTGTTCGTGCAGCACTTCATCTCTGGTCGGAATAAAGGAAGCCGTCCCCTGATACATCATTCTTGTATAAATTAACACCGGAATTACACGAAGCTCTATCATGACTTTCGCCAAGCTAATTGAATTTCTGGGACCAACTTTTATTCATTTTTTTAAATAAAAAAATACCACATTTTTATTTGTTTCGCCACTTTAGGCGGGAAGTTGAAAATGTTTAAACCGGAAGTGATATCGTGCATGAAAATTTGATGTTTTCTTCCGCGACCTCACTTCCGGTCGGAGATTAAAATTCCCAAACCGAAAGTGGCGTACATTAAAATTTGGAATTTTTATCCGCGGTGTTAGTTCTGGCCGAAAATTGAAACTTCCAAACCGGAAGTGACGTAAAAATTTGAAAATTTTCTCCGTTACGTCACTTCTGGTACAAGACTAAAGCATCCAAACCGGAAGTGACGAATAGAAAAAATTTGAAATTTTTTGTCTCCGTCCCGAAAATCTGATCCGGTGTCTCCGGTTGAGCGGGAGCGTCCGATTTGAGATCTCATTTCCAATTGAATAATCCAACCGATGATCTGTCTCAGGTTACTCAACGATTTTGCCTCTGTGTTTCAGGTGGATGCCCCGCTCCGCCATGAGGCCTGCCGATGTTGGCGACTCTTCGGACTGTATCCTGGTCGTCGGTGTTTCCCGGCCGAAGATGGCCGCCGCGTTTCTGTCGGTCGCCCTCGTGTCGCTGTTCCTCACCTTTCACATACTGTACGACAGCGCCGTCTACAGTCTTCACGCCGCTTCCGGCGTCGAGGGACGCGCAATGGAACAACTCGTCACGCGCGTCAGGTCGACACCGCCGCTGCTCCTCTCCGGCAAGGTCCACTTCTCGAGGACGAATCGTCATCTGCCCCAAGCGATTATCGTCGGTGTGAGGAAGTGCGGCACGCGGGCTCTCCTGGAGATGCTCTTCCTACATCCGCAGATTCAGAAAGCCGCCGGCGAGGTGCACTTCTTCGACCGCGACGACAACTACGGCAAGGGACTCGAATGGTACCGGCGCAAAATGCCTTACTCGTTCAAGGGCCAACTCACCATCGAGAAGAGCCCCAGCTACTTCGTCACACCCGAGGTGGGACATTTTTACGATAAAAAAAAAATTGCATATATGCGCTCATTTATTTTCATAATTTATGTAGTTAAAAAAAGAAAAATATTCCACAATACAAATTTAATAAAATCCAATTTTAATATTTCATTATTTACATAAAAGAATTTTTAAACAAATATAAATTGCAAAAAAAAATAATATACTTACATTAGTTTTACGGATACTTTGTATATAAGAGTCAATCCGATCGAGGCCAATAACGTCCGTAATATTTTCAGGTCCCGGAGCGCATACGCGCGATGAACTCCAGTGTGAAGCTGCTGCTGATAGTCCGCGAGCCGGTGACGCGAGCGATATCGGACTACACACAGCTGAGGACTCACGCGGCGTCGACGGCGTCGACGCCGACGATGGAGAACGGAATTCCATCTGGTCAGCCGACCGCGAAAACGTCATCGGCGTCGTCGTCCACCGTCGGCCGCGAGCCGACTAAGAGCTTCGAGGAGCTGGTGATGCGTCCTGACGGCAGCATCAATGAGTCCTACAGGCCGATCGCGATATCGCTCTACCACACGTACATGCATCGCTGGCTCGAGGTATTCTCGCGCGATCAAATCCTGGTCGTCAACGGCGATCAGCTCATCGAGGATCCCGTGCCGCAGCTTCGACGAATCGAGAGCTTCCTCGGCCTGGAGCCGCGAATAGGAAGGCACAACTTCTACTTCAACCACACCAAGGGATTCTACTGTCTGAGGAACGACACAGCGGAAAAATGCCTCCGGGAGAGCAAGGGCCGAAGACATCCAAGGGTAAGTCCAGTCGTCGTAACGAAGCTGAGGAAATTCTTCAACGAGCACAATCAGCGATTCTACGAGCTCGTCGGCGAGGATCTCGGCTGGCCGGAGGAGTAGTGGATTAGCGAATCTATCTATCTTCTTCTTCTTCTTCTTCTACTACTACGTCTTGTTATCGTTACAACTATAGTTCTAGAATCTACTTCGTGATCTTTTTGGTTCTCGTCTTCTTCGTGGTCTTCTTAGGATTACTCATCTTCCATCTAGATTTTTACAGGTCGCGTGAGCTTTCGATCGGAAAATGCTGGCGATACGTCAATCGTCGCCAAAGATTCGCGGAGGTTTATGATTGATAAACCGTTCGATTGGTAAAACGGATTCATTGATCAGATCCGGTGTTGCGTTCATCCAATGAGAGCGAGAATCCGATGCATCTGGACCGAGAAAAGATCAGGCGATTCGAACCGCACCGGAAATCGGACTCAAAGAGCCACGGAATCAACACTCATCCATTCGAAAAAAAACTCACTATTGTTCCTAACGAATCCGTTATATGATTCGTGACTATACATTTCATTCGCTTCATGGAAATCAGTCGAGCACAATCCACGGTCACACCGGATCATCCGACCGCACGCAGATCAGCAGGAACGAAAGAAATTTGCCTTTGATGATTTGATTCGACCCAATCGATTCGATGGATGATTGCGAATCATCAGATTTCCACGTTGGAAAGAGATATAAGAAAAATCGCAGTGAGACGCAACAGCTTTGCCACGAAACGACGAGGATTTCACCGGTTTCATACGAAAGGTGTTTCGTCGATGCCAGACAACAGGCTTCGCTTGGGATTGCGAAATGGAGAAATTACTGGATTAAATGGGCACCGACGTGACTCCGCGGTCAGCAAGTTCGTCGTCCTGTCCTCTCGCTATGTTTCCGCCGGTGTATCTCCGGGGACGAACTCGCATTCGGTCTTTACGAGGAGGATGCATTTGGCTCTCCTTGCGCCGTGCGCACAGGGATGGTCCAGAGACCGCGGTACCTCGGGTGGATTGACCCGAGGCGCGCGAAACTAGCGAATGCACTCTGCACGAATATAACTCTACGGAAGGCACTCCACATGAGTCATACCCAACTCGTTGATGACGGGACAGGCGAAGGGAAATTTAACTCGCTCGATGCATGGATTCGAAGAGGAAACCGCTTGATAGTCGCCGAGGAGGCTTTCGACCCTACTTTCCACCTACGACTCGCTGGAAATTTGATTCGACACTCAGGGCGATGTGGATGCGTTGGACCAAAACTGGTCCTGGGAAGAGTTCTGGGCGCAATGAGGCAAAACATCGCATTCCGGTAGACAGGAATACGTGAAAATCGGTGATTCGCTGATTGACTTGATCAAGCCCAAGGACACTCAACGAAGCAAACGTTTCATACAATCGGCGAATCATCGTTGCAAAAGGATTGAAGCGTTTGATGCCGGATCGCTCGTCCTGTTTGCAAATCTTGAATAGAGTAAATTGATAGGAATCCATGGAAATCACTGATTGCCTGATCGATTCAATCAAGTTCAAAGGCACTCAATAAATCAAACGTTCTTTACAATCAACCAATCATCGTTGCAAAAGGATCGAAGGATTTCATATTGGATCGCCGCCGTCCTGATTGGAAATCTGGAACAGAGTAACTTGATACGAATCCAAGAAAATCTGATTCTCTCATCGACTAATCAAGCCCAAAGACACTCAATAGATCAAACGGTGATTACAATCGACCAATCATCGTTGCAAAAGGATTCAGGGAAGCTCCACATATCCCTGTTATGCAATCTGGACAATCTTGGAGAGATTCACACCACACGTAATCTGATGATTCCGAACAATTTCCATCATCAGCTTTACCCTCGAAACCCCAAAAACCGTTCAGTAGCCGATGACGAATCAGCGGGAACTAAACGGTCATTCTGCCGCAATGCTCCAAACTCATGATTCAGCCCAATCAATTTTTATCGAGCTGCAGTTACAGACCATCATTGAATCAGGTTTTCACTATCGGGGGACGAGGAAAAGCCTGCACAAAACTGCGTCGACGTGTCGAATGCGCCCGAGGGTATTTGCGAAATCCCATGGAATGCGCATCAATCCATTAGTGGCGATTAGAATTCGGGGGGACACGTCGGCGAATGACGGATCGATGCGTCGAAACGACACCGAGCGAAGCAGCGCGTATCCGGTACGACAATCCATCGAATCATGTTTTTTTTTTTTCATCAAAAACTCTGCTGGGACATTGAAACAAACGGAAGAGTCGACGAAGCTGCGAACAGTCGTCGGTGCGCAGGTCGCGCTATGCTGACTCGAGCTGGAAAGCCATCCAAAGTACCCAACGCGATTCAATTATTTGCTTTGAAGTGCGAAATCAACGGAGCCAATCACCCTGACGAGCAAGCTTCCTTCGCGCGCAACGCTCCGAGCTACGGTATCTGACTCTGATTTCCACGACGAAGAACAAGACACTGAGGGAAGAAAATATGAAAAAAAATAGTTGAATTAAATCAACGAAAAATCATTGAGTCAAATGAAATTAACCGAAGAATAAATAATTTAAAAAATAAATAAAAATAGTTAAAATTAGACCAACGAAAGATCGTTGAATCAAATAAAACAACCCAAATAAAAATAATAATGAAATAATTGAATCAAATAGAATTACCCGGAGAATGAATAATAAAAAAAAAATCTCGGATACAAAAATGAAGACGAAGGAAGAAGGGACGTCGATAAAAATAATCCGGGAGCGGCTTCGATCGTAACTCTCCATCCGCGATTTTTTATTAAGCCCGCAGCGACGCCATCCGCGACTGCAGCTGCTTCCGTCGAATGCTCGCGCGACTGGCGATAAATCTTGATAAGCGTAAACACAGATACACGAAAAAAAAAAAATACACACACACAGGCACTCGTTCATGAAAAACACGAATTAAAAATGAAAACACTGAAAACACAACAGTAACGCCGGCCAAATAGGATGCGGGTCTGGAAGACCGGGTAGGATACTATATACAACGGTTGTATATAGTTAATGTTATAATACAAAGTATATCGTAAGGTATAAACAGTATGATAATGAGTAAAAAAAAAAGAAAAAAAATACGATGAAGATAAACCACACTCTGGGCCCGCGTCGCAATGGATCACATTGGTCCGCGATTTTGAAATACTATATACATAGGCAGTCGTAGGGATCCAAGATACTTTCGAGAGAGAGAGAGAGAGAGAGAGAGAGAGAGAGAGAGAGAGAGAGAGAGAGAGAAAAAGAGAAAGAGATCGCGAGAGAGAGAGATAAGAAAAAAAAATGAAACAGAGAAATATGAAAATAATTTAATATTTTTATAATCCACATTGGAAGTTGTTATATCGTTCGTTGTAAGATAAAATAATAATCGTAGTGACGGTGACAAAGCGTCGTCACAGTTTGCCCACTGTCGGTCTATTATATTCTAACATATATATATATACATATATGTGCATATTTATATCGATTAATTGCGATGTCGTTGATTTTGTGATAGACAGTTTTATTGATGCCTTCGGTAATTTCGTTGGGGGGTGTCGCGATGTTCGGTTTGTTCGGGCGTTGAACGCTTAAATGTAGATAGCACGGATACGGATATATCGTTTCGCCGTAGTGCGATAGATGTTTATAGATGTTTGCTTGTTTGACCGGCAAACAAGTGTTGGATTGTTCGCAAACGGGAGTCAACTGGGCGATCGAGTCTATGCTGTTCGCTCGGGTTCTGCGTACATTATACTTTGCTCTATACTCCAAGTACTCAGAGTACTAAAAAAGAAGAACATTGAAAATTAAAATTGAAAAAGGGTCCAGATTGTTAGGATGAAATTTTATTGTTTAAATGATCGATTTAAATGCCACTATCTTCTTTATCGACAGAGTTTCCCCTACATGAAGCCCAATTACAGAAAATTATTTTCACTGAAGCTTCGCTAGTTCAAGTAAATTACATTAAGAACCAATGAAAGAATATCAATTCTCACGATTACATTTTCTTAATTTTTCTTAATTTTCGTAATTTACTTTACGCACGCTGAACAGTGCGTAAAGCACTTCACGCACGCTGAACAGTGCGTAAAGTACTTCACGCACGCCAAAGAGTGCGTAAAATCGGACCGATGTGCGCACGCGCCGGTTATTTATAGTACAGGTGGCTATAAAGCGCCACTTTCGCCACTCTCGGCAGGCACGAAAAGTAACACTTTCAATGCATGCGTTACAAAAAGTGTATTTGCATAATTGCCCGATCGATTCGTAAAGTAGTTTAGGAAACAACTTGTAACAACATATCGGTAGAAGAGCCGCGCGTCGTCGCCGGTGTCGACGATGTGTGCGACCAAATATGAGCCTGCAAACACGGGAGTGTTCGCGCTTTCCTCCATCCGGTGGTCGATCGCCTCGACGGGATTCTCCCTGTCTATCGGGGGTTGGCAAGCTGTGGCAACCTGAGCAGGGCAAACAACTCGAACCGTTAACGGCGCGACACCTGATAGCCTTCCGCACTCGAACTGCCTGCTCTTCGATACCTCGAACCGTCGAAAGACAAATCTGGTTATTAAATTATATCGTCGAATCAAAATCGAAGAAATGTTTAAGTTATTTAACTTAATTTATATATTTAAATTATATTCAGCTTTTCGTTATCGGACACCGAAACAGAAAGTCGCAAATCGGAATCTTTATTTTTAAACATATCAATTTCGTCACAAAATTTACAAAACAAATATTGGCAGGTTTGTTTTATATAATACATTTTTTTAATGTTCACAACCGGAACTGGTTATCGAATTCCGGTAAAATGTATTCATTTTTTAATTAAACTTTTAAATTACTTTTGTTAAAATTTTTTTTTTAATCGAAATTGTTGTCTTTTTGAAAAAGTCGTTTTTTCTCGAGATGTTGCAAATATGCTACGTTGGCCGTTGGAGGTTTCAAAAAAAGTTCCACGAGGGGTCAAAATTTGGACAATGAACTTTTCCCCGAGGAAAAAAGCTCTCCCGGTGGATCGTACAGACGAACCGGGGGAGGAGGGGCGGGGGGGATCGTAAAAAGTATATTCGGTAGCCGGGACTTCCGGTACACAGGGATTTGTCGGTACACACGCAGATTCACTGCTGCTTCCCGTGTCCATGAATTTGTGCCATTCTCTATTGGCAATCCTAATATTTGCTCGTACCTTTGTCAATATCCTCGCTCCCGGGCCGTGCGATATACTTTATCGTGTCGATGCAAAGGACGTCACTCGCGCTTGCCCAGTTATACAAAACTCTGCACACAACTCCTCCAGGAAAAAAGATAAATAAAAATGGAACATGCACAAAAACGGGTGTTAAAAAAAAAAAAAAATAAAAATAAGGCGCAATTAAATTCGCGCATGGCTTTCTCCTAAAAAAAAGAAAACGACAACAAAATGCAATAAAACAAATGCGAAATTCACCCCAAAAACCGAGTAGGCATTATCGTGAATACAATGACCCGAAGAATAAAAAAAATTAATCAATAAAATAATGGACAATGACACTATTTACAATCACTTTGCAATACCAATCATAAAAATGGTACCAATCGTGTGGCGAGAAGAAAAAGTAAAAAAAAAAATCGTAAATCAATCAAGATCAATCATACTTATGGAATTATCACCGTAATCAAAGAGGGGCGAAAATTTAGCATATCGCACAAAAGCAAAAAGAAAAAAAATATATAAATATATATTTTTTTTTACCTAAAATATATTTAATTTGCAACGATGATTCGATTCTCGTGAGCAATCATTCGATGCGTTGATAATATGCTTTATCTATTTACAGTAAATATTTATTACAGATATAAAAAATATATATATTAATGATTAATTGATAGCGGATTATGGAAGAAGAAGAAAGTCAAAAATAATGATAGAGAGACAGATGGGCAAACTGTGTCGACAAACCGGTCGAAAAAAAAAAGAAAAGAAATTGATCGAAAATTCGACGCTCGGACTCGAAGGCACCAACGAAAGACTTTATCGCCTTTATCGCAATAGCGATGATGGAAAAAAAGTGCGGCGTCGAGTTAAATAAGCTTTCAATGTATCGCTTCGTCTAGGATAATTGAATTAACGCTCGGACGCAAATTCGGCGCCCGGGTCGACTCGTAGAGATAAGAAAAAAAAACCACAGAAAATCTTAATTTTAGGGATGAAAGGGTGAAAGTGATCGTGACGAATTTTAAGTCACAGAGAAACGTCTACATATCAGACAAATCGTTACATATCAGAAAGTAATCGATACATATCAGAATGTGATAAATTTATTCGCTACGAAACAGAAAAAACAACGTAGCGTTAACAACGATCGAAGCAAGAATACTTTAAGCTCGTTACGATAATTGTGTAAGTAATATTCAGTAAAATATTGAAATCTTCGGTCCGAAAAGAACAAGAACGAGGCCTGCGTTCACCTCGCTACGCTGCTTCATCCGAATTCTTCGGTGAACGTAAAACCATCGCCGATCTCTATATTCTGTTTTTTTTCGAAATAATTTAATTTAAGACAGCTGAAATGCTCTACGATGCTCGAACGACTTGAAAATTCGCGAAACTTTATGGACCGTTCGATTCATTCTCAGTTTTCTGATCATTCTCAGCCATCGTCTATGACACACTTCGATTCCTCGTTCATATTCCATTCCGATTCTATTTCCGGTTTAACGGAAATACTTCACTTCCGGAAACGCGTCACTTACGGTCCAGAAATATCTTTTTTCGATCGGAAGTGACGTTATACGGGAAAATTCGTCGCTTTCGGCTTGAAACTCTCAATTTTCGACCGGAAGTGACGTGGTTCCGGTCGAAATATAAAATTTCCAGACCAGAAGTAACGTATTTCCGGTATGACGCGACTTTCGCTCGAAAACTGATATTGCGAAACCGGAAGTGATGTATTTACCGTATGACGTCACTTCCGATCGAAAAATGAGATCTATGGACCGGAAGTGACGTATTTCAGATCGTAAAATGAGATTTCTCGACCGGAAGTAACGCATTTCCGATCGTAAAATGAGATCTTTGGGCCGGAAATGACGTATTTCCGGTCGAAAAATGACATTTTTGGACCGGAAGTGATGTATTTCCGGTCGAAGAATAAGATTTTTTAACCTGCAGTGACGGATTTCCCGGTAAGACGTCACTTCCGGTCGAAAAAAATGAGATTTTCGCAACCGGAAGTGACGTATTTCCGGTCGAAAACGAGATTGCTATTATAACTTCCCCGACAATTTGTCCGTCTTCACCCCGTTTTCATTATTTTCGAAAATGCTCTGCTACATTTTTTTCCCCTTTCCCCGGTAAAATATTTCTCTCTTGACAAAGCAATTTTCCCGCAACAAAAAGAAGTTCGAGTCGGACAACAAACGATCGCAAGAATCTCTTTGGTTTCTTCGTTCCGACTTCCTGTCCTCCCCCCCCCCCCCCTGTCACGTAACTTCGCTCTTGCGGCTAACGACAAAGGGCCAACTGCGATTCGCATTATCGCTCAGGGTTAACCGAGGGTTCGACCAGCGCCGAGCCCGATGTTATTTATCTTAATGTTATTTCCCAACGGCGCTGTTGCCCCGTAACAATTTCCCACCCGCTCGCGGAGCTTTCCCGGCGCTAATTAATTTTTCCCAGTAATGACCAGACCGGATGTCAGCGATAGCAACGCGCGGTCGAACGATACGAGCAAAAACTCGAAACAAGATATTCCACGGTACAACAGAAAAAAAAATATATATATTTATATATATATAAATATACATCGCGAAGAAAATGTTTAAAAAATCGTCGGAAAGTGCAGCCGCGTTTCGGAGCGCGTATATTGTTGTACGCCGCCATTCGGAGTGTATATTGTTTTCAATTCCGGCGATACGTTATTCCTCTATTTCTCTTGCGAATCTCCGCCCCATCTGGTCGTGAGGGGAACGCCTTCGGCGCTGTTGTTATCCACCGTCCCACAAAAAAGTGGATGCACTCGGAGCGCGGCGGAACCGCGAACGCCACGCTCCGCGCTATATCTGTACGTTATCTTGCACTGTACTGTCTGCTCCACAGCTCCGTACCGAGCCGCCCAGAGTGCCGAGCAAATTGCCACGAAACAAATATCATCCTTTTTTCCTAAAGTATTATGAAACGATCGCGATACATGATATACGATACGATTTGAACATAGCTTCCCCAATTTTTTTACCAATGTCCGTTATCGATTTGGACCATTCTTGGCTACGATGTCACGAAAAATCTCGATTCCGTTTCCCCCACCGAAAGATCCAAAATTTGCCAAAAAGAAACGCTAACACGATAATCAATTTCCACCCTCAGACATTTATATATATATATATATACATATATATACATATATATACATATATATATATGTATATATATATACATATATATATATATATATATATATATATATATATATATATATATATATATATATATACATATATATAGATATATATACATATATACATATATATATAGATATATATATACATATACATATACATATACATATACATATATACACATATATATATATATATACACCTATGTATATATCTTTTTCGATCTCAGTTCACGAAAGGTTTTTTTGATTGATTCACATCACTGCGAAGAAGAAGGCAATACGGGGCTGTATCGAACGTCGGCTGTGATGGTATCGTGCATCCGAACTTATGTATATTTTATTCAATGTTCCACGCTGAATCGCAGAATGGCATGTTTCGCGATCCGCGCGGAGTATATTGCTTTCAGGTTGAACCATCTTTGCTTTCCTCTTTCCTCCCCCATCGCGCCCTTCGCTTGCAGCTCGAAGTATCACGATATTGCCGGGCGTTCACCTCTCTCTCACCCTGTTCCACCCTGGGGGTAGTTAACACGCCTGTTTCTTTTTCCACGGCGAACAGAGAGACTCCCGGTTTCCCTCGATATTGCCTCTGTGTACCTCGGCGAACTGCTAAATGAGATCTTCGTTTTCTCCGTCATTTCTCCGGTTACGTCGAACCTTCGTTCCCCCACCGTTTTCACAATTTTTCCTTCCGTTCATTGAAGCTCAGGTTTTCTCTTTCAACTTCGATATTGCCACGCATTTTTTTCTTTTTTTTTTTTTTTTTTTTTTTTTTTTAACTTAAGTCGAACCCGAATTGAAATTGAAATTGTTTAAGCCTATCGAATATAGGGGAATTTATTATAGGAGAAAGTTCGTGATTGTTGAAAAAAATATATATTTCTACAATTTTTTTGTTTTATTATATAAAAAATAATAAGTTTGCTCCCCGTCGAGAACGTCGAGTATTTAACAATGGAGATAACAAGGTTTACTTGGAACTTCGTTTTTCGCCGAGAAAAAGGCATGATGTGCGCGAGAAATATGGGAATGATGGTTCGAGCTTGGCCACCCTCTCAGAGACTCGTTAAAGCACAGTGAAAGTGCTCTTCGGAGGCTCGCAGGCTCGGCCGTTATCGTTGGGTGTGGTGAAACTTTATCCGGACATCGTTGATTCGCGTTTCCATATTTTTTTTCTCTTCATTTCTATGTGATAAAAATTTTATCCGTACAGCAATTCACGTTCGACATTTTCATTGTAGTTCACTGCGTAAAATTAGTTTGATCCTAATTTTGATCTCAAGTTCAAATTAACGTCTTAAAATTGGATCCTAAGTGTTCCTCCGCCTTATCTCATCGCCTGCGAATCGCAGACTCTCCACGGTAACGAGTTATTCGTTCGCGAAGCAGAAAAGAGAAAAATCCTCTTCGCGGATTTCTGGTCCGAGGATTGCCCACAAAGGCTGACGCCGAATGGATGTCCGACGCGTCGGCACAAATGTCGGATGTCAAAGGGACAAATCGCTGTGGCTTCGCGGCGCATGCGAAACTATATGTAAAAAAAAAAAAAAAAAAAAAAAAACGAAGACTCGAAAAGTTTTCGCCGGTGTTTGAGATGGTCGACCTCGTGACTTGCATCGCGTCGGTCTCTTTCGCCTCGCCCGGAAAGTAGTTCACGCGTAGCGGTTAAAGCATCACCGCTGGATAAAAGACGCCGGCAGCAACCGCGTTTCTGGCCTCAAAAGCAACGAAAAGAATTTATAAAAAAAAAAAAAAAAAAAAAAAAAATGAGCAAAGAAGACGTCGGAGAAAAATAAAAGATGTCGAAGCGGAACGCCGGAGTTGGACAAGTAGCCTCGCTAATTAACGAGGCGGGGGAGGCGAAACGCTCCACGGGCTTTCCGCGAGAGCCGGACACTGCTTTTCCTGAAACCGGTGCGGTGTTTGCGGTGAATGAAAGTGTGACAGACGCAAACCCAACCCCCTTTCGCTCACCCCGTTAAATACTCGGTCCACGTGACGGAAGCCCACACGACGACACCGAACGCGATGTGCTAATTGAACGGAATCCAGTAACTAGTCCGCCGCAGAAAACCACCCCCATTTCACTCGATCCACGGGAACGCCGCGTCGCGTTATGCCATTGGAGTTCGCAATGTTGCTCCGCCGAAATCGTTGAGAGCCGTCAATGATTTCGTCGCAAACCCTTCCTAAAAAAAAGTTAAACAATATTATTTCATATTACATTATTTAGAATATTGTAATATAATTATTATATTTTATTGTATTATATGTATATTGTTACAATGTAGATATATTATTGAAATTATTATATAACTATTATTATATTACTATGTGGAACTGTATAATCAATTTCGTAAGATTGTGCGTTACGATCAGCAAAACGAGAGATGAATTTTGGAGTGACGAATATCCAAATTCGAAAATTTAAAGGTATTTTTTCCGGAGCGTTGTACAAGTTGAGACAAATTATCCGGTGCGATTTGAAAAAAACCGGAATCGGCGAGCAGTTTTGCTTAAAAGTTAAATACGACGTTGATATTGAAAAAGCTGAAAATTGAAATTTTCATATCGCTTCCTCATAAACGTTGGAAGTTTAACGTTGAAAGCTGAAAGTTGAAATTTTTATATCACTTTCACACAATGGCCCGTTATTCGCAGAGCTCCTTCTATGAGAAAGCATTTACTATATATACTATATTCTTGGCTTCCTCATAGAGGAAGCTTGGACATTTTTTCTAAATGTGATTTTTCGATGTTTTGGAACATTCTGAACACGTTTTCATTAAAATCTCGGAAATTTTTTTTTTCACCATCACAAAGCTTCCTCTATGAGGAAGCAAAATTTGAGGAAAAAAAAATCATATCTAAATTTTTTTTGCATTTTTGTATACGTGATAATAAAATATATATATATATATGTATTTCGCGGATTTGTGAGTATATGCGGTGAAAGTGGTGAATATGGACCACCGATTTCGCGTGGCTTTTCGGTGCTTAAGTTGTACGGAAGAGCCCACCGCCGCTTCCACATGTACATAGTCTGCCCGTAGTGTGCAGCACTCCTGAATATTGCAACGGCACCGAATCGAGCACCCGACAGATGTTGCACCACTCGCTCGTTGAGTGCGTTGATCCGTTTCCATTTCCCGGGCCTTCTCCGTTGAGCTGCTTATATAGCCTCTCTATCGAAGTGGCTAAAATATTCGACAATCGGAAAAAACAAAACCTCTCAACCTCTCCTTCCGAGAAGAACAAATTTCACACATGTCATTCGTTACTTTTTATTATGTACTATCACAGTTGAAAAAAAGTCCCACTGCAGTGCATCACGCGAAATAACTTTGAGTTATAAAAAATTAAAAAATTTTATCCCAAGCCTTGTTTTTTATTTGTCGATAGCACGTAAAAAAAAAAAAACTAACGACGAATGATTTCGAAATTCAATATTCTTTCAACTATTATTATTAATTAAAAAAAAAATAGATCAATAACGACTAATAAATTCGACCTTCGATATTTTTTTTCCATCACTACCACTATTATAGTTAATTAAAAAAAAAAAACATGAGTACCCTCGGACGATATTGCGGGTGACGCGGAGTGTGTTATCGATCGTCGATAAGGGTTCGAGCTCGTTACTTCTTAGGCGTTCGAAGGCTTCATTAGCGAGGCTCGCTGATAAACCCTTGAAGTATTTATTCGTACGAGGAAAGCTTGACATTGGCTGTTGTCGTTCGTGTTCGTAATCTCGGCGTCTGAAATATACAGCGCGCCGCGTTAGACGGCCATGCTTTAGCCTCAATAACAGGTCAACCGCGTGCTTTAAGAAAACCGATGGAAACTTTACACTGTTTGGTTTTACCTTCCCTCCGCCTCGCTACATCTTTCGCCACGGCGATCGATTCGCCTCGGCGATATATTACGTTGAAAAATAAAGGCACCCCCCCCCTCCCCTCCCCCCCCCCCCCCCCCCGATACAGTATTCCAGATAAATTGCCGGCGTCGTGAAGCGAATCCATAATCGCAAGCCGCCCAGCTTTACGAGCCTCCCCGCCCGGACGGGCCAGTTTCGTGTAACGCGCGAGGAAAGTATCGATCAACCGGATACATTTTAATTCCACGAAGTCATCGCGAGACGAAGGCAAGCCTGGGAGAGACCTATTCGCCTATTCGCTCAAGTCCTCTTCTTACTCGGCGGCTGCTAAAATTTATTTTATTTTTACTTTCGGTCAGCCGGAGGTAAATTTCTCCGAGTCGATGATAATCGTAGTCGAAAGGTTTGTGACATTGAAATCACGAGAAATGATCGACTCACCGGACGAATAGTTAAAATACGCCTGGAGAAACACAGTCCAAACCGTAAAAAAAGATCAAGATAAAAGGCAAAACAAAAACAAAACAGAATAAAGAAAAACATTGAAAAAAGGATAAACACACGCGTACTAAAACACGGAAGGTTAAATAAATTAATTTCTGGTCCTATCCGCGAATAAAAGTCTGGATATAGAAGTAAAAATCATGAATGAAATGTCCGGAGGACTGATATACAATTATTCGTACGGTGTCCTTATGGGTAAGCGTATTTAAAAAAGCTTTTAGTAAAAAAATGCACCTATTACGTGGAATTGTAATTTTTAAAAAATGTCTGGCATCTCCGAAGCTTTCGCGAACTTGGAACTCCGTGGGTTTCTCGGGTGACTCAATTACCGATAGTGCCTCGATATAGCTGAAACTTCTCCAAGATCATTCGATACATATCGAGAGATAACGTTACACTTCGCAACACGACCCGTTCGAAGTCGCCTTTAACCCTTAGAGCTACACGCGAAACTATCGGGCGCATCGAGTTCGAGGCTATCCTTTCGACCCTTTGCATCGGAACTCCGGGAGGAGCCTTTGAGAATTAATTAAGTCGGATGAACCTGACGAAGATTCCACGAGAATTACAAAGAAAAATATCACCTACTTTGAATTTGAATCCGAGTTCCTTTCGAGGGATTGAATTAATTAATGCTTTTTTTTACCTGGCGAAACTTTTACCGCTCATGAAAATCCATAACTTTACAAACCTTTATTTATTTATTCATTTATAAAAACAAATTCAACTATAATTAGAGTTGAATTTACTTTGATTATTAAGAAAATAATCGAGGACGATCTTTACCTGATGATGAACTTTAAATCAATGAATTAATTGTGAAATTCTCGTAAATAACATTTTTCAAATCACTGTCAATTTTTATTTTTTTATCGAAAGGAAGCGAGCACTATCATGAGATTTAATTCAATTACACTGTGGATCCGTCACCGAGCATCGTCGAAATAATGTATATAGCAACTGGTAAAGTATACGAAGAAATTTCGTCAACAAACATATCGTGTCTATTCGTCAGGACGATTAGGCTTCGTTTATCCTGGAATTATCGATTTAACGTAACGTGATTTCTATGACTGTTATTGATACGATGAGCAGCGTAGCGAGCCGGAATTCACTGCGTCATTCGAAGAAAAAAAAAACATGAAAAAAAGCCGAATGAATGGAGGCGAAAGATGCGTCCAATGGACACACATGTCAAATTCATGTAAAAATAATGTTAAGATATCTGAACGGGTAGTATAAAAAAAGTAAATTTACAGCTAGTATAATTAAGTCAATAACAATAATCTTTTACGATAAAACAAAACTTTAAGCTACGTTATGCCACGCTGAAAACGATACATATCAACAATTGCCTGAGAAATCGAGGTAAAAATGAAGAAATAAAATTGAAATCATAATATGTCGATATATCAATGATATAACATTTTTTTGTGGACACTGAACAAAATCGCAAACAAACATATCACATATACATCTTAATATTAATATATATATGTATATATTATTATATCGTATTCACATGAATATATCGATGATATACGCATATACAGGATGTCGCGAAATTGGGCCGAAAAGTGCTGGATCGTATTCAGTGTTCAAAGCTGAGCAAACATTGTCTTGGAATTTTTTTTCCAAGTTGCGTAGTTTTCGAGAAATGACCGGGTAACCGTACAGTCGGTCAAGACGCATGCGCGGCTCCGCGCGCCATCTATCGAGCGAGCTCATTGGTTGAAAACTTCACACGCGCGTAACTACGAAAGTATACGTCGGACGAAATTTTGGCAAAGGGAAAGAATACTCAGTTTTAAACACGGAACAAGGTCCAACACTTCTTTACATCAATTTTTGAACATGTCGAATGTTAAGTTATAAAAAGGAGTGCTTGAGAATTAAAAAAAGGCATATGAAAAAACACGAATTTTGATTCCGCATCAAAATTGCCTCGCAATAAAACTCGTTTGTGTGCGTAATGAGTGCTTGGATCAAGACTAAAGCAAAGCTTTAGATCTTCATCGTAAAGTATATTTCCAACTTTTAGTTTCCTTTGCGTTTCTCTTTTTGTTATCGGAATTTCGTGCAATCCAATTGCCCTTCGTCGCAAGTCCGAGAAGTGTTTCGCGATTTCTGTCATATTGCCATTTGTCTTTTATTATTTTTCACAAATTCACGATCCCTTGACAAGATTATTTTTTTATCGATGTTCCAAGAGCGATGTTTGTATTACGTCGAAAATTTGAGATTTTCTTTTCTCTCAGATATACCAAAAATGCGATGAGGTTAATAACATATCAAAGTGAAACGTTTGTAGTTAAACACAGATACATTACGATTAGAAGGTAAGCGAACGCGTAGTCTGTAAAGCGATAACGATAGAATTAATTTATTACACTTTTACCGTAAATAGATATTTCATATATTATATATTATGTGTATATAATTATATATATAAATATACCCGTGTAATTGTACATATTACACTGTGCCCGAAATGAAAGTTTTATTAAAACATACATTGTAAATTGGTGAAAGGGGTGATAGCGAAAAGTACAGAAAGAAAATGAAAAAAAAAAAGCGTGTGAGCAAATGCAAAAGAAATCCAGACAGTATTTTTATGTATAGGCATACACGTAGAGCGCAGCCGATTATTTTTAATTATTAATATTTATATTTATTATCATTAGCATAATTTTTACTAAAAATTCATTTTCGAGTTTTGTGTGTGAATAATCCACTAGGCTAGTCAAGACAGTGTATTATAAACAAAATACGTGAAAAAGAAATACGATTTATTTATTGGTGTCTAACATTGTTGACGAGTGACGAGACCACGTGAAGCGTAAATCTACTACGAAACTAAACAATTAAATAAACATTACGAAAGATTAATAAAAAAAAGTCAGGAAATATTTCCACGTGGTTGAGTCCGAAGGTGTCCCTCTCGATTTTACGATTTATTATTTTTATAGATAAAAATTATTGTAAAAAAAATAGATATATGTAAACGTGTAAAAGTAAAATTATATGTGTCTCTTATATGGTTATAAGTAACGATTGATCAACACCGTATCGTATGAGATTTAAGCGCGTACGAAAAATCGCTTTCCGACCTTGAAATCTTATTCCTAAATAGTCGAATAATTTACATATAAAAAAATAATGAATCCCCGATTATTTCAAATGTACATGTGTTTCTATTGCGAATTAAAAAAAAAACAAATATATATATATATATATAAAGCAGAGGATGCAAAAACTTTCCGAGAAAATAAAATGCGAGTATGAATTATTATATTACAAATAGCTGTTAGGACGAAAATAATCCCGATTATTTAACTGCATATATGATCGTTGAATATTCATCTCTGATTGTTGTCTTGTTGTTTGTCGATAGCGCCATTTTTTTAGTCGGAGGGCTACGTGTGCTTGATCATTTGGAAAAACGATCAACCTTCCTGTACAACTCTATTCAAATGAAAATTATTTATAATATAATAACAAATATATTTGCAATTATACATATAATTTATAGTTATGATTATAAATATTAATATAATTCAATGGCATAATTGAGTAACAAATTCGACAGTAAAAATTCCTTATTTCTTAAGTATCGAGGAAAAAAATTACAAATCACACTCGGGACAAAAATCCTTGAAATTTTCTCTAAAAATCGTATTCCTTCGAGAACTGAGTTCCATATTTTTAACGTCTTTTTTCAACTTTTTAAACACGTGTAACCCCTTAGAAAAAAAACAACCGTTATTATAGATGGAGTAAACATTTATATTTTTAAAAAATTATCGACTATACATTGTCATAAGACTCGATACCAGACATGTATATCGCATACTGTACCATATACTCTGCATTATTCACCACCCTTCGAAAATGCCGGAGGCACTCGATGCTAAGTACTCGACAAGGAGGCTGCAGGAACACATGTGTGCCCCCTCCCCCCACCCCCTCTCGGATGCCGGGACTTTATGACGAAGACGACGATACGTCACGCACCCCTATATCGGAAAATCACCCTCTGTGACAATTACATATTCAAGATAAAATTAAATCCGTGACACACGATGTGCCACATAATCGATTTGGTGTGAAGGTTTATCGAAGAAAAAAAAACAATAATAATAACAAATAAAAAGCAATAATCCGTTTCGATTGAAACACGTACGACTGATAGTTTGTAGTCACTACTTCGAAGCTTCAATATCAAAAATTGACAAAACGAAATTAATAAAAGATTTTACGAGAAAAGAAAAAAATTGTATGTGTATTGTTTATAAAAGTAAAAAAAGTCACTTTGCAACCGAATGAAGCAAGAGGGATTGCGTTAGCTAATGTTGTTCGTCACGATTCGTATGTTTATCCGACAGACTAGAATTTATCGAATATAATTTAATACTTGATTGTACGAGAGATTTATTGTAAATAATTAATATCTATTAAAATTTTATTCTTTTTTTCAAGATTTTAATTATGCTTGAAAGACTTTTAGCTGGGAGATGAAAAAGAATATCACGACAGACGTAGGGACACAGTTCAACGATAAAAATATGCATTCCACCAACAATAAATAATTAGATCGAAATAATAAAAAAAATAAATAAAAATAAATTTAACAGCAACAAAACATCATTTAATTAGTTTTAAATCTTTTGTATGTTTATATGCAGTTAAATGATATGTATAATCAATGTTGTGGATGTTCTCATTGTAAATTATTATTATTATTAGTGTTATCATTATTATGTGACCCTCTCGTTAGTGTCGAGCGCGTGCTTGGATTATATCCTCTGTAATATACATATAACACATATACATATATATTATATATATTATATGTTATGTGGGTAATATGCTAATTAAACGAACCTTCAAAATTTACAACGGCAAATCGTCGGCGTGTCCCGGAAAAGAATCATTGGAATACGAAATAGTGGCAAAAAATTAAATGTAAATTTTGTTTATTTACGCAATTTTTAATAACAAAAAAAAGAGATTATTTTTTGTAAAAAATGATTTTGTGTTGCTAATAGAATTGTGACCTTTCCCGAGATACGCCAACCATTAAACTTCGGTCTAATAGACCTTTTATTCATCACCACACAATATCCTCGCAACTTCCTCGTAATAATCGACCGAACGGTGTGGCCTATAAATAATTGAAAATTTTCGTTCAAATTGCAAAATTATTTTTTATATTGCCTCATTCATTATTTCATAACGGTTGACGTTTTTTTGTCAAAAAATTGGAAATTACATACTCCACCGATTCGCTTAAAAATTTTAACAACTAAGGAGTTCGTGTGACTCGGCTTCTTCGGGCCCTCGCTATGAATTTAGGAACCGGAAATTCGTATTTAAAAGTAAAATACGGAAAATACGTCAATTGCGCTCGAAAAATGAGATTGTAAAACCGGAAGTTACGTATTTCAGGTGCGAAGTCACTTCCGGTCAAAAATCAGATTTCCAAACCGGATGTTACGTGTTCCTGGTCGAAAAGTTAGTTTGATTTTTTATGCATACGCCGATAGTGCACAGTGCTCTTATGCACCCCATTTATTGTGCACAACTCACCGAGAGCCACAAAACAGTATAATAGGTGAGTAGCGTACAGGGCCAATCTGGGAAGCGCGTAGAGGGATTTAGAGGGATTTAGAATCCCCCCGGATTCTTGAAAATTGGGCAAGCAGACAAACAAACAACCTTCGAAAATGCATATAGAATACAGAGTCAGGTGTACTATTTGTTGCTGTGTGCATCTCGATACACCGATTGGCCTGTAGTATATTCGATGTGCTGGCCGAACCGCAAACACCACGACAATTTGGGGTATGTATCTTCCTTTCGACCCTCTTACTGTATATATATATATATACATATATACATATATACATATATACATATATACATATATATATACATATATACATATATACATATATACATATATATACATATATACATATATGCATATATACATATATACATATATACATATGTATTGCCGATGCCGCTGCATCGCACTCAATTGAACGGCTATCGCAGGCCTTAGGCCGCGCATGCTCTCGCGTTCCGTTAATTCATGACCGCATCAGGGAAACTACGATTTTCCGATCGGAAAACATCATTCCCTGCGAAATCGTCATTGGAAGCTCGGTTGATTCGTTGACCTGAATCTAGCAAGAGTTTCTCGCGGTACGTAAGCCTCTGTCGATGACGAAACTGGACCAGCTGTACGATTTTTTTTTTCGGACTTCATCGACGCGCTCTGTAGGTAAGTTATCGACGGTCGGTAAGTAAGAAATATTGCAGTTCAGCCGGTAAGATCGGTCGCTGTCGCTTTGTGGATGACGAAACTGGACCAGCTCTGGGATTTTTTCCTTACAACTTCCTCGATGCACTCTGCAGGCAAGTTATCGACGGTCGGTAAGTAAGAAATATTGTAGTCTAGTCGGTAAGATGTAGTGAGCATACGCTTACATCTATAATGAATTCCTAATTCAACAGTGAAAGCAATACTGATCGATACTAAACCAATTCCAAGAATCATGAATGCGAATCTTAATTCGCCTAATTTTATGTTTTTAAAGTATTTATTTTCTTTCACGTTCTGATCAATTTAGAAATCCTCCAATTGCACTGGGTTGTATTTCACTTCCCAGGGTTTCGTTCACGATTATAGAATTAGATCACGCTGGCATCACGAAAAGACAACAGAAAACTTCCCTAAGCCGCATGGAACAATGTAACAAGTAAGAGCCCGGCTATAAAAAATCGACTATAAGAAATCGATCGTTCAGACTTGTAATCGGTTGTCAAAAAGTCCAGTTATCGGTTAAAATTTCATTTATTTTTTTTACTTATTGAAAAAACTACCGTCAAAAGGTAATTTGTCAACTTATTGAAAAACTACCTTTTGCTTCAGTTCGATAAAAAAAAATCATCTTTCTATAATTACATTTATTACAAACGATCGCCTTGTAAAAAAAATTGACTACAATCAAGATCAACGATACGTTCCAACCGGCGGACAAAACGATCGCCGAAAAAGAAATCGTCAGACGTATAATCGATCGTCCGACCGGGTGGGGATCGAAGTCCGGTCGGCCACGGTGGGGACGAGCCGAGGAACCGAATTCTTTATTCGTCGGAATATCGCGAGTCGAGCCTCCGAGTTGGTCGAGTGCAGTGGAAACGCATCGCAGGTTCGGGATCGTCAGTTAGTTTCGGGCTGCGCGTACCGTGCCGGCTAGCCGGGCGCACACCGCTATACCTTAAGTACGTTTACGTGCCCGCCGATATTCTCACCTACTTAACGTCCCATATCGAACGGATTGAGACGCCGATCACGCGTCACATTGCGACTGTGAGTACGATGAGGCTTACGGTACACCACAATAGAAACATCATACCTTATTTGCATTCGAGTTGAACTAAAAAAAAATATATTATTTACTTGTCGATTGACGATTATCGATCTTCGATCGATAACCGGGGTGGTCCTTGCGAATGGTCTTCGCTTCGCGTGAGTTTCGGAGAAATGAGAGGGAAATTAAATCTGGGTGGCATAAAAGTCTGAAAAAAAATTAAGCTTATCAAAGGTGCTGAAATGATTGATTTTGCATGATAATAATTACAATATGTTATTGAGGAATTGATGAAAAATGTAATTTTTCAAGAAATCTCCCGGAAAGATAACTTTTTTTGGACGAAAATGATTCGGTCACTCTTCTGAATACATGTGATTTTTTGCAGGTTTTTAAATTCACTTTGGATGTTTTTTTTTTATATGGGAAAAATGTGTAGTCACAAATTCAAAGTGAATTTAAGAATCTGAAAAAATTCACAAAAATGAATCATTCTTCCTTGTCTATAATTCGATATTGTTTCGTTAATAAAATGTAATGAAACAAAATTTGAAGAATTCATTTTTTTAAATATCGTGAGACTATTGAAAAAAAATGAATTTAATTATTTTGACGCCGACATAAAATTAATGATAAAATGTAAGCATCGCCTGAAATTAAGCATAAGAATTGGGAAAAAAATATAGTGAACGATACTCGAATGATTTTACATTAATTGATCAAAGAGAGTTTAGAAAAATGTTTAATCGTTCACCATTCAAATTCCCTTTTCGCTACTGATCCTCGTATTCATTCCGATTGTTATCATTATCACTGGCGAGGCGCGCACCCACGTGACCTTGGTGACGGATTGAAGAGTTGTATCTTAATTTATTCAATACTCTTTTTATTTGTTCGTCCTTTACACCTTTCCCTCGAATATTAACTTGTCCTTTCACTTGCATATTTCACCCCTCGAGACACTCGTCTCTGTCCGAAACTGGAGTAAAACGCCGTCCGGTAATACCACTTTGTCATACCAGTTTCCCGAGATTAAAATATTGGGAGCATCGATAATTTTTTTTTCTTTGATTTTTTTTACTCTGTACATGCACCGATTGGCCGAAAAAAACACGTCAATTGTTAATAACCTTTTAGGAATTATTATTATGCAAAATTAATCTTTTCAGCACCTTTAATATGCTTGATTTTTTTCAGATTTTTGTACCGTCCAGAAGTGTTTGCAATTCCCTCTCATTTCTCTGAATCTTATGCGAAGTGAACACTATTCGCAAGGACTATCTTAAGCTACCGCTTAAATCACATGAAAATAAATTTCATGTATTCTTAATGGCCGAAGATAAACTCGATTCCTCGAGAAGTTACGTACTGTAACGATTTATGGATCGGGTTCTGTTGAACACGCGCTCGCACTTGCCTCACCGAAAATTTTCGTCACCCAGCATTTGTTATCCATCCGTCGACTATTTATTATCCCGCTTGCCCTCATTCCACACCCCCAAAATGTATGCACGACCTTACAACGCGAAATAAATTTCTATTTTTTTTTTTTTTTTATATCATTATCCAACGATTTTCTCTGACGGCGCGTTCGGCGAGTTAATTATCGGCATGAAAGAAAATAAAAAACCATTCCAAGGCGAAGAAAACAAAAAATAATAGGAATAAAGAAAAATGCATCGAAACAGATTTTACCAAAAATTCATTTTACCTCAATTTCTGATATTCAATTCAGTCAACAATAATAATCAACTAAATAAAGTATTATTTACTCTATTATTATTGTTGCTGACTAACCTGAATATTTATAATATTTTATATATAGTTATTAATATTAATTAATCATAAGAATAATAATTTTTTTCATTCAATTTTTTTCCCCACGTGGTCGGAGTGGACTCGACGGGAAGTCGTCGGTGCGCTGTTTAATGTTCGAATGGGAAGTGAAGCTTCAAATTTCCATCGTATCTATAATTTTCGCAGCTTCGAGCAATCGCTTGTGTATCCAGCTATAGCGATTCGCTGTCACAACACCAGAATGAGCGGCGCGACTTGGGATCCGGAATGGGGGGAGGGATCGAAACAACAACAGTCGTCGAACCGGACACATATGTTTTCAAACCGACCAGCGTTCGCCGGTGCACCTTTCCGAACTCTATATAGATATACGAGTAACAACACGACAGGCTGCTTTAGCGGCGGTGGTCGTTCGATTAAATCGAGGAATTCGGGCGCGTTGAAGAACTGCCGAAGAAACTGGTTGAAAAGTTAACCGTGACGAGATCGGGATTTAATTTTTTGAATTATTCATGATTTTGTTATTTTTTTCGCCATGTTCTTTTTTTAATTATTTTTTAATAGTATTGCTCGAGCCTGAAAAGTTATCCCAGGCATCGATGTTCGAGCAATGGGGGAAATCTCGATAAATGGGATTTAATTTTTTCCGAATAACCCGGAAAATAAAAATTTTCGTATCGCCTTCTCAACTTTTAAGTTGAATATTGAAGTTTTCATATCGCTTTGTAATAACGCTACTTTATTCGCCAAGCTTCCTCCACGAGGCAACCAAAGACACCAAAAGTGCTTTCACACAGAACAGGCTTCGACAATAAAGGAACATTATGAGAAAGCGACGTGCAAGTTTCAATTTCGAACTTTTATGTGGAAATTATATGAAAATTTCAATTCTCAATTTTTTTTTTTAATCGCACTTTGATGAAACGTGTTGAAGACGATGAGGATTCAGAGATCTTGCACCCGTTGTCGCGAAGGTTAACCAGGATTGGTTTTCATTTTCGGGCGGTTCGACCACCCGGTTGACGACCCTTCCGCCGCCGGTTCATTTCCAACTTTTTGTTTTCGTTCCCCCGTTCCCGTTCACCCTTTCGGCATTCCGCGAATTCGATAATGAAACTCGGGTCAATGAATCGGAAGGAACGTGCATTTGATTGTGAATTTCGAAAGAATTCGAGTTAATTCGAAATTAATATTGTAAAATGGAAATAATTGATGGTGCCATAAAAAAAATGTTTAAAAAGTTTGAAATAAACAAATGATGACATATTAATTTCCCCCGAAAGTTTTCCCTAGAGTAAAAAAAATGTTTAATAATTAGTATCAATATTAATATTAATTAATTGATGATAAACATAATAAACTAATATTGATATTTATCATTTGATAATAAATATGATAAATTAATATTCGTATTATTTGTCAAAAATCGGAGTAAAAAGTTTGCGAAAGCAAAAAAAAAAGTACGAGTCTCCGTCGCGAGCCAATTGAACGGACTCGTTCGTATCCCATGTCACGTAAAGTGTCAAGGCGTCGATAAAGCCGTTTGCTTTATTCGAAAGTGTCCACTCGAGACGATCCGACGTGTCACCGAAAGTCGCTCTAACGCCGCTTACTTCGATCCGTTATAATTTTTTTTTTTTAATTTTAATTTCTATCGACTCTAAAGATCATTCTAATGGAACGGCTTTTCCACGAATCCGCCTTCTCAAATAATGTATTCCATTAGGTCGTCGTCTTTGAATAATTCTGCGCGCTCGAACGATAAGTCGACAACAACTAATGGCTTCAATTCTAATCCGGATGACGCGTCGTCGCACCTCTCGATCTCCCCGACACTTCGCTATAATGAAAAACACGCCCGCCGGCTCGGACGCCCCAATAATAATCTGATCCATTCCAGTCGAATTAAAGATTCTTCACACCGGAGCTATTTTACTATTTTAAATACATGATATATTTTAGTCATTTTACATACTCAAATGCCCGAACACTTCTCTGCTATTTAGACTAGGGGAGACCGGGGCAAAATGGCACAGCGGGGCAAAACGGAACAGTGAGGGCAAAACTCGATTTTCCAATAACTTTTGGGGGCTTCGAAAAGTTATTTGATAATCGATTTTCTCCCAACGATACATCCGGATTTTCAACCCCGTTTTGCCGTACATATTATAAAAATCATAACTAATGTATCATTATATGACGAAGTTTATTATTTTTTTTTAAGCCAGTCCAATTCAGTCTGAAATTTAATTCGTAATCAAGGTACGAGCAGCGCACTTACGCAAGGCTTTTTTTGCTCGCGTACGAGACGGGACCTTGAAACGTGCTAAGTCAAGGACATCGAGGTTTACACACCTACGCGTGCACCTCGCACAGCGACCTTTTCTTCTCTTCTTAAACCTGTTTAATTCTGCGCTTGATACAGAAAAGGAAAAAAAAAATTCCCCGCACTTAGAAATAATTAAAGACAGTCACGCGTCATTCGTATGTACGATTGAAAAATAAATCATGTCGAACGATCTATCCAGGCAGGATTCGCCATTAGTAATCCATTATAAATCGTCGTTCGACGAATGACGATAAATTCGTTCTTAGTTCAGCGAACCGATGCTTATTTATTTTTAATCTTTTAATGGATGTACTTTTTTAAAATATAATCTTCGATAAGAATATTGGGACAAACTTAATGGCCGTTAGGGCCATTAGCGGACTTAGTTATATAAACACTGACTCGGTGTCGAAATAAAAAAAACACCTTCTTATTTTAGAGGTCATGGATTCGATGAGAAAACACAGATTGCTCGTCCTCTCGTTTCTGCTCGTAAGTATGCTCGTTTTTGCTCGTAAGATTCTGATTTTAGTGACTCGATTACATTGAGTCACTGAAATCGAGAGTGCATATTTTTAAGGATACTAAATTTTTTTTCAATTTTCGACAACCAAAAAAAGATTCTCATGGAGAGTGAGGTGAATGGACACGGACGTCTCATGGACCCACCGTCGAGGAACAGCATGTGGCGGTTCGGATTCCCAAATCCCGTCAACTACAATGACAATGAGCTTTTTTGCGGGGGGTATGCAGGTTCGTTCATTTATGATAAATTGTGGCTCGGGCGCTTCGCGACCTCGCTGAGGTCTGTGAAACTTCGAAACCGGAAGTTTGGATTTCCAGACATTTACCGGAAATACGTCACTTCCGGTTTAAAAACCTCATTTTTAAACCGGATGTGACGTCCCACCGGAAACACGTCACTTCCGGTTTAAAAGTCTCAGTTTGCTTCCTCATAGAGGAAGCTTTTTCAACAAGAAGTGACGTCATACCGGAAATGAGAATATTATTTTATTGTTATCTTTAACAATAATTTTACAATATTTCATTGATTTCTCTATATTACAAAAATGACTAAGATAACGGATAATAAAATATTTGCTCATGTAGAAAAAGAAAACAACTTTTCGGTGATTTTTAACGAGATCAGTTTTCTGCGCGGATTGCACAAAGATTTCAGAAAGTACCGAAGTTACCGACCGTCTCGCCCTCGGGATTGATTTGCGAAGCCTTCGGACAGTCGTAAATAATAAACAACCTATAATTCTCCCTCTCGTCACGGTAGGCGCGCAAAAAAAGATTTAAAAAAATCGTAAATAACGAAACCCACTAACGGCGACCTTCGCCACGTAAGGAAACCCGAGGAATCGAGGTGTTTGTAAATATTTCGAGCAAGGTCAACAGACTGCTCGGGCGTAATCGCCGGCGGAGAAAAACGTACGCGCGCTGAGTTTCTGGATGCGCGCGGACCACCTTTTCTTTCCCCCAGTAAAAAAAGAATAAACATAAAATTAAATGTAAAAAAAATAAATAAATACCCGCGCACTTCACCCTGCGAAGGTTCCTCGGGCAGAATCGAAGTAACGAGCAATAATGACTATAATTACAATATTTCGTTGCCGGTCTTCGAACGTTGCAATTCCGTTGCGTATTACAAGTCACGCGAGGAATAATTGAAAGGATAATTTAACAGCGGGTTCTTAAGACGAAAAGACTTACCACGGTCGGTAACGAAAACTGTAATTTTATTTTTTATTTTTTTCTGTCGTAATTGTACTTAATTAAATAAAAAAAAAATTAGATAAAAAACATAGTTGTATTTTTCAGTTCAGTGGGTCCAGAATCAGGGCCAGTGTGGGATATGCGGCGATGCTTATCACCTCAGCGAGCCGAGGCCCCACGAGGCGGGTGGCGAATTCGCCAAAGGCACGATAGTAAGGCACTACTCGGTCGGACAGGACATCGATGTCGAGGTCGAGCTCACCGCGAATCATCAGGGCAGGTTCGAGATGTATCTCTGCCCGAACAATAATCCCAGCAGTGAGGCCAGCCAGGAATGCTTCGACAGGTAAAAAATAAATTTAAAAAACAATATTGGCGACCTGTAAATCAGAAAATTTATAATAGATTAATGTAGTTGTCGATCCATATATATATATAAAAACATAAGCACGCATTATTTATTTATTTATTTATCATTTATTTACTTATTTTTGATGAAAAAGAGACAAAATTGCACTCGAAAATGTTTGTCGATATTTTGGACTCCCTCAGATTTCCACTTTACCTGTCGGGAACTCGAGAGGTCAAATTCGTGATTCCGGACGAGACTGAAAAGAAAGCGATATTCAGATACAAAGTTAGCCTGCCGCCTTACGTCACATGCTCCCAATGTGTCATTCAATGGAACTATTACACCGGTGAGTTGTCAATAAATGTATAAAAAATGTATACGATTATTGATTTATTATTACCATTATTTTTAAGAGTAATAATAATTATGATTATCGAAGATTATAGGCCATAAATAAAATATCCAAACGGTACGACCGGACACCGAAAAAAAAATTAAAATATAAACAAATACATATTATTATTATTTATATAATATAATATTAAATAATATTGAGATATAATATTTATTATTATCTTTTTAAAGAATAATAATTGTTATTATTAATCGAAGAATATCGATAATGAAAAAGGATGTCGTACATGAAAATATGACTTTCGATTGAAGGCAATATGTGGGGCACGTGTCCGAACGGAACCGAGGCAGTCGGCTGCGGCCGACCGGAAACCTTCAGGAACTGTGCGGACGTTAACATCGTGACGAGCACCGCGGGTAGGCCGCCGCTCTTCGTCCAACAGGACAATCCCTTCCTGCTCTACTACAAAGACTTCCGCACGCCGAACAACGTCTTCCCACTTGTCATCAGGTAAGAAAAAAAATTACGAATAAAAAAAGCGTTAATTTGATATAATTAATTGACTTAAAATAATAATTTTATTTTTGATTTTTTTTAGATCGCAGGTTTGCGTCCCGACAAATCTTTACCGCAGGATTCCCGGTATGGGCGAATGGTGTCAGACGAACTGCCTCCGTTATCCACCCAATTGTCCCAACACTGTTTGCCAGTGTCCGTGAGTATCGTTGAAATAAAAGAAAAAACAAAATTATTTTATTTTTTTTAAAGCGATTGGTATTTTACTTACGTTTTATTTTTTGTCTTACTTTCAGCGAGGTTTGCGACGCGATCGGCGAAATAGCCGGCAAGGAAGGCGCAAGTGTCTACTGTCTGGACAAGTGTATTGTCTATCCGTCCCAATGCCCGTCGAATCGTTGTCGCTGCTACTGAAAAGAGAACAAAAAAATTGACCGAGACTTTCTTGATTTAGAAAAGTCAGCCACTTTTTTTTTAATACAATTTTTCGAACAATCGATGCAACGTGGTAATTTCCACGATTTTTCATTTACAATAAAAAGAAATTAAAAAATATTCTTCGATTCTTATATTTTTCAAATTCGCATTGAATTCCCTGCGTACAAACGTCGGTAATAAATAGCAAAAACATTCAGAACTGAATTAATTACGGAAATGCTGGAAAAAAATTGAAAAATTAGTGACCATTCTTGATTTAGAAAAGTCTGCCCCGATTTTTTGTTAACAAAATTTCTGATCAAACAATCGATCCACGGTGACAATTTTCACTATTTTTCATTTACAATAAAAACAAGTCAAAAATTATTCTTCAACTTTTATAGTTTTCAAATTTGTGGTAAATACCCTGCGTTTAAAAATCGTCAATAAATAACAAAAAAAACATTCCAGATTGAATTAATTACGACAATTGCTTACGGTAGAATCTTCTTGACTTTCCTGTTATTTTCCTTTTTTATTTTTCCACCTTTGCTTTCCCCTGCTTGTCCCAGTGAAGCAAATACGCAAGTGTGCAGTTCGGTCAATTAGAGTGGCGACCAAAAGTCAAGTGGATGCGTCATAGACAACCGGACCCATTTTTTTAGACGATAGATAATCAAAAACTATTCTCGCCGATTAAATCTCTCGCTATCAGTTGCGTTTTATGGGGGTTCGAGACCGGTCCTATATAAGGCTGAGCGTTGTTCTTTTTTATCATCATTGTTTCCAACTCGCGACCATTTTCAGGCGAAGCAAATCGGCTGAAGAATAAACCGCCAGTGTTTTATCGTGAGAATTATTGATTAACGATTAAGTATGTCGAAATTTATGCTCGTGCTCGTCGCTGCGCTCGTGGCTGCCGCCGTCGCCTTCCCTTCCGAGCAAAATGAAGGTAAACAGAACAAGTATTAGTAAAAGGGTATTTATTGACAATAAATAAGGGTATTGTATGGACAGCTGGTCCATACAATCTCCGATACATCTCTCTATGATGTTGTTAAGTCGCTTTTATTGACATTGCCAATGGGCCGTAGTTCTTCAGCCCAAAGCCAAAAATTTATAAAAAATAATTTTTATTTATTGGAATTTTTGTTTAATGGCTAAATGAAGGTCATATTCTTGATCAAGTGGCCCCATAGGAGGCCCTGCTGGGGCTTCCCGATAGGAGGCCCTTTTGGATTTTTTTTCTTCACGTGATTTCCGTGTTTCAGATTTTGCCGCAGACACGGTCGTAAATCCTCGCGACTCTGTCGATACGATCGATGCCCTTCAGCGTGCCGCCAGGTAAAGAATAAAACTTGCGTCAAAAAAGAAAAAAAAAATTAATGTAATTTTATATTTGCCGATGTATTCGTATTATTTTTTTAGATTCGTCGATTGCGAAGCTTCGAAAATTTACGAGAACACTCCCGGTATGGCGGAATGGTGCCGTGAACACTGCTTCCATGACCCCCCGTTCTGCCCCCCCGCTCAGTGTCGATGCTGGTAACAAATCGAGATTTCGTCCTGTCGCTGATGTTAATTGCTACTGTAAATAAAATATAAAATACAAATCTACTCGTACGTTTTTTATCAATCATTAAAATATTTATTAAAATGTTTACTAAAATACTTATTAAACTATTTATTAAAATACAGTATTATGCAATATACAAAATAAGACTGGCGTTTTTTTTTTTCGGATGCGCTTCGCCGTCGAGCCCGGCTCGATTCGACCCATATCGTACAGATAAAAAGATAAATTATTCGATAGTTATTTCTATCCCTAGCAAGACACTGATTTGATCCAACTCTGACGATACGGCGCGGTAAACTTGTCTTATCAAAAGTTCGTCTTATTTTTTTCTCGTTTTTCGAGAACTCAAGATAACTCGCACGCGTTTACAATAGTTCAACGCTCAAAGATAATTACGGATTAATGCCAAGTACAAATTTAAAAAATTACAATCTTTTTGTTTTCAAATAAATTAATATTTGAGAATAAATAAAACGTGCCAAACAGAGAAAATTAATAGCAACGGCCTCGCGTACCAATGATTTATTAGAAAATTCCCGACTAGCATTTTGTGTCGATAAGCTTTCCAGTTCAACGGGAAAATTTTTTTTTGAGGTCATGCCGATTTCTTTAAACATTAAACTTGAGCTATAGATTCGTTTTTCAGGCACGTTTTCGTCAATACTTTTCCTTGCAAAGTAATAAAAAAATAAAAGTAATGAGTAAAAATAAAGAAACTGGCGAAGAATAAATATTAAACGTGACCTAATTTCAAGAAAGAAGCGTCACCTTTAATACTTATTTCTGTTCACTCAGAACCGCGATGAAACGTCGCGGAGTTTTTGTTTCTTGCTTTCAGCGGGATGGTTCGATTCTGCTTGGCTGATGCCAGTTGGAGTTAGCAGAGGCGACTGGATCGTCGATCGCCAGGGAAGCATAGTTGTTCTGAATCGCATACTGCAATCGGCAGTACAGTTCGCGAGACGTATCTTCTATGGCTTTTTGCTTCGAGACCAAGTTGCTTCCTTGGAAAGTGACGAGCGCCTGGTTTTCACCGCCCACGATCGTCACCTAGAAATCAACGATCGATTGTTACGAGTCGGTAATCGTCAGATAAAAAACCGTCAGACGAAAAATCGTTCAACGAAAGGTCGTTCGATCAATCGGTCGATAAATCGCTAGAAGATCCCAATTACCTTGCAAACATGTCCGTATTCGACCGACGAGTAACACTCGAACTGGCAGATCGCCCCGAAATTTTCGGTCACGAAGGCTTCCAAAAATCGTTGGTAATTCTCTTGCTGCGAACACGGCCCCGCCGTCGAAACTTCCTGCCTCTTCTTCTTCGAGCGTCTATTGGCTGCCGGCTTTTTCGGGACCGTCGGTGCGCCGTCGCAGCTGCGTCCATTCGCCAACGCCTCCTCTATCGAATGCTGCCGATTTTTCGACAACCCGACGACTGGCTTCGCCCAACGGATCTCCCAATTTCGTTGCTTGGCTATGCCGCCCGGCACTGAAACAAAAATCCATTCGAATTTGTCGATATAGCGATTCGACAAAAATAAATCAATGAAAATAATTTTTTTTGAAAAACATATTTCTACATATTTAAAAATCGATACGGAAATATTCGGACTAGGGATTTTTAAATTCTTATATATAAAATATATGTTCGATCGGTTGCTCACGCGTCATGACCGAGAGAACGTGCTGGGCCAGTTCGCGACTCTGGTAGTGCACGAAGGCGAAGTGGTTGATCTTCTTCAGCTTCAGGACCGGCACGCCCGTCGACTTCTGGAAAATCTCTTTGATCTTCTGATGCGGCGTATCCACCGACAGATTTCTGACGAACAGCGCCGTCACCTGCAGCACGAAATACAAGCGATAAGCAAAAATGAAAATCTAAAATTCGTGAAATTTTTTTTTCGACGATTTTTTCGACCCAAACGTTTTATCCCGAAATACCCTCCGTCATACCAAACTCTATTCACGAAACAAAAAACTTTATTTCCCTTGAAACAATCATTTTAAAAAATAGTTATTTCAACGACAAAAAGTTTAGATTTTCTTTTTCCAAAATCTCTTCAATGTTATTTCTGCCCAAATAATATTAATTCTTACAACATTCGTCAATATTCAATATTAATTCTTTTACAACATTTATTACGACTAAAACAAAAAATGTACTTGGAATATTTTGTTCCATAATTTCTCTCCTCCTTTCCCCCCAAATAATATTCTCATAGCCAATCCTTTCATAACAGTTATTACAACAAAATCAACAAGTTTATTCCGAAGATCTTTTTTCTCAACATTTATTTCCCTCTATTCCCAAAATCTTTTTCCAAGGCAAGACATTTTGGGAAAAAGGAAAGGGAACTTTGGGACCAGAAGAAAAGAAATTTTGTTAATAGAGGGAAAGAAATTTTAGGGATAGAAATTCCCAACATTTCTTTCCTTCCATTCCCAAAATTTCTTTCTTCCATAGTCATCGCCGATTCTTTTATCCTTAAAAAAAAAAAAAAAAAAAAAAAAAAAAAAAAAGATCCTCACAGATTCCATCGTCTCGTCGTCGACGGGTTCGCCCGGTTCGGGATCGGCCCAATCGACGGCGATCTCGTGGTTCCACAGGACGACTTTGCCCGGGATGAGTTTGCGCCTCGCCATCGCCGCGGCGCGATGATCTTTGAACTCGACGAACATGAATCCCCTGTTCTGTGTCTTGTCCTGGGGATTCGGATAGAGAAAGACATCGACGATTCCGTCGAGGATCTTGCAGAGCTCCTCCATGAAGTCCCGCTTGTTCTTGTCCTTGGGCACGCCGCCGAAGAAGAGTCTGCAGTTGTCGACGGACTTGACGACGCCGATTTTGTGCCCGGGTCGAATCTCGAGTCCGTCGAGGACGCGGCAGGCGCGACGGGCGACGCTCGCGTTCTCGTAGAGGGCGAAAGCGTAGCCGCGCGTCGAGCCCGAAAAGTCGAGCATGAGCCGAAGCTCGAGCAGCCGCCCGACGGTCTGCAGGACCGGCACGAGTTCGTCCTCGTAACAGTCGCGCGGCAGCCGGCCGAGAAACACCTCGCCGCCCTTTATCCGCTCCTTCAACTCGGCCGTAAACTCTGGGGCCGTCAAGCGGCGCTGACCGTTCTCCTGCACGAGCTCGTAGCTCGTCGCTCGGGTCAGCTCGAGCAGCCGCGCGGTCAGTCGAGACTCCGTGCAGCCCGGCGGATCCATTGGGCAACTTTTGTTATCTTGCTTGCGTGCCAATTGTTTTGGCAACTATTTTTGTGTCTGCTTCTTGTGTTAAGTTTTTGTTTTTGGGTTAAGTTTTTGTTTTTGTGTTAAGTTTTTGTTTTTGTGTTAAGTTTTTGTTTTTGTGTTAAGTTTTTGTTTTTGTGTTAAGTTTTTGTTTTTGTGTTAAGTTTTTGTTTTTGTGTTAAGTTTTTGTTTTTGTGTTAAGTTTTTGTTTTTGTGTTAAGTTTTGTTTTTGTGTTAAGTTTTTTATGGTGTTTTTTGTTTTTTTTTCGCGCTCGGTTTGTCGTAGTTGGGTCGATTCGACGAAGTATCCGGACGGACTCTGCGCGACGCGAGGTCTACGAGCGACTGGCGTCGAGTGAGGCTCTCGGACCTGGTGGCGGAGTGGGGGAGGCTCGGACGCGGCCACCACTTCGTCGGACGTCGAGGCGCCTGACCAATGGAAGCGCGCGGAGGCTCAACGGTCCAGCGATTCTGAGAACACATCGGCAGTTGGAAATTCGCTCGGACGGGAATAAGATTCTTGGAATCTCGATACTGGGAAACTGTCTCGTGGCTTTTAAGTCACGGTGGTTTAAAACGTGACCGGTGGAACTGTCAGGACCAAAATTGTAAAAACGGGTTGGACTAGGTTTAAAAAAAGGCTTAAAAAGAGGGTTAACAAAAGGTTTAAAGAAAGGTTTAGAGAAAGGTTTAAAAAAAGGTTTTAAAAAAGGTATAAAAAAAGTTCTTATAAAATGTTTGAAGAAAGGTTTAAAGAAACGTCTGAACAAAGGTTTAAAGAGAGGTTTGAAGAAAGGTTTTAAAAAAGGTCTAAAAAAGGTATAAAAAAGTTCTTAAAAAATGTTTAAAGAAAGGTTTAAAGAAACGTCTGAACAAAGGTTTAACGAGAGGTTTAAAAAAGGTACAGAAAAAGTTCAAGAAATGTTGAAAAACGTTTAAAAGAAGACACAGACAGGTGATGCTCCTTTCAATACTATAATTAATTTAATGGCACTATAATATTCAATATTATGACATTCTATTTGACAGCTTACATTATTACGCATGCGCACAGCATGCACGCCGATACACATACGTATACGCACACACACACGTGCCATATCTTTCTTACACTTTATATATAACATAACGTATGTTATATATGCATGTACACGTATATACGTATATATATCACGTGCAACCATACGTCTGAACGTAAACGTTCGATTACTTTATTTATCCCTTTAATTCTTCGTCCTTCTCGTCTTTTTCCTGAACGGACGCTCGACTTGTGATTTTTCTCTTTTAAAACTGTTTTGCTCTCGTCTTTCTCAATCAATTTTTTAGGTATTTTTTAAATCTTTTTATTTAATCGGAATTCGCGGTGAATCGGCAAACTTCATCGAAACCATAAAATCACCTTTTGTTCGATCATCTAACAAAATAATTCCATTCGATCGTCACGCTAGTAACACTTTACAAAACTATATACACTAAAGCCCATTATCGCCCTATAAACGTATTCGTTTTTTTCTTGGTTTTTTTATTTATTTTATTCATCTTTCGTTTAGTTGTTTTTTTTGTCACCAATATATCGTAATCCACTAGCTAGTAACATGTTTCTGGGTTTTTCCTCATCTCCTCACATACTACAGTCATTTATCATTAGAATAATAGTAATAATAATCGTCGTCGTCGTCGAAGTAATAACATTAACGCAGCTTCAAGATAAAACGGTGCTCGAACCGGCACTTACGTTGGCCACTAGCGTACATATTACGATGTGTAATATTTATTACGAAGTGTAATAAAGACTTTTCTTTTTTCTTATAATCTTTTAATTCTACGTTTCTCTACGCTAATAATCAACGTTCATAATTCGATACACGTTGTTTTTTCTTTTGTTCTCATGATTCTCTCTTCGTGTGTGATTCGTCGCTTCAAATTCGTTTCGTTTCATTCCGAAAGGCTTCGCGACTTATTCTATTCGTAGTCGAGTTTAATATCAGCTGTTTTCGCTCGAACGTTCGGTCTCGTCGCCGAGGCTTCTCCCTACCAAGTCACGCGCAACAAACACCGACGTCGAATTGTTTCATCTTATTTTATTTTTTTCTTCTGCCTCTTTCGGAAATATCGAAATCCCTTATCGGTGTACAATATTTTTATTTCTTAACTTCTTTTTTTTTTCTCGTTTAATTTAATATTATGGGTTTTGCTTACGACTTAAATTACAAAGGCGACGCCGGTACAACCTCGCGCTGTCCGCACAAGATGGCGCACCACCGCAATGCAACTTATATAGACATTCACCTTTACGTTTTTTGTTTTACTTTTTTTCTGTATTTTTTTTTGTTTTTTTTTTTTTTGTTTTTCTTTAGTTATACGTATTATCAGCACCTACGCGAAAACCCGACGACGTCACGCTTGTCGACCGCGACGACGTCGGAAGCGATCGAACTGAAGATTGAAAAATTTGATTTCTTTTTTTTCTTACTATAACGAGCCATCGTGTTTGCGAGACTGTAATTTGTGCATCTACGCTTATCACTTACAAAATTCGATATTAATATATCAAATCAATATATTAATGTATCGATAGATCGATATTTTTATAGAGACTTATTGAAACTTTTTAGATTCATATATATGTATATATATATATATATATATATATATTAGGGGTGTGCGAATAGCACTTGAATTGAATTGATATATCAATTTGAGTAATACGAATTATTCGAATGTTCTGAATAATTCCAAAGCCGTGCAAAAAAACCGCATTTAAAATACAAAAAGCATTTTGTATTTTGAGTATTTTCGAGTATTTTGCTCAGCTTTGATCGCAATTCGATTCAATCTTCAAATTGAGTTATTAAAAATGTTTTGACCGTTCATACATCCCCAATATATAACAGATGAATATCGATCGATCGTGATAAGACGCGACGCTTAATATCTTTAATGCTTAACATTTTTATGATGGTTCTCTTTTTTCTCTTTAGAACTTTTTGGAGAAACTTTTCGTGAATGATTATCACGCTATCATCAATTTACGGAGCGCACTCAAGCATTCGTCAAAATTTTTCGAATATCACGATTAAGTCATAGATTTCTTTTTTTTTTATTATTTTAAATTTTATTTCGAGAACTATCAGTGAATTACGCGAACGGGGTTGTTGTTCGACTATAGTTTGTTGAACTTGTTGAATCGATAGGCCCGCAGAGACTCAAATTTCACCGCGATATTTTTTTGTGTAATTGTTTTTTTTTTTTTTTTTTTTGGGTTTTGATGAGTGTACGTGGATGTGTGTGTGTTCAGGTACGTTTTCAGTCTTCCGACGAAGTAAGCCCGTTCGCCTGATTTTCTTGATTCGCGGCGATGCACTAATATCGATTATCGAAGCGATTGCAATTTTTTTTTAATTACCTAATTTTCAATTATCGTTCAATCAATTATTTACAATGATATTTTATTATAATATTATATAATCATGATATACAAAGATAACATATAATATTATAATAATTATTCATGCGTAATAATTAATTGTCCAATAAATCGTCTGATTAATTCTCTACGACAATATTTTCCGCCTCTAGCGCGGACTCGCCTAGACGTTACGTTACAACGATGCTAGATAAGAGAAGTTTCAACGATCGAGTCTTCGAGTTATCTAAGCCTTATCTATTTATCATTAGGCATTTATTTTTTACGATCGCACTAATCGTCAAAATATTTAGAAAAAAAATAAATAAATAAAAGAAAATTTTTTACACAATATATATATATATATATATATATATATATACATATATATGTGTGTGATTATCTCTACGGAATAATAGGCTTGAGTGCGCTCCTCCGTGCGATAAGCTCTTACGTCGATTGGAATTTTTGTTCTCTTATCGATGGCTCGAAAAGAAACTTAAAAAAAAAATTAAAATAAATAAATAAATATCGACTAAAAATAGTCGCAAGAATTCTATAGATTAATCGCTCAAGTGGCTAAACTCGCACAACCCGGTGGCTGTTAGTAAACACTTTTTTCAACGACCAAAAACCGTGCCCGAGACTGGCGTAACAATTCTGCACTTCCGTTCCTCGCGGCGATGAGGAACACAATTTTTATTCTTCTTACGGGTCATTTAACGAAGGCACAAAAAAAACATTTTTTTTTAAATCTATACTATTTTTTTTTGTCGTAAGCAGCCACCAATTCTTACGATAAATAATAACAGCGTTTGCAAATCGTGCTCTGATTTTTTTTTGTTTTTTTTTTAAAGCTAAATTTCTAAAAATTATTTAATTTTATATATTTTTCTTTCTCGCAATCGCTCGCTCGCCCTTTGACGCTAAAACTAAATTGACGCGTCCGACGAGACGCCGATCAATTAATTACTTACAGAAGGGCAACAATTTTTTTTTTTTATCATTTATTCCAATGCGCGACGAAAGGCGTTCATCAACTTTAATCGTATATTCTATATTTTATATAATATTTTCTATATATATATATATATTTATTTATTATAATGCTGTATATCACCGAACTATATCCAATCATAATTCACAATAATAAATTGCTCGCCTACGATTAAGAATATCGCTAAAATCAATTTGAGTCTGATTTTTTTTTATCCTTAACTATTTATCTCTACTTCCTCTTTGAATCATCTTTTTTTTCTTGTTTTTCGTCACGAGTCGGATATTTCGCGAAATTTTCTCGAGTGTCCGGGCAACGACGGGAATATTTTTTTTAAATTACCGCCATAATTCAACAATCGAATAAAAAATAATCGGCTATTTTTTCATTTTTTTTTTCGTAAATTAATATTCCTCGTTGTTCATTTTTATATCTTCGTCAATTTTTTAATATATATATAATATAGTAAATGCTATTATTTTGCGCGGTGCGTTGAGCTCGTTTGTGTCGATTCCAACTTGCGTAAGATTTTTTTTTACTTTTGTAACTTGTCTCGTTAGGCAATGGCGCATCGTCAGCCCGATATGGAAAGTTGTAAGGGTGTGCGAATAGCGTTTAATTGAATTGAATTCCATATTGGTATTCAATTCAAATTTTCAATCGAATATTCAAAAATTCTGATAAATCGAATATTTTGAACAATTTTTATGAATTGGATATTCGAATGATGAAATTCCGATTACAATGAAAGAGAGCACATAAATTGTATTAATTGAATGAAAAATTTTCATTACCACAGAACTGAAGAACATACGCTCAGTTGCAAGTTATTTGGTTTTTTCGAAGCTTAAACGTGTACAACAAATTCTGTTATAAATCAATTCGCATTGTTTATCACGTTATTTGCAATGACCATTTTGGTCCATTATAAAGTCTCAAATTAATATTTCTAATTATCGGAATAATTCGTTTGCCTGATTGGAATATTTAGACTATTAAAATCATTCGAATATTTTGATCATTCAAATACCAGTTATTCATATTCAGTTCGTGATGAATTATTCAAATTTTTGAATATTCTCACATCCCTAGAAAATTGTTTATTTTATTTTTATTTTTTCTATTAATTTAGTATCGTGTGCCAAAAAAAAAGAATCCGTTTGGCCTTAGTTAAATCAGTGAAATCACATTTTTCTTTGATCCTTCCCACACGTGGATGTAGCTTGTTATTCGTATATATTTAGCACCTTAACGTTTTGTACGCAGAACCGTATAACGATAATAATTTTTTTTCCTTTCTATTTATTATTTTTCACGTCTCGCACACAACATCAAGAAGTTCGAGGAATTATCCTCGACGACTCAAACTCGCGAGGGCGGAGACTATCTTTTATTTACCTTTTTTTCCTCAAAATTATCTTTGATTTCGTTCGAGAATTATAGATAGAAATTTCATTAATTATTAATATTTTTATAATTTTTTTTTCTTTCTATAATTGCATTTTTTTATATTTATTTAACGATTAATTTGCGAACACGAGTTCCAGGATCCGGGGCAGTCGCAGTTCCGGGAGACTCGCGCTTGCGCATTAAACACTTACTTAATTCAGAATGCGACAAAACATCGAGAAACAGCGATTTTTTTTTTTCGTCTCTGTTGAATTTCCTGCTTTTTTGCAGTTTGAACTTACGAGGGAATTTAATTGGCGGCGGGGCAAAGCGCGATTTCTTCCCTTGCCCCTTTGCCAATCACTTCCCCTATTCTATTTTTTAAAGTCTCTATATTTTTAATTTTTTTTCTTAACACATCGATAGGCACACAAGGAAACGGTGAATTATCGGTAGAATTGCAGAAACACTTATACGTGCTTTTACTCGCGAAGAATAATGGACATTTAATAAACACCGAGAAAAGACATCATCACGCTTTTTTTAAATTACTATTATTAGGTCATCGCCCGAAGCGTTCTGACACGAAGTGGTACATTCTAAGACATTGAATACATCAAGAGTCGAAGGGAGGTGAAAAATATCGAGAAAATTGAAATTATAACAGAAAAAATTCAAATTTTTTTTTTTAATTACGAATTCTTATTTATATTTTTTCGATTTCAAATTCTTATTTTTCTTTTCAGGTTCGAAAGGAACTCAGCGTCAAAGAGGACATATCAAAGACGTAAGGAGACTTCGGAACATTTTTTTTTTATTAAAGAAAACTTATGAAATTAATTTTTTTAATTTAGAAAAAATTACGATTTTTTTGTTATTTTTATTGAAAATTTTTTGTTGCGATTCGTCGAAGGTAGCGTTCGAAGAGAGTTGTCGTAGGGGCTCAAAATTGACAATCTCGCTAGGCGCGCACCTTCAAAAGCGTGTCGTGAAATGTTGAGTTTTCTCGAAATTTCACGAATTCTCAACGAATCTTAAATATAAAAAAAAATTATTATTATTATTATCGATGAATACAATTAATATAATTAATATATTAATATATTGTATAAATATATTATATAAATAATATATTAATATATCGATTATTATAATTGATAAGAAAATCTTGATTTCGGAATAATCGCTGATAAACAATCTACCGTGAGTTTGACAAAGCTAGCGCGCTAATTGCTCGCGATAATCGGCGTTCTACGTTCGACACTCAGAAACAATGTTTAACATCGAGTAACGGGAGCGAAGAAATGTCTTTTGCTCGAACGCGGACAGACTTTTCGCTAATCGAACCGCGAAACAGCGGATTCGCTCGAAACAAACACATAATTTTTTTTTTTATAATTCTTCATTTACCGTAAAAGTAGTTTTATAGTTTGATATTAATATTTATCGAAAAGTTAAATGCGTTTGCGGTACGCCGAATCGATTGCTCGATCAAACGATAGATTGAACTTTTTTTTTTTATCATTTATACGTATATATCGAGTAGTAGGCCATAACGTTTGTGTGCTATAGTGACGTCGTCGAAAATCAATTGCGTTGCTAAAGTTGCTTTTTTTAGTTCGATTTTTTTTTTTTTTTTTGATAAATAAATTTGATAATTTTAATTATTCGTTCATTCTTTTTTTTTTATAAGTAAATTTGCCAATTGTAATTATCGGTTTTTTTTTTGGGTCTTGTGAGTTGTCATAAATATGGAGGGCTCGGCGATGCCAGCGAAGTCGTTTCCAAAGCCTTTCGGACGTGACGGAGGCAAGAAAAACGAGCCGAAGCTTTGCAACCGATTAAAATTTTTTTTTTTTTTTCTTTCGTTCTCCACGAATTAATTCTACGTGTTTTTTTTCGTAGGCGCTCTTCAACGATTCGCTCCATAGCGGGGACACTCGAGATCACGTGGCGAATTTATCCACTCGTACGTTATAAAAAAAATCGAATCCGCCATTTTTTTCTCTCCATTATCTCGTACATTAATGTAAAATTTACGATCCGGCCGAGCGCGGGGCCGAGTTACAAATAGCCTAGGGTCGCGTAGGTCTTCACGTAGGGCGCGTCCACTCTGCAGTCCCTGGAAACGAAAAGAACATAATCACTACGATATACCATTTTTTTCCGCAAAAAAGATCGAAGGGTTGCTAATAAAAAAAATAAAATAAATAACATAACATAATAACATATATTTATTATATAATATTCCAGCGGTTATGTCGGCTCGCGCGCTCGCATGGTTCATAGCATGTGGAAATCCATTCCACATGGAATGAAATTTCGGAATTTCAAATTTCGAACCATGTCGTAAAAAACCCGAATTTTCGAAAATATAGTATATGGGATAGAATTTCGGCATTTCAAAATCGATCCCATATGCTATAAAAAGCGAATTTTCGAAGACATAGCATATGTTTCAAAATATATATAACGCATGTTATTTATTTAACAATTATAAATAAATATAATATCTTAAATATAATAATAAACACCGCTTCTACAAAAAAGGCTGAAAAGAGGGGGAGGCTGGATTTAATATCCGTTCCCAACTCCCCCAAAAACGTTTCCAGCTTTTTTTCTCCACCCCCCGAATACGCCAAACAATTCCCCGAACAAAAAGCTTGCTAACCACAACAACCCCAACGACAAAAACTACTCACTCGTCCTCCCACGGGCACACTTCGTTAACATTATTGTCTCGCTGCTCCGTCGGGTTTTGGGCGGTGGCGCCCTCTGCTTCGGGCTGCTCCTCGGGTTCCCAAACGGGTACGACCTGTGCCTCCTCGGCCTCCGTATCGTCCGCAGCCTCGCCCGGCGTATCGACACTTTCCTCGACTTCCCCTCCCGCGGCCTCCTCCTCATCGGGAGCTTCATCCTCGTCGGCGGCTTTCTCCACATCGTCCGCGAGATCGCCGACGATAGCGCTGATGCTGATCAACGGAGCCATCGCCGGGCTTTTACCGACCGTCGGTAACATCGCTCTCCGCGCCTCGCGCCTATCCGGCTCGTCGTCGCGACTCGACTCGCCCTCCTCCGGCACCGTCCTCACCGAGGACGCCACCTCGAGCTTCTCGACCAGGAGATGAGGCAGATCGAAGCTCTGCTGGGGCGACGGGAAGTTGCACGACGACACCGAAGGCCGCGTCGTCTCCGCCAGTTTCACTCTCGCGCCCGAGCTCGACGCACCGATCGAGTAGTTCCTCGTTATCCCGCTCGGAGCGCCACCGACCGAGTACTGGTGGAGCACGCAAGTCTTTTTCAATCTCTCGGACGCCTCGGCGACCGCTATGCTGACGTCCGACGAGGAGCTGCAAGAGTCGAACTGTGACGAATTTTTTCTCGATGTTCTAGGCTCGAGAGACGTCGAGTGCTGGTGAGGCAAATTCATGGAGGCCGCGCCGTCAACAGAGGCCCCCGTCCCAGACACGGATGACGTTCCCGCAACGGCGTCGGCCGACGAGGCTCCCGCTGCTGCCGCTGCAACCGGCTGATCGGACGTGCTCGGACCTGGCGCCGCGTCCCACGGGCACACGTCGTCCATAGGGCGAGCCGCAACTTCCGATCCGCCAGCATCCCTGACAACACGAACTTTATTATATATGATTTGGGTTTCGGCCTAGCCGGGCTGTTGACGATTTTCTCTATCGGGGGCTATTGACCTTTTTTTTTAATCGGTCGGCTGGATTTGTCTTTTTTTTTCACCGGGTTTTGGATTTTTGTAGGGAAATTCTTTCTTTTTTTTTTGTTTCGTCAGCAAAATTTGCTTTTGGTGGAAAGCTTTGTGGGCAATTTGTGACTCAATGTGATGTTTTAGGTAACTCATGCATGAAAAGTGCTACTTTTCGTGCGTGAATATCCGCCGCACGCGCACATCGCGCCGATTTTACTTTACGCACGATTCTCGTACTTTACGCACGATTCTCGTACTTTACGCACGCTGCTCGTATTTTACGCACGCTGCTCGTACTTTACGCTCGCTTCTCGTACTTTACGCACGCTGCTCGTACTTTACGCACGCTAGCTGAACTTTACGTACGCTGGTTGTACAGCGCAACAATCAGTAGGCACGGAGTAGCACTTCTCCCGCATTCGTTACAAAAAATATTATGAGATACTCGTGCGGTGTAGCGAACATTTTACGCGGACTGTGAAGTGAGTCGCACTCGGCGCACTCGAACCATAGGGAGTGCTCGCCTTCGACCCGTGCTCCTGTGGTACTCGTGCGGCTCACTTCATAGCGTGCCTATAAAGTTCGCTTTAACGCACTTGTATCGCAAATTACTATTACTGACTTCAAATCTTTTTTTTTCATTTAAATTTCGAGGAAAATTTTTATCGGAACGGAAATTTTACTGTGGTACATGTTGGACCAATGTTGATTCCTTTCTTTTTTCCATTATGTTCAATTCAGTTAGAGAAAATTGATGAATGGACACCCTCAGTGGGAAATGTTTTATCGATCATTTTTTTAATTTTCAAATTTTCACCTAATTTTTTTACCCTCCCAAAAAAAGGCTTGGTCGGGAAAAACCACGTCGCCCAAACCGTGTATAAAATACAGATTATTCAACACAAACTATGCAGTATTATATACACTTAGATTGTCAAAGACTTGTGTGTTTTATTGCGAAATAGTGTGCTCTTCCGAAGACAAGAATTTAAGTATAGAATTAATAATGAAATTAAATTAAAAAATAATAACAAAGTTCTTTTCATTGCACGTTCCCTGCGGAGTTTTTACAGAGGGGACAAATACAATTTACCGTTTCCTGTGCATATAATTTAATTTGAAACAAAAATTGCTTTACTAAAAAGAACAAATAAGAATCGTGTATCACAGTAAACGTGTCGAATAAAAATTCGGGAAAAAGTGAGAATACAGTACAGTAAAAGCACTTTGTATACCGCAAGGTACGATAGACACGTAAGACAACACTTGACCCTAAGCACACAGAAGAATAGAGAAGATAGTGATATACCGGACAATTGACGATTAATTACTGTAGAACAACGATAATTTTCAAATGTGATTTAACATTATTTTTTTTAAGCATTCGTTGCAGTCGGAATAAATAATAAGACATCAACATATAGTAAGTATACTGTGTAGATATGGAATATCGAATTACACGAACAGAACACGAATTTTATCAAAAGTACAAAGTTAAAAATGTTTTTTTTTCTTTTTTTCAGGAAGCAACGAAATCTTTTCGGAGACTTACTGAACACTTCGTGGACTAGGCCTCGAAGGAGTCTTAATGAGACGCGCCAGATCTCCCCTGAAAATACCGGATGATAATGATAGATCGAATTTTTCGAAAAAAAACATTTGTCGGTGCTGAAATAATTATTTCTTTACGTTCGATGTTATCGATAAGTTCGAGATTTCGATGGGTCGATTTTCCTCCAAGAAAGTATAAGAATATCATAAAAAAGAACGTTGATGAAGTCAAAAAAAAAATAGTTCGAATTTTTTTTTCAAATTCACGACGCATTTTTTGCATGAAAACTTTCGTTTTCGATGTAAATAAAGAAGTGATGTAAATAGTCGGGCAACGAGGATTGAAGAATTAGATCGCCTACCTGTATGGAATATCGGTGAGGTTCGATTGGCTGTGAGAATGGGGCACCCTCGGCGTACTCGTCACATCCCTCACACCGCATATGGCGAGCTCGTGGGCCGATCCGGAGAGGCTCCGATCGCTTCCTCGTCGTCTCCCACCGGTCCCGCTGCCGATCGTTGTGTGCTGCTGCTGCAAACTTCCCGGACCCGGTGCCGTACTCGATGATACCTTCTTCTTCGCTTGACCACCGAAGTTGAAAAATCTGGATGAAAATTTTCAACAATTTAATTAAAAAATTAGTTTCTGAATTCTAAGTTTCAAAGATTCTGAGTTTCAATGATTCTAAGTTTCAAATATTGTAAGTTTCAATGATTCTGGGTTTCAAAGATTCCGAGTTTCAATGATTCTAATTTTTAGCAATTGTACGTTAAAAATGTTTATTTTAAAAAAACGTTAATTAAAGAAAGCGGAAAACGAAATAAGTTGACGTGCCTCTTCTTTTGGAGGGGTTGAATCCCAGCGGCGAGGAGATTCCGGTAGTGATCGGAGCGTATAAACCTGGGATAACAGTCCTTCTTCAGTAAAAGTGTGTAAACGTGTTCGGCCGCCGAATCGAATGTAAATCTGCTCGGGTTCTTCATTTCCTGATGAACTTTTTCCATCGTTTTTCCGTCGATGTTTATCTCGCACGGTGCGCCGGGTGCCAGAAATTCCCTGTTAAAATCGACGCAATAATGAATATAAACAAAAATTAATGAAAAAAGATAAATAATTTATATTTTTTAATTGTTTGACTAACTTGAAAATTTCGTTGACTTTGTCGGATATTTGCGCCTGAAAGCTGTGCCTCAAGTCCTTCACCGCCAACCAGAATCTTATATTTTCGTGGCTGTACTCCTTTCTCAGATAGTTCGTGAATTCTTGCAAACCTGAAATAAAAATAGAACAAAAATATATAAAGATTTTTTAAATAAAAAATGAAATAAAAATTCGCCTTATAATTATTCTGAATTATCGATTAAGTTTATCGACCTGTTGGATCGGACATAATCTCTTCCATCGAAAATGCCCATCTCTTAACCCGTTTTTCCGTAGGAACTTCAACTCTGAAAGATCCAGAGATCAAAATTTAACAATTATTAATAATGTAAAAAAATTAAAACAATTAAAAAAATTGACGAATTCGATGAACTAACAGTGGGCTGTTGAGCTGCCAAAATGTATGATCGTCAGTGATCCACGGATTGGATGGTTGCGGCTGAACGATCATAGGGTCGTAATCGACGTAAGTCTCGAAGTATGTTTTTAAATTTTCGATAGCCGCCGAAACTTTGATTCTCGTGCGTGTCAGACTGTTTCGCAAAAGTTCGACCTGCAAAAAAAACACAAAAAAAGTTAATAAAAAGAAAACCATTATTGATTAAATTAGCAATAAAAAGTTATTATTAGTAAAAAGTTATTTTTAGTAAAAACTTATTATTAGTAAAAAGTTATCATTAATAAAAAAATTAAAAAATAAAAAATTTACTAACCTCGCGCTGCAAATCGTTCAGAGTCCTTTTGCGTAGGGGCGGGCGAGGGAGTCCTGGTCGCGCCCGCGTCGGCACGGGCACGACTTCCAGACTACTGAGACATCCGGGTGGCGGTCTGTAAACCCTCCAGAAAGCTCTCTCCTGCGAGTCGCTGACTATCTTGTCACCTTTCTTCCTCTCCTTCGACAATCGCACCTTGAAAGCAACCAATTATAATTATTTCAATTTCGGTTCGATAAGACACGATAATATAATTTGAAAAAAAAAAATTCCCACTAAGGATTGAGCAAGAATTTTTTTTTGGTCTTTTTCCTAAGGATTTCTTATTATTATTTTTTTTTAATAATAATTAATTTTACCTGCTCTTCCGCCTGATGCTGTATTATTTCCCATTTGTTTTGCAAATTTTGTCGCAAACTTTTCAAGGCTTCCTGCAATAATAATAACAATAGCAATAAGTATATCGGGTGGTAAAGAAATTTTTGTTGTTGATTTTGAGACACAATTTTACACACAGTCTCGTAATCTTCGAGGGCGTGACGTTGCTTGTTCCTCAGAGTTCGTTTCTCAAGATAGATTGCGTATTCTACGTTGTCGGGTGTTCTGTGCTGCCATGGCCAATAGTATGGTGTCTGGCGAACGAATTTATCGTCGTTATTATTAATCGCGACGAAAAACATTTATTATAATCGATCATTAACAATATCCATCATGATCGATCATTAATAAAATTTTAATAATTTTCTTTTATCGTAATAAATAATAAAAAATAATAATAATAATTTTTTACAATTTTTATTATAGGAAATAAATATTTTTTTTGTTACCTGAAATCTATAGAGTGAGCTGTCGTCCTTTACAGTGAGAGTTTTGGAGTCGTTTACCGGGAAGAAGTAGCCGTACTGGCAAAGTTGATTAGCAATATGAACCGCCTCTGCTGTCGGCAAAAAACGTCCCATCACATCTTGATAGAAAAAAATAACGTTTAACACTTTCGTAAGCGGGAAATATATCGTGCATCGACAATTATAAAGATATTTAATTGATAGAGGCGCGGGTGCAGCCAGGTCGGTAATGCGAGATAAAAAAAATTATTTTTGCCGGTTCTCGGTCGGTAACGAAAACTGTAATAATTTTTTTTTTGAGGGTACTGAATTTTTTTGAGGCGAACGAAATTATCAGCTTCAGCTAGAGTGCTGAATGAGGAAGCTAATATTTTGCGTTTGTCCAAACATTTTTGAGACCCTCGAAAAAAATTGATTACAGTTTTCGTTACCGACCGAGTCCGTTTTTGATCGGAAAATCGAGTGTTTCCGTTCGGATTTCTGATCTGACTATAATTTCCGCATTTCATTAACGAAAAAGACTTCGACATGCCCAAGCAATGCAGCAAATATCCACATGTGCATTTTAAGGATGTATCCCACACACGTTCCCAATCATAGTTTAATTCGATAAAAATTTAATCCCAATCATAGTTTGATTCGATAAAAATTTCAGTACTTAGCGATATGCCAAAGATCTGAAAAAAATCGTCCGTATTAATAATATCAAGACCTTTGATTTTGCATAATAATAATGCAAAAAAGGCATCAACAAATTATTTTGAAAGTTAATTTGTTATTAAACAAGGCATTAACAAATTATTTAAAAAGCAAAATTCTCACTGAATTTCACTTTTGGCTGGCAATGTACGTGCGAAGCATCCTTAAGTCAAGCATTTGTCAATTGTGTTATTTAACGATTTTGAGTTGTGACGTGCTGTGTATAAAAAAATGTATATATATATATTTTTAATCAATTTTAAGGCGATGTGAAACATCCTGCCGTCCACATCGCGCAAAGATTTAATTTGGGTCTGACCGAAATATCAACGGAGAATAGAAATGGAGATTTCTTTACCGACCGCGGTATTTCACATGACCTTAAATTTTTTTAGTTATAAAAGCTTTTTTCAATAAGACAAATTTATCAACTTTTACCTGAACAGTATAATCCAGAAAGTGTCCTGATAAAATGTCTGATTATCGAAATAATCTACCAGTACGTTGCAATCGTGGTATAACCTCAAATTCGGAAATAATTGTATTTCTCGTGTGGGCGTGTTTCGAATTTTTTCCATTTTTTAAATAATTTAATGCGAACAAACTTTTTTTTTTTACTTTTATTATTTTCAATTGTTCAACTCAATGTTTTACTCGTGAAGTCCCCCCGAAGTACGAAATGAATTGTGACTCGAAATGGGAATTCAGCTTGTATTTCTCGCCGCGACGTGGCGCTGTTACGAGCGCACGACGATAAACGCTTTGGCGGTTGGTTGTAGAATATTTTGTGAGGCGTTACCGGTCGTAACGTCCGAAAGGACGTTGGGAATAACGTGACCAGCATTGGTGATGACTTCGGAATGGCATATTTTACAATCCTAAATCTAAATCCAAACACGTTCACGATTTAAACATTTATTACACACCATGCATATACACCGATTTTAACGACGAGTTTGGGTGCCGAACTTTCTGAACGGTAGGTCAACATTTTTTTTATTTTCTAATAAGGCAAGTATCGTTTAATAAAACGAACAAACAAAAAATGTACAAACAGAAAGATTTAATCATCGATTCGATTAAAATCGAATAAAAAAAAATCATAAAAAAAAATGCACACTGACATATTAAAATAAAATAAAATAATTAATATGGTGAGTGTAAGTGTACAGGGAAACGTTGAAATAAAAAAATAATAAAATGAAGAGAAAACACTTGTTTTTTTTTATTAACAGCCATGCGACATCGAAGAATTACTGGGGATCGGATTGGGGCTTCACTTATGCAAATCGTCGTGATGGGTCACTTCTAAATCACAGCGGGGAAGAAACATCGACGAGGTTTCGAAAAAAAAACATTTCCCGAAATCCGGATTCGTACCTGATTCCTCGATGCGAAGCCGATCCATCAGCCACTCAATGAGATCGTAGCCTTGAAGGACAAAAAAATTTGTTTTCTTAATTTAAAAAGGTTTAATTTGCATTTTTTCACGCAATCATTTAGGGCCGAAAATATATCGATTTCGGTGAAACACATTAAATTTTCCGGGCAACTTACCCATGAACGCCGAGGGAATTGAGGTGAGGAATTGTTTCTGGCTGCGCACGGGCACCCCGTTCTCAGGGTCTTGCATCTCCCGCACCAGCCCCTCCATCTGCACCGACAAAAAAAAAGCGATCCAATTAAAATTTCACCCGGGACAGTTTAATTATAATTGCTAAACGGTTTTTTTTTTTTTTACTATTTAACACGTGAAGTATAAAATTATTTTCAATTCACTTCTACGCGCTCTATTAAAATTAATAAAAAATGTATATTCTTTTAATTTTAGTAATTGAATTGAAATTAAATAAAAATTAAGTGAAATTTTATATGCTTTCTGTTGGATGTTTCTCGTTGCCACGATGGAGTTAGAATATCTTGAAATTGGTACCTTCTATTTTTATTTACTATTTTTTTTTTTTTTTTTTTATAGATAAATATAATAATTCGTACCTTGTCGAAGGCGCAAGGTCTGTGGACGCGTTGGGTGCTGTGGGCCTCCATCGCGTTCGTGGGGGCCCTCTGCGTCCCTGGCAAGAGCGGTGACGATAACGATGGCGGAGGGGGCTGGGGAGCTGGGCCGGAGACGGGTCTACCCGAACTCCATGGGGCTCTGGCCCCATCCCATCACTCCAGTCACCCCCGCACGCCCACTGTCAACGCAAACAATAACAGTTCTCATTATTTCACTACTTAAATATATTTTAAACGATAACGATAACGATAATCACGTTAACATTTTATAACATTTATACTACTTGTTAAACGTGTAAAGTATTTTCACCAAGGAGCTTTTCCCCGTCAAACTAAATAAATAAACAAGTAAATAAATAAATAAATAAATAAATAAATAAATAAATAAATAAATAAATAAATAAATAAATAAATGAACAATTAAATAAATGAATAAATAAATAAATAACGAAGTGAGCGATCAGTTCGCAGCACCGTAAAATGTTTCTTAACAGTTGTGACGTCCATTTTATATTTTAATTTTTTTCTTAACTACCAAGAAAACAAATTTAGCATGAAATGAGGTTCGTCGAAGAACGACGAGGTGCGGCGTTATCGCGGCTGGGGGGACGGGGAGGTATCGATATCCGCGCATTCGGAACAGGGCAATCAAGCAATCGAGCAAAGCTATGGCGTATGACCGACGTCGGGGAACTTGGTAAAGCGAATCGCGGTCTTGATGGGGGCAGGGATTGCCCTCATCTGGAGTTATTCCCAGCGATGCCGGTACAGCCCGAGAGAGCTACCTGTGCAGAAGCCCATGGCCCCGGCGTTGATTGACTGCTATACCACGACTCAAGGATTTCTGCCCGTTGAATACGTAATAGACGACGCAATATCGAGTGGGTCACGCCCCCCCCCATCCTCACTCTTCGTACCTCATCATTGTTTGTTCGCATCTTCGTTGTTGTAGCAATGATAATGATAATGATAAATACAATATTTAATATAATAATATAATATAATGTAATGTAATGTAATGTAATGTAATGTAATGTAATGTAATGTAATGTAATGTAATGTAATGTAATGTAATGTAATGTAATGTAATGTAATGTAATGTAATGTAATGTAATGTAATGTAATGTAATGTAATGTAATGTAATGTAATGTAATGTAATGTAATGTAATGTAATGTAATGTAATGTAATGTAATGTAATGTAATGTAATGTAATGTAATGTAATGTAATGTAATGTAATGTAATGTAATGTAATGTAATGTAATGTAATGTAATGTAATGTAATGTAATGTAATGTAATGTAATGTAATGTAATGTAATGTAATGTAATGTAATGTAATGTAATGTAATGTAATGTAATGTAATGTAATGTAATGTAATGTAATGTAATGTAATGTAATGTAATGTAATGTAATGTAATGTAATGTAATGTAATGTAATGTAATGTAATGTAATGTAATGTAATGTAATGTAATGTAATGTAATGTAATGTAATGTAATGTAATGTAATGTAATGTAATGTAATGTAATGTAATGTAATGTAATGTAATGTAATGTAATGTAATGTAACATAATATAATATAGATAATTATAATTATTGTGACTACGATAATGATGTGCAAATTAAATTTGCGCCTTGGCATTGGATTTACAGACGGAAAGAGGTTCACGGAAGGGCGTGCGAGGATTGGACAAATAAAACACTAACTTCGCTGTAACGAATGAATTCGAGATGGCGGCGCGAGGTTCGGTGGGACAATCCTCATGTATTGTGCAGAGGTTGCACTATAGGTGAGGCAATGCACTTACTGCATGTCAACCTGGATACACACAAAAATAGCTACGTGGTCGGAGCAGCCGAGATACAGAGGCATAGATGCGCCTTTAGTTTAAATCGTTAATGTCTTGGAACAGCGTTCGCTGTCCGATCGATTCGAATGTACTCGCTTCCGCACTCTATAGACCGAAGTCCTCCTCTCCGGGCCGCCCGTTTCGTTGTGCTCTTCCTTTACCTATTCCACCACTTCTGCTCTTTATATATGTGTATATGCATGTGTATATAGGTATATATTTTTTTTCTTCTCGGCCGAGCGGAAGTTGGAAATTCACGAGAGTGGAAAGAAAGAGTTCGATTTTATACCGTGGGACAATACTCTCAGCGTCGCCCACTCACTTCGGTACGAATAACGGAGTGACTGCAGAATAGATGCAAATTGTCCAGTCGTTGACCAATTGTACGAGGTGTATCTGAAAATTGCATCTGCGGGCTGTGTAATTATTTTTTTTTGTTTTTTCATTAACAAAAATGTAAAAAAAATAAGTGTTTGATTTTTTCAAAGATGCACATTTTTTTAAAAGAATTGAAACGATTGTATAAATTTTTTTAATTGAAGAGTTCCGATCCGTGATTATTTTTCAATGCAAGTACGATAAACGAAACATTTTCCTACCGGCGACTTAATGACGTTCGTTTGCAGCAATTCCGCGAATCGATTTATTCAATTTCGTATTATAGGTTTTAAGCGCAGATTCAACGTAGACACGCGACGATTATTCTCGAAGGCTTGCCTCGATTTCCGTTTCAATCCGCCGCACGGAAAGGAATCACTACCAATCCATAGTTTTTCCGCCAATCGGCATTAAATTTCCGCGCCAGTTGGAATTCATATTGCGCGTGGATTCGCGATTTTTCTTCACGGTAATAATGTGAAACTGGCGTTTACGTTCTGTTATTAACGATTTACACGAAGAAATACTGACATTAAGGATTCGCCACTTCGGGTTTCATGCGAAACGAATTCGTTGAAAACGTTACAAAGTTGTTGAGCTCAAAACCATTAAATTCGGATTGAAATGGATTATATTGGACGGTGAAATTGTCGGCCGTATGTTGGTAATGACGTCCGATCGGCCACCCAGGCTGGTACCAGACTGAGAAAGGGACATGTGGATAGATAGATAGCCATTAAAGTACGTCCGCAGCAGCCAATTCGAAGCGATCGATCAAGTCCTGTCGGGTCCGTAGGGTTCCAGGTCGAAGGAACTGTGCTTTCGTGGTCCACGTCGATGAGGCCATGATTCTAGGTTGCCAGTTCCACGGGACCGACTATGATGGAGTCCAAATCGATGTGAGTGTGGTTAATCAGGGTCGAGGTCGACCAGATCATCGATTTATGGTGAGCCAACCAAGTTGCTGGCCCATCAAAGTGGTTCGCCCAATCAGGTTATTGCGGTAACCAAGTCGTTGGTCCACCCAAGTGATTGGTCCATCCAAACGGTTGATCCATCCAAGTGGTTGGACCACCACTTGGACGGACCAAGCACTTGGTTGGACCACCCAAGTGGTTGGGATATCCAAGTGGTTGGGCTATTCAAGCATTTGGTCCATCCAAGTGCTTGATCCATCCAAGTGGTTGGACCAACCACTTAGATGGACCAAGTGGTTGGTCTATCCAAGTGGTTGGTCTATCCAAGTGGTTGGACCACCCAAGTAGTTGGTCTATCCAAGTGGTTGGACCAACCACATAGATGGACCAAGTGGTTGGTCTATCCAAGTGGTTGGACCACCCAAGTAGTTGGTCTATCCAAGTGGTTGGACCACCCAAGTAGTTGGTCTATCCAAGTGGTTGGGCTATTCCAAGTAGTTGGTCTATCCAAGTAGTTGGTCTATCCAAGTGGTTGGGCTATTCAAGCAATTGGTCCATCCAAGTGGTTGGACCAACCACTTAGATGGACCATGTGGTTGGGCTATTCAAGCAATTGGTCCATCCAAGTGGTTGGACCAACCACTTAGATGGACCATGTGGTTGGTCTATCCAAGTGGTTGGACCACCAAAGTCGTTGGTCTATCCAAGTGGTTGGACCACCCAAGTGGTTGGTGTATCCATGTGGTTGAACCACCCAAGTGGTTGGTCTATCCAAGTGGTTGAACCACCCAAGTGGTTGGTCTATCCAAGTGGTTGGTCTATCCAAGTGGTTGGTCTATCCAAGTGGTTGAACCACCCAAGTGCTTGGTCCGTCCAAGTGGTTGGTCCACCTAAGTGGTAGACCCAAGCAAGTGGTAGACCCAAAGAGATTGTTGACCCAAGCAAGTTGGTGGCCTAAGAAGTTGATGGCCCAAACAAGTTGTGGGATGGCCTAAAGAAGTTGATGGCCCAAACAAGTTGTGGGCAGGCCCAACATTCAGTCGAATGACCAAGGAAGGAAAACACTTCCTGTAACTGTTCTAGTACAGCCCCAAGCTCTCGACTCTGCCCACAATATTACTAGAAATGTGAAACATTCATCGATAGTTGGGTGAGTTTCCCTTCGAATTAGAGAAGTTGGGAACGGTGGAGCCGTCTTATTAGTCACGAAGTACGGCTACCGGTTGGGAGGAGGCGTCGCGAAATCGTGCCAGTCTCTTCCTCACAAGTCCAACTCCACTTTCATCAGCCACCCTGCGTCGACAAAGCCCAAGTTGCAGAATCTTCTCGGGACCCATTTGGAATACATTATGTCAAGTTGCGCGCTCGCGCTTGTAGGCGAAATTGCGATAAACCCCGTATGACCTAAATTTCGCTTGACAGGTGGCGTTACATTAAAATTAAAAGGAAAATGCATAAAATGAAGAATTTCATCGAATTGCAAAAAGGTGGATCAACTTCGGGACGAAAATAGTTGCGAGGAAAGGAGCGGGCTTACTTGCGCGGAAAATTACCGGTCGATAGCTCGAGTCCTCGACGAGTTATAGAGGTTCAATTTTGGCACGTGCATCCCACACACACGAAGACACCGAAATAACTTTGCAAACGTAACCCCCGACCGAAACCGAGGGCATCATATCCGTTTGACCTCAGCGCGAAGGTAATGGCTCGTCTGCTTCAACGAGACCTTGTTTGCAATAACTGCGGATCCCTTCGGAACAAAAAAGTTCTGACATTTTCGGAACATGAACGTAGTTGCAGCGCTATGTTTGCAACCCTCTACGGAGTTAAAAGTTTACAATATCGGTGTATAAAAATTGAGCAAAAAAAGTTTTGTTTGATTGTTTGTTTATTAAATGGATTTTTTCTTTACAAAAAAAGTTAATATAAAAATTATAAAAATTTGATGGAAAATAAAGCTAATACGGCTTCTACGATGGTTTAATGAAGAAAAGTATTTTTCGCTATGTTTACAACGATCCACGGAGTCGAGAGTTAAGTATGTATGTAAAAATTAAATACAGCAAACTTAATACAAAAATTATAAAAATTGGCGGACATAAAAGTTAATACAGTTTTTACGATGGTTAAACGAAGAAAACTATTTTTCATGGCTTTTGCACGGTCAATAAAAGGTTAAATGAAATCGGGGTGAAATTTAATATAAAAGTCCGGAAGACCCGCGTGGAAAGTGTCCAAGTTTATCGGGCATTAAAATTAACGTTACAACTATGGGAACGGGGGTGATATTGAATTTAATATAACGGTAAATACATAAAAGCTTCCAATATTTTTATATTAAACGGCATAAAAATTGCAAACCCTCCACCGTACACCCTTAATAGAATAATCACCGGAGGCTCTCGATGTCGACACTCGAACGGGGTTAGCTGCGCTTTTATCGATATCCGAACCTATGAAAATGGCTCCAAACTATAAATATGTTTTTTTAATAATTTTTTAAATACATTCACGATGCTTAATAATTCAAGGGAAACCGAGCTATCATTGCAAAATAAAAAATAGAAAAGAACGTAAAAACACCGTTTTAGTCTCCTTAAATTATTTAAAAAAAAATGAATACATTATGATTTCCATTTATTATTATTATAATATATTTTTTTAAATACTCACTCGACGAATTTGTGGTTATCGATAACCAAACCTATCGATATGACGCCTATTCCGTAGTCGTCTTTCGGTAAAAAAAAAAATAATAATTAAAAAAAATTAATTAACGATACTTAATCATTTAAGGGAAACCGGAGCCACCATTGCAAAATAAAAAATAAAAAAAATGTAAAAAACACCGTTTTAGTCTCTTTAAATTATTAAAAGAAAATAATGAATACATTATGATTTCCATTTATTATTATTATAATTTTTTTTTATTTAAATACTCACTCGACGAGTCAGGGCAGTCGAGCTTCATGAACGCAAGTGTGTGGTCGATCAGGACATCGGGCCTCGAGACAGTTCCCCGAGGAGTCACCACTACGCCAACCACGTTTTGTAAACAATCTTATCTAAACAATTATTTTTTTTTATAATTTCTCTTTCTATTTATTTATTTTATTTTATTTTTTTTTATTTTCACCTCCCTACATATATATAGATATATATATATATATTTTATCGGGCAGATAGAATCAGTGACGAAACGAGAGCCACTCCGAGCGTCACAGTAAAAAGCACGCGCCTTCCGGAAAAGCGCACACGCTCCGCCAGCGCTCACACACCGAGGGTTGTTGCGCGCACGCGCGCATGCGCTGAACACACACACGCACAGGCCGTTCACCGTCGTCCCGCGCACATCGGTCTCTACGCGCCGTGATAACGAGTTTATGCTGCGTGTTTATTCAAGATAGCACAGCATTGGCACGCGATTATTAACACGAATGATATTCCCTAATAATATTACTTTTACTATTTTTCTCTATTTATTATTATTTTTTTTATTTTCCCTCTTATTTTCGCTCAATAGGAGTCAAACAATTTTCGTCGCAGATCGCCCAAATATTTCTCTACCTTCAAAACGAATATAACAAAAATTCAAAACTTCGATATAATTATTTTATATAATAGATTTTTTATTTTTAATTTTTTGCCCCCTCAATTTATTTTATTAAGCGATTAGAGGATTTTCTTTTTTTACTGAGGAGGAAGTGAACAATTTTCGTCGGCTGCGCCCAAATATTTGTTCTTCCCTCAAAATAAATGTTAGAATAAAATTAAACACTTCGATATACTTATTTTATGTTATGTATTTGTAATTTTTTGTTCTCTCAATTTATTTTATTAAGCGATTAAAGAGGATTATTTTTTTATTTTTATTTTTTTTCCTTCTAAGGGAGAAGTCGAGAATTCCGCGCTCAGTCGTGGCTGCGTGGTCGCTCGGTTTTCATCGACGGAGCCGCACGGGAAAGCACACCAGGAGGGGGGGGGGGGCAGCCGGGCTGACACGAAACCGACACACCCCTCCGCGATCCGACGCGATAAACTCGACCAGCCTCGCTCTCGCTGATTCCAGCTAGTTTCCACGACGCTCCCCGATTAAACTGGCCAGCTCAATCGTCGCCGATCAATTGCCCGACGACCGGATCTTCGATGAAATTTACAAAATAATGAGCCGCGAGGCCGAGCGGAAAATTGTACTTTTCAGGCATTCTTTTTTTTTCTACTAAAAAATAAAAATTAAAAATTGAATGAAGAAATAATTTATTTTTTTTATGTTACGTGTCTTCGTTCTTTTCCGGAACTTCCTGCCTGCTCTTCATCGCTATCCGGTATCGCATTGCGAGCGTTTTTCTTTCATTATTCTTCCCCTTTTTCTCAGTCCAGCTTTTTTTTTCTCAGGCAAATTAAGCGAACGAGTTTCGTCGATTTTTATTTATTTTAAATTATCTTTATTATTGTACCATTTTTTTTTTATTTACTTAATTTTTCTTCAGCAATGTTTCTTCGGGCTCGCCTTTGTCCGCGTATCTTCCTCTCTTCCCTCCGCGACCGGAATTCCCATTTGTCTCGCGGTGATTGCCTTTTTTGTATATATTTTTTTTTAATCAAAAATCGACGATTTTATTTTTCATACTTTTATTATATTTTTTTGAACAGTCAGTCGATTCGAGGACGAGCGAGGATAATCCCTGTCACGCGAGCACACATCCGAGCGACGCGAAGGCCCCGAACGAGAATCCTCGAGGCCACGGAAACACGCACCAGTAGCGGGATTTGAGGGTAGTTTCGTTCTTTATTTTTTTTTTGTATTTTTTCGTTATTTTCTATTTTTTAAATATATATACATATATATATATATTTTTTTTCCTCGCGGCGATTATCGACACCGTAGCACGGTCGACGGAGCCTTGTCCGAATCGTCGTCACCGAGGCCCGTCGAAATTCGACGAGAAGCCCAGGCAATCAACGACCCGACGAGAGGTGCGGATTGAATTTTTTCGCGACGGTCGTTCGCGTCGGAGGCTGACTCCGGAGACATGTCGGCGCGCAGAGTACGGAGCCCCGACGCAGAAAGCTCTCGTCCTAGCTCGGGGGTGTTCGGCACCCTTCGGCTATCAAGCGCCGGCGACGGCAGCGGCAGCTCGAGCTGCGACGGAGAAAACGGGCGAACGCGCTAGGGCGCCGAAAGCTCGACGCGGCGGTGGGAGGCGACGGTGGAAAAAAGGGCAAGGGGGGAAACCCTTATTTTTTTTAGATCGATCTTTGATTCAACGTTTTAGCTGAAAATTATAGTTATAGTTATAGTTATAGTTATAGTCATAGTCATAGTCATAGTCATAGTCATAGTCATAGTCATAGTCATAGTCATTGTCATTGTTATTGTCATAGTAATAGTTATAGTAATAGTTATAGTTATAGTTATAGTTATAGTTATAGTTATAGTTATAGTTATAGTTATAGTTATAGTTATAGTTATAGTTATAGTTATAGTTATAGTTATAGTTATAGTTATAGTTATAGTTATAGTTATAGTTATAGTTATAGTTATAGTTATAGTTATAGTTATAGTTATAGTTATAGTTATAGTTATAGTTATAGTTATAGTTATAGTTATAGTTATAGTTATAGTTATAGTTATAGTTATAGTTATAGTTATAGTTATAGTTATAGTTATAGTTATAGTTATAGTTATAGTTATAGTTATAGTTATAGTTATAGTTATAGTTATAGTTATAGTTATAGTTATAGTTATAGTTATAGTTATAGTTATAGTTATAGTTATAGTTATAGTTCCTTAATTTTTTACCGTCTGTCGGGAAGCTGCCTGTAAGAAAGTGCGCGAACCGATTTCGACTTCCTCACGGCTTCCCTGTTAGGGGAAAGCATTGTGAACGATCCCATTCAAAGTGAGATGAAGTAAACTTTGTCCGAAGTGTTTTATCGGCGTTGATTAAATTCAGTACGAAACATCCTTTAATGGTATCTGATACTTTCGGAAAGTTTAGCCCCTCGATTGATCGTAGTTCGCCGTAGTTTCAAAGGCCCCGTGCGGGAGTTTGTCGATAAAAATGAAAATGTCATTGAAATTTTCTCGCGCAAAACTGAACGGCCTTTAAATTTCATGGAGATATAAAATATGTACCATCATTTTTTTTAAATCTATAAGGAAGATGAGGTAGATGAGGAAGATGAAGAAGATGAAGAAGGTGAGGAAGGTGAGGAAGGTGAGAAAGATGAGGAAGCAATGTGCAAATTTGTTTTTCAACATTTTTTGGGGGAATGCCCTTATAGTAAAAAAAAAAAAAAAAAATAGGTAGAAAAGCAACTCGGCACTTCTCCATAGTCGTTGGTGGCCCGTTAGAGGGATTGAGGAAGGGTGAGCATGACGACATGACGATGGCGAGGCGTAGAGCGTGGGAGGAAGATAAAAAGCTGTGGCCAAGGAGTAACCCCCGGCGCGACCGCACCAGCTCGCCACCTCGCGACAGACACACTACGACTGCGGGACGGTGCGAGGGATGCGGAGGATCGGACGGAGCTTCAATGATATGGAGCCTGGGGTGGGCGCAGGAATGCCGGAGGAAGGAGCGAGGATAAATGGCGAATAGTGCGCGGGGCGACAGCTCTCCGGCGGGGGTGGTGCGCGAGGGCGGCGAAAAGACCATGGAAGTGACGAGACAGACAGTGAAGTAGCGCCAGCCGAGTTCGATGGAGCTTTCGGGACAATTGGGAAGAAATGAAAACAGCGAGAATTTCATTAAGAAAAAAAGAAATAGCTCGAACCGGTCAGAAAAGTTCCTCCGCTCGTCGAAACGTTTTCTTGATCAAGAGACATTATCTTTTGTCATTGGAGGCTAGAAAGGAAAAACATTGGACAGGAGGGAGAAAACTTCAAATTGCATTGGGGAAGAGCTTGTGAAAGACAGTTCATCATCTTCATCTGCCGATTCGGCTGGCAGGAAAGGTCGAAGGGTGGACGAGAAATAGTGAAAAAGTTGGTAAATGACGTGGGAAATGAAGGGTTCGCAGGGGAGGATTTAGCGTGGCGGAGGCGAAGCGGTGGTTCTGAGATGGAAGGCAACAAAAAAATTGGAGAGAATGAAAGAAATAACCACATAGAGAGTCAGGGTGGAAACGAGCGAAAATGTTTTTCGTCTTGCTGGCGCCTACTGTAATTATAGGTTATAGGATATTATGTATGTGTGTACATATACATATATATATATATATATATAGGTTCAGTGAAACCTCCTTTAGTGGACGCTTTCGCAAAAATTCGCTGCCTGAGTTGTTTAGATCTTGTACGATTAAACATGCTTGGATCGCAGCAATGCAACCAAATGTAACAGTAAATGTTACGATCTTAGACTCGCCAAAGTAACAACCGTTTCATAACTGTGTTCAGAAAAAGGAAGACAACAAAAACGTGATTCTGTTACGCTCAAATACGCCGATTGATCTATTGCGCGTCAACTCTCAGTTGCACTCGATGAACGGGGATCTTATAGTGTTGGGTGCTGCGTTTCGCTTGCGAGAAGCGCCGCGGCGGTTGGCCATCTGGCGGCCAAACGCCCGAACCTACCGGCGATACAACCAGCGGAAGAACGTTCTGTGCCGTGTGAGCAAGTCGATGAATGAATGAGCGTGAATGAAGTTAATGAATCAATGAGAAATCTATCAAACCATTAGGACCAAAGATTTGGCCAAACAACGGAAGAGGAAAAAAGAAGATATACATAGCTAACATTAGAAGCAATAAAACGCAACGAAGAATGGCCTACAAACCAAGAACACAAGGCGTAGAGAAAATAAGTCGTGGAACGATAAAAAAAAAAGGAAAAAAAATGTAAAGCTCTGTATTTGGTCGTCGTGGTTCGGGGTGAAGGGGGAAGCCTCTTCATTCACCTCCTTGGGGAGTTTGCGCGAGGAGCAGCCGCGGCGAAGCTCTTCGGCGTGGTACCGAGCCCCGGCGGCAGCGGCTGCGTTGTCGGCGCACTCGCAGTGCGCCTCTCGGGGATATCCTGGGGATTTATTGATCAGCGATCGGTACGGTATAGCACACGGGTCGGTATAGTGGACGAAAGTCTGCGGTGGCATGCTAGCGAGCGGCCTAGGAACGCCGCGCCTCCCGAACGGAACGCGACAAGCGCACGACGTCTCGCGTGTTTTTCACGTCTCCCTTCTTCATTTTTTTTTTACATCTCCTCGTTCAGCCTTGCGATCCGGCCAACTTACAATATCAAACGTAACTTCCATGTCGGTAACGCAAGCTGCAACGTTACATCGATGTAATTTATGTAACTTCATGGAAATTGTAACTTACATGTACCGTAAATGTGACTTAAATGTAATTTAAATGTCACTTACATGTAACTTACATGTAACGCCGCGGTAATATTGCCGGTCAAATTCGGTTACATTTGCAATTTACCGATGTTTACCGGGCAGAAAGTTACATTACGCAATCGGCTATGTAGAATGAGACCGGAAGGTTATTCCGTTCCGGAAAGAGTCATTCTCACGTTGCGGGCATTGTGTGTTTACGCATTGTTCATGCGGGAAGTCGATTGAAAGAGACGCACGAGGGCCGTCGAACTTCCGGCTCGCTTTACCGATCGTCACGGAGGCATTTACGAGTCGTAGGGCTTTCCGATACCGCTTCAATATTCGTTCGCTAAAATCAATCGAATACGCGCGTCGATGTGCGTCTAATTTTTCGTCGACTTCTACTCGCCGATAAAAATAATTTACAATAATTACATTATTATTAACAACAATAATTAAATTATTAATTAATGAATTTTTTTTTTTGAGAAAAATGAAAAATTGGTGCAACTGTTCTTGTTCATAAAAAAAAATATGTAAAATTGTGCATCAGGTGAGATTTTTTAATTACACGAGGTGGTTGGAATAATAAGGCGGAGCATGTGAAGGGTTTAGAGAAGGGACTCTACGAACAGACGAACCTCAGCGTGCAAGCGTGTGGCGCAGCGAAAGAGGGACGACTCGAGGGATCCTAATTGGTGTTGACTCGTGGGGTCAAGTAGCTCAGCACGTTTACCAAGTAATCGTTCCCAAACAGCCCGAAACAGAAGTTATACGAGCGCACATGCAAGAGACAGAGAGAGAGACACACACACACAAAGAGAGAAAGAGAGACACACACACACAAAGAGAGAAAGAGAAAGATTACTTAATTAAACGCGAGTGGTCGGGAGGGTGTGGGTTGTTTTAATGCTAGCGCTTCTTCAGTTGCCTGTAACAAACGACTCGCTCGTAATTTTTATTTTATTTTTACAACATTTGTAAATACTCTCATACTATATAGACTCTTACAAGCTTACATAAAATCAAATTTATTACTTTTCAAATTAAAATTATTCATATATTTCACAATACAAATGTCAACCAGTCGATCAGTCGACCAGTCGACCAGTCAATCAGCCAACCAGCCAACCAGCCAACCAGCCAACCTGCCAACCAGCCAACCAGCCAACCAGCCAACCAGCCAACCAGCCAACCAGTCAACCAGTCAACCAGTCAACCAGTCAACCAGTCAACCAGTCAACCAGTCAACCAGTCAACCAGTCAACCAGTCAACCAGTCAACCAGTCAACCAGTCAACCAGTCAACCAGTCAACCAGTCAACCAGTCAACCAGTCAACCAGTCAACCAGTCAACCAGTCAACCAGTCAACCAGTCAACCAGTCAACCAGTCAACCAGTCAACCAGTCAACCAGTCAACCAGTCAACCAGTCAACCAGTCAACCAGCCAACCAGCCAACCAGCCAACCAGTCAACCAGTCAACCAGTCAACCAGTCAACCAGTCAACCATTACCATTATTATTATACGATATTAATTATTAATTTCTACTATTATTGTTTATTTCTTATAAATTCGTGGTGACAAGTTGTTCGATCCGGCGACGAACTCTTCTACTGGTCGCGTTGCCGATAACGTAGTCTGGCGTTCGTAGCCAAGGCGTAAGTAGTGTGAATGACCCCTACGTTACGAACAACAACTACGACGAGGGTAAAACTGCCACCGGCTACCGTCGTGCAATCTTCGCCGACGAAGCGAACGTGCACGGTCAGAGGTTTGCTGCTCGTTTTACTTTCCATACCCTCTCGACATACGGGTTATAAGAACACGAGAACCGAACACCGGGAAGCGCGGAGCGAGGAACGAATGAGCGCGGTACACATCCACGCCGCACAGCCGAACGATAAACTCGTCCGTGTACGTTCGTACTCTCTGCGTACGTATCGACGATACACGCGCGCGCGCTTATCTCGGACGAATGCGAGTCAAGCTTTGATTTATCGAACGGACACTGTAAAATCTGTTTTATCGACGGCGATCGTAAAATCACGACCGGGAAGCGTCTCTAGTAGCGGAGATTATGCATTCGGAAATAAACGAGCGAGGAATTATCCTCACTGCAATTATAGCCGGTTTAATCGATGTTTAATTACATTAAATTGATTTAAAAAATTAGTGTGGCGAATTGAAGAAAATTCGTTCAAGGCCTTATTCCACGTATTTTTTCCCGCTGATCACGAATATAACAATTATTTTAGTCTCAGCCATAAAATCGATATTTTCAATGGCTCAAGTAAGTAAGATTTCAAGCATACCCGTCGAATAGTAATGACGAATAGTGAAAACTAAGAAATCACCTAATCCGCCCGGTAAAACAGGAAGGTCGAGCACCCCCTTAATCATCCTTCAAATTATCGGGCATAACTTGGTCATTATTATTATTTTGTATCAAATTCTTCAAAATTTTATGAAATTTTATTTAATGATTTATCAAACCGTAAACAAATTTTTATCGCACGGGTACGTCCTTACAAATTAATGAAACCCTCGCAATGAACTTGACTCGTGGCTTTGAAGTAAGAAAAAAAAATATATGAGAAAAAGATAATAAAAAATTCATTGCCACCGAAGTTTATTTTTCGACTACGTGCCGACGGGTGGACGAAGGTCGAGTCCATATTTGACTCTTCGCCGAAGCGTATACATACGAATGGGAGGGAAGGTGCTTTACGTGGAAATATATATATATATATATATTCGCGAACCCGAAGGTTTCGGAATCGCCTCATGATCAAATCGAGATTTCGCTGAGAGCGAGGATTTTTTTTTATTTATTTTTAGGTCATGATTTGTAATACGGGAAAGACGCGGTACGATATGAAACAGCTTTACCATACCTATATCTATGAAAGCGCGGTCTACGTGTAGCACACTTTACACGTCCTCGGTATAACTTTGCCAATTTCGTGTAACGTGCAGTGGCCTTTAACCGTCATGGTGATGCACTTGTTGTATCACCCTTCAGCGTACATACATACATATATGTACATATGCACATGTACGTACGTCGGATATTCCGGGAATCACATAGTTCCATATAAATACCCGTATATAGCGTACAACCGGTATTAAATATAGTATAGATGGCGTTAAAGGACACAGCACCTTCGTGCACTTGATCGCGTGCGCCGGATATATATTCCTGGACGATGGAGGCACGTAATTTACAAACATACTCTGGGCACGGGTATACGAGCATGTTACTGCTGTTGATGTAAATTTTATATGCCATTTTTATTTAACGCGGTACGATCTTTCTGCTACCCCGTCAAAACAGGGTGATTAATTATTAACAAATTTTTCATTAAAATTCTCGGAGGATTGTAATACTTCCCGGCAAGAATCTGTCTGTCCGTCGGCCCGCCCGCCCGTGCGCAGTCTGTGGGTCCGCAGTCTGTGGGTCGACAGTCTGTGGGTCCGCAGTCTGTCCCTCCACTGTGTGTGGGTCCGCAGTCTGTGGGTCAACAGTCTGTGGGTCCGCAGTCTGTCCCTTCACTGTGTGTGGGTCCGCAGTCTGTGGGTCGACCGTCTGTGGGTCCGCAGTCTGTCCCTCCACTGTGTGTGGGTCCGCAGTCTGTGGGTCAACAGTCTGTGGGTCCGCAGTCTGTGGGTCAACAGTCTGTGGGTCCGCAGTCTGTCCCTTCACTGTGTGTGGGTCCGCAGTCTGTGGGTCGACCGTCTGTGGGTCCGCAGTCTGTCCCTCCACTGTGTGTGGGTCCGCAGTCTGTCTCTTCACTGTGTGTGGGTCCGCAGTCTGTGGGTCAACAGTCTGTGGGTCCGCAGTCTGTCCGTCCACTGTGTGTGGGTCCGCAGTCTGTGGGACTGCAGTCTGTCCATCCACTATGTGTTTGTCAGTCTACTGTGTGTTTGTCTGTCAATCTACTGTGTGTTTGTCTGTCAATCTACTGTGCGTTTGTCTGTCAATCTACTGTGTGTTTGTCTCTCAATCTACTGTGTGTTTGTCTGTCAATCTACTATGTGTTTGTCAGTCTACTGTATGTTTGTTTGTCAGTCCACTGTGTGTTTGTCTGTCAGTCTACTGTGTGTTTGCCAGTCTACTGTGTGTTTGTCTGTCAATCTACTATGTGTTTGTCAGTCTACTGTATGTTTGTTTGTCAGTCTACTGTGTGTTTATCTGTCCGTCTACTGTGTGTCTGTCAGTCCACTGTGTTTGTCTGTCTGTCCGAATATCCGTCGATCCGTCTGTCTCATTTTTACATCAATACGCGCTCCTCTGCATATGACAACATGATACGAAAGGACTTTGCGTCCCTCACCCTCGGCCTCGTTTTTTTTCCGTGACTCTCGTTCAACGACGACCCAAGTCTATAACGCCAGAGGGCAAAGGACGGGGGGAAAAAGCACAGCGAAAGAGGCGTGTGCCACCCTTTTGCCACCCTTCACTAACCCGTGACCCGTCCATCCCCTGGCACAAAGGGGTACGGGACGCAGACTCTACTCTTCGCGACTGAAAGCCTCAACGTCACTTTTTTACCGTTTTTACCGAACGATTTTTTTTCCTTTTTTTTTGCGACCTGACAGTCATCCCTCTTTGACTTTCGGCCTCGACCGCCGTCCCGATTGTGCTCGCCACCAAAGAGGGTATATGCGATACGCGAAGGATGGACAGGCGAGCTTAACTGCCTGGCTTTGTGAGAGTCAAATTTTTTGATAATTTCTTTTATTTTGCCGGTTTTATAAATATTTTTAAACTTAAAATAATAATAATAAAAAAATAACTTTAAAGACCAAATAAATTTTTTAAATAACAGTCGAAGATCGCAAATATATTTTGACTTGTTAAGATTTCATATGATTATTATTATGGTCATGAATAATCATGAGAAATGACCAACGATGAAATAACTTTCCTTCGTGTAATGTTTTTTTTTCTCCTGTTTCCATCTTTCCATCCATTTAAAGACCTACGTGACCGGCTACTTAAGTTTCCAGAGATTAAAATGGTCATTACGATCGCCGTCTAGACACACTCGTCACTGCTCGAAAGGCCCGCGAGCGGCACCACTCAATTGGCAATTTAGGTCGTTAACTGCTGCCGCGGATTATAACGACCGGGCATCAAGTGTGTGTTTGTATTTTTTTTTCTTCTTTCTTTTTTTCACGTCGGAAACCATCGCCCACGGATATTCATCGTAACGACGCTGAGAAAAAGGTATCGGGTGTTGCCACGACTCTTCCGAGTGAAATTAATCAGCCGACGCTCGAGAAATGATCAACGCTCTGTCTAAAGTCAACCCGAGAGAGAAGATAATTTTTCAACATCGCAAATCGCCTATTTCCGAAAAATGAGTTGGATTCCGGGTCATTGTTGATCACTCGAATTTGTTGATAACTCGAATTTGTTGATAAGTCGGATTTGTTGATAAGTCGGATTTGTTGATAAGTCGGATTTTTTGATAAGTCGGATTTGTTGATAACTCGAATTTGTTGATAACTCGGATTTGTTGATAACTCGGATTTGTTGATAACTCGGATTTGTTGATAACTCGGATTTGTTGATAACTCGGATTTGTTGATAACTCGGATTTGTTGATAACTCGGATTTGTTGATAACTCGGATTTGTTGATAACTCGGATTTGTTGATAACTCGGATTTGTTGATAACTCGGATTTGTTGATAACTCGGATTTGTTGATAACTCGGATTTGTTGATAACTCGGATTTGTTGATAACTCAGACTTGCTGATAACTTGGGTTTGCTGATAACTCAGGATTGTTGATAACTCGAATTCGTTGATAACTCGATTCTGTTGGTAACTTGGACTTGTTGATGACTTCTATTTGTTGATAACTCGATTCTGTTGATAACTCGAATTCGTTGATAACTTGGACTTGTTGACGATTTCTATTTGTTGATAACTTCGATTTGTTGATGACTTTAATTTATTAATAACTTCAATTTGTTAATTATTTCAATGTATTAATTACTTTGTAACTTTCCTCGATTTCACAAATATCGACATTGAAAAAAAAATCGGATACTCATTAATGGTTTGAGACAATAAAAAATCGTCAAGTATCGGGAAACTTGTAGGATGATGCAACATATGGCAACTGGTTTGTTTCCGTGATGCACAATCCCTCCGGCGGTGCACTCGATTGATCGATCCAAGAATAACATGTTCTGAAAAGAGCTGCAGCGCAGTCGATGATCCCAGAATAAACCGTATACGTAATACCACGCACACGCGTTGGAACAGTGCTTTCCGTTACATATCGTACCGGGAAAGAAATTTTCCCGAATTCCTTGGGAAAGTGTAGGAATTCCACCGTTCCTCGCTACGAAGCCGTCAATCGGCGCTCGAAGGATTTCATTGCACAACGCACAGTGCATCGAATGCTTGAAGCAATTTATATATTTTCACGACTCCTCGTTCAACGGAGTGAAAGCGTTCTCTCTCGTTTATTTCTCGCGCTAACAATCCTCGCATATCCACAGATGCGGGCGAGTCATTGTTTGCAAACTTGCGTTTATGCGTCCGTCCACTGTGCATATTTTCTTTGCCAATTTCCCGCAAATCATCGCAAGATTGACTTCTCGCAATAACAAAAGATTGAAAAGCTAAACAAAGATGTGTATTTTTTTATTATTATTATGAATTATGAGAAATTTTATTTTATGGATCTATCTGACCTAATTTCAAAGTTTTTCGTATTCTTTATTATTCATTTTTTTTTTTTGCAGCAATATTTTCAATTTAATATCCGTCAAATTATCATCGTCATAAATTTTTGGGTAATTTTTTTTAATACCATTTTTGCAATATTTTAAATATCATCCTTGAATTTTTTTTTTTTTACAATTTTTATATCGTGAATATAATTTCTCTCGAAAGAGATATTGCGGAGCGAACAACAGTTACGCGAGATAAGATCGCGAGGACGAGCGCGAATCTCGTACGTTATGGGACGAGAGTTGATTCACGGTGGGATGCAATTAATGCAAAAATTCTCAAGATTCTCACACGGCGCGGAGAGGCATTAACGAGACGTGCGAACAGCGGGGAAAAAAATCGTTGTCTCGGTTTCACCGAAGGAATCGCTCAGCGCCCTCGAGATCGTTCGCCGCCAGTGAAAGTAGTTTCCCATTATGTACACCGACGACTCGGAGGGCAGGTGCGTCGTCGTCGATTCTCTCGCTAAGCCTGCGAGACGCGAGCCGCCTCGCGAATGCGACGAGTTCTCTGCAATAGACGCAAAAAAAAAAAAAACAAAAAAGATAACTACTAAAACGACCGAAATTTATCCAAACATGCAGCAAGGACGCGTAACCGAAGTTCGGAACACTCGGGTTAAGTTCTTCGCCCACCTGCCTCAATAATAATAATAATAATCATAATAATAATAAAAAAACTAACATGTAGAACAGAAAAATAAAACTTTGCAAGCTTTAAAAAAGTATCGACAGATTGGGCAAGTTTCCTAAGTCAAGTTACAAATGAAAATACAAAAGTATTTTAAAAAAATCTCTCGTAACTTTTAATTCAATTCCGCGACCATAAAACTCGTCGCCACTCCACTCAGCAACTCGAGGGAAATGATTTAGTGCGCCATGATTCCGAACCGTCGCACCGTCGGCAACGCAGGAATCTCCAGCGAGGTCGAGTCGCGCGGCGTTGCGTGCGCGCGCATGCGCCACGCCGGAATGGCCGCGACAGATCAGCCGGTCGAGGCGCGTTCTGCTTCGCGCCGCAGCGGCAAGCGGGGCGGAGAGTCTTCGCTCTCCCCTTTTTCTTTATAGTTTTATTCTACAGGCCAATACATAATGTGATGGGAGGTTACAATAAATTTACAGAAATAAAACAAAACACCAGCGGCGACAAACGAAACTCAATATAAAGAAAACTTAATGTAGGCTTGGCTACTTCGTTGCAGCGCTCTCGTATAAGGAAAACTCTCTATCGGCATCAATTAACATTTAAAATATAGCTCATGTGGACGCGCAACTAAAGAATGACTAATTAGAAATTTTTTACTCATACTAGTAATTAACATTTTCAATATAGCACATGTGGACTCGTTACTAAAAAAATTTCTAATCAGTCGTTTTTTACTAATACCAGCAATTCTATAAAAATTACTAACCAGTAACAAATCTCTCCATCAGATCAATTAAAGCCTTAAACGTAGCTCATGTGGACGCGCAATTAAAACATGACTGATTAAAAAATTTGTTACTGCTACTAGTCATTGTACGAAAATTACTAACTAGTAAAAAAAACTTAATATACGTTTCGCTACTTCGTTATAGCGAAAACTCAGGATCGATTAACATTTTAAATATAGCTTATGTGGACTCGTTACTAAAATTGCCTAATTAGTCAATGTTCACTAATACCAGTAGTTTTATAAAAATTGCTAACTAGCAAATAAAAATTATCCAAGGTATGGGGAAAAACAGACTACCTTAAAGTCACAAAAAAAAAAAAAAAAAAAACCCCTACCAAACTCCTCGGTGGGGAGTCTTCGATCGCTGGTCTCGCCGCGCGAGCTCGTCGCGGCGCGTGGTGGGGGAAGGGGGGGTTTCTGGAGAGGGGGCGCTGCGCGTAAACGTATCGCGGCGAGTCTCGTGGCGTCTCAGTCGCTGTTTAGCACGCGCATGGTCAACGTTGCCGGGCGCGCTTCAACCAACACGATCGTCAACTGTGTTTGTTTCCTCGCGAGCCGCGACGTCTCCGTCCCAAAAGTTTCACTCTACCAAACCGACGACGCAACAAAAAACACAACGAACAGTCTCGGCGCACGAATCCTCGATAAAAAAACCAAACAAAAGGTTCCTCCGCGACCCGACGAAAAGGCGCGCGAGGCCTCGAACAGGTGTTTCGCCTCACGAACGCCTCCCGGCAAAATAACAAGAAAATCTCGCGAAAAAAAATAATCGCTCGCAACCAAACCTCGATTCAAATTAATCGAAGCCCACTAAATTAGCACCGAACAAAATTTACCGCAAGAAATAACAAAGACAATATTCAAAAATTGCGAAAATTACTTGTAAATAAAATCGAAAAAATTAATTAAAAATAATTTTTAAAAATTGCATTAAATAAATTGAAAAAATTACTTTAAAAAATAAAAAAAAGAAATATATATATATATATATATATATATATTCGCGGGAAGGAGCGGGAATAAAGGTAGACTAGCAACAATAACAACAACGAGAGTAAAATAAATTGGGAAGGTAATATTTTGAAGGGGAAGTGAAAAGGCGAGAGTGTCGGCGATTCGAGCTCGGGCGAGTTATGTGAAGTGAGGAAGGGACGAGGAGGCGAAGCGGGGCTGAGAGACTAACGGCGAATTCAAGGGGCTGATCCTGCCGATGTTCCGGCCGCTGCTGCGTATCGCTGACAACGTGCCGCTGGTCAACCGAGTGACGTAAGGTAACGGACGTGTCCCGTGGGCGAATTGCATTGCACGTATTTTAGCCTTGCCGGACGGGGACGGAGTCGCACGGGAGGCGAATCGATACTTTTCGCGAAAGACGCTTCGCCGGCTCGATTCTCGGCTCGGCGAACGAAGATTCGTGCATGCCCGGCGCACTCGGCCTCGTCCGTACCGGCAACGTGTGTTTCGCATTAGTTTTTTTGGCGCTTTCGTTGAGAATTTTTTTTTTTTTTTGTGCTCGATGTTTTTTTTGCTTGACGACATTTTTAAGACCGGTTGGGAAAAACGGTTTTTTCTTTTTGTAACTTTTTAAAAATAGATATTGAAATTGGTTTTTTGCAAGGTTTTCAAAATCGGGCCGAGAAATCGATTCATTTGCAAGATCTTTAGGACTGGATGGTTAAGTCGTTTTTTTTGCAATGTTTTTAAAACTGGACTGTGAAATCGATTCTTTCGCGACGTTTTTAAAACCGGACCTTAAGATCGATTTTCTTTCAATTTTTTTGAAGCCGGACCTTAAAATCGATTTTCTTATAAGATTTTTAAAATTGGACCTTAAAATCGATTTTTTTCCAACATTTTATAAAACCGGACCTTAAAATCGATTTTTTTCCACCATTTTATGAAACCGGATCTTAAAATCGATTTTCTTCCACCATTTTATGAAACCGGATCTTAAAATCGATTTCCTTCCAACATTTTATAAAACCGGACCTTAAAATCTATTTCATCTTTGGGCACCCTGGTTGGCTGTTTAAAGATCTTCGACCAAAAATGAAATTTTCCAACCCCAATTTTTTTTTTTCATCAGCGAAAGTTTCATCGCCCTGAAGCGTTTGTTTCTTAAATCTACGATTTTTTTGTTTGTTCCGCGCACGGAGCGAGACAGCGCGAATATTACGAATCTTCTCGCCGGCGCTCGCAGCGACGGAAATCTATATCTATATCTACAGTCAACTGGCATTCCCGTCGTGAATTAAAGCCTCAAGGTTTGTCGGGCAAAAAGGCGATCGTTCGGTTGCATATCTTCGAGCTTTGGTAAACACTGCGCGCGCGCACGTAATCTCGTTGAGTAATCCCGGTTCTCGTCGATATCTCATTACTGTTGGTTTACGAGTCGGTTCTCGCGACGCTGCGTGAGTCGAACTGTCAGCTGCGTGACTCTCTCCGCCCAAAGGTGCTTTCCATTCGGCGTTTTTCTTCGCTAGAACGTCACTGCGCATGCGCACGGTCGTTGCTCGCAACGAATTCTGACCGAAGAACGACCGTGCGCATGCGCACTCATCTCATGATCTTTCTATTCTCCATAAAAGCAAATACGACACGCCGAACTTAAAGTTTCCTCTCTCTGACCAAAAAAATTGCCGACAAGATTTCGAAAAAAGATAAAAACGAAGGCAAATAAAATGTCTTATTATGCAAATAATTAAAGATGCTACGCCAAGTTTAAGTTTGTTTTCAGTGACAAACAAATTTGTTTACGAAAACGATTTTGAAAAACGGCAAATGGAAAGCATTTCAGAAGTCAACGTTTAATCGGCGAACGAAATTAAACTCTCCGGACAAAGGACGAAAAATTTCAGCGTCGTTTATCGACCGTTTCGCGCGGCTGGTGTCGTTACCTCGAGGCGCAAATCACGTTCTAGCTGCCCGCAGTCGATCGTAGCGTTCAAGGTCATCCCAATCGTATTTCCGGAACTCCGCGAACCTCCATAGAATACAAAGACATACGAAATGTCGGATAAAAATCCGTCAGGCGAGTGAAGCAAAATATTCTCTTCGATTGACATTTGAAGTGAAAGCAAAATAAGCAAATTTATATGTATTTCATATAAACATATAAACATATAAATATTTATATATAAAAATGTGAAGACCGGCCAAAAATTGCGAGTCTCGAAGCGATTTATCGTTTCGGTAAAAAGTGATTGTAACTTTAAATACAGGATCTTAGATCGCCTCTGTCTCGAAAAGTTTGCAAGGTCAAGGATATTCGTAAACTCGTACAATTGTGAGTGGTCATTCGCTGGTGCATCGCGTGTAATCTGCACATTTCTTGAGGCCACACTGTGCAATCTATTACACACAGGTTCCCTATCGCGCCGTTTCGTTTCGCGAACGCACAGTTATAATGGCTCTCGCTGTACCGCCGTATATTATTATTCGTCTCCGTCGTGTTTCGAAGTCGCTCCGTGTAGGTCAGTACACACGCTCGGGCTCGGGCACACGAGTGCCCAGTGATATACCGTCTTTACGACGATATTGCGTGTACCGAACTCGGTTATAACGCGATGTTTTACAATCGATACCTCAGCCGCCGCGCCGCAAATGCTGAAATTAATGTCCCGCACCGGGAAAGCCTCGTAGGCCGCGGTACGATATCGAGATCATGGCATTATCTTGTAACCCGTGTAGAGATACAAAAAAAAAATATCTTCTCAATAATAAAGTACAAGACACGCTCACGGACACCCGTATTTCGAGAGACTGTGAGTGTTCTTGAATTTCCGTGAAGGTCTCCTTGAAAATGCGTTACTTCCCGTACCAAAATCTCGCGACTTCCGGTTTGAAAATCTTCTTTTCGACCGGAAGTGATTTCATACCGGAGATACGTCACTTTCGCTTTGAAAATCTCATTTTTCAACCGGAAGTGACATCATACAGGAAATACGTCACTTTCGCTTTGAAAATCTCATTTTTTCGACCGGAAGTGATATCATACCGGAAATACGTCACTTTCGCTTTAAAAATCTCATTTTTCAGCCGGAACTGACGTCATACCGGATGTACGTGATTTCCGGTTTAAAAATCTTCTTTTCGACCGGAAGTGACATCATACAGGAAATACGTCACTTTCGCTTTGAAGATCTCATTTTTTTGAGCGGAAGTGATGTCGTACCGGAAATACCTCACTTCCGATTTAAAAATCACATTTTCGACCGGAAATGACGTCATACCGGAAATTCGTCACCTCCGATTTGAAGGTCTCATTTTCAGTCGGACGTGACATCATACCGGAAGTACGTCACTTCCGGTTTCAAAGTATAATTTTTCGACCTTACGTGAGGTTATGCCGGAAATACGTCACTTCCGGTTTCGAAATATAATTTTTCGACCCAAGTGTGTTTATGCCGGAAATACGTCGCTTTCGGGTTGAAAATCTAATTTTCTCGATCGGAAGTGACGTCATACCCGAAATACGTCACTTACTGTTTCTTTTTAATGGATTAAAAAAAAAATGCCTAGAAAAAAATCTATTCTTTGCATCTCGTCAGACTTATCAGCTTCGAAAATGAAAGTGCAGTGGTTCGGTAATTTTATTTTCGCATGGGCCATCGGTTGCGCAGTCGTCGACGTCCTCTCTTCTTCTGGCCACGTGATCATTTCTGCTATAACTATACCATACGTACTACCTGTTATGCCCGGAGTGGTGGCAGGCCCGTTCCCACGGTGTATCCCCTACGCGCTCGGCTTCGCTCGGCTCGCGTGCACTTTCTTTCTCACTCCGCTCGTTCCCCTCTCTCTCTCTCTCTCGCCTTCCCTCGATTCTCCTCTCGTCACACGGACGGTGTTTCTCGCCGGCTCGCCGTACCGAACGCGTGTGCGTGCGATTGACTCCCGGCGATCTCCTCGACGACGAGAACAGCCGAAAGGGGAGCCGCAGAGAAAGAAGAAAGGATCCCCTTTCGAGACCTCCCCCCCACCCCGCCCCCCCTGAACTCATCACGGGGTTTCTATTTCCACTCCGCAGTCCCGGAGATTCTTTATTTCAAATCGTTTTTTTTTTTCGCCTAAAAAAAGGGAACATTTTTTATAGCAATTTATTGCAAGTAAATCAAGATCATTTTTAATTGATTAATTAAATTATTATTATTATTTATTTATTGAATTATTGTATTACTGATATGATTATTTGGTAATGTTTTTTTTATTTATTTTTTGCGGTATATTAAATAGTCGAAACTTTGTATTTGATTTTTTCTCGTAAATATAAAATGTGAAATTGGGCGTAAAAAAAGTTCCGAACTTTGAATTGAGTTTCTTCGCATACTTTTTTTTTTGTTGTGGGGATTTGATATAAAAATAATGAAGTGGAAAAAAAAATTGCACGGGTGAACGATCGTGCGTTCGTAATCTCGCTTTCTTATCTTTAGCAGTAGTTTTCATTGAATACGGTACTGCGGAGCAACGGAAGAACTCATAAGCGTACTTGTCGTATATTATAGGTATAGTTTGTACGGTGCGGTATCGCGCTGTAAAATCTGCCGCGAGATCGAGAAGCAGTTAAGCCGGCACTCGAGTGTATAATAAGTACTCGAGTTCTTTAAAGGAGCAGCCAGTCGTAGTACAAGTGGCGGTGTCGGTCGACTGCCGGACTTATTATCGTTATCATTATCGTTTCAGCCCGCAGGTGAAAGCCATTGTCGCTTTCATCGACGTTTTCCTCCGGCGCTGCGCAGCGATTTATCGCCCATCCGAAAACCGCCCTGTCTCGATTTTCATCATTTTTTTTTTCGTTTTCCTTGAATTTTTAAATAGGCTGACAACATTTTAAGTTCGAAATCGAAATAAATAAAATTTGAGAAGGGCTGAAAAAAATTAAATGAAAGTAAATGGAAATGAATAAAAATAAATAAAGGTAAATGAAAATAAATGATAATAAATGAAAATGAATGAAAGTAAAGGAAAATGAATAAAGAATTTGAATTTTCGACGTTCATTCGGCGCCTAGTTATTAACCAATCGCGAGCTGGGCGAGGGAAGTGCAGTTTGCACGTGCCTCGTCGACCCGGCGAATATTATTCAGGCTCCTTTTTTTCGACTCCCGGCCCGTGGGTATAATTTGCCGTGATCCACGACTGGTCGGCACCACAAAGGCTCCGAGATTTTTATTCCGAGGACGAAAGAACCGAAAAGCATTATTTAAAAGCGATTTTATTACAACAATATTTTACAATTTTTTTTACAAACTTAAGCTTGAACATAATTTTGCCCTTAAGTTCGGACTTAAGTTTGGCCTTAAGTTCGGGCTTAAGTTTGATCTCAAGTTCGGACTTAAGTTTGATTTCAAATTCGAACTTAAGTTTGATTTCAAGTTCGAACTTAAGTTTGATCGTAAGTTCCGGCTTGACTTTGATCCTAAGTTCGAACCGAAATTCAAACTTAAGATTCAACTTAAGCACGAAATCAAGTTTAATATTGAGTTCGATCTGAAGTTAAAACTAGTCTCATAAAATTTGACCCTGAAACTGAAATCTCGAAATGTTTTCTCATTACGAAAACTTCCTCGTATGGGGAAGCAAAATTAATAATAAAAAAATAATTGATCCTGATTGGAGGAACGACGAATCCGGTTCGCAATATGGCAGAACAAATGCTTCGAGTATAATGGTTCGCGGCAATAGTTGAGATCCCATGCAGTCTGGGACAACAGCACAGAATAGAAGCCGCAGCAGCAACGGCTACCAGCAATCTCAAACGAGTTTCACCCGACGAGCGTGTCTACTATCTTATGAATAACTGTCCTGACACTAGTCGGGTAACACTCGACAGGGGACCCGGGGCGAGATCGCGGAATCGCGCGGGCAACTATCGTGAGCAAGAAAATGTAAAATATAAAATAGAATAAATGCTTCGAGCGTTTCGTCGCGCACGTGAAAGCCACGATTTTGCGCACGCAAAGCCGCCCGAATATTCACGCTTTGCGCAGCGCCACAATGTATACGAAACATTACATTGAAACTTTTCATTTATGCCAAGAGTAAAGAAAAAGTTTAAAAATTCAATAAAATGTAATTGTCGGAAAGTCGCATGAATTTTTTTTTTTATACTCTTGCTTTATTTTATTTTACCAAATAAATTATGCATATATATAATGTATTTGAGTAATTATTTTATATTATTTAAAAAAAAATATATATATATATATATTTATATATTTTTGAGGACCAAAATAGTTAATTGTGCAATAATTTGTGGGGCGCTGTTGCGTCGTTTTTATGGCGCTAAAAGCCTTCGGACTGGGCTCGTGTTCAGAAGATACAGCGCACAGTCCACGAGGGCAATGTAATTCGTTGCGCAACGAATATATCCAGCAGCTCTGAAATATATACAGTTTCTCTGTGCCTCCCCCCTCGCGCCCCCTTCCTGCTTTTTCTTTCGCTCTTGGCGTGACTCAATATCTCTTCGCCCGTCGCCCGGTGCACTCCTGTGCTCCGAAGAAAAAAAATGCCAATGACTCGGCAACGACAAAAAAAGCTGTTTGTATTTTTTTTTCTTCAAATTTAATCCTGTATAGAAAAATATGAATTTTTTTGTTGAACTTTAGTTGTTTTATCATTATTGTTATATGTTATAATGATGTAATTCTAGTTATATCATTATTATGTCACTTTACATCGAAACCGAACGTTTGCGTTTTGCGATTGCTATGTGCATTTCGGCTTGCAGAATAAGGGTCGAATTTTAAGACGTTAGTTTGAACTTGAGATCGAACTTAATATTAAAGTTCGCCTGGAACTTCATTGCGTACTTATGATCTATATTAAGTTAGAACTTGAGTTTGATCTTAAGTTCAAATTCCACCCTGAGAGCAAAAACCTCAATTCTATGTCAGTACTCAAGATTCATGCGTTTCGAGCTGCCAAACAAGCTCCCGTCGAATGCAAAGTCGCTTTATATCGAAATCGAACACTTAAGTTGTGCGCTCGCTGTAGGCGCTTCAACTTGTAAAATAAGAACTAAAAAAATTATAATTATTCAATTTTTTAAGTTTGCAAGAAGTTAATTAATTCTCGGTTGATCTTGGTCGATGTAGAGCCGTTCTATGAGTGAATTTCTCGAGAGTACTGCCGCACGAAGATACCATTTTAAATTGATAATTTGCCTTATTAACATTTCCGAGAGACCCAGCAAATTTCCGGAATCGGAATAGATGTCGTCCGGTAACTGGATAGAGATATCCATATAAGTTAATCTCGTCGCGCTCGGTACTCCGGGTGCTCTCTCGGTGATACTCTGAAAGTGGAAACAGGTCTACGGACCGTGGCCGAAGGTGATTACCGACTAATACTTGGATATCAGAAGTGCGTTAGCAGTGACTGTCGATGGTTCGCCAACCGGGGATAAAAACTAGTTGGACAACGATTAACGATGCACCGGAGACATTTCGATCCTGCCTGCAAACTCGGCTAGGTGCTCGCTTCAACGTGAAGATAGAGACTCGTTAGAATCCTGGGCCATTAGCTTATCGATGGAAAATATCTTTCCTCAGAATCGACGCCGATTGCCTCAGGATCAATTTATTTTTCCCACTCGGTTAACGAACCTCCGGCGATAAACGTGCTGGAAAGGACAAATCTACCGCGAGACAAGAACCGATGGCACATTTTTTTAGGTCATCATTATCCTTTGACAACGTTTGCTTGGTATCCAAAAAAGAGCCACCTTAAAGGATGGCAAACTTGCACCTGGATTCGGTGGTGTGATCCTCGATTCCTCTGTGTTTGCTTTGTACCCGAAAAAAACTGGTACCTAAAACTCGACCATTCAGGAAAGTTTCCACCTGGAAGACTCTTTCGCCGTTGACGAAAGAGCACCTATGAATGGGGGGTCTGGGATGAACTACAATGCCCGGCTGGATTTCCCTTTCTTTACCGTTTCGCTTCGGTACCGGCTAAGCATTTATATTCTACTTAGCTTGAAATTCTGCATGGGCCATAGGCCTTTTGTTGTCCGGAGCCACGCACATGCTCACATTGACGAAAGAGAAACTTTCGAATAACAAAAAAAACTTGCAAACAAGGGATTGGTACATGGCCAGTACTTGGTTTCCAAGAAATGAAGGTACTACTGTAAATGCCGATGATTTCGGAAGGAGAACCATTGATGCACAAGTTCACATTGGCACCTCATCGAAGTCGAGTTCGGCATTGTGACATTGCAATTGTTATCGTTTGTGGAAAACCTCATTGTTGCAAAAAGTGGGAACCTTATGTATAGTTGCATAGTCCTTTTTCCATACCAACGTTGGTCATCCAAATCACCCGATCAGTCGTGTAGCTGCACGGAGAACAGGATCTGATAAAGATGACCATGTAACCTGGGAAAACCTACTAAGGTGCATGCAGTCCTCTTGTGAGAAACGTTTGGGATTCCCAAGAATCTTTGGTAGGATTCATTGATGACACATTGTAGGCAAACAAATGGTCGGTCCTGGAACCAGCGGTCAATGAGACGATAGATGAACAATTCCCATGCAAATAAGGTGTCAGGAAACCTGAATTCCTACAGACTTATCCTGCATAAAAGTCTGACGGAAGGCACAATAGTGCGCCAGACCTAAAAGCATGATAACCTGCCTTATCCCCGATGGTTTCGTATGCTATCAATGACAATCCTTATTATCCCATAGTTTCAGCAGGCTTGACCAAGCCTTCTGAAACCAGAACCAAGAGACGACCCAAATCATGTGTCCAATTTGAATCCCAATAGATGCAACCCGGCGCGAATGTGAGATCACTGGAACATCTTCGCAGGACCCTTCATTGGGCCAGCCGAAAGAATAGGGAAAAAGAATCAAAGAACTGCAGAGTGAGGGTTCGGACAGGCAGGTCTTCTTAAAGCCGTTTGTGCCCCTCGAGGTCGAGATCCGAGTTGGCGATCGGTACCCTTTGAGCTAGAGTAAGAGCGTTCGGAGCCCTCTTTGCCTCCTTCTCACTCGGAACCCGGTGCCCACGGTCCCAAATCGGGGCCCCTCGAATCGCGTGACCACCTACCTGCTAACTCTAAATTACTTTCCTGGAAGGATCTTCCCTCGATCTCTCTCGTTCTCTCGTCCGCCCGATTCTCTTGTTTCTCCCGCTCCTGGCGAAAGAGTGGAAGAGATCAGTGGATGGCCCCGAGCATCTTGAGCTCCCACAATTTCGTCGGTGGGCCCCCCCTATCTTTAGGCAGGGGTCCGACGATGGGATCGTCCCACGGCTTCGGGACTTACTTTGGGACGTATAAAGTGTGCAGCGGTGTTGTTGATTGTAGTGCCAGTTCAAGCTGGCTTGCTACGACGAGCACGGTCCTGCAACCAACGAATTCCTGCAGTACGCACTTATCTTTTGGCAAACAGAATTCGGAGTCATCAAGAAGACCACGAACGATTAAGCGACACTGCCTTACCAAATCAGCGGGTCAAATCGGTAAGCGGTCTTACGTGTTTGATGGACATCACTGCTACCTTTTTGGATTGCTTCGAACGGTAAACGTCATGTGCCCGATTCAGTTGATCCATTCAAGATTCGGTTTCACTGCCACCCTAAAAGAAAATTGTAATTTGGGTCGACTATCCGTTCTCGTTTCATCGAATTGGAGAAATGTTGGTTGCAGCGCCAGTTTGAGCTGGCTTACTGCGACAAGCACAGTCCTGCAACCAACGAATTCCTGCAGTACGCACTTATCCATTGACAAACAGAATTCGGAGCCAACAAGAAGACCACGAACGATCAAACGACACTGGCTTACCAAATCAGCGGGTCAAATCGGGAAGCGGTCTTACGTGTTTGATGGACATCACTGCTACCTTTTTGGATTGCTTCGAACGGTAAACGTCCTGTGCCCGATTCAGTTGATCCATTCAATATTCTGTTTCACCACAACCCTAACAAAAAAAATTGTAATTTGGGTCAGATATCCGTTCCCGTTTGATCGAATTGGAGAAATCCAAGGGGGTAACGGGACATGTACGATCGGAAAAGTAGAAAACCGTTAGAGCCGGCGATTTGGAAAAAAAGAAATCAGTCTTCACCTGCTGGCACTCGAGGCATTGGATCGAAAAAAAAAGATGAAAATAAAGCAACGTCACGAGCGTTCGCGGCTCAGGTCAGTTTTTCTCGACTTAGATGGATCACCGGGAGAAAACCAGTTGGCTCTCGAGGTTTCAACACCCACGACTGCCCCCACCCCCTACCGGTGGCCCCCGACACTTGTACACTCGTCTCGAATGAATTGTATCCGCGGTATGTTTCTTAATATTATACCGTGGACTAGTCCGGTAGTGTATGATCTCTCGCGGCGATTGGAAGCCGCGCCTGCGGCCGCAGCGGCGGACCCGAGCGGGCCCGTCCGGACCAGTTCGGGCCCCCCAACCGCCCGGGCCCTGCTTCAGCGCCCCTTGTAAACCTTTTTTTCTCTCGTTTCACAGAGACATATAAAAATGGGGACTTTTGCAATGCTAATCCTTAACCCCTTGAAATATTGCACAAAAAATGCAAAAGGTACGGAAAACCTTGAAAAATTGTTAGTTGGATTGCAGTTGGTGCAGGGCGGCAACATTTTCAAAAACATTCTCTATAAAGGTTATCATTATATGAAATCCCCTCTCAAAAAAGACATGATAAAACGCAATATTCCAGTAATTTTTGGTTGATTGGTTGGTTAGTTGGGTCGGGTTGGGTTGGGTTGAGTTGGGTTGGGTTGGGTTGGGTTAGGTTGGGTTAGGTTGGTTGGGTTGGTTGGGTTGGTTGGGTTGGTTGGGTTGGTTGGGTTGGTTGGGTTGGTTGGGTTGGTTGGGTTGGTTGGGTTGGTTGGGTTGGTTGGGTTGGTTGGGTTGGTTGGGTTGGTTGGGTTGGTTGGGATGGTTGGGATGGTTGGGTTGGTTGGGTTGGGACAAAATGGGGCATCCAATAATTATTGGAAAATTGAGTTTTTCCCCACCGTCTCATTTTCCCCCCTATCACAAGATGCTAGAGACCGGATCGGTAAAAAATAATTCGTGCTCTTTGGGTGCAAATTTGTAAAATTAGTAAAAAAAAAAAAAAAAAAATGGTGCGTGCATATTTTTATAATCAATTATATTGATAAATGAGTAAATTGCTCGATCGAGCTAGGGCGGTCAGTCTGGAATGGGCCCACCGGTTTGAGAGCACTGTGGAGCCCCGAGCGGCGGCGCACAGGTTCTGGAGGCCCGGCCGAGCCTGAAAGGAGAAACCAGACATTAGTCACGAGTTGATAAGATCGTTGGCCTTGAAACGAGTCAGTGGGTCTCCCGTCGTGCTGTGGTGTGCTTCAAACCTCCGACGCTCTTTCCTCTCCGCCCAACCTCGTCTTTCTTCATGCATAATATAATATATAATATATAATATATAATATACAATATAATATAATATATAACACCGGAAGATTGTTAATAATTTTCGAAGCCATTTTGTTTAAAACTTCTCAATTAATAGTTTAAAAAATTTTTAATGTATTATTATTATTTTTTTAAAATTATTATTGTTTACCACTGAAGTGCCGATTGTGGGCAGAAAAGGCGATCTGTTGTGGCGTGCTCGTGCGCGTCCCGTTCGCGCAAACAAATGTGGGCTTGGCCGACAACGTTCCCCAGGCGAAACACGTAGGACTCTCCTCGCGACCGGAAGTTGACCCGATGTGCGCGAGTACCGGGCTGCCTAACTGTAAATCCGTACAGACAATAGTGACGCACCGACGGACGGACGGACGTCAATCGCTCGTCCGTTTCGCTGATTTGTCTCGCGACAAAATCACCGTCGGTAAAACAGGAAAGGTGTATTTTTCTTCGCGAATAAAAATCTGGTCCCGCGTTTCACGCATCGAAATGGAAAGGCGAAGAATCGCCCGTTAAAACTGCCGTTCCGACGGCAAACTTTCGATATGAATATGCGACGATAACGATTAAATTTGAACCTGTGGAGCGTGGTTTGTTTTCTTCATTGTTCCCGATCTGTAACATTGTTTGCGTAATTGGAGAGATTTTTCGAAACGATAGAATTCACAGAGCGCGCTGCAGGATGCGAGCTCGAGGCTTGAGAATTAATTTATTTTTTTTTCATAATAGTGGGAAGATATTTGTAATGCGAAAGAAAAAAAAAATTATGGTTCCTCAGGAAGAAACTCGAGAACAATGCCGAAATGAAAAGGGAAAGATAAAATGCCCGACGCGGCCTGGGACTGACCTGTGCGAACCTCGAGCTTGACTTTAAAAAATCGATTTTTTTTTCAACATAACTGTTCGCAATCTGCCGGTCCTATTTTGGTCATTTTTCGAGATGTAAAAAGAAATGTAAATGTAATGTACAATCGTGATGAAAGATTAACATAATTTTTCATTGAAATGAAAGTAATTGATTATAAGGATTAAAATACCTTCATAGTAAAATTAAAGTGAATTATTGAAGATGAAGAATTTCCAATGTTTTTAATACACTGGACACTAATTTTTCATCGCAATCCTACGTGAAATTTAATATACCAGTTTTTGCATAAAAAGTCCGGTGCATTAAATTTCATATGAATTTGTTTTACAGTGCATATTTTATCTTTTCTAAAAGGTTTTGTCCCGTTGATAAATATATGAATAAATAATTGAAATGTGCGTGTGGGACCTTTTTCGATGACGCCACGCCTTAACCCTTCAGGCACGCGTCCTTAATTCCGTTTCCCGTTTCGCCACCGTGAATTCGACTCCCGACTCGTTCCGTCGCGAGTGTACACAACAGCGGGCAGTAAAAATCACCGGTCCGTTAATGTACTGTTATTGCGCATGCGCTTTCGAAACGGTTCCGCAACGACGATTCAGAGCCCTTCGATTCATTTCCGGAAACAAACAAAAAAAAACTTTTCTCGTCCGCTCGGGAGCCACGTGAGGAGACAAAAAGACGGACAAAGGTCCTACTCGAGATTTCAAGTGCGCTGCACTCGGAGCGGTAAAACCCCCGCAAGGCGCTCGGACGGACGGGCGGGAAGAGTCCGCCTCGACGACTCTCGAGGGTCTCGTCAAATGCGTTCCCTCGCTCGGCCGAGTACCGCTTCTGGCATTATGCAACGCCCACGTTGTACCCGTCTCGGGCCGCAGGAATCCGGGTTGAGGTCTTCGAATGGTTTCCTGCCAGCGTCGGTAAAGAAGGGATCGCACCTTGTGCTGCAAAAAAACATTAACAGACTTTACGTAACTTGCGTATGAAAAGTGCTACTTTTCGCACCTGCCAAGAGTGGCGTAAGTGGCACTTTACAACCAAGTGTACTATAAATAACTGACGCATGCGCGCATCGGGCCGATTTTACTTTACGCACGCTTCTCGTACTTTACGCACGCTTCTCGCACTTTACGCACGCTTCTCGTACTTTACGCACGCTGGATGAATTTTTTATAACATAAAAGTAGACTTAATAACAAAAATAACAAAATCAAAACGATGAAAAGAGATTTTTTTAGTGAAAAGTTTTAAAGGAAATTCCAAACGGAATCCCATAATTTCACAAGTAAGATCGACAAGTCGCTGAAAGTTTGTCTCAATTTATTTATAAAAAACAAAGATTATGTAAAAAAAAAATGTAATTATTTTTGCAACGGCCTTAACACACCTGTATGAGAAACGAGGGACATACGTGAAAAGGAAGGAAAATTATAGAGCGCGAAGCGGTCGACCTTGTTCCCCGTTTTGCCAGCGAGCCGCGCATTATTGTACGTCGCATACGTTCGCGGTGCACGAGGTCAAGACTTTGCCATTTATGTGAGAACGAAAAGAAATAAAGAAATAAGAAAAAAAAATGGGAGAGGAGTTTGGCTGATAAAAGCCCCTGTTAGCGTGTAGGCGGATACGTGGAAAAGTCACACACGTTTATGAATATTATCGTTCCACATTGGCGACTGGTTACAAGACGAGCCTTGGAGACTGAGACGAGCGAGAGAAATGTCACGACCGCGATGGGATTCGTTGAATGGAAGTCGACGCCGGTTGACGCAACGATTCTCAGGATCTCGAAATAATCTTCTTTGTAGAGCTGAAACTCAATTTAATGAAATTTATGTGAAAGGTCAAATGTAAAGATTTTTTCGAAAATCCATTTAGACATAAACACTTCTGTGTAAATCGGCTCGCAATTGTCACTTGCGGTTACGGAAATCTCACTTTTCGCGCCGAAGTGTCGTATTTCTGGTGTGCCGTCACTTCCGGTCGAGGGACGAGATTTCCAAACCGGAAGTGACGTATTTCCGGTGTGACGTTACTTCCGGTCGAAAAACGAGATTTTCAAACCGGAAGTGAGATTTCCGGTGTGGCGTCACTTCCGGTCTAAAAACTTCATTTTCAGACCGGAAGTGACGTATTTCCGGTGTGACGCCACTTCCGGTCGAAAAACGAGATTTTCAAACCGGAAGTGACATTTCCGGTGTGGCGTCGCTTCCCGTCTAAAAACTTCATTTTCAGACCGGAAGTGAGGTATTTTCGTTGTGACGTCACTTCCGGTCGAAAAATGAGATTTTCAAACCGGAAGTGACGTATTTCCGGTGTGACGTCACTTCCGATTGAAAAATGAGATTTTCAAACCGGGTGTCGTATTTCCGGTGTGACGTCACTTCCGGTCGAAAAATGAGATTTTCAAACAGGAAGTGACCCATTTCCGGTGTGACGTCACTTCCGGTCGAAAAATGAGAATCTCAAACCGAAAGTGACGCACTTTCGGTAAATCTCTGGAAATCTAAATGTCGGTTTTCTAAGTTTCAACTAATGTGCCAAAGCATTGTCCAATGCGACAAGGTGCGAAACTTTTCCCGTAACATTTTGTTTATTAGCCGAGTACAATTAAATTTTTTTGTCCCACTGAACGATAAATCAGATAGCCGGGTCGCAAAGTTCGTCTTAATGCATGCAATTACATTCGCGCGTCGCATTCTTATTCCGCAACAATAATACAATACAATATAATTTTTCCTTCGTTTTTTTTTTTTTTTTTTTTTTTCATTTATCGATTATCGGAAGATCGATATCGAAAGTGGAAATTATAGGCATAAGAGATTATTATTCCACGCTCAGCGCAATATACGAGCTATATGTTCTTTCGACATCCCCAACACAAGATTGTCTGCTGGTACGGAGTTTATGAAGCAACACGGGTTTCACAGTATATTATTATTGCCGCTGAATCCGCACGCTCTAACATTTGAATCACCGTAGAACGCGACTTAGATATATTCATATACATGTATATATATATATGTGTATAGTCAAGTTTATAAAACCTCGCTAGGCTCATTGTAAGTAAAACTCGACAAACGTAGGCGCTGATCACGACGTGTGTAAATACTACGCCGACAAGACCGGGTAAAAGTTACACGCGGCGTTGCGGGTCAAAAGTCGAAAGCAACAATATATGGCTCGGTTAATTACGAACGAAACAATTAAAATGAAAAATGAAAAAGATGAAGAGATTTGTAAACTTAAAGATGGAACGATTTGCAATCTAAATGTTGAATAGTATTGCAATCTTAAGGACGAAAAGATTAGCGATCTTAAAGACGAAAAGATTTGCGATTTTAATGGTGAAAAGATTTGCGATCTTAAAGACGAAAAAATTCGCGATCTTAAAGGCGAAAACATTTGCGATCTTAAAGATGAAAAGATTTGCAATCTTAAAAATGAAAAGATTTGCGATCTTAAAAGATGAAAAGATTTGCAAGCTCAAAAATGAAAAGATTTGCAATCTCAAACACGAAACGAATCGCGATCTTAAAGATGAAAACATTTGCCAGCTTAAAAATGAAAAAATGTACAAAAATGAAAAATTGTTATTTGCGAACCAAAATATCGTTGATCCTTAAAAAGAAAAACTGCAATTTTACCGCCCTTTTACAATAATTTCATTTCACAAAGTGCCCCGACCTTTCTCTCGATCGACGTTTCCTCAGCAACGCTTATTTTTCAAATTCAGTTTCATTAATGAAGTCATCGAATTTCCCTTCCTCGACATCGAGTCGACACAAAATCTTGCGCAACTTCATTATCCCTCGGATAATTAATACGCGCCAAGCTGCCACTTTCTAAATTCAATTTTCCCGTTCGATGAAACTTCTCGACAGTGTCGACATGATTTTTTTTTTTACATACCTTTTTACTCGATAGTTAGCGATGCTTCGGGCGATTCCCGTTGCCGTTTCGTTAGCGGCGCAGGTGTGCGAGCCGCAGGCGGGCAAACCTCACCGTCGAACAGAAAGGCTCGTTCCTCTCTATCGACTCACGACTTACGTATCGATCCCAGCCGCCGATGCACTTTACGAGCGAGCCGGCCTGACGACGAACGCCGCGCTCGCCTCAAGGCTTTTTTTTTTAAATATCCTCAGCCAGCTCGATACACAAACTGACGCGGGAAGACGCTGCCTACGAAAGAGAGGAGCGGCCGCAGATTACGGATAGGAATTCAGGCTACGGACAAAAAAAAACGAACCTGCGCGAAAACTATCGACTTCGGGACAATTTGGAAATATCGAGCTTTGGAAAGTTTTATTTGCGCCTTAAAATTCATTTCGGTGAATTATTATTATTATTATTGTAATTATGCGAATTAACGATTTTGGTACATAAAATGAGTTTGGTGAAAATTTGATAAAAATAAAATGGTCGAATATTAGAAATATTAATTTTCGACCACATTATTATTATTATTAATATTATGGGAATTGAGTATTTGAGTGCGTAAAATAAATCGGGTGAAAATTGACCGAAAATGAAAAGATCGTAAATCTTTAATATTAATTTGGATTCATTCGTCCATTCGTCCAAAGTACTAATTTCGAAGAAAGGGAATACGAAAGGTATGAAGAAGAGAATAAATGAAGATGTGAGGTTTGACGAGAGCGACGTGTAAATGACGCAAGGCTTATTTTTATTATTTTTTTATTTTAATTTTTTCATTGATGGAAGTGAAACGAGGAGACGCGACGAGATGATAAACACCCGCGTGGGCGAAAATTGTCCGTAAGGGATTTCTCGTAGGCGAGGAGAGCGAGCATCCGCGCTAGGCAGCGAACGGCTATTGTAAATTGACGACATACATAAATGCTAACTATACAGCAATCGATCATTCGTCGGTCGACGCGCGAATATCTATCGGTGTACATCGTGAGAAGGGTTTTACATCAGAAGCTCGGTGTCGTTGAAATATCCGTCTATTAATATTAAAATATTAAAATCAATAAACATCCACGTATTAACCTTGATTGTTCAACAATTTATTACTTAATACATATCAATTTTTGTAATTTAATAACATAATATTTGATGCATATTAATTTTTATATTTCGACAACTTAATATTTAATAAATATCAATTTTAATACTTTAATAACTTGATATTCAATACATATCGATTTTAATACTTTAATGACTTCACATTCAATACATATATTTTTCTATTAATATCAACATTGACTGTCGTACTCACGATATGAATATTGATTTTATTTATTATCGTCGCCGTCGCGCCGGATAAAAAAAAAATGGTACTCCCTCGCGCATGCGCACGCATCGATTCCCCGGGACGATTCGTGACAATCCCGTTCTTATCGATCGATCGTCACGAGTCAACGGTCATCGGTAATAAGATCGTTCGATGCGTCGCGATGGAACGGTTTTCCAGCCGATAATTCGCTCCGCGCTCTCTCGCTCGTGGCGTCAGAAATCCGATGTGAAAGATAAATATTTCACAGCCCTCTCTCGCCGGTTGCTCCGATCGAGCGTCCGATTTCGTTCGATTTGTGTCGCTCGTGTTTTCTCTCCTCGATAGCGCGCGCGCGAAAAATAATCGATCGTTCCGAATCGATCTTGAGCGATCGACGAACGAGTCCCGACGGCTTCGACTTCTCCGCTCGTACTTTATTATTATCTAATACCATATTAATACCGTCTGTCCGTTTCGATACTTCAACGCTGGCATTATGTTTCCTGCGCAGTCTCGGGACGGCCGGCGGTTATTTTATTGCGACGTAAATGTATTCCCGGCGATTCAACGAGCGTGTAATAATTCTTCGATTCTTTTTCCGCGTGACTGACGCGGAGCATTATGACGAGCTGACATGTGATACGCTCTCTCGTGACACGGCCAGCGAGGCGAATTGTCTTGCGAAAGGTCTTTTCTCATTTAATTACACGTCGATTTAACCGACAATTTCAATTCCGGCCGTTCGTCCGTCCACCCATCCATCCGTTCATCTGTTCATCCGTCCGTTCGTCCACCCCTTCATTCGTAAATCCCTTCATTCGTATGGCCCTTCATTCATCAAATCCTTCATTCGTAAATACCTTCATTCATCAAATCCTTCATTCGTAAATACCTTCATTCGTAAATCCCTTCATTCGTCAATCCCTTCATTCGTAAATCCCTTCATTCGTCAATCCCTTCATGCATCAATTCCTTCATTCGTCAATCCCTTCATTCGGAAATCCCTTCATGCGTCAATCCCTTCATTCGTCAATCCCTTCATTCGTCAATCCCTTCATTCGTCAATTCCTTCATTCGTAAATCCCTTCATTCGTAAATCCCTTCATTCGTCAATCCCTTCATTCGTAAATCGCTTCATTCGTAAATCCCTTCATTCGTCAATCCCTTCATTCGTCCATCCCTTCATTCGTAAATCCCTTCATTCGTCAATCCCTTCATGCGTCAATCCCTTCATGCGTCAACCCCTTCATTCGTAAATCCCTTCATTCGTAAATCCCTTCATTCGTAAATCCCTTCATTCGTAAATCCCTTCATTCGTAAATCCCTTCATTCGTCAATCCCTTCGTTCGTAAATCCCTTCATGCGTCAATCCCTTCATGCGTCAATCCCTTCATGCGTCAATCCCTTCATGCGTCAACCCCTTCATTCGTCAATCCCTTTATTCGTCAATCCCTTCATTCGTCCATCCCTTCATGCGCCAACCCCTTCATTCGTCAATCCCTTTATTCGGCCAGCCCTTCATTCGTCCATCCCTTCATGCGTCAACCCCTTCATTCGTTAATCCCTTCATTCGTCAATCCCTTTATTCGGCCAGCTCTTCATTCGTCCGCCCCTTCATTCGTCCACCCCTTCATTTGTTCACCCCTTCATTCGTCCACCCCTTCATTCGTTCACCCCTGCAGTCGTTCACCCCTACAGTCGTCCACCCCTTCATTCGTCCATGTTCTTTGATACAGTTTCTTCGAGAAATTCTAAAACGAAACGTTTTTTTTTCTTTTGCAGATTCACAGATATCGCACTCTCGATCTCGTCGAGGCGGAGCATTCGAAGCGCGATAAGTCGTCGGACTGTCGAGAACCGGGAGGGAAGTCGCAGGGTGTGCGCGCGTGAATAACGAGCGAATCGAGGAACGAGGAAGCGAACGATCGGGAGAGAGAGAGAGAGAGGAGTAAAAGGAAAAGTAGAGCCTTCGAGAGGAACAAGAAGTGCCCGAAGATGACGGAACGCCGAGGCACGAAGGCTCTGGAGCTCTGGTGCCGAAGGATAACGGACGGTTATCCCGGAGTTAACGTGCAAAACATGACCACCTCGTGGAGGGACGGTCTCGCCTTCTGCGCGATGATTCATCACTTTCGTCCGGATCTCATGTGAGTACATAGTAACCGCTTCGCTCTACCCTGCAACGCACGAACACACGTCGACGCACCGTTTGTGCCGGTCCGCTTCAATGCCCACTCTGTGCTCGCTAACTGCCTTCTATAATTTGTACTCACGATTTTTTTTTATTTATTCTAACACCTTAATTGAAGTTTTTATTTATTTTATTTATTTTATTTATTTTATTTATTTTATTTATTTTATTTATTTTATTTAAGATAAAGGGCTTTTATTTTTCGATCGCTATTTACGCGGAAAGGTAAAAAAAATTAATTGATAATTTTAGGTAAAAATTCCGATGTAACATCGACCTTATGAACGGGTCGAATTATTCTTTCTCTTTCTGTACGCAATAAAATACCGCAATGGCAACGATAAAAATCGCGAAACGGAAGGGAGGTTCGAATAAAGCGTGTCCGCTTTGCGGTCCCGATTGGCGGCTCAATCAGCCAGGAAGTCTGGACATTTCCGATGTACTGTTCGTCCATTAACGTCCGAAGTCGTACGCCGTGTAACGATGACCCTGGCTACCGAGAGGTTCGAGTACTCGCGAGACCGTAAGCGGCCGGGGCTGCGCTATCGTTCCACGCTCGACTGCGTGGGCCAGGCTCGGTTGACTCCCGGAAGAGCCGAGACGTTCGTACCGATTACGCTCAAGGCCCAACAATAACCGCACGAATTTAAACCACTCACCGGACAAAAAGCTCCGATTCTCCCGTCCCGTTAACCCTTTTCATACCAAGTTTGTTATGCAAAAAAATACTCCGAATTGAAATTGCATCAAGCCAATCCTTTCATATATATTTTATTATCAATTCCCGGCTTTAAACGCATTTTTATCTTATTTTTTGTTCAGACTTTTTAAGCCTCATTAAGACTTGTTAAGACTTGTTGAGACTCGTTAAGACGAGTTAAGAATTATCAAGACTTAAGATTCACTAAGACTTACTAAGACTTATGAAGGCTTATCAAGACTTTTGGAGAGAAAAATAATTAAACGTGTATTCGTGTCCCGCGTCGGGAAACGAATTGCGCGGTCGGGGTTTCTTGGCTGGTTCAGAGGGTTCGACCGGTCAACGACATCGGTAATACCCAACAGCAGCCGCAACGTATTATTACACTTGCTTTCTTGCCTCTCCCCGTAGCACCGACAGCCGGACTTGGTGAACCAAACGAAACGCCGTCCGATTTAGACTGCTCTCGCCGTCTGCCTTCCCCGCGCTGTTTTTATCTATCTCAGTCATCGCTCTGGCATCGCACACAGTTTCCTTGTAAACATTTTATACCGGACACGTGAGCTCGCCAGATGCCCGACAATCCTCACTCGCTACCCCGATGCTTTAATTCGGACTCTCTTATTTGGACAGTCGAGAATTTATCTTCAACGAAACCTTAGCCGGCCCCTCCGAGTCAAAACACTTTGCACTCCGATCGTCGAGTGATGTGCTTTATTGTTTAAACATAAACAAAACAGAATTGGTTTGATTAATTTAGATGGAAAATCTAAATACGGAATCGACAATTAATTCCGCAGATGTATTGAAAAGATGAACCCATGAACACATGAACACATGAACACATGAACACATGAACACATGAACACATGAACACATGAACACATGAACACATGAACACATGAACACATGAACACATGAACACATGAACACATGAACACATGACACATGAACCCGTGAACACATGAACACATGAACACATGAACACATGAACCCGTGAACCCATGAACACATGAACCCATGAACACATAAACACATGAACCCGTGAACCAATGAACCAATGAACCCATGAACCCGTGAACCCATGAACACGTGAACGCATGAACACGTGAACACATGAACCCGTGAACGCGTGAACCCTTAACACGTGAACGCATGAACCTGTGAACCCATGAACCCATGAACACGTGAACCTGTGAACCCGTGAACCAATGAACCCATGAACCCATGTACACATTGCCACGCAAGTATGTTGGAACTCTAACTGACCATTTTTGGTAAACTTTTCCGTCGCAACAATTGTCCGTCGTTATTAACAATTAAAAATGACCTGATGAAAGGTTAATCCCTTTTTCTCCCCTCACCCCTCCCTGTTGTACCGACGGCGCAATATCTGGTATTCCGACGATTTCGGCAAAGCCAGAAACGACACGTGCCGAAATCCGCGTTCCCCGTCGTCGCTCTTCCTCGTCACGGGGTCAATGATCACACACGAGGGACAGGTGTAACGAGAGATGAGCGGCCTTACGTACCGCGCGTGCCCCGATCTCGCGGTTCGTCCATCCACTCGTCTACAGGGTGTGCGAAAAATGAACTGTGACACAAACAACAAATTATTCTCGGAACTTGAAATATGATTTCGAAGAAATTTTTCATTTTTTCAATAAATTTCAATACTCCGCGGCATGCCAAAAATCTGAAAAAAAATCAGCCGTATTAATTATGTCAAAACCTTTGATTTCGCATAACAATAATGTTGATCTATTTTTTTAGCATTTTTTTAATAACTTTTTGACATTGTTGTTGTGCAGAATTAATGTTCTTGATTTTTTGCTACTCTGATTTTTTTTCAGATTTTTTAAATGTTCGAATTCTCGCTGAATCTCACTTTTGGTTGGGAATTACGAAGCATCCTTAATCGGACTTTTAGGTACTGTTTCGCGCTCCGTTACACCCTGTATGTTATCCTTCCTCCTCCTCCTCCTTTTCCTGTTCGCTACTGTCCTCCGCTTGGACGCTGACCAAGTTTTCCCGTTATAGCGACAAGTCTCCCTCTCACTGCTTCTTCACTGTTCACCTCCCGTCCGGATAAAAGGGGTGCGTGCGATACAATGTATACAAACTCAACGAGCATACTTTGTCAAGCGCGCCACATTTTTTCCGCAAATTTCTTTGCATTTCCCAGAAATTTTTATTTTTATTATTAATTTTTATTTTTTTAATAGCACACTGTACCTTAGGCCCAAACAGGCCGGCGGATTCGTGTTCAGCGGGAAAAAATACGTCGAAATATGTGGCAGAGCATAAAAAAAAAAAAAAAAATCATCAAAAAATTCCAAGGCTACCACGTATTTTTTCCCCGCTGATCACGAATATACGAATTATTTCACTCGCAGTCCAATATTTTCCATTTAAATCCTAAAATTACATTTTTCCTTTTTTTATAATAATAATAATAATAATAATAATAATAATAATAACAATAATGGGGTAAATAGGAAAGGTTTTCCATTAAGGGAGAACCAGTTCGAGAAAGCGGTCGAGCGATACGCTATATATAGAAGCTGCAAGTTGGAGCACTACTGCGTATAAGATCGTGTGCTTTATTGGCTCGCTTTGACTCGGCTCGCGATACGATTTTGCTCTGATTGGCTATTCGCGGTACGCACCGAGAATTATGCGTACCACTGGTTCGATTCTCCGGAATCCCTCGACGGATACAGCGGTGGCAATAACAATGCGAACGTATCGCACTTATCGCCCCTTCGTTTACTTTTGCTCTCCCTCGGCTTTATCGCGAATTATTCGAACGAAAAAAAAAAAATCATCCGGGATTAAAAATGTACAGAAATAATCTGCTCGACCTTTGCGATCGAGCCAATTTATCTGCAACATTTGTTTTTGTCATTGACCGATAATTGTATTAAATTGCTCCCGAAAATCGATTAATTTAGTTCGTTAAAAGTCACATCGTTATTAATTGTAAAATAAAATAAAATAAAATAAAATAAAATAAAATAAAATCACTTATTCATTTTTTGGACAAAAATTCCGAATTTAATTTATCGACTCAATTAATAAAAATAATTTATCTATGAATAGTACATTTAGATACGGTGCTTTCAGCCCCGATGGCTTTCAAAGCTGAAGCGTTTGCGAGAAACGAGAAAAAAAAGACGAATAGTTTTCATTGTTTTCATTGTTACCGAAGAGACGGCGTGACTGGACAGTTTCCCTGGACCCGCCGCCTCGATTAAATTCGAGTCTCCGAGAGTTTCTTCGGCGTCCGACACACTTTGTTTTCACCCGTTTCCGCAACGATTCGAGAGCTCTTTTGTCGAGGGAAAGAAAATGGAAAGTACGAGAGTGCGATGTTCACCTGACACTCGAGGATTGCCCCGCGGCAGCTGCGACTGTTATTTGTCACCGCTAATGGTTTTTGCTTTTCTTCCCCGGCGGAGCCGATTCCGGACGCTTTCGCGGCAACAATGCAATCCATCTTTCATTCCCAGCGACATATTTTATAAATCCGTGTCTATTTTTAACTTTGTCCGTATACATAGCGGGGCCAAATGGGATAATGAGACAAAACGCAATTATCCAATAACTTTTGAATGGTGGCGATGTTAGTACGTGGGTCCAAACGGGTTTGAAAATTCGGATGTATCGTTGGAACAAAATGGGCCATTCAAAAATTATTGGAAAATTGTTCCATTTTGTGTTCATGCTCGTGGGTTCACATGTTCGCGGGTTCATGGGTTCATGATCGTGGGTTGACATGTTCGTTGGTTCACATGATCGTGGGTTGACATGTTCGTTGGTTCACACGTTCGTGGGTTCACATGTTCGCGGGTTCATGGGTTCATGATCGTGGGTTCACATGTTCGCGGGTTCATGGGTTCATGATCGTGGGTTCACATGTTCGTGGGTTCATGTTCGTTGGTTCACACGTTCGTAGGTTCACATGTTCATGGGTTCATGTTCTTGGGTTCACATGTTCGTGGGTTCATGTTCTTGGGTTCACACGTTCGTGGGTTCATGTTCTTGGGTTCACATGTTCGTGGGTTCACACGGTCGTGAGTTCATGTTCTTGGGTTCACATGTTCGTGGGTTCGTGTTCTTGGGTTCACATGTTCGTGAGTTCACATGTTCGTGTGTTCACATGTTCGTGTGTTCACATGTTCGTGTGTTCACATGTTCGTGTGTTCGTGGGTTCATGTGCTCATGAGTTCATGTGTCAATAGGTTCATGGGTTCGTGTTTCATGGGTTCCTGTGTCCGTGCACACGCGTGCCGATGAAAAAATATTCCGAGGTGATAAAATAACGATGCACGAGGATGGGAGGAAGAATGGCAAGATGGATCGCGCACTGAAGGAGAAGCGTGCTAATCGGCCAACGGTAAAACGTCGATGAGGGGCCCCCTCGTCGTGAACTCTCGCGTGGAATCGATACGACGTGCACGAACTGTACTATAGTGTACAGTATAAAATACTGGTATATAACTATAGCGCCTTATACTGCACACTATGTACAGTGTTCGACGTTGAATCACGCTCCAAATCATATGTTGTAGCACTACTGGTCTACTGCGGAAATCCTCTTTGCCCATATGAGATGAGATCCTCTTATGTCGAGAGTTAATTATCCATGTGTTAGATTTCATTTTTATTTTTATTTTTATTTTTTCCATTGAAGTCCTCCTTTTGTTCGACGACGATGATGAAGTTTGCTGGGCTGCGATTAGCCCGTTTCGATCGAACGGTTCTCCGGTCATCTCGTTTCCGAGACATCCGCTTATTTTCCGTACTTACGTGCGATCGTGTCCCCGACAGCGAGACGCAATTATGATTTGCATAAATTGATCAATTAAAGTACTCTTTTTTTTAGTCAGGAAATCAAAGCCAACCGGTGGTTTTTTTTTTTCGAACTCGTATTCACTAAGTACCGTTCCTGGCTTCGATTGAAACATTCTCTAGACTCGACCAATCTCCGAATGGGGATTTTTACAAAATTCTAATTACTTTAATTGATAGAAAAGATTGAAAATGATAAAAAAAAGGAAAAAAAAATTATTTTGTTTTTTAATTTTTTATTTAAAGGTATGGGCGTTGAGGGGTTAAAAATAACAGAAAACATAGATTTATATGCGATCGAAGATTTATTGTAGTTTTTCATTTTTGCGTTCTGTATGGGCGATAAGGGCGTATCGTTGATAAGCCGAACGACAGTTAAATGGAGCGCGTGGGCCTCGATCGCAGTTGGCATTACTATGACTGCATTTACCAAGGATACGAGAGATTCGAGGGGGGCGAAGCGGGGGTGGGTGTGGCCCGGCGACGCGGACTCTGAGTCATCGACCAACAGTCCCGACGTCTGAGAGAAATACTTCACTGTAGTAAAATCATACCTACGGGGATTACCTTAGCGAGCTCCTCGGTCGATCGTCTCGACTGCTGCGAGGAAGCCCGGCGGGACATCACCGATTCTCGTTCATTTCCAACCCTCCGCTCGGCAAACCCCCTTCCGATGAAAAAATCAACATTTTCGTTCGATCCACCCTGCCGATTTAATGAAACTTGTCATTCTTCATTTTTTCAAATTATAATAACCATTTTTCAATTTTTTCTAATTATAATAACTATTTTTCAATTTTTTCAAATAATAATAATTATTTTTCAATTTTTTCAAATTATAATAACTATTTTTCAATTTTTTCAAATAATAATAATTATTTTTCAATTTTCTCAAATTATAATAACTATTTTTCAATTTTTTAAAAATAATAATTATTCCTTTTACTATTAATTAAAAAATAATAATGATAACAATAATGTGGCAAATTTCCACCGCACGAAAATATGTTGAGAACCGAGAGAAGAAATCGTCGAGAAGCGCGGTCACGACGTGGATTTGGTCGGGACGAGTGTTTATGTCCTTTTGGAGAAGTCCAAGAAATGCCGAGAATGCGTCTGAGTCACTTTGCACGAAAGGCTTTTTCGACACGCAAGGTTTTGCAACGATTGAAAATAGAATTCAAAAAGGAATTAGACAACTAGGAGCATGTGGACATTTATTCAGTCGGTGCCAATGACTTGACCCAAATTCGCGACAAAAAGGCTATTTTGGTAATGCTTTTATTTGCTTGTTTTAATTAATTTTTTTATTTATTTATTCCAGTGACTTCAACAGTCTCAACAAGGACGACGTGTACGGTAACAACGAGCTGGCCTTCAGAACGGCCGCCGAACACCTGGGGATCCCAGCTCTACTCGACGCCGAGGACATGGCCTCGTGTTCCGTGCCCGATCGGCTATCGATACTCACCTATCTGTCGCAATTTTATCAGAACTTTGGAGGTGAGTTTCACCATCGTTTATTATTGAACTTCCGCTGAACGTCCAGTTACGTCGATGAATATCATTTCGTACCGGAAATACACAGACATACAAATCATAGTGATTTGCCACTTAAAAAAAAAACAAATTAACAGCAAGATGTAAAAAAAGAAAACTTTTTTTTTTTATTTTATTTTAAGAATTCCCGTTCTCAAAAGTCTTAAAAATTATTATGTTGTCGCAAGCCGAAAATTAGTGTTGTTTAATCCCAAGAAGAAATAATAATTCTTCGATACGTTTTCGTGTCGAGAAAAAATAGTCTTTAATACTTTCTTTTTTTTTTTAAGAATTTCTGTTATTTTTAAAAGTCTTCAAAATTATTTTGTTACAAGCCGAAAATTTGTGCTTCCAAATACTGAAGAAACAAAAAAAAACTGATGGAATACACTCAAGAAAAATAGGAAAACGTTAGAAGAACAACGAAAGCTGCTGTCTCGATCCCCCACTACTACAGTCACGTGACTGGCGCGGCAGTCACGTGACTGGCGCGGCAGTCACGTGACTGGCGCGGCAGTCGCGTTTCCCCTCCACGCGGCCGGCGGCTATAAAAGGCGGATTCTTCGCCAGTCGTCCCGCCGAGAGACGAGTCGACCGGAGCGCTTCTCGCGAGCGAAACGCGAAGCTCTCACGAATACCCGTAAAATCTTACTAAAATCTTACTAAACGAGAAACCCTTTTTTAATTAAATGTTAGAACTTAAATTCCATCTCTCAAAAACCAGACTCTAAAATTCTTTTTTCCTTCCCATTCTTCCCTTACAATTATAAGTTCCAAAACCGATCAGAATTCCTCGCACAAATCCAAGCAAATTTAAGGCCACATGAGAGATTCTTTCAAGAAGCTAAAAAATCGTTACGCCAAGTACTTAAAATTTCTTTCCATCCGAAAAACATCTTCATCAAAACAATCTCTTAAAAGAACGAAAAAAAAAAAAAAAAATCATGAATCAAAAAAAAAAATCAACAGCCCCGAGTCGACTGGAAGTTCGTTCTCAGGCCGACTAAAATTAGTCGCGGTTAATTTTTTGCGCGACGGCCCGAGCGAAATTTATTGCGACGAATGTATCTTTCGCCATCGTTATCGACGAATCTCGATCGGACGTTGGCTAATTCAATAATTAATTGGAGGCTCGGTGTTCGGTTCGCTTCTGAGTTTTATCATTGGCGTTGGCGATGGTAAACGCGCGATACGAATTCCCGCTGGGACTGTGCGTTACGGATCGAGCAGGATCTCGCTCGCCCGAGACGACCGTATCTCAGCCGGCGTTGCTTATTCGTTGCAACGTGACGCAGGACAGGATACACCGAGAGTCGGGGAGGTGCATTCAACTGAGAAACGACGACGGAGCGATTGGCGAAGCGGCGCGAGGTCTCTCGACGCGTGTGCAAATCGAGTGTCGCTCGTTAGTCGTTGCCGGAGCGAGTTTACACTCGAGCCTCATCGATTGCCGCAACCGACTCTCCCGCGCGGACTGAGTTCGATCGTTCAATTTAGATTGTTCTGCCGAAGTTGAAAATTAAAAAATTTTCTTATCGCTTTAAAAAAAGGAAAAAAAAAGAAAAAATTGTAATTTTGGGATTTGAATGGAAAATATTTGGTTGGGGTGAAATAATTGTTATGTTCGGAATGAGAGGGAAAAAATACATGGAATGAAGCCTTGGAATAAGAGGAAATTATTAAAGAGCGATTTTTCTGGTTTTGAGGGACTTTTGGAAAAAGGCAGATTTTTTTATTTTTAAAGGTTGATATCTCGGCTCGTAATGGAGGTGGGGAAATTCTGAGGTGCTCATCGTGTTCTACGGGAAAAAATATACGAGATAGCGTCCTGCCCGAAGTTTTGAAGGCGTTTTATCGCGCCGTTTGAGGACGTTGAAAAATGTAAAAAGGTGACTCGAAAGCCTTGCAATTTCCTTGTCGCTTTCTTGAAAAAGTTGAAGATTGAAATTTTCTTATTACTTTCTTATAAAAGCTGGAAATTGTAATTGTCATATCGCTTTCTTATAAAAGTTGACCGATTGAAATTTTCTTATCGCTTTCTTAAAAAAGATGAAAATTGGAATTTCCATATCGCTATCTTATAAAAAGTGACCAATTGAACTCTTCATATCAGTTTCTTATAAAAGTTGAATGCAACGGCGACTAAAATGATTTGTCTATTTTTTTGTTAATCTATATATCATTTTTTATCAATTTATTTCTTTATTTATTCATTTATTCATTTATTTATTTATTTATTTATTTATTTACTTTTCATGCTCCAAAACCGCCTCTGCATTGCGGAATGCGTAGAGTGCGTACAGAACTACGTGTAAGCGTCGGTGCGCGTGCGATGTGCCTCGCTTTCTCCGCCGTCCCGCTGGGCAGCAAAATCGGCGCTGTGCGCCGATTCGTTACGATCAAGAGCACGTCGGTGTAGCCTGCGTCGATTCACGCTCCGCACCGTATAATGCACCGGAGTAATATATACATTGGGTATAAAACGCACGTGTGTTCACGGTGAATCGTGGATTTTAATAAGCCGCGCATGCGCGCATGCGCTCGCCCGGACCCGGCCCAGCGCAGGCCCGAGGCTCGGCCGGAGCCTCCAAGACGCTAGACCAGTTTTCCAGGCCTCGTTGTCCGTTAAATGGGTTACAATTTTTTTTTTTTTTTTTTTTTTTTTTTTTTTTTTTTTTTTTTTTTTCAACCAGGCCAACGCGCAACCGCCGAGGCCTCACTGGATGTATTGTGTGTCACAGGCAGCGGCGTCGGTTCTTCCTGTGTGTTCTATGCTCGCTATGCACGCTCGCTCCCGAGCGAGCTTTCTCTTATCACAAACATAATAACTTATCTCACTCGGCCGGAGCCGCCGCTTTTGGACCGCGTCGGAGCGACGACGATTGCAATTACAATACAACCGGGTCCGGCCCGAAGGCGGAATATTATCTCATTTTTATTGTTTTCTTTAACATCGGGGAATAAAAAATTGTGGGTGGACTTAAAATTTTTTTAACTAAATTTTTTTTTTTTTTTAGAAAATATTCAAACTATTATTAATGATATTATGGGATTTTTAGAAATATGTTGTAAGAATTCTCCGCCTTAAGGGGGTGCAAATTCTTTTATTTTATTTATTTTTTTTTACTATTTTTCTAATATTTGTTCATTAAGTTTTGAAATAATTTTAATGAGAAAGATAATAATAATGAAGACAAATTATAGAGTCGAGACGGAGATAAGGCGATCTTGTAATTACGAAACGATAATATATTGCGCACGATCGAAGATGTACCTGACTATGAACCTGTTCGTAAGCGGAGCCACGATTATCGAGGCTCGACGCTTTCGCCAATCAGAGCCTTTACTCGGTTATTCCGCTGGATCTCTTACACAATCGAAATGAATGACCGAGGAAAGAAGAAGAGCTGTACACGCCACGCGATGTAGCCGGCACTCCTTAATCGATTCTAGTTCCAAAGGTCTCCCTAGTTGTCGAGGTATCGTCTTTCGATATCCCGCATTGTCTCTCGAACCGTTCAAATGTATTGCGAAAAAAAACATATATATATGTATACGTAAAAAAAATGTTATCAATTACGGTTTTGCGCATAAATATTTTTCGGTTATCCGACTTCAGCATTTTACCATTTTACCATTTCACCATTTCACCATTTTACCATTTTACCATTTTACCATTTTACCATTTTACCATTTTACCATTTTACCATTTTACCATTTTACCATTTTACCATTTTACCATTTTACCATTTTACCATTTTACCATTTTACCATTTTACCATTTTACCATTTTACCATTTTACCATTTTACCATTTTACCATTTTACCATTTTACCATTTTACCATTTTACCATTTTACCATTTTACCATTTTACCATTTTACCATTTTACCATTTTACCATCTTACCATCTTACCATCTTACCATTTTACCATCTTACCATTTTACCATTTTACCATTTACAAACTGTGGTACTTAAGCATCTTAGCATTCTAATATTTTAGCATTTTAGCGTATGAGCTTTTTTTTAAACGGGCATTATGTTGCGGAAGCTCGAGCAGCCGTCGCATTCGCGGGGAGCAATGACCAAAAAGTCTCGGGGCGCCGATCGAAGTTATGCTAGAGATTCAAATCGAGATATAATCGTTCGACGCCACACCGGACGCTCACGTGGCACTATAATAAACACACGCGGTGTAAGATAGATCTCGCGGAATGACCGCCGGCTTGTGCGATAAATATCGGCGGATTTAACGCAATTTTGCAACGCACCGGCCGAACGATCGAGCCGAGCCGATCGTCGAGAAATACCGCTTGCAAACGACTTTGGCAAGACTCACGTCGCGCCAGCAGAATTTTCATTTTTTATTTCATTTTTTAAAAATAAATTACGGTGACTCCGGGCTCTCGACGAGTACACCGTCAAGCCAGTACACGCAACGTAGATTCCAGACAGATCCCTATCGTCAAGAATCCTTCGTTCGTCCCCGTTAATTTTTTGTTCCTCCCTTAAACAAAACAAGAAGAAAAAAATAAATTAAAAAAAATCATCCCGGAGTTGAATTTACAAGTGTCGGAGAAAAGAAATTCCTCTCTCGATGAATTTCGTTGTCTGCTCGGGATGAAAAGTTTAGAGTCCGAAGATGTTGCTTCAGTTACGAATATTTAATTTTTAATAATTATTATTAATAATTTAATTTTGTTCAATTTTTTGTTGATAAAAGTGAGCTGTAATTGTAATTAATTAATTCAAGTTGTGAATAATTTATATCAATTAAAAACAATGTAAGATCGAGGGTATTCATTAAGGGATTAATTATTGACTAGAAAACAATTTGGCTGTTATTAATTCTGGAATTAATTGATTATGCAATTCGCTCCCAAGTCCCGACTCTCCGTCGATCCGGAATCTCCGGGTGGCGGAGAAATTTTTCCGCGCGTCGTTGATGCAACTAGCTGGGGAGGGCGCAGAAACTCGTTAATACTAATTCGTACAAGTCGTGAGAAAGTCGGAAAGAATGCGTGCGCCTGTGTACCTAATATTTTCCCTTTTTCCCGACCACTTACGCGCGACTAATGCGCGATACGCGGTAGTGGGAAAAGATAGTCACAAAACAGCTCGGCGCTGAACCGGCAGAATTTAATCTTCAGTCACGCTCCAAGAATAAAAGAAGATCGTCGGAAGAAAGTCGAGAATTTTAATAGCATTTTTTATTCTCACCGTTTTTTGGCGCATTACAGTTTTCACATTTTTATTTTTATTTTATTTTTTTACCAAACCAAAAAATGTTTTGAAGACTTTTAAGAAAATTTGAAAACTTATCAAAATTTTGTTGATCGTAGGGTGAATTATTTAGAGTTAGTTGACGTAAGTTTATTTTTAATTCGTGATTTTTAAAAAAATGTAATTTGAAATAATCATTTATTTTTTGAATTTCTATTTTTTTAGGTTCTTCGCCGAGTCGATTGGCACTGAGCAGAACGAAGGAAAGCTCGAAAGAAGGAATCACTCCAGTGTCTCCCACCACGCCCACAAAGCCAAAGGTAATTAAACATTTTATTTTTATTTATTTTATTTTATTTTTCTTAATTATTCCTCCTTTTCTTCGCCCACTCCTTTTTTTACTCTTCTTACTGCAATTTCCTGCCTTCGGTGCAGCTCTCGATCGATCGGTATCCAAAAACGCTTGTGTCTCGTTATATTACGTAACTCATAGTTTTTATATTTTTTAATTAATTAATTTGTTTCATTATCGCTGTCTTATTTGCGTTTCACCGAATACATCAAATCGTACGCAGAACTTTCCTTTTTTTCAAGCTTCGTCGATTTCCTCATTTCTTAAAAATTTCGATAAAAAAAAAATCTCAAATTTTCTTTCCTCACTAACGTTCAGCTCTGCTCTCTATACATTCATCTAACCCCGCTAATCATTTCCATCTCAGCAATTTTCAATTTTCATCGACAAAGCCAGCCGCAAAATTCTCGTCGTGAAAACGAAAAGTTAAATCAACGAAGAACGTTTTTACAAAAGCAATAAAATCAAAAAAATAAATAAATAAAAAATCAAGACGCTTCGCCGATAATTTTCTTCACCTAAAATTTTTCTTAAGATACAAAATTAAATCTGTTAAAAAATAAAACAAAAAGGAGCTCCAGTAATTATTATTATCATAAAAAAATGATTAAAATTGTGATACAACTTTACAAAATATTATAAAAAAATAAAATAATAACGATTATTTACAAAATAATGCAAAAATGATTTTTCGATTGATTGGTGAAAAAAAAAACGATGTAAAATGAAATCGTCTAGCGCCGAGACACGGAAGGAGGTAGACAAGTATTACGTCTTGTTTGAGACAGTGTAACGCGATAGCTTGCCGGCACCGGTCGAGAGAACTTCACCCCGGAAGCGTTGCATCGACGTTCGTCGCCGCAGAAACCATAGGTCGACAACGCTCCCGGGCTCTCCGGTCTCTCCCCGCTCCCCCCCGCAAGTTGACTGTCCGTTCGTGCTGTATTTGGTTCTCCGGCCGTAGAAGGAAAATTGCTGCGGTCGTATCCGACTCGCGCCGAGATAGCCGGCTAACCCGAGCCTCGCGAAACCGGCGCGGCTCCCCACACTTCGATTGTTCCTCGCTTTTCCAGCGCCCCATTCTCGTCAGACTTTTCTCGTTTCGCTACTTCCGCGTGTTAATTTCTTTACTCCATTACTTTTATTATTTTTAACGAAAGGCTTTTTTCGAAAAATAAAAAATTCAATACTAGAGTCTGCGTAAAGTTTTTCGATTTTTTGAAATTGTTTATTTATTCGCGACTTGGACACTAAAGTCGAAATGACAATAGCTGGGAATATCGCACGGGCAAAATGGGGAAGCACAAATTTAAGGGGCTAGAAATAGGAAGTGAAAATAAAATAATTACTAAAAAAAATAAATGATTCGCTGTTTTCGTTCCCTTGCATTTTCTCATTCTCTTTTTTCTCAAACGATCTTTACTGTCATTTGTATTTTTTAAAATTCAATTAAAAAATGCAGGCGTGCATTTTTTTTACATATTCCTTTTTTCCAATTATTGAACAATTCAACAACAAAAAAATTGTAAAATCTGAAGGGTCGAATTTGGAGACGTTAGTTTTAACTTTAGATCGCTCTTGAGATCGAACTTGAGATCCAACTTAAGATCCAACTCAAGATCAAACTCAAGATCAAACTTAAAATCAAACTTAACATCAAACTTGATAGGTAGAAAGTTAGATCTTAAGCACGCAACGAAGTTCGGCCCAAACTTCGATCTTAAGTTCGATCCCAAGAGCGACTTTACGTTCAATCTATCGTCTTAAAATTCGACCCGAAGTGTGTTCAAGATGTGTTTCTCCTCGCAACCGGGACACATCCGTTTCGCAAGGAGCGTTGGACAGTCGTAGGTGCGGCGGAAAGCGATATTTCGCGGCGTGTGTAATCGCGAGCGATAATCCATCGTGGCGGCTATAAACAAAACGGTATTCGCGGAGTGGTCGACACCGGGAAGGGGAATTAACGCGCGCTCGTCGTCCGGTTCGTCTTCTTCGATGGGCACCGAGCGGCTGTTTCTTCGTTCGCTTTAATGGCCAATTAGTCGCGCGATATATCGCGCCAGGGAATAAAGTACGGTCGCGCGTGTCCTATCGGGCTGTCGCTAATCGCTGATATATTCGAGCTCGACCGTTTACAACCCATCTTCGAGCACGAGCATAAACACAAACATGCATATATACATATATATTATTTTTTTAAATACACAATATAATAATAACACTTGGAGATATTTATTTCTTATTCAATGCCATATCGCTCTCTCATCCATCGAGATGCGCCGTAACTTTATGGCTGCAATACAGACGCTTGCGACTAAACGGCTTTAAAGTTAAGCTTCTATACGGCTCATCGATGTTAATCGTGGGAACGAATTTGTGGAAAGAGGAGAGAGACTTAAGTATCGTTGATACAAGGCGAAAATAACAAAACGTGAAAATAACACTATACTAAAATAACAACGCAAATATTACGCAAAGCAAAAATAACATTCGTCAAAATTGCATCGTGCGAAGGAACATGCGTTAAAAATAACACAATACAAAAATAACATGCGTCACAATAACGCAAAATAAAAATAACATTCGTCAAAATAACGCCAAACAAAAATAACACGCGTCAGAATAGCATCTTGCAAAATAACATAAGTTAAAAACTGCGCAAAGCAAAAATAACATTCGTCGAAATAGCACCGTACGAAGTAACATGCTTTGAAATAACACGAAACAAAAATAACATACGTTAATGTAACAAAATACAAAAAAAACACGCCTCTAGATAACACAAGGCCAAAGTAAGAGGCGTCTAATTTAAATAAGACCAAAATAACATGACGCCAAAATTGCGCACAAAGTAACACAAAAAAAAATCTAAAATGTTATTTTTTGCGCGTTTTTTTTTTATGGACACTCCCACGATACTCCGGTGGTATATAATTTTAGTTGACGGCACAGTAAGTGTAGTATCTTCGCACTTCGATTTCTATTTTATTATTTTTGCTTCTTTAACGGGAGATACCGGTGCACGCGCGCGTTCTCTCGGCCTCGGTACTCTTCTCGTGACCGCGCGGAATCCGCGCAATTTCCGGCAGAGACTTCTTTCGCGATTCGCCTTAATTGGACCACCGTGCCGCGCGCTAGGTGCGTGGTCGTCGCGATCCTTCAAGTGCGCCTCGAAGTTCCCGTCAGCGCTCGACAGTCACGGACTCTCTCTTCTTTCTCCTGCGACAGCCGGAGCGAAGAATTTCGCACTTTCAAATATATATATATATTTTTTTCATAGACAATTTTTTGTTGTTGCTTCTTTACGCATCATTGTAATTGTCAGATTTCACTTGTTCGGTCCTCAAAAGAGCTTGCGTAATGAATTTTTGAACTAATAAAGGATTATAACGAGGTCATTAAAAAAGAGATTGCTTCGGAGTAACGAGACCGGAAGCTCGTAGCTTTTTTCTTCTCCGAGTTCTTCTTAGTCGTTCGGCACGCGAATGTTTTTATTCGCCCGGAAATTGGAAAGTCTGAAATATGTCTAATCGCTGCTCATATCTTTACAGAAACTGTTATACCGGACGCCTTTCAGACATCCCTCAAACATCTCTCACACAAGACAACTTTCAGACCCTATTCAGACGTCATTCAGACATCTTTCAGACTTCTTCCAGACTTCTTTCAGACTTCTTTCAGACTTCATTCAGACCTCTTTCAGACTTCATTCAGACCTCTTTCAGACTTCTTTCAGACTTCCTTCAGACTTCATTCAGACCTCTTTCAGACTTCATTCAGACCTCTTTCAGACTTCTTTCAGACTTCCTTCAGACTTCCTTCAGATTTCCTTCGGACTTCCTTCAGATTTCCTTCGGACTTCCTTTAAACTTCCTTCAGACTTCCTTTAGACTTTCTTCAGACTTCCTTTTCACTTCCTTCGGACTTCCTTCGAACTTCCTTTGGACCTCCTTCAGACATCGTTTAGGCACCTTTTTAGACGCCGTTCAGACTTCAGATTTTTGTTTTTGAAATTTTCGACGCTGATTACGATTTCGATCATTTTTGAGTTAGCTGCAATATTGGATAGTTTGGTGCATCACTGTACAGTGCCGCACTGCGTGTATGTGTTTAGTGTCGCTTCCGTGGCTCGTTCGATCACCGGCTATTTCTCGCGAGCCCTTTAATAAGAGCTGGAACAGATCAGAGGCCGAGAACCACCTCAGGGCTAACCGCCTCGGATCAGCTCGGAAACCCCGACCGGCACAACAGACCGATAATTTTCCTTGCCTCCCGGCCCTTGAACTTACACTCCTCGGCGAGGGTTCAATTCCCTCGTGAAGTATCGTTTCCCCGCTTCATTCAATATCGAACAGCGAAGATTCTTCCCCGAGACCAAACGAGCGATCGAAGTCAATCAAATCTGCAACTCCATTTTCACCCAATTTCAACGCGCCATTAAAAAAAAATAATAAACATTTTTTATCAAAATTTTATATAAATGCAATTTTTTTTTAAGTATATTTTTGCCTATAAATCGGAGGTCGTTGACTCGTCTCATTCCTCGGTGACAAGTACGACCTGCAACCATGCAACGCAATTTCCTTTCCTCATCTCTATTTATCCCTTCACCCCTTCTTATCTCGTCTGCCTCTTCCAACTCCGATTTTTTTTTGCGCTCATCTCTCGCTCCTACTCTCGAGTTCGCAGAGCCTCGGTCAACGATTAACTTCTTGTTGGTATTCAACGTCGCGAGTCGACGTAATCCTCGGCTCTATATCGCGCCGTTTCTCCTCGTGTTAAGACATCGGACACTGACATTAGACGCCTCAGTGTCGAGTCTCTCCATCCCGCATCCTGTTCGCGACACGCGCGTTCTTTTTTTTTCCAGCCGAGAAAATTAAGGAAGGCGCGAGAGAAAAATAAAACGGAACGGCCTCGTTTGCCATGCCGATTTTTATTTTTTAACACCTTTTTTTGTTTATTTATTTGCTATTATGTCGATGGCAAACGCGCGTGTATAGAGTCGATATTTACGATACGATGTTTCCTAGGGTTGAATTTTAAGACATTAGTTTGAAGTTAAGATCGAAGTTTGATCTTAAGATTAAACTTAAGCATGAAATCAGGTTTGCTATCAACTTCAAACTATTGTCCTAAAATTCGACCTTTAAAGTGTTTGATTTTTATTTAAGAAATTTTGGGCGTTTCGGAAATTATGTTTAAAAAAAAAGATTCTTCGTTCCAGGTCTGTGCCGAAATATTTGTTGTATTATTGTTATCAATGAGTAAAGTTGTGTACGTGTATCGTGTATATGTGTGGAGGCTGGATGCATTTTTTTTCATAATCGGGACCGGTATAAATGTTTCATTATTATTATTATTATTTCATTACATCGTTTCGTTATTGCTGTCTCGTCCGTCGGATTAAAAAAAAAATGTTTAATACTATAATTGGTCTGGAAAATAAAAAGTTTGATTTTTAAAACAAAAGCTTTAATTTTTTTTAAATTAAAAAATTAATATAATGATGCGTGCTCCGTGTCAGTTATTGTTGCTGCGCGAGCCTATCGGCAAATGTGTATCACATTGGATACGGAGCGTGACGTCTGGCTGCAGTGTCGATGCCACTTAATACCCGCTGTGATACGTGCCGACGATTTATCATTGCAACGCTTCTTAGATCAGTCGGTATAAAAAAAAAAAAATAAATAAACATTTTTTAAAAAAGTTCATAATTAATCAAGAATTCACAATTTTCAAGAAATTCAACATTTTTTAGGAATTCAAAATATTTGAGAAATTCGAACTTTTTAAGGAGCTCAAGATTTTGAAGAAATTCAACACTTTTTAAGTAATTCAGAATTTATAAGAAATTCCAAAATTTTATGGAATTCAAAATTTTTATGAAGAAGCGAACTTTTAAAGAATTCAACATTTTTAAGAAGTTCCAAACTTTTGGGGCGATCAAAATTTGTAAGTTCCAAACTTTTGAGGAATTCAAAACTTTGAAGAAATTCAGCATTTCGAAGAAATTCAAAGTTTGAGAATGATGTGGGCAGCGCGGGTGTTGTATTCCGGTCGCGGAAGCAGAAGAGAAAATTGGATCATTGCTCGGTCACCCTCGTGCCACTGTGAGACACGCGGTCGAGCGGTTTTACGCAGCTTATTTATTCATTCCTCCGTGCCGACCACCGCGACGACGGACACGAGGATCGAGGACTATGCGGGACGTTAAATTGGCGTACGCTATGCACGCTCACGGTTACCAAAGTGGATCACGAGATCAACAGTACCAGTCGCACGGATTGTTACCACTACGCTCGAGAGCTTTCCAAACAGTGCAATTTTCCATCAAATCATTTTTTATTTTTTACACAAACAATACAAAATTAATAATTATTTACTACGTGCCTTATTCGCGAATATTTACATCCTTTTTATCCTGAAAAATGATTGATTACAAAAATAAACATAAAAAAAAATACTGATTAAATATTTCACAATTTATTTACTCACAATATTTTATTCATAAAAAAAAATAAATAAATAAATAAAGTTTTCGAATGCATTTTTATGAATATTGTTTCGAATAATTTTTGTCATTAAACATGGCGCGAATTAAAAAGATAAATACTTTCTGCGGAAGTGATTTAAAAGAGTGAATTAAATGAAATAATAAATAAAAATAGAGAATAAAAAAAAGTCATCACACGAAGCCAGCAACGTTTAACACTTCACCATTTATTTTTGTTCTCCAGGAGGAAAGCTTGGACTTAATGGGGCAATATAAACCCGAAATATTCTGCTAGAAGGTAATTTGCTTTGTCGTTATTGTTTCGCTTATCTCACGTTCCTATTTATTTATATTTATTGAAAAATAAAATGTTTCATTCGTTTGTTTTTTTTTCTTCACTGTACTCTGCGAAATTGATCATTAAAACATTTACGAATGGCCGATAAGTTGCATGTTTGCACGCTTCGAATATTAACGCCGCTCCGTAGCACTAACAACGCACGATTATTTGTAGTATTTTTATTTGATTTTTTCTTTTCAATCGTTGTCGCTGTTTTACGTTGTCAACCCAGTTCGTTTGTTCGTTCGACTCCCACCAATCCCCAAGAAATATCAATTATCTCCACGTACATGTTTTTACATTAACAAAATAATCGTTTTACCACTTCTGTAGGATAAGTCAATTTTTTTACGCGAAGTCCAGCAAACGATTATTAAACATTTTTCATATATTAATTGTATTACTTTTATTTATCCAATATTATTATTAATAACATTGTTAATAATGATATAATTTACCTTATTCTTCTTATATATATATATATATATATATATATATTTGGGCGATAATTAATTAACTAATTTTTTTTTATGGCAGCGGATAATCTTTTTTATTGGCCGAAGCCTCGTAGGTAAATGCGAGGAATGCGAGAGACACGTGTGCAGTGCGTTAGCTTATCGCGCGCATCCCGAGGGAACGAGAGAAGGAGGAATGGGAAAGCGGTTTTTTTTTTTTTTTTTTTTTTTTACGCTAGCTCAAATACTGTCTCGTGCTGTCTGGCGTGTAGCATTAACCGCAGCATAATACGTGAGAGGGACATAAATTATTCTTCGTCGCGGGTCACGTGTTTGTCTCGTCACGTTTAACAAACGTTCGGTGAATGTGTAAACGTAAACGCCCGAGGGAATAAAGGGTTCGAGACGATAAAAAAAAGAGGAACGAACAAAGGGCCGACTTAAGTATTTTTCCTCGTCTGAAGAGTTTCAACTTTTACGACCTTTTGTCGATAGTCTAAACATTCGATTTAAAATTATTTTTTTTATTAATTTATCGACGAATCTACGCACAGACAAAATTGATAAATTAAAAATTTATTTCTTTTGTTATAATTCTAAGATTACGTGGAAGGTTAATTAAAAAAATATAACAAAAATAGTTATAGAATTATGATAATATTATAATTATTATATTATTATAATAGTTGTAGAATTATTAATTCAAACATTTAATTTTTTTTAATTCAAAAATTAGGTTTGTTAAAAAAAAAAAAAAATTGCGCATCGAAAAAATGATTTTTTTTTTTTTCTAAAGCGACGATAATCGATCGATATTGATTCGTCGATCTTTCCCGCGTTCGATACGACACGGAAGAGACGCGAGCGTGCCGGGGACAACGGCGGGTCGTAGAATCCGTGTGTGTGCTATTTATAAAAGCGACCGTAGGTTCGGTGGTGCGTATAGTTGCGGCGCACGCGCCAAGAATCGTTGAATAGAAAATTTTACTATGCGGTTAGTGTTCCCGGGATAGTTGACGACGACAGAATGAAAAAGCATCGTGGCATAAAGTCTTCGTGACCGGTCGCCCGAGTCGAGACACACGCGTCGCTGTGCGCCGCAGTTTTTCCACGCGAGCCGGACGGGTTAACGCGTTCTCGGTTTCGTCCGCGGTTCTAAATGTCCGGCAAGGAAAATATCACGGAAATTCCCGATAACGACGCTACGGTAATATTTTAATCTAAAAATTAATAATTAAAAATTAATCATTAAAATTATAATTATAATTATAAAAATACTTTTACTTATCTATATAAAATGTATATTTATAGCAACATGTATAAAGTTTATAAAATTATTATGATTATAATTATAATAATTTTGTAAAAATTTTCACGTTGAAATTAATTTTTTTTTCGCTGTTTTCTATTGGAATTGATAGATCTGAGTAGTTACAAGACACATCTGTGTTCGAACTGTGGTCAAAGTGAAATCCGTTGATAAACAAATTAGAAAAAAATTATTTATTATAAAAAATTGGAAAGTTCATTGTTTGTTCGAGAAAATAATCCATTCATAAGGAAACCGTTTTACCGATCGAGCAAATGAAATTTAATGAAAAAGCATCAACCAAAAACGAATAAATGACTGTGTTTCGGACAATTTATATAAAAAATACAAAATTAAGTAATTAATTTAATTAACCGTCCGGCTTCGCGGATAACGAGCGAGCGGCAATTAAAGACGTTACGTCACCGGCACGTATGCACATTATTGGCGTTGATGCGTCATCGGTGCGACCGCGAAAGAGCGCGGGTGGCGCGAACGTTGAACTCTTAACTGACTTGACTCGAACGCATCGCGTTCGCAAAACGAATAAAAATAATTCAATTTCAATGTAAGAAAAAAATTTGATGATCACTGACAGTAATTTTTATTTGCAAAATGATCGACGACAAACATCAATGATAATATCAACTGTTTAAAAGACGCAGCCATTTGTTTTGTACAAAAAAAGTTGAGAAATCAATTATTTTTATTATTTTTATTTATCACTTAATTCAATTGATAACAGAATTTTATTTTTTTAAATATAATTTAATAACCACTGCAATTAAGTTTCGTTTGCAAAATGATGAACGATAAAGATCAATGATAATATCAATTGTTTAAAATTGCAGGAATTTGTTTATTAAAAAAAAGTTGAGAAATCAATTTAACGAAAGAAAATAAAATAAATCAGTCGAATTATTTTTAATTTTTTTATTTAGCAATTAATCGAATTGCTGACCGATTTGAAAGACGCTCGTGCGTTTCGTAAGCGGATCGCACCGTGCATACCGATCGTAAAAGTATCGAAACGCGAGCTGAAACGATCCGGCCGATAACTAGTCCGTGAATAAATGAGCTGCTATAATCGGTGACCGCTCGTACTAATCACGTGAGCACGATTCGCGAATGCAAATTTGATACACTCGCATTACCATCTGCCTGGGAAATGTAGACTGGTAGAAAGTAGCGCCGAGGCTCGGTCACGAGACCGTGATATTATAAAAATGCGTTTATGATGGATGCTCAGAAATACCAGTCTCAGGCTGTCCGTAACACCGGACACAGTGACACAGCAGTTCTTGCCGATAAAACCACCGCTAACATAATTTTTTTTGTGTGCTCGGTCGGTAACGAAAATTGCAATCAATTTTTGATCGAAAAGCGACTAAGGGTCGAATTTTAAAACGTTAGTGTGAAGTTAGGATTGAACTTAAGATCATACTTAAGACCGAACTTAAGATTAAACTTGGGAACAAACTTTAGATCGAACTTAAGATTAAACTTAAGATCGGAATTATGATCGAACTTCATGCGTGCTTAAGATCTATCTTAAGTCCAAACTCAAATTCGATCTTAAGTTCACACAAACGTCTTAAAATTCGACCCTAAGAATATAACAAATTACGCACCTAAAAACTTTTACTACTATCACCCAAAAAAAAATATGACCCAAGAAGAAAGAAAAATTACCAGCAGAGCACGTTCTACTAATGCATTTCTAATTCGCACAAACATTTTTTTGAAAATTACTGTCTAATAAATTTTTTTCTTAAAATACAATTGATCCAGAGGTCTAATCAATTTTCCTCCAAAAAGTGCCTAAGAATCTTGCAAGTGGCTCGCCTAAAAACATTGCCACGGAACGACTATATATTTTTTTTTAAATAACATACTCGGTCGGTAACAAAAACTGTAATAAGTTATCCTCCGAAAAGTGACTAAGAGCATAGCAAAATAATCGCCTAAAAACTATGACCCGAAAAAGAAAAGAAAAAAACACTAGCAGAGCACGTTCTACTAATGCAGTTCTAATTCGCCCAAAAAATTGTGAAATTTTGTCTCTAATCAAATGTTTACGTTTTTTTTTTTTTGCAATTGATCCAGATGGGTCCACGTACGGGGATACGACGAGAGCCCTGCGCCGCCTGCGGAATGCCAGTCTTCCTCGCCGAAAAATTACTGATATCGCGAACGCCCTATCACCGCACGTGTTTCCGTTGCGCCCGTTGCAACAACCAATTGACGCCCGGCAATTACTACGAGACGGAGGAGGGCCAATACTGTTGCGAGACGTGTCCGGACGAGGAGGGGCCAAAACCCGTCTCAAACCCGGTCCTCCATCAGGCGTACAACGAAGCAGTGGTGCTCAACAACGACGGGGAGTCTCGAAAAAATTCTAGTTCGACTACCGGCTACCAGAGGGCGTCGCTGAGCGACGAGGAGAAGAACGAGATAATACACGAAAGGGGGATTCCCCGTTCGACAGCCGAGGAGAGCCGGCGTGATTCGCTGGTAGCCGAAAAAATATCTCACTCCGCGCAGATGCGGCTGAATTTCATGACAAAAAATTTGCTCGAGGAGAGACTCGACGACGAGTCGAACGACTCGTCGAGCGTCGCCGAGGGCGATCGTTCCGAATCGGAGGAGGTCGAGGAAGACGAGAGGGCAGGAAGCAGAGCGGACTCGTCGCCCCCTGGCGGCAGTTTTCGGAACCGCCGCGGTCCGAGGGGCTCGCCGAGGAGAAACCAAGATGGCGACGGACGCGTGGAGGCCGATGAGACGCCCTTCGAGGTCACGGACGATCGTAAAACGGTCGCCGTCGAACCGGATGTAGATAAAGACGGAAGTGGCGCTAGTGTCGCTCCGGCGGGAAAATACGAAAGCGGCGATTTAGAGGATAGGTTAGAGGATAAGGATGATAGGATTAAGGAAAGCTTCGAGAGTGCGGCGAGCGAAGCGAGGCGCGATCGTCATCGCGAGTCCGACTCAGCCGGTAAGGAAGATTCGTCGGATAGACAGGATACCAAAGATACGCTTGGGCCGGACATCGAGGCTGTCGCGGACACGAGTCAGTGCCTGTCGCTCGTGCAGAGGAGACTGAGGATGTTCGAGAATTCGCAGATCGAGGAGAGGAAGATTTCTTCCTTACCGACGGAGAGAAAAGTCGAGAAAAAAATGTCAGTTTTGACGGAGGATAAAGAAATTCGCGAGGCAACGGGCGAGAGCGACGTTGACTCGAGGATGATAGTGGAGATCGATAAATCCGCGGAGATGATCGAGGAGATCGATAGATCGACGGTCGAGGAGGAAAGTATTTCCGACCTCAAGTCGGAGATGTCGGTAATGGAAAACGAACCGGAGACGAGCTTACCGCCGGTAGTTCCGAAGCGCACCGCTCCGGAGCTGCGTAAGGCGGGAAAATTAAAAAAGAGGGATCCGGAGATAACAGTGCTGAACGCTACGGGAATCGATCTCAGCGCGGAGGAGAATTATCCGAGGGATTTGAATCCGTTCGGAAGCGACGAGGAGGAGGCGAAGGAAGAAAAGTCTGTAGGTAATAAGGAGACTTCGAGGAGCGGCAAAGTCTCGACGAATCCTTTCGGGAGCAGCGACGAAGAAGATGATGATGGGCCGAAGATGGTGGCGCCACCTCGTCCCGCGGCGCGAACCACCGCAGTCGGTAACAAGTGGAGGGAGGAGAGCAGGAACGAAATCGACGATGAGGCGCCGACGAAACGAAGATTGAAAGCTCCGCAGATTAACTTGAATCCATTCTGGAGCGACGACGACGAGGATCACGAGAGCGACGACGAGTGCGGAGTTCACAGCCTCACCTCCAATACACCGGTCCCCAAACCCAGGACGATCAAGTACGTTGAAGAAATCATTAAAGTTGCGACGCGATTATTTCTTCCTTCCGAAAATTTTGCCACTTTTGCAGATAAAATATATAGCTTTTAATTAAATAATAAATTTATCATTATTATTATTATTGTTATTGTTATTGTTATTATTGTTATTATTATTATTAATTTTCACATATCCGTAATTGAAATAAGCTTATGTTCTCGCTTGCAACTTCAGGCAAAGTCCGGAATCGTTTTTGTCCCAACGTAGAAACGATCTTCATCGAGGGGACATATACGCCTCTAATAGTTCTCTGGGAAGCACGGGATCGGCATCGACGCCCGGTGGGACATACAGAAAAAAGAAGCCCGCCCCTCCGCCGCCGATCGCCAACGAATTGTTCGCTTCCGGTGCGGACTCGATGCTCTCGCCGAACCGCGGACTGAACACCTTTACCGGAAGCGTTAGTACAATTTCCGTTTTTTTTTATTATAAAAAAAATAAAATACGTTTTTTGAGCGGAAATTGTCGGATACAATGAATCGTCTCCATTCGGATAAAATGAATTGAATGTTCGTTCAGTTAGAAATTAAAATATTGATTATTGATTATTGACAGAACAATTCCCTGCGCACGACGCCACGGGCGCGAAAAGCGAAGCCCGCACCTCCCCCGCCGATGCCGACGAGTACCCCGTGCAGCGGGAATCTGATAGCGAACCTGAGCCTGACCGAATCGCCAATCACGGACAGCGGGAAGGTAATCGAGAGCCGGGACTACGAGACGTGGGACGATCGGAAGATCGGCAAGGACGAGGCGAATCGGAGCAAGCAGAGCATGACGACGATATCGTGCGACGAGACGAATCCTTACGGCGGATACACCGACAAGAGCGTGCAGGGAAAGTGGAAGAGAAAAAAGGGACCCGCACCTGCACGGCCGACTCCCCACAGACGAAAGGTCGGCCTAAAAGAAACGACGTCTCACGATTTTACGAGAATTAAAAAAATAAATGAAATTGAAATAATATTTATAATGAAATTTTTTTTTTTTTACAGATCAAGGTAATGTCCCTGAAAGACGTGAAGCTCGAGCTCGACGAGATCGAAATGCAGCAGCAAGGCCTGGAGAAACAGGGCGTGAGACTCGAGCAATTGATCAGGGACAAAGCGGAGTCCGGAAATGCCACCGAAGGTTCGCAAATTCCTAGGAAATTTAATTTTAATAATATTCTTTTTATTTCAAAAGAATTAATAAAACAATGTGTGAAATAAATTAAAAAGTTAAAACTTGATTTTATTAACAAAAACAGAGTAATTCATTTAAAGATAAAAAATTGAAATTGTAATAAGAAAAATTGTTTAATGTTTTTGGTTGCAGAAACAAGTTTGGAAATGGACGTCGAAGAGCTCGTACTGGAGCTGTTCGCGCTGGTTAACGAGAAGAACGAATTGTTCAGGAGGCAGGCAGAGCTCATGCTGCTCAGACGGCAACAGAGGCTCGAGGAAGAGCACGCCGATATCGAGTACCAAATTCGCTGCCTCTTGTGTCAGCCCGAGGCGACGAAAACGGACTTCGATAAACAGCGCGAAGAGACCCTTATACAGAGGTTTGCATCCAATCGACGTAGAAAAAATGTATTCTTTACATATTTATTTATTTATTTATTTATTTTATTTTTACATAGATTGGTGGATATCGTCGAGCGACGGAACGAGATCGTCGAATGTCTCGAGATGGATCGACGCAGAGAAGTCGAGGAAGATCGAAGTATAAACACGCGAATGGGATTGTATGCTGGTAAAAACGATTTTTTTAAAATATCATTTTAATTTTCAATTTTAGCTACCAATTTTTTATTTTATTCTAAGAAAAATTGCTACTGCAGGAAAAAAGTGAGGAATCGTCTATTTTGGAATGTTTCAGCGAAGACGAAAGGCGACTTTGCGAAAGAGCTCGAGGATGATGAGAACAATCGTTCGAGAAAATCGAAGAAGACGAAACTAAAGGAGAAGGCTAAGGAAAAGATACTGCGCAAGGTTCACAAGAAGGACGCCGACAAGGACGTGGACGAGGCTGAAGTCAAGCTGAAACGCCAAAACAAAAGGAAATGGTTCTAAAAAAAATATCATAAAAAAAGACAAACCTTGAAAGAGGACACAAGACGAGAGCAATGGAATCTTCGCACTGGACTAAAAAAAAGTACGCGAACTGCGTGCTGACTACGACTGCGTATTGTTCAGTCGATATTTAATACGCGTTTTTCTTTATACACATATTTTTTTCTCATCTACCTATTGTTTTATATTTATAAAAAAAAAGTTAGTTAAATATGTACGTTTGTAGTTAAATAAATAGAGTTCGCTAATATGATTCTTGGTTCGCTGTCTCGTCCGCCTCGGGAAGATTTTTTAAAGAAAAAACCAAAAAGACCGCAATTATCCGTCGTAAAAAATCCTTTCAGCCTTTATTGGAAATCTTAAGTATTCGTACAGGAGTCTCGTCGAACTTCATGAACAAGCGCGGTTTTGGCACAGGTCGGTCCTCGAAAGACAGTCCACAATCATCTGCGAAAATAATAATTCAGCGAATTACCCAACGGAAATCTGTCATTCACTGAACAGAAATCTATTTAATATTTACGTAAATATTAATAATATCAATCATATATTTTTAGAAAATTATTTTTATATTCGTTGCTGCTCGTTAATAATATTAATATGAAATATAATAAAGTTTCTTCGGATTCTCGACTTTTAGAAAAATTAAAGAATCCGAAATTTTTTTTTTTTCTTCGAATGATATAAAAAAAAGATTACCTAGCTTATTAAAAAATGCGGCGAGAGTCTCGTCGTTTCGAACGGTCGCGGCGATAACTACGAGTGCGTTGGACCTCGCCAGGAAGACTTTCAGGGCTCTGGTCAATGCGAATAAGCCGGAGAGACTATCGTCGTAGATAACGTCAGCGGCGAGGAGAACGTCAGGATTCGCCCAGCCATCATCGCCGTCGCTCTCCTGTATCGACGACCAGACCAGACGCCTTATCCTGACGTCCGTGCTCCGATACGTCGTCCTGTACGACTCCTCGCTCCACTCGACCGTGCGGAAAGCCTCGCGTCCCGTTTCTTCTTCCTCGGAAAAATTTCTTCGGACGTTCTTCACCAGCATGTCCAGCACGCTCGAATGACCGTCGGTGAATGTGTAACGTTTCGGCGAACAGGTGGACACGACCGAGAGACCGGTCAATCCCGTACCGGAGCCGAGCTCCAGCACGATCTTATTGCTCAGCTTCGATTTATTGACGTAGCACCATTCCGCTAGAGCAAAACCAGCCTGGTAATTTCGGGAAGCGAGCAACAACGTTAGATCAGTTTTTTCTACGCTGGCACGAAAAACTAATGCGCTAATTGGACGAAAAATATAATTTTTTTTAATTAAAAAAAAAAGAAGAGATACATGCATAAGCGTACATTTTTCTGTGCTGTTTTTACTGTGACAAAATAGAATATACCTGCCAAGTGTGCAATCCTGTTGTTCCCTCCGATATCAAGTTTTTACTCTCCTGCAGAATTATTCTATCTGCGTCCTGTTGCTGCAGCAGAAATTGAAGATAATGCGTGGGTTCTGCGTCATCGTTGGTAATCATGTAATTCGTCAGCGTTTCGTATAGTTTGTCGTAAACTTCGCAATCGCTGCTGCTCTCGGACTGAAGCAAAACAGAATATATATAAAATTTTTTGTGAAAAATGCTTCGTATTTTTCTGAATTTTGCAAGATTCATTTGTCTGATAAACCTTTTCGATCAGCATGCGAAGAAAAGCTTTTCGATACGTGAACCTCGAGGGATATTTGAGCGAAAGAGGGTCTTCTATGGTGTTTTCGAAAATCTTAATCTGTGTATCGTAGTCGAGTGTGCCGTCCGCTATCGTACCAGATTGCTAAAATAAAACACATTTGAATAAAGACCATTTTAATAAATACTTTCAAAACTGTACAACAGAAAAAAACATTTATCTCGCAGAACTCACCGTAAAGCTGAATTTGTTGATCGGTGCACAGCAGAGATACTGCTTTTTAATGTACTCAATGTCATCGTCTGTGAGCGGCATTTTGGCTTAAAAAGAAGAAATATGACGATAGAAAATTGTATTGTAGAATGCATCGAACAATAAATTCAAGCGAAGCAAACCTAGTTTTTCCGACGGATGAAGATAATTTTTTTCTTCACCAATCCATCGAGTCCAGAAAATGTAATAATGTTCAGGCTCGTAGCACTGTTTACTCGTGGAAGAAAGAGGTTGATTCTTTGTTTTCCACGTGGGATTCACAGTGCCTACAGAGATGCTTACACGTACAGTCGCGGTCTTAAGTATTTCTTCCGGCGTCAAAATGATTGGGTGATTCCCCGAACGATGCAACGTCATTGGTCAGAGTCCCGATGACGAACGCTGATAGGCCGGCACTTAAATAACCCGACTGTACGCTGAGTTTGCGCAGCTTTACTGACTGGGCTCTCCAGATCGACACAACAAAAACACTTAAGGGTTTCGACCAAGAGGCGCTTTAAAACAGTGTTTTCTGCCTCCAGAGAGCGCTTTGCCGTTTTCTCCGCTCCCTGCGTCGTGCGGGGTGCGAAAATTCGATGGACAATCCGCTCCATAATCGTCAGTGAATAATTGGTCCGTCAAATACTGACAGACGATGGGCCTGCGATTCGTTAAACGACTCCCCCCCGGTACTTCCCCGGAGTGAAGTTCCGATTTCGGGGCACGTGGGCCCGCTCGGACCAGTGAAGTTCGAAGCAAAAAACTTAATTAAAAAAAGGAAAATCTCAGATAACTCGTAATTCGAAAGGTTTCTGCATCGTTCGGCGACTTAGCTGAAGTGGATTTCTTTCGTTGCTGAAAAAAGAACTTCATTGCTATTTGACGAAGCGAAGAGAAGAGTTTGCCGAAGCACCGAAAAGGCTCCGATGAGTCCTTCGATGAAACTTCAGCGCATGCTTGTTATGGGAGCTCAGTAGCGAATCCTTGCACGTCGGCACGAAGGAACATCCTTAAAAAAGTCTTCGTCACGTGGTAAATTTTGTCTTCTTTTGTTTTCTTACCTTATTTTTATTTAGGAATAGTCGAAGAACTTATAAAATCTTTTTTTACATGTTCTCGGCAGAAATGATCGAACTTTGATTAAAAAAAGAACGGAGCATTCGCCATGGCGTCCGCGGTGGAACAGCAAACTACGCTGGAGTTCTACCAGGCGATGGCGGACTTCAAAAACATGTTTCCTCAGATGGACGACGACGTCATCGAAGTAAACATAATTTTTTAGCGATTAGAAAAAAAAAATTCCAAAAAATTATGATACTTTGATTGATAAATAAAAAATAAAAATTTTCAGGCTGTGCTGCGCTCGAACCAGGGTGCGGTAAACACAACAATCGACCAGCTCCTCGCCATGAGCACGGACAACGAAAACGAAAAGATTCGCAGCGAGCTGGAACAGAACGAAGAGCCTGGAAAGACTCCGAAAGTCACGAAAACAGAGGCTGGAAAGTCTCTGCGCAGCATTCACAAATGGAAGCCGCCGCTGCTGGGTCCGTTGCCTGATACTTTCCTGAGAATTCCGCAACAGCTCACCGAGGGCTCGGAGACCTCGGAGTCTGGTAGCGCGCCAGACACTTCGCTGCTCGAGGACGAGAGGATCGCAATGTTTCTGCAGAACGAGGAATTCATGGCTGAGCTTCGCTGGAACGAGGACTTTCTCACTACATTGGAAAATGGTGAATTGCAAATTATTTCTGTTACATATAATTATTATTATGAGTTATCATGATTATGTATAATTATTACTACAGATTATTATGTCTACGAATTTTTATTTTCACGTGTTATTAATCTATTTGACCGTACTAGAAAAAATAAAAACTCTTTTGAAATTAGATGCCAAGTTGCAAGGCACAGGAATTGAAAAATGCAGCGGCGCTGCAACGCACGATGACGAGGATCTCTTCAAGGAGAGACTAAGAAACATGGGAAAAGGTAGTGCGGCGAATTTGCCAATTAATTTGGAACGTAATTAGTAGAATATAACTGAAGTAATTTTTCTTTACTTTTCCAGTATCGCGACGCAAATTCGCACAGCTCACGAAAGTCTTTACGCGCAGCAAGAAGCGCGGCGGTCGTCAATTGTTGCCCCCAACGGCGTCCTGCGACGATCTTCTGGATCCCGAAGAGTCGTCCAGGCCCCAGACTTAAGGCAGAAATTACTTACGAGCAAAAGAATCTCACGAAACGAAAGTGCACCTCGCAAAAAAAATCGAATCTAGTCAAACGGCTCAGTGAGTAGAAAAAAATCGAAAGAAATTTATTTAAACGAACAAAATTAAACAAAAAGAAAAATGAGAGTAAAAACTCAAAAGTGAGATAGTTTGTCGACACAGAGCTAATTCTTCGTGCTATATTCGTGAGTTCATGTTGTACTTAGGCGAATTCTCGTAAGATCATTGCCAGCGGCGTAGAAAATTAAAGAAAAACAAAAAAAGCAGAAAAACAAAAACACAAACGAAACGAAAAGAAAAATTAAACGATAGATAAATTCGTGAATATCGAAGTCATAAATTCGTAACAAAAACAAAAATATATAATAAAAATTGCGACGTAAACTGAAGCACGGGACGAGGATGAGGATGGAAAAATAAATAGACGAAAAAGTCGATTAGTTTTTAGAAGACACTTTGGAGACTGAATTTTACGAACGGTAGACAACCCCGTAGTTTATTGTTCGTTAAGAAACGTTGTTGCGCATTTGTTTATTCGCTTATTTCGCGTATACGTATTGTTGATAGAAAAATCGAAAAACGACGGGGACAATTTTTATTTTTGTTTGTTTTTTTAATCACGATCGATGAAAATAATTGTTTGATTGTTTGCTCAGGATTCAAAGTGCACTCAAGCATTAAATGCCCCCCCACCTAGTCATTGATTCTAGCCGTCGTCTCTAGTGATCGTCGTTCGTCGTCGAGTCGTCATTAATTATCTACCCATCGATATTGTTAACGTAAAAGTATTTATATATAAATGACACTAGTGTATAGGAGTATTATCGAGAGAAATGAGCGGCGTGATCTTAACGATACTGCGCACGCGCGAACACATAATTTTGGCAAATTATCGAGAGCGCACGTTAGTTTGTCGTTCTGCTCGAGACCATTTTTTTTAGACAGCCGAAATCGGAAAAAAAAGAAGAAATGTAAACGATTATAATTACAGTCTAGTGCTAGTAATTTCTGCGTTTGTGATCTACATTGTGAGAAAGCGTTTTTGTTGTTGTTGTCTTTCGAATTCGTTTTACGCGAAACTTGCGAACTTAATCTAGTCAATTTTTTTTATTATTATTATTTATTATAAAACGCGTTATAGGTTAACATCGCATTTTATCATGATGAATAAATGTCATTGAAATAACAAATGTTTTATTCCTCAAAGTGTACTCGACATTTCCGTAAAAAATCGATTCAAGGACAAGCGAAATTCAAGGTCTTTTCAAGGACTTCAACGATTCCAAGGACGGACGCACTCAATGAGAGTCTTAAATAAAACAAAAAAGCAAGTATCGAACATTTTCGTAATTAATATGATATATTTCCATAATTATTTGATAATAGCTGTACATCTCTTGTTATCGCTAACACGACTCTAAACCCTCATGGATGCATCACACGTACATTCCCAGCCAAAAGTGAGATTCCGTGAAAATTTGAGTACTTCCTAATGGTATAAAAAATGAATAAAAAATCAATTGTATGTGAGAAAAACATTAATTTTGCATAATAATAATAATGTCTAAAAGTTATTAACAAATTGCTGAAAAAAAATAGTCCAACAATTAATGAGTGAACCTTTTTTCCTTTTTTCAAATAAATTCGTTGATTTCTACAAGCCACATACATTTTTTCCAGGAATTAAACATTTGGTTGAAAAAATGCACGTGCGCTGGATTCTTAAAGATACATAATATATGAATAGAGCCGATAAATTGTTAAAAAATCCAACATTTACGTATCGGGTTGTTTGAAGAAAACCCTCGCGCCTGATAAGCTGTAATAGAGTAGCTGAAACTCGGCGCTCCTCTCGTTGAGCCTCTTTAGAGTCAGCGCTCTCGTCTGCTGGAGTTTCTCGTCCTCGGCGTCGTCGTTGTTCTCGGCCGCCGATTTTTCGGCGTTAATGTGACGATGAACCGTCTCGAACCAGTCCAGACCGTCGAGTTCGTTGCTCTGATCGAGAAGAGCGTTTATGTAAGCGATTCCCATAGCGAAACCGTCGTCGGTGAAGGCAGCGCCATCTTTGTTCTTCTTGAGAATTTTCTCTTTGTTGGACAGAGCGTTATCAACAAAGCTCAGAGTGAGCGGTGGAATTATAGCGTAAAACTGTTGCAAATGGTGGGACTTGGCGTCGCGAAACGACGAGGCAAATACGTCGACCAGCAGCTTGAAGTAATGTATTCCCTTGGTGAAATTTTGTACCAAATTGGCGACGTCGTCCTCGAGCCTCTTCGCAGCGAACTGCGTTGTTGCGGAGTAATCGAGGCTCCTGCAAGTTCGGTAAATAATAAGTAGACGGATATTTAATCGGTTCGTAACTAACAGCTATCTATAATATTTTACCGGAAGCTATTTATTTTACGGTTGCAATCGTTGCATGCAATTAATCTTTATAGGTCAAGTCTTCTTATTTTTTTTTTAACAAGAATATTTCAACATTTTCAATAATTACATTATTTTCCTTGTTCATCTGAATTTAGTTCAGAGTTTGTTTTGAGAAGAAAGGAAATATGTTAATCTTGTAAATTAAATTTATCAAATATTTCCTCAAGAAGAAAATATATATAAACTTTTGATAGTAAAAATGAACCAATGAATGTTCAAAATACAATTAGTCTTCAGACGCTTTCTTAACTTTCAATCAAGTTTTTTGAATCCCGATAATTGTGAAACATATGTTCAGTAATTAATCATAAAACTATGATTATCTTATCACAGCAAGTGCATTTTTAATGAATAAAATAGGTATAAAAGGGTTGCCAGCGCGTTCTTGACAGAAAACAATTACTTCAAGTTATTTTCCAACTCTACCTGCAGGTCTCCTCGAACGGCGTCGTCGAGTTTATGTCCGGAAGAAACGAGATGGCGTTCGCGCATGCGTGCAGACCGCCGGACCTTATAAGCCTCACGTAACCCAGAGCGTTGCCGATCTGCGTTATGAGCTGTCTAAATTGATCGAGATAGCTGAGACCTTCGCCGGACATTCCGAGCTTCCTTATGACCTTCTGAAACTTCTCTGCCCTCTCATACGTGTAAGGCGTCACGTCGTTCTCCCTGCGCGCCTTTACGAATCTTATATCTCTCAGCAGTTTAGATTTGATGTGTTCGTCGAATAGAAATTGCGAGAATATGTGCAATTTTATTCGCAAAAATTGATAAACGAAGTTAACAGTCGTGCTCATTATTCCGGTCCCATGAGTTCTTATTGAATTGGCAATGTGACGAATGCCGATAGTATTGAGATGCTTGTTGGAGCTCTTGTGCTCTACGAACGTTTGGGTGTTGAGATTGTAGAGATATCGTGAGACAAATTTTTGTATGTCGCGCATTATCTCGAGAGCATCGAGACCCTGCTCGAGGGTCTGCGTCGGCAGAAGATTCTGCACGGTTTCCAAAGAGAATTTGTAATTTCCAAGGGCGTGCATAGTTCTGTAGGTCTTCCAGTCGTGCAGCGCCACGGTCGTCAGATTGTAGAAGGTATCGTCGAGATAGTGTTCGACGAAGCGTTTCGGGCTGATGAGCACCCCTGCGACCGGAAGTGGCGACGATCTCACTATGCGTCCGCCATCTTTGGCCCCGATTTTGAACGGGTTGGTGGAGTCCAGTTTTAGATGAGAGTGGACGTGCAGTCGAAGATTGGTCTCGATCTCTCTGCAAGCCGGCTCAAGAACGTTCTTCACGAGCATCTCCTTCAATTCTGAGTTTCTCTCCTTATCCGGAGACCCCTGACTCACAACCGCGCTGTTGAAGGCGTTGAGCAAGTGAGTCACGTGACTGATGTCCTGATTGTTGTCGGTTACCGAGGCCAGATAAGCCGGTATCATGCTGCGATGATAGAGGAGAACCGAGTAATCGCAGCTCTCCGATATGTTGTCGTAGAGGTCGGCTATGATGTCGTAGTCTTCCAATTTTTGACGAAGCTTGACGGCCTCCTCGTCCTTGAAGGTGTCGGCGAGCTGCCGCGCATAGGCCAGTGCGCACCTCACGAGCAAGCGCCTATCAGCGCTCGCGGGACCGTTCATCAGTCTGGCGCTCAGGCCAATCAGCGACAGAGCGTCCAACCTTTCCCTGCTGTAGCCCTGATCCCGCTGAATGAGACCTTTCTTGGCGGTCTCCAATATGACGAGGATCTCGTAGCTGAGACACTGCAGAACTCTGCCCTGCGCCTGCGCCACGGCCGGACCGAGGCTGTTGAAGGTCGTCTCGAGCGTCTTCTGCACCTCGATGAGTCTGCAGATTATCTGCACGGTGCTGCGCGTCATGGGCTTGCCGAGATTGGCGTGCAGATTCGTTACGCAGGACACGAGCTCCGACAGCGTGGCGAAAGTCCCGACTAGGTCGATCAGCACGAAGCCCTGTCTCTTTATGTCCTTTATCTGAAAATCGCTGCTCGTAAGAAACTCCTGAGCGTCCAGGCACCAGATCATCGCTCGGTCAATCAAATTTGCCGCGCTCTGCGATAGTTTCAGGGTTCTCGCGGCGAGAAGCTTCTCGCCCGCCTGTGGAGTTATCGAAGCGCCGGCCTCACGCGGCAGGCATTTGCTGAGAAACACACCGGCTATCCAAATGACGTTTCCGATCAGCGTCGCGGCGTAGAATCGCTTGTTAGCCTCGAAGAGCCGGCGCAGGAGCTTCTTGTCGCAAACTCCGAAGAGTTTCGCCGATAGTACCGCGCCGACGTTCGCCCGCATCCAATTTTTTTTCGCCAACGCCGGATGGGCGAATCTACTCTCCACGTCTGCCATCGCGTTTCTCAGATAGGTCAGCAGATGGTCGTTCATGTTTGATGTCTTCGGTATGTTCATAGCGTGCTCGACGCTCTTCGTGAAGAGACTCTTGCCGAGCAGTTGCGTCTGCAGATCTTTCAGCAACTTGTCGAAGATCAGCAGCTTCGCCTCTGGCACGGAGAACTTCGATGGATTGTGCATCACCGAACGCACTTGAATTCTGTACATCTTCCAGCGATCGACGAGCGAAGGATAGGAATTCACTATCTCGTCGAAGGTGACGAGCACGCAGAACAGATCCAGCATGTGCTCTATCAGCGAGGGAAGATAAACCTCATCCGCGCCTCTCGACAAGCTCGACAATTGCTCGACGCTCAGGTGCAGAACTGTGAAAATTCTGTTTACGAACATCGACAAGTCTTGAACGTCCGCTAAGAGACCAGCGAAGCTTTGATTAGCTCCTTCGGCGTCGCTCTCGGCGTTTAAGAGAAGCTTCGTGTAAAATTTGTGCGAATCCGATCTGAGAATTCTTATCTCTCGGCACATTCCGGCCACCGTCGCCAGAATCTTCGACAGAGTCTTGTTCTCCATTTCGACGAGGGCGACTATGCCGACTTGCTCCTCTATTCTGTAGACCAGACGGATCGGTCCCTCGCGAAGGTACTCCAGAGACGAGACCTCCTCCGAACGACTCGACGCGAGAGCGTCGAAGAACCTTCCGTACTTTCGCAGCTGAACATTGCCAGCCGCTTTGTGGATCTCCTCGTCCCGGCTCGAGCCCCATCCCGACGAGTCGATCATCGCCGAACGACTTTCGATACGATTTTTGTTCTAAAAGAATTACGAGAGAGCCGTTAAAAAAACAGATTGCTATTATTATTATTGTTATTAAACTTTACAGAAAGGAAGTGCAAGGCTTATAAAATCTGCATCTCATTAACTCCGCATCGACTCCGAAATGATAGAGACATGAGAAGTGACGCCATAAAAAATGCATAATTCGACGATTCCTTAAAAGCATTGGTCGCAGATCTTTCTCGTAATCGTATCGTTAAATATTTACCGCTCGTCGAGCGATAAATATCAAACGATCATTTTCACATAGTTCTTTTTAATATATATATATATTTTTTTTTTTGTTAAGAATTATTTATATTCATTACAAAAAAAAGATAGGTTATGTATGCGCTGGCGCCAAATTTGAGGTTATGTACATCGTTGCGGGATATTTTTTTTACCTTTTCTCATGGTTCTCGTTAAAAAAACTTATTTCTTTTTTACCACTTTGTGTAGAACGGAGCGTGCAACGATTCTGTAGGGCTTTTTCGATGTTTTGGTCATCGGCTCGTCGGGAGACGAATATTTAGCGATGATTTTGACATAACGAGAGCGTCGCGGCTCGTTGTAGGTGTCGCTCCGTCGCCGGGTACGGATGAGCGACACTGATACAGGAGGAACACAGGGATAAGTGATATATAGCGCAGAAACTCGCAGGAATCTAACTTACAGACGGTAGGTCAGTAAATCAGTTATTTACGGTACTACATCAGGGCTGGGATCCTGAAGTTCTACCAGCGAAGTTGGTAACGCTAAAGTCATATATATAGATATATTGTACTGTAGAGCCCTATATCAGACACGATTCACAGGGAGTCCCCGATCGGCATCTAATCTCTATTCTAAAACGAGAATGACGACCCACAATTTATGACTTTCACGTTTCCCATTTTTTCTATTTACTTGATTTTTATCTTCCTCTGCTCTCGATCGCGAAGGCGCGATTTATTTATCCTCACGGATGTCGGTTTTGAGGTGACCGAAGACAATAATTCTTTCGCTCTAGTCGACAATTTATTTTACAAAATATTTTATTGACTGGCGCGGAAGCCACGTCTCGTAATATAAATTCATAAATTACACATGTGTACAATATTTCAAAATTTGAAGTAACATTAATGGAAGTTTTCGGATCGTTGAAGAGCTTGCCAGTTGAAGCCGGAAAACCATCTGCGGTGCAGAAAATTATACGCATGCCAATCTTTTTGTTTAAATCATTTTTCGCATCAAACAATGTATCAACGAATTCAAGGGAAACATAACTCACTTGTGATTCCCGATATCCAGGATTTCACCCGTCCGAAAACCGAAATGAGATTTTCAAACCGGAAGTAACATATTTCCGGTAAAAAAATAAGGCCTTCAAACCGGCAGTGAGATATTTCCGGTATAAACGATCGAGGACCTTCGTCATTGACAAAATAGCCGATGTGAGGAAACAACGGTTTATTACGATATGGAACTTAACAGCGAGAATGGATAACGGAAAGGCGCTGACGACAGGTCGCACGTGTCATGTTTGATTTTTCACACTGAAGAACGCTTTGTCATACGTGAAGGTCGAAGCATTTTTCCATCCGCAAGTTACGAAGGGTTACGTGAAAGGCACGTGTAAAACTGCTGCTACAGTGCAACCCTCTCGTAAAATATAAATGTCTTGCGGAAGCGGATCGTTATCAATTTTTTCAACACCCTACGGTTTCACATCGACATGCGAGATGGTGCATGTGAAGAATATTTGCGTGTCAATATTTCCGTTATCAAGGTCACACCGAACAGCGGATGGCTATTCGTTGTTCCACGGCACATAAGCACATCGTATAGGTGTTTTTATCGTCTGTTGCGAATATAGAAGAAAATCGAATGGATTAATAAATAATTGGAGGCATAGTCGAGTTATCAGCGAGCGGATCTGGAATTTTTCCAATCACGCACAGGCATGACGCGCCTCGCAATTTTCCAGAAGGGTGTGCGTACTTATTCCGGGGAGGTTCAGTTCATTCCTCAATCAACCGCAGTCCTTGCAGCTTCAAGTTCTTTCGCGGCAGTCACAGTGAAGCCATGCAGACAATACAGTTTCCGGTTCTTGTGTTGGTGCTCGTAGCGAGGCTTTGCCGAGCGGAAGTTGTCATCGAGTCCCTGACTCCAGACCAAGCGACCTCTAATCTTGTCGACGACTTGGTAACTTTCCCTCAACCTAAGTCAAGTCGGAGGAGGTCTGAGGCGTTAATAACGAATAAATGGGTTTCAGATAGCCATCGTGACATCTTGTTATGGACATCGAATACATGGTGGAATTGGCCTTGCAGGAGATTTGCCTGATAGTCTCTTGATAAGACTGTCGACCCAACACTTAATTCCTGTGGTTTTGATCGACAACTCCACAGAATTTGAGGGTCTTTCTTGGCCGCCTATGGAAAGTCGACACAAACTACCGATCTTTATAGTGGGATGTTCTGCTGAAGAATTTCAAGACATCATTCAATTACGCATGAAATATTCTGTTTGGTGGGATCATACGGCTTCGTTTCTTATCATCGATCGGTCGTCGAAATGTAGGAAGATGGTACAACTCTTGTACTACGCCGGGCATTATAATATGATTAATTCAAAAGTGATGTGCTACAACGATGGAGTTGGAAGAGTTATTGGAACTTCCAATCCTTTTACGAGCCAGGCACCACTTCCCTGGAGGAAGTTTATGAGTTACCCGGCACGAAACGGCCATCCTATGACAATGTTCTATCGGATACCACGAGGAAAAGAGTCAATATGCGTGAATCTCGATTTTGACAAAGTTAAGGATTGCGGAGGCCACCCGATCCTAGCGAAGGGAATTCCTCCGAGATATTACATGCAGAATCTTGATGAGACCGCAGAAGCCACCAAGCACTATCTGCTAGTCAGAGAATATATGGTGTACACTATTTATCGCGCTCTAAACGTAACACCGAGGTACTTAAGTAATGACAGTCTTGTGAATGAAGATATGGTATTAAAGCCCATGCCGATATACAATTCATGGAAGTTTCGTCTGGTATCTTATCCATACTCGCGGACTGCATATGTCCTTTTATCTCAATTTAGAGGGAACAAGTCACAATTAGAGAAAATCCTAGGTGTCATCGACACCAATTCGCATATCGGCTTGGGTATCGCTTATTTGGTTACTCTGATTTTCTTTAAGTTTGTCGTTGGTCAGGCTTTGGTGCCGGCAATTCTGAATCTCGTTCGTATAACTTGTGGCTCGGGTTTTGAAAATTTATCCCACAGTAATCCATCGAGGATTTATCTAACCGGTATATTATTTTTTGCTGTGACTATGCACGGGATTTTTGAGGGCAACTTAGCCACTCTGATCACGACAGTAATTCCCCATCGAAATGTTAAAACAATACAGAATGTTTTAAACTTCGGTTACACGCTTTATGGTAATATTTATGAACGAAAAGCTTTAGTAGATCCAGAAGTTAGGAAACATTTCAGCGTGGTTGAGACGGCCAAAGAGTGTGTAATGAAAGTGGTTCACGATAAATCGTCAGCTTGTATACTTAATTTAGAGGGTAGTGCATTGGACGTAGCGAAAATGTTCAACCTCTACGTAAGTGACAAAGTCGCAATGTGCTACACTGTTTTCGAAATCCGTTTCGATTGGCCTCTTGAAGAACGATTCAACACAATACTCTCAAGATTGACAGAGGCTGATGTGTTGGAACCCTGGTATAATAAATGCAACCCAATGAAATTGGAGAATTTTCAAATTGATCAAGAAGTGAAACAAAATAAGGACTTCAAAATCATGGAATTACACGAATTAAGATTCGCGTTTGTCATTCTCGGAATTGGATTAGTATTGGCTAGTATAACTTTTATCGTCGAATTAGGAATCCACTATAGATATACACGTACACTAGGACCTCGACCTCATTCACAGCGGCGGGACCGGCTCCGCATCGCACCTACAAAAATCGAGGTTGCGCCTGCCCCGCCCATACTGACTGTCGAGCACGGCCCATAGCTTTCTGCGCTGATCGATATTCGCTCCGTGGTGGGGACTGTTCAGGAAACCGAGGTCGCAAAAATCAAGGTCCTAGTGTACGTGCAGAGTCGGAATTCGGACACGATAGATACGAAACTAACTTGCATATGTCGATGCGAATGACGTCGATTTTTTACAGATGAACTCTCTTACTTGTTACAGTGTGCGGCGACTTGAGGAGGTTTTCTGTAGTTTGTGATACCAGTTTGATGTAAATATATAATCGTCCACGTGAGAGTACAGATTGTGAAATGGCTTGTATAGATCAATAAAAATTATATCGATGTCTTGTAGCCGTATTCGCAACTTTCTTAGCTTAACCGTAGCCTGTTTGTTCCCTACGTATCGTCCATACTGTGGTTCGGCTTATTTCAATTTGGTTTTCTTTTATTTCGTACGGGTGACAAAAATGACGTAATAGTGTATTATGAATTTATGATACAAGGGAGGAAAGTGCGACTTTTCACCGAGCGTGAAGTTTGATGCCCGAGCGAAGCGAGGGCAGAAAGACAAGGTGACCGAAGACAATAATCCTTTCGCTGTCGGCGACAATTTATTTTACAAAATATTTTATTGACTGGCGCGAAAGCCACGTCTCGTAATAAATTCATAAATTACACATGTGTACAATATTTCAAAATTTGAAGTAACATTAATGGAAGTTTTCGGATTTTTAATAGAGAATTTGAAAAAATCTTCAATCGTTGACGATTGTTTCCGTTTATTCTTTTCTTTCGAATTAATTGGTATCGATTTTTTTATCGTCAGTCAAATAAGTTTGCGACGACGTGTTTGGAAAAAATGAATTCGTAGTGAAATTCGATGCAGGCTTTGTTGGTTTTTTTCTTCTTCTTTTATTTTTGAGGTATCAAAATTCCATGTCCCAGCCGGAAAACTCGTCTGGTGGAATCGTGCGGTCGGGTGGATATCGTTCGAAATTTCGCGTGTCTGTTTGACTGCGAACCTGCAGGTGCATTAAAGACATTTTTGTTGTAAAAATTAATATTTTTAGGAAATTGAGATAAAAGAAAAATACCGACCGTTGGTACGATGGGGGCGGGTAGGGCAAGTCGTTGAAGTGCCTGCCAGTTGAAGCCGGAAAACCATCTGCGATGCCGCAAATTATACACATTTCAAAATAAAAAAAAATCCTTTTTTAATCAAATTATGAATCTAAGGCATTCTTTGTCAACTCAGCCACTTTTTTCGACCCTCTCAGACTCCTGCTAAAAATAACTTTTGGAATACGAACAAAAATACAATACATATTTGCATTAAATAGTTAATGAATAAAGAGTCCTTTTTTTGTTAGATTTTTTTTCGACTTATCCCTTTCAAGATAGAATTTGAAGAAAGCGCATCTTCTAAATCGATGGATTAAAGAATCTGCAAAAATTATCAAAGCGAAATTTCAAGTGAAAGTAAAATGTGGCCAATTATGGGACAGATCCGAGGGTCGAAAAAAAGTGGCTGAATTTACAGAGAATGGCTCAGCTTCGAATTCAAGAGCAAAAAATAATTCACTTGTGATTCCTTATATCCTGGATTCCACCCCTCTGATATCCGAGACGTTCGGACGGGCTCATCCGCAACAATTTCTTTATCAAGTTGTTGGCATTTTTGTTGACGATACTGGGTATGCCAACCATCTCGACTCCCTTCAGTATCTTGTTGTACGTAGTCATGTGATCGGCACCGCGGAACGGCGGCTTTCCGACGAGCAGTTCGTGAGTCAATATACCAAGCGCCCAATAGTCCACCGCTCTGTCAACATACAGTTAAAAATGATTTTAAACAATTTATCTAGATTTTCCATCTCCGAATATTTAATTTGTCTAATTTTTTACCTGTCGTGACCTTTGTTGAGTATAATTTCCGGCGCAACATATTCGGGCGTTCCGGCGAACGTCCACGTTTTCGCAGGCCCTATTTTCTTGCTGAATCCAAAGTCGACCTGAAAAAAATATAAATAAATTCGTCAATATTGCACTCGTTATTGATCAATAATAATTATTGGCAAGGATGACGTTACTGCATTTAGTCGAAAAATATAGATTAAAAAAAATAGTCGAGTTGATTTTGTAGTACCAATTTTAGGTAACCCCGAGTGTCCAGCATAAGATTTTCCGGCTTCAGATCCCTGTAGACGATGTTCAGGGAGTGCAGATGGTCCAGAGCTTCGACGACGCAGCCGACCATAAATTGTGCCGTGTGGTCGTCGAAATATCTTCTTCTTTGGAGAGTCGTCCAGACATCACCGCCGAGGCAAACTTCCATCAGGAAGTAAACGTATTTGCTGTCCTTGTAGGTCGAATAAAGTCTGCGAAAAAATATTATATTATATTATATTATATTATATTATAATATATTATATTATAATTCGGATAGTCAATACAAACTTGCAAATGAATGGCGAATCGCACGCCTGCATAATGCATTTTTCGTTCAGAACGTGTTCCTGCTGTTGCTGGTCGACCATAGTTTTCTTCTTGAGTTTCTTGAGGGCGAAACTCTTTTCGGGATCGGCTCTCAGTGTGACGAGTTCGACTCTGCCGAAACCGCCGACTCCCAACGTTCCTCTCATCTCGAGATCGAAGAGTGTTAATTCCGAGTACTCGTTCGTCCACAATTTCGGGGTCAACGACCTCTTCTGTTTGTCGTACTCCTCGAGCCAGTCCTTGTTTCTTATTTCGTCGAGGCCGCCGAGATAATTCAGGAAAGTTCTACGGGGAGACGCATTAATAATTAACATTACAAATTCCAAAATTAACAATTAATAAATATTGATTATCGAAAAAAATTATGCTTAATTATTAGTATTTTTTTTATCGGAATTATTTTTTAGAGAAAAATGTTTAATAAATTAAATAATCCTCGCATACTCACGTGCCATCGAGAGTCAAGCACTCGACGCCCGGCGCGAGTGCGACCGCGTTCGCCTGCCGTTTGTTGTCGGCCTTATCGTAGAGTGCCTTCTCGCCGAAGTACTCGCCCTTTCCGAGCACGACCAGTTCCTCCTCTCCGCCGTACTCCGCGTCTTTAGTTATTCTCACGTTGCCCCCGCTTATTATGAAAAATTTGTCGCCCGTTTCGCCCTGTCGAACTATCCTCGCACCCGCTTGAAAGAATTCCTGCGAACAAACAAACAGTACTATAAAATACCTGCGGAACAGTTCGAAACTGCCGGATCGCAGAACTAAGTGCCGAAGCGCCTCTAAGAGCCGGCGAGTGTTTTTTCTCTCGGACTGACTCACCACTCGTATCAGGTCCGAGATTTTTGCGAGAACGTGCTCCTTCGGTTCCGGGAGTTTCTTGAGTACGGACACTTGTCGCAAAAACCTTATGTTTCCTTCAAGACGGTCCTGAGCGCTTCTCATCATTATCGTGAGGAAGACCGACCGATCGAGCACCCATACTTTTCCACCTTTCTTCACTGAAAATTCATAAACAAAAAATTGTCTCGTTTATAATTCGAAAAGCTTTGAATTACTAATTGAATTATTGCTCGTTTGTTCACTTATAATTATATTCATAATTACATTAATTATTTATTTTATTGACGATTGTTAAAATATACCGCTTATGGAGCGAAGCCTCTTCGTATTGTACAACAGCGCAAGCTCGCCGAAGGCGACGCCGGGCCCGAAGCTTCTCTGAAACTTGCTACCCTCGTATATGTCAAACTCACCCTCCGCGGAAACGTACAGGTGAGATCCTGGCAACAAAATGACAAAAAATATTATCCCACAAAAAAAAAGAAAATCTTTTTTTTTTTTGTGAACCTCAACATTTGAGGAAAAATAGTAAAAAAAAAATGTTTGGCTCGGAGAAATCGTTACCGATATCGCCTTCTTGGATCACAAGAGTTGATGGCGGTATTTGTTTGGGATACATAGCGGATACCAGCGCGTCTACTTGAGGGTCTTCCAGATTTCCGAGAAACTCGTTCTCCATTATCGCTCGCTTTATTTGCTCCCTCGAACTAAAAAAAAAATATGACAGCAAAGTGTTTTTTTTTTCTTTTAATTAATTATTAGTTCTGCAACAGTGAATCTGATGGGAATCGTACTTTGGGTCTTTTTCGTAGACCGGAGTGGGCGCCGATGGTGGCGTTGGTGTTCTGCCGATTACTCCGCCTCTCGGGATTTTCGGCCCTTGCTCCGAAAGGCTCGACTCCGAAGTTTCCGACCGCTCCAACTTCCCATTTTTGTTGGCCTCGTTCGTCGAGGCGTTGTCGTGCGAGCTGTTGTAGCCGGACGGCGGACGCGTTCCATTCGTCCTGTCAGGATTTTGTCTTATCTGGAAATCGATAACATTTGTTGGAGAAATAAACAAATCTATCTATCTATCTATCTATCTTTCAGAGGTTAAAAATATATATTAATTTAAAAAAAAAAATTATTATGAAACAACTCACGACGCTTCCATATTCGATTTCGCTCGCGCGCTTGTAGCTCATCGCTATCGGCTCCCTTCCGTTTCCATTCTGGATTTTAGTAGCGAAAAATACATTTTTCAATAAACGAGAAGCTCTACGAGGAAGCCAAATAATCGCAAAAAAATGCTCTCACATTGAAGCTTTGCAAATAAAAATTAATTGTGTAAATAATTAACGTGATAATTTCAACCATCATGTTTTTTTTGTAGTTTTTATTTATTTGAAAAATATGCAACATAAGACATCACAGTGATTTATTTAGAATTTGTATGGTTTTTGTATTGGAATAATTGATTTGTTCCGATTCATCGATGGTATTTCCCATCCACTGTAATTGGGCTTGGCCAGTTTTTATTCTAATAAATAAATAAATAAATAAATAAATAAATTGGGGACTCACGCTTGTTATACGAAGTCCCGTTATGCTGGTTGCATCCTCGTGACCTGGGACCGGGGTGAGGTTGATACTGCCCCTCTGTCCCAGAATACTGGCCCTCGGAAAACACGAGAATCTCATCTTGATTTCGTCGGTCTTTCACTTTTCGTCAGAACCGGCATTTCGCGTACTTTTTATTTTCCTCGATTCTGCAACAGGGACGTTAAAAGAGCATTAAAAAATGTGAAAAAAAATAACAATCGCAGTAATAATACATGCAGAATTTTTCTTCCTGCTTTCAAAAATTAATTAATGAATCGAATTTCGTCTTCAATGATTTTTAATTTTTTTTAATTTTTTTTTTTTTTTTTTTGTGGGAAAATTTAAGTTACAAGCCACAAACTGCAGGATAAGAGTCGATGTAAATCACGCGGAAGAAGTCAAGCGCGAGAAAAGAATGAGCGAAGGATTGCTCAACCGTTAAACACCACGCGGGTTGCGGTCACATGCCTGCTCCCAATAATATGGTCTTTGATGCGCATAACTTCTTTAGTTTTTCTTCGCTTCGTTTTTTTTTTTCCTCGACTCGCTCTTACGTCATGCGGATTAGCGCCGTGTTTACCAAAGGCCCACAGTCTGCGCGGTACACGATGCCACGAATTACTCGAGCTCAACGCGGTATACATTAAGAAAAATATCACGGTAATTTTTTTTTTTATCAAAAATTCTTTATTTTAATTTTTATCACAATACATCGATATAAAATGATATTTTTATGGACACAATTGTATAATTACGTCTGAATTAATCAATTCAACGTGTGACGAATAATAAACATCTCCACGCTGAACAAATTGAGGAATCGATCCGAAAAATTGATTTCAGAGTTGATCGAAATATTACTCTTATTTTTTAAATTTAATTGAAATTAATTAATTAATTTTTTTTATGATTTAATGTTAGGACGATAAGGAAATAAAATTAATTAGATATTTCAGTGAATATCGCACCGTGAGGCTTCATACATTTTAAAGCTGATCGAGATATTTGTATAATTTTACAAATTTAATATAAATTAATAAACAAATTATTTTTTTAACGATTTAATATTTGAATGATAATGAAATGAAATAAAATAGATTTTTTCGAGATTATTTCGCCGTGAGGTTGGATGCCCCAGGAAGAATTTGTGTTTAAGGCGTACCGTCGCGGCCTCGCGCGATACGCTTCGGGTAGCCTCCGCCGAGTGACGTCATACATCTGATAAACGATACTGTTCGCAAACAGTGTGCGGCTGCTGTCTGTGGCTGTTGCACAGCACCGTCTTTCCGGCTAGTTATGCTCTCACCGCGAAAAGCACGGTCACTCTATTGTCACTATAATTATAAAATAGACATTTGTTTCTACATCGATTAAGTTTCATCATCATCTTTATCTTCATCATCATTACGAAGAATTGAAATTCCCATTGAATCTGACTCTTGACTCGGAATGCACGTGTGAATCGTCCTCAGATGTGAAAAATTGGGAAATGTTCTTTTTATTATTATTTAAAAAAATAGTTCATTCCATAGAATAAAGAACATGTCGCCGTATAACAATCTGACGGTAAATTTCTTTTTTATTGCATTATTTGTTTTATCTTCTTTGATACTTTGTTGGTGATAAGTGATAAGAATGTAAAAAATTCGTAATGGAAAAAAAAAATGGTGTCGATCGCTGTAGTTGTAAGAGATTCCACGGAGAGATAAACTTCGCTCTGTAAAACCGATGCATCAAGGACGAAGAGCACGGTTCTTCCAGGAAGAACCGAGTGTCGAGCCGAGAGCTGTTAAGTGGTGCAATTAAAAATTGCGAGATAATCACCCGAGGAACGCAGCATTTGCGCGAGCGGGCGTGCAGCCGTTTCCTTTCTCGAGCAAGATTATCCGCTGCGCAGACGGACAGTCTATCGACTGGGAAATCATTCGATCAAGATTATTCAATAAAACGTGCAAACACTGCTAACGTCATGACTCTTTCAGTTTTTATAGGAGTGGGGAGGAAACGCTCACCAGAGGGCAGCGCCAGCGACGAGGGCTTTAGAGATGTGGCGTCCTAGCCGGCTAAAATATCTTATCCGGCTAATGGATTTTATAGCTTGGCCGGCTAAGCCATCTTAGCCGGCTAAACTATTTTAGCCGGCCAAGGTAGATTGGCCGGTTAAGCTAATACAGTCTTGGAATTTTTTGACGAATTTTTATGTATGTTTTTTTTGCTAATGTTACCTGCAACGTATTCCGAATAAAACACCGAACTTACGCACGCTGAAGCGTGCGCAAAGTTAGATCAGACCGGCGTGCGCATGCGCCGGGTATTTATACACTTGGTTGTAAAGCATGGCTTTCGCAACTCTTGGCAGGCACGAAAAGTTTCACTTTTCATGCTTGAGTTACAAACACAATCTTGTGCGTCGTTGATAAAACGAGAATTACTGTTAACATAAAACAGGAATTAATGTTGACAAGTGTACACTATTGTTATTCTTGAAGATGAGATTTGTTATTGTTTATTTACAAGTTCATCAGAGAAAACCTCAATGGTCCGAAAAAATAGATAAAAGTGCTATTCCGTGATTCTCGCTCAGGTACGATAAACCAACATAGATGTAGAATTTTTTTGGTCACAAATTACTTTAAGTATCCGTCCCTCGAATTCTCGAAACCTACGTTGTCCGAAAAAAAACCAAAGTTTCACTACAATAAACACATATATTATTTACAAACGTCTGTGATTGACATACGGGCTGGGCCTTGGAAGGAAATCTGATAAAATTTATGAAACATATAGATAATAAATATTTTAATATAATGTTTATAATCCCTGCGTCGAACGCACAAACGTAAAGTAAGACACAAATGTTTTAATCATCTGGAATATAAAAACGACTAATTAGATTTATTCTGATGACAATTTATCGGTCTCCAAAGAATTGTTGTGCAGGGCTCATAAATAACTACAATTCTTACTATCCAGATGGTTCTTATGGACATGATCAACATGTTTCCGGCTGTTAGTTGACAAGGGACGTTACAACGCATCATCATGTGTTGAAGGAGTTTCTGAGCTTTCGTCGATAGTCTGTACCATTGGCTGTGGTATCTACGCGGAACAAGACCTTTCTTTTTCACGAAGCCACACGACAAGTCATTGATTATTTACTCACATATAAACGCGAATGCTAATACTGTGATCGATCAGACTTTGGGATGCGATACACAAAATCAAGAAGCACAATCCCACAGCCGATGCATACCCTCCACATGTCAACACTACATGTAGATTGTTTGGCTGTGTAAGAATCTGAATTTGCAGGCAGTTTATCTGTTAATTCGGAAAATTGTTCATCATTGGTCCTAACTTTTACCTGAAGTCCTAATATATTTATCAGAATCATGCCAATCCCAGTGCTAATAAACAAATTCCATGTGTAAGTTGCCTCGATGAGATTGACATATCTGGCAACAGTGGATTTTTTTCATTAATAACATTTATTGAACATAGGCTAGAAACTCCCGCGTGGCAAACGAGAGTCTGGGAGAAGATTCTTGACGCATACAAACTTGGGATAGAGCATTGGGAAGAGTGTTACTGAGCGTACAAAAAAATCATCTTGGAAAAGTCTTGGTAAGAGCTTGCTATGGATTGTACAGCGTTTTCGTATACAGTTTGTAACAAAGTTGGGCGAAGACTAGTTACAAATTTTAAGTCCCGAATAAGCGACTAGTCCCTACATGCCCAGGTGTTTGAAGGTAGATCTAATAAATTGTCACCCGGTGGGCTTGCGTAGGCTGTGCAGATGGCGAATACCTTGCGTCAAGACTCTTTCTCAGACACTTCGTTTTTCTACGTGGGATTCTAAACTGTTGACCATCTCACTCGACAGCATCATTGTGTCTGTCAATGCACCAAGCTAGCTGTACCATGTCCCTATCTTCCACTACATATGAGGCGTTTTCTGTATCTTCCGATGTGTGGTTACAGCCAATGTATTCCAATCTGTGTCTGAGGGTTTCCGTTGAAACTTTAGCATGCCTAATACCGCAATCAAAGAATCATTGACTCACCTCAACGCGGCAAAAATGCCACTGCCGTGCTGTGTGTAACTGATCAGCATGATGACCTGGGTTATCGCAGGTGCCGTCACCGCAATACACATTACGGTAAAATAGATAGTAACGTAAAAATAATATTTTTGCTCGTTGACATGATAATAATCGACGAGCAATATGAATTCTCCGGGTTCGGTGCCGTTTTTCATCAAAATGTCGATGATCTTTTCTATGACCGGTTTCGTTCCAACGAGCAAGAAGCCTGAGTAAACCGTAACTGTAAGGAAATTCGTCAAATCTATAAAACACTTGTTTCTCTTCAAGTAACCCTTACCGTCATTGATTAACCTGCAAATGCAATATTTATATTTTTTCCAAGCTCGGTGTATTCATGAAGAATGTTAACTTCCCGTTCCCGAGCCCACACTTGCCAATCCGTGCGAATACGATTTAATAACTTTAATGTCTGCATATATCAAACAGATCTGTGATCATTTGTGGGTATGATTATTATAGTAATGCACTGTCGAAAAAAGGATAACAGACCTTCTGGGAGTTCAACATACAAGTAAGAAACGACGTAACTTCGAGCATCAGGATAAAGATCAATAGCACGATGTCCATGACGATATCCGCGTCGTCATGATGATTGCAAATGGTTCGTATCCGAGATATAATTTCGCTCACGAAGAAATAAATTAGAACAGTGCGACAACCGCGTCTTGTACGGGTGCTCTGATCTGGCCATTGTCCAATGCACGTCAGCATCGTTTTATTTAGTCTATAGTAAGAGTGTTGAAACAAGTCCATCGTGGCTCGAGCCATCATCTACGATGGCTTTTGGGCTACTATAGCCGGTCTCTACACCACTCAATACACCACGGGCTGGCTTTTTCATGTATTTCATTGCTCCTCTCTCAGCATGAATTTCCACGATATTATGTCAAAATATCGCGCCGCGATGGACGTTTAAATTGCTCGTGCATAAATAAAAGTTGAGTGACAGCGATGCGAGAGTTCTCTCCACGCTACAGTCATTCTTGAGTGACGGAAACGTAAATCGATGGCGAACCACCATCGTGGAGCCGAGTCCTTCGAAGATCGCAGAGTGGTGGAACCATGAGAGGGTTGATAGTCAATACCCATTCCGCCCGCAATGTTAACATGTATACGTTACTGTTATCTTTGAAAGTGGCATGCGTTATTGTATCTTTATTACCAGGTCACCAGAGAGAGCGAGAGAGCTCAGTGGTACGAAGAAAGAACTGGAAGAACTACTCTGTTATTCTCCATCAGGTATGATGCACCAGTATAGGGGTAGTATTTTGGATCACAAATTACTCTTCTCACCCGTTTCTTGCATTTTCATTGCCACCCTGACACGAATAAAGATTGTTCGTAATTGGTCGTGATTTTTACCTGAAAACCTACGTCGGTGATTAGAATCATGCGAATACTAGTGGTAATGATTCCAAGTATAAGCTGCCTCTATCAGATAGGCGTATCTGAGAACAGCAGCTTTTTATTAATAACTAGCGATCGGGCACTTTGTGTCCGACGTTAGGTTCGCTTATTTGTGTTATTTATTGTTGACGGTAGATTATGACAAATGCTGCAGTGAAGCAATCCAATGAAATCGCATTCGCTCGGTTAGTTAAATATTTTCAAATATCGTAACTCAGAGAACAGCAGTTCAAGCGTTGAAGCGTGCTAAAGTAAGATCGGACCGGTGTGCGCATGCGGCGGGTATTTATACACTTGGCTGTAAAGCACGACTTTCGCAACTGTTGGCGGGCACGAAAAGTTGCACTTTTCATGCGGGAGATACAAACATAATTCTTGTGCGTCGTTGAAAAAACGAGAATTACTGTTAACATAAAAAAGGAAATTACTGTTAACACAAAAGAGGAATTAATTTTGACATGTGTACACTATTGTTATTCTTGAAGAAGAGATTTGTTATTGTTTTTCCGCAAGTTCATCAGAGGACAGCTTAGTGGTACGAAAAAATTGTTGAAAGTGCTATTCCGTAATTCTTGCTTAGGTACGATAAACTAATATAGCTTTCAATATAATATTTATAATCCTTGCGTCGAACGCACAAACGTAAAGTAAGACACGATTGTTTTAGACATCTGGAATATAAAAACGAATGATTAATTTAATTTTGATAACAATTTATGGGACTGCAAAAATATTGGTACATCACTAGTAAAAAACGATTACTCTTACGAGCCAGACAGTTCTTATGGACATGATCAAGATTTTCCCGGCTGTTAGTTTACACGGGACGTTACAACGCATCATCATTTGTTGTAGGAGTTTCTGAGCTTTCGGCGATAGTCTATACCATTGGCTATGGTATCTACGAGGAACAAGAATTTTCATTTTTCACGAAGCCACGCGACGTCATTGATTATTTACTCACATATAAACGTGAACACTAACGCTGTGATCAATCAGACTTTGAGATGCGACACACACTATCAAGAAGAACAACCCTATAACCGCTGCATACCCCCCGGATGTTAATAATGCTTGTAGATTGTTTAGCTTTGTAAGAACCTAAATTTGCAGGCAGTTTATCTGTTAATTAAAAAAATTATTCATCATTGGTCGTAACTTTTACCTGAAGTCCAAATACATTGATCAGAATCACGCCAATCCCAGTGCTAATAAAGAAATTCCATGTATAAGTTGCCTCTATGAGATTGACATATCTGCCAATATAATCGATTTTTTAAAATTAACGATGTTTATTGAGCATAGGCTAGATACATCCCGCGTGTCTGGGAAAAGAGTATTGGCACAAGCTTGGTATAGAGTGTTGAGAAGAGTGTTAGTAAGTCTACACAAAAATGTTTCTTCCCCTGATTATTGTTCAAAACTACGCCCAAGCGCAAGGCAAATTCGCTATGTCACGACCTACTCCAAGCTATCGGCTTAGCGTGTATTGTCGCGTACGCGCAATCTATCAGCGTAGTCTACTGGCTCGCTAAGTCCCAAACCATCTGCCCAGACGTTTGCAAAGCTGTGCGGATAGCGCAAGCCATGCGCCAAAACTCTTTACCAAACACTTCGTTTTTCTACGTGGGTTTCTAAAAATGTTGACCATCTCACTCGATAGCATCATTGTGTCTGTCAATGCACCAAGCTAGCTTTACCATCTCCTTGTCGGCCAGTGTATATGAGACCTTTTCGGTTTCTACTGATGTGTCGTTACTGCCAATGCATTCTAATTTGTGTCTGAGGATCCCCGTTCAAACTTTATCATGCCTATTACCGCAATGAATGAATCATTAACTCACCTCAACGCGGCAAAAATTCCACTGCCGTGTTGTGCGTAACTGATTATCATAATGATCTGAGTTATTGCGGGTGCCGTTACACCGAAACACATTACGGTGAAATAAATAGTAACATAAAAATAATATTTCTGCTCGTCGACATGATAATAGTCGACGACAAATATGAATTTTCCGGGTTCGGTACCGTTCATCAGCAAAATGTCGATTATCTTTACTATGGCCGGTGCCGATCCAACGAGCAAGCCGCCTGAATAAACCATGACTGTAAGGAAATTCGACAAATCTATAAAACACTTGTTAATCCTCAAGTAACCCTTACCGTTATTGATTAACCTGCAAATGCAATATTTATCTTTTTCCCAAGCTCGGTGTATTCATGAAGAATGTTAACTTCCCGTTCCCGTGCCCAAACTTGCCAATCCGTGCGAATACGATTTAGTAACTTTAATGTCTGCATATATCAAACAGATCTGTGATCATTTGTGGGTATGATTGTTGGAGTAAGGCACTGTCGAGAAAAGCATAACAGACCTTCTGGGAGTTCAACATACAACTAACAAAAGACGTAATTTCGAGGATCAGGAGAAAGATCCAGAGCAGGATGTCCATGACGATATCCGCGTCGTCATGATGATTGCAAATGGTCCGTATCCGAGATATAATTTCGCTCACGTAGAAATAAATTAGAACAGAGCGACAACCGCGTCTTGTATGAATGCTCTGAACCGGCCATTGTCCCATGCACGTCAGCATCATTTTATTTAATCTATAGTAAGGGTGTTGAAACAACTCCATCGTGGCTTGAACCACCATCTACGATGGCTTTAGGGATACTACTGCCATACCCTATGGAAATCAATATGCCACGAACTTAATTTTCCAAACATTTCATTGCTCCTCTCTCAGCATGAATTTTCACAATATTATGTCAAAATATCGCGCCTCGATGGACGTTTAAATTGTTCATGCATAAATAAAAGTTGAGTGACAGCGATGCGAGAGTTCTCTCTACGCTACAGTCATTCTTGAGTGACGGCAACGTAAATCGATGGCGAACCACCATCGTGGAGCCGAGTCCTTCGAAGACCGCAGAGTGGTGGAACCATGAGAGGGTTGATAGTCAATACCCATTCCGCCCGGAATGTTACGATACAGCAAGACGATCGCGTAGTGGAGCTGGCGACGCGGAGGAGCCAACGTAGAAAACAAATATTGGTGCCGCGCCTGGATATTCCCGTCAGAGGTGTAGCGTCCCTTTGTTCGTCGTAACGGATCTAAACTTCAGTATTGAGCATCTAATATAATTCTTTTGCAGCTTAAAGAGTTTTATTCTGTTACCCGACTGTGTCAACACCAATCGCTTCCCGATCGCCTGAACTTCTACAAAATCATTGCCCAGTCAGCCATCTAGCGGCCAAGTGCTGGACTCTACCTGGCAGTTATTATTATTATTATTATTTATTGCTCCTGAGGCTCTGGGACTGCATCCCTTGAAAGCCGACACCAAAATACATAACTCCACCTACTAGAGGCAGTACAGAAAATGAAAGCATCTTAAGTAATAATGAGTAACAAATAGAGACCTAATCGACCGATCACAATACCATTAACATTATACAAAATAGCAGTTACTTAACAATAAAAACTTAACAGCTAAACACTGAAGCTGAAGCTAAAGCATCTGAATCGCGTCACGTTCCTCCTCCTCCATCAAAAAGCGAAAACACAAACGACGGAACATCTCCAAAGAAGACGCATTGGTCACTGCTTGAGGCAACGAATTCCAAAATCTCGAGCCCATAACAATAAACGACCTCTCAAACACGCTAGATTTGAAGGAAGGAACGTAAAGCGAATCAGTGCGAGACGGATCACGCCGAGTTGCCGAGACAGGCCTGAGACGCAACTTATCCGCAAAAAGACCCGGCTCACCAAGGCGCAAGGCCTTGTAAAACAGACACGCCATGAAGAATAGCCGCCTCTTGCTGAGTGACAGCCAGCCAAGGCCACGCCTGCGCTGCGAAACCCGGTCAACGCGGCGAAGATTAAGCACAAAACGCACGCACATATTAAACGCAACCTGGAGCTTTGCAGCCAAAGCCACAGTGACACTCGCGTAGACGACAGCACAATACTCAAAATGCGGCAACACCAGAGACAACACGAGACGACGCCGCATCGCCGCATCGAGCGACCCGCGATTCATTTTCAACCTATACAAAGCCCAGGCTGCTCTGCGGCACACACTCCTGTCCGGACAACGTCCTGTTACAATATATAATTTAATATAATGTTTATGATCTCAGCGTCGAGTGCACAAACGTAAAGTAAGACAAGGTTGTTTTAGCCGTCTGGAATATAAAATCGGCTCATTAATTTTGTTTTGTTCACCATTTATGGAACACCAAAGAATTGTTGTGCAGGGCTCATAAACAACCACTTACTAGCCAGGCGTTTCTTATGGACATGGTCAACATGTTCCCGGCTGTTAGTTGACAGGGGACGTTACAACGCATCGTCATGCATTGTAGAAGTTTCTGAGCTTTCGGCGATAGTCGGTACCATTGGCTGTTGTATCTGCGCGGAACAAGACCTTTCCTTTTTCATGAAGCTACGCGACCAGTCATTGACTATTTACTCACATGTAAATGCGAATACTAATACTGTGATCGATCAGACTTTGGGATGCGAAACACTCTATGAGAAAGAAGAACCCAATGACCAATACAATCGACCCGTATGTTATCGTAACTTGTAGATCGTTTCGGTTTGTAAGAATCTGAATGTGTAGACAGTTTATCTGTTGTGAAAGATTGTTCATCATTGTCCGTAACTTTTACCTGAAGTCCTGATCCGTTGATCAGAATCATGCCGATCGCAGTGCTAGTAAAGAAATGCCATGTGTAAGCTGCCTCTATGAGATTGACATATCTGGCAAAAGTGGATTTACAAAAATTAATAACGTTTATTGAGCATAGGCTAGATACATCCCGCGTGGCAAATGAGAGTCTGGGAAAGTAGTCATGGAGCCAGCTTGGGGTTAGAGCGTTGAGTATTACTGAAGAGTATTGCTGAATGTACAGAAAAATCATCTAGGATAAAGTCCGAAGTTTGGAGAAGACTACCTAAATATTTTATGGAATATTAAGAAACGGTTTCACTGACGGATAGCATTCTATCGAAGTGCCGAATAAGAGTTTACTCCAAGGTAGTCATCGGGCTCTTGGCATCACTGTTGCCTTGATGATTGTTCAAGATACGCGTAAGTTCAAGGCCAATTCGCTCTGCTCCGACATACACGGAGACACCGGCTAAGCGCGTATTGTTGCTAACCTGCGAGTCAGTTTTTTCAATGTACACCCAATACATTATTCTTCGGTGGGCTTGCGTATGCTGTGCGGATAACGAATATCTTGCGCCAAGACTCTTTCCCGGACATTTCGTTTTTCTACGTGGGATTTCTTAACTAATGACCATCTCACTCGATAGCATCATTGTGTCTGTCAATGCACCATGCTAGCTGTATCATGTTCCTATCGTCCAGTGTATATGAGCCATTTTCTGTTTCTACTGATGTGTCTTTATTGCCAATGCATTTTAATCTTTGTCTGAGGGTTTACGTTCAATCTTTATCATGCCTGTTATCGCAATCAATTAATCATTGACTCACCTCAACGCGGCAAAAATTCCACTGCTGTGTTGTGTGTAACTGATTAACATAATGATCTGGATTATTGCGGGTGCCGTCATCACAATACTTATTACGATAAAATAGATAGTAACGTAAAAATAATATTTCTGCTCGTTGACATGATAATAGTCGACGAGAAGGATGTATTTTCCGGGCTCGGTACCATTCTTCAGCAAAATGTCGATGATCTTTTCTACGATCGGTTCCATTGCAACAAGAAAGCCGCCCAAATAAACCGTGACTACAAGGAATTCCGACAAATCTATAAATCAGTTGTTAAATCTCGGCTCACCTTCACCGTAACTGATTAACCTGCAAACGCAATATTTAAATTTTTTCCAAGCGCGGCGTATTCATGAATAATGTTAACTTCCCGTTCCTGAGCCCACACGTGCCAATCCGTACGAATACGATTTAGTAACTTTAATGTCTGTACATATCAAACAGATCGGTGATCATTTGTGGGCATGATTGGTGTAGTAATATACTGTTGAAAATAAGATTACTGACCTCCTGGGAGTTTAACATACTAGTAAGAAAAAACGTTAATTCGAGGATCTGGATAATCATTGCCAGCAAGACGTCCTTAACAATACTCGCGTCGTCACGATGATTGAAAATGGTGCGTATCCGAGATATTATTTCGCTCGCGTAGGCATAAATTAGAACAGTTCGACATCCGCGTCTTGTACGGTTGCTCTGATCCGGCCATTGTCCAATGCACCTCAGCATCGTTTTGTTTAGACTATAGTAACGGTGTTGAAACAAGTCCATTATGACTCGAGCTACCATCGATCATGGCTTTAAGGCTACTGCAGCCATTCCCTACGGTACTCAAAACAGCTCAGGCTTGCTTTTCTGTGTGCTTCATTATTCTTCTCGCAGCATGAATTTTCACAATATTATGTCAAAGTATCGCGCCGCGATGGACGTTTAAATTGCTCGTGCATAAATAAAAGTTGAGTGACAGCGATGCGAGAGTTCTCTCTACGCTACAGTCATTCTTGAGTGACGGCAACGTAAATCGATGGCGAACCACCATCGTGGAGCCGATTCCTTCGAAGACCGCAGAGTGGTGGAACCACGAGAGGGTTGATAGTCGATACCCATTCCGCCCGCAATGTTAACATGTGTACGATACAGCAGGACGATCGCGTAGAGGAGCTGGCGACGCGGAGGAGCCAACGTAGAAAACAAATATTGGTGCCGCGCCTGGATATTCCCGCCGGAGCTGTAGCGTCCCATTGTTCGTCGTAACGGATCTAAACTTCAGTATTGGGCATCTAATATAATTCTTTTGCAGCTTAAAGAGTTTTATTCTGTTAACCGACTGTGTCAACACCAATCGCTTCCCGATCACCTGAACTTCTACAAAATCATTGCCCAGTCAGCCATCTAGCGGCCAAGTGCTGGACTCTACCTGGGAGTAAGGACGTCCTGTTACAATATATAATTTAATATAATGTTTATGATCTCAGCGTCGAGTGCACAAACGTAAAGTAAGACAAGGTTGTTTTAGCCGTCTGGAATATAAAATCGACTCATTAATTTTGTTTTGTTCACCATTTATGGAACACCAAAGAATTGTTGTGCAGAGCTCATAAACAATCACTTACTAGCCAGGCGTTTCTTATGGACATGGTCAACATGTTCCCGGCTGTTAGTTGACAGGGGACGTTACAACGCATCGTCATGCATTGTAGAAGTTTCTGAGCTTTCGGCGATAGTCGGTACCATTGGCTGTTGTATCTGCGCGGAACAAGACCTTTCCTTTTTCATGAAGGTACGCGACCAGTCAATGACTATTTACTCACATGTAAATGCGAATACTAATACTGTGATCGATCAGACTTTGGGATGCGAAACACTCTATGAGAAAGAAGAACCCAATGACCAATACAATCGACCCGTATGTTATCGTAACTTGTAGATTGTTTCGGTTTGTAAGAATCTGAATGTGTAGACAGTTTATCTGTTGTGAAAGATTGTCCGTATCATCATTGTCCGTAACTTTTACCTGAAGTCCTGATCCGTTGATCAGAATCATGCCGATCGCAGTGGTAGTAAAGAAATGCCATGTGTAAGCTGCCTCTATGAGATTGACATATCTTGTAAAAGTGTATTTAAAAAAATTAATAACGTTTATTGAGCATAGGCTAGATACATCCCGCGTGGCAAATGAGAGTCTGGGAAAATAGTCATGGAGCCAGCTTGGGGTTAGAGCGTTGAGTATTACTGAAGAGTATTGCTGAATGTACAGAAAAATCATCTAGGATAAAGTCCGAAGTTTGGAGAAGACTACCTAAATATTTTATGGATTGTTAAGAAACGGTTTCACGGACGGATAGCATTCTATCGAAGTTCCGAATAAGAGTTTACTCCAAGGTAGTCACCGGGCTCTTGGCATCACTGTTGCCTTGATGATTGTTCAAGATACGCGTAAGCTCAAGGCCAATTCGCTCTGCTCCGACATACACGGAGACACCGGCTAAGCGCGTATTGTTGCGGACGTACATTATATCGTACATTATAGCGTCGTCTACTGGCTCGCTGAGTCCTAACCTGCGCGGTCAGTTCTTTCAATGTACACCCAATACATTATTCTTCGGTGGGCTTGCGTATGCTGTGCGGATAACGAATATCTTGCGCCAAGACTCTTTCCCAGACATTTGGTTTTTCTACGTGGGATTTCTAAACTAATGACCATCTCACTCGATAGCATCATTGTGTCTGTCAATGCACCATGCTAGCTGTATCATGTTCCTATCGCCCAGTGTATATGAGCCATTTTCTGTTTCTACTGATGTGTCTTTATTGCCAATGCATTTTAATCTTTGTCTGAGGGTTTACGTTCAATCTTTATCATGCCTGTTATCGCAATCAATTAATCATTGACTCACCTCAACGCGGCAAAAATTCCACTGCTGTGTTGTGTGTAACTGATTAACATAATGATCTGGATTATTGCGGGTGCCGTCATCACAATAGTTATTACGATAAAATAGATAGTAACGGAAAAATAATATTTCTGCTCGTTGACATGATAATAGTCGACGACCACTATGAATTTTCCGGGCTCGGTACCGTTTTTCAGCAAAATGTCGATCATCTTTTCTATGACCGGAGCCGTTAGAACGAGCATAAGGCCTGAATAAACCGTAACTGCAAGGAAATTCAACAAATCTATAAAACACTTGTTAATTATCAAGGAACTCTTACCGTCATTGATTAACCTGCAAACGCAATATTTAAATTTTTTCCAAGCGCGGCGTATTCATGAATAATGTTAACTTCCCGTTCCTGAGCCCACACCTGCCAATCCGTACGAATACGATTTAGTAACTTTAATGTCTGTACATATCAAACAAATCGGTGATCATTTGTGGGCATGATTGGTGTAGTAATATACTGTTGAAAATAAGATTACTGACCTCCTGGGAGTTTAACATACTAGTAAGAAAAAACGTTAATTCGAGGATCTGGATAACCATTGCTAGCAAGACGTCCTTAACAATACTCGCGTCGTCACGATTATTGCAAATGGTGCGTATCCGAGATATTATTTCGCTCGCGTAGGCATAAATTAGAACAGTTCGACATCCGCGTCTTGTACGGTTGCTCTGATCCGGCCATTGTCCAATGCACCTCAGCATCGTTTTGTTTAGACTATAGTAACGGTGTTGAAACAAGTCCATTATGACTCGAGCTACCATCGATCATGGCTTTAAGGCTACTGCAGCCATTCCCTACGGTACTCAAAACAGCTCAGGCTTGCTTTTCTGTGTGCTTCATTATTCTTCTCTCAGCATGAATTTTCACGATATTATATCAAAGTATCGCGCCTCGACGGACGTTTGAATTGCTCATCTATAAGTAAAAGTTGAGCGACAGCGGTGCGAGAGTGCCTCCGTATGCGTCGCTATTATGTATTCAACTTCCCTTCAAGAATAGTATAAAGTACTGCAACAATCGTTGGGACTCCCACGTTATTTTGACGTTTGCTGGAAGAATATTCTTCCATCGCTGCTATGAATTTTCATAATATTGCGTCAAAGTATCGTGCCTCGACAAACGTTTAAATTGCTCAACTATAAATAACAGTTGAGCGACAGCGATGCTAGAGTCTATCTGCGCGATCCGTATGAGTCGCTGATACGTATTCGACTTCCCTTCGAGAGCAGTACGAAGTACCGTACACGGTAAAAAAACGATTTGTACATTTAACAAACCTTTTTCTGTCCACAATTATTTTGTTGTTAATGTTCTAAAAAGTAGTCGTAAAATTGACAGAACATTTTTGTACACTGTACAAGATTTTTTTCTAAAATTAACAAAAAAATAATTGCGAACAAGAAACGTCGGTACCATTTTTACTGGGTAACACCAGAGTGGAACCCCGTTGACATTTAATGGAAATACATTCTTCCATCGCAGTCAATTGAAATGCAATATGTTTTCCACCCTGGTGGCAATGAAGAAAGGGTGTTTTAAAGGGAAATTAAGTGTTTCAATTCTGTGTCGCCTCGGAGCCGCGCTTGAGTGTGCGGAAGTGTAAATCAATAGAGAATCACCAACACAGGAGCGGAGTCCTTCGATGTGGGCAAAGCGGCGGAATAGTAATAGGGTTGATAATCAATATCCGTTCCGTCCGCAATGTTAACAGGTGTGCATTCTTGTTACTCTTGAAAGTCGAACGCTTCATTGTCTTTTTTAAAAGTACAGACGCTCGGTGGCGTGAAGGAGCTAAAAGCGCCTTTCTGGTAATTCTTGCCGAGATACGATGAACCAATATGGCGGTAGTATTTATTGACACAAATCACTCCTAGTATCTGTTCTTCGAATTCTCGGTAAGCCTACGATGTCCGAGATAATCAGCGATTTTTCAACAATGGAAACTTGTATTGTACGATAATGCGTGAACAATTTTTTCTCACAATTAATCATTTTACGGAAAATGTTATTAGCTTCTCTGACAAATGTTAATGTTGACGTTTGTGAAGAAAGACTAGAGGTTACATTCGTTACGTATCGCGTCTCCGAAGAGTAGACTGATTGTTACGTATGTTTATTTACGACAACTCACCGTGTGATGTCAAACAATTTCCAATACACTTCAAAGTCGAGGGCACTGTGTTGTGTGCAACATTGAACGAGCCCAACATCCGTTTCGCGCACTCAACCGCGTTCCGAAAGTCTCCGACTTCGAACAATGAGGCAGAAATCTTATCGCTACGATAACGCAAAGACGACGAATAAAAAGACTATCCACGCTCGACTATCTGCAGCGCAATGTCAACAAGTTTATTACACCGGGTAATGGGAGTGTGTGGACCTTATCTTGAAAGACTATACGAAAGAGCTTTCTTACCGTGTCGTTTTTTTCTTTTTATACAAAAAAAAAAAAATTAATATTTATTTATCTTTTTTAATCTTCAATATGTTTTTGAAATTCCGATACCACTCAATAAATCTCCGATCAAATATTTGTAGATCTTGAGAGTGCAACGATGCAGAGATTCGAGTCCTCTTAAATACCTGCGAGTGTTATCGGAACCATTTTTTTAAATGAATATAATTTGATACGTCAAAGGATAATTTTCCATTTGATAAAAATTATCGCTTATCGATCGAAAAACAATTTCTTCACAATTTTTGACTCACCTCATTGTCTGTGACATCGGTTGGTTTTCTCGCGCTGCTCAAAAAGGATTCTTTATTCTTTGCAAAAAAAAAAGTCGTCCCCTAAGGCACTGGTTTGAGTCTTCGTCGACACTCTTGGAATTTATTATTTCCACTTTTAGTCGACCGTATTCACGAATATCTTAAGATATCGTGAGATATTCAGCGGACAGTCTCGTTTCCTTAAGATTTCCAACTAACGTTTGTCATGCAAATTGGTCCCGAGAGTTGGCACGTGAATGAGGTTGCAGCGTTGTAACGACAACAAACAACAAATCCAAAACTCGAACACTTCAACTTTCCCAGTCGTTGTTTCTATCACTCATTAAAAAATTCGATTATAATTTCTTAATCACTCCATCAATATTTTCTTCGACACGAAATTTGTTATTACTTTTTTTTTTAACACCGTTAAAAAAAGTAACGTTTCTAAAAAAAGTAAAGTTTTAACACCGTAACACCGTTTTTCAAAGCGCTATATTCACCCGGAAACTTTTTTCATTATCCATTTCCTCGAACTTCACGAATTATATGAACGAATGTTAAAAAAAGAAATTAAGATAAAAACTTATGTTACAGGAAAGAATGAAAATAGCCGTGCTATCGTCCCGCCAGCTCTAACGCTACTAGTCAGCGCCGCACCGGTGCCACTGGAAAAAAGTCGCGCGCATGCGGCTACGTCGGAGGTTTGTGCGTCCATGTCGCTCTCTATGAGCACGTGTATTGGTGGCCCAAGTTGTGTGCATCGAGCACACAGTAGCTCGCGAGGCGATAGCGACGCGTAGTTTTGTTCACGGGCTCCCCGGCACTTGTGTGTCGGTAATTATTATTATAATTTCTCACCTTATCCGGAGCTCACGACCGCCTCCACCTAACGGGCGGCACATTTGCAACGTCAGATCGGACCACTGATACGTAAAGATTGCAATCTCGTTAACTCGCGTACCTTTAACTATTTTTGCTTCCTCATTGGCAGCATTTTTTTCGTAGAATGTTTTTTTTTTTCACGCACATTTTCGGGAAATTGCGTTCGGAATGTCTTTGGAAATGGTCGTTGTGTGTGGCATGAAAAAGACTTTAAAACAGTGTAAAACCGCTTATGGGGTTACCATGCAAATTGTTACACTGTCGTTTTAGGCGTGCGCGTTAAATGAATTTTGAGGTAGCGAGTCGCTCCTCTACCCCCACCCCCCCCCCCCCCCCCTCCCCCAACCGCCCCCCTTGAAATCGTTGACCATGAGTCGACGCCAAGGTCACCACTCATCGAGAGATTGTAGGCGCACCGAATAAATCGACCTAATGTTTTTCAACTCTGTGTGTGCGCGTGTGTATGTACACATGTAATTCGACACCGAAAAATGTTATCGAAGTTAATTCTTGCACTTGAACCAAAAATTTGGGACAGAGATTATCGCTGGAAGATTACAACAATGTTATTGCAAAAAAAAAAAGTAAACATACTCAGACGAATTTCCGATGCGATCTGGTCAGATCATGAACACGATCTGATTAGTTTCTCTTTTTTGACAGGTTTCTAAAAGAAGAGTCCACATTGGTCCGTTTACGTGTTTCTTGGAGGACCCGTTGTGTGCATAAAGACGGCGAGAAGTAGCTGAAAAAAATGTGCTCAGACAGAAACCACTTAGTTCAGATGCGAACCCGACGATAACAGGATCGAAGAAATCCATATGACCGATAATTATCGACAGAGTATCGGTGATAAAGTCGGCAATGTCTTATCTAAGACTTCGCTGACTGTTTTATCGAATGAAACAAAAGGGGTGTCCCTCTTTGAAGCAAGTTTACAAAGTATATGAAATGAGGATCGAAAAAGCCGACACGACAATCACTGAAGTTCTCTCCATGCTACAGCCATTCTTGAGTTACGAAAACGTAAATCGATGGCGAACCGCGAGCGCGGGAGGGGAGTCTGGCCGAGCGGTCAGAGTGGTGAAACCATGAGAGGGTTGATAGTCGATATCCCTTCTGCCCGTAGTGATAACAATGTACACTATTGTTACTCTTGGAGTTGTTATCGGATTTTTTTACAAGTTCATGAGAGGAAAAGCTCAGTAATAGGAAGAAATCCCAAAAAGTGATATTCTGTGATTCTTGCCTAAATGTAGTCTTTTTTGTCACAAATTAGTCTAAGTACAAAAAAGTCGAAGTTTCACCACAATCAAAAGCATATATTATTTGCAAACGTTTGCGATTGATGTACAGGCTGATCCTTGGACAGAAATCTGATCAAATCGATGAAACATTAAATATATATAATTTAATATAATGTTTACAATCCCTGGGTCGAGCGCACAAACGCAAAGTAAGACAAGGCCGTTCTAGCCACCTGACATGTAAAAACAACCGATTAATTTTTTTTGTTGACAACTTATGGGACACGAAAGAATTTTTGTGCATCGCCGATAAGTAAAGATTACTCTTACTAGTCCGACGTTTTTAATAGACATGACCATCATGTTCCCGGCCGTTAGTTGAGAAGGTACGTTACAACGCATCGTCATGGATTGTAGGAGTCTCTGAGCTTTCGGCGATAGTCTGTACCACTGGCTGTTGTATCTGGGTGGAACGAGATTTTTTCTTATTCACGAAACCGCGCGACCAGTCGTTGACTATTTACTCACATGTAATCGCGAATACTAATACTGTGGTCGATCAGAGTTTGGGATGCGACACAGATTATTAAGAAGCACAACCCCAGCATCAATATAAGCGAACCGCATGTCATCGTTGCTTGTATATTGTTTGGCTTTGTAAGAACCTGAATTTGCAGGCAGTTTATCTGTTAAATCGAAAGATTGTTCATCATTGGTGGTAACTTTTACCTGAAGTCCTAATGCGTTGATCAGAATCATGCCAACCCCAGTGCTTATGAAGAAATTCCATGTAAAAACTGCCTCTATGAGATTGACATATCTGGCAACAATGAATTTTTAAAAATTAATAATGTTTATTGGCTAGATACATACCGCGTGGTAAATGAGAGTCTTGAAAAAGAGTCTTGGCGCAAACTTGGAATAGAGCGTATTCAAGAGTATTGCCAAGTGTACAGGAAAATCATCTGGGGAAGAGTCACGTTAAAAGCGTGCTGTGGAATTTACAGCGTTTTAGGTTAAAGTTTGTAACACAGTTTTACGAAGACTCTACCAAAAAAAATTCGGAATATTCAAAAACGGTTTTAGTGCGGGTTACCATTGTATCGAAGTCCCGAATAATTGTCTAGTCCAAGCTAGTCAACGGGCTCTTGTCAACACACTTTCACTGATGGTTTTTCGAACATTTTTCAGGACTACACGGTCAAGAGCAAGGTCAATTGGCTATGTCACGAACTACACATAGCGCAACTGGCTGCGCGTATATTGTCAGGTTCGTGCATTTTCTCGGCGCCGTCTACTGGCTCGCTGAGTTCCAACCTGCATGTTCAGGTCATTGAATGTACATGCAATACATTATCACCCGCTGCGCTTATGTAGACTGTGCGCATAACGAATACCTTGCGCCAAGACTCTTTCCTAGACACTTCGTTTTTCTACGTGGGTTTATAAACTGTTGACCATCTCACTCGATAGCATCATTGTGTCTGTCGACGCACCAAGCTAGCTGTACCATGGCCCTATCTTCCAGTGCACACGAGGCTTTATCTGTTTCTATTGATATGTCGTTATTGCCAATACGTTCTAATCTGCGCCTGAGGGTTTCAGTTGAAACTTCATCGTTCCTGTTGCCGCAATCAATTAATCATTAACTCACCTCAACGCGGCAAAAATTGCGCTTCCATGTTGCGTGTAAGTGATTAGCATAAAGATGGTAGCCATTTCGGGTGCCGACATCACGATTGAACTTAAGTAAAAATACGTCACAACGTAAAAGTAATACTTCTGCTCATCGACATGATAATAGTCGACGAGAAGGATGTATTTTCCGGGCTCGGTACCATTCTTCAGCAAAATGTCGACGATCTTTTCTACGATCGGTTCCATTGCAACAAGAAAGCCGCCCGAATAAACCGTGACTATAAGGAATTCCGACAAATCTATAAATCAGTTTCTTAAATCTCGACTAACCTTCACCGTAACTGATTAACCTGCAAACACAATATTTATATTTTTTCCAATCACGGCGTATTCATGAAGAATGTTGACTTCTCGTTCCCGAGCCCACACTTGCCAATCCGTACGAATACGGTTTAGTAGCTTTGATGTCTGTACCAATCGAACAGATCAATGATCATTTTTGGGTATTCTTATTATAGTATAGTATAGTATAGTAATTGTAATTGGGGAAAAAAAGATAACTGACCTTCTGGGAGTTCAACATTAAACAAAGAAAAAACATGATTCCGAAGCTCTGGATAACCATTGGTACCATGCAGTCCATGACGATATTCGAGGCATCGTGATTATTAAAAATGGTTCGTATCCGACACAGCGTTTCGGTGACGTAGAAATAAATTAGAACACTGCAAGAAGCGCGTCTTGTACGGGTGCTCTGGTGCGGCCATTGTCCAATGAAGGTCATCATCCTTTTATTCAATCTATAGTAAGGGTGTTGAAACAAGTCCATCGTGACTGAACTGCCATCAACAATGGCTGTAGGGCTACTACAGCCGTTCTCTAAAATACTCAATAAACCCTAAGCTTGCTTTTTCATGTGCTTCATTGTTCTTCTCTCAACATGAATTTTGACAATATTATGTCAAAGTATCGCGCCTCGACGGACGTTAAAATTGCGCATCTATAAGTAAAAGTTGAGCGACAGCGATGCAAAAACATACCTATGGCCTCCGCATGCGTCGCTATTACGTATTCAACTTCCCTTCAAGAATAGTACAAATTACTGTAACAGCACTGGGAATCCGAGGTTATGGAGACGTTTGCTGGAAGAATTCTTCCATCGCAGGTATGATTTTTGACGATATTATGTGAAAGTATCGCGCCTCGACAGACGTTTAAATTGCTCATCTATAAGTAAAAATTGTGTGGCAACAATGCGAGAGTATCCCTGCGCGGTCCGCACGCGCAGGGATACTCTCAACTTTCCTTCGACAACAGTACAAGGTACTGTAACACCGAAGTGCGACCTCGAAACGATATTGACATTTGCTGGAAGAATATTCTTCCATGGCAGTTTAATGAAATGTAAGCTATTTTCCACCCTTGAGTGTCCGGAAGCTTAAATCAATGATGAATCCCCAGCACAGGAGCGGGGTCCTTCGTTGTGGAAGGAGCGGTGGAATCGTAAGAGGGTTGATAATCGATATCCGTCCGCAATGTTCACACATTGCGGACGGAATGGAAGGTGTGCATTATTGTTGCTCTTGAAAGTGAGTCGCTTTATTGGCTTTTTTGCAATTACACAGAACCTCGGGGGTGCGAAGAAAGAGCTAAAATAGCTTTTCTGGTGATTCTTACCGAGCTACGATGAATCAATATGGCGGTAGGATTTATTGTCACAGATCACTCCTACACAGAAAAAAAAGTTTGTACTTTTTACGACAACTTATTCCACAAACATCCACAACTTTTTATTTGTTAATTTTCTCTAAGTTTTATGAATACAAGTACAAACTAAAATTGTTGATGACACGGGTAATGAAAGGACAGGTTTGTATTTTCAAGCCTGAACAGACGAGTTTGTCACTTATTTAACAAAATTATTTTTACGAATATTCGTATTCCGATTTTACGTAATTATTTTTTACTGCGCAGTATCCGTTCTCCGAATTCTCGGTAAACCTACGTTATCCGAGATAACCAAAGATTTTCCAACAATGGAAACTTTTATTGTACGATAACGAATGAAAATCACAATTATTTTACAAAAAATACTATTTAGCTCCTATGACAGTTATGTTCGTTACAGATCGCGTCATTTCGGAACAAATTTTTTTTTCAAATGTAATTCGATACATCAATCGATAATTTTCCGTTTGATAAAAATTATCTTATCGATCTAAAACAATTTCGTCAAACTTTTTCATTCACACTTATTGTTCACTGTGACACGAAATTTTGTATTCATTTTTTTACTATCCACTTCGTCCAACTTCACGAAATGTATGTTAGAATTTTTCGCGGTTCTACTTCGCGACAGAGTACTGGAACGAAAGTTAAAATAAAATAAAAATAAAAACTTATGCTCCAGGAAAGAATGAAAATAAAAAAGCGGTGCTATCGGCCCGCCAGCTCTAACGCTACTGGTCGACGCCGTACCGATGCCGGTGGAAAAGAGCCGCGCGCACGTAGCGGCGCCGGAGCTTTAAGCGTCCATGTAGCTCTCTATGAGTACATGTATTCATGCGTGAAGTTGTGTGCACTGACCACACACCAACTCGCGAGTCGATAGCTTTGCGTAGCTAGGGTGTTTTTGTTCACGGACTCCTCGGCACCTTTGTATCGGAAATTATTATTGCTATATCTCACCTTATCCGGTGCTCACGAACGGGCGGCACATTTGCAACATCAGCAATCGGACCAGTGATACGTAAAGATTGCTATCTTGGCAGTCCGACCGCTAGATTAGTTTATATCAATGAAATTTAAGTTACATATCCGCGCAATCGGCATCGCCTAGCGGTCCAAAACGGACGCATCCATTCCCACGAATCGGTTAATGGTGTATCTATACACCCACCTACATGCCTATGGGTTATCATTATATCGTCTGCTTAACCTTTTATAAATCACACCGCCCGAAACCGTAGCGAAACGGCACTGACGAACGCGGAGTGGGGGCCACACGTTGCTACGGTAGTGCCTACGAGTGGGGATAGAGGTGTGACTTATAAAGGGTTACGGATACGGTAGTATTGCGTCGCACTCAGACCCTACGGTACCAAATTGGTATATGACCTAATCGTATACACCACTGGCTTTCCGCCCTCCCTACCTCGTTCTCCTTCCCTCGTGGTCTCCCTTCCTCTCGCTCTCCCACCCTCTCGTTCTCCCTTCCGCTCGCTTTCCCATTGTCTCTTTCTCCCTCCCGTTCGCTGTCCCGCCCTCTCGTCGTCCCTCCCTTTCGTTGTCTCTCCCTTTCGCTCCCACTGTCGCTCCCCCTCGCTCTTGCTCACCCAACCTCTCGCTCTCCCGCCCTCTCATTCTCTCTCCCTCTCGCTCCCCGTCCCTTTAGCTCTCCCTCCCTCTCGCACTCCCTCTCTCTCTCGCTTCCCACCCTCTCGCGCTCCCACCCTCTCGCTCTCCCTTCCTCTTGCTCTCCCACCCCCTCGGTCTCCCTACCTCTTGCTCTCCTACCCCCCTGGCTCGGCCATCCTCTGGCTCCATATTTTTTCCAAAATAGATTTGAATAAAAATAATTGGAGCGCAAGTGCCAAGATTAATCGCTCTCTCTTGCTCTCCTACCCTTTCGCTCCATATTTTTTCCAAAATAGTCAGTCGCCTCTAAATATTTCGTCATTTTCGCGCCACAATTATCGTGCTCCATGAAGAAGCAAAAAACATCCTGTATAGTAACACGTGTGTGTGTCCATGTGCATAAATGCAGCCATGGACATACTTTCGTGGATTTTGCCTCACGTCAAAAAAATATCACACCGCCGGAATTGAAAATTATACACGTGGGCCGTAATTATTGGATTCAACGTACATATGAAGTCGAAAATACATCCAATGGAATGCCAGTGTGTACTCGCATACACAACACTCACACACAGATACATAATCGTTTCAATATTTCGGGGCAGCGGAATATCGAACTCACGATTGGTTAGCTAATCTTCTTCAAAGTGGAAGGTATAGAGTTCGGTATTGGATAGGCTGGATAAGATTTGGAGGAAAGGATTTCACCTCACATGCGCTCGGTTTAAGGAGGCAGCTGTGTTGCTGACCCCTCTATAACGCACTTGTGCGTTAGTTAGACGCTCGCGCATATGATGGAAACGTAAATCAATGGCCAAACTACCGGCACAGGAGCGAGCCCTTCGACGTGGAGAGTGCGATGAATCCATGAGTAGGTTACTAGTCAATAGCCGTTCTGCCCGCAATATTAACATGACTTATTATTGTAGTTCTACAATTTCATCAGTGAAAAGCTCAGTGATACGTAGAACTAGCTAAATGTGCTGTTCTGGGGTTATTACCTAGATACGATTCATCAATATAGAGGTAGTATTTTTTGTCAGAAAGTATCCGTCCATCGAATAGTCTTCGTCATCTGGCAAAAACAAAGTTACACCACAATAAAGACATATATTATCAGGAAAAGTCTGCGACTGATATACAGGTTGTACCTCCGAGAGAAACCTGATAAAATTGATGTAGCATCATATATATCATTTAATATAATGTTATAGTCCCTGGGTCGAGCGCACAAACGCGAAGTAAGACACGACTGTTTTAAACATCTGGAATATGCAAACGATGAATTAATTTTATTTTGTTGACAATTTATGGAACACAAAAGAATTCTTGTACATCGCCAATAAATAACGATTACTCTTACTAGCCAGACGTTTCTCATGGACAAGACCAACATGTTTCCGGCCGTTAATTGGCAAGGGACGTCACAACGCATCGTCATGATTTGTAGGAGTTTTTGAGCTCTCGGCGATATTCTGTACCATTGGCAGTTGTATCTACGCCGAACAAGACGTTTTCTTTTCAAGAGGCCACGCGACCAGTCGTTGACTATTTACTCACATATAAACACGAATACTAAAACTATGATCGATCAGAATTTCGGATGCGGCAGACCAAATCAAGAACCCCAACCCCATAAACAGTGCACACCCCCCGCATGTCAGCGTTACTTGTAGATTGTTTGGCTTTGTGAGAATCTGAATTTGCAGGCAGTTTTCCTGTTAATTCGGAAAATTATTCATCATTGGTCGAAACTTTTACCTGAAGTCCTAATACGTTGATCAAAATCATGGCAAGTCCAATGCTAACAAAGAAAGTCCATGTGTAAGCTGCCTCTATGAGATTGACAAATCTGGTAATAGTGAATTTTTGAATTAACAATGTTTATAGGGCATGTGCTAGATACATCCCGCGTGTCAAATGAGCGTCTGGGAAAAGTCTTGGCGCAAGCTTGGAATCGAGCGCTCGGAAGATTATATCTAAGTGTACACAAAAGTCATCTGCGGAAAAGCCTTGATAAGAGCTTGATACATAGGCTATACAGTTCGTATACAGTTATATTGTTTCTGTTTTGTTTAACGATTTTCTGTCACTATTCTATAAGTCTCCATATCGTATAAGTCGTTTTCTGAATAAATCCGTTAATTTCTTTCTAGAATCCATCATATTTCGTATACAATCTGAAACAGATTTTGGAGAACTGATTCTACGCAGAAATGTTACAGAATTTTCAAAAAACGTTTTCAATGTGGGATACCATTGTATCAAAGTCCCGAATAAACGTTTAGCCCAGGTTTGTCACAGGGCTCTCGCCGACACTCTTTCCCTGATGATTTTTGAAGTTTCGCGCAAGCTCAGGGCCAATTCGCTATGTCCCCACCTACACAGAGCTACTGGCCTAGCTTGTATTGTCGACTACGTGCGTTCTGTCAGCGCCATCTACTGGCTCGCTGAGTCCCAACCTACTTAGCTAGTCTTTGAAGCTTGTCTTTGAATGTACACCTAATACATTGTCCCGCGCTGCGCTTGTATAGGCTGTGCGAATAGCGAATACCTTGCGCCAAGTCTCTTTCCCAGACACTTCGTTTTTCAACGTGGTATTTTAAATGTTTGACCATCTCACTCGATAGCATCATTGTGTCTCTTAATGCACCAAGCTAGCTGTACCATGTCTCTATCGCCGAGTCCATATGAGGCTTTTTTTGTTTCTTCTGATGTGTCGTTATTGCCAATACATTCTAATTTGTGCCTGTGGGTTTCCGTTGAAACTTTATCATGCCATCTACCGCAATCAATGAATCATTACCTCACCTCAACGCGGCAAAAATTCCACTTCCATGATGTGCGTAACTGATTAGCATAATGAACTGGATTACATTGGGTGCCGTTATCACAACACACATTACGATAAAATAGATCGAAACGTAAAAAAAATATTTCTGCTCGTCGACATGATAATAGTCAATGAGAAATATAAATTTTCCGGGTTCGGTACCGTTCCTCAGCAAAATGTCGATGACCTTTTCTATGGCCGGTTCCGTTGCAACGAGCAAGCCGGCTGAATAAGCTCCGACTGGAAAGAAATTCGACAAATTCATAAAACACTTGTTAAATCTCAACTAATCCTTATCTTAATTAATTAACCTGCAAACACAATATTTATGTTTTTTCCAAGCTCAGTGTATTCATGAAGAATGTTAACTTCTCGTTCTCGAGCCCACACTTGCCAATCCGTACGAATACGATTTAGTAACTGTAATGTCTGTACGTATCAAACAAATCAGTAATGACTTATGGGTATTATTATTGAAGTATTATTGAAACTATTCAAAAAAAATAACTGACCGTCTGGGACTTCAACATATAAGTAAGAAAATACCCAACTCCCGCGGTCTGGAAAAAGATTGGTAGCAAGGCGTCCATGACGATATTGCTGGCGTCATGATTGTTATAAATGGTCCGTATCCGAGATAATATTTCGGTCGTGTAAAAATAAATTAGAACAGCGCGACAACAGCGTCTTGTACGAGTGCTCTGATCCGGCCATTGTCCAATGCATGTCATCATTATTTTATTTAATCTATAGTAAGAATGGTTAAAGAAGTCCATCGTGACTAGAACTACCATCGAAGATGGCTTTAGGGTTACTACAGCCGTTCCCTACGGTACTCAATACACCAAGGACTTGCTTTTCCATGTTTTTCATTGTTCTTCTCTCAGCATGAATTTTCACGATATTATGTCACAGTATCGCGCCTCGACGGACGTTTGAATTGCTCATGTATAAGTAAAAGTTGAATGACAGCGATACGAGAGTTCTGTCTACGCTACGGCTATTCTTGAGTGACGGGACCGTGAATGCATAGCAAACCACCACCGGGGAGGCGGAGCCCTTCGATGAGCGCAGAGTGGTGGAGCTATGAGAGGGTTGATAGTCGATATCCATTCCGCCCGCAATGTTAACGTGAATACGTTACTGTTACTCTTGTCGTATGCGCTGTTATATTTATATATATTTTTTACGAGTTCATCAATGAAAACGAATCACTCGCTCAGGGATCCGAAGAAAAGAGCTAGAAGAACTATTCTGTGATTCTTAGTCAGGTACGATGCACCAGTATAGAGATAGTATTTTTTGTCCCCAAGCACTTTAAGTACCCGTCCCTTGAATTCTCGAAACCTACGTTGTCCGAGAAAATGAATGTTTCGTCACAATAAAACATATATTATCTGAAAGAGTTCTCAGCTGACATACGGATTAGACCTTGGACAGAAATCGAATAAAATTGATAAAACATTATAGTATATATAATTAATATAATATAATGTTTAAAGCCCCTGCGTCGACCGCACAAACGCAAAGTAAGACACGACTGTTTTAAGCATCTGGAATATAAAAAGGACTAATTAATTTTATTTTTTTGACAATTTATGGCACATCAAAGGATTTTTCTGCATCGCTAATAAATAATGATGACTTACTAGCCAGACGGTTCTTATGGACATGATCAACATCTTCCCGGCTGTTAGTTGAGAAGGGACGTTACAACGCATCGTCATAAATTGTAGGAGTTTCTGAGCCTTCGGCGATAGTCGGTACCATGGGCAGTTGTATCTACGCCGAACAAATCTTTTTCTTTTTTCACGAAGGCACCCAACCAGTCATTGACTATTTACTCACATATAAACGCGAATACTAATACTGTGATCTATCAGAATTTGTGATGCGGCACACCACATTACGAAGCCCATCGCCATAACCAATGTACACCCTCCGAATGTCAGCTTTACTTGTAGATTGTTTGGCTGTGTAAGAATCTGAATTTGCAAGCAGTTTATCCGTTGATTCGAAGAGTTGTTCGTCATTGGTTGTAACTTTTACCTGAAGTCCCAATGCGTTGACCAAAATCACGCCAAGCCCGATGCTAACAAAGCAATTCCATGTGTAAGCTACCTCTATGAGATTGACATAGCTAGCAACAGTGCATTTTAAAAATTATTAACGTTTATTAGGCATAGTAGATACATCTCGCGTGAAAAATGAGCGTCTGTGAAAAGAGTCTTGCCGCAAGTTTGGGATAGAGAATTCGGAAAAGTGTTGCTAAGTTACAGGACAATCGTCTGCTAAAATAGCTTGGCAAGAGCCTGCTATTCGCATACAGTTATATTTTGTTGAATGTATTCGGGGTCTTTTTTTTACAATTTTCTGTCACTATTCTGAATCTCCATATTCAACAAGTTGTTCTCTGAATAAGTCCGTCAATTTCTTTCTATAATCCTATTTTGTAGGATCATATAATCATATTTTGTATAATCATATTTTGTATACAGTTTGTAATAAATTTTGGAGAACTGACTTCGTAAAAATGTTACTGACTATTAAAAAAACGGTTTCACACTGGAATACCATTCTATCGAAGTTCTGAATAAACGTCAAGTCGAAGCCGACACTCTTCCCTGATGATTTTTCAAGTTACGCACAAGCGCATAGTAAATTCGCTATGTCACGACCTACCCAGAGCTGGTGGCTTAGCGTCTATTGTCGACTACGTGCAATGGTCAGGTCTTTGAATGTCCACCTAATATATTATCACGCGGTGCACTTGCCTAGGCTGTGCGGATAGCGAACTTTGCGCCCAGACTCTTTCTCAGACATTTCATTTTTCTACGTGGCATTCTAAACTGTTGACCATCTCACTCGATAGCATCATTGTGTCTGTCAATGCACCAAGCGAGCTGTACCATGTCCCTATCGCCTAATCCATATGATGCGTTTTCTGTTTCTACTGATGTGTCGTTATTGCCAATACACTCCAATCTGTATCTGAGGGTTTCCGTTGAAACTTTATCATACTTGTTACCGCTATCAATTAATCATTAACTCACCTCAACGCGGCAAAAATTCCACTGCCGTGTTGTGCGTAACTGATTAGCATCATAATCTGGATTATATTGGGTGCTGTTACCGCAACAACCATTATCAAATAATAGATGGTAACGTAAAAATAATATTTCTGCTCGTCGACACGATAATAGTCGACGAGAAACATGAATCTTCCGGGTGCAGTGCCGTTCTTCAGCAAAATGTCGATTTTCTTTTCTATGACCGGTTCTATTCCAATGAGCGAGCCGCCTAAATAAACCGTGGCTGTATGGAAATTCGACAAATCAATAAAACACTTGTTATATCTCAACCAATCCTTACCATAATTGATTAACCTGTAAATGCAATATTTATATTTTTTCCAAACTCTGTGTATTCATGAAGAATGTTAACTTCCCGTTCCCGAGCCCACACTTGCCAATCCGTACGAATACGGTTTAGTAACTTTAATGTCTATACGTATCGAATAGATCAGGAATCATTTGTGCATATGAATATTGTAGTATTGTAAGTGTTGGAAAAAGATAACTGACCGTATGGGAGTTCAAAATAAAAGTAAGAAAATACACAATTCCCATGATCTGGAAAAAGATTGGTAGAATGGCGTCCATGATGATATTCTCGGCGTCAGGATTATTATGAATGGTCCGTATCCGAGATATTATTTCGGTGACGTAGAAATAAATTAGAACAGCGCGACAACAGCGTCTTGTAAGGGTGCTTTGATCCGGCCATTGTCCAATGCATGTCATCATTATTTTATTTAATCTATAGTAAGAGTGGTTAAAGAAGTTCATCGTGACTCGAACTGCTATCAACGACGGCTTTAGGGATACTAAAGCCGTTTGCAACCGTACCCAATAAGCTGCAGACTTGCTTTTTAATGTGTTTTATTGTTCGTCTCTCAGTATGAATTTTCACGATATTATGTCAAAGTATCGCGCCTCGATGGACGTTTAAATTGCTCATCTATAAGTAAAAGTTGAGTGACAGCGATGCGAGAGTTCTCTCTACGCTACCGCCATTCTTGAGTGACGGAAATGTAAATCAATAGCGAACCACCACCGCGGAGGCGGAGCCCTTCGTTGAGTGCAGAGTGGTGGAACCATGAGAGGGTTGATAGTCGATATCCATTCCGCCCGCAATGTTAACATGTGTACGGTATTGTCACTCTTGAAATTGGCACGAGTTATTGTATTTTTTTACAAGTTCTTTAGGACGAGGCTCCGTGGTACGAAGAAAGAGCGAGAAGAACTATTCTGTGATCCTCTGTCAGGTACAATGCACCTGCATATAGGTAGTATTTTGGGTCACAAATTACGCTTAGTATCCGTTTCTTGAATTTTATTTGCTACCCAAAACGGTTTAGCAACTCCAGCAAGTACCGTGCCGTGTAGTATTTTGACCGTACAACACAATCGACACCAGGGTTATGTAATCATTTCTAATGATTAGTGAAATAGTAGCGTTTATTCTAACAATAACATCTAATGTCCCGTGTCTCTATATGTAAATTAGGGTGTTTAAAAAAAACATTGTTTTTTTAATTTTTCTCCCACCTTTTTAAAGTACAGATTTCGATTTTGAAGTGAGCGTCGCGAAACGCGAAAAGATTTGCTTCCGCATATTGGAGTATAACTATACTTTGTAGCGTTACGTTTATACAACTTGCTTACAAACCATCGTTTTTTCAAGTACTTGGCGTCGAGACGCTACCGCGTCTCTTGATAGGATAAGGTTTCCAGAAGAGGGAACGAGGGAGAAGAACCTTTATGGTTGCCAGTTGGGCTCCACTGACGCGAAACCAGTGTCTGGTCGGGCATGCAGTGACCAAGTGCCACACTCTTCCCCGGGGTACCCGCTACAATATGTTATTCAATATAATCTTTAGAAACCCTGCGTCGAGCGCACGAACGCAAAGTAAGACAACGTTGTTTTAGCCGCCTGGAACATAAATACGACTTATTAATTTTACTTTGTTGCCAATTTATTGAACGCCAAAGAATATTTACGCATTGCTAATAAATAACGATTGCTCTTACAAGCCAGACGGTTCTTATGGACATGATCACCATATTCCCAGCTGTTAGTTGACAAGGGACATTACAACGCATTATCATGAATTGTAGGAGTTTCTGAGCTTTCAGGGATAGTCTGTACCATTGAAGGTTGTATCTGCGCTGAACAAGAATTATGCATTTTCATGAGGCCACGCGACCAGTCATTAACTATGTGCTCACATGTGAACGCGAATACTAATACTGTGATCGATCAGAGCTTGGCATGCGACACACTCTGTTAAGAAAATCAACCCCATAAGCGATATAACCGATAGGCATAATATCGTTACTTGGAGATTTTTTGGCTGTGTAAGAACCTGAATTGGAAAGCACTTTATCTGTTAATTGGAAACATTGTTCATCTTTGGTTGTGACGTTTACCAGAAGTCCTAATCCGTTGGCCAGTATCATGCCCAGCCCCGTGCAAATAAAGAAATTCCATGTGTAAGCTGATTCCATGAGATTGACATATCTGCCAACAGTGAATTTTCTATTAACAATGTTTATTGGGCATCCCCCAATCCTTCGTTTTTCTACGTGGGATTCTAAACTATTGACCATCTCACTCGATAACATCATTGTGTCTGTCGATACACCAAGCTATCTGTACCACGTCCGTATCGTCCAGTGCATACGAGGCTTTTTCTGTTTCCACTGATGTATTTTTATTACCAATGCATTTTAATCTCTGCCTGAGGGTTTCGGTTAAAACTTTATCATGCCTGTTACCGCAATCAATTAATCGTTAACTCACCTCAATGCGGCAAAAATTCCGCAGGCATGCAGCGTGTAACTGATCAGCATGATGGTGTTGGTTAATACAGGTGCCCCTATCACAAGTGTTGCTATGAAAAAATACGCGCTAACGTAAAAATAATATTTCTGCTCGTCGATATAATAATAGTCGACCATGAGTATGAATTTTCCTGGTTCGGTATTGTTCTTCAGTAATATATCGATGATCTTTTCTATGACCGGTTCCGATAGAACGAGCGTGCCGCTTGAATAAACCAGGACTGTAAGGAAATTCGACAAATATATAGAACACTTGTTAAATCTCAACTGACCCTCACCGTAAGCGATTAACCTGCAAACGTAATATTCAAGTTTTTTCCAAGCTCGGTATATTCATGAAGAATGTTAACTTCTCGTACCGGAGCCCACACTTGCCAATCCGTACAAATACGATTTAATAACTTTACTGTCTGTACGTATCGAACACATCAGTGATCACTTGTATGTATGATTAATGTAGTTAAAAAAAAATTGTTGAAAAAAAGATAACTCACCGTTTGGAAGATCGAAATAAGACTAAGAAATAGCGCCATTCCCCCGAGCTGGATAAACATTTCGATTGTGCAGTCCCTGACCAGATCCGAGGATTCATAATTGTTAAAAATGGTCCGTATTCGAGACGCCATTTCGATGATGTAGAAAACACTGACAACAATGCGACAACCGTATCTTGTACGGGTACTCTGTTGCGGCCATTGTCCAATGAACGTCATCATCATTTGATTAAATCGGTAGTAACGGTGTTGAAACAAGTCCATCGTGAATCGAGCTATCATCGACGATGTCTTTACGGCTACTCCACTACACCCGTTCACCACAGTCGTCCCCTACGGTAGTCAATACCCCACGGTCTTGCAAATGGAAAACCATTTGCATTTCATGGTCTTCTCTCAGCACGATAAATTTTCACGATATTATGTCAAAGTATCGCGCCTCGACGGACGTGTAAATTGCTCATCTATAAGTAAAATTTGAGTGACAGCGACGCGAGAGTGTGTCTATGACCTCCGTCTGCGTCGCTGTTATTTATTCAAAAATAGTATAAAGTACTGCAACAATGGTCGGCACTCTGACTTTATGTTGACGTTTCTTGGAAAAATATTCTTCAATCAAGTATTGCGTCAAAGTATCGTGCCTCGGCACACGTTTAAATTGCTCAACTGTGAATAACAGCTGAGCGACAGCGATCCTGGAGTCCACCTGCGCGATCCGTATGCGTCGCTGATACGTATTCAACTTCCCTTTGAGAGCAGTAAGCAAATGTCTCTCAGACATTCAATGGAAAAATACTCTTCCATCGCAGTCAATTGAAATGCAATCAACTTTCCACCCTGGTGTCTATTGAGAGGGAGTGTTTTACAGGGAAATTAGATGTTTCGCTTCTGTGTTACGAGGGAGACGCGTTTGAGCGGGTGAAAGCGTTAATCAATGGCGAATCACCAACGCAGGAGCGGAGTCTTTCGATGTGGGAAAGACGGTGGAATAGTACGAGGGTTGGTAATCAATATCCGTTCCGTCGGCAATGTTAATAGGTGTGCATCATTGTTACTCTTGAAAGTTGGACGCTTTATTGTCTTTTTTACAAGTACAGAAGCTCGAAAAAGTGCTAAAAGAGGTCTTCTGGTAATTCTTGCCGGGCTGCGATGATCCAATATGTATTCATTGTCACAAATCACTTCTGGTATCCGTTCTTCGAATTCTCGGTAACTTGAAGTCGAAGAGACTGTTGTTTGCAATGTCGGGCGAACCCAACATCCATTTCGCGCACTAAACGAACAATGAGGCAGAAATCTTGTCACCGACGGTAACGCAAAGACGATGAATAAAACGACTATCCATGCTAGACTATCTGCTGCGCAGTGTCAAGTTCATTACACTGGGTAATGAAGTTGACTGGGATTGTGTAATCTTTGTCTCTAAAGTCTATACGAAAGGGCTTTCTTACCTACCCGTCCTTTTTCTTTTGGTTTACAAAAAACAATGCATATTTTTATCTTTCTTAACCTTCGATATATTTTTTTATTCCGATACCACTCAATAACTCTCCGATCAAATATTTGTAGATCTTGAGAATGCAACGATGTAGAAATTCCCCCCCCCCCCCCCCCCCAAGTATCTGCGGGTCTTATCGAAAAAAATGAACGAATATATTTCGATACGTCAATCGATAATTTTGTGTCTTATAGAAAACAATTTCGTCAAACTTTTTGACTCACCTCATTGTTCACTGCGACATCGGACGGTTTTCTGGCGCTACTCAAACGCCATGAAGTTCTTCATTCTTTGCGCTTAAAAAAAAATGGCGACTCCGAAGACTTTTTGTTTGTCACTTTGGCACTGGTTTGAGTCTTCGTCGACACTCTTGGAATTTATTATTTCCACTTTTAGTCACCCGTATCCACGAATATCTTAAGATATCGTGAGATATTCAGCCGACAGTCCCGTTCTCGTGAGAATTCTCGCTAACGACCTTCATGCAAAGTCGACCCAAGAGTTGGCACCCGATTGAGGTTACGTCGCGTTGGAACGACAACAAACAACAAATCCGAAACTCGAAACTTCAACTCTCACAATCATTGTTTTTACCAAACTTATTATAAAAAATTCGATTATAATTTCTTGATCATTCCATCAATATTTCATACAGCACAAGTTTATTTTTTATTAATTTTTTTTAACACCGGTCTTAAAAGTGTAAGATTGAACCGGCAATTTTTTTTGTCATCCGTTTTGTCGAACTTCGCGAAATGTATGTTAGAATTTATCGCGGCTCAGCTTCGCGACAGAGTACTGGGACGAATGTAAAATAAAAATAAAAATAAAAACTTATGTTACAGGAAAGAATGGAAATAAAAAAAGCGATGCTATCGGCCCGCCAGCTCTAACGCTACTGGCGCACCGGCACGGCTGGAAAAGAGACACGCGCACGCGTCGACGCCGGAGTTTTAAGCGTCCATGTTGGTGTCTATGAGTGCATGTATTCGTGCCCAAAGTTGCGTGCGTCGGGGCGATAGCGACGCGTAATTTTTTGTTCACGGACTCCTCGGGCGCTTGTGGATGGGTAATTATTATAATCATTTCGCACCTTATCCGGAGCTCACGAACGCCTCCACCTGACCCAATATAGCATGAAATATTTTGAAAACATTTTATAAATATATACAATCTTTCGAATGTTACGAAATATTTGTGAAATATAAGGAAATAATGCATTGAAGTGTTCTATAAAAATATTCCAACGCAACATTCGTTGAATATTTCAGAAATATACTTAATCTTTCAATACATCTGAAATATTTATAAAACGGTGAAAAACCATATTGAAATCTAATGTCAGTAGATGTGCACTGAAAATTTTTTAAACATTTCAATGTAAGATTTATGAGGGGACAAAAAAAACATTTTTCAAAATGTTCTAAAGATATTTTTTGATATTAGCATTGTTTCCGCACAGTGTTTTATTTTTATTTTTTTCACAGATTTTCATCGACATGCGTTCGTAACGTTTTTCTTTTTTTAAGTCCTGGATCACGTTCGGAAAAATGTCCGGTGTGTGTGACCGAATAAGACTCTGAGAGGCAAATTGTAGTAAATTTTGATCTATCGAGTCGAAACTTCGAACACAATTGGGGTTACCACCAAGGTTGTTTGGTATTGGCTTTGGCAAGACTCGAAAAAGGGAAACGCGTCCTCCCCGTTGAAATCGTCGACCACTGCTCGACCTCAAGGACGCCACTCGCCGAGAGATTAAACGTGCACCGAATAAATCGACCTAATATTTTTCAGCTCCGTGTACGGGCGTGTGTGTGTGTGTTTGTATTTCGACACCGAAACATTTTATCGAAGGTGATTCTCGCAGTCGAAACGAAAGTTTGAGACGGAGATTGTCGCTGGAGAATTACAACAATCTAATTGCAACAAGAAAGTGAGCGTACCGAGGACGATTGTCGATGCGATCTGGTCGAGTCGTAAACACGATCGAATTTTTTTGAAATTATTTTTCACGAGTTTCTCAACGAAACATCGACATTAGTCCGGTTATGTGTATTACAAAAAAAAACCCATTGTGTGCAAAAACACAAAAAGAAAGAACTTAAAAAAAATTAGCACGGACGCAAACCACTTAGTTGAGACGCGAACCCTAAAATAACGGGAGAGCAGAAATCTGTTTGACCGACAATTACCGACGGATACGAGAGCAGTAGACGAGAGAATCGCCTGCTCTGTTTTATCGAATGACGCAAAACTGATGCCCTTTCCATCAAGTGTATCAAAGTATATCAAGCGAGCACCGAAAAACTGCGATAACTGAAGGCGAAGAGTTTCCACAACGTCAAAGTGGGGACGCAACATTTTACCATCAGTCGGTTGGTAAATGTTGGTAAAATATTTGTTAGATATCTTTCTGAAATATTCAAGAAATTCTCAATATTTCAGTGCTGTAGATATTGTTCATTATTTTAGACATATGTACTGCCTCCAGCACTTCATTTATGGGATTTCTGTGAGCCCCTTCAAGAGTGCCAATAACATGTAGTGTTATGACACAATCAATAGTCAAACTGTATTAAAATATATCCACGAACCATGGCACTTTTTATTTTTCGTTTCGAAGAAGAGTTCAGTAGTACCAAAACAGAGCTAATAGTACTTTGCGATACAAGTGCGGTAAAGCGAACTTTATACGCGCACTGTGAAATGAGACTCAATTCACAGTCCGCGTATGATGTTCGCTAGAACGCACTAGTATCGTATAATATTTTCGGTAACGAATGCAAGAGAAGTGCCACTCCGTGCCTGCCCATTGTGGCGCTACGAGCAGCGTGCGATAACTTCCAGAAATCGCACGCAAAAGTAAATCGCACGCAAAAGTAAATCGCACGCAAAAGTAAATCGCACGCGAAAGTAAATCGCACGCGAAAGTAAATCGCACGCGAAAGTAAATCGCACGCGAAAGTAAATCGCACGCAAAAGTAAATCGCACGCAAAAGTAAATCGCACGCAAAAGTAAATCACACGCGAAAGTAAATCGCACGCGAAAGTAAATCGCACGCAAAAGTAAATCGCACGCAAAAGTAAATCGCACGCAGAAACAAATCGCACGCAGAAACAAATCGCACGCAAAAGTAAATCGCACGCAAAAGTAAATCGCACGCGAAGGAGACGATCTGCGCATGCGTCGGGAATTTACAACGCTCGTGGTTGCAAGCGCCACCTACGCCACTCTCGGCAGGCACGGAAAGTAGCGCTTTTCATGAATAAATCTATACCGTTACATAAATCTATTCCGGGACTTTTTCCCTAATATTATGCACAGATAGAAAAAAAAACTTCCCCATCAATTTACATAGCGGCACCGACGATCAGAGCAACTATGTATCGTCGAGGCCGTTGAATATAGTATCCGATAAATACAACTTGCTTCGCCGCTGCCGGCAACGTTTCACCTGTTCGTGATTGAATAATTAGATGCAACATTGTCGAGTCTAAGATAAAAACTCGTTATACGAGTGAAAACGGTTGGTTGAAAAACGGTACGCAACTAAACACGCTAACTTTATTGGCGAAGAACTTCGTACTTGCATTTTTTTTCAAGGCTCTCGTTAGACATGCTTGGCCTAAGAACTCGCGCATCGTTACCGACTAGCGTACTTGGTTGTTATGTAAGTTTAAAAAAACATCCAAGCTGTTAACGACAGCGAGTCATTTCGATGACTAAAAAACAAAAAAAAAACTCTTTCATCCGATGAGACGTAATAGTGAGTAGTAAGCTTTGTTGTATTTAAGGTAGTCGAAGCGGGACAGTCGAAAGTCTTCGAGAGAATTTCGAAGATTTTCGATGGGTTATAAATCGGAACAAATCAAATATATGAGAGGTGCTGTAAAGATTGTTTTCGTGGAATAATAATTCCAATTTGTTATCAACGAATCGAAGATAAAAGTCATTATCCTACAAATTAACCGGCAACTTGACTATTTTCCTTCATACAAATGATTCGCTTATTTTATTAAACACGTATGAATTTTTTCAGATTTTTTGTAATCCTTGAAAATTGCGATAACAAAAAAATTCTTTAAAAATTCATGTGTATACAGAAAAATAAGCGAATCACTTTTACGGAAAAACATAGTTAAGTTGCCAGGTAATTTGATGAACAATTATTTTTATCGTTTTTTCGTCGTCGATAACGTCTTGGAATTATTATTACACAAAAACATAAAATTACATAAAAAAAAAAATTTCATATTTTTTTCCCGTCGAGAAATATTTGAATTTTTCCCTGAAACTCGCGTTTTGGCGAGACTGTACCGCTCTGACTACCTCAACCGATTGAATGCAAATATACCGTCAGATCGAAGCAAAAAAAAAAACGATAAGAATGCGTAACATAATTAGTTGATTAATATTGATCGTGCACGGAACGGAACTGTTTTTTTGCCGACCGTCACGTCGCAATATCGTTATCTTCCCAGTAAATAAGGAGACCCCTTAAACATGTGTCGAATGCCATTTAGCAAAACGACGTTTGTAGAAAAAATTTGTTGAGGCTAGAGTATGCGCGATAATTTATTGATAAATGCCAATGCACCGCTAGAAAAGGAAAGTTAAGTCACTACCACGATAGACAAGCGCAAACTGCTCCGTTTCGAGACGCGCTTCTCAATCTGGATGTAGGACAGCGAAGGGCGATTTTCGCTCGATGTTCTGAAAATCGATGTTCTTGAGGCCTTTTTTGCACTGTCAATGCGCAGGCGCAGTTGGTATTTATAAGATACTTATAAGCGGAGAAAATAATATTTTCAAAGTGTCTTGAAAACATTTCACAAGTATTTTTTAAAATGATGGTATAACGTTATGAATATTTCAAAAAAATACTTCATTAAACATACAAAAATATTTTCGTGCTATGTGGTTACTTGATTTCGCTAAGATAATAACGCGACATTTATTCACCGGCCATTTTCTCCTCGACCGTATATCTTGATATTGTCATCGTTAATTATTGACGAGTAATTTCTAATCTGGTTGCAACTGACGAGTGCCGACTCATCAAGCCGTGAGAGATACTGCGCTCATTGAAATTCTCCCGTCGCGACGATTCTCGGACTGTACTTCCGCGTGCGTAAATCAGCAACTTTTCGCATGGGTGACTTTACTTGGATGTGTGACCGCCTAGTATAATCGACAGCGATAGGTGCGTGGTTGGTGAGTGGCTCTGGCGGTCCCCAAAGTCAAGCCGTACGGCTCGCGGTCAGTACTTGGATGGGTGACCGCCCAGCCGCGCGGTCAGTACTTGGATGGGTGACCGCCCAGGCGCGCACCGGCTTGCGCGTCGAATCGCGGAGCGGGAGGCAAGTAAGGGGGTAAGTCGGCTGCGGACGCAATCCGGGGGGGGGGGGGGTGGGGTGTGTAAAAGGGGAAGGAACCCGTACAGGTGGAACACATAAAAAAAAAAAAAAAAATTGCTCCGAAAAATATTGAAAAATTATATTAAATGAATATATATATATATTTTTCCAACTCGTGTGATTAGAGCACTCGCCTTCGGCTCGTGCTGCAAACTCACACTCGTCAGAAAAAGTTTTTTCGCAATCCATTACATTTGTACGAATGACGCAGTATTGCTAAGACGAGTCGGTGATCCCGGACGTACTTCCGATAAGATTCGATAGAATTCACTCGTCTTACTTTCTACTTTCGACCCGGTTTCCTCCATTGCCGTTTTTTCTGTTCGATTGCAAAACATTTTGAGAAATCATCGCGTCGTATCTTCAACGACATCTCGAGTTCAATAAAACGCTAACGTGTGTGTTTACGAAAGCGATAGATCGTAACAAAAGGCTTGTTTTGTCCCCGATACATTGTTGTTTAGAAAATGAGTTCTTGACGTAGTCGCGTCTCGTCATAGTCGCAAAAAAAATTGTTGAGGGCGTCGAGTTGTTGTCGTGAAATTTGTCGAAAACGGCGTCACGTCGACTAAATTCTACATCTTGTGTTGCGACACTCAGAATGAGTTATGGGTTGAAGATAAGTACAACAGATTTGTGTATGTATCGCACATTGGAAAGTGCTTGATAAACTAAAAATAGAAGCCTTATATACGAATAAGCACCTGACTCACTTCGCCGATGTTGCCTGATCTGGTGGCCTGATTGCATTTCTACTCGGGCTACGGCTTTGACCAGTTCAAAGTAGCAAATAAAAATAGTCTTAAGAAATTTTCTATGACAATTGTAAATGCCAGATTATTTGCTAACTCGGCCCTGAACTGAAACAAAACAAGTTTTAGCGATCCGGCAAATGGGATGAATTTCATATCAGGATCCGGCGACATCCAAGATAACACATCTGGTGTGTTTTTTTATGTTATGAGTTGAAGATAAAATAGATTTGTGCATGCATCGCACATTGGAAAGTGCTTGATAAACAATTTATAAAAATGGAAGTCTTATATACGAATATGCGCCTGATTCACTTCGCCGATGTTGCCTGATCTGGTGGCCTGATTGCATTTCTACTCGGGCTACGGCTTTGACCAGTTCAAAGCAGCAAATAAAAAGTCTTAAGAAATGTTCTATGACAATTGTAAATGCCTGATCATTTCCTAACTCGGCCCTGAACTGAAACAAAACAAGTTTTAGCGATCCGGCAAATGGGATGAATTTCATATCAGGATCCGGCGATACCCAAGATAACACATCCGGTGTGCTTTACCGCAGCCGGCGATGACCCAGTTCAGTTGGAAATCCGGCAGATCTGATGTCTGCCTCAGTAGTTCCTGAACTGGTCCGCATCAGGTAATCCGGCAAGCCTGAACAGGTCGCCCAACTCGTGCCTGATGTGGCCCTGATGAAACATATTGCAGCCGGAAAATAGTTTTGATACTCGGGATAAGTTGGGTAGAGAAAGCAATCAGTTTCTGATCTGACCTTACTTCAGAAAGTAAGATCAGTTTTTACCTTATCCGTGGGGTTGAGTCGGATCCACCTAGACCTTTGATTCTGACGCACAGTACATTTCATCAATTTATCTATCCCGATGTTCTCTTCCTTCCAATGTTTTACAAATTAAGCCAGTCACGGTCTGATTATGGATTTCTTATCAAGCGATGCGATAGCCACTCGATACCAGGCACTTATGTGCGAAACAATCTCACCTTGAATATCAATCACGTTGATTACACTGTAGGCGATGTTGCGATTCCGAATAAAAAATTTACGATCAACCTGCAAAGCGAACAGAATCAAATGGTGCAGTTTCTATACAAGTAATCATACAACATACGTCCTTGCTATTGAATGCACGCGACGCACAGAGTTGCCAACGACATCAGAATCCTGCGCAGGCAATAATTTTCTTCTGGCGCGCGACCGAGGGTTCGCGTGATTTGCAAGTAATTTATCCTCTGTAACGCGGTAACTCGAGTGGGAGGGACCTTCCGAAGTGACCAGTACTTGTCGCGCATTCACTCGAACAGTACGCCAGCGTAAGCCGACGCTCTCGTGCCGAACATTTGCGATAGTTTTACGCGATCAAGCGGCGACGCGTTGAGCCCACTGGGCTTGAAGATTCTTGTCTTAATTCGCTCAGTACCGCATCGTGTGTGGCACCGAATCAAAATGGTTTTTTTCGCCACGGCGATTTTGTTAATGACGGTCGTCGCTCTGACGATTTTCCACTTTTTGACTCAGAACAGCAAAACGGGACGCTTCGTCAACAATGTTCCAGGACCAAAATCCTGGCCGATAATTGGCAATTCGTTGGATCTCTTAGTGTCTCCCGGTAAGACTCACCACTGGTTTGCCACTAATGAAACCTTTGTTGTCGTGAAAAATAATCATATATTTATAAAATTATATATTTAAAAAATAATTATAATTAATATTAAATATGGATTAATTCATTAATTAAATACGGTAAAATAAATATAAATAAATAAAATTGTTTCGTTATTATTGTGCCAAGATGATTTGAGGGACATTCGAAAATCGCTTTGACGGGGAAGCAATGAGCAAACATCCATCTTCGATATTTTCGTGATTTTAGAGAAACTGTTCAGTACGTTTAGAAAGTGGGCAAAAGACTACAATGCGACTTATAGATTCTGGGTAGGCCACTGGCCGAATATCAATCTTTGCCACCCGGATGACGCCGAGGTACTAATAATTAAAATATCATTATTAATTATTAAAGTAATTATTATTAATTATCGCCCGAAATTATCGTGTGTGTAATAATAATGATATTAATATTTCAGGTGCTCTTGAGTAGTCAAAAGAACATAACTAAAAGTATATTTTACCATTTCGCTGAACCATGGCTGAACGAAGGACTTTTGACGAGCACCGGTAAGTCATATCTACACGGAAAATAATGATTAGTTGGGAGCGATAATAGTTAGTTGGGACGATCATTTTTTTTCACCCGTTAGTTTTGCCAGCCGACTATTAGATCTCAGAACTCGTCATTTTTTTTTTACCCGATGTACTATAAACAGCCGGTATAAATTCAAGATCCTCGCGTTGCCAGCCGTTTAGCTCGAGTGAACAAAGCCGCTTCACTATCAGCAATTTTCAGGAAACAAGTGGCGGGTCCGCAGGAAGACTCTGACACCTGCTTTTCATTTCAACATTCTGCAGGAATTTGTCGGAGTGTTTGTCGAGAATACCGAGCGAATGGTGAATAGCTTGAAGAAGGAGGGAGGCGCGGTCATCAAAGACCTCGTTCCTTTGTTCGCGAAATACACGCTTAATGCTGTATGTGGTAAGATACAAAAAAAAAAGTAAACATATTAAACTCCAACTCCAACTCCAACTCCAACTCCAACTCCAACTCCAACTCCAACTCCAACTCCAACTCCGACTCCGACTCCAACTCCGACTCCGACTCCGACTCCAACTCCAACTCCAACTCCAACTCCAACTCCAACTCCAACTCCAACTCCAACTCCAACTCCAATTCCGGCTCCAACTCCAACTCCAACTCCAACTCCAACTCCAACTCCAACACCGACTCCGACTCCGACTCCGACTCCGACTCCGACTCCGACTCCGACTCCAACTCCAACTCCAACTCCAACTCCAACTCCAACTCCAACTCCAACTCCAACACCGACTCCAACTCCAACTCCAACTCCAACTCCAACTCCAACTCCAACTCCGACTCCGACTCCGACTCCGACTCCGACTTCACCTCCGACTCCGACACCGACTCCAACTCCAAATCCAACTCCGACTCCGACTCCGACTCCGACTCCGACTCCGACTCCGACTCCGACTCCGACTCCGACTCCGACTCCGACTCCGACTCCGACTCCGACTCCGACTCCGACTCCGACTCCGACTCCGACTCCAAATCCGACTCCGACTCCGACTCCGACTCCGACTCCGACTCCGACTCCGACTCCGACTCCGACTCCGACTCCGACTCCGACTCCAACTCCAACTCCAGAGAATGTTTGACGAAATCCCGCAACTCCGACACCCAACTCCGACTATAGAATGTTTGACGACATTTTTATCGAATTTTCCAGAGACCGCGATGGGAACGGAATTGAAGGACGATGACTCGATGCAAACCCAATACAGGTGGGCCGTCAAAATAATGGGCGATGTCGTATATTACAGGCACGTGGTTTTTTTCTAATACGCAAACGAAACAAACAAAACACTCAAATGAACAACAATTGAATGCGACGTACGAATTGTTTAATGTAAACAATAGAGCTATGAGGCCGTGGTTCGTGAGCGACTGGGTATTCTCATTCACCCCGAAGGGCCGGCAACAGGCGGAGGCATTGAAGATACTTCACGGGTTTACGACGAAGGTAAAGCGGCGTCTGCGATACAATTGTGCAAGACATAACGGTAACGTAAACTGCTGTTCGTATCCCACAGATAATCAAGGCGAGGAAGCAATATCACGAGGAGACTCGAGGAAATCATCTAAAAATGTTTTCATCGCAGAACGGAAAAATTGAAGAAACGAGCATTCCGGACTACGACGAACCGAGTAATGGCATTTCGTTAATTATTTGTCGTGAACTATAAATTGTGTCGTAACAAGGACGTCTTTATTTTCTGCGCAGTAAAGAAAAAGAGGCTCGCCATGCTGGATCTCCTGATCGCGGCGCAAAGGGAGTCCGGCGTTATCGACGATCTTGGCATCCGGGAAGAAGTCGACACATTTATATTCGAGGTACGAAATATTTAGAACATTTCTCGACGTCCAGAATTTTTTAGAAAATTGATTTTGAAAAATCATCAGAATTATGTGCACATATAAAAAATGAGGTTTTCAAACCGGAAGTGACTTATGTCCGGTATGACGTCAGTTTTCGTCAAAAATTAAGATTTTCTAACCGGAAGTGACGTATTTCCAGTGTGACGTCACTTCCGGTAGAAAAATGAGATTTTCAAACCGGAAGTGACGTATTTCCAGTGTGACGTCACTTCCGGTAGAAAAATGAGATTTTCAAACCGGAAGTGACGCATTTCCGGTATGACGTCACTTTCAGTCGAGAAATGAAATTTCCGGACCGGACGTGATGTATTTCCGGTAGGGAATGGAAACCACTTGCAACTTGAAAAGGGCTTTTCACAAGTTTATGCGTTTTGCCGCGTAGGGTCACGACACCACGGATATGGGATTGAGCTTCGCGTTGCTTCTAATTGCGGAGCACAAGGAAATACAGGTGAGCCTAAATTGGTGGATTGGCCATTCGTTAAAAAATTACAATAAAACGGGCAAGATAAAGAATTTATCGATATTCAACGACAGGATCGAGCGAGAGAGGAAATCGGCGCTATACTCAAAGAATCGGGTGGAAAACTGGGAATGAACGAATTAAACAAATTGCCTTACCTCGATCGTTGCATCAAGGAAGCGTTACGGCTGTTTCCGTCCGTGCCGACTATTTCACGAATAATCACCGACGACATGCCTCTGAGTACGTACAATTGTTCCTTTTTTGTTTATTTATTTACTTTATTTTATTTGAGTGACCAATATTTTTTTTATCAAATAATTCGTACACTGAGAAAAAAAATTGGTTGGATTAACCAAAAGTCGCGGCAGGCGTTCAAAGTTGTTATTTGTTTGGTACAAATAAAGCATTGTTTTGTTGAAGGATTATTCGCTTTAATTTATTCAAAATTTGTCGATTGAAAGAAAGATATTTGTTGTATCAACAAAATACAATTTTGACCGTATGTCACCGCGCTTTTCTTTAACCCAACCATTTCTTTTTCTCAGTGCAGAAACTTTGTATCACTTACGGAGAAAAAAATGATGTATCGGTTAAGCAGGTTTTTTTGTTTTCGAATAATGTTACTAAAGTTTGGATGATACTTTTAGAGAAATTTATGGTGCCTCGTGGAACAATCGCGAATCTGCACATTTTCGACGTTCATCGAAATCCGGATTTCTGGCCTCGACCTGACGTGTACGATCCCGATCGATTTTTGCCGGACCAAATTAAGGGTCGCCATCCCTTCTCTTATATCCCGTTCAGCGGTGGACCACGGAATTGCATTGGTAATGGAGGAAAAAAAATTGTTGGGACAACAAGAATTTTGTTACCGTCACTCATTTACCTGGTTAGCATAGGGACAACAAAATATTTTGCTGTGGCAGCAAGTATTTTGCTGTGGCGGCAAATGTTTTACTGTGGCAGCAAGTATTTTGCTGTGGCAGCAAATATTTTGCAGTGGCAGCAAATATTTTGCAGTGGCAACAAATATTTTGCAGTGACAGCAAATATTTTGCAGTGGCAGCAAATATTTTCTTGTGGCAGAAAATATTTTTGCTGCCACAACAATAAATTATCAAGAATCTACATTTTGTTAGAGAAACAGAACTATTTTTCTCCGTGCGTCACACCGTCACCCCGTCTCACGCCGTCACGCCGTCACGCTGTCACACTGCCATGCCGTCACTGTCATTGCATCAGCTGAGGGATGGGAAACTTGTTCTGAAAATTGTTTTCTCTTTGCAGGTCAAAAATTCGCTCAGCTTGAAATGAAAGTTTTTATTGGACTGCTGTTGCACAATTTTTACATTGAACCGGTATCGCTGGTGTCAAATGTGCGCATGGAAACAGATATGGTTCTCAAATCGTTAAATCCACTCGACGTCAAATTCATCCCGATTCGATAGTACACTTGTCGATAATTGAGGAGCAACCGACAAGAGTACGTCCCGAATGTGATTCGTTTAAACAAACAATGCAGAAGAATACAATAATTTATCATTGCCACTTCAGGCTAATGAAAATAAGTTGAGCTATTCACTAAATCTGACAGGGGAGTATTTTTTTTCTTGTAAAAAAATTGTACGCCGTTGAAGAAAAAAGAAAAACATACATGTTATACCGCGGTGTACCACGGTGTAGGGTAGCGTAATGTGAGCATTTTTTTTTCGAGATAAGTTAAGTGTATTTAGGCAGTATTAAATGGTATCTTGTAATTAATTTCCTACGAAAATATATTTTTTATATGATCCATCCGTAATTTAGTACAAAGTGAACACCCTTGTAGCTTCTCTTTATTCGTCAATTTGGCATTACTGTTATTTTTTTATATATATATAGAGTAAAATTGGAACCAGAATCGAAGCTGTGTTTTTAGTAGAAAAAAATAATGTTAACTTTTTTTTTTACGAAAAATGGACTTTCCCGTATCGGGAAAATTATGACTCCATCATTCGAAAGTTGATGAAAAATAAAAAAGTTAATTTTTTGAGTGACTAATATTTTCTGAGATATACTGATGTTTAAAAAAAAGTAAATCCTGAATGGTGAACTTTAAAAATCTAAAAAAAATCACAAAAGCACCTCCCAAGTATAGCCGGCTAAAGTAATTTGGCCGGCTAAGGCGGCTTAGCCGGTCAAACTGTAAGATCCATTAGCCGGATAAGATATTTTAGCCGGCTAGGCCGGCCTATCTGAACAGCCCTATTCCTGATACCAAAACTACTTATGTGCGAAACAATCTCACGCCGAATAGCAATCACCTTGACTACATTGTAGGTGATCTTGCGATTCCGAAGAGAAAAAGTTTCTGCCAACCTGCGAACAGAATCAGAAGGGTGTAGTTTTCATATACGCAATCGTACAAGATACGCTGGTCCGATTGAATACCCGCGACGCACCGAGTTGCCGGCGATATGAATGCTGACTGCGCAAGTAAACAATTTTTTTATAGCACGCGACCGAAAGTTCGCGTGATCTGCACGTAATTAACTCTCTTTAAAGCGCTATCTCGAGTGGGTGGAACATTCCGAAGTGACCAGTACTTGTCGTGCGTCCACTCAAACAGGACGCAGCGTTAGACGACGCTCTCGTGCCGAACATTTTCAAGAGTTTACCGCTATTGAGCAGCGACTCGTTGAGCCGGCTGGGCTTGAAGATTTTTTTTTTTATTCGCTCAGTACCGCATCGTGTGTAGCACCGAATAAAAATGGTTTTCTTCGCCACGGCGATTTTGTTAACGATGATCGTCGCTCTGACGGTTTTCCACTTTTTGACTCGCCACAGCAAATCGGGACGCCTCGTCGACAATCTTCCAGGACCAAAATGCTGGCCGATAATTGGCAATTCGTTGGATGTCTCGGTGTCTCCCGGTAAGAATCACCACTGGTTTGCCACTGTTGAAAAATGTATTTTTATGAAAAATGATAAATATTAATTACAAATTAATTAATTAATTGAGCAAAATAAATATATATATATAAATACATAAAATTGTTTCGTTATTATCGTGCCAAGATGATTGAAAAAAATCACACTCATGGGGAAGCATTGAGCAAACTTCCATTTTCGATATTTTTCGTGATTTTAGAGACCCAGTGGAGCAAGTTAAGAAATTGGGCAAAAGAGTACAAATCGGCTTACAGATTCTGGATATGCCACTGGCCAAACGTCAACCTTTGCGATCCCGATGACGCTGAGGTAGATTCGATCACCGTTCTTTGACTAATTATTACGAATTATTAACATTTATAATAATTAATTATCAAAGTAATTATGGCTTAAATTATCATACGTGTAACAATATTGATATTTTAGGTACTCTTGACCAGTCGAAAGAACATAACTAAAAGTATATTTTACGATTTCGTTAAACCGTGGCTGAACGAAGGACTTTTGACGAGCACCGGTAAATCATACGTACGCGGAAAATAATTATCAGTTGAGAACGACAATAGTTGGTTGAAAGGAACATTTTTTTTTTCACCATTTAGATTTCCCAGCTGACTATTGATCTGACAACTCGTCATTTTTTTCCCGATGTACTATTATAAATAGACGCGACAAATTCAAGATCCTCGAGTCACCAGTAATTTAGCTCGAGTCAGCAAACCCGCCTCATTGATTCCAATTTTCAGGAAACAAGTGGCGGGTACGCAGGAAGACTCTGACACCGGCTTTTCATTTTAACGTCCTGCACGAATTCGTCGGAGTGTTTGTCGAGAATACCGAGCGAATGGTGAATAGCTTAAAGGAAGAGGGGGACGTGGTCGTCAAAGACCTCGTACCTTTGTTCGCGAAATACACGCTTAATGCTATATGTGGTAAGATACAAAACTCCAACTCCAACTCCAATCTCAGCCTCAACTCCAGCCTCAACTCCAGCCTCAACTCCAGCCTCAACTCCAACCTCAACTCCAACCTCAACTCCAGCCTCAACTCCAGCCTCAACTCCAGCCTCAACTCCAGCCTCAACTCCAACCTCAACTCCAGCCTCAACTCCAGCCTCAACCTCCAGCCTCAACCTCCAACCTCAACCTCCAACCTCAACCTCCAACCTCAACCTCCAACCTCAACCTCCAACCTCAACCTCCAACCTCAACCTCCAACCTCAACCTCCAACCTCAACCTCCAACCTCAACCTCCAACCTCAACCTCCAACCTCAACCTCCAACCTCAACCTCCAACCTCAACCTCCAACCTCCAACCTCAACCTCCAACCTCAACCTCCAACCTCAACCTCCAACCTCAACCTCCAACCTCAACCTCCAACCTCAACATCCAACCTCAACCTCCAACCTCAACCTCAACTCCAACTCCAACCCCAACACCAACTCCAACTCCAACTCCAACTCTAACTCCAACTCCAACTCCAACTCCAACTCCAACCCCAACACCAACTCCAACTCCAACTCCAACTCCAACTCCAACTCCAACTCCAACTTCCACACCAACTCCAACTCCCACTCCCACTCCCACACCAACTCCAACTCCAACTATAAATAAAAGTATAGAATGATTGACGACGAACTTTGTATCGAATTATCCAGAGACCGCGATGGGTACGGAATTGAAGGACGATGACTCGGAGCAAACAAAATACAGGAGGTCCGTCAAAGTAATGGGCGATGTCGCGTATTACAGGCATGTTATTATGATTTTTTCTTTTTTGAAAAATGAAATGAATAACTAAATATAATAATGAATAACTATTCGATACGACCTACCGATGGTTTCATGTAAACAGAGCCGGGAGGCCATGGTTCGTGAACGACTGGGTATTCTCGTTGACCCCGAAGGGCCGGAAACAGGCGGAGGCGGTGAAGATACTTCACGACTTTACAACGGAGGTATCTGTGATTTAAGGACACAGCGGCGTCTGTGATTTAAGGACGATCATAACGGCAACATAAAGTACATTTTTGTATTCCACAGTTAATTGACACGCGAAAGAAATATCACGAGGAGACTCGAGGAAATAATCTCAAAATCGTTTCATCGCAGAACAGAAAAACTGAAGAAACGAACACTCCGGACGACGAAGCACCGAGTAATCTTGCGTGACTTCTTTGTCATCAATTTCTAATTGTGTGATAACAGGGATGTAATTTTTTCTGCACAGTAAAGAAAAAGAGGCTCGCCATGCTGGATCTCCTGATCGCCGCGCAGAAAGAGACCGCTGTTATCGACGATCTTGGTATCCGAGAAGAAGTCGACACATTCATATTCGAGGTAGGAATCGTTTGAAAACTGCACGACATCGAGAATTTTTCACAAAATTGATTTTTTTTTTTAAATCATCAAAGTTATGAACACACATACGAAAAAAAAATGAGGTTTTCAGACCGGAAGTGACGTATTTCCGGTATGACGTCACTTCCGGTTGAAAGTTGAAATTTTCAAACCAGAATATTTCCGTATTTCCGGTGTTACATAACTTTCGGTCGAAAGATGAAATATCCGGCCCGGAAATTACGTATTTCCGGTAGGGGATGAAAATCTCCCTATAAGTTGAAAAGGGTTTTTGACGAGTTTATCTGTGTTTGCTGCACAGGGTCACGACACCACGGGCATGGGTTTGAGTTTCGCCTTGCTTCTAATTGCGGAGCACAAGGAAATACAGGTAAGCATACGCTCGAAGATAAGCCATCTGTTCATAAATGACAATAAAGCAGGAAATATAAAGAATTTATCGATATTCAACGACAGGAATGCGCGAGAGCAGAAATCGGCGCGGTACTCAAAGAATCGGGTGGAAAATTGGGAATGAACGAATTAAACAAATTGACTTATCTCGATCGTTGCATCAAGGAAGCGTTAAGACTGTTCCCGTCCGTTCCGAGTATTTCACGGATAATCACGGACGAGATGCCTCTGAGTACGTATAATTTTTTTTTAATAGTGCACGGAGAAAAAAAAATGTTTGAGCCGGTTAAGCACAATTTTTTTCGTTCGAGTTGGTTACCTTATTGAACCGATAGTTAATTTTTTGTCGACGTATAATATTACAAGGTGGAACGAAATTTTTAGAGAACTTTATTGTGCCTCGTGGAACAATCGCGAATCTGCACATTTTCGACGTTCATCGGAATCCGGAATTCTGGCCTCGACCTGACGTGTTCGATCCCGATCGATTCTTGCCGGACCGACTGGAGGGTCGCCATCCCTTCTCTTATATTCCCTTCAGCGGTGGACCGCGGAATTGCATTGGTAATGCCACACCGTCACACTGTCAGTGTTAAGCGTTTTCAACTGTCACACTTTCGTTTTTACTGTTACGAGCGCTTTAAAACGCTTAAAACGCTTCAAAACGCTTTAAAACGCCTTAAAACGCCTTAAAACGCCTTAAAACGCTTTAAAACGCTTTAAAACGCTTTAAAACGCTTTAAAACGCCTTAAAACGCTTTAAAACGCTTTAAAACGCTTTAAAACGCTTTAAAACGCTTTAAAACGCTTTAAAACGCTTTAAAACGCTTTAAAACGCTTTAAAACGGCTTAAAACGCTTTGAAACGCTCAAACGCTTCAAAACGCCTTAAAACGCTTCAAAACGCCTTAAAACGCTTTAAAACGCCTTAAAACGCTTTAAAACGCTTTAAAACGCCTTAAAACGCTTTAAAACGCTTAAAACGCCTTAAAATGGCTTAAAACGCTTTAAAACGCCTCAAAACGCCGTAAGATGACAGTTCACCCTTGTCACGCTGTCACACGGTCGCTGTCATTGCATCAGCTGATGGCTGAGAAACTTGTTCTGAAAATTGTTTTCTCTTTGCAGGTCAAAAGTTCGCTCAGCTCGAAATGAAAGTTTTCATTGGTCTGGTGTTGCACAATTTTTACGTTGAACCCGTAACACGGGTGTCAAATGTTCGCATGGAAACAGACATGGTTCTCAAATCCTTAAATCCACTCAACGTCAAATTCATCCCGATTCGATAGTAAACCAAACTTAGTTATTTATTATTCAAACTAAATGTAGTTATTTACGAATACCCTTTGTCTTCTGTGTTCTTTTCATTTATGTAATGTCTCTCCCTCAATACACAGCTCTAAGAAACAATATACATAGGTTAAAAAGCGGAGCGAACTGGTCGGTCTATTTCCCAGACCAGGCTCAAAGAAATCCATTCGCCTACCCAAAGAAAGCACTCCGGATAAAACAGACCGAGCGAGCCTCGCGCCGCGCAGTGCTGCCTCCTCCGACCCGCGGCCGAATCGAGAACCACCGATAGCTCCCTCGCCCCTCCCGCCCGCGCACATAAGAGAACCAAAGTAAAAATAATAATAAGAAAAAGCGCCCGCACAGGGACAGAAAACATCGCGAGACAGGCGCGGAGTGCGGCGTTCGCTGAGCGGAGAGAGCATCGTCGAAAAAAAAGTACGGCAGAGAGGAGACCAGTGTCGATTTCGTAAATGGCGGTGGCGCAAGTATGACTGTCCGTAACTGCGATCGTCGGCCGTGCAGTGGCTCATCGTCGCGCTCGGGGACGTCGCGCCGTTCGCTGCCAGTCGGGATTTACGGCTGGCCCGTAAACAGCCGCCCCGCGGACGAGTGACTCTCGCGCGTCCGAGAAGCGACGAAGAGTTTCGGGAAGGCGAAGGAATCGTCGGGCGTGAGAAAACTCGGGCGCGGTTGGAACAGTCGTCGTTCGTCGCATCTCGGCCCAATATCTCGCTCGCGGGTCATACGCGGAGAGCAGAACAGCGTGCTCGCGAGCGCGCGTGGCAAGTGTGTGGGTGCGCAGTAGCGCGTGCGCGTGTGCGTCGCCCGAGAGTTTTTGTGACGCGCGAGCCACGGAATAAGTGACGAGAGGCAAATTGCGGAGCGCCAGAGAGCGCTCGAGTGTGTTTTTCGCGGTGGTTCTGCGCAGGCTCAGGCGCAGGTTTTTTTTTTTTCACCTGAGGAGCGGCGAGGTGAGTTATTGTGGTTCGAGGCGTTTGGGTTTTTAAGTTGGGACGTTGAGCGGAGGTTTGCGTCGGAGCGCGATGGGTTTTCCACGAGGCGGCGTAGTAGAGAGTTTTGAGCGGGGCGGGAGAGAGAGAGAGCGTGAAAGAGGCTTTGTTTTCGTCACGGTCGTGCGAACCCTCCGATGTGTGGAAATTTTTCGAACATCTGGCCAATGGCAGCGGGCTGAGAGGGGGATTGGGAAACATCGGCGTCGGAGATTTCTAAACGGGGGAGAAAGAGTGACCTTTCCCGGAGAAAAAGAGAGGAGGCAAATTTCTGTGACAAATTCAGTCAGAAATATTTTCACCGTAGGGAGATTCGAGAATTTTTGAGAGATAGGAAAAAGAATTTTATTTTCTGCTTTCTCATAGACGAAGCTCTGCTTTTTTGTTATCTTGGGCGAGGAAGCGAGCACGTTAATTTTAAGGCCGAGTCTTACGCGACCGAATAATCGGGCAGTTCGACGAAGTTAGGTTAGACAGTTTTCTGCGTAACTTATCTTCGGTATTGTTTCGCCTAAACATAGATTGTTTCATTGTTTTAATAGATAAATGTAAAAAAAAATCTTTCAGTTATAATGAACTAGTTGAGCTCGTACATCGGAATTCTCGAAATCTACAATTGTAAGAAACATTGGTTCGTGCATTGTCCGAACATAGAAAAATGCCAAAAAATTTGGACTCTTCTTATTTTCTCCCTAATAAAAAAAAAATATCTTTTTTAAATTAATCTACTACTGCAATTAAATACATATTTATTTGTATGAAGTAAATAATAGTAACAGTGAATTGATTGACAATATGAGAGATGAAACATTTGTTTGGTACTTAGCATGACGTTACGTAGATCGTCGTGAAAACAAATATGTTATTAATTTGCCATCCTTCAGTCATCAAATAAATATTCATATTTATTAAATAACATCGACCAAACATTGGTAGTGGAAAAAAGTTGTATAACAAAAATGTCACACTTGCAACATAAGATTCCGGTTGGATTCCGTTTACCGACGTAAATGTCGAAACGGCTGAATTTCGAGGTCAACCCCTTGGCTCTGCTGGGTTTTCTCCTTGAAATTTCCACTATTACAGTATATCGAAAGGAAAGGGACAGCGACGATAGAGACAGAGTCGGGAGACCGGGTAGATAGGAATGCTGAGCTCGCCGTCTCGCTCGCTCTATCGCGATCCAGCGATTGGACAGCGAGATTTACCGCACTGTTGTCGCTGAGTTGCCTGGTTGGGCGACCTAAGTAATAATCACAATAACCACAATAATAAAACTTTGCCAATACATGTTACAATTCGCCGACGATACAGCTCTAATTTTCCACGAAAACAATTACAAACAACTATTTTTATTGTACTAAGTTTATTATAAAGTCAGAAAACACCATAGATAAAGTAACAACACGGTTTCTGGCGACTAAAGCCAAATCCTCGGAAATCGCAACCACTCACATCCAACACTAAAGTAACGCCACAATCGCCCGAAATCTATTCGTTTAATGTTGAAATATCGCAACTACCACACGCAAACTACTTAGGTACAAGTATCGATCACAAGCTTTATTTCAATCATCACTTACAACAACGCAATAACGAAACCACCTATAAAGCCTCAGACTTCAGAAAGATCATCTTCAATCGCCGCGATGTACATGCAAAACACTTAACATAAATGTGCAAATCTATGGGCCGAGCAATTTTGGAATATGGTCATGAAACTTTCGGCAATTGCAAAGAATCAGCAATTAATGAAGATAAAATGGCAGAAACTTGCTTCTCAAACGCATCCGTTATCCTGGAAATCCGCTTCACAGCGGCCGAAACACTCTTCTATACGAAACTACATGGCATTGCATCCATAAGAATGAGAACCAAGGAAGTTAGACAAATATTCGCTGCCATGCAAATAGAAAACATGAAACCGTTATGTGTACAATCTGCTCAAACATAATACGCAACGTCAAAGACCCAACACATACAACATACCAGAAACTCTGAGTAATGAACAACGAAGAAGTTAACTGAATATCCATATTTTAACTACTCATCGACCCTATGTACGAAATTTTGATGAATTGTGTAATATTTGCGAAATATGCTAAAAACATAACACGCAAAGTTAAACACCCATCACATACAACATACCAGAAAGTCTAAGTAATGAACAACGAAGAAGTTAACTGAATATCCATATTTTAACTACGCATCCACCCTATGTACAAAATGTTGATGAATTATGTAATATTTGCGAAATATGCTCAAAACATAACACGCAAAGTTAAACACCCATCACATACAACATACCAGAAACTCTAAGTAATGAACAACGAAGAAGTTAACTAACTGACCATATTTTAACTACCCATCATATTGACAATAAATCCACTACTAACAATACAATAGAATAGACTATTTATTATGCATATGCAGGAATACAATGATTCATAATGCAGGGCCATCCGCAATACAACTGATGAAAGTAAAGATAAAAATATTACAAAGTAAATCAAAACAAAAACACAAAGTTTGTTAGGAAATACGCCTTAAAGAAAGTAAGGAATTCGTAATCAGCTAGTCAACAGCGAAGACCTAAGTTTAAAGCACTTTTACAGATAATAAAAGAGGATCTTAATGTCGCCCTCATCATTTCGGTCCAATAGATCTGTGAGATTCTCTTCAGAACTGAGCCTGTTGTTACGTCTATTCTAATAATAATAACAACAACGATAATAATAAGAATAATAACAACTCAGAGGAAGCACAAAGGGGGAAAAAAGAATAAAAAAAACAACGAGATGGAACCGTCAGAAAACGGAATGAAAAAGAACGTCGGAATGAAGCGGAGTAAGCAATAAAGAAGGAAAAATGGAGAGACGTTGATGTCTTAATGGGGATTGGTTGTACGTGACCGACGCAAGCGAGTCCGGCAGGCAGCACGAGTGAAGGGCCCGCTTGGCAATTCTTTATTTCTATTTCGCCCCGGTCGAGGCTGCCGCTACGCGTTCGCCCGTCCGACGGAGTCTCAGTTCTCTACCTGACGATTAGGGACAATTTCTAATGGGATATGCCATTACGTTACGGACAAACGAACGCGACAGCGCGATGCAAGCGGCAGCGGCGAAGCGATCGGGCAACCAGAAGGGCGTACAGTGTTTATAGTCGCGTCGAAATCTCATCGGGGCAAACTTAAATTTAGCACTGCACGCCGTGCAACGAACGGCCAGTCGGCCCGATTCTTGGAATCCCGAGCGGCAAGAAACGCGCGTCTCGATACAACATCATTATCGTCGCGATTTATTGATCTTGATATATATTTTTATATATATATATATATATATATATATTTTTTCTATTTATAAAGATTTTTTATCGGGTCTTCCGGACGGAGGTCGAGAGGGGGTCAATTCGGTGATAAACCGGTGAGGACAGTTGAAGAGACGATAAAAAAAAATTATTTTTAAATTAAAAATTTGAGATTGAGTAATTTTTTAATTAAGGATTTTAGATCTGCCGATTTTAGAATTAACGACTTTTAACTTGACAATTTTTAAATTAAGAATGTTTACGTTTTTAAATGGAGAAATAAAAAATGAACGAAGAGTCCAAAGTTCGTTGAAAAGCGGAATGGGAAAGTTCGCGCAGACGGTTTGCGATAAAGCTCGAGATAGTTTGTTGAGTCTGAGTCTGGTGTCCCAAGGGGGGTTACGAGTAATGAGAACGCGACTCATCGTCGCCCTCCGGGCGTTCGAACTGCGAGACAAACGCGACAACAATGGAAAACCTATACAAGCAGAAGTTATCGGAAGTTACTTTCTCGGCAATCGCAAATTTACGACTTTATTTTGGTAACGAATGCTTCTCGAAAATTTGAAGATTCTCAAATTTTTCAGCATAATGGAACTAAAATAACAAATAATATAAATAATATTAAATGAACAATTTTTATATATCATTTAATATAATCATATAATTATATATTTTTAATGTAAATAATTTTTTAATACAAAATCTATAGACAAAATAATAAAATTGTTTTTTTTTATTTCCACAACAATAATCGACTCGTCTCGCAAGTCTGACTTATATTGCTGCCTGATTTTCAGCATAATGGAACTAAAGTAATAAATCATATAAATAATATTAAATAATAAATGTAATAAACAATTTTTATATATAATTTAATATAATCATATAATTAGATATTTTTTATATGAATAATTTTTTTTATATAGAATCTACAGACAAAATAATAAAATTGTTAATTTTTTTTTTTATTTCCACAACAATAATCGACACGTCTTGCAAGGCTGACGGGGAAATTTTGTATCGTTGCAGTGCGGCCGACGGAGAAAGGATCGACATCCGGTGAGGGACGTGAATCGATCGAGTGCGAGTCGAGGATAAGATCCGGCGTTAAGAGCGGTCACGATGCAGGCTGAATTGATGTATCGCAAGCCAACGACGATGATGATGACGTCGTCGCAAAGTGTCTCGACGTCGCAACAACAACAGCTGCCGATCGGAGGTCACCGTGTCAAGCGCGAGCCTCGGGATTCACGTGAAACTATACATTCGGGACACTTCATGGTTTCGGACTTCGAGGCGGAGGCGCAGGACGACGAGGACGAGCTCGCCGTGCCCGTGCCCGAGGAGGAAGCCGCCAGACTGGCGATTATCGCACCGGTCGGATTTTCCCTCGAGAAATTCGTCTCGAACTCGTCGAACGACAAAAGCTCCCAACAGCTCAGCATCGAGACGTCCCTCAATAAACTTTTCCAGTGCATGTCGCTGGCCTACAGGTGAGATATATGTTAGATTGTTGAATTTTATTTTATTTTACTTTATTTTATTTTATTTTATTTTATTTTATTTTATTTTATTTTATTTTATTTTATTTTATTTATTGGGGAAGAAATGGTCGAGAAATTGGCGGCTAGGAATGGAAAGTTGTTACGGGGCGGATACTTTTTGCGAATTTCCGGAGGCTCGAAACCGAATGCCTTTGTTTAAACACTGTTTAAGCGATATTTGGTAACGATTTTTTACCGACAATATTGTTCCTTTGCCTAAATAACAATATTGACCAAAATTAGTGTCAATCGGTTCGTTGTTGACAATTTATTGTTTAAACAATATTTGGTAACGATTTTCTGCCGTCAATATTGTTCCTTTGTCTAAATAACAATATTGATCAATTTTGGTGTCAATCGGTTGATATTTGACAATTTATTGTTTAAACAATATTTATGAACAATTTTTTCCGACAATATTGTTCCTCTACCTAAATAACAATATTGATCAATTTTGGTGTTGATCGGTTCATATTTGACAATTTATTGTTTAAACAATATTTATTAACAATTTTTTTCCGACAATATTGTTCCTCTACCTAAATAACAATATTGATCAATTTTGGTGTCAATCGGTTTACATTTGACAACAATATTGCACAATTGATTGTTTAAACAATGCTTAGCAACAATTCCTTCCCAACACTATTGTTTCTTTATTTATATAATAACAATATTATATAAATAAACACGTGCCGGAAATCGCCCGGCGAATCGCTGTCTAACGGAATCTTCGGAGTTATATTGCTTCCTCATAGAGAAAACTTTATTTACAGAGAAAGCTTCACTTTCGCCTAAATGTTCATTCGTGAGACGGAAAATGTTTTTTTTCACGTTTTTCCTCCGACGCGATTGGCCAATCGCTGTGCGACGGTCGACGATAATTCTGGCGTTCCGCGATTGGCTCGATTTATCGGGCTATCGTCTTCTTCCTACGGAGTCCCGTAACGGCTTCTTCTCGCACGACGACGGCGACGAATTTAATCAGGAATCGACGGCGAACCACGTGTTGCTCTTCGAGCGCACGAATGCGCGAGACGACGTCGTTCCCGCCCGTGACGGCCCACGATTCATTGCGTAACGATATCGCGACGATCGTTGCGGGACTTTGGATGGGTTCTCGAGTCGATGAACATCGGCGAGGGGCGGCGACGGGGAACGATTGGACGAGCTTGTTTTAACACACCGCGAGGCAACGCCATGTGCGACTTGTCTCCGTCGTATCGATTGCCCGTCCACCTCGTTCAACGGCTTAATGAGGCGGCAGTAAAAAAAAAACAACAAGTGTGCAGGTCTACGATAAATATAGATGGGAGATTTAAAACCGAGACACCGAATGTATTGGGCTTTGGAACACAATAGACTCGTCTCGAGATATTAAAAAACAAGTAACTTAATAATGGTATATTAATTTTTTTAATAAGAAAATTAATTTAATAAGTAATCAATTTTTTTTATATTAGTTTCACTGGAAAGATGCTAAATCTTATTCCATGGTTTTTCAAGCATTTTTTGTATGATTAAAATGTTTTTTTTTATCCATAATATAATACGTTATGAAAGCGTGGTAAAAATAGGCTAAGCTCGATGGTACATTCTCAATTGTGTCGAGTAATTAAAAAAAATTGATAATAATATTTTCATTTTATAATTAAAATAATCAAATTAATGAAGATTTTTTTTCGAACAATTTAACTCGAAAGACATCAAATCTTATTTCACAATATTTCGAGCATTTCTGAAAAGGATTAAAAAATATATTTTATACATTTTTTTATCAATAATACAATACGTTATTAAACTAATAAAAAAAAATATATATATATTAATTTTCGATACCAAAATTGATTCAATTAATAATAAATACAACTCGAAAAATATCAAATCTAATTTCAGGGTGCATTGAGAATTTTTTTTATATGATAAAAAAAAAGAATCCCAAGTTTTTTGTTATCGATAATACAACACATTATCAAACCGTGACGAAAATAGGCGAAGCCCGATTGTGCATTCTCCGTTGAAGTTCCCTCGTTTCGTCGTTACAAAAACATTGGCGACGAGCCGACTCGGCGGCTCGGTTCGTTCGGCACGATTGAATTAATTGAATGAGACCGTACGTAAGTACGTCGTGAGCGTGTTGAACACGATCGACAACGCGAGCGGAGCACGCAATTAAATGCAGCCTCGCAAGCTCCTCCGGCCACGATTCTCGACCACTCGGAGCTTTTCACGTCCGAACAACGATTATCCATCAATTAATTGCCACTGGAATCTCCACCAATCAATTGCCCCGTCGAGCCGCGCTCGGTCGGTAACGAAAACCGTAATTTTTTTTCCGCGCTTTATTATTTATCTATCAACAATTTTTTTTACTACAATTTGTACATTCTGAAATTCTGAAATTAGAAGCTCGGCCGGTAACAAACACTGTAGCTTTTTTTCTCGAGGCACCGATTTTTTATCGGCGATGAGAAATTCGTGACCCGAAATCGGCAGCCTTGAAAAAAAATTACAGTTTTCGATACCGACCGCGGTATTTAATTTTGCTTTAACTGTCCAAGAGGATTATTATTATTATTATTATTATTATTATTAATTTTCTAGCGGGTCGGACGATCAAGGGCGACGGTTCGGTTATCGCCGATCGAAATCGAGAGGCGGGAGCTTCCTGTTTGTCTGTCGTTTTCCTCCACAGGCGTTATCTCGACGCTTCTTCGTTATCGATGTAATAATAAACGAGGTTGCGCCGTCGTGCGTAATACGATAATTCTCTTTCGACTGGAGCGATCGAACGTCGCTCAATGGACAAAACGTCGCGACCCCCTCGGGCATTCGGGTTGGAGGAGCTCGAACGATAAAACTTTACGAGAAGACATCGTGGAATAAGATTATCGTAGATTAGGGCTGTACAGATAAATATATTGCAGGTAACATTAGAAAAAAAAAGAAATAAAAATTCGCCAAAAAATTCCAACACTGTCTCAGCTTAGCCGGCAATTATAACTTGGCCGGCTAAAACGGATTAGCCGGCTAAAATAGTTTAGCCGGCCAAACTATAAAATCCATTAGCCGGACAAGATATTTTAGCCGGCCAAGCCGACCTATCTGTACAGCCCTATCGTAGATTCGAGTTGCAAACTTAATTTTCATCGCCGATTAATTGAGACTAAAAAAAGGGACCTTCGCGATCGAACCGCGCTCGGTCGGTAATAAAAACTGCAATCTACTTTTTTACGGTTACCGGCAAGTTCGATTAGAATTTTTGTCACCGACCGCGCTACTTTTTTTATATCGTAAAAGAAATTGATTACAGTTTTTGTTACCGACAGCCGTAAATTTTCATGTAAAAAAAAAAATCTTTGGTTCAAACTTTTAACTGTCGTTTGTTAAAACCGAAGGTGACGAGTGACTTTACCGACGGTGACTTCTCGAGCACCTCGTCTCTCGCCGACGTCGCGATAATCGCGGTTAATCTTTATCTGCCGGCAGTGCAGCGTGAATTTCTAGGAAACACTTCGTCGCCCTCTTGACTCGATGATTTATAAATAGTGAACGACGGACGAGAAGTGCGAAAAGAAAAACGTGCGAAGGCATGCACTTATTTCGAAGCAAATATTATCGTCTTACAAAGTTATGCAATACATTGTCGACTCAGCACAATTAAAAAAGAAAAATTCATTTTTTATTATTTTTATTATTACTATTTTTTGAATGCTGTAAGCGATTCAATCGTAATGCTTCATCGTGTCTCACGCATCTTTCCGGCGGGCAATTGCAAACACGCGAGAAACTATCGAGGCTCTTCGCGACTCTTTACAACCCGTTCACAGTTATCAGCCGCAGCGCGAAAAAATAACGACTTATCTGATAAGCGTTTTCTTCTCGGTTCGTTATCGCGTCGGAGATCTCGGCTTCGTGCTTGACGAATATTTCGAAACGAGCCTCTTCGATTCGATTAGATGGTTAAAAAAAACATTGTAATTATAATTATTGTGATAATAATAATGATTTATTAATCGTTGTTATGATAATTATGATAACAATGAATATTATCATTATTTGGGATTGAAAATTGTTATAGTTTTCGAACAAAATGTACCGCGAGAACGACTCGCCATCGCGATAAAATTTGATCATTAGAAGAATTACAGGAATTATTATTATTTATTTTTTTAAGGAGAAAAATCCATCGAGAACACAGGACGAATCGAATCGCGGGAAATATGTATATTTATAAAACAATAATAATAATAATTTGTTAATAATTATCATGATGATGATAATAATGTATTAATGATTATTGTGATAATAATAATAATAATAATTATTATTATTATTATTAGTTATTATAAAAAATTAGTTTCATTTCGAGAACGACTTAGCATCGCGACAAAATTTACCAATTAAAAGAATTGCAGGAATCATTAATATCGCGATTATTATTATTTTTCGAAAAAAAAAACGAAGAAAAATCTATGGAGAAAAACGCGAGTCTCAGACTCGCGGGAGGCGAAGAGAGCGACGAGTTCAAGGATGGATTCAACAAAAAGTACGGAAAACATGTAAACGTGACTTCCGGCCTTCGCGAGTTTGCCTCGCTCGAATTGTCGCGATAAGAAAGATAGGGGAGGTCCAGAGACGACACCAATGGAGATCGAACGAAAGAATTTATGCTCCGTTCGTGGATAACGGGAATGCGATGGAAAATCACTGTGCGCTCGTGAAAAACTTTTCCGTATCGTGTGCACCGCGATTACGGGCGAACGGGGCGATTTGTCCCGGCGTTATCGCAAACTATAATTATGTGTACACGGATTGAGTCATCCGTCGCTTCTGAAGACTTCTTCTCCTCGATAAGGAACGGTAACGGACCGAGCATTGTCGCACTCGGGGCCAAATAAATTATAATTTGTTATTTCAATTATCATAATTTTCTTAACCGTCATTTTTCATACAAATTATTATTACTTTTTTAAACTATTATTTGTCATTCCAGTTATTGTCATTTTTAAATTATTACTTTCATTTCAATTATTATTTTTTAACTATCATTTTTAATTTCAATTATTATCATTTCTTTCATTATTATTTTTCAATTTTTTTATTGGAAATTTTGATTAAAATTAATAAATGATTTACAATAAACAATTATATACAATTCCTGATCGAAAGTTTAACTCGTGGAGAAAAAAATTAAAAGCCTTATTGTACGGACTTGTGGTTTTATATTATAGAAATGTTTTCTGATTTTTTTTTTTATGGATCGGGATAAATGATAATATAAGTTTGAATTATGTAAATCAGTAGAGATATGACACATGGAAATGGTGAATTTGTTCCAGACAGAAGCTGACGTCGCCAAAGTGGAACCGCTTCAAGGGGATCAGACTGAGATGGAAGGACAAGATAAGGCTGAACAACGTGATATGGCGATGCTGGCACATGCAGTGTGAGAGCCAATCTCAATATTCCTTTCTCCCTACAAATCCACGGTCAAACCATTTCCGAACGCCCATAAAACAAACAAACATCTCAGTCAATTTTTCTTTTTTTGAAATCTTTTAAAATCTTGCGTTTCAATAATTTTTGCAATTTATTAAAAGCAGTTTGAAATGATTGTTAAAGAAATCGATAAAAATTCGCGAAATGATTATTAAAGAAATCTAGAAAAATTCGCGCAATAAGAACGATCGATAAAAATCAAAAAATTTCAAGCCGAATCTCGGAATATAATTTTTGAAATTTTAAAGTCTAAATAAATGCGCTTGAGGAGCAAGAAACTAAAAGGCTCTTATCACTCTCTTATCAATACCGTTTCGCTCCCTTGCCGACGCTCCTCCTCGGTAACTATAATTATAATTCATTACATAAAGCTCTAATCGGGAGCTATAATTGTCCTCAAAATAACAATAATTTCATCATAAAAAAAAAAAAAAAAAATTTCGAACCAGAAAAACGAAGAGAATCGCCGAACGGTGCGGTGAAATTAGCTGGGACTCCTTTATTATACACTCCGCAGATAACATTGATGTATTTGCAAACACCGACGACGTTCACGCGACGTGCACGTGAGCACTTTTTTTTTTTAATCCCCACCGACTTTCGTTTTATCGGCGCGATAATTCTTTCCTCGCAAGAAAAGCAGCTCGCACGATGTTGTGTGAGACCGTCGATGTCCGCGAATCCTCGCTCACGAACACAACGACGCTCGAGACGACCGACAGACGAAGCCCAAAGTAGAACTTACGATAGTAACGACGATATCAACACATCTCAGTCCTCGCCCAAGAGTCCGCACGAAACGATCGCATTTGCAAAATCGACTCCGAGAATTACAATCTTTTTTCTTTTATTTACAATTTTTTTTTATCGCGAAAATTAATCATTTTATTATTATAGATAATTAATAATTTAATTTTTTTAATAATTATTGCTTCCTCGTAGAGGAAGCATTTTTTCGTTCAATTATCGTTTTATTTTCGTGAAATGCGTCGGGCGTAAAAACGGATAATTTTCCGTTGGCATTAGACAAGGTTTTTTTTTTGCTGTAAATAAAAATACTTTTTTTTCTTATTGATGTTTTAAATTAATGGTCGAGAGCAGTCGATGTAAAAAAAGAGGGTTTCGGCTCTGCTTTTATAGAAAAATTAATTCGATATTTAAAATAAATTGATTGGAGAAAGAATATTGATCAACTTTTTTTGTGAGCAAACGAGCTGCTTTGGAGTATTTTTTGTCGGTTTAAAATTTTTTGGAAGGGACAATAGTGTAGTTCGAACAAAATTTCGGGATTCCTTCGAAAGATGCGTCGTCGGAAAGTCGGAATTGGAACGCACTCGAGGCAGTTATTATTAGGCGCTAGTTTGAAGCTTGTCGCGTTGGACTTTGACGTTGTGACCGGAAGGTAGTACGCGGCTCGATCGTGCGATCGCTGACTGGAATTTTTGTTTCACTGTTCCCGTCGCGGGTGAGGTGTTAATTTTTTTTTTCTTCGAGCAGAAAATAAATATTTAAAAAATCGAGGGATTTTTAAAATAAAAAAATTGTTTTTCCTTCCAGTCATCTTGAAGCAGAATACCCTTGTGTGCCAGTTCGCTTCGCCGCTCGACGTGGACACTCACAACAAGCCAGAGGTGAGTTATTTATTTTTAATTATATTTTTTAAAAATTAGTATTAAAAAAAGGATAAATGTATTTTAAAAAAATGGAATTCCTTCAAGAATGTTTTATAAATGGACTTGGGAATTTTTTCACACAATCGGAAGACTATTACCGATTATGAGTAACGATCAGCAAATTTTTGAACCGATTTTTTTTTTCGCCGAAAAACAAATAAAATGATTTTCATTAGACGACGCAATTTTTGTTTTTTATTTTTATTTATTTTTGTTGTTTTTGCAGGCGGTGGTCCTGGAGGGCAAATACTGGAAGCGAAAGCTCGCCGCGGTCACAGCCGAGTACAAGAAATGGCGAATGTTCTACAGAAACAAAATCCTTGGATGGACGAACAAGGATGGAACGGATATGGTAAAAAAAAATTAATTTGTGAGGAAACAAAAAAAAACATTCGTTCAACAAAATCATTGATATTTTACATACATTTTTTTCGATAGCTCGAATCGATGGACATGCTGGACTGGGGCAACGGAATGGGCTCATCGGGTGGTTTCTGCATCGGTCTGGGAAACTCGTACGGTGGTTCGAGTGGTCTTCCCGGTTCGGAGAGCGTTCACAGCATGATGGTAGATGAGGATTACATGGAACTGATGACTGACACGCTGTTCTCGACGATAAGCTCCAATCAGCCTCTATACTTTCCCGATCCCCGTGAAATTGGTAACCTTTTAATGTCTCGATGAATACCAAAAAAATAATAATTTTATTATAATAAAAAATAGGAAGTACACACTTTTTAAAATCAATTTTCTTTTTAATCCACTTCTTCTTTAAATCGATTACCTTTTTAATCAATACTCTTATAAATCAATTTTTTTAATCGACGCTCTTTTTAATTCTCTTTTTAAATCAATTTTCTTAATCGATTTTTTTGTGTTAAACAGCGAGAGGCGCGAGTCTCGCGGATTTTATTCAGCCGAGTCTGGGCCCGCTGCAGCCGAACCTGGACGACTTCATGGACACCCTCGAGCCCCTCCAGGAGTTCCTGAACTCGAAGTTGCCGTCGGTGCCCGAGGAGGAGGACATGTTCAGATCTGGTGGACTGAACAGCAGCAACTACTCGGATCTCGAGCTGATGCAGTCGATTAATCAGCACCATCAGCAGCAGCAGGTCAGCCAGATGAGCCCGGGCGCGGTTGCCGGTCAGCAGGGAAATCAGTCCGACCAGCAAAATCCCCGGGACGAACAGACTCGGCAGAGTCAACAACAATCCTCCGATCTGCTTAATCTCCAATACACGGCGAAAATTTATGCCCAAACTCAGGGAGAACCCTCGGGCGCCTACAGAAGCAATGTGTGAGTAAAAAAGAAAAGTTGAAAATTGAAATTTTCACATCGCTTCCTCGTAAAAGCTTAGAATCAAAATTTTCATATCGCTTCCTCGTAAACGTTTAAAACAGAAATTTTCATATCGCTCCCTCGTTAAGGTGGGAAATGGAAATTTTCATATCGCATCGTCATAAAAGTTGAAAGCTGAAATTTTTATATGGCTTGCTCATAAGGTTCCTTTATTCGCGAAGCTTTTTCTACGAAGAAGCAGCAATTTTTTTTCATCAAAACAAAATTTCTTCTATGAGGAAGCAAAAAAAAAACAATAAAAAAAAATTGAGCGTGTGATTAAACTTTTGAACTTTTTTCCAGAAATATAAGCGACGGCTACAGCACCGGAAGACAAAGTTTCGAGGGTGCGGGTGGTTCGAGTCAGCAGGTGGTGTCGCCGATAAGGGAAAAGGTTCGATTGGGCAGATCGACAACGCGCGGAAATCGGGTTATTCAACAAACGCAACAGCAGCAACAAAACTCTTACAACCAGAATGCCCAGGTTGTGGCGTATCAACAGAAGCAACAACAACAACAGCAGCAGCAGCAGCAACAACAACAGCAACAGCAGCGACAACAGGAACAACAGGAACAACAACAACAGCAGCAGGAGCAACAACAACAAGAAGAACAGCGGCAACAACAACAACAGCAGGAATTTTCTATGGAGCTCCAGTCTGTGCAATTGAATTCAAGCTCGAGTCAAGGCCAGGTCGAGATGAATGCCTTGAACGAGGCTAGCCAGGTGAATTCTGTTCAATTGACGAGCAACGTTCAAAGCAGCGGTCTCGTTACGAATACGCCGAATTACGTGCAGAGCGTCGCTGGGTCGTCGCAAAACCAGCCCAGAGCCATAAGACCCCTGACAATCGTCACGCAACAACAACAGCCGATAACCGAATCGTTCAAGATTGTACAACCGTCCCAGCAGGGATACAAATTCACACCGCCCGGACAGGGCTTCAATCCTCAGGCATGCAAGTTCAGGAACAGCAGCTTCAAGGTAATACTGCTTTATGGAACGATCGTCACGGAACGATCGTCGCGAAACGATCGTCACGAAATTATGTTTGTGAAATGATTTTTATGGAATGATTTTTGTGAAATTATTTTGATGAAATTATGTTTTCGTTGTAGACTTTAACCGGACAGCCGGTGGTGACGGTATCGGCGAACCAGCCGACCCAATCGCACATACTGCTGCAGTGCAGACCCTCGGGTCTCGATCTCACCGCGCCAGCGCTGCATCCGACGAAACTCTTGCCGCGACCCTCGCAGTCGAACTCGTCGTCCGACAAGGAAGAAATTTTCGCGGTACCGAAGGTCAGTGACTTTCCTCGAGCAGTTTCCTCGGTTTCATGAAAATGGAAATAAACGAACGCTATTATATTTCAGTATCAGATGAAAGCGAGGAACCGATCGCGCAGCAGCTCGTCACTGGCAGCGCCGAGAATCCATCCGCCGCCTCTCGTCTCGGCCGTGAGCGATCCGGCTCTGAACATTAACAATAACGTCCTTCTCGCCCATTTACTTACGAACAGTGAGTACGAAAAAATTAAGTCGGGACTCTCATCAAACATCGAAGTCGGAAAGTTAAATGTAAAAAAAAAAAAATTATTTCCTATTTACCAATTCGGAAAAAAATTAACATGGTAAAAATTTCAATCCGAAATTTTTGTTAATTGGAGTTTTTAAAATTTGAAATATTTAAGAATCGATTTTTTTTTTTAAATCGAAATTCTGTTAATTTAACATTCTTTTTTAATGCGACGTTTTTTTCGAGTAATTTGAATAATTTTATTGGAATTCATATGATTTGTTTTTATTTTTAAGATACATCCGGTCTGTACACGGTGAGCAACGGTCCCGAGCACAAAGTAATGGCAACGACGTCGAGTCAGCCGAGCCCGGTTAAACACATTTTACCGATGTTGCCACCGAGCCCGAATTCCCCGGGTCAGCAGCAACAGCAACAGGTGACGAGCAATCCGACTCACCACGTCACCGCACCGATAACGATACAGACGATAACTAACTCGTCGAGCGTCCAGCAGAATCAGCAGCAGCCCCAACAGCAGCAACAGGTGCGCATCAAATATATTCCATTTTTATTTTATTTTTCTTACCGCAAATTAAACAGTTAAAAAAAGTCAGCGGAATTGGCAAAATTAAAAGAATTCTTTTCCTCGAAACAGCTTAAAGTAATCGGCGAAGTTTGCAGAATTGAGAGAATTTTTTAAATTCCGGAGCACAGCAGAATTGGAAAAATGAGAATAATTCTTATTTTCTTTTTAGTCTTGAGAAAGTTGAAAAATTAAAAGAATTTTCTAAAAAATATAGAGCACGGCAGGACAGCAGCAGCAAGCACTCTTGTCGGCGAAGAGTCAGAGTTCGATGCACCAGAGCAGCAGTCCGGGTTCGCCGAAGGAGAGTACAAACGTGCACAGTCCACAGGCGCTGAGTCTGAGTCCGCTTCACAGTCCGATGAGTCTCGGCAGTCCGTTGTCGCCGTCGAGGAGTTACGCGAAGGGCGAGCAGCCGGAGCGGGGCCAGTACAAGGAGCAGCGACGGGTCGGTCACATTCACGCCGAGCAAAAGCGTCGTTACAACATTAAAAACGGCTTCGACATGCTGCACAGTCTCATACCACAGCTCAGCCAGAATCCGAACACGAAACTCAGCAAGGCCGCGATGCTCCAGAAGGGCGCCGATTACATCAAGCAATTGAGAACCGAGAGGCATCAGCTGAAGGACGAGATGGACAGTCTCAGACATCAGATCGAGTGCCTCAACACCTCGATAAGGTGAGAATGAGCTTCAATTTATATCTCATATGATTCTGTTAAAATATATATATATGTAAAAAATAAAACATTTTTTATATATATATTTTTTATTCTATCGATTTTTCGCGTAATAGCTAATTAAAAGTGAGTTTTTCAAACTGGAAATACGTCGCGTCCGGTTTGAGAATCTCATCTTTCGACCGGAAGTGAAAAATGAGTCTTAATTTATACGACAGTGCGCACGAAAAAAATATATAAATAAAATAATTTTAATATGTTTCTAAAAAATTGTTTGTTTTTTTCAGTAATTGCCAATCTATGCTTCCGGCCACGGGCGCGCCCGTGTCTCGACAGAGAACCAACAAGATGAAGGAGATGTTTGACGAGTACGTTCGCAAGCGTACGCGGGAGAACTGGAAATTCTGGATTGTATCCTTTGACATTTTTTTAACCGAAATCTTTAGTTATTGATGGCTGGTTTTTCTGGTTTTTGTCTCATTGGATGTCTCGACACAATCGAAGATTGTGTCGACAATTTCCACAGAAACCATCCGTGTATCCCGATTTTTGCGGGGTTTCCGGTTTTTGGACCACCCGGAAAAAAATGACTGCACACTATAAATCTATTTTTCTTAGCGGTGTAATCAGTTTAGCATATTGCTCGAGCCACTGATGATATCGTTCAATACATCCGTTTCGACGGCCAGCATAGAGGACCTGTACAGAAGCACCATACTCTGGGTCGAACAGCATTGCTCACTCGTTGATCTCAGGCCCGGTAAGCTTCATTTTTCGGTACAAACTCGAAGAATTTTTTTCCCCAATCTATCTCCAAATTATTAAATTCCAGTAAGCTTATTATTATTTTTTTCGTTTTTTTTAAATACATTTTTATCAATTCATCATTTCTATTATTTATTTTCATAAATGTGTTATTATTGTTATTTATTTTTATATTACTTTATTCAATTTATGAATTTTCTTTCAGCTGTTCTAAATTCGCTGAGGTACCTCTGCACGGCGACCGACATACTGTCGGATCCGGCGCGATTACCGGAGGAGGCGCTGGCCGCGGTCAGTCACACGGAACGACGGCGTTCGACACAGTGATCTCCGTGTCCGAGAGTCGCACAGCGAGAGACAAGAAAAAAAAACACAAAAAATCCGGAAATTCCGGCGGTAATATTGGGTTTCGAATTAATTTTTCGCAAACCATAAACAAAAAAAAACCGACGAATCATCTCCGCGCTCGGAACAGGGTACCGGAAAACCTGTACAAAAAAAAAAAAATTGTCAAGAAAACAATCCAAGTTTTCCAATCGTTTGCGAACGGCACAAATTTTTGCGTTCGAATTTTTGATTCGGGCAAAAAAAAACAAAAAGGGTGACACGACAAGTGCAATTTTAGTTTTGTTTGTTCTCTATATAAAAAAGTAAAAATATATGTACAGAGTATTCACACGACTAATCGCGAATTAAGATTACGATTGACAATGATTGTGTTGCGAAAAAAGAAAACGAACCACGAGTAGATTTTTTTTTCTTGCCTGTTTCAGACGCGATATTTAACGTGCCGATTACCTTAATCCGTCATCGTTTCTAGTTAATTGTATCGACCCCGCCTCGTCTCTTCCTCGTATCGTGTTTTTTTTCAATTTTCATTATAATTTTTTTTTCTCTTTCGTTTCGAAAAAAATGTCGAAAAATAAAAACGAAAACCGAAGAAAATAATCGCGCGCGCGGACAAATCCATTCCATTATTCGACACCGGGCGATTGCGCGCCGTTTAATTGCAGCGATTGATCGTAATTGATTTATTCGAAGAACGACCCTAAATAAATAAAAAAATAATAATCGGCTCGATCGACGCGAGAAGAAATGTACGAGAATTTATAGATCGTCGAGATTGCAGTGCGTAGTTAGTAAAACGATTCGTGTCTCCCGACTTACGCGATGTCAAGAATAATATTTTTTTATAGAAAACGATTGGGCTTAGTTATTATTTTTTTTGCTCGCGATTGCGCGCGTTATCGTTGAGAAGAAATAGCTTTAACAAAAATCATAAATATTGACTCGAACATAAGTAATTTGTTAATTTTAAAAAAGTGTAAAAAAAAATTATTAATATTTCGTACGTAGGTGATTTGTTAATGAAAAAAAAAAAATTACTCGACGATCTGGGACAACGTTGTATACCCAAGTGCCATAGAAATCGGGATTGCCGAGACGAAAAGAGAAGCTTCGTTTCACGAGTACAAATTGTTATGGGGGACCGAAAAACACACACACTTAAGCTAAGAAAAAAAATATATCCCGATATCGTTATCGCGCGTTGTCCGTCGCTCGATCTCTTATCTCTTATCGTAGTTCAAAAAAACATCGATGTTTCTCGAACAAATTTTACACCACAAGGGCACATATTTGCAGTTAGATGAAAAGAAACAATAAAATTAAATAATTAAATATATAAATGAGAGATTTAAAAATAAATAAAGATATAAATGAGAGGTTTAAAAATAAATAAAGATATAAATGAAAGATTAGAAACAAAAAAACTGCTCACAAATTATACGCTACGTTGAGAGAATGTTCATTACGTGGTAAAGGGTGAAAAACAAAAAAAAATATATATATTATCAAACAATTTAATGTTAATTATCGTGACGCAATACCGCGAAGTTATGCAGAAAATTTTGTGATAACGTACAAAGAGCCACGACTTTATTGCAAGAAAACTTTTAAGGATGACAAAGATTTATTTATTTATATAAATAAATGAATAAATAAATAAATGAAACAAAAATGTAGAAAGTGAGTTACGCTTTCGTGGGAATATTGTATGAATGTCGTTGAAACCGGAATTCGTTGTTCCGACCCGAAATAAATAATTCGCCGCGGCGGTGCGGGAATTGCTAAAAAAATCAATTAAAAAATAAATAAAACAAAAAAAATCGAAAAAATGAATTTCGCACTGCCGGGCCGATTAAATTTAAAACGTGAAAAAAAAATAGAAAAAGACGTACAATCTCGAGTAGTGCTCGAGTATAAATAAATATCTCTCGCCGTATCGTCGGACAACGACGGAGCGATGTTATTGCTGAACCAAGTGACCTTCGTGATCGAAGAAAATGACTTTAAAAAAAAAACTGAGTCGATGATTTTGTCGATAAAATTTTTTTTCCGGATCGCCAACGACGTATGAACGTCTTTCTATTTACTTAAGCGCATAACGTTTTAGTGTGTAATGTGTAAATGTGCCGATTGCGTTTGAAACGACGCGTGAGATATTATATTCGTAGCGAATCGGCGACGGGGCGTTCTTTTGTACAATATGTATCATATTAATCATCGAGATTTATCGCCTTAGCTGTTATCCAAATGTTATTATTCACATTAAATATATTATAAAATCATGGATTTCCGACTGTTTAATTATTTCTCAGCCTCACCCAAATTAGCCCGCGATGTAATATTCTGCTTCCTCATAGAGGAAGCTATGTTTTCGTTAAAAAAAATTTGCAAATTGATTTTTTCATACATTATTCTCGTAATCATAATATTCCTCTTCTTTGTGAAAATGTATTTCAATTATGGCTTGCTTTTAATTTTAGCTATGAGGAAGCCAAAATCGAACAACGAAATTTATCATAGAGGAAGTTATGCGCAAATCACTTTGCACATTTTTTTATATACTTTTTTTTATTCAATTTCTTTTTTTTTTTTTAGATTTACACATCTATTGCACCGGGCGGTCGGTGACACGGACAGCAAAACCGAAAAGGGGGAATCGAGCCGATTAAAAAAATATAATACATATCGCATCGAACAGTTGATCGAAAAAACGAACTCGTTATCGATTGTACAATCAAGCTCAATTTTATTTACAACATATTTCCCCTATTTTCTTTTTACTTCGAAGCAGCAGTACTTAATATTTTACAGCGTACGATTACGATGTTTTTTTTCGTCTTTTCTCGAAGCGTTTTTCTTTTTTTTCTTAATTTTTTTTTTCTCTTACTTTACAATTGAACAGTCCATTAAGTATAACGACGAATTAATTGTGTTGTATGCGTTGCGTGTGTATGCGTTCGTGACTAGATTGTAAAAAAAAAAAATACCATTACGATAAACAATAACGAATTAATCAGTCGAGTAATTTGCAAACGATCGGTCGGGTTGGGCTCGAACTATCGGAAATATCCGTGTGTGTTGTCGAACACGAAATTGGAAGAAAAGAAATAATTTCTGCCGATTTCTCAACTATTTCACTCGCGATGCTTTTTTTTCTAATCAGTCAATCCCCGACTCGATTCTGATATCGGGTTCGATCTTACGGCTAAACATTTTATCCTAAACGTATCGGGACGTTCACGGTTACCGAGAATTGGAGATGTGCGAATAATAAAAATTTTGAATCATTCATTATGAATTCAATATGAATAATTCAATTCTTTATGAATATTTATGAATAATTTGAACATCAAAGTGTAAGACCATATGCGATCAGAGCTGGGCAAAATACTCTAAAATACTTAAAATACAAAATACTTTTTGTACTTAAAATACATTTATAAATACTTTGTTAAAGTAGTTTTTAAAATACCTTGTAAAAGTCGAAGTACTTAAGTGTAGTATTTATAAATGTATTTTAAGTACAAAACGGACTTTGTATTTTAAATACAGACAGTATTTGGTATTTTGAATATCTTCGAGTATTTTTCCCAGCTCTGGAATTATTCAGAATATTTGAATAATTCGGATTGTTCATAAATATTCGTGTTATTCAAATTTTCGAATATTCAATTCAAATCAATGCAAGTGCTATTCGCACATCCCTACCGAGAATACACAATAACGAACAAGTGAAAAAAAAAAACTTTAACTCGTAACGAACAAGCTACAGTCAAAAAATCGTAGTTTGCATTGTTAAGCGTCCTGTAAATGCGTCGTCGGGTTAACCCGCTATGTACAATTTTCTCTGGCCTGCGAATCTTACATTTTTTAAAAAGTATTAACGACGAAGTTTTTAATACTTTATAGATTAAAAAAAGGAAAATCAATTCCTCACGATCCGCCAAAGTAATCGACGACTTATGATAAAATTATTGCCTAAACTCGCGGACAGTAAAGTTACACTTAAGAAAAAAAAAATAAGCGACGGACAAAAAAGAAAACACATATTAAATAGAAGAACTTCGAGATTCTTTAAGTAATACTTTGCCGAGTTTTAAAACGTAAGTGTAAAAAAAATGACACATCGAGAAGATTGAAAGGAATAAAATAAAAAAAATTAACGTCTAAAAGTTAACTAAACGCCGACGAAAGAAAGGGCTGATGTGTGTTTTTCCGCGCACACCAATGGCCCGTCGGCTTTTTCCCGACTTCCCCAAAATTACGAACTTTTTCGTCCTCGCCGCACGCTCGCGTGATTAAAATCAATTTTTCGTAATCGCTACTTTTTCCCCTAGTCTCTTACAACCCCGATGAGCTTCTTTTCTTATTTTATATCTCATTTTTTTTCTTTTTGCTTATAACTTTCTGTTCGACGCTTTCGACTCGTTCTCTCTGCTCGATTAATTAATACTGGAAAAATATATGTACAAGCCTTTTTCGTACACTCGTGTCTGAACAGTTGTTTATAATACACGCACGCTACATCGGAATCGCATTCGCGGTTTTCTGACTCGACGATAAAATTTACTATTTTTTTTTCTTTTTTCAAATTTTTTGTCGCAATTTTATTTCTCCGATTTTTCTTGAATTTTTTTTCTGCCCTATGGCATTCTATTCCTTGAGGCAGTGAAGTGGATATTCTTTATCCGTGGGCATGAAAATCGTGGTGGGAAAAAAAAAAAAAAAACGAAATCGAATTTCGTTTTCGTCGAGGGCTCGCGAATTCACCAATATCGGTACTTCTTAACGCAATCGTTGCCGAGATCGACGACTACCAAGTGATTGTCGGGCAACACGGCGATTCCCGTCGGACGGCGCAGCTTCGAACTGTGCGAGTCGATCTCGGTGAGCAAACTTCCACCGCCGAGCTTCAGCACTTGTATAATACTTCGACCCTTGTCGCTCCGCGACGCGACGATCTTTCCCTCCGGGTCCACCGCTATTCCTCCGTATCTGCCTTTTCCTGCGAAACATTTTATCTATCTTATTCTTTCGGCATTATAAAAAATGCAACGAATTTTAATTTGTCATTAAAAAACATTCAATGTTTAATGAGGCATTTTAATAATTTTTTATTCAATAAAAAAAAATTATTGTTCGACGAGACTAAAACCGAACGTGAAGAAACAAACATGTACCTTTGCCTTCGCCATAGATTTCCTCGGAGAAATCCCCCTTTGCCGAGAAGACTTGTATCCGAGAATCGGCGACCAATATTTCACCGGCTGGACCAACAGTCACGGCACTTATGAGCTTGAACACGCTTCGCTTTCCGACCTTTGGGACATATTTTTAAAAAATGAATAAGCCTCGATTTCTTCGGGATTTTTTAATAAAAAAAATTAATTAATATTGGATTCACGCACTCTCACCTGGAAGAGAATCTTCCCGTCGGAATCGAACACGAACACGCAACTCTGTCCGTTGTCGGCAACGAGAACGTGACCGTAGCTTCGATCCACAGCAACGTCGATCGGTTCCTACAAACAGAAAAAAAAAAATAATTATTGCTTTACCAATAACATCGAAAAGTTTTACACTTAAGTTACACTTAAATAAAAGTGAAACTTATGTGAAACTTAAGTGAAACTTAAGTTATACTCAAGTTTTTTTTTCAGTATTCAAAAGGGACGATTAATTCGATGGAATCGAACCTGGAAAGCGTTGTGAGAAAACGAGCGTATCGTGTCGCCGAGCGTGCTCATTTCCGTGATAGTTCGCGTTCGCCAGTTGACGACGACGAGGCCCTGTTCGGAGACTGCGATTCCCGTGCAACTGCGACCTTCCAAGCCCTCGTTCGTTATGTGCCTCTGAAATTCCAAGTTTCCGTCGAGAACCTAGAAAGAAAAACAAAGAATCTTATGTACTATTTGGGAAAATCGTTTGTTTGTGCACTATTAATGCGGCGCGCAACGGCGCATGCGCGCCATCGTCAAACACACAATTGGACGGTAAAATATCTACCAACGTTTTCTGTCCAGAGACGTCCACAATTATTTGTTTTATTTCACAAAAATGATTTCCATTTTACAAATATTTCTTTTCATTTTCCAAAAATGTCTACTCATTTTCCAAAAATTTCTATTCATTTTCCAAAAAATGTCTGTTGATTCTCCAAATATTGTTTCATAAAATAACCAACAGAGTAATTGTGTACGTTTGTGACCATAGATCGCTTTTTGCCGTAACGTGATTAAATTTAAACCGCAGACAACCTTAATACGCGAGTTTCCGGAGTCGACGACATAGACGAGTCCGTCGTCGTCGACGGCGACGGCGACGGGTTGATGAAACTCGTCCTTGCCGCTTCCGCGTCTGCCGTAAGTCTTCGTCGGTTCGTTGTGCTCGGTCGCGTTGAAGAATAGCGGATAGTCCTTGATCGGTCTCTCGAAGACGGAGAGCTTCAGCACGTAGCGATTGGCCGACGGCGGTCTGAAGAGGACTTGGTAAGTTCCGTTCTCCAAGTCGCGAACTTCGGTCTCGATCGCCGGGCCGCTGTCTGCGCTCGTGGCGTCGGCCAGGGTGAGCTCGGCGCCGATCGGGTCGCCACCGGCGTTCCTCGGATGGCCGTGATAGTCGACCGTTTCGACTACAACCGTCGCCTGCAGTTTCGCTATTGCCGGATCCTTCAAACTCGCCCGACACAGCCCTGATGGAAATTTTTTTTTATGGATTACAAACATCGAACGTATAAGATAATTTTTATCTCACTCGGTGCGAAAATCGCAGTTTTAGGCACGCTGCGCAAAACTCTGATTTTCAGACCCTGGAAAATAAAATTTTATACGATACTCGTGTGAAAAGTTTTCTTAAGTCATGTGATTGCAAAACTCATGAACGTCAGAAAAAGTTTTTTCGCACTAGTATCGTAATGTAGTATTTTGTAAGACATGGGCAAAAAGTCCCACTTTACGTGCCTGTAACGCGTGGCGAAAGTGGCGGTTTTTGGTAAGGCGTGCGAGAAGAACACTTTTATAACACTCTAGCTACTTTTTCGCACGCTGCGGGTGTAAAATGTGGGATTTTGTTGTGCATTTGTTACAAAATGTGCGACCAATTTCACGACCTTCGTCGAAGTTCTATTTTTCCCCCGAGCTAATAATCGAGCTCGAACGATTCGCGCTACCTGGCAAAGTGGTGCTCGATCGAACACGCCCGAAGGAGCTCAACGCGCGCTCCAATTCCTCGACCGCGTCGTTGTGGCCGAATTCGGCGGTGATGAAGGCGTTCTCGCGCGGTTCGCTCAGAGCCACAGCCGCGTCGAGCTGGTCCGTCAGGCTTCCTATTCTCTGCGTGATGTTCCGCACCTCGACCTTCGGAAATGAAAAATAAAAATTAATTTACACGTCAATATTTCAAAAAAAATTTTTTTAAATGGCGCTTCATAAATAATTTATGATTTATCAAATTTAATATAAATTATAATCTATAATTTTTCAAAATTAATGTAAATTGTGATCTAACATTATTTTAATTTGCTGAAGATAAAACGGATTTCGAACTACCTGATACTGCAAGCCCTCGCACTCCCTCTCGACTTTGTTCTTCTCGGCCTCTATGAGCGCGTGCTGCTCCTCGAGCACGTGCTTCTTGTCTCTCGCCGCCGCGGTCACGGCGGCTTGGAGCTGGCACCTTCTCGCCTCAACCTTCGCTATTATCTCGGCGAATTCGCTGTCGACGACGCTCAGGCATCTCTCCATCGCCGTGTCCAAACGTCTCAGCTCCGTCGTCACCGACTCCTGAGCCTGGGTCAACTGTCAACAGAAAAATTTAAATAAAATTCAAATTGAAATAAAAATTTAAATCACTCGCAGTGGAAAAACGAAAGAAGTCACATTGTCGGTTTTTTGTTTTACGCACGAATGTTGAACTTTTATAAATTTTTTTGCCCACCTTGGAAATACATTCGTTCGCTTTGTACAACAATATCTCGGACATTCGTTTGATCGCGATGCTGAAGGGAATAATCGTGTGCTCGGTGCATCCCGGCGAGGTGCCGGCGTGACTCCCGCCGGTGCACACGCTGCAGAACACCGTGTCGCAGGTCTCGCAGAAGAGCAACTCTTGGTTGTGATGAACCGAGCATTTTGGAATGACCTGAAAAATAATAATAATCATTTTATTAATAATGGTTAATTATTGATCGGCCAACCGTGGGTATTTTTTTTTATTATTTACGACTCTTTTTAAAATTTAATTCATCAGCCAATAATGTGCGTGTTATTTTGCGTACTTCTCGACGCTGCCTGGACATCAGGTCGAGAAGCTGGTTGACGAGAAAGCTCGGCGGCAGAGCCGGCACTCCGCCCCGCGGAATCGTTATCAGTTCCCTGCATATCGGACATCGAAACGCACCCGCCTCGCGCGTCTGCGATGCCGCTATCCTCGTTAAGCAGTGCAGGCATACCTGTTACAAAAAAAATTTAATTAATAAACTAACAAATCGATAAATTAATAAATTAATAAATTGATGAATTGATAAATTGACAAATTGATAAATTGATAAATTGATAAATTCATAAATCAATAAATTAATAAATTAATAAATTAATTTATTACTAAATCAATAGATTGATAAATTGATAAATGAATGGAGTTGGGTTTTCGAAAATATTTTACAATAAAAACGGAGAAGGTGGCAAAAATAGGACTTTTCGTCGCACTTGAAAAAAGGCTGTTCATAGGACGAGGAAGGTGAAGAAAAAAAGCGAATCTTACTGTGTGAGAGCACGGTAGGAGCTTCGGAGTGTGTTCACTGCCGTCGTAAACGCACAGGCAGGTTCCGCAGGTCAGAAAGCTTTCGTTGAAATCCTCGTAATTTATGCTCACTGTCTCGACGAGCATCGAGCTCATGCTGACCATCCTCTCCCCGAGCCGCGTCCTGGACAGAAAAAAAAATCGTTTTACGCCGATATCCAAATAATTGCGGAAAAAAACTCGTCACCAAATTTTCTTATCAGATCTTATCATAAATCATTAATGATTATCGTACTCATCGGAGACAACAAAAAAATTTATCCGTCCCTCAGTTGCATTTGTCTCACGAGTGTGTTAACAAAAAAAATATAACAATAAGAACATTTTCATGGCATGAAAATGAAGTATACTCCGAAAAAAAAAATTGAACCCTCTCAGAAAAATGAACGAATTCGTTCCACAGGAAAATAAAAAAGTTTTATCGATTACTCGTTCTACAATTGTGTAGTTTTGCCAATTTGGCAATAACTTTTCGTCACAACTATTAATCTTATTGTCAATAACAATATCAATATCAATAGTGAAACAAATTAAATTACACAATTAAAATTAAATTCTCATTAAAATTACACGTATCAAATACTAGTTTATTAACATATCAACAGAATATCATACGACGCATCAAGTATCCGTAATTCGAGTGCGCACTCAAAAAGTACTTTGGTCCTCGAAGTAATAGAAAATACTTTAGTACTCAAAGGTCTGAAAAGTACTTTGGTACTCGAAATACTAAAACCTACTTTGATACTCGGAGTACTAGAAAAATACTTTAGCACTCAAAGTACTAAAAAGTACTTTGATACTCAAAGTACTAAAAAGTACTTTGATACTCAAAGTACTAAAAAGTACTTTGGTACTCGAAGTGCCAGAACGTATTTTGGTACTTGAAATACTAAAACATACTTTGGTCCTCGAAGTACTAGAAAATACTTTAGTACTCGCAGTACTAAAAAGTACTTTGGCGTTTCAATTACTAAAAAGTACTTTGGCATTTCAATTACTAAAAAGTACTTTGGCATTTCAATTACTGAAAAGTACTTTGGCATTTCAATTACTAAAAAGTACTTTGGCGTTTCAATTACTAAAAAGTACTTTGGCATTTCAATGACTAAAAAGTACTTTGGCACTTCGAGTGCTGCTCAGCTCTGATTAATATTAACATTATCAATCAACCAATCACTTATCGCATGTATAAAAAGGGCGCAGAGCCCTCGTTTCAAGTACTTCCTAGTTGCTGGATACACAGTGAGAAACTTGTATCTCGAAGATCGGCGAGGATCGATGTATTAAATTTTACGAGCAAACGAAAATAAATAACATTATTATTATTATTTTATTTTGGACGGACGAAACTGAAACGCAGTTGAGACTCACTGAATGGCTAAGCGGAGGGCCTCCATGACGGAGGAGTGCATGGGCAACGTTCTATCTTCGGAATCCTACGAGCGTGTTTTTCCCCCCTCGCCCCTCTGCGCGCATCGATTGACACTCCGGCGTTACACGAAAATTCGTTTCGCCTTCTGCACCGCTCTTCGGGCCGCGGAGTGTTTTTCTTCAGAGCCAGCGCTCGTCCCGGCTCTGTCGTCGGGCTCGCGCGTCCTTCGCCTCTTTCGCCCCGACGTTCGCAATCGACTCCTTTCTTTATCACTTTCGCGCTTTCGCTCACTCTTGTTATTCTTTTGTTTTGTTTTTTATTTTTTCTCGCACGAAGCTCCGCGGAGTAAACACAAAGGCACGCGGAACTCGCGCGCGCATGCGCAGTCGGCCCCGTCGCAGCGAGGTAAATATCAGCTTCGATCAAAATACAACATCGCATCGATCCATCGATCGATCGTCCGGGGCGTGAAAAATTTCACCCGAGGAAACGAAATTTTCTGTTCTTTTTTCTGGGCTCTTTTTTTTTTATTTTATTTTATTTGCTCTTGTGACATAACAATTATAACCCGAGACCGTCGCGGACGGAAAAACTATCGAGCTCCCCCTGTTGCCAAGCGCCGAATCGATCCAACGATCTCCGAGGACATTCTTCTCTAATTTTTTAATTTTTTTTTTTTTTTTTTTTTTTTATTTCCTTTTAGATCCAACCTTTGCTCTTCGGTTCGCGTCCCGCAGTCCGCGCCGCGGCGTGCAACGAACAAACCTCGTCTCCCACGTAACTCCAGCCGTGCGCCTTTCCTCGCATCTCCACTTTGTTTCTCTCGAGATCAGTCACGTGACTTTTTTTTTTAATCCTCGCACGCTCTAACAGCGCGCGCAGCCAGGGGCGACGCTTCGGTGGTGCATCGACCTTTTTTTTTTTTTTGTTCCTCTAAATTTCTATTTCCGTATCGAAATTCTCGTGCGCGCCCCGCGGGCAATTTCGGATGGAAATCCCTCCGACAGTCCGGGCCTTAAGTTCCATCGCCAACGGGTCGAAAGTCCTTTTCAACTGAACGCTTTTTTTACCCGTCGTTTCGCGGTCCTTTCACGTAACTCGTGGGCTCGATACGGAACGTCCGGATCGACAACAATGGACGTGTAGCGACGCGAGCGACGTCGACACGGCACTGTCGCTGTGCACCGTCGTGCACTCTGCACTCCGAGCTGTTCCTCTGCTCTCCCCCCCTTCTCTTCTCATCGTCGAGCGCGCGCGGTCGTTCGCAGCGCGTCGCTCCGCCGTCACTGCTCGGGCCGGTTGCGAGCGAGAGAGCAGATCGCTAGATATATTATATACAAGTGTATATACGATGGGGGGGGAGAGAGGGCAGAAGCGTGTGCAGCGGTACGGAGCAACAGCGGCGCGCGTCTCACGTTTCACAGCTGCGCACGTTTTCTCCGTCCAGTCTTTCGGTCTAGCGTCGGCCAGGCTCCGGCCTGGCCGCGGCCTCGCTCGCACACGCTCGGGCATTTCTGTTGCTCTCGCTCTCGGGCGCGCCGTGGCTATTGCACCCAGCGATGGGTTACGTCTCGCCGGTGGCTCGGTGCGCGCCCGACGGAGCGAGGGAGACGGCCGAGTGTGCGGGATGGGAGGGCGATGGAAGTGGGAAAAATGAAACAACAAAGAGGCGGAGGAGGGAGAGGCGAGCGGGGGAATGCGACCGAGGTCTTGCCGGATAGTGGATGGATAGGCGAGGGACGAGATAATAGTGAAAGATTTTATTTTTATTTTTATGTAATTAGAAATAAAAACATAGAGCGGTGGCAGGTAATGAGAAAATCTAATTTGGAAGTTGGGAGATTAATGGGGAGGCTCGATTGTCGCGGTTACTTCCTCGTTGGGTGAAGGTAAGAGGCGAGGGTTTTTTTGTTTTGTTGTGCCGAGGTTTATCGGTGAGATGTCGATCATATTGGGACATAATAAGCATTTTGTTAGTTGTTACTCGGTACTCGCCTAGTCGCTGCTCGCCTAGTCGCCAGCTCGCCTAGTCGCCCGCTCGCCTAGTCGCCCGCTCGCCTAGTCGCCCGCTCGCCTAGTCGCCCGCTCGCCTAGTCGCCCGCTCGCCTAGTCGCCCGCTCGCCTAGTCGCCCGCTCGCCTAGTCGCCCGCTCGCCTAGTCGCCCGCTCGCCTAGTCGCCCGCTCGCCTAGCCGCCCGCTCGCCTAGCCGCCCGCTCGCCTAGCCGCCCGCTCGCCTAGCCGCCCGCTCGCCTAGCCGCCCGCTCGCCTAGCCGCCCGCTCGCCTAGCCGCCCGCTCGCCTAGCCGCCCGCTCGCCTAGCCGCCCGCTCGCCTAGTCGCCCGCTCGCCTAGTCGCCCGCTCGCCTAGTCGCCCGCTCGCCTAGTCGCCCGCTCGCCTAGTCGCCCGCTCGCCTAGTCGCCCGCTCGCCTAGTCGCCCGCTCGCCTAGTCGCCCGCTCGCCTAGCCGCCCGCTCGCCTAGTCGCCCGCTCGCCTAGTCGCCCGCTCGCCTAGTCGCCCGCTCGCCTAGTCGCCCGCTCGCCTAGTCGCCCGCTCGCCTAGTCGCCAGCTCGCGTAGTCGCCAGCTCGCCTAGTCGCCCGCTCGCCTAGTCGCCCGCTCGCCTAGTCGCCCGCTCGCCTAGCCGCCCGCTCGCCTAGCCGCCCGCTCGCCTAGCCGCCCGCTCGCCTAGCCGCCCGCTCGCCTAGCCGCCCGCTCGCCTAGCCGCCCGCTCGCCTAGCCGCTCGCTCGCCTAGTCGCCCGCTCGCCTAGTCGCCCGCTCGCCTAGTCGCCCGCTCGCCTAGTCGCCCGCTCGCCTAGTCGCCCGCTCGCCTAGTCGCCCGCTCGCCTAGTCGCCCGCTCGCCTAGTCGCCCGCTCGCCTAGTCGCCCGCTCGCCTAGTCGCCCGCTCGTCTAGTCGCCCGCTCGCCTAATCGCTGCTCGCCTAATCGCTTGCTATTCGCTACTTGTTACTTGTTACTTGTAAGCGCACATGGGTCTGGCAGTCACGTGACTCGAGATGGAATGAACTTGAAGAAAAAATGGACAATAAAAATAAACTGTGAAACATAAGAATCCCACGTTACCGATGCGTGACGTCGTGGGCGTTTTATTTCGAGAGGCAACCAGCGGGAGAACGCAGGGTGAAGGGTATCATCTAAATTTCATCGCGGACGTTGCACACTGGAAGAGCCGTGTGTCGCTGAGAGGAACGTGAGTGGCCGGCGTTCATCCACCCGCTGGCTCGCCGACTCGAGGTGCAAGAACCGAGGAGACCTTGCGCAAATGCAAACCTTCCTCTTCCCTTCGTGACAGCCTGTTGGGAATCCGAGCCACTCGGACTTTCTGCACCGGTACCGAGGCTGTCGTTTATTTTTCACGTACTTTTGCGGGAACGAAAACTAATAGATATACTTTGTTATTTAAGGCCGTGTGAAACAACGCGGTCGGTAACGGAAACTGTAATGCTGTTTCTTGACTGAAACTTGTCTAACGGAACAATAAAGTGACATTCTATTTCCGTTAGACAATAAACTTATTTGTTATTGTTACTTTGTTAAAGATTCGGCAGCGCAGAAAAAAATTGCATTACAGTTTTCGTTACCGACCGAGCGCGGAACGAGCGGGATGGACGTAGCCAAGAAATCTCGAGTTACGTGAAACGAAGAAAATATTTTCATTACTATATTTCAATCGCACATCCGAGCCGCACGCGAAGGTACAAAACGAATCTCAAAGCTTTCGTTTCGTGCAGCAAAGTCACCGGAGCGACTCTATATTCGTCCCGTTCGGAGGGCCCGACTGCGCCATTTTTAATAGTCTATCAGACATTGTAAGCCGGGGTCACAACCTTTTAATTCGTTCGGGAGCTAGGAAAAAAAAAACGAAGAGAGCACGAAAGAAACGAGAACACGCGAACGTGTGCTTTGTCCAAAGCTCCCTCGTACGTGCGGTGCAGCTTGCACGTGGGCGGGAGTTTATTACTCGACCGATGCGTGACCCGTTGAGGCGCTGGCAAATCTTTAATTATTTTTTTAATGTCACTCCCGCTCGAAAGAAAGGCAAAGTTTCGCAATTGTTTTTCAAGCTTATAATTATGCATTTTTCATTTAGGCACGGAGAGAAAACTCATTAATATGTTATCGTACTTACATAAACGGGCAGCAGCTCATATGTAGGCTTCGGTGTCCCGATGAGCTCGATTGTATCCGGTATCGTTAGTTCTTCGGCCGCCCGGCAGATGGCGCTGCTACGAGTTCCTCTCGGCTCTTAATTTCTGCGCACATAAACGTATCCGTAAAAGAATAAAGAGAATAAGATAAAATTATTTTATCAGATTCACACATGCGAGTGTGAATTCTGGCGCAGCCCGCGGGCATCAGTGTTATTATCGTCAGAACAGGCGTATAAAATACCTCGAACGCTTATCGCCCGATCGTCGAGATAATCTCAATGTTTACCATCGGCAGCGCCACCTGCCGGTACTTCCGTTTAAAACCTCAAAAAACAATCCGAATAAAATTAAAAAAAAAACCTTACAAACTTGTTCTTTTTCCGACAAATTGTTCAATTCTTTTTTAATATTCGAAACTTAGGGATTTCGGGCTTAAGTCGGTCCGTTAAATGTTTGGACTCGTTGAATATTTATAATAATAGAATATAGTTGGACTTCTTAAATATTTTTTTGATGTTTTTATTTTATGGAATTTTTCAGGCTCGCGAAGTTGGGCGCGCAAGGTCCGACGACGACGAGAGCCGGAGGATGACTGCTCAATTCTGGACAAAGCGGAAATAGGCGCCGGATCGATTTGTATGTTGTCTTCGACGGCTGCGAGGCCCGCGAGGGCTACGGAGCGATGTGCACATGGCCGAATCGTTTTTTCCATGTCCTTTCACTCTTCGCCTCGGCGGTTCTTTATTTTCATTTTTTTTTTCATTTTTTGTTTTCAGTTCATCGACGACGCCTCCGAAACACTTGTTTCGCGCGATTGCATGACGACAAAGAGGAACTCTTTTTACGCGAGTTGCATCCGAGAGACGCGTTGGGGCTTTTGTTTGTGAACTGAGAGCGTTGGGATTGAAACGAAGGCGTAGAGGGGGGGGCGGGGGAGAGGAAGGGGTGACGAGTATGGAAGTCGATGGTCAAGTCGAAGGAAACGACGGGCACAGTTCGAGGATAATATCGATTCTCCGCACGCGTCTCGAGTAACGCCAGGTGTATCGGACGGCAGGTGTCATACCGTATTCATCGATGCGCTGCGGAGCGTACACCGGGATAGGGTGTAACGGAACGGGCTTGGAAGGTTTTTTTCTGGAGAGTTGTTTACCAGTCTATCCGGCAAAGGGACTCTGGTTGGGATTTGATTTTATTGATTTTATTGATTTTATTGATTTTATTGATTTTATTGATTTTATTGATTTTATTGATTTTATTGATTTTATTGATTTTATTGATTTTATTGATTTTATTGATTTTATTGATTTTATTGATTTTATTGATTTTATTGATTTTATTGATTTTATTGATTTTATTGATTTTATTGATTTTATTGATTTTATTGATTTTATTGATTTTATTGATTTTATTGATTTTATTGATTTTATTGATTTTATTGATTTTATTGATTTTATTGATTTTATTGATTTTATTTCGATTCAAAGTGCCGTTGCCATTGGACTGATTTCCGGTCGGGTCTCCCATGTTTTTCATCTATTGTATCAATACGAAAAGTGTTTAGTTTTCTTATTTTTATATATTTTTTGTGTAGGATAAATATTTTCCATTTAAATCCCAAAATTACAATTTTTTTTCCGCATCTGACTCGAGGTCATCGACAAATTTCCGAGATCGAAGATTGGACCTTTGGATATCATGAAATAGCATAGATTAGAAAACCAACATTTTCCCGAACGCAATTTTATTGAGACTTTGCAGTACAGAAAAAAAATAATGTTTCAAAATTTATGTCGATTTTCATTTTTTATAAAACGTAAAAACAAATAATAATTAATTATGAAAATAAAAATTTTGTTTCGCTGCCGATCCGAGGCGGCTGTAAATGCGAATTTTTATATCCCCTTAAGGGGGAGGCTTGAACATGCGCGCAGGTGCGACGATGTTTGGCCTCCTCGCAAGACGCCTTATTAAATTACTCGTCGAGTCGTTAGTGTGCGCCTCTCTGACGATGAGGATTACGAGATCCAGGTCACAACACAACTACTCGACCGACCGTTCTCACGGCTCTTGAACGCGATTTTACGGAGCTTCCGGCTCCCTTCACTGGGAAACGGCGAGCTCCGGATTCCCGCTCGGCTTTGCCTCTTCTCTCCTCCTTTTCATTATCTTTCGATAAATTTTTTTTCATTTTTTACAAGAACGTTTTATATTTATATTTATATTTATATTTATATTTATATTTATATTTATATTTATATTTATATTTATATTTATATTTATATTTATATTTATATTTATATTTATATTTATATTTATATTTATATTTATATTTATATTTATATTTATATTTATATTTATATTTATATTTATATTTATATTTATATTTCAATCTTTTGTTTTATCTACTTTTCCACGTTATTTTTACGATCGAAACGTGCGGCAGATGGGACGTGCAGGTAGGGAATTCGTCACGGACACGCGAAAAAACAGCATCGGGAATAAATTGAGATAACAACTGGAGGCCGAGTATTATGCTGAAACGGCATTCGCCGTCGCCGACCTTCGCGATTGTAATCTCGCAGGGATCGATAGGTCTCGAATACATTAAGAGGTGACATATGTGTTGGCCACTTTAGAACGAATTTTTAAATTATGAAAATTTGGATTAAAAAAAAAACGTTTAAAAAAATTATCATTGATTCTTTGAGTCGCGGCAGTCAATGCGTTGCTTACTTAATTTCTTTTGTTGGAACTGCTCGATAAGAGTTGCGAAATTTGTGCACACATTTTTCGCAGTGTCGGTAATGAAGTTTCCCTTTTTAATTTTATTTTTTAAGAAAAACAAATCATTCAAATTAAAAAAGGCACGATCGATTTTTTATTATTTTTCATACTTTGCAAAACGTGAAATACAACGAGGAAGTCGGTAAGCGAAAATTTAATTCGCAGCGAGCCCAACGGTGCCCAATAATTCGGACCACAATTTAAATTGGACCGCAAAACGAAACATAAAAAGAATTCTTCATACATTATATTTAAAAGTCTTCATATATAAATATGAAAAGTTTTTTTTCTATGTTTAGTTTTGCCGTCCAATTTAAATTGAAAAAATGTTAAAGAAAAAAAAATAGGCTTCATCTATTACGAAAATTAAAAAAAAATTACTTCATCTATTCTGCAACGAAAAAAAAATTATGCTTCATCCACTGAAAAAAAAAGATCTTTTCCGGTCGAATCGCCCCCAAAAAAAAGAATCCCAGTCCGCAAACATATGCGGGCCTTGAACGGGGTAGTAACTGGTGAACATTTCTCCGGACGATTTGCTTCAAATTTTCCAGCTCTACCTTCGCCCTCGCCGGACCTAATCCTTGTTGTCTCCCCCGGCTCGAAACCCTACCTAATTGGATTATTCCGCGTATTTACCGAACCAACGATTTTTCGCATCGTCGACAAATTCTATCTTATTTCCAACCCGTAAAAAAAAAATAAACAAAAAAAATGTTCACAAGTATTTTTTTTACTATAAATATCTACATTAACCAATTATTTTTATTGTTTTTAATGTAACCAACAAAATCGATTTTATTTTATTAATTTTTTTTGCAGAATTTCAATTTCACTATGTTACGTGACGAAGCGGTATCGGAAACGCGGCCATTGCTGTCCGAACGGCAGTGGCGAACTGGGTGGGTTTGGTGGTGTTGTTGAGGATTGCGCGAGCGCGAGACGACCCTCTCCGTCGATCCTGCAGCGGAGGGAGAGCTGGCGCCAGTTTCACCCCCAGGAACCGCCACGAGGCCTCGCACGGTCGGACGAGCGATCCGAGCTGTACGTGTGGAGTTTTCCGCTGTTCGACTCACACAGCGATGGACTTGCAGTTCCGAACTGGAGGTCCGCACGGCAGACGTTGGGTATCGAACGTCCGTACCGTTGTGGTGTATCGCGTGCGGTAGGTCATGGTACTGGATAAGTGGCGATCATTTCAACCGCTAGAAACTGTTCGTATTATTAAGGAAATCAAGCCTATTCGAAATAAGATTTTCTGTTCGCTTGCGCAAAGTCTTTTCTCCATTTGGTAGAGTTACCAGCAAGTTTTATAATGGGTCGCTGCAGGCGCTCGCGATATCGACTCGGTCGGTAAGGAATCGCTGTACCTTTTTTTCTCGGCGGCTGTTGATGTTTCGGACAAAAGCAAATTCGGTTTATCGTAGGCTGGAGGTTGATGCTTGGAAATATAATTTCCTTCTTGGAAGTCGTGCACGAAAAATGCTACTTTTCGGGCGTGCTGAGAGTGGCGTAAGTGGCGCTTTACAGTCAAGTGTGTAAAGTGAAGAAGAAAGTATAAATACCCGGTGCATGCGCACATCGGGCCGATTTTACTTTACGCACGCTTCTGGTGCTTTACGCACGCTTCTGGTGCTTTACGCACGCTTCTGGTGCTTTACGCACGCTTCTGGTGCTTTACGCACGCTTCTCGTACTTTACGCACGCTTCTCCTGCTTTACGCACGCTTCTGGTGCTTTACGCACGCTTCTCGTGCTTTACGCACGCTTCTCGTGCTTTACGCACGCTCGAATAGTAAATTTTCTTTTCGTTACCATTTAGCATTTTCACTATCTTGTCCGTGACATTTTTGTTTTCAGGCACTGCACTCGTCCTCGACCATCACAAATTTGGCGGGTTCGTTTCGATCATCGACAATATCCACGGCGTGTACTTGTAGACCCGGGTATGGACGTCCGGGTAGCCCTGCGCGCAAGGCGACGCCCACGATGCGATCGCTATCTGCGTCCCATTCGACACCAAAGGACTACCCGAGTCACCCTAAAAAAAAAAAAAATAACCCATCTTCATAAACATTTTTTTTTCTTTAACTTGCATTCTAAGTTTCATCCAGTCTCTATTTGATCTGCGCTAGAGAATCGGATACATATATATATATATATATATATATATATATATATATTTTTACAGGGCTTCGCGAGAAAGCGAGCGTGGAGAAAAAAAATGATACACTCACATAGCAGACACCTTCACCGGCCACGGTGAGGGTGCACAGGTGGCCTCGTCCGACCGTCGAGAAGATCGAGTGACACGTCTCCGTGTCCATTACAGTCAATTCTATCACCTGGAGATTCTTGTGATTCGGAACGTTCAACTGTTCGGGAAAAAAAAAAATTCACGCCCTCATTATTTCACCCCATTGTCTTTTTTTCGAAAAAATAAACAAATAAAATTTATTTAAAAAAAGGTAAACTAAGAAAAAACATCAATATTTTTTTCGGTATTTCGATAAAAAAAAAAAATTATTATCTTACCACGGTATTGCCCCATCCGGTGAAGGTCGCAACGCAGTCTGTCTCGTCGACGTCGTTCATCGGCAGTTTTATCGGCATTATAGCTTCGGTGAACTCGACCCGGCCCATTATTTTTATTAGCCCGATGTCGTTGTCCGGGCCACCTTTCGCGTACAGAGGATAAACCCTCACGTCCTCGGTGTGGTAAGCCACTCCACCGCTGACGAGGTCGTTGGTCCCGAGGATGACCGTTATGTCGTAAGGATTATTGCATTTTAGCAGACAGTGAGCCGCAGTCAGTACCCACCGATCGTTGACCAAGGAACCGCCGCACTTGTGGAAGCCGTCGATACGCAACGAAGCCTGATAAGGATAGGCGCCCTCCTCGGCATCCCTGCCGCCGATCACTCGACCCAGTAAGGCACCTTTTTCACATAAAATAATAATAAAGGTAATAGGAATAATCGCAATAATAGTGATAATCATGATAATAGCGATAATAGTGATGATAGTGATGATAGTGACAATAGTGATAATAGTGACAATAGTGACAATAGTGACAATAGTGATAATAGTGACAATAGTGATAATAGTGATAATAGTGATAATAGTGATAATAGTGATAATAGTGATAATAGTGACAATAGTGACAATAGTGACAATAGTGACAATAGTGACAATAGTGACAATAGTGACAATAGTGATAATAGTGATAATAGTGATAATAGTGATAATAGTGATAATAGTGACAATAGTGACAATAGTGATAATAGTGACAATAGTGATAATAGTGATGATAGCGATAATAGTGATGATAGTGATGATAGTGATGATAGTGATGATAGTGATGATAGTGATGATAGTGATAATAGTGATAATAGTGATTATTATCACGATAATAGCAATAGTCGGTATAATATTAATAATAATAGTAATAGCAATAACAGTGATAATAGTGATAATTTTTATAGATATTACCATTGGCGAACGAGGCGAAAAATAGGATAGCTGCGAGAAACAAGGTAGCTCCGAGGATATTGTTCCAGCGCGTGTGACTCATAGCTATCGGTTTGATGAAATAATGAAAAATCCCCGACCTTCATATTTATACACGGTCATTATCAGCAGGCGCTTCGATGTATCGGTGCGTTCGATTCGAGTATTCGGCGTGGTGTTAAATACTCGGTACTCGTCGCGGTGTCGCCTCAAACTCGGCTTCGGAACTCAACATTTATAAAAAAAAAAAAATATTTGTTTTCAGCCTTGACGGACACTCGAGATTGCTTCCCGAAAAAAAGATACAGATTACGAGATTTTATATCTACATCGCGACGAATCAATCTTCGGGAATAACGAATTGATTTTAATGATTTTTTTTTAATGACAAATTCGACAGTTCGAAGTATAAGCGACTGCGAGCGAAGGTTCATGTTTCATGTTTTATCGGTCGAAACGCGGATTATATATTTTTTTTCACAGGATTATCTGACGTACCAAGAAATTATAAGTAAATCATTTGTTTATTCATTGTTCCTTATCTCATATTTTTTTCATTCGTCATCATCGCTTTGTTGTTCGTAAGAATATCCATATATATATATATATATATATATATATTTTTTCATTTCCAAAATTCCGGGCGAATCAGTCGAACGATTCGCGCCCCGATTGTCGCCGAAACGTAACTTTTTTTGGGAAGCACCGCGATTATTATTCCTTCGCGTGTTCGTCGATCCAGTCCTTGTAGCTGTAGACACGCGTGAAAACGTCCGGAACGCCCGTGGCGCACGGACGACCCCACGACACGACGCCGATCTGCACGTTGTCCGCGACCAGCGGACCTCCCGAATCGCCCTAAAAAAAAATATAAAATATAAAATATAAAATATAAAATATAAAATATAAAATATAAAATATAAAATATAAAATATAAAATATAAAATATAAAATATAAAATATAAAATATAAAATATAAAATATAAAATATAAAATATAAAATATAAAATATAAAATATAAATGATTTTTTTCTTCGACGTGCATTCGCTGATATTGAATCGAGCCGATTGTCCCGCAGAAAGCGCACGACGGTGAGAAAGAAAAATGAAAATAAACAATTGTTGTCCCCCGCGCCGTACGCGACACGACCGCGGAGGTGTCGCACTCGGAGCAATCTCGCTTAGGCCTCGAGTGCGCACTTACGTGACAAGCCCCTTCGCCCTCCTTGTTGAGGGTGCATATGTTCCTGCTGGTGACGCGGAAGCTCGTTCTCAGGCACTCGCCTTGCTCTATCACTTTCAGCTTTATGCACTGCAGCTCGTTCGGCAGAACTTTCCCAGGATGCTGCGATGATCCCAAAAAAAAAAAAAAAAAAAAAAAAAACAAATCATTAATTTTTTTACATGTCCCTTATAAAAAAAACTTTTATGTACAAACGTAATTCGGAATTCAGAAACCGGAAGTTTAGCTTTCCGGCGATTTACCGGAAATAAGTCACTTTCGTTTTGAAAATATAATTTTTCCGCCAGAAATAACGTCACTTCCGGTTTGAAAATATCATTTTTCGACCGGAAATAATGTCACTTCCGGTTTGAAAATCTTTTTGTTCGACCGGAAACGATCTCATATCGAAAATACGTCACTTCCGGTTGGAAAATCTTATTGTTCGACCGGAAACGATCTCATATCGAAGATACGTCACTTCCGGTTTGAAAATCTCATTATTTTGATCGGAAGTGACATTAAAAAAAAAATAGTACCTCAGTTTTTCCCCAACCCGACAAAACGGCCGGATAATCGCATTTCTTGAAATCCTCGGTTGCGACCGCGATCGGGCCGACTTTGTCGCCGTACACGATGTCCTTGTCAACTTGGATCAGTCCGATGTCGTCCCTGATCAACAGACTGCTGTATCTTGGGTGGGGAATCACCTTAACGGACTGGTACTCGTCGCCACCGTGGTCCAGGGTGTTCGTCCCCGTCACGACTGTTATCGCCGTATCGTTGAACCTGCGACAAAAAAATATATAAATTTTTTTAATTATCCTGCAATCAACGAATCATTAAGCTGTTGCGTCACGAATTCCTTCGATTTACGATCACGTATTTTGCGGTATAACAATTTGCAAGTTAAAAAAATAATAATTTAGTCATTTATTACTAAAAATGTTATTGATATTTATTGAAAATTATGTTTTTTTATTATTTTAGAAATAATAATAATAATAATAATAATTACTTACCCATCCAAGCAGTGCGCAGCTGTGAGGATCCACCGCTTCCCGATAATCGAACCGCCGCAGAAGTGACGATTCTTTATCCGCAGAGACGCTTGGTACGGAAACTCGCCGTCCTTCGCTGCAGTACCGCCGACAATCTTCGTCTGACCATTTTCGGCTGTAACAGACAATTCTCTATCAGTCATTTTTTCTTAAATTTCCATCGACCACGTTTCGTTCCCATTTGTACGTCCATGGCCCGAAATTAAAGTACATTCGAAGAAAAAATTAGTAAAAATGTTCACTAAAAAATTTATCACCAGTGAGAAATTAGTTTGGTTTTTTTTACATAGCCCAAAATAGAAATAGAATCGAAGAAAAGTTTGTGAAAATTTGTACTCGAAAATTAATGAAAAATGAGAAATTAATTATTTTTTAAATATTCAAATATTACAAAAATAAGAACGGAGTTTCGATTACCGTGAACAAAAAACGTAGCGAGAAAGCCGTAAAAAATCAGAGTAAGCAACATTGCTTCGCGACTCGTTCGAGCACTCGAGTTCGTAACTAGGAACTGATTGTTTTTTCCCTCAGCGTTAGATTTAAGGACTTATATATACGGTTCGGGTCGAGGCTTTTAGCGGGGGAAAAAAAAATAGGAGCGTTCGTCGCACCCGATATTTAAATTTGGGTCAGATTAGTGCGATCGCAGCGTTGAAAAAAGCACCTTACGATGTATCTCGCGTACGCCGTTCAAGCGTCAAGCTCAGAACGATATATCGCGCGCACCAGACACGTTCAACGCAATCGAGGGAAGCAGATTGCACGGGCAGGAAATCGTAACCGGCACCGAAAGACCGAGAATCAGCCGGCGATACGACGATCGTTTGCAACGTGGAATAATAAATATAGAAAAAAAATGTTGAAAGTCGAAAGTTGAAATTTTTATATCACTTTCTCATAATGACCCTTTGTTCGCAAAGCTCCTTCTATGAGAAAGCATTTACTATATTTTTGGCTTCCTTCAAATTCCTTTTCGAAAATTCGTCATTCAATCGATTTTTTTTTTTTTTTTCAAAACTATATTCCACGTATTTTTTCCCGCTGGTCACGAAAATAATACCTATTTTACTCCCAATCCAATATTTTCCATTTAAATTCGAAAAATACGATTTTTTGTGCATAAAATTGAGACTCTAAATGGCTTCACTTTAGCCCCAAAAACGCCAGCGGATTCGTGTTCAGCGGGAAAAAAATACATCGAAATACGTGGCAGTTCGTTTTTAAAAAAGGAGAAAAATATTTACTAAACTAAATATACATTTGTGAAACAAACTCAAATTTCCGGGGAAATAAAAAATTCAAGGACGTAAGGTGAAATTCAAGGACATTCCAGGACTTTTTCAAGGTCAGGCAAAATTCAAGGACAATTCCAGGACTCCAAGGACTTCAAAAACTTCTGCACACCATGAATATTTATGTTGGTATTTATAATTTATTATGTTTTAAAATATTGTTTACAATATTAAAAAGAGATAAGAGTGAGCTGTATAAGATGTAAATAAGTAAATAAATGAAGAGAAAAACAAAACGCGTTAGTGAAGAAAATTTCTCAAAACAAAACAAAAAAACCCGCCTGCGCATGCGCGCGCCTGCTTCGCGGCGGAGCGACTGCGCATGCGCGCGCACTCTGCGCCGTAGGCCAAAAACAGCTCTTTGACGTTTCACGAACTTTTTAACCCGAATTTATAACTTTTACCTCCGATTGACTAAAGAACGATTCTCTTTTTTCCTCCTCTCTGGACTTTTTTCTTCATCGGTGAATTTTTATTCCTCAATTTGTCCGTCAGTTTTTCTCATCTTTTTTGTTTCCTCTTCGTTGAAGTTTCAAGGGTTATGTTTATCGAGGCCAGCGACACGTTTCTCGTCTATCGGGCCGGCTGCTCGACGACGAAACGCACGGTTCGCTTGTCCGGCGATTTAGCGTCGATATTTTTCGATAGCTTTTAATTCGTCGAATAATTCGCTCGTCGAAACAACGATTGTAACTTTAAAAAAAAAAAAAAAAAAAAAAAAAAAAAAAATTTGACGCCTCGTCGATTCGCTATGGAAACCGTGAGAGCCTGCGGATGCAAGGGCATCAGAACTTGTCTCATATGCGAGCAGGAATACGATATCGGCAAGCCCGACCCCAGCCAAGAATTAAGGGTAAAGATTTTTGTAAATATTAATTTTTTTTTTTTAATTCAAAAAATTTAAATTTATAATAATATAATTATGATAATAATATTCATTGGACAAATAGATGGGAGAAAGTGCAAACACAGGGTAAAAATTTAACATCTGAAAATAATTAATTTTCGATTGGCTAGCTCCGAGCCAATCGCAGAGTCCAGATTTATTTTTTCATTTTTTTTTTAATTAATTTTTTTTTTATTATTATGTGGACGTTCCTGATAAACTGCGATGCTGATTTCAGAAAGGGCCGTGCTACGTGTACTGTCCGGAGTGCGACAAGGCCTGGCCCGGATGGGACATGGACGTGTGCCGAATGCATCCGGATCACAGCGGCGAACCCATCGCTTATCCCGGAGTTTACGTCAAGGTATCGACGGAGCATGGAAAAAAAAACGAGACTTGAGTCGCTTTTTCATCGATAGGATTTTCATTGACTTGGAGAAGAAAAAAAATTGAACGACGAGTTCTGAAAGCTTGGATTATTCAACATTTTGATATAGGACAGAATTTCGAATAATTAATTGATCGTCTAATTTTTAAAGAAACTATTTTATTAAATTTTTTTATCAATATTTAACTTAGTTTTTTTAACTCTAATTAAAGTAACTTCAGTAATTATTTTAATTAATTTTTTTAATGGTTCGAAACAATTCTCTTTTTCATTGATTATAATTTTTTTATATGGCCAACAAATTGATTTAGAAAAATTACATGGTACTATTTTTTTTTATAGTAAATTTCTTGCTCATTATAAAATTGAAAAAACTTGTATCTTTCAGAATAATTTTTTGAGGCCGGAGGAGGCGAGTTATCTGCTCGAAGACCTGGACACGCTGCCCTGGGAACGTTCGCAAAGCGGCAGAAGGAAACAGGTACGAGACCGAAATGGTAAAAAAAAATCTTTTTGTTTTTCATTTCAAAAGGCCCGCAAAAACATTTCGAACATTTCAAAGAGCGCAAAAAGAAAAAGTGGGTAATTCGATGGCGTTAAAATTTTTTCAGAACTACGGACCGAAGTGCAACTTCAAGAAGCGGCGTCTTCGCGTCGGGGATTTCGACGGTTTTCCCAGTAAAACGAAATATTTACAAGAGCGTTTATCCGCCTATGAGTTACTGAAAGATTTTCAAACTATCGAACAGTGCAGTCTCGAGTACGCGCCGGAGCGCGGAGCGTCGATCGACCCGCACATAGACGACTGCTGGATTTGGGGCGAGAGAATCGTCACCGTTAACGTCCTCGGCGATTCCGTTCTCACGATGACGAGATATCGGGGACCCGAGAAGCGGTACAATCTCGACGAAGTCGCGACTTATGCGCCGGTCGTTCGGCTCGATCCGGGGAGATTCGAGGATGGGGAGAAAATCGCACGAGCTCCGGACGATGCGGTCGTGCGGCTGCCGATGCCGGCGAGGTCCCTGATGGTCCTTTACGGCGCGGCCAGGTGAAAAGAAAAGGAAAAGTTGAAAATTGAAGTTTTCATATCGCTTTAGCGGAAAAATTGAAAATCGAGATTTTCACTGGCCTAAAGTACAATGCGACATTGACTGGCTCGATTTTATGCACGAATAACCCTTTTTTGGGATTTAAATACTTGAATTTTTAATTTTTAATTAAAAAAAGAATGTGTAATTATAATCTTATCCGGCTAGGCCGGCCTAGCCGGATAATTTCAATTTTCCTCTTTTATGACCAAGCGATATAAAAATTTCAACGTATTCAATTTCAAAACTGTCGCCCCAATTAAAAATTAAGTGTTGACGTATTGAAAATTCCCTGCACATGTGCAATTTGTGCTTCGCTTCTTGATCATTTTATATTGGGAAAAAAATAATGATCCGAAAAATATATAGTTTGTCTATCCGTAGATCAAGAACGTTGAAATAATGAAGTTTCGATTAATTGCAGATACGACTGGGAGCACGCAGTTCTGCGTGAAGACATCGTGTCGCGAAGGGTTTGCATCGCTTACCGAGAATTCACACCGCCGTATCTTCCGGGCGGCGAGAGGAGCGCCGAGGCCGCAGAGATTCTGGAGAGAGCGTTGAATTTCTGGTAAATCTAACGACGAAACTCTGCGCGATCGGAACGGCCCGGATTATACACATCGAATTTGATCCACTGAACTTTATACGAATTCCCCGAATATTATTCATTCGGTTTTGGACGCCGAGTCATCGACAGAAACGAAGAAAAAAAAATTCTATCTAATGACGAAACAATTACGATAATTATTATTTTTCAAGCCTCGGCTCGATCGACTTTCGGGCTTGAAAGTAAAATCAATTTCTTTTTATACATGTGAATCAACGCGTAGGAAATGCGACAGTAATTTTTGTGTTTTTTTTAAATTCACCCGACAAATTAGAAACTGAAAATTGGGCCATGCAAATGGAAAGTTTACACGATAGGACAGAAATAAAAAAAAAAATGTTATATACACTGTAGAGTTAGGATGTAAATGTAAATGAAATTATCGGAGTTTTGAGAAAGAGGTGAAAATAAATCGTGTTACAAATACGAAGATTTTTGTTTTTTTTTCATTCTTTTTTTTATTGTCGTGTATAAGAAATACTCGCGATAACAAATTCTTCACAGTACGGATCTACGCATACGAAACAAAAAATTAATTTCTTTTTAACATTTATTATATTTGTATGATGATAAAATATATATTATTATATAGTACAATTTATACACTCGATTCTAAAATTCATTAAAATCATCGAGATATATCGATATAATTTGAGCTTTTCGCGTTGGGGCGATTAAGAATTCGCCGGAGTTTTGAGGGGATGATCTTGCTGGATGTAGACCACTGGAAATATCGTCAGCGGATCGGCTTTTCCGAGCGGCTGATAACCGTTCACCAGACTCTCGCGCAGCTCCCAGCGTCTTCGTTCCCGCTCCGTCTTCTGGCGTCTTATCGCCCGGCCCAGCGTACACGCGAACATTATTCCGGTCAGCTATTTTCATAATTTGTTCATCATTCATTTATTTATTTGCGTAAAAAAATTAACATTAAACTTTGTATTTTCTTCGTAAAGACATGAAATTCGAACATTTCTTTTTTCTTCGTAAAGTAATGAAATTCGAACATTTTTTTTTCTTCGCAAAGAAATGAAATTCAAAAACATTTTTTTCTTCGTAGAAAAACGTTGATTTTTCTGAATAAGAAAAAATGAATTTTCACCTGAATGAGCGCTATTGCGATGGCTCCGGTGCCGAGATTCAGGGCGCTGCGATTGACGATCATCGCGAGCCTGTCGATGCATCCGACGTTGTAAACACTGCCGCAAATTGGCTTGTTGTCCTCCTCGAATATCCAATCGACTCCGGCGCAGCAGGACGACGGAAATTGACGGCCGTTCTCCGTCGTGTTGCGGATTCCGTTCCAATCCGTGTGGCTTTCAATGCCGCAGCATCGGAGCTTAAAAAAAAATTGTAAAAATGTATCGTAAACGTTAATTGGAAATTGAACACGGCTCGGAAACAATAAAAAAATCTTTCTCACCTTGGACTGCATAAAGTCCATTGCGTCAGTAGCCTCGGGATTGCTGTCGTAATTGTGCATCGTTCCGTTTATCTTCTCCGCGAGGAGGCTCTTTATCCCGTCCTGAAGAACGTACGCCGATATCGCGGCTGCCACCTCCAGAATCAGGACCACGGAAAGCGAAACTGCAAACTGAAAACAAAAGCATCAAAATGAGATAGAATGAAATTGAATGAAATTGAATGAAATTGAATGAAATTGAATGAAATTGAATGAAATTGAATGAAATTGAATGAAATTGAATGAAATTGAATGAAATTGAATGAAATTGAATGAAATTGAATGAAATTGAATGAAATTGAATGAAATTGAACGAAATTGAACGAAATTGAACGAAATTGAATGAAATTGAACGAAATCGAAATGCGATCGAAATGGCGCATTTCTACGGATCGATGACAAATGGTATTTACCATCGATGCAGAGAAAAATGACGTATTCGCATTATCATGCAGATAGCGCCCCTCCCGACGGAGATACTCGATACCCACAATGTCCGATACGCTTACGTTTTATACGCTCAAGCGACAACGGACCATCCGTGTCTCGAATTTTTGTCGATCCATTATCGTTTCCTTTTTATTTATTTATTTCAAATAATTTTTTTTTTGTTTTTTCTTGCTTACCACAAGGACCATGCAGGTGCTCTCCTTGAGCGCGCCGCAGAATCCGAAAAATGCTATTATGAACACGAGACCCCCGACGACTATGAGGAGCGTCGCGGGTGAGAAGTAGGTGCGATCCAGGAAGTGCGAGAAATCATCGTAAACCGTGTATATCGTCGTTCCAACGGATATTATCATAATACCAGTAAGCTGTGGAGAAAAACAAAATTGTATTAAGTTTTGTCCGTATTTTTGTCAACGAGAACGAAATAATTTCATAATAAATGGAGAAATAAAAAATAAAAAAAGAGGGGCCGCTCGATTGAGAAAACGTCGGAGAATTCCGTCGAGATAAAATTGATACAATCGATTTGGTACTGTAGCGCTCGTTTCTGCTATCAAGGAGCGACAAAGCTCACACACGGCACAGATAACTGTTATCTGCTCTTTACAATGCAAACTATGATAGGAGCACATTTATATCGCTCGCAACGTGACTTCGTCTGAAACATATTCTACAGAACAAATTTTTATGTTGGTGTTATGTTTTTATTTTATTTATTTAAATTTCATTTTTTGATCTGTGTGGCGTATTTTTAATATGAAGTCGCTTCCGGTCGAACAGTGAGATTCTTAATTGTGATGTATTTCCGGTATGACGTCGCTTCCGGTCGAGAAGTGACATTTTTATACCGGAAGTGAAGTATTTTCAAACCGTAAGTGACGTCTTTCCGGTTTGACGTCACTTCCGGTCGAGAAATGAGATTTTCAAACCGGAAGTGACGTTTTTCCGGCATGACGTCGCTTCCGGTCAAGAAGTGACATTTTTATACCGGAAGTGACGTATTTTCGGTTTAAAAATCTCATTTCTCGACCGGAAATGACGTCACTTCCGGTCGTGAAACTGGAATTTCAAACCGGAAGTGACGTCAAACCGGAAATAGGTCACTTCCGGTCGAGAAAAAAAGGTTTTCAAACCGGAAGTGACGTCTTTCCGGTTTCACGTCACTTCCGGTCGAGAAATGAGATTTTCAAATCGGAAGTGACGCATTTCCGGTAAATCTCAGAAAATTAAAATTTTCGGTTTCTAAACTCTAAATAAGATACTCAATTATGAAAATATATTATATTAATCATTATGTATAATAATTTTTGTCCGGCTATTGAATATAATAATAATGAAAAATCGATTGACGCCGACAGGCATTGGGTTATTCGGAGCTCGATGGGAGCCTCGAACGTCTTCGATACGTTGACCGTGTGAGCGAGTGCGTGCTTTGTGAATTATTGACCGTCGTCGAAGCCGACCCAAGCTCGCGTTCCCTTTCACGATCCACCGACACACACGTCCGCGAAAAACCGACGGCAAACACGATCCTTCTGTTCGCGTTTAGTTATAGCATCGCGAAGCACTCTAGATACGCTATCGAGAAGCGCACACTTTAAGTTCACTTCGTTGAGCGACAGCGAAGAATTTTTATTAAAATAAAGGCCGCTAAAAACGATCCGCAAGTCTCGATCCGTTCCCGTGGAAATAAAGTACATTTTTTTCCATTTTTAATCTTTATTTTATACATCAAACAAATTATTAAATTTAAAAGGAATAATAATAATTTTTTATTATTGTCAAATTGTTATTTTCATTGTTATTATTGATTATGATTTTTATTATTATTATTTTTATTATTATTCGGAGTATTTTATTTCCATGCGATATTAGAAATTCGGTATGAATATTGGAATAAGCGACTTCCGGAAGGGCGCGATTGACGACGACGATTATCCGTGAAACTCCACCAGTTTTCGCGTTTCCACCCCCCCCCCCCCCCCCCCTATTCGAAAGTACCGCGAGAGTGTGGAGGGTTCGCCGGAGGGTTGCGAGGGAAACGTATGAGCGACAGAAATTATACGTCGCTGTACGGCTCGACTCGTTAATAATTAATCGACACTCCTCACGATCACAGGTAGTGCCCCTTCGCTATTCAAATCGATCGTCACCGCTGTCGTCCGGTCGCAAACAATTTCACCCTGTCGATGCTTCCACTGTTTTTTTTTTTGCCACTAAAAAGTATTTTATAATTATTCTGTAAGTTGAATATTTTCAAAACGAGAAATCAACATTTATTATTTTCGTTTCTTAAGAGAATGAATTATAAAGCAAATTAAAGTCGTATATTATTTATATTTCTGCAAGTTTATTATTTATATATTTTATTCGATTTTTTTTTAGCAATTCTAAAACTATTCTTAAACAAGAAATAGTATTAATTGTAACGCGAATTTAATCAGTTTTACTATTTCTATTTCTAGTCAGGACCGACTCTTTATTTATTTTTTTCATCCATTGTAACATTCCTTTTTCTTTTAGCTATTGTAAAAACGATCGTCAGGGACGCAGAAGCGTCGATGGAAAAAATTTCCGGCAATAACACGACGAGCTGTGAAAACAAAAGCGGGTCTCATATTTCACGCGCTCGGCTCGTCGCCCGCCGATGTTATTATTGTTATTATCGGGAAGGATAACGAATCGATGACTCGATTTTCCTAGCCTTCCCGATATTTTTTTTATTTATTTTTTTTATCGTCGACAATAACATCGATTTTCCGCACGACATTGTCGCTTCAGGCCCGCTGGCCTAGACACGATCGAAGGACCGTTCGCAATGAAATATTTAGATCCAATGCAGAGTCGGGTAAACAGAAACCCGAGCGCTGGAATTCGATATAGCGATTGTGCGACAATGCGGACACGTATACGTTACTCTAAAGCCAGTAATTCGATGCCAATGTTACGAAAGGCTCGTTTATTTCTCTTCTCTTTTTTTTCCCTCTTTTCAGTTATTTTCGTTTTTTTTTCCTACGTGCGCGACCGATCTATGACTCATCGTAGATTGCGAGTAAAATTCCGCAGGAAAATCGCGCAGGATAACGCTACGGAATTACAACGAATCTTCGAAGCGCCATTCGCAAAATGATGCAAAATATAATAATTAGAGAAATAAATCGACGGGGAGAAAAAATATAGATAAATAGGTTTGAGATCGTTGATAAATCGAGGATATCGAAAGGATTGAACTAAATAACGAACTCGATCGGCCAAAAAAAAATTGAATACTGTTTAGTTGAAATGTGAACAAATTGTATTGAAAGAAATAAAAATTGTAACAAATTGAATAGAAAAATGAGAATAAAAATTGCAATAAATTGAATCAAAAAAGCAAAAACTGAATATAGATGATTGACGGAGATGAAAGAGTTACCGATCGACGAGGCGACGGATCGCGATCGAGGAAAAAAATAAAATAAATGGCGACGAAAGGATTCAGAGATCGATCGATTTACACACCACGAAGAGCGAGTTGACTGCACATAGTAGATACTTGATGCAGCGTAGGCCCACTTCCAGGTGAGTCGCTGCCATATTGCTGTTGCGATATCGTCGATCTCCGGTTCTCGTTGCGACGTCGTATGCAATGTCTGTTGAACGCGGCAGGTTCGGTACGGTTCTCCGTACGACAACAACAGCGGGCGTAACGCGACGACGCGGTGACTTCGTTGCTCGCGAGTCGCACTGACTGACGATGGCGTTGGCAGAGTCGATTCGACGTTCCGGAGGTCCCCTCCCGGAGGATTCCGCGCTTCAGGCTGGAAACCGGCCCGCGGCTTCGGCCGGCGGGCAGATCAGGTGCGCAGCGGACGCCCCCGCTGCTTTTTTTTTAGCGGCCGTTATCAGCAGGTGGAGCTGATAAGACGAGCGAAGAAACTGCGACGCGACGACCGATGATGTTTTTTGCGAAGAAACTCGCAGACACTCCTCGTCCGCGGTGAAGGAGAACTTTTTGCAGGTGGATCTATAGATCTGTATAGATCCGTATAGAACTTTATAGCGTTTTATACAATTTTATAGATCCTTATAGATCTTTATATATCCTTATAGATCCTTATAGATCTTTATATATCCTTATAGATCTTTATAGATCTTTATAGATCCTTATAGATCTTTATGGATCCTTATAGATCTTTATAGATCCTTATAGATCTTTATAGATCCTTATAGATCTTTATAGATCCTTATAGATCTTTATAGATCCTTATAGATCTTTATAGATCCTTATAGATCTTTATAGATCCTTATAAATCTTTATAGATCCTTATAGATCTTTATAGATCCTTATAGATCTTTATAGATCCTTATAGGTCCTTATAGATCTTTATAGATCTTTACAGATCTTTGTAGATCCTAATAGATCGTTATAGACCCTTATAGATCTATATAGATCTTTGGAGATCTTGGTTCGAGTTGATGCAATTGTTATCCACTGACCCATCCGTTGTCCGAACTGATCTGAAAAATATGTATGTATGAATGTATGAAACAACAAATGTTCTTTTCGGAACATAGATCGTTGAGAAAAAGGATTCGTGTACTGAAGGGTTGGAGGAAGTTTAATTGATGAATGCGTAACGTTTGCGTGTATAATTTTTTTATTTTATTAAAAATTCATAAATCTTATTTTGACAAAGACAGGAACAGCGCTATGAAGGATAAATCTTAACACACTCAAGTACAAGAGCCTCGGGCAATAAACATCGCCCAATGCGATAATTAATCCGACGTTGGCAATGAGGAAAAAAAACACGTTAGAAATCAAAGTTTCGTTACTGTGACTAATTTTGGTTTTTTCGATCTTTTTTTTTTGTCCTTGCTCGATACGTTTTGGAACAAGAGTCGAATTGACGTTGACGCCGACGGTCAAGCGGGAATAACGCATGCCGTGATAGAGAAAATTACGACGCCAATTGCGGTGACGGGATGGTGTTGCTCGATCGACTGATCGATAAATGGAATTATTATTAGAAACTCGACGAAACGGAGTACGGCTGCGTCTCGATTTTTTCGGACTGCCCCGGTGAATCCTGCGGCGAACAAGTTCTCTCTGATACCTCGACGATTCCTTCGTCGGCTCTCGAGCAATCTTCTTTTTAGACCGTCTCGTAGCTGTCCCTTATCGATCTCGCCAGGAATATCGCGAACCAAATGCCCACGGCCTGGAGAAAAAAAATTATAATTAATAAAAATTTAATATTCGATTAAAATTTAATGTTTTAATAAAGTTTAATATTTTAATAATATTAGATAGTTTGTTTATCGATCTGTTATAAATGATTACCATTTTTTTTAATTGAAATATTTGAAAAGATATTGAAATGTGTAATTGAGATTGATTTGAAAAGTCGAAAGTGACCAATTTACCTGTACGAATGCAATTCCGATTCCAACGCCGCCGAGCTGTACGGCGTGGGCTCTGATAAATCCTTGGAACTTCCAGAGGCAACCGTCGGGAAACAAATTTGTCGAATTCATATCGCAGACAATCTTATTCACTGTTCCGTACCTCCTCTCGCAACAGGACGTTGGTAATTCGTTGTTCATCACCTTGAGCCAATCGGTCGCATTGTTCGCGCCGCAGCACTCGAACTGCAAATTACAGCGAGACAAGCAATTCAAGATTAAAAACAGGATTAAAAAAAAAGAAAACATTTATTTTGCTTCCTCATAAAAGATTTGTTTTTATGAAAATTTCAATTTTCAAGTTTTATGAGGAATCGATCCGAAAAATACAATTCTCAACTTCATGAGGAAGCGATATGCAAAATTCAACTTTTGTGAGGGAGCGACATGAAAATTTCAATTTTCAACCTTATGAGAAAGCGATATGAAAAGTTCAATTTTCGACTTTATGAGGAAGTGATATGAAAAATTTAATTTCCATCTCTTATGAGGAAGCGTCATGAAAATTCCGATTTGCAACTTTTTCCTGAAGTTTGTCCCAGGCTTCGGCAATTTCGGAGCCGTTGATCTTGTAGGACGGCATCGTGTCCATCATCTTTTCGCTGATAACATCTGCGGCCCGAGTTCTGAGCACGTAGCCGGAAATTCCGCCGGCCAATTCGAGAATGAAGACGAGTCCCATCAGCAAGGCAAACTAGGAAAGAAGGAGAAAAAAAATTATTGAGGTTGAAAAATAATTATTTTTTTTTAAATATTTTTAGATAAAAAAAAATGTTACGATGTTTCGAGAACGGAAAACAGTTTGTGCAACAGGAAACATAGCGATTAGATTTTCGTCACGCGAACTCGACAGCTGCTCGCGAGCTCACCGTTACGATCATGCAATAGTTTTCTCGCACTGCACCGCAGCATCCGAAGAAAGCGATGAAGAATATTATCGCGCCGATGGCGATCAGCAGGTTCGGCACCGAGAAGAACTTGTTGTCCAGGAACTGCTGGTAGTTGTGATAGACGGCGTGAATCGTCACTCCGGTCGACAGCAGAATTATTCCCGTTATCTGGAAAAATAAAAAAAAAATTATTAATTCGTGTTATTCCACGCTATTGCATGTACGTATGTTTACACGTTCGTTTCCGATATACACGTTGACCCCTCGGGACATTCTCAGCGCGCATCGTAGAGCGGCACGACTGAAATTTGCATTTTGGACGCGGATATAAATTCCGGACTGAACAGCTTGGATAGTAATTTTTAAATAATCTAAAGCAATTAGAAATAATGAAAAATTATTTTTAAATAACTAAAAACAGTTGAAACTAATCGAAAAATGGTTATAAAAGTCCAAACTTAGTAAATGATTAGTAATAGTTCAAAATAATTGCAAAATAAGTAAAAATAGTTTTATAATTATTACAAATAATTTAAAGTAGTTAGAAATAATTGAAAACAGTTGAAACTTATTTAAAGAGGGTTCTAAAAGTTCAAACTTAGTGAAAATGATTAATAATAGTTCCAAATAATTACAAAATAAATTCAATAATTCTTGACTAATGTAAAGATATTTTTTAAATGATTAAAAAATCATTTTTGAGATCTATAAAGTCAAAATTATTGTCAAAAGATGTAAGAATTATTTTTTAATTAAATTTTTTTTCTCTGCATTGAGGCGGGTGGAGCAGCGACGAAAGGGTCGAGAATTCGAAACGCAATTGATACTTTGTCCCGGTTGTTCTGGGGCTTCCCCGCTGGAGCCGCTGCGCGGATACTTCTATACGTTTCTCCCCGTTTCTCGGTACACGTGGGGGTGCACCGTGTGCAACGTAGCGTGGAGCTTAACGACTGACGAAGCCAATTATTGTTTCCCTGAAAGCGATATTCCAGCAGGTCGCATTTAACATCGTCGAAGCAACTTTAGCATTTTATTCAATTTTATTTTGGAACGCTGATCGAAAGGCTCGCATTTTATGGACTAGAAATTAATTTGTCGAATTTACCTTTAAAATAAATAAATAAATAAATAAATAAATAAGTAAATCAATTTTTAAAACATTTTTAATGTTTTTTTTTATTTGCTTGCCGACAGAGAAATATCTCAAAGCATTAAATTTTCCAGCCGTCTGAAAAACGCTCGATAAAAATTTCAACCGCGATAAGAGCAGCCGTGATTATATTGACGAAGCTTCGCGAACAACAAACGATGTAAATGCTGGTGTCTCGTCGCGGTCGCGCGTCGATTTCATGAGTCACGAAAATCGGAACGATTCGGCGCATCGATTTTTTTTTTTTTGAATCCTCGAAATGCTCGATTCGATGATTTTCCAATATCTAGACTCGATTCCTCAATTAATAACATATAAAAAAAAAAAAAAATTGGAAGCAAAGTCGATAGCGAAATTGTTAAATTTTGGAGCAAAGGCGAATCGACTCTTTTTTAAATCCTCGAAGTCGTCGATCTGATTATTTCCCAATATCTCGATTCGATTCCAAGATTGAGCCGATAGAAATAAATAAACAAAAAAATAAAATGAGTTCAACGTTGCGACAAACCGATGCGAATCTTTTCCGTGAAAATTCATCGATTAAAAAAACCGAATAATTCGACCGGTATAAACATTTTGGAGCAAAGTCCGATTGTCCAAACCAAACGTACTTGTTTCTGAAACCGACGGAAAAACTTGCAATTGGGCTTGGCCCGTCTTGATTTTAAATAAATAAATAAATAAACAAATAAACAAATAAATTAACAAACAAATAAATAAATGGCGAATCGACATCGGACTTTTTCCGTGAAAACTCATCGTCAAAAAAAAAAATAAAATTCCGTTCATATCGCTTGAAATAATCATTGCTTCGCATGTGCTGCGGTGTCCGAGCGGTTAAGGAGATGGACTTGAAATCCATTGGGTTCTACCCGCACAGGTTCGAATCCTGTCCGCAGCGGATTTTTTTTCCCTCAATTTTTTTTTTTTTTTGCTATTCCGTCTTAAAGAAGAAAAACAAATTCCTATTAATTCGGTGAAAGATTGCGGGATCGTCGAGTCATCGTCGAGACATTGACTTTCGCCAGTAAAATGAATAAATCGCATCGGCCTTGCAGCGTAAGGCACAGCGTGTATGCGCGAGGCGGAACAGATGCGCAGAACAGTGCGCAGACGCGCTCGACTCCGCGCCTCGCGAACGGAGCAGGTCGACTTCCCCATTTTAATTATTTCTCTAATTTCCTTCTTTTTCCTCCACCGTCCGAATCCTAAAAGTAAAAGTGAAAAAAAAATTACAATCTCACGAAGAAACGCAAGGGCGATCGACTCAAATTTTTACGCCAATTTTCATTAAATTCAAGGCCGATTAATTCCCAATCGAAAGATTCATTCGATGAAATCACTAAAATTCAATTAAAAAAAAAAAAAAATTCAGTGTTAGTCAATTCGCGTACTAAATTTTATTTCGATAACTCCAAATTCCTCGAATTATAATTTCATCCGAGATATTTAAAAACTTTTCAAAACCTCGTCATATCCGATTGCTGTAATCATTATAAATATTAACTATCCTCAATTTTAATAATTCTTAATCAGTAAATTATATTTGTATATCACACCTTCGTAACGACTGCTCGAAACTCCTCAATGAAATTTCACAACGCATATGTCATCTTCTAATCGTCCCAAAGACGAAAATATACAAATATATAAATAAAATAATAAAAAATATAACAAAAATACATCGATTATCAATAATTGGTAAAAATATCCTGGAAGAAATATCCTTCGGATCGAAGGTCTCCGAGACGCGATATCGTAACGTCGAAAGTGAAAGCTCAGCGGGCCAAACAGGTGTTGATCTTAATCTCCCCACGTGTCAAACGGGGATCCAACGTGGCTTCGAAATCTCATTATAAAATTGATTTCACCAAAATAACAAGAACGACAACAACAACAAAAATAATAATAATAGTAATAGTAATAATAGTAATAATATTATATTATTATTATTATCGTTATTATCGTTATTATTATTGTTATTATTATTATTATTATTATTATTATTATTATTATTATTATTATTATTATTATTATTATTATTATTATTATTATCAAGCAATAATAATAGTGTCATCAGAGATGCGGTAAAAAAAATGGACAAGATTTCGAACGTTATCGAATGAAATGGTCCGAGCGATCCGGAGCGATCCTGCCATATCGTGAAAAAAAAAAAATTCTAAGGAAGCATTCGACGTACAAATAGCGTGTCGTACGTAGATCGATGCATTGCCACGTGACGTTTCATCACGGCGCGCAATATACAGCGAGCGCTATAGTCGAGGCTGATTCACAATAAAAAAAAAAAAAAAAAGAAACCAGGAAAACCCACATTTCATGTTTTCTGTCTTAACTTACTTAAAACAGACTGCAAATAAAATAAAAATGAAAAAGATAAAAACCCTTTTCTTTCATATCGCAACGTCCGTTTTTATCAACCGCGATAAAACAACCAACGTTACAGAAATAAATAAAAATAAATAAAAATAAATAAAAATAAATAAAAATAAATGGACTAAAAATAATGATAAAAAATCGCAATTACTCACCACGAAGAGAAGATTGAAAACGAACATAAGGTACTTGACGCACCGCGAGCTCGCGGGTAACTTAAGGCTCACCATCTCTGCCAACTTCCCGACACGCGTCGCAAGCTCGATCTAAAAAAGAACCCACCAAAAAAAAAAGAAAAATATTAATTACACTTTTTGGTCCCAAAAAAAAAAGACACGTTTTTTGTCCAAAAAGAGATGAATAATTTTAGCGTAAAAGTTTTTATAATATTCTCGCAAAGTATGTGAAAAAAAAAGGTTGATCGATATTCACATTGAGTCTCGGAGTTTCGAGAGTTGTGTCCGCGTCGATCGTCGCGTCTCGGGCTCGCTTTATGTCTAATCTGTTGTTCGGACGAGGAGCGCGGCTGCTGATCGGTTTCGAGTGCGCTGGCAAACTACCGAACGGCGTGGTCGCAGTCGTCGAAGCGGTGACTCGGCGAGCAGCAACACAGCGTGAGCAGCAGCGGCGGTTACGACGACGGCGACGACGACGAGTTTTAATCTTATCAGGTTCTGCGCGTTCGGCTGTCTGCGTTGGGCGCGAATAGTTAGCGATGGAAGTTGGCGGCGTGTGCGTTTTTATTGTGGATCGGCGTTGGCGTGTAAGTCGTCGTGTGGGAAACTTAAGGCCGCGGGCGGCGGGATTTGGCCCGAGAGTGCGGACGCGATCCGAATCTGCGTTACCGACGGTCGGTAAAAATGCGCGCGCGACCGACGCGCCACGGCGCGGCGGTGACTCGCGTCGCTGAGCGCGCACAGCTGTGCGTCACACGAGCTCTTTTTCCTTCAGAGGGGTTGAAAAATAATAATAACGGAAGAGTCTCGTTGAATTTGCAATCGAATTGAACTTGTAATCGAATTGAATTGTATTTCTAATTGAATTAAATTTGTAATTAAATTTGTAATTAAATTGAATTTGTAATCGAATTGAATTTGTAATTGAATTGTATTTGTAATTGAATTGTATTTGTAATTGAATTGTATTTGTAATTGAATTGTATTTGTAATTGAATTGTATTTGTAATTGAATTGAATTTGTAATTGAATTGAATTTGTAATCGAATTGAATTTGTAATTGAATTAAATTTCTAATTGAATTGAATTTGTAATCGAATTGAACTTGTAATCGAATTAAATTTCTAATTGAATTGAATTTGTAACTATCGCGGAAGATATCGGAGGAAAGAGCAGAAGGAAGCGGATAAGGTGGAAAAAAACAGAGATAGTTTGCGCGTGCGTCAGCTTCACGTTCTGGACCAGACCCGAGGCGAGACGCGAGTTCACTGTACGGGTTTTTCCTTACGGGGCTTTACGGGGCTTCGAGTCTCTAGATGAGACTCAGTACGTAAGGACGGACATTAAAGTAGTCCTTGCGAACACTTCATGATGGTATAAATATATAACGGGCCCAAATGCGCCCGCTCGAACATCCCCACGGAGGCGGCTCGAAAATAAATTAGTATAAACGAAAATGTATTTCGTTTAAATATAAACGAAAAATAAATATTTTTTCAATGACAATAAATATTCATTTAATGAAAATGAATATTCATTCAATGAAAATGAATATTCATTCAATGAAAATAAATATTTATTTCATAGTCGTAGTAAAGGCGGTTTATTAGCCTCAGTAATACAACTTGGGGTATCCCGTCGAAAGCATGTGGGATTGTGTTTACATTTCTCCCTCAGACTAACAGGCCATAACATTGACCACGTCCTTCGGCCCGTATCTTTGTATTCGACTGAGGACTAGCGCATAAATATAAAACAGAACGTTGTTCGTAGAAGACCCAATATCGTCTAACAAAAAAATGTATTACTTAAAAATAAAAATATACTTAATAAAAATGAAAATTTATTTAATTGGGATAAATATATTTTTGCGGGCAAGAGGAATTTTTTTTTCTTTCATTTCGCAGACTCATAAAGCTAAGTTATATGCATCTAGCTTCGTCGGGTTTGTGCGGCAAAAGTGAGGTAGCGAAACTGTACGTGCCTCGGCGTGTAGGCTGTGTGCGTAGCGAGGTGGGAGTGGCTGCGACTGCCGGTGGTCTCTGACGTGGCCGCGATGTCACGGACCAACCCGATTCTTATACGCTGACCGCTGCTCCGTCGTCACCACGTGGTAAAAGTTCGCTCGAGTTTCGCCAAGGAGGTTTTATGCTCGCGCGTAAATAAAAACTCTTCCTCGCCCTTCGCCCGTTCACTAAATTAAATATCGTCTCTTTCTTGAGACGACGGGAACACTTCAAGTTTTATTTTTTATCTTCGGGGACTTAAAAAAAACATTACAATTCCAGGGCCGTACGTTTGGGGTTCCTAACTAGATATAGGTTAGGTTCCACGAATGAGGTAATTCGAGTATCTTGATTTGTCACGATTTAACTCGAGACTTCATTGTTTTTCGATAGAAAGCGAATCTAGCAGGTGCGGAACGCAGCGGGTGCTGAAAAGAGTGAAAGAGCACGAGGTTTTATGGAACTCGCCCACGTTGCAGCTCGCTCGAGTTTTGCGACGGTTTTATGCTCGCGAGGAAATGAAAAGTCTTTCGCTAAATTAAATATCGTCCTTTTTTTAACGACAACTAAAACTCGCAGTTTGTTTTGATTTTTTATCTTTAGAGGCGTTAAAAAATGTACGGGGGGGCTAATTGCAATTCCAGGGCCGTGCGTTTAGGGTTCCTAATTAGATATAAGCTATAAGCTAGATATAAGCTATAAGCTAGATATAAGCTATGTTCCATGAAGGAGGTAATTCGAGGGTCTTTCATTGTCACGATTTAACTCGAGATTTCATGGTTTTTGGACGGAAAGCGAATCTAGCAGGCGCGGAGCACACTGCGTGGTGATGAAAAAGTAAAAAGGCTCGAGGTTTTATGGAACGCGCCCACATTGCATCTCGCCCCGAGACCTCAATATTTCTCTAGGGCTTTTAGCCGGTGTTTTATTAAAAACGAATATTCATGCAATCAAAACAAATATTCATTTAAAGAAGATAAATATTTCTTTAACTTAATTTAATTCTTTAACAGAAACGTGTATTTATCAATGTACAGGAGCAGTAAATAAATCAATAATTAAGATAAATATGTAGTAAATTTTATTTTTTTGCCTTTAGACGCGTTAAAAAACTCGGGGCGCTGATTGCAATTCTAGGGACGTACATATCGCCTCTTTGTAACCGGAAAAGCACACTTCGATTTTAATTTTTTATCTTCAGAGGCGTCAAAAAATGTTAGGGGGCGCTGATTGCAATTCCATGGGCGTACAATTAGGGTTCCTAATTAGATATAGAGGCAATTCAACGGTTTCCATTGTCACGATTCGACTCGACTTGAACTTTCCATTGTCACGATTTAACTCGAGATTTCATTGTTTTGGACGGAAAGCGAATGTAGCAGGTGCGGAACACACTGCGTCGCGAAGAAAGTAAAAAGGCACGAGGTTTTATGGAACGCGCCCACATCGCAGCTCGCTACGAGACCTCAATATTTCCCTTGGGCTTTTAGCCGGTGATTTGAATTTTTTATAGGAACGAGAGCTTCGAGAATAGCAGCCCGTATGGCTTGTACTTACACTCTTGTGCTATAGCGCACCTCGTTATATGCTACTCTGCTTTAGGGTGGGGGGCGGAGGGGAGGGGGGAATTACAGCTGCCATGTTTGATTGAAACGCGACCGTGCTACTTATTTGTTCGTCGTCGCGATCGATCGACAAGACCTACCGTAATGTACCGGATAGTCTGCCAATTACGTTCGACTTGTCCGGGTGAAGAAATTTTATCACGGCAATATAACGAAAATAACATTTTTATGTTACACGTAACTTCCATCTTAATGGAAGTTACATGTGATGCAACAATGTTATTTTTGTTATATATATATATATATATATATATATATATATATATATATATATAGTTTTATGCAGGAAAAATGTTGAATGATTTTATGTAATTTTTACATCTATTCAAAATCTTCAATGATTTCATTCCAATTTTTTTTTAATCTTGTATTTTTTTTCTGCGCATCAAATAATGTTTGTGGGTACGATGAGGAGTGTCGAATTGGATTTCCGATACTTAAGTTTGGAATAAAGAGAATCTGCACACGAGTTTTCGAGCCATTGACGATAAATTCGAGAACGATGCGAAATTCCAAGCTAAACATTTTTATTTCTTTCTTCTAAATCGCCGAGGCTGTCGACGACCCTTTGACCTTTCGCCGGTCGCCGGGAATCGTCTGATTCACGCCGACCACTGAAATCCCGGGAAAAACGTACACTTTAGAAAAAACAAAACAAATTTGATAAAAACTCAACCACGTTAGCGATCGAGGATGCGTAAAAAAAAATATAAAAAAAAAATGATATTCTCTACTTTCGTTGAAGGAAACCGGACGAGAGACTAACCGCGTTGACGATGGATTTCAATGCTCATTGAGAAAGTGAAGAGACGCATCAAAGGGTCAGTGAATCGTGCACGTCCCACGCGCTATCCTCACAATCGAATTAATCCCCGACGGGCCAAGTGGCTAAGGCAGAAAGGCCGAGTCGCGATCCTAAGACTTCTTCCTCTTTGTCACCCCCCCCCTCCCCGCCCCGCTGTACATCAACAGTTTAGAGGTCCGTCGAGTTCTCGCTGACTCGATCGTCTTGACCTCTGTCGAAAGCATCGTCGCGCACCGAAGTAATTAAAATTTTTTATAAACATGGAAATTCAATAAAATCATTGAACATTGAAAATTTATTGAAATCATTGAAAATGTTTGATAAATATAAGAATTGGGTGAAGTCATTGGAGACGTTGTAAAAATAATTTTACTCTCAAGCCAACATTTTCCATTTTAATATAAAAAAAAATTGGAAGCGTTTAATAAATATAAAAAATGAACAAAATCATTGAAAATTTCTAACGAATACGAAAATTGACAAAAATCATTCGAAACGTTTAATATGCACAAAAATTATCTCGTCGATCTTCGTTAATGTGATTTACCGCCCGAGCGTATTTCCCAACATCGCGTATAGTTAGTATAGAGTTCGAGTTCGTTACATTTAACGATCAAGGTTTTCCGCCCGAGTGCCATTTAATCTTCATAATTGCCGTAACCGAATTCCGGTGATAGGTCGATGCGCTTCGTTATTGCAGAGTTCCGTCGTGTGCGACACTCCGGGCTTCCTTGGATTACCATATTTGGCGCAAGTGCCCGTTCCGCCCTCCACAAAGACTCTCCGGCGTCGACGCGGCCACGTAATAAAGTTAGAGTTTCGCGTTAACGTTGGGCCAACACGCAACGGCGACTCGCACTAACAGAGAGCGCATTTCCTCGCCTACCATGCAGGCAGGGCCGACCGTTCATCGATCGACGATTATTCAATAATCGGCAAAATTCCTGGACCAAATCCTTATCCTAGTGCCTCAAGGGCAGAGTCGCGTTTTTGCGGGCACTTTCACGTACATTATTATGAATTTCTTTAAGATAACATTTTTGTATTCACTCCAATGAAACTGAGTGAATATTTTTACCTCATTGTTTTTAATGATTGCGTTTACTTATTAAAGTAAAAACTTTAAGGACTCACCATTGCGAGAAAAAAATGCCTGCATTATGCAATAATATCAATAGAAACATTCCCTCAGTTTCATTGCCATAATCCCAAAGATTTTTCTTTAAAACGATTCCTGACAATACATTTGCAAAAGACCCGAAAAAAGGCGACGCCACTCTTGATACGTTTAATTTTCTATCTTTACGAGTTCTCTTTTTTTCGTTCCTTAATTGTACCCTAAGTTACGTCCTTACGGTTTGTTCGGACAACCGACGAGCCGCACGCATTTTCAGGATCGCCCAAAGCTCGCTCGGTCGGTAAGTGCGGAGTCGCACGAGAGCCGAGCCCAAACGCACGCAACGCGCCATCTTCTTCGGGGAAACCGGAAGTGCCAATCATAACTAATTAATCCCCGTAACTCGGCTCGCAACTGCGAGCACGAAAAGCTGGCGCCACTGTCGCTTGGCCCTTCATCGCGACGCTGCGTAGGTTGGGAATAAACAAAAACTTTCCTTCGCCTTCCCTGCGAAAAAAGAAAAAAAAAAAATACGCAATCCTTTCTCCGAGCGTTCGGCCGGCACAGCTCCTATCTTCGTTCTCCTCGTGCGCCGGTGGATAATTTTCCGTACCGAAAAGCCCCTCCGAGAGGAGTTCGCTCGGTGTGAGTGCGCATCGCACACCTCGCTCTCGCCCCGCTCGATCTCCCGGCGATGGCCGGCGAGGGCATGGGTAAAATGGCGAAGTGGGAGAGCGGAGAAGAAAGCGGGCGCAGCGCGTAGAGCGAAGCGCCGGGCCACGACCGAGAGCTGCGCGCGCAGCGCGCCCGATAACGCAACAAAAATATCCTCGACACTCCAGAGCGGACCCTCGAAACGCGCGGACCTGCACGATATCCACATTGTTCATTATCATTGACGAAAAACTAATAAAAATACATCAATATTCTAACGCTAAAATTTTAAAGAAAAAAAGAAAAAAAATAAAACTCGGGCTAGAGGAAAAATAAAGTATTAAAGAAAAAAAAAGAAACTTGGGCCGGAACTAAAACTAAAGTATCAAAGAAAAAGGGAAACTTGGACCGGAACTGAAACTAAAGTATAAAAAAAAAAGAGAAACTTGGACCGGAACTGAAACTAAAGTATTAAAAAAAGAGAAACTAGGACCGGAACTGAAACTAAAGTATTAAAGAAAAAGGGAAACTTGGGCCGGAATACTGAAACTAAGATATTGAAGAAAACAGAAATTTGGGCTCAAACTAAAGCTAAAATATTGAAGAAAAAAAATAAACTCGGGCCGAGAGTCGTCGCGCAGCGCGGAGCGAGTGCGGAGTCAGTGTTGTCGGAACAGTGGACGTAAACATAGAAGGCGAGCGGTGGGTAAAAGCGGCGAGCAGCGCCGCGAGGGCCGAGCGAAGGATATCTCGGAGAAGAAAGGCGAACGGTCGTGTCAGTCGGCGTCGTACCGGGACACGGGAAGGATACAACAACGCTGCGTTTTCTCTGTGTGAATTCACCTAACTGCGAATAAGATTGAAAATAAAGAAAAAATAAATAGTGTCGAAAAAATTAAAAAAAAAAAAAAATTAATTACAATATATCGAATCGCGACAATCGAGAACGATCGAAGTTTTAGTTGAGCGTCCAACGTGGGTTTTTTTGGAAGACGAGAAAGATAATACAAAGGCGCAAAAATGGTGTCCGGCGGAATGGCATGCGTCAAGTATCTGCTTTTCCTCTTCAACCTCATATTCGCTGTGAGTATTTTCGTGCTGGAAAATCTTTGGAAAAATTCAGTAATAACTGCAAACCGAACGACGCTCTCGAAACTCGGGAATCGAGGAAAGGGAACTATTTTTTTTTTTTTTTTTTTAGAAAATCGAGAAATTTTTTTTTAACTTTTGCCTGTAGGGCAATTTTTTTAGTTAAGAAAAATGAATAGAAAAAAAATTGAAATTTTCATATCGCTTCCTCATAAAAGTTGAAAGTTGAACGTTGAAAGCTGAAAGTTGAAAGTTGAAATTTTTATATCACTTTCTCATACTGGCCCTTTATTCGCAAAGCTCCTTCTATGAGAAAGCATTTACTATATTTTTGGCTTCCTCATAGAGGAAGCTTTGCGAATAAAGGGCCATTATGAGAAAGTGATATAAAAATTTCAACTTTCAACTTTCAGCTTTCAACGTTCAACTTTCAACTTTTATGAGGAAGCGATATGAAAATTTCAATTTTCAGCTTTTTCAATATCAACGTCGTATTTAACTTTTAAGCAAAACTGCTGGCCGACTCAGGTTTAGTGCGAAAAAACCTTGCGCTTTTGGTCAAAACGGCTGTCGAATCTGTACTCGAGGCGAAAAAATACATAGAATATCATAGAGTATTCATCGGGAAGCCAAGAAATCGCTGTTTGAAAATACGCAAAATAACCCATTTTTGTAATTTTGGCTATATAAATACCCGGTAAACTTTTTCGTTAGCCGTCACTCCGGGATTGTATTTTATGTATTTTTTCACGCTGATCACGAATCTGACACTTTTTTATTCGTAGATTAATATTTAATATGGAAAAATGCGTCTTGAAAAAAAAAAAAAAAAATCATGAAATTCAAAAAATTCAAAATGACATAAAATTTAAACGGCTCGATCGATTTTCTTGAAATTTTAATGGGATCATCGGGTGATCATATTCCATCTGTGTACGCGTTTTTAGCCCGATAGCTAAAAAATTGCGAGCGCTACGGTGCGCACAGACTTTTTCGAAGAAATGAAAAATGGCGTACAAAAAAAACAACTGAACATTTTTGGATGAAATTTGGCAGAAACATTGACTATTAACCACACAAGCTGTGTGCAAAATTTCAGCCTGATCGGTGCAGGCGTTCCCGAGATATAGCCATTTGAATTTTTCGCGTCTGATTCACACACACACACACACACACACACACACACACACACATACATCCGGACATTTTTTCTAAATGTGATTTTTCGATGTTTTGGAACATTCTGAACACGTTTTCATTAAAATCTCGAAAATTTTTTTTTTCACCATCACAAAGCTTCCTCTACGAGGAAGCAAAATTGTGTAATTTGTATGCAATTCGCTTGCGTTGTGGAATAATGGAAGGCAGTATCGATACGCCATATGCGCCGAAAGTCGAGACAATGCGGACTATATTTTACCTCCGATGCAAAGCTCGTGGGAAATAAAAATACGAATAAAGTAAAATTCTTTCTTTTTAGAATTAAAGATCCAGAAATTGGTTTTTTAATACTTTTGCCTCCAGAGAAATTGTTCGTTTTTTGAATGGATAAACATGTATATGTAACTTGCGTGCAATTTAGACGCGTTGCCGAATAATAGAACAGTTTATCGGCACAAAGCTCGTGGGAAGTAAACGTAAAAATAAAATACGATTCTTTTATTTTGCAGTGAAAAATTCAGAAATATATTTTTTTACTTTCGCCTCTGAAGATATTTATTATTTTGTTTAACGAATAAACAAAAGTTGTATCACTTGCACACGCGCGATCGAATACTACAGCGCACTATATCGATACCCTATATGCGCCCTAAAGGCAAACCTCGTCAGAAACAAAAATGAAATTCTCTTATTTATAAATAATAATAATAATAATAATAAATCAGGAATCTTTTTTTTTTTTTACTTCCGCCTCTAAAGAAATGTTTTATTTCCTTAAACGTCTTTAAAAAAATGCAACTTGCATGCAATATGCGTCTCGAAGATCGCCGCAGCGCGCGATCTTTTTACGTTCGATCCAAACCTCCCAGGAAATAAAAATAAAAATAAAAATAAAAGTAAAAGTAAAATAAAACTCATTTTCTTACTTCGCCTCTAAAGAAATGTTTTATTTGTTTAATTGACCAAAAAAGAAAGTGCAACTTGCATGCAATTTGCACGCGTTAAATCGAATGTACTACAAAGCACTATATCAACCCTACAATAAGCGCCCTAAAGTGCGCCGCAGCGCGCCATCTTTTTGCTCACAATCCAAAACTCGCGAGAAAAAAAAAATAAATAAATAAATAAATAAATCTTTTTCATACTTCCAACGTTTTACTATTTCTAAAGACCAAAGAAAAAAATATACAACACGCATGCAATTTGCACGCATTATCGAATACGACAACGCACTGTGCAACCCTCCGTATGCGCGCCGAAGATCGGCGCAGCGCGCCATCTTTTTGCTTTCGATCCAAACCCCGTCGGAAATAAAAACGGAGCTAAAATAAAGTTCTCCCTCCCCGACGATTTTTCCCTTCGATCTTCCGTCGCTCGTTCTGCCCGAGAATAATATAACGCGTCCTCGTTTAATAATCGCGCCGAGGTAGAGTCCCGACAGTCTCGAGGGCTTCAGGTCGAAGGTAGAGCAAATGGCGCGCGCGCGCGCATGCGCGTCCGCGACTCTCTTTGCGCAAGGTTGACGGCGCTATTGTGCGACGTGTTTGCCGTAATAATAAGTAATAAAACACCTATGAGCGAATTATAGCAGCGGGAGCTCGGGTGTAGGTACGGGAATACGAGGACAACGACGCGCGGCGTCGGCCGGGCGGTCGAGAGAGAGCCGGCAAGGCGGACACGGCTGTAGAGTTTCGCCGTGCTGAGCGGCGCAACAGCGCCATTCTGCACACCGTGCCGGCCCACGTAAGGAGGAGGGGGGGGGGGGGGGGAGAGACGGCGCCGGGTCGCTCGATAAACCAACGGTACAATAAAAAAAAGGGGAAAAGAAAATGAAAAAAGATAAATAGAGGGAGGGGGAAGGGGAAAGTGTCTTACGGGAGAATGCTAGGCGATGACAACGACGAGCGAAAGACGGCGTTTTCGTGCGGCGTTCGCAGAGCGGAGAATTCTTGCTCGTGGGTTTTGGCGGGAAATTCAACGGTTGGGTTTTTTTAGGGGATTGAGCGAGGGTTTCGGGAGACTGAATTGAAAAATTATGTCGGGGTTTTTTGGGTGGAACTGAGAGTAAAATATTGAAGAAAAAGAGAAACTTGGGGCGAAACTGAAAGTAAAATATTGAAGGAGAAAAGAAACTTGGGCCGAGACTAAAAGTAAATTATTACAGGGGAAAATAAACTTGGGCCGAAACTAAGAGTAAAATATTAAAGAAAAAAATTGACTTTGGCCGGGACGAAAGTTTTGGGCGGTAAATTGATTGGTTGGGCTTTTTAGGGACTTTTTTTAGGATACAATATATGCTTTTTAAATGGAAAAAAAAGTTATGATGATAATTAGAAAGAAGGAATTTATTGAAGCGGAGAGGTTTTTGTAAGTTTCTCTTTTAGACATTAGACGAAATTCTGAAAAAATTCATAGGTATTCAGAAAAGTTAAGAAATCATTTTCATAATAAAAAAGTTACGTTTCCTGGTGATTTATTATACAATTTTTTTCATCAAATTATTAATAACATTTAAAAATGATTATTATGCAAAAATCAATCTTTTCAACATCTTCCATATTCTTGATTTTTTTCACACTTTCATCCCATCGAGTAGTTTTCGCAATTCTCTCTCAATTCTCTCTGAATCTTGAATCGTGTCAGCCTTTACGCTTACCTTAAAAGCCGTTAACTAAAAAAAAAAAAAAAAGTAGATTTATTCGATTTCGGTCGGTTTCGAAAAAAAAAACTTTTTCTCAAGTAGATTTATTATTTTTGTATTGAACGGACGTGTCGCTCGCGCAGCACAATGAAAAGATCGGGACGGAGCGAGCGACGCGTAGGACGCTCTGCGGAGGCGAGCGAGGCGGGATTATCTTTTTTTTCTTAATGGTTTTTTTTTTATTTTTTTTTATTCCCAAGCTGCCGCCGCGCCTTCTGTTCGCGGCTGCGAATAATTAATAACACCGGCTGCGTTGCTACTACTACTAGCGCGACCTTCGTGAAAATCTCGTAGTTTGTTATTTCCGTCGTGGCGTTTGTTTCCAGAGTCAATAAGCCGGCTCTGGATTTATTTATATCGAGAGGGAATATAAGTTTGTTTTCCGATCGAAAATAGCACTTATCGATAATCCACGAAACAATTTATTTGCTCATCTTGGAAGCGGATAGTTTGCGGATACACCTGTGTACGATTAATTTTATCCACTTATCGCGTGACTATTTTACTTATTTATTTGTTTACTTATTTACTATTTTTTTTTTACTTATATCACATGGAACTAGTATCGTATCATATTTTTTTGTAGCGCTGTGCGCGAAGCGTACGTAAAGTACTTCAAGAGTGCGTTAAGCACGAGAAGCGTGCGTAAAGTACGTCAAGAGTGCGTAAAGCACGAGAAGCGTGCGTACAGTACGATAAACGTGCGTAAAGTATGAGAAGCGTGTGTAAAGTATGAGAAGCGTGCGTAAAGTATCAGAAGCGTGCGTAAAGTATCGGAAGCGTGCGTAAAGTATGAGAAGCGTGCGGAAAGTAAAGTCGGCCCGATGTGCGCATGCGCCGGGTATTTACAGTACACTTGGCTGTAAAGCGCCACTTTCGCCACTCTCGACAGCCACGAAAAGTAGCACTTTTCATGCATGAGTTGTAAAAAAAATGCATTCCGCAAGGTGTAAAAATGGGGTCTTTACGCACGCGAAGCGTGCACAAATCGCAATTTTCGCACCGAGTAAAATTAACATCTTTTACACCAATTCATTTATTAACTCTTACTTATAAAATTATCAATTAAGTTTATTAATTTTTAATGTTCGTGTCCGCAGATCACCGGAGTAGTGTTCATATCTGTCGGGGCTGTGATACTCGGACAGTACAATGGATACAGTAACTTCGTGGACAATTGGGTCTTCGCAGCTCCGGTACTCATGATAATCGTGGGCGTAGTTGTCTTCCTGGTATCGTTCTTCGGATGTTGCGGCGCAGTAAAGGAGAATCACTGCATGATAATAACGGTAAGAGACTTTTTTTTTAATCAATTCTCAATTTATAGAAATTCTTTTCGAATTTTTTTTATTAAATAGAATGCCGATTTTCATTTTTTTTCAGTAATTCCGTTTTTATTTATTTTTTATTTTTTATTTTCCAATAATCGTTTCGTGAAACTAAATTGAAATTGTCGATCAGTTCTCGGTTCTTCTGCTGCTGATCTTCGCTCTGGAGCTCGGCGCCGGAATATCCGGTTACATGATGCGCGGCGAGATTGGAAAGATGCTTCAGAATCATCTCAACGAGACGATGCCGCTCTACAAGAAGAACATCGAGATTCAGAGGTCCTGGGACGTAATGCAGCATGACGTAAGTCACGAAAAAAAAGATTGCTCACTTCCTCAACATATTTTCGTTTTCCGGTATATCGGCGAAAAAAAAAATTATTCTCGCGACCATCTTCGACCCCAATCCCGAGATCGAACCGCCGGTCTAAATCGATCTCCACGAAAAAAAAAGATCATAATTTAGGCGAAGAAAAAAAAATCGAGAGGAATAATCGATAGTCCAGAAAATCGTCGCTCTTTTTAAATAATATTATCACAAATATATTGGCATTAATACATTATCATAAATATATCAATATTAATATATCATCATAAATATATCAATATTAATATATTATCATGAATATATCAATATTAATATATTATCATGAATACATTAATATTAATAAATTATCGTAAACATCTTAACATTGTCATTACATATTTTTAGATACAAAAGAGAGTTGAGGAGAAATATTGAAAACGGCAAGTGGATTTCGATGGATTTCACAAGCGGATGGTCTTGTAATGTATTTTATTACTGGTGCAGGAGTTCCGTTCGCGCCCGGGCAGGTGTCCGTGAATATTTAATGGAGCGACAACGACGACGGCAACGACGGCTCGGAATAGGAAATCTCCGGCGTGTATTGGGACGAGGCCCTTTAAGGGGCAACTCGTCGGTGCGTTCCGTGCGTGCCCCGGCGATACGCCAGTGCACGGCCGCAACGCGTGCACCCGCGTTCGAGCCCTCGCTCCTATTGCAAATCGATACGTCCGACACTCCGCCACCCTCGCACGAGCCGGCTTACCATCGACGTACGGTCGTAAAAGCGCCGGCTGCTCGGACACGGACTTCCTGTCCTCGTACGCTTCGCCGCACTTACGCGATACGCGACACACGTACCGCTCTTCGCACTCCATTTCCCTGCATACTAATTCGAAACGGCCGACTTTCCTTCCACGACCACCGAACCTCGAACATCGCCGATTTATTTCGCTGATAGCCAAGCGGGAAGCGCGGCAGGATGAAAATTCACTTTCCGCGTTTACATTAAATTCTTGGGAAACATGTTTTTTTTTTTTCAACGTAAACACGATTTTATTTTAAGAGAAGTAAAAATCGTTGTAGGAGATAGTTTTTTGTTTTGAGACGGATAATTTTTTTATTTCTATGCATACAAATTCGGAACGGCCGACTTTCCTTTTCACGACCACCGACCCTCGAATCTTGCTGATTAATTTCGCTGATAGGAAAACGGGAAGCGCGAAAAGATAACGGAAGTGAAAAGAATATTGGGGAAAAAATATTTTCAGGATAATACATACGATTTTGTGGAAAAGCCAATTTAAATGTAGAGTGGAAGAAAAATTTTGAAAATTCTGAACGCGTTTGGATGAAGATCTCGGGGAAAAAAATAACGTGGGTTTGCTTGAAAATTAAATATACATATATTTCTTTACGAAAAGGAAGCTTCCCCTAAAAAAAAAATTAATTATACATGATTGAAAAAAATTGTCTAGACCGCCAGGAATCGCGCTTTTTTCGTATTCAAGGGGTCGATAGGACATCGATAAGAGATCTCTCCGTCCCGAGTAGTCGCAACGCTGCTGGCATAGTCGCGTGTCGTTAACGATTATGGCATGACTATGCGCAGTTCCGCGCTCGCGAGTTTCTACGAAACGAGCATTTCCTCTCTCCCATTCCCTGCCTCAGTGCAATGCGCCTCGATTTTTTGCCTCGAGCTCGTTTTGCCCGATCGTCGAACGAAAATTGTTTTTCGTCCACGTGACCGGTCGCGATAAAGCAATCGACCGATTTTTTTTTGTCGATCGATTAAAAGCTTACGCGACAGTAAATGAGAAAAAACGCATGCATATTTAGCGATTTTTTTCTCGGTAAAAATACGCTTTATCGGTTTAATTCTTTTGGAGCGAAAGACGAATATAGTAAAAAAACATTTGGAATTCTTTCAATTTTATTGTCATTATGTATTTTTTGTTTATTCGATGGACGTAAACAATTTCTTTTTAAGTTCCTTTGCGGTCTCGCTGATTTCAACTGGTTATTTTATCAGAAACAGACATTTTTAATTGTTTTTCAATAAATGATTTATAACGCGATTCTTGACGAGGGAAAAAATAGGCAAAATGGCGGTTTTTGAAAAGAGTCCATTTTTACCCATTTTTCAACTCTGAATAATTTTATTAAGTCATTTTTTATTGGGCCTTGAAAAAAAAAACATTAACCGAGTAAAAGATCGTTGGGCAAAAAATTTTTTCGATCGCTTAACGACTCAAGGATGGCAAAAAAAAGTCTCAAAGGTGAATCGCGAGCGGATTTCCTGCACAAGCCAATCAGCCGGCGGTCCGATCGATGCGGACAGATAATAGCGAGACGTCGGAGCCAACGACCGACAACGGTGTCTGTCGAAACAGCGGGGGCCAATTTGTCAACCCTTTGCAATGCCGGTCGTTAAACTCGCCTCGGTAGATCGACTGTTTATACAAAAAAAAATTATCCACGAAGTATTCCATGAAAAATCGACATCGCATCTCGGATCTGGGCCGCGATTTTTTATATAATTGATATTTTTTTATATAATCATATAAAAAAAAATCGCGGACCAAATCCAAGATGTGGTCTCGATTTGCTATGCAATACCTCATATATTATTATTATTATTATTGTTGTTGTTGTTGTTGTTGTTGTTTTACGGACTCGCGTTGCACATCGCTGGAGCCGCAACAGTGCAGCGAAGAGATTTCTCGGCTGAGAAAAGATTTCGCAATCGCGCAACCAGTGAAAGGGAAGCCGTCGAGTTGCGCAATTGTTCGCCGCTCGATAATAAAACGAGCACGGGACAGACAAGTCGAGAGACACCGAGGGACGATTTTATTCGAACCTCGCGCGAGATGCCGGCCGCGATGGCTCACCCCGCATGACTCACCGGTTTGGCCATTCAAGGTCGACGACTCGGTTATCATCGCGCATAACCGAGATTTCCTTGTACCGACTATCCTCCTTCGACTTGGAATTGTGTTTCACTGACGCACTAGAGTTTCCGTCCGTATATCGAATTATCATTTTTTTTATACCGTCTTCGATCGAGATTTTTTTTTGTTATTATTTTATTTTTTCTTCCTCATGGAGGAATCTTTTTTCCTTTAAGTTCGTGCAGGTAGAAATTAACGGGACTTATAATTTAGCGATATTTATAATTATTGTAATAGATTTATTATAAATATTATAAATATTTCATATTCATAATATTTGTAAAGATCATTAAATATTATATTTCGGTAGATATTAATTATTATTATGTTGTATTTGTAATGTTTATTTAGATCATCAAATCATCAATTACGTTGATTTTTATCGATTATTATGTATTAATTAAGTAATATTTTAAGGTATTCTTATGAATTTTTTATTGATTTTTTTCTTACACATTTTTATGATTTATAGGATTTTTGTGATAGAACACGGTGTTATTTTTTTGTACAGCTGAACTGCTGCGGAATCAACGGATCGGCGGACTGGTGGGTCTCGCAGTACGTGGAGCCCACTCTGCCGGCTTCCTGCTGCACCGAAATTGCCGCCAATGGACAATGCGACTTCAACGAGATCACCGTCAGCGCCGAGGGTTGCATGAACAAGCTGAAAAATACCATCGAGGATAAAGCCATGATACTCGGGGCCGTCGGGATAGGAATTGCCCTCGTTCAGGTAAAAATACCCTTTTTCCACATTTTTTTTTTTTTTTTTTACAAATAAATAAATTAATGAAACATATTTCTCAGCGATTCCCGGATTCTTTTCTGTCCAATAGCTAATAAAATGATTTTTTTGGGTATAATAATCAATTAAAAGAATTTTTTTTGAATCACAAGTAAATTTTTTTTTTTTGCATAGTAATTAATAAAAAAAAATTTTTTTGTGTTTTCAGCTGATCGGCGTAATCTTCGCGTGCTGCCTGGCTCGGTCAATCCGTCGCGAGTATGAGACTGTGTAAGCGTAAAAAAGAAAAAAAGCAAAAACAAGAAAAAAAATATCACAAAAATGATAAAAAGTTCTGCTCTATCACTCACCGACACTGTGTGTCATTTTGCAATACGCGCCTAACGTGCACTCTTATCGCCGAGACGAAACGGTCCGGGCGATAATTTATCTTTCCTTCACAATATTGTTTATTTTTTTAAATCTTCTCTCGTTTGTTATTTTTTTTTGTGTTTAACAAACTCGAGCTCCGCACTTCGCGCCGCATTATTGTACTATCTCTATTGTTGTTATTATTTTTTTTTTTTGCGTAACTTGTGTTAATTGTGTTAATTGTCGATCGATGTCGCGCGTTGTATGCGTCGTGAATTCACAAAAGCACACGAATTCTGGCTATTTATCATCTCACGATCGCCGATAATCTCTCTCACACACACAGAAACGCACACACGCTAATAAATTTGCATAAAATAAAATGTTTCAATGTCGCAAAAAGAATCGTCAGACTCTTAACTACTCGAATTTCCATTCTTCAGAATACAAAATTGAGAGAACGAACGAAAAAAAAATTCGGGTTAAGCGAGATGACGATGGGAGCCTGCGGTCGAAATTTAAACAAAAGCAGAAAGCTAAATGTGTGTCAGCATGCGCTATTCGTCGATGTAACTAATACCAGCAAGGTTCTACAAAAAAAAAAAAAAAAAAAAAAAAAGAAAAGAAAAAAAACTCGAAAAATTCGACGACGATGAGGCATGGATAAAAAAATATAAAAAAAGCGAACGATAATTCGCTTCGAACCGAGTGCCAGCTTTAAACGAAACAAAGAAAGGAATAAACAAAGCAAAGATTATATTAAAGAGATAAAAGAAAAATAAATAAGAGAGATATCTGCATTTTCGTATGATAAAAGATAGTTTAAAAAAAAAACTATTACTGTATCGATGTAACGTAAAGGAAAAAAAAAGAATTAAGAAAAGAAAATATATAAAAGAAAACGAGAACAGGTCGATCTACGTGAACAAGTCCAGCATAGTTTTTAGTTAATGATAACGAATATTTATCTAGTAATATTATGATTAATGAGCGATTTATTATTCCGTTGTTTCCTGCATTGTAAAGTCTACGTAGCGTTAACGAAATATAAACGGGAGGAAAAAAAATGGATAGATCGACGGAGAATGTTGTCCCAGGCTCGCGAGCGCGATTTTGTCGTCACGGTAAATTTTCGCAAATTTTTTGTAAATTTCTCATAAAATTTTCATGAAATTTTCGAAAATTGAGCGTGATCGATTTTTCGCCCCAACGTTAGCCGCCGATTCGGGATCCGAAAACTTACTGTATTTAATAATTATCGTCTCGAAATATATATTTTTTTTAAGCACCGAACAGACGATTTTTTTTAAGCTCCGGACTATTCAGAATAAACCGCAGCCATAGATTTTGTTTTACTTTTCCGCAATTTGCCGAGATTCAAAGGATAACTTTGGACAATGAGTTTCGAGCGTTCAAGATTTTTGAAAAAATAAACAAATAAATAAAAAGTAACTTGATAAAAAGAGTTAGTATTTTAATATATTGTTTTTTGCTACCGACGAATTGTTTGCATAATGATTATTATTACGATTATTATTATTATTTGTTGAATTATTAGTACGTAAAAAGAATGTTTTATTTCGTATTTATCGCTTGCCAATCAGTATGCCACTTTGCACTCTGCGTCGCATTATTATATTACATATACATAAACATATGGATATGTATATATATATGATTAATGTATAACTCGTGTCTGTATTATTCTTTCCTTTCTGCTCTCTTTCTCGTGTTAATTCATTAATTTCCTCACGAAGCGACGACATTTTTTTAAATAGAAAAAAAACGTATCTCATTTTATTTGCAGCGAAACCACAGCGCACTGATCGGCCCGCTAGGAGGCATTGTTTCATGATATTATGAATCCATCATGCATTTTCGGTAGATATAAAAATATTTAAAAATATAAAAAATTGAAAGAAAGAAAAAAAATGTTTAAAAAGAAAGATCTTTAAAATGTCTATAACTAACGATTCATTGCGCGTTTGTAATTATTTTTTCATCAATGTGCTTGATATATTGAATGTAAAGCAAAGAAAAAGAGGAATGATGTAAAGTAAACAAAAAAAAATCACAACTGCCAATTTATGCCAAAAACAAGTCTGAAGAAAATAAAGAACCGGATAATTCCACGTTGATCGATAAAAAAATTACAAAACCAAAAAAAAATCGTAACTAAATTTCGATCAATTTTTGCCTGAGAACTCGATAGCGAGTCGGCGATGAATTGAAGCATCATTCCTCTTTGAATTTCTAAACGACCAAACGTAAGAGAAACGATGAGCTATTTTTTGCCTAAAAATGTTCCACGAGTATTGGAAAAAAAAAATATTGCGCCTCGATCAATCGTCAAACGATTGTTCGAGGGATTCCCCGTGAAAAACGCGGGGATGATTTTAAAAAAATGCGATCTCCCTCGCGAGATAATGATTAAAGTATAATAAACGGCTTGTTGCTTCTGCCCACGGTGACGTTTTGCCGACAAAGTCGGCTCGTCACACTATCGACTGCAGCCTAGAAAGAATTACACGAAGAAACCTTGTACGATATAATTTACAAAAAAACAAACAACAACAAAAACCAAACATATTTTCGACATATTTTTATTTAATTTTTTCAATAGTTGTTCAACGTTAATTATAATTGCAGTACACGAAAACGACACGTTGTAGAGTTAGAATTTTTTTTTAATGGCTACCGCAACCCACAAAAAGTTAGGTTATGTTGCGGCTCGATCTCGGCCTATACGAAGAAAACTCAAGCCATAGTCTCGTGATTTTTGTTATCGATAGAGAACAAGCGATCGTCACGATAGATCCATCGTTTGAGCGTTCCATCGATCGTCTACGAACGGTAGAAAATAGGTAGAGTCGACGTGAAACCCGCAGGTGGTCGAGCGGCCAAGATGGAATTGCTGCGACGCAGCCCTCTCAATAATAAAGTTTGCGGTGTCGGTGAACTCTCGTATCGATCCTTTTTACTCGGTGCTGAGTTCGAGTGCAATCCTATACCTCTGGATAGCGTGCGTCGCTGTCGCAATTGATCCGATGGATGTTCTATGAATATCGTCACGCTACTTTAGCGGTCGTTGGAAATACTGTAATGAGCTCGCGAAACATTTGGTTCAAACTTTTAAGAAATGAAATGGGTCAACATAATAAGTAGGTTTTACTTTAATATTTCACATTTAATATTTAATATTAAATATCAATTGATTATTCAATAATAATATTAATTAATTACTCAACATTAATTGATAATATTTAATATTCAAAATTCAAGGTGAGGGATCGAGGAAACTTGCGTAACGTCGGATCTTTCGTGCGGTCGATAGCATTAACGGGAAATGTAATTAAGTTGATACGTTGCGATTTTTTTTTTGTCGAACAATTAACGCAAATCGCTTCATTCGAATATATTAATAGTGATAATGAATAATAATTATAGCGTATACATATATATTTAGCGATAATAATGGTGTAACGCACTTGTCCAAAGTTTCGCTCCTTTGTCATTGACGAAATGCGTCTTATACGTTAAACGTTTCGATTTTTGTATTTATATTTTTAGTTTTTTTCTTTTTGTTAATTAAAAAGAAAATAATAATTGGACTATAGCGGTCTATTCGTAATTTACACTGACGAATTACCGGACAACGGAAAAAGACTGAAACGCGAAGTTTTATTATAATCAGTATTAAAAAAAAACAAATTGTATGAAAAAAAAGATTGAGCGGCAAAAAACGGAGTAATTGGTATTTTAAATATGAAGTATACACTTTCGTCGATTTTACAAAAAAAAATAAAAAAAATTTGTCTATTTTGGCTTCTTACACACGAACACGTACACACGTATGAATTGTCGATTATTATACATACTATATATATCATATAAGTTTGTCGATAGATGTAATTCGTAATGAAACGAAAAAATAAATAAAATTAATTATTTTTTTTGTTTACATATATATATATAAATAAATATATATATACACACTATTTGCTCTACCGTGAGGAGGAGCCAACGAGACTCGTCTGTAGCACATACTATTTGTCTAGCTTTTATGGTACATCAAATAAAATTAAATATACCGAGAGTGAATTTTGAAAAAAATTATTTAATAATTACCCTTCGCCGATTTTTTTCGACACCATTTTTTTTTTTTAGACAATAAGGACTCAGGGCGGGAAAAGAAAATTACGATATGAGTTCTTTTTTCTTTCATTGTACCATGTAATTTTTATTTCATTTTTATAGGTAATCGATGGCCGATAAATAGCGGACTAACATTTACCATTTAATTGGATATCTTTCTTACAGATTTTTGTGGGGCATTTTTTTTACGATAGCGCGCGTGCGGTAATTCCGCACACGTTGACTCGTTGATTTTTTTTTAATTATAATTTTTTTTCTTTTTGCTTACCAAAGCGGAAAGAGAGGGCATTGACCTCGTCGCAAGGATATGTGGAGATTCGTGTCCACTTCGCAAAGTTATCCGGGCTCCCAGACGCGCGCGCAGATATTTACAGAAATTGCTGAGATTACATTATTTATAGTTTAAAAATTATCGATTTTTTTTTCTATCTTGTTTCACACGCGTTCGTGTATGTTTTATTTTTTTGTTCGTCGATTTTTTTTTTTTTTTTTTTATTCAAGCAAATATCTATAGGCGTCGAAGTTTGTGAATTATTTACAAAGTGGCTTTTCTCGCAGTCTCTCGATTTTTCCTAGTCGCGAACTCTCGAGCCTTAATGAGATACAAAACGAATACAATGATCTTAAGGTTTTCATTTTTTTTTGTTTTTTTTTGTCTTCATATATTTATAATGAATATGTATAAAAAAGGGGGTCGTGAAGGTACAGGGGAGATTTTCTTCGACCGATCGATCGAACGATCGATTTTCTTCGATTTTATCGATCAACGGCCAAGCGAACCGACTCACTAAACCGAACGCTACACGGCAAAACTTCAGGGCTTTTTTTCGCGGCTCGAGCGGGTCGAGTGTGGTTGAATATCAAATTTTAATCTTGATTTTTTTTTTATCATTGCTGATTTTTTTTTTTTTTTTAATCTTTAAAAATTTCTTAAAGGGTTTTTAAAAAATTGAATTTTTTTTTCTACACGTTACCGAATATCTTAGCTCGACCGGAAAGACGAGACGAGCCTTTGCGCGAAAAATGTCGTGCATGCACACAACGCGCTTTGAGAGTCAAACTTTAATTAATCTAATTTCTTTTTCAATAAAAAAATGTTATATTAATTTATTTTTTTAAAGGCAAATTCAAGATAAAATTTTGTTAATGTCCAACTCGATCCCCTCAAGCGCGCATCAGTCGAGAGGTTAAAAAAAGAATCTCAATACGGCTGTCGCAAAGAAAAAATATAAATAAAAAAAAACTTTGCGAAACGGTTAAATTATCGTAATAATCGCAGTTCGGGCAATCACATGGATTATCGCAATCAATAAACGTATACTCACTCACAGCTACATTATTCGTTAATCGTAAAATTACGTCGCTACAACTATAATGAATTAAAAAATGGATATCGTACGAAAAAAATAAAAAATAATAAAAAAAAAGATAAGAACGACAAAAATCATCGGGGATATTTTATCGATCCAACAAACAATAATCGATCGAAATCGCGTCTATCTTGAATATACAGAAAGAAAAATGATATTTATTTACAAATACAATGATTGAAGCGAATTTCTGTTTTTTTTTCTCTCATTCTTATAGTCGTCCCCGTTCGTAGAGGAGAACACACCAGCAGGAACAGTGTAGTGTATATTTACTATCTATTATTATATAGTTTACTATTCAATGGAGACGAAGCGCATGTTTTATGTTTTTCTTGTTTTTTCTCTCTTTCGTTATACTTTTTTTTTTCGCAGACTGGAATAATTTTTTAACGGACTCTGTTTTTTTTTTTGCAATAATAAATGACAAGACGATCGCGCGCTGCACACCCGTTTATGCGTTCGCCGAACCGCCGAGAGTGTTCGTCGCCGGGATTAAAATTTGTGATCGAAGCCTTGTTACAAAAATATTCGGAAAACACGAAAGTATTTTTTGTATTTTTTCTTTTCTCATTTTTTTTTTTTCAAACATCTTGTCTAGATAATTATTATTATTTTTTGTTTCGCTTTCGTATTCGGCGCGTGAATATCATCGAGTCGGGACTCTCTATGTGCACTCGCAAAAAACTAGCACTCATTCTATTTATCAATTTTGCTCCTTTTTTTATCTCTCTCGCTCACACTCGCTTATCGACTAAGTATCTAATTATACTTACAATTTAGAAGTTTAATTTTTAAAAATTAATTTCATTTCATCGAAATGTGTGGTTTTTTTTTTTATAATCGCACAATTCTTGGATCGTCGCACCGAGCCGATTTACCCGCGTCAATCGTACGCCGAATGCGTTTAAAAAAAGTAATCGAAAGAAAGATTGCATTAACGAACGAGCTGCCTCGCGCGTTTCGCTCTTTTCCCCAATTTTTTTTCTCCTCTTTTGCCTTTGAATACAAAAAAAAAAATTGTTTCGCCGGCTTCGCGTCTGCAGAGTTAGTTCGCTTATCTCGTAATTTTATTTGTTTGCTTGTCGTTGGCTTTGTCCAGATTAAAAAAAACTCCTTTCGCGCTCGTTGGCCGAGAAAAAAAAAGAAATAAAAAAATAAGACACAAAATAATAATAAACACGATCATTCGTACGTTCGTTCATTCGTCTTAGGCACATCTCTCACACTCTCGGAAACGAAGATTCGAAATTATCTGGCGTTGAGCGAGTCGAAGAGTTGAAAAAAAAAAATCGACACTCGGAAAAGCGGATTAAAAAAAATCAATGAACTGTTCTCGCGGATTTTTTTTTAATATGTTATTCGGAAACGTAATTTGGGAAATTTCGACGAACGAGGTAAACGACCCTATTTATCGATCTTCCTCCAATTATCGATTGGCGATTTTAATTGTGATTTTCGAGACGATCGACAAAATGTCGTTGACCTCTCGAAATATTGTTCCCGAGAAAGCAATTCTTGTTATCGATCCGGGGCGAGAACAGATCGGCTCCGATGTTATCGGCGCGAGGCTTGACAGGAGTTTTTTTTTGTTTTTCTGTTTTTTTAGTATTACGCGGAATTGTTAGCTTTGTTTGTTTTTTTTGTTTCTTTTTTAAGTATAATCTTATATTTATGTTTGTTGATGATCGCTCATGTGGCATAGCGCTTCGTCCACAGTCGCGCTATGCGATCGTGCTCCTCGCGATTTTGCAGATATTGCGTTGCTATACTGCCCACCAGTGGGTCGGCTGAAAAATTTTCACACAGGTAAGTCATTAATCGAGTATTAGTTTTTAAAGTCATGCCGAAAAAGCCTTAACGTTCGATCTTAAGATCAAAATTAAGCACGAAATCAAGTTCGAACATAAGATGAGACTTAAGCACGAAACCAAGTCGTATCATAAGATCAGACTTAAGGACGAAATCAAGTTCGAGATTAAGGTCAGACTTAATCAGAAAATCAAGTTCGAACTTGAGATGAAACTTAAACACGAATTCCAGTTCAAATTTAAGATCGAACTTAAGCACGAAATCAAGTTCGATCTTAAGTTCGATCTCGGGAGCGGACTTAAGTTAAGACTAACGTCTTAAAATTCGACCCTAAGAGAGCTGTGTAATAAATGAGCGGCGAACTCGCCGGAACTCACCTGGATTGCAATCTGTAAGTAGGGAACAGATCGACAGCAAAACCTTCGAGATAGTTAAAGCCGGCGACCAATTGTCTTTGAGTATGTCCAGGCATATTACGCCTTGGCTGTTTATGTTGCAGTGGTAAATACGCGTTCGGAATGTTACCTGAAACAGAAAAACAAAAGAAACATTAGAAAAAAATATTTAAAAAATCGTTTGGATAAAATTTTCCAAACCAGAATCTGAAACAATAAAAAACATAAATATAACTCTAACCTTTGGAGGTTTGAAGGGATACTCGGGTGAAAAGTGGATGTCCAGGAAGAAGACTCCGCCCTCGTAGACCGAACCTGGCGGTCCCAGGATCGTCGACACCCATTCGTACAGGTTGTCGCCCTTCGGCCCCGCGCTGGAAACGAAACGAGGATTTAAATTATATAAAAAAAAAAAAAATTAAAAAACTAAGAATTTATAAAATATTATAAATTCCTTCGATTTAAAATTAATCTACGGCTTGCCTGCAATTCGGTGGAGGATCTAGGGTGATCTCGGCCAGTTCCTTTTGTATCCTGAAAACAAGAAAAAAAAACAGTTTTAGCAAAACTCCGCGAAAAATTATCAACATTGCGCCAATCAAATTAAATTCAATTTAAATTAGGTGCAATGACTTCTGAGCAAAATATATAAATAAGCAAATGAATGAGCGATTGTAAAAATTAAGTCGAAGTGTTTAGGTTGTTGAATAATTTTTTTTTTTCACCTCTTGGCCGACGTGCCCAGCGCCTTGGACATCTTGGGGTTTGGCTTGGCCTCCTTGTTGTCCGGTTTGTTGTCAGCCAGGGAAGAGCCTCTTCCCCTTCCCGTGCCACTCGATCCAGCTCCTGATGACATTTTTCTGCAAGCCCGAACAAAACAGTTTACGTAAGATTTTTTTTTAAATCATTTTTTCTTCTCAACGCTTCCGAATGGTTCCGAAGGGTTGTTTTTTGGCGGAACCACTCAGAATTTCAAGACTTCAAACCAAGAACTCGATGCTGTCCAACCAACTTCTTCGCTTCGAGTGAATTACTAGCCAAAGGCTTAGCGTTCGTTTCTCCACTCCAAACAACTATTTTCTTAACGCATGAAGTGTGAAATATTTTCTTGTTTCTTTCTTTACATATACAAAAAAGAAAAACATCAGAGATTTATTAAGTTGTTAAATTGCAAAAGGTATTTTTTCCCGTCTACCAAATAAATAAATATTATTATTATTCTCAAAAGTCATAAACTTATAGAAACTCCGTCTTTGCACAAATCTTCTCGTCTCCGATACTAAATTACCAATGTAACAAAAATTGACGCCGCATCAACCAGAAAATCCAACTTTGCAAACTGCACCGTAATCGGCATGCCGACATAAAAATAACAAAAATCAGTCGATCAGTCGGTTTATAAACCGACATAAAAATAACAAAAATAAATCATAAAAAAAAAAAAAGCCAAAAAAATTCTCCGATTCACAAAATCCTCTAAGAGGACCCGAAGTCTCGCCGAGCGAGCGCTCGGGTCTCGAAAGCCCTCGCAAACATCTCGCCCGCCGACCCAAGAATTCCCCGCAACAAAGGTTAAGCCAGAGCTCGTCGTTGTCCAGAGTCCAAAAAAAAAATAGAAACAAACAATAAAAAAATCACAATATTTTCTCAAACCCGCTAAAACCACAAAATACCAAAAAAAAATCGCCTAAAAACAAGCCTCTAAAAATCGTCCCAAAAACCCGCAAAAAAAAAGAATCCAAGCGCTTAGTCGAGAATAATCGACAAAAACAAAAAAAACAAAAAAACCACAAAAAAACATTCTCCACATAAATTTCTTTATACCTCGAATCCCGTTTTCGCACGCCGTGTTTGCGATCTCTTTGATATTCCAGGGCAAGTCGCGTACGCAATTGAATTCAATTGAATTTTGTCTCCCTTCGGTGTCGCTCGCGGCGGGCGTTTTTGTGCCCCGTCCCGTTCACAAAGCGACGCTGGCGATGATTTTTTTTCGCGAGACTCTCTCAATCGAGGGTTGCAAAAGAAGGGACGACCGAGAGGCGGAAAAAAATCGAGGATTTTGGGCCGAGCGAGGGCAGCGTGGAGAGGCGGAAGGACGTCGAAGAGTCCTTCTCGATGGAGAAATTTTCGGTGATTCCGCGCACGAAGAGTCGACGGATCGGTGGCGCGGGTGTGAGTCGAGCTTGTTGGCAAACCGGGCGCGTCTTCGCCGGGGAATCCGAGCCACACGACGGGACGAGCGCGACGACGACGGCGGGCAGGCACGCAACGATGACGGACCGCTCGACGATGACCGGTCGAGAGACGTGCCTTTGGATGTACTATAAGATTTTTTTTTTTTTTTCTTTCCCTGTGTCTCTTTGGTTCCCCACCGTTGTGGCGGCGCGGCGTGTAGGTACGCGCGGCGAGGAGGGCGAACGATCGGAGAAAGGGAAAGAGCGGAGCGCGGGGCAGGGGAAGCGGCGGCGAATCTGCGAGGAGCTTAGACGAATGGACGTTTGACTACACGCGAGGCCTTGTGCAGGAGACAATTTCTGGGCAGATCTTTGGACAGATTTTTGGGAATATTTTAGGGGGAATTTTAGAGGGAATTTTAGGGGAAATTTTAGAGGTAATTTTAGAGGCAATTTTAAAGACAATTTTAGAGTCTATTTTAGAGTCTATTTTAGAGTTTATTTTAGAGTCTATTTTAGAGTCTATTTTAGAGTCTATTTTAGAGTCTATTTTAGAGTCTATTTTAGAGTCTATTTTAGAGTGTATTGTAGAGTCTATTTTAGAGTCTATTGTAGAGTCTATTGTAGAGTCTATTGTAGAGTCTATTTTAGAGTCTATTTTAGAATCTATTTTAGAGTCTATTTTAGAGTCTATTTTGGAGTCTATTTTAGAGTCTATTTTAGAGTCTATTTTAGAGTCTATTTTAGAATCTATTTTAGAGTCTATTTTAGAGTCTATTGTAGAGTTTATTTTGGAGGCCATTTTATAGTCCACTTTCGAGTCTGTTTTAGACTCTGTTTTGGAGTCTATTTTAGAGTCTACTTTAGAGTCTATTTTAGTCTACTTTAGAGTCTACTTTAGAATCTACTTTAGAGTCCACTTTAGAGTCTACTTTAGAGTCTACTTTAGAGTCTACTTTAGAGTCTACTTTAGAGTCTATTTTAGAGTCTATTTTACACTCAATTTTTGGCACTTTTTGCAGTCAATTGCGAGAACACCGTTTCGACCGTACGTTCACAACACGATATGTTGAGGAAAAAAATAACATCCTAACACGGTAAAAATACGGTAATTTTTACGAAACATTAAACTACCGGTATTTCCACATCTCTAACTGCAAGCGGACAAACCTTCGGAGCAGTAAAGTCACTTCCGGTCTCTAGGGAATCGGGCGGGTCGGTGGGGAATTGTCGTACATTGACATGTAAATAGAGTTTTGCGCTGACATAAAATCCGCGATTGATTGATTTTATTCTATCGTCCCGAAGATTCACGGGTTTTTGTTTACTTTTGGGACAAAGCTGTGAGAGAAAGTCGCCGAGATGGGGAAGCGACAGCATCAGAAAGACAAAATGTAAGTTCTTTGACGACTTTACAGTTAACCTAAGTTTTTTTTAGGTTAAGACACTTGTTTTTCTGGATATTTTCATTAGAATTAAGGTTCAGACTGTCGATAGAAAACGAACATAAATTTTGAAAGCATCTTCGATATTTTTTTGCTTAAAGGATTTTTTCTTTGCACATAAAATTTAAGACCTAAGCCTAAAATTCATAAGCCTGATTGGCCGAGATCCGACTCGATATTATTTACGTATTTACTGGAGCAATAAAAAAAAAGAAACTTAACTATTCGTCGATTGACAAGTTGAAATCCGACACGATATTATTTACCTATTTACCGAAGCGATAATCTAAAATAATCACAATAAGAAATAATTTTAAAAATAATAACAAAATTCCCAACTCTGTCGCATTCACCGCGGTCGGTAAGGTAGGAATTCTGCTAGAAGCAAGTCGTAAAAAAAATCACAGCACAGTTATCGTGAACGAGCTTGAATAAAAAAGACATTCAACTTCGACTATTCATTGCAATGATAAAAGTGAAAGTAGAAAAAAATAAAAAAAAATTAAAAAAGGTCGGTAAGGTAGGAATAAAAAAGATCAACGAAATTTCCGTCTCATTTATTTCAGGTACCTCACCTACACGGAGTGGACGACTCTTTACGGTGGGAAGAAATCCGGCAATCTCGAGGACAGCGAGGACACGACGTTCCGGCGTTTGCCTTACGACCATTGCTGCCTCGGATTGGTGCCGTTCGAGCATCCCTACTGCGACCCGAACGGCAACGTATTCGAGCTCGAGGCGATCCTCGCCTACGTCAAACACTTCAAGCACAATCCCGTCACCGGCAAACCGTTCGACTCCAAAAATTTGACGAAATTGAATTTTTACAAAAATTCGGAAGGACAATATCATTGCCCGGTGCTCTTCAAACCGTTCACCAAACACTCGCACATCGTAGCTGTAAAAACCACCGGCAATGTTTTCTCGTGGGAGGTACGAGCAATAATTTTTTTTTTTTCGTCGTTCCTAATTTTCAGAAAATTTTCATGTCCTCGCGAGTCGATTCTCAACTTTGAGTTTGGGAGATTTTTTTCTGAAGTACAAAAAGGACTTGAGAAATACTTCAAGTACTTGAGAAATATTTCGAGTACTTGAGAAATATTTCGATTACTTGTACTTTGTACTTGAAGTATTTTTTGGTGCTCGCCCAGCTCCGAAATATAATGCATGGAGATCTTGTTTTTCAGGCTGTGGAACAGCTGAACGTGAAGACACGAAACTGGAGGGACCTCGTGAACGACGAGCCATTCACCAGGAAAGAACTCGTCACAATACAGGATCCTACGAATCCCACGAAATTCAATCTCTCGACCTTTCACCACATAAAAAATAACTTGAGGGTGGAGGATGAAGGTAATTTAATTGTCCGAATTCCCGCGATTTTTTCGTCGCATCTAAGTGATTTATACATTTTTATGACAACATTTATTTATTTATGGTAGAAACTATCAGAGAACGGAGCGATCCGAACGCGAAGCTCAAAACGGTCTCGATGCAGACGAAAGAAATCTTGGCGGAGCTCGAGAGGGATTACAAGCCGGTGGAGACGAAAGCAGCAGCGCCGAAGGAAAAGGCCGACAAATTTAACGCGGTTCGTCCCGTTTTCGAGCCGAAACTTCCCCGATAGACAAGCTTCACAAAACGAACGCAGTTGGAACAATATTTGCGACGTGTGCAGCGCATATCATAAATGTTGCTTCAACCTACCAGGTTTAGTTGACAAAATTTCACATTGTTTAATTTTTTTTTTCTTCACAGGCACATTATTCGACCGGGGCGGTAGCGGCGAGTTTCACCTCGACGGTAATGCCGAGGGAAATGATCCACGAGGCGGCCGTCGTCGCCGAGGACTCCGTTCGTTACGAGCGGGTTAAGAAGAAAGGTACACTTTTTTCTCCGCCCTTAGAAAAAAATGCATAATAATGCATTTTCTATAAAATTTTTTTATTAAAATGTATTTTTAATGTAAGTAATGTGGAAAATTGTAGGGTATTGTTATCGTTTTTGTCGTGCGCGTCGAATGAATCATTAATCTATCGCGCCATTATTTTTTAGGCTACGTCAGATTTCTCACGAATTTCGGCGCTCTGAATCTCGAACTCCACTGCGACATCGTGCCGAAGACGTGCGAAAATTTTATGAAGCACTGCCAGAACGGTTACTACGATGGAACCAAATTTCACAGATCCATACGCAATTTCATGGTAAGAGATATTTCAAATTTTGAATTTCATCTTCATTTGTAATAAAAAAGGAGAAAAATAAAAAAGACGCGGGAATTTTGTAGATTCAAGGCGGCGATCCGACGAACACCGGAAACGGCGGAAAGTCTATCTGGAACAAGCCTTTCGAGGACGAGTTCAAGCCCAACTTGGTCCATCAAGGACGCGGAATCTTGTCGATGGCGAACTCTGGAACGGACACCAACGGATCTCAGTTGTACGCTTTTGATTTTTTTTTTTTTTTACGAAATGTTTAATTTACGATCATTATTATTATTTTTTGAAGGTGCTTCCTCCGTGAGAAAGTTCGTCGATCGATTCTGGCTTCCGCACAGAGAAAGCCGAATTACTTAATTCCAGAGCACATTTGATACATAAACTTGATTTTGAAATTTTTTAAGATCTTCAAAACCTGACAAAATTTAAACGTTAAGATCGATTTTCGCCAAATGTAATACCAAACATCGTACAGAGTTGGTCATATCAAATTTGAGCTCGATACCTCCATGTTTACTTGAATTATACAACTTGTAGTAATTACAACAAAAAAAATAATTCAAAATCCTATAAAATCTGATCGCCTGGATAGATTTCGGTAAAATTCACTAGCAGACTTAACAAAAAAAAAATTTTATTAATTTAAAATTTTTTAAATTTAATTTATTTTTTTATTGCAATTTTTCGATTTGGATTTTCATTGATAAAATTCTTTCAGTTTCATAACATTCCGTTCCTGTCGTCACTTGGACCGAAAGCACACGGTGTTCGGCAAGATAGTCGGAGGTTTGGAGACGCTGAACGCGATCGAGAAGATCGAGGTCGACAACAAGGACAGGCCGATAGAGGACATAATTCTCCAACGGGCTCAAGTTTTCGTCGACCCTTATCAGGAGGCGGACGATCAATTAGCGGCCGAGAGAGCCGCGGAAATCGCCAGAGCAGCGGAGGAAGCGAGGAGAGTCAATTCGACGAACAAACCGGAAACGAGCAACGTCCTGAAGGCTTTCCGGTCGGGCCCGGGAAAGTATCTTCGGATGGGCAAAGACACCGAGAAGTAAGCAGATACATCGATTCGTCGAATCGAATGGAAAATTCTTATTCAATAAAATAATAAAATAAAATAGGAATTTAATAATTTAATATTTTACGATCGATCGAATATGATTTTTTTTCAGAGCCGGCGGCGAATCAACGAGCGGCGAACCACCGGTCAAGAAGAAAAATGCAAAGTCGTCGTACTCGTTGGACTTCTCGTCGACGGAATTGTTCTAAACGGCGCGTCAGGATTTTTTAGATCGGTACATATTTTAATAATAATAAATAAGAATTCGTTGTAGATTTTTTTTTATCGTTTGAGAATTAGTTATCGACTGTCGATTGCAGATTGAACGAATAAATGACACCGCAGTTAAATTTATGTACCGTTTATTGTTCGACAAACTGCTCACGTCTTTGGGCACTCTGTTGAATGAAATGAACGAGACGAAGAACCGCGACGGGCGTGACACCGGGTATTCTATTGGCAGCGGCAATCTGAAAATTAAAAAAATTTAATTGATTAAAACAATAAATATTGCGAGTTAATCTGTCGATTACCGTAGATGGTTGGGTGGCCGTTAACTTCTCGATGTCTTCCGTCGACAAATTGAGGCTGCAAGGAAAAAAGTAGATTCATAGATTTTAACTCTTTGAATACTTCGATCATTAAATTATGATTTATTTTTCTTCATAAAAACTCACGTGTTATAATCGATGTTCGACGGTATTATCATTTTTTCGTGTCGCCTCACTTCCTGAACCTCGTTCATCTGTTCCTTGATCGAATGGGCGTACATACATTCGATCTGAAAAAAAATGAGCATGAATTATAAAATTATAAAATTATAAAATTATAAAATTATAAAATTATAAAATTATAAAATTATAAAATTATAAAATTATAAAATTATAAAATTATAAAATTATGAAATTATAAAATTATAAAATTATATTTCGGGTACCTTCAGTCGTGCGGCCAATTTCGGGTCGCCTCCGAGATGCCCGAAGACCTCGGGCAGGGCTTGCACGACGTGCTCGAAGGTGACATCGTCGTTCGTCAATTTCAACAATTCGTAGGCGGTCTTCGCCGCCGGATTTTTAGTTATCTTCAGTTGCAATATTTTTCGCCACTCCTTCGGCATTTTTTCGACGCTTCTCAAAAGTTCCAAACCCTCCGTGAGCTTCGATTCCATGGATTTGGTTCTGCGCATTCTCTCCTCGGACACGCAGCCTGTCGCGAAGCCTTTTTCCGTCAGTCGCAGATCCGCGTTGTCGGGTCTCAAACTCAGGCGAAATTCCGCCCGGCTCGTGAACATTCTGTAAGGCTCCGAAGTACCCTGAGACGTTAGATCGTCGATCAAAACGCCGATGTAACCCTCCGTTCGGCCTATTCTCAACGCCGGCCTTTTCAGTACCTGCAAACACGCAAAAGCTCATTAAAACTAGTCATAAACAAACTGATTAAAAAAATAATCCAACTAGATTTAATATAAGGTAATTAATTTAATTAATATACAGTGATTGATTTAGTTTAATTGATATATAGCGATTGATTTAATTTAATTAATATATAGTAATTTATTTAATTTACTTAGTATATAATAATTTATTTTATTTGAAAAAAAAATCGCATAATCGTCGTCACCTTCGCCGCCGCATTGGCTCCAGCGACGATTCCCTGCGCCGCGGCCTCCTCGTAGCCCGTCGTTCCGTTTATCTGACCGGCGAGAAACAATCCGGGTATCTTGTGGGTCTCCAGTTCGCAGGTCAATTCTCGCGGGTCTATGAAGTCGTACTCGACACCGTAACCGGGCCTCACTGCCGCCCATAAAAGAAATAGAATATCTATTAATTCTTTCGCTTCAATTATTTTCATGCTTCGCCCAAAGTCGCTCTAAATTTTTTCTAAATCATTTTTTAACAAACAAATCTTCTTAGCCAATTAAAAAAAAAACTATAATTCGTGATATAATATTGAATAATAATTAATAATTAATTGATAATAAAAATTGATTAATTAAAGAAAAGGTTTCTGAAGATCGTAAGGCAAGTGACTTGCCGATTTCTGCTTTTTCCAATCCCGCTATGCTCCGGACGAGCAGAACTTGTTTATCGGCCGGCAGAGTGCAGGACAAACCGGCCGGATAGACGAGCTCGGAGTCGAGGCCTTCCGGCTCGAGCCAAATCTGATGCCCGGCGATGTTGAATCGCAGTATCTTGCTCTCTATACTGGGACAATATCGGGGACCAGTTATTTCCTCGGTGACGTGCAAATTGCAGTGCATATTGTCGCGCACGATTTTCGCTACCGCCTCGTTCGTGTACGTGAGATGAGTGAGCACTTGCTCGCTCGGGCGTATCCAGACAGCGTCGTTCGCGAATGAAAAAGGCTCCGGCTTCTCGTCCGCTCTGTGCACCTCGCAAACGGAAAAATCTATCGTCGATTTTTTTATACGTGGCGGAGTTCCTAATAAAAAAAAGATATTTATATATATTTTTTTTAATTGCATTTTTTTAAATGGTAAAAAGTTGATTTGCAATTAAATAGAATATATTGTTTACCGGTTTTTAATCTTCCCATTCTGAAACCCAGGCGTTCCAAGGTGTCGGCCAATCCAATGCTCGGCTCGTCGTCCATTCTTCCCGCAGGCCGCTTTTCCAATCCAATGTTTATCTGACCCTTGAGAAACGTTCCGGTCGTTATCACTACCGTCTCGCTGTGTATTCTCGTCCCATCCTCTGCGACACAAAAACATGTTATTTATTAACATTTTTTTTTTATAGAAATTATTGAATAAAATAAATTAAATTAATCAAACAAATAAGACGAATAAGACGAATGAGATCAATAAGATGAATAGCTTTAATTTATTAAGGCCTTAAATTTTTTGTTCTCATCCACTGCGTTATCATTTTCTTCTGCGACTCACTGAGAATGATACCGCAGCACTTCGGCGAGTCGTCTCGAAGGATAAGATCCTCGACCGAGGCCTCGCGCACCCTAAGATTTTTCAGAGAGAACAATTCGTCCTGAAGATGCCTTTTGTACAATTTCCTGTCGATCTGTGCCCGAAGACCCCAGGCGGCCGGTCCCTTTCGACGATTCAAGATCTTGTAGTGGATCCCCGATAGATCGCAGATCCTGCAGCAGAGACCGTCCAGGGCGTCGACCTCCCGCATCAGGTGGCCCTTGCCGATCCCTCCGAACGACGGATTGCAGGACATCTCGCCTGAAATTTTTAAAAAGTCAACATCCTTTCAACATCCCTTCAACATCCTTTCAACATACCTACAACATCCTTTCAACATCGTTTCAGCATTCTTTCAACGTTCTTTCAACATCCTTCTAACAGCCTTTCAACATCCCTTCAACATCCTTTCAACATCCCTTCAACATTCTTTCAACATCCCTTCAACATTCTTTCAACATCCCTTCAACATTCTTTCAACATCCCTTCAACATCCTTTCGACGGCCTTTCAACATCTTTTCCATATCCTTTCAACGTCCATTCAACATCCTTTCAACATCCCTTCAACATCCCTTCAACGTCCATTCAACATCCTTTCAACATTTCTGACTTACCGACAGTGCTTTTTTTGTGCGTAACGAGCAAAGTCCTCGCGCCCATGCGAGCCGCGGCCGCGCAGGCTTCGGTCCCGGCGTGGCCTCCGCCGATCACGATCACGTCGAACTTATCCGAATTATCGCTTTCCCTCGCCAGCGTCCTTACCGCTCGATAGCACAAGCGTCCTCCTCCGGAAATCGACAAGAACCTCTCCATCCTCCGAATAGACATTTTTTTTAACGAGATCGCAACAAACAGTCTCCAGATTTCTTAAAATATATTTACGATACAAAACTGCAGGCCGGCGCTGCAAAATTTTAGTTACTGTGGATCGGTCGGTAAGGTAGGAATCTTTCGTTTTAGATGTTTTCGGGTTACCGACTCTCTTTAACCAGTAAAGTAATCCTTATTTCTAAGGTTTCTGTAGATCTGCGCGTATCTGAGCATCTCCTGAATCTTCGGGAGCACGAAGAGCTCGCAAAATTCCTCCTTGCTCGAGAATTTCAAGTCCGGATGGTTCAAATTTTCGAAAAAGTCGATAACGAAGGTGAAACAGTTCGTGAAATTTTCGTCGTAATTTCGAGCGCTCCACTTTTGATTTTGGCACAATTTGGACAGCGTGCAGTCCCAGTGGCTTCTCCAGGACTCCGGAATGGCTTCGAGAGCCAGACAATCCCTCCAGGCTGAGGAATCGTTGGTCACCAAGCCGCAGTGGTCGAACTCAAAAACTCTCCCCTGCGAGTCGACTATGGCGATGTGGAGATCCTCGTTCGGTGTGTAAAATTCCAGAAAATTACCCTTGGATGGCCTTACGGCGACTGTGCAGGGATTCTGCGCTGCGTCGCTGCACGGATAGGGAACTCCGAAGGGCTCCAAAGTGTAGCTGATTATCTCCGAGTCGCACAACGGACACAGACTGGGAACTTCTTTGCAGAATATCGAGGCAGCTCGGCAATGCTTGAAACAAATTATTCCCGGATCTCTAGTCATATCGCAGGTGAAAAAATTAATAGTTGACAATTAAATTATTGATAATGATAAAAAAAATTATTAACAGTTAATAATTAAAAAGTAATTAATTAATCAAGCTTAGAGTTACTAAATACTGAGAGTAAATGTAACAAAATTTGAATAACATTTTTAACGGTTTTTTAAATGGTAAAAACAAGATGGCGTCGCACAGATTTTTTCCGGCGAAAAAGATCGGTCGGTGTTTTTTTTATGATTTTTTTTTCGTCGATTGTTTTGGGTTTTGTGATTTGAATATTGCGTTTCTCGGATAGATTAATTTCCTAGCTTCGAGTTGTTATATCGTGGAGGGGAAACTAACAAAGTTTCGCCGAATAATTATATAATTACATATTACAAGTGAAGAATGTTTAGGTGATGAAAAAACAAAATGGCCGACGATTCGCGTTTTTTCGGAGACGATTGATCGGCCGAACTTCAACGATTTTTCGCCGATAATTATTGTCATCGATGCTCTCGTGTAGAAATAAACGTAGCAAAACTAGCCAATGTAATGTTATCACAATTATCGATATTATTAAGTGTTAAAAATGTTAATTAAAAACAATGAACGTCGTTTTACGCCGGTCGGTTAAGTTTCTAACCTCAAAACAATAAAGTCCCAATAACTTAAAAAAAAAAGAACAAAGTCTCGTCGATAATTATAATCATCGATGCTTTCGTATAAAAAAAACTATACAAAAAACTCTCCAATCTAACATAACCACAATTACCACTATACTAGTAAAAAAAAAAAAAAAAAATGAAAAACCTATTACTAAACTCTTCTCTTAAGTTCCTAACCTCCAATCAAAAGAGTTCCCTCAACGCCTCCCACTCAACAGACCCAACTCTAACAAATTCGTCGAAACCCCGTCTCGCACTTTCCTCCGCGGATCTGCCGAGACGAATGAAAAAAGGCGATCTCGCGACTGTCACGTGCGCCTCTTCCTCAAAACGTTCGCTACACAAACAACGCACCAGCACGCATTACGTGATTCTCGACTCGGCACTTTCCACCACGCGTTTCTCCTCCGTCAGACGATAATAAAATAAAAAGTGCACGCACAGGCGAATCGAAGCCTGCGCTTGACTCGCGAGGTACCCGTGCTGGGACAGAGCTTCGCGCGGCGTCCGCTTGGCGGTGCTGGCGCAGCGCCAGCCGCGCCGCGCTAGTAGCAGCTGATCCGCGGAGCGGAGTGGTCAGTTGCGTCGCAGCCAGTGCACCTGCTGCGTTGCATACCGGTCGGTCGTCCAGCGTGCGTGTCGGATTCCCCGTGTGTGTGCTCGATCGCTCCGACACCTTCCCTCCTCCCAACCGACCCGGGCCCATGTGTCGCGTTTCATTTAAAAACCACGTCGAGCGTGCACGTCAGCAGAAACGCGCCTTCGCCGAGGCCGCGCTGCTCCGTCCCGTGTGAACAGGTTAAAGCGTGCTCTCTCCTAAAACGCGTCCGCGCTGAGCGCCGAGGGAAAAACGTCACGCCGGCTTCCCGTCCCTTCTCTCGGTAAGTTCTTCCACCTGACAACCAGGTTTTGCGCAATAAATACGTTGCATCTTCTTTTTAATGCCAAAGAGATTGAACAATTTTTTCTTATATGGTAGAGTTTGGGCAGTTTTTTTTTCTTCTGATATGAAAGAGTTTGGATCGTTTTTTTTTTCTAATATGAAAGTGTTTGGACAATTTTTTTCTTTTAATATGAAAGAGTTTGGACAATTTTTTTCTTTTAATATGAAAGATTTTGGACAATTTTTTTCTTTTAATATGAAAGATTTTGGACAATGTTTTTCTTAAAATGTGGAAATTTCTGGACAATTTTTTTCTTCCAATATGAAAGAGTGGACAATTTTTCTTTTAATTTGAAACAATTTGAACAATTTTTCTATTCATTCGAAACAGTTTGGACAGTTTCTCTTTCGATCCGAAAGAATCTCGCCAATGTTTTTCTTCCGATTTCAAAAGATTGTACAAGTTTATTTCACTCGACGAGTTTAAAAAAGAATTTCGAGCGTATTGGCGGATTCAGCGGCGCGAAGTCGAGTCGGCTCGCGTCGCGATTCAGCAGCGTGGCGAAGCTCGACGCCTTGTCTTGTTCTTTCCCTCGTCGCGGGGAGGCTTTGGGCGGGCGGTCGAAAAAACTTGCCGGCCCGTTCGCGTTCGATTGTTGACACAGCCGATGACGCCCGGCGAGAGCGGAGCCTCCTGCGGCAACGAGGTGACTGACACCTGATGCGTCAATGACCATGGAACGCATGTGGAAGTCGCGTGCGCTCGGCTTACCTCGGCCTTGCCTCGGCTCGAACCCGAGTCACTTGGTCTCTGGCACGGACGGACGGACGGACGGACGGACTGACATAACATTACAAGTGGGCAGGACCCGAGCGCGCTTCGCTCAATTTTTTTTTTATTAATTACAAACACCTTAGATTTTTTTTCGTCTTCAGAAAAAAAAGAAAATGGCGACACTCGCGCTTCGGATTAATAAATAATCCGAATAAAATATCTCATTCGGTTAGTGGATTTTGTAGCTTGGCCGGCCAAGCGGTCTTTGCTGGCTAAGCTATTTTAGGCTCGAATATTAAGACATTAACTTGAGCTTAAGACCGTTCTTGAGATCAAAGTTGACATCGAAGTTTGGGCCGAACTTCAATGCGTGCTTGAATTTGATCTTAAGTTTGGACTTAATTTTGATCTCAAGGTCGGAGTTGAGTTTGATGTCAAGTTCGGACTTAAGTTTGAACTCAAGTTCGGACGTAAGTTTGGTCTCAAGTTCGGACTTAAGTTTGAACTCAAGTTCGGACTTGAGTTTGATCTCAAGTTCGGACTTAAGTTTGATCTCAAGTTCGGACTTAAGTTTGATCTCAAGTTCGGACTTAAGTTTGATCTCAAGTTCGGACTTGAGTTTGATCTCAAGTTCGGACTTGAGTTTGATCTCAAGTTCGGACTTAAGTTTGATCTCAAGTTCGGACTTGAGTTTGATCTCAAGTTCGGACTTAAGTTTGATCTCAAGTTCGGACTTGAGTTTGGTCTCAAGTTCGGACTTGAGTTTGATCTCAAGTTCGGACTTGAGTTTGATCTCAAGTTCGGACTTGAGTTTGATCTTAAGTTCGGACTTAAGTTTGGTCTCAAGTTCGGACTTAAGTTTGATCTCAAGTTCGGACTTAAGTTTGATCTCAAGTTCGGACTTGAGTTTGATCTCAAGTTCGGACTTAAGTTTGATCTCAAGTTCGGACTTGAGTTTGATCTCAAGTTCGGACTTAAGTTTGAACTCAAGTTCGGACTTAAGTTTGATCTCAAGTTGAAAATCACAAAAATCTATGTTTTTCCAAAAGTGGCTCAAATATTGAAAAATGGTTGTTCAATCGCCTTTTTTTGTTCCAAGGCTACATTCAACGTATTTTTTCCCGCTGATCACAAATGTAACAATTATTTTAATCCCAACCCAATATTTCCCATTTAAATCCCAAAAATACGATTATTCGTAACTGATCGTTTTTATTTCGACGTAAAAAAAAAAAAAAAAAAAAAAAAAAAAAAAAAAAAAAAAAAAGGCCACCTTTCGCTTCGGATAAGTATCGGGAGGACGTTGATTTTTCTCGAGAGGCTCTTCTGCGGTCGAAGACACAGAGTCGCTTAGGGCCGCGCGCGCGCTCTTCAGTGCTACCAACTTGGGCGCTGAGGCAAAAATAAAAATAAAACTTGCGGCGTTCCAGGTACGCATAATACGGTTAAATACGGTGTTGCGTAAAATCCAAGGCTGCGTGGACACGCGTGCCGCTCGTAAGTCGCCGTGTCGTTACTGTTTGCGGTTGACGAGTCTGGACCGGATTGGCCGAACGGTTATTCGAGCCAGTCGCCGCAGGAGACTCGGCGGAGCTGCGCTGTGGCCGCTGCGCCGACGACCCGACGCACGCACGCTCGCACGGACGGACTCTCGGTCGGGCTATGGCGAAACCAACTTTTATATGAGGCATTCTCTGTCAACTCGGTCACTTCTTTCTCGATCCTCTCAGATCTATCCCACAATTCGTCATATTTTAGTATCACTTGAAAGTAGCCTTTGTACATTTTTTTTAGATTTTTTGATCCTTGCATTTAAGGAGATGTGTGACATTCATGTCTTGAAAGGGTTAAAGGATTGGGTTGGGTGAAAAATTTAACCACTAAAGGGCTATTTTTGTGGTTAATTAAAGTAAATTTTTTTGATTTTTTTATTCAGGTATTTAGGGAGATGCGATTTTTTGGATATTCATATATTTTGAAAGGGTTAAATTGGGCGAAAGATTTAACCACAATAGAGTTATTTTTGCGGTTAATTAAAGTAATTTTTTCTGATTTTTTAATCCATCTCTTTAGGTAGATGCGTTTTTCATTGAAATTTATATGTCCTGAAACGGTTAAGTTCGAAAACGGACAGAAAACATTTCTATTCATTAACTATTCAATGCAACATGCCTTGTATTTTTCTTCGCACTGCAAAAGCTATTTTTAGCAGAAAGGTATGAAAATTGTATTTTTTCCCGCAATCCTACACCATCGATTTCGCAGCCTAAATAACACATACATTAAATACCTAATGAACAAAGATAACTCTTTTGTCGTTAGATTTATGTCCCAACTTATCCCTTTCAAAATATTCGAACTTGAAAAAAAAGTCTTCCAAATCGATGGATTAAAAAATCTGAAAAAAATCGTTCAAAGCCTACTTTCAAGAGAGACTAAAAAGCGCCCAAATTCGGGGCAGATCTGAGTGGGGCGAAAAAAAAGTGGTTGAGTTGACAGAGAACGCCTCGTGTATCGGTGGCGAAACTTGGGTTGAGCAGCGATAGCGAGCGCGCCTATCGCGTATTTCCACGGAATTTCCGTTTAGCGTCTTTTTTTTCCGAGGGGGAAAATAAATACACGGTGGGAATGAATGTATTTTTACGGCCGAGCGAGGAGACTGGCGCGGTCTTTGGCGAGCTCGCGCGTCAATGAAGCCTGTCCGAAACGCCTCGGTTCTTCACGCTCGGTAAACAACTCGCTCCTAACCTAACCGCGCGTAGAGGGCATTGGCGGGTCAGTTTCTCGTTTGATGGGAGACGAGAAAAAAAAATAACTCGCCTGAATAAACATTAATTGTAACGCGATAGTTTTCGGAATTGTTTTCTTTTGTTTGTTGTTTATTCGTTCAATTGCCCGCTTGGATGGGATCGACGGGTAAAGGACAAATGGAAGGAAGAGGTGGAAGGCGATCGGGGAAAAGCTGGCAATTCTGTAAAACGCTCGGGAGACTCGGGGAATGTTTTTAATTGGTCGGGCACGAGAAGGGTCGATACGGAACGATTGAGGCATAAATAAAAACGTCTCGCGATATTGTTTTGCGGCAAAGTTGCGGATACCTTTTCGTTGCAACTGTAATTGACGACAAAACTGCGGTGCAAATGCGAGAACCGTACATTGGAAATAAAAGTCGAGGATCGGAATTTTAATATCGGTTCACCATAAAAGTTGAACATTGAAATTTTTATACAGCTTTCTCATAATGTTTCTTTATTGGCGAAACTTCTTCTATGAAAAAGCATTTTCTGCATTTTGGGTTTCCTCATCGAGCAAGCTTCGTTGCCTGGCCTAAGACGGTAAAAATCGCAGCGGATAAACTCAGGAAAGATCAAGGAAAAAAATGTTAAATAAAAAAATAAATAGAGCAGGTATCGCTGAAGCGAGGTTAAAACTTTCCCTCCGTGGGACCAACTTTTCTCATCCACTCTGCAAAATCCATTGCCGACAAGGTTTTCCTCTACGATCGTTATTACGCAATCCCCCGATTACTCCGTGGGCGTTCCAAGTTTGTACACAAATTGTTTGTCCTTCAAAAAAATTTACCCCTCCGACGAACATAGAAGCTTTCACACAACAATAACAATAACAACAACAATAACAACAACAATAACAACAACAATGAGAATAATAAGAATAACAAGAATAATAAGAATAATAAGGTTTAAGGACTGCGGTCGCTGGCCTTGCTCGCTGGATTGGCAATGTCAATAAAAGCGACTTAACAACAACTCTTATTGTTAATAAATACCCTCTCACTACTAATAATAACCACAATATCAATAATGACAATAATAACAATAATAACAATTATATTCTTTAAAGAAATATTTTTTAAAAAATTTATAATTTCTTCATTTTTTTTTTTTTTATAAAGTAACATCTCGTCCTGTGAAAAGTTCCTTCGGCGAAGGGTCTTCCGGTCTCGCCGAGCTATTCCGTTCATGGAGTGCGGAGAATGTATGGGCGTCCTCTAAGACCGTCGGAGTCGCGGGAGTCGGGCGAGTCTGCTGGTGTGCCTCGCGGTACTCGTGCGTCAGGAGAGGCACGCGAGAGAAGGGTATCTCGTCGAGGATAAGGAGACTGCAGCACCGAATATTTGTAGCGCTGTACATGGGGTTGGGCGAGATCGCGGGGGGGGGGGGGGGGGGGGGCGGTTGGATGTCTTCGTTCGCCCGGAGGCTTCTCCGGCTCGTCGCAGCCGCGGCAGCCGAGAAGCTGCTCGCACACAAAACTACGTACGGAACACAGACAGGCCGTGCCGTATCCACACACGGCCGTGATTGGCCGATGCTCGCGTAGGGCGGAGCGGGGCAAAATGGCACAGCGGGGCAAAACGGGATAGCGAGACAAAGCGCAATTCTCCAATAATTAAATTATATAATAATTAATATATATATACATATATATATATATATATATATGTGTATATATATATATATATATATATATATATATATATATATATATATATATATATATATATATATATATATATATGTATATATATAGAAGTGACGTAGTGGCGTTCGCACGTCACTTCCGGTTGAGAAATGAAATTTTCAAACTTCTATTCAATATATGCATATATTTACGTGGGAAAATGTTGGGAAGACTGTAACGGCGAGGCGGAGCCGCCGTCGACGTCGTTGCACGTCGGTGGGATATAAAAATGAAAGAAAAAAATTCACTTCGACTTCGCGGCGGCCTCGAGGAAAAAAATTCCGGAAGTTCGCTGACGGCTTCTCGCTGACGCCAAACCTTCCGATACATCTTTACATTTTTTTTTCTTCTTCCCTTAACTCCCCGACAAAACAAGCAGAAGCGCGAGCAACACTCTTTCAACGGCCTCGGCGAGAGTCTCGCTTCGACGAGCAGACGGTTTTTTCCGAGACTCGTGCTGTCCCGAGAAATACATGCATCTACGGAGCGCGCGCGAGGGAAGGATGTGAGAAAAGTTTTCAACTCGCGTGTACCTATCTGTTTCGATCGAAAAGTAAATGTGGGGCGGGGGGAGTTACAGGCCGATATGCACTTCGACGACAGAGTTTTCACTCGAGAGAAAAAAGGCTTTTGATTTTTGTGACGAGAGCTATGCATTATTTTTTTTTTGTTGAGATTTTTTATTTTTGAGGATATTCTAAAATAATGGTGGAAACGGCGAAGATCGAAGTTCGGCCCGAACTCCATTGGGTGCTTAAATTTGATCTTGAGTTTGGACTTAGGTTTGATCTTATGTTCGGACTTAAGTATAACCTTAGGTTCGGACTTAAGTTTGATCTCAAATTCGGACTCAAGTATAATCTTAGGTTTGGACTTCAGTTTGATCTCAAATTCTGACTTAAGTTCGGACTTAAGTATAATCTTAGGTTCGGACTTAAGTATAATCTTAGGTTCGGACTTAAGTATAATCTTAGGTTCGGACTTCAGTTTGATCTCAAATTCTGACTTAAGTTCGGACTTAAGTATAATCTTAGGTTCGGACTTAAGTATAATCTTAGGTTCGGACTTAAGTATAATCTTAGGTTCGGACTTAAGTTTGATCTCAAATTCTGACTTAAGTTTGATCTTAAGTTCGGACTTAAGTATAATCTTAGGTTCGTACTTAAGTTTGATCTTAAGTTCGGACTTAAGTATAATCTTAGGTTCGGACTTAAGTTTGATCTCAAATTCGGACTTAAGTATAATCTTAGGTTCGGACTTAAGTTTTACCTTAAGTTTGAACTTAAGTTTGATCTTAAGTTCGCACTTAAGTTTGATCTTAAGTTCGCACTTAAGTTTGATCTACAGTTCGGACTTAAGTATAATCTTAAGTTCGGACCTAAGCTTCATCTTAAATTTGATCTCAATATGAAACTAATGTCTCAAAGTTCGACCCTTAGGAGGATGCGAAATTTACTTCCCTTTCGGGTGACTGGAACTCGCTCGCTAACAGAAATCTGTAATCGCCTTTCTTTCTAGAGCGCTCAAACTTCAACGCCCAAAGTTATGCCCAAATGCACAACGCCAAAAAAAAAAATATATATACATGCATATATTTAGATTTGTAAATGTAGTTGCTGGATTATATTGAATTCATGAGCCGTGTCCGACGGCAGAAGCCGCACGTACGTTTTTCCCATAACGTCCGCTGCACTTTTCTATCCTCGGATACGCCGTACATCGCCGATCGACCCATTCTTATATTTACGACCGTGTTCCGCTGTTTCGAAGTTTTACTTCTCGCGCTTCCGATCGCGCAGTGCATCGACTCTGTTCCGACCGAAGAACTGTTACACTCTTCCTGTAGCTGATAAAGATTTAGGGAATCGCCGCTGTTCTGTTATTCTTGGCTCTCGCGACAAGATGCGCGAAAGATATCGCACCCGGACGAGGTCACGCAAAGTTTTATAGGTATCGAGAAAAAAAAAAAGAAATTTATCATTTTTGTACAATGCTTTATCGTCTCTTAGTCTGAAACTCGGCGGAGGAAAGACTGCGTTCGATTTATGCGTTTGAAACAGAATTAAGGACTTAGCTCGGTCCGTGACATAAACTGTAATCAACTTTTTTGATCAATACCAAAATACCGAAAACCGAAATCTGGAGAATATAGCGTATGAGAGTGATTTAGGATTAAAATCCATGCTATCGAAACCATAATCCCTATAATATAGCTTATGGGACAGATTTAAGATCGCAATCCATTCTGATATCCTCTTCGGGATTTAGGATTTTTGAAATCCACTTCTATGTGCTATGAAATCTGAAATCTCAAGAACACACCGGTATTCACGCTCGAAAAAAGCTCATGCAATGCAAACTCTATAATATATAAATATTGCAATATTTCATATAACTATTTATAATAATATACAATATATAAAGATATTGTCTTTATACATTATTAATTAATAATGTATCGTATATTATTAAAACGGTAATATTATGAAGACTTTTTGTTTTATCTTACTTGCCGCCACGCACAAAAAAAAATAAAATTCATTACAGTTTTCTTCACCGACCGTCGTATTTCGCATAATTTCGATTCCACTGCTCGAGTCTCGCGGCCCATCGCGAGTCAACAATGTAGGCAGACGCTGTACATGCCAAGGGCATGTTTACAATGTGAGGAGCGGAAGGAGGGGGGGGGGGGGGGAAAGAGGAAGGTACACTTGTTGTGGAGCATAATTGCCGTGACGAGATTCCGCTCGACATGAGCGAAAGTCGTTTATTTTTATTTGTTCCGTTATCGCAGCGGATTCTTTATTCTTCGCCTGTTTATTCAGTACCATGCCGTGGAGTCTCACTGATGTCTTTTTATATTTCTTTTTGCTGTTTCTGCAATTGCCCGAACACAGCTGTACCGTTTCCGGGGAATTTTCATGAGCTACTATAACGGAGCTAACCGACGTGGACAAGAAAATTATGCCTTGTTTTGCACCGCTTTTAATTATAACAATAATAACGAGACAGGGTTTTATTATCGGCGGTTGTCGCGATCGCTGGTCGCGCGGCTACATGAAACGGACTCGGTTGGTAACAAAAACTGTGATTGCCTCAGCCGAAGGGAGCCGAAGTAAAATAAGCTATTGCATTCTTTAGTGCGGCACTTTACGATGATTAACTTTGGGCGTTGAAGTTTGGACGCCCGAGAAAGATGGCGATTACAGGTTTCCGTTACTGACTGAGTTCCAGTCATCCGAAAGGGGAGTCAATTTTGCATCGTCCTAAGGGTCGAATTTTAAGGCATTGGTTTGAACTTGAGATCGAACTTATGATCAAAGTCGAGCCCGAACTTAAGATCAATCTTGAGTCCGAACTTATGATCAAAGTCGAGCCCGAACTTAAGATCAATCTTGAGTCCGAACTTAAGATCAATCTTGAGTCCGAACTTAAGATCAATCTTGAGTCCGAACTTAAGATCAATCTTGAGTCCGAACTTAAGATCAATCCTGAGTCCGAACTTAAGATCAATCTTGAGTCCGAACTTAAGATCAATCTTGAGTCCGAACTTAAGATCAATCTTGAGTCCGAACTTAAGATCAAACTTAAGTCCAAACTTAAGATCAAACTTAAGTCCAAACTTAAGATCAAACTCAAGTCCAAACTTAAGAGCAAACTTAAGTCCAAACTTAAGATCAAACTCAAGTCCAAACTTAAGATCAAACTTGAGCACGCAATGAAGTTCGGTCCAAACTTTGATCTTCAAACTGATGTCTTAAAATTCCTAACCATTCTTACCTGCAAAGTTACCTGTAAAAGAACCGGTCATTTAAGTAACAAGAGTTGTTCCAACGAGCGCAATTCAACTTTCTAAGTACATTTATCCACTGAATTTTGTTGCTCGTTCCTTCACTGATCTCCCGACTAAGAATCCAAAATACCACAGTCGGTAATGAAAACTGTAATCAAATATTTTCACAAACGGCGGCATTTACGATCAATCAAGGAGTCTCATCCAATCTGGATATCATGTTAGGTGTGGATGAGACTTTTCTTTCGACCGTATGTGCTCGAATTCGTGAGGAAACTTGATAACAGTTTTCGTTACCGACCGAGCACGATTCTGACGGAAAGGAGCTCTTTGCTTAGTTTCAACCACAAATGATGATAAGCCGTACCGTTATCTCGTCTTGCTCATTCAGAGCTCTTTTCGCCCGCAATTGTACGCAGAGCGTGTGACTCTGACGACTTCCGCGGAGGAATCAGGCTCGGCGCTAAAGCGAGACGAAGGACCGTACCTTTTTTTTACCGCTCGTCGGTACTAACGAGAGGCGGGCGGATGTCTGCCGTTAACAGTCACGAGGCGGCACGCTCCGCGACGCGATTACGGAAGCCCCGCAGCAAAAAGAAATAGCTCTGGCTCTGGGCCAAGAAAAATCATAATTCTCTTACCTGCGAGTTTGGAATCTCCCGAAGGTCACTTGTGATAACATGACGGAGAATATGAAGAGGACGAAAATCTCGTCTCGAAGGATTACTGATTCGCTCCTCGATATTCCCTCCGCGGAATAAATTTATCCGCCCTGGGTGGCGATAAATTAATATTGATCAGGAATCTGCAATGAGGAGTGTGGAATAATATCTTGGAATAGAAGTTGATATCCCACCTAAATACGATTATCCTGGATCCGGTGTTGAGCTTTCGTCGAACTTTGCTAAAAAAATCAAATAAAAAAGAAAATCCTGAGTGATATCCCCGTTTCTTGTCCCTTGTCGGATCTTCTTGGGAAATGGAATATCGGAAGAACGGGTAGACAAGCTCTCCGGTGGTCGCTGAGAGCTTTCGAGGGTTGGAAATATCCTCGACAAGGAATCTTGCCCTTTTCTTTTTGCTCGCTTCTGATCCCCCGGACGCGTGTTTCCCTCACCGCAATCTCGACGTATCGATGCTCGATGGGAGTCCTCGAAATTCGGTTCACGGTTTTTGATACCGAGTGAGTTGTGTCACGGCTTCTTGATAGAAAGCCTGCAGAATTATTTGGCGGTGGGCAATGGTTCTCGTCTGCCCCCGAAAACAAGCGTGGCAGCGAATTACGGATCACAATTTTTGTTACCGGCCGAGTGGCACATTTACATTTATACCACTCACATCTCTACCAGATAACAACTCTGCCAGATAACGAGTCTGCCAGATAACAACTCTACCAGATAACGACTCTACTAGATAACAACTCTACCCGATAACAACTCTACCCGATAACAACTCTACCAGATAATAACTCTACCAGACAACAACTCTACCAGATAACAACTCTACCAGATAACAACTCTACCCGATAACAACTCTACCCGATAACAACTCTACCCGATAACAACTCTACCCGATAACAACTGTACCGGATAACAACTCTACCAGATAACACCTCTGCCAGGTAACAACTCTACCAGATAACACCTCTGCCAGGTAACAACTCTGCCAGATGAAAACTCTACCAGATAACACCTCTACCAAGTAACAACTCTACCAGATAATAACTCTACCAGATAACAACTCTACCAGGTAACAACTCTACCAGATAACAACTCTACCAGGTAACAACTCTACCAGATAACAGCCAGCCCCTAAAAACAACCGTGGCAGCGAATTACGGATTACAGTTTTTGTGACCTACCGAGCAGTGTCACCTTGTCTTGGGAGTGCATTATGCAACCTAATGGAAACACTGTACAGTTACTCTGCAGGGAGGTGAATCGGTATTGGACTCATAGTCATTCACCCAGGCTTCAGGTTTCTCGCCTGTCGGTTAATTAAACTCCCGCTTCTCCAATTACGCCGTTAAATCACGCCTGGAAACATCGAATTAAGGTGTGCGATTATCGCGCGAACGAGTACGAAGGTTGGATGGTTTCGTCTCCTGGAATTTATGCCTCCGACCGTGAGAGAAAGAGATGGGACGGGAGAGGCGAGGGAGGCCGGTGCCACTCCGGTAATTGGAGTAGCGCCGATATCGTCGGCGACCTCGCCGTTAATATAATTGAAAGTTTTCATCAAGCATTGACACCGAGCCGTTTCACAGTTGGGCGCCGGATCTCGTTAATCTCGGACACCTTTGGCCAATTATCGGCAACTACAATTATCTACAAATGCAATGAACTTTCAATATGATCCAAACTAATCGAACTCTATTGGTTTGCAGCATCGTTCTTCCGGTCGTAACGTAAGCCATTTACGACTTGAAAGTTAATTGCAAACTTTGTCTCCAACCAGAGAAAAGTGCAGTAGCTTCGCTTCAACGACTCTTAGCTTGTCCACAAGAAAGCCAAAGTCTATGACGATCGCTTCTATAGATTTGACAAATTTTACCCTAAATTCGGTAATTTCAGGGCACGTGATGTAGACTCGGTCGGTAACAAGTCGATTTCCCCATTTTCGCTGCTGCTACTACAACTTCCGACAACGGGAAGTCAAGTTTTCATGCATCTGTGTATGTGGCAACATAATTTACATTTGTCCAAAATGCGAATATCGCGAAGAAATTTGAGAAACCGCATTGTTACCGACCGAGTCTGCATACCATGCCCTTAACCCTGAAGACCCTTGTGACTGTGTTGTCTGTCTGTCTAAGAGTACGTGATGACTTTGGGAACTGACGATGCTTATGCACGACCTGTATCCCGTGAGGCCTCGTTACACCGTCCGTTTGCTCAGCTCGCCTCAACTTCGCCAATCGGCGCACCGGTATCACTGCTATATGTTATATAGCGCACATAGTATGCATACGTACAACTACACATCCATACGGAGACGTGGGACAGACGAGTCGGAAGACTGAGAGACTGGGAGATCGATAACTCACATGCGTGATACGATATCGAGTTTCCGTTCGGTTCGATAGGTATGGAAGGTGGTACATGTGTACGCGGAGACACAACTTGTATGCACTCCGATGTGTAGCTCGGGGAGTCACGAGTACGTGGTACATGCACCGTGGATGTGTTCGATGGAGAGAGTATATCGACCCTAAGTGTGAGTGGCTATAGTTGAGAATGGCTCACATCAGAAAGCGGAAGTAGCTGGCGAAGCGCGGCTTTAAAGGTGAACAGCCACTTCGACCTCGGGTCTCAATTCCCAACGTCACAGATAGCGGCGAAATCGTTCTCTACGGTCTGTGATAAATGGAACGAGAAAATTGGCGAGAATTGGTCCTCGGAGCGTGTGCAATCTCGTCGTTAACGTTCTGCAATGGCGGTATGTAATATGGTGAAAATTTCGTTGAATTTTGGATTCAGAGAATCTGGCGAAAAACTGGACCCTGGCTCAAGTTGAATGTTAAGTTCGAAATTCAGTTCACAGTTCAATCTGTACTGGTAGCAATCCTGGTGGAAACTTTAGAGCGCGACCTCAGGGTCGGATGAGGTACTGCAAAAGGCCTCTTGCCGGGCCTTATCAGGATTTCATGAAAACCGCCAAGATTTTCACCAGGGTTCATTTCGCCATGGGGTTGTTTTCTGTCTTATGGACTATCCCCGTTCCGTGGTGAGAACAACCCCCATTGTGCCCGTCGTGTGCAAGCTTGAGCAAGATTGGGAGGGAGAGATTGCCGCGCAGAGTTTAGACCCACCGCAGGACGTCCACGAGGAAAAGCTTCGTGCGATGTCCAGCTGATAGTTACGGGCTGCTAATGGAAGGATTTTGAACACCGCCGGGACAGTGGATCCTCTGGCAGAACCGGCAATTAACCTCGTTATCACGTCCGCCTGGCTCTACTCGTAATCCAATGCGCGTTTACGTGCATCCCTTGCCGGTTACAAGTTCCCACAATCCTCCTACAACTGCCAACAGTTTGCTCTCCGTTTAACTCTAACGCACGTTTAACCGGGTCTCATTCCGCGCCGACGCTTCCTACATCCAGTTTTGTGTCGGCTATGCTTGCGTTCTGATTTTGCATCTTGTGGCGGCGTTCTTGCACGGCGTTCTTAGGGAGCCAGAACACGCAATAAACGAGTCTATCATAGGAACACGTTCTGGCATTGTAGTCCAGATAGGACAAAAAACATATCGTAGTTGCAGAAAACAAATTGTCGCCAATGACGTTTGCTTTGATACATCGTTTGAAAAAGTCATCTATGGATCCGTTATGTGCTTATTGACGCCCGGTGATGCGTAAGTTTGGTATCCAATTGCGGGAAATCCACGGAACCTGCTATAGGTTTGAACTCTGACGGGCGGGGTGGTTTTCCACAACGAAGACAATGGATCGGAGAACAGGCGTTGTGAATTGGGGCGAACGGGGCGAGCTTTGCCAATCGAATAGCCAATGAGAGCGCAATATCTGAGTCTGGCAGGTCGAATCCGTACGATGCTCAGTGGATCGAGCTGGGCTATAGAGAGGCGAGGTAGAAATAAGAATTATCGGTCGAACATGCCTGGTTTCCTATCAAATTTAACCCGTTCTTGGTCCTCGAATGGCATTTCTGCAAATTTCATTGCACACAAGCATAAGACCATTTACGAATCACTTTCGTAACGTAAAATAAACAATTGTCCAACGAATAAAGAAAAACCCTTGTACGTTCACATGGAAGTAACTGGGATGGAAGCGGTTTCGGTTACTCAACCTCAAGGAAACATAGGATCCGACCAGGAAACCGCAACCGTCCGAGGGTTCGTTCTCATTTCTAACCCCATTTCCCCGTTTATCCATCGAATCACAGTGGAACGTATAGATTCGACCTGCCAGAGTCAGATATCGTGTTCTCATTGGTTATTCGATCGGTGAAGCTCACCCCGTTCGGCCTACTTCCCGTTGACGGTTTCTCGATCCGTTGTCTTAGTTTCCGACAAAACTAACATCACGGACCTAATGGTAGGGTCGTTGTTATCAACTTTAAAACGGTAACAGTGGGTCAGTTCCGTTAACCCACCCAAACGTGTTCTTCTTTTCCTCCCAAAACCTGGTACCCGATTTTCAATCAAGCAAATCCAGAGGGTCAGAAAATCCGGCCTTTTCGCTGACAATCAACCAGTTAGATGGCTTTGAAACTTCCCAGTTTGCTAATTATCGTGAGCCTTTCATTAGCGCGAATGGATAGGATTAATTGGGATCCAATCAGTTGGGGGTGATGAAGCTCGTGGTGTATCGTGGAGCTCGGAAAATCGATGCGACGCTTCGGTAACTTTGGGGAGGCACGAAAATTATATGACATAGAGTAAGACTGGTGAATACGGCCCAGCCCGCTTGGCGCCCAAAGCAAAGATGCACAGACCGGGCCGTATCAACCGGTACTGCTCTGTCCTGTGCGGCTTTAGTTGGGCACGTGTATTCTATGATTTTCGCAGCCACAAAGCAATGCCGGTGCAGTTGATGTTGCAGGATGTCCCTGAATTCCTTTGTCTCCTGTGTATGTCATTATTGCGACGGAACGGTGGATCGCAGGAGCGCTTGACGCAACTATGTTGGTGACTGGATCACGTATATCCTCCGCGTAAGCTACACGTCGCAGGGTGGATGAAAACGCCTCGGGACTTTACGACACAGAGGCGCACGTTGATACGCCGAGAGGTGCCACTCGAGCCTGACGTGAGATATTCACGCTTCGAATCGTTGTCAACTACACGACCGGTTCTGACTATACATAGTCATGCGCTACGTCACTGAAGGGAAGACACAAGGAGAACGCGTCGGTTGTGTCAATGACCGAAGTTCTCACGGTTCTGCTCGTTCCAAGTTTCGTACAAATGGAAACTGCCTGGGGGATGAATTCAGCGACTACGAATGCGCAGACAAATTGGCAGTTTGGAAAAAAAATTGGTTTCACGAGTTTCCGTGGAAGACCCAACGCAAAGAGAGCGGAAAGGATCGCAACGTGATGTTGGATGGTGAAGAGCAGACTTTGTCTGCTAAGAGGGAAACTTAGGTACCGGTCACGGGAACGACAGTTTCCAAAGTGGAGCCAACAGAAGTCGAGAGGAAACATTGCTTCTCGAGATTACGAGTTTTACCAGGCAATTCAACTGGAATGACTGGGACCAATTTGGTCAACTTGGAACACCTACTAAGATAAAAAGACCTTTGGAATCCCTACAGGTGGGGGCCGAGAGCCAGAAAGTACCTTTTTGCCCTTGACTCTATGGGTCTTATTGAAGAATCTTATTCCTCTGGTGCATTGTAGAGCAAACCAGGTAACAATTTGGAACAACTTCCAGAACTTGGAGTCTCTAAAAGTGAGACGCTAAGATTCCTCACCTGATTCTCTGGACTCACACTGACGCTTCATAAAGAAGCAGCGAGTTCCCATCGTCTATACTGGGGGAAAAAGAATCGAATCGACACCCGAGTCGATCGATCCTTGGTCCAGGACAGATTGAATAGGAATTTCTTCCGGAAAGTTCTCCCGGCCGTGACAGAGATTGATAAAGATATTTTGTTACATCGCTACCGGCGTGAAAACCCTAGAATCGCGGATGGTCCGTTACGGTCCGACCGGTCGCCATCGTCGTTCGATTAATAACAACTGTCGGATCGGGTGTCGAATGGCGTAATCGATAATTCCTTTGTGACTGGAATATCCCGTGGAAGGTTTGACGCGCAGGTGCCGGATCGGTGTTTGTGAGAACGACCGAATCGCACACGAAGCTCTCCACCCTGGTAGAATCAAGTATGTACACATGGATTTGCACAAATCCAAGCTATAGAGAGGTTTCCGGTACGGGCGGTACTTCCGTATCCGGTTTTCGCGCCCGACGAGCCGTAACGTAATCCTCGTCATCCTTCCCTCCCTGTGCACCACGCATACACGCTGTACGCGTCTCCATATGACCAAGTGCTGTTCTCTCTGCAGTGGAGGACCCGTATATGCACTCACGAATTCATGATCCTCGATACTCTAAATGCAACGATATTCCGGACGAAATTGCTCTCTGAGGTTCGACAATCCACTGGATGAAATCCGGCATTACAATATGCGCAATTCCGGGGAGTTGTCGGATTCGCCGGAAATGGGAAGGTGTTGCTACATCTTGGGATTCCATTTCCGAGGAGATGCTGGCACTACTTGAGTTCCCTGGTCGCGTTAGATCTGCCCCGGACAAACCCCCGATAGGGCCCATGGTTTTAGAGACACCTAGGTTTTAGATGCACGATGATAAGGATCTTTCAGAATTGACTACAAATCTGCGAAAAAGTACCGTCTTTTTCTGGTAGTCATGAACTGTTTCCCCACTTATAGGAAGATGAGAACTGATGAGATTTTCTGTCATGGAGAGACATTTTTACTATAGGTATTGTAAACATTTCCATCAATGTGGTGAACATCATCCTTACATCTAGAACTTTGGTGACCATTGGCGTCCTGATGAATCAAGTTACGTGGCACTTTCCCAAGATCGTTCTCCAGTTGTACTCGAAGTTCCAACTGGTTCCAGTTGATTAGGAACATTCAAACTATTATACATATCTTATATAATCATATAATCTAAAATACAATATGAAAGCTACATTTACATCTCTACCACTCACAACTTACCGGATAACCACTCTGCCAGAAAACAACTCTACCGTATCAGAACTCTACCATCCAAAATAAAACTCTGCCGGAATACAAGGCTATGTGGTAACCTAGTATTCCAATAGAGTTTGTTACTTTCTGATAGTGATTTTGGTAGGTTTCTCATACGGTAGAGTTGTGAGTGGTAGAGATGTAAATGTGCCATATAAAAACCCATTTCAGGGCCTCGTTTCCGGGCGATGAATGCGTTTAAGCCCCAAAATTCTCAATAATCGCTCGTTCGCCAAGTTCCCATCGAAAAGTTTAATTACGACCGATAACTCGGGATAACGGAAACCGCTAAGGTGTGCTAACGAGCGGTGGTTCGGCTGGCCTCTGGAAACTTCCAAGTTTTCGCAGCGCGCCTATATATAACGAGCGAAGCACTTTAGCTGTACCAATATTATACCTACCCGACGTACAGAGGGTTGCAGTGTGTCTCGGAAAGGGGATGGAAACTGTGCGAAGCCACTGTGGCTTTCGAAAGACGATCTTTCGGATGGCTGACTAACGTTGGCAATTATTTGAGAGAGCTCCGGGGTTTCTGCTCGCACATTGGATCCATTAGTTTCTACCGGTTCGCTCCTTGGCGGTTTCCGTCGGGAGGATAGTGGCACGCTTTGACGGAGTCAGACATAGAAGAGCCCACCCCGAACCCGCCTCTTGCCCGGTGGTTTGCATGGGCCAGTCTAGCTCAGACGGAATAATCTCTCCTTCTACCCGACTCGGTATAGACGACAAACCGTTCGGACTGGTGTATTTGCCTTTCGCTACCCCAACCCGATTGGCTCGCTCGGCGGCCATTCAACAGAATCCGGCACCGGTAATATCACTCACGGTGAGTTCGGATACTGCAATATTGCACAATCTGAACACTCCGGGAAATAATTTCCAGGAGACTGTCAATGAACTCGTCGATGGTCGACGACCGGAAAACATCGTGCATATCGTTTCCGGATAGGGGAAGCTTTATTTTCATTTTGTTGGAAACATCATTGACGAAGTCTTCGTCCCAACAAAACACCCCCGGAAAGAAAGCTTCGGTCGTAAATTGTCTCGTCTGACAAGCAATGGACAGTTTTCGGCAGTATATCGGATGGACACTGGAAAAGTCGACTGAATGTGGGCACGCAAACATATGAGCTGTGGACCAAGTCAAATCTACCCCAAGATAGTGGACACACTACACACTACCAACTGAACACATCCCTAAAACTTAACATTCGACGACTCGAGACGAGTGCAGACTAGTTCAGGGTACTGAGTCAAATGCCCGTATCACATGGTGACAATATAAGAGGCGCTAAGTCGCAACGTAATACTAAGAGCGTTCAATTCGGGCATGATCATTATCCTGGCACTTTAGGTATAGATTCTTCTCAAGGTTAGTGTTGTCGTGTTTTCGTTATCGATCATGGATAGATCATGGATAGGTCATGGATAGGTCACGGATAGGTCACGGATAGATCACGGATAGATCACGGATAGATCACGGATAGATCACGGATAGATCACGAATAGATCATAGCTAGATCACGGATAGATCAGGGATAGATCACGGATGGACCACGGATAGATCACGAATAGATCATAGCTAGATCACGGATAGATCACGGATAGATCACGGATAGATCACGGATAGATCACGGATAGATCGCGGATAGATCACGGATAGATCACGGATAGATCACGGGTAGATCACGGATAGATCACGGATAGATCGCGGATAGATCGCGGATAGATCACGGATAGATCACGGATAGATCACGGATAGATCGCGGATAGATCACGGATAGATCACGGATAGATCATGGCTAGATCACGGGTAGATCACGGATAGATCACGGATGGATCACGGATAGATCACGGATAGATCGCGGATAGATCACGGATAGATCACGAATAGATCATGGCTAGATCACGGATAGATCATGGCTAGATCGCGGATAGATCACGGATAGATCATGGATAGATCATGGTCGTTTGTGTGCAGTTGTCGAGTGTTCAGTTGGTAGTGTCTTCACCGCTTGATGTACAGCCTATTCGTGGCTCAATGATAGTGTCTTCACTGACTTGGTGTACAGCCTAATCGTGGTCATATTTTCGTGCACTTACATGCACGGTGTTACAACCTCCATGTCAATTGTTTCTGCATCCGTGTGATATACCGCCCAGCTTTCGGGTCGAAGAAAACTGCACGTTTGGGAAATTAGAGATGAAAGTATAAACCCATTGGCCTCGTTCTGTGATTGGCTGCGCTGGGGTTGATGAAAACGGGACCTTAACGTGTTACGGTTTTCGACCAGAATTTCCCTGAGGCTGCTGGTCGGCTGTACGGTGGAGTTAGGAGTCGTTTCGAGAGCCGGGTTTCGGTGAAATATTCGAGGTATGGCAGTGCGGTTGCGTGACTCGATATAGCAGAGTCAACGAGCCGTAAAGACGAGGACGACGGCGTTACCGGAGCCGTTCGAGAATACCTCTAACGACTAGGAGACACCGCCGTCATCATTGCCCGGACCTTGCGCCGTGGCCACTGAGAAAGTCCACCAGCGGGGAGAAATAATGCGATAGTTCGTACCGTGCGCCTCTCTCTCGCTAAATTACCGCGGTGAATCAGGCGGGCACCGCCGGCCGCAGAGCCTCCTCCCGGTACGTAATTTCAACTGTTTTACTTGATAGGCCAATTCATTCGTTGTAATTACATTTATTACGCTGCTAGTGCCGGACGGGAGAAAGGCATCGAGAAACCGTCTCCCGAGATCCAAAAAACAAAATTAATACCAGTAAAGAAAACAAAACAAAAAAATTGAAAACGAAATTTGAAAGCAAACATTAATCTGAATTTTCTGTAGTCATAGTGGATTTATTGACAGCCAGATGGAACAATTTTTTGAAGATAGCATGACGTAAAGTAGATTGTCGTGAGAATAGTTATATATTGCCAATTGGCCATCGATCTAAGGGTCGAATTTTGAGACATTAGTTTGAAATTAAGATCGCTCTTGGGATCGAAGTTAAGATCGAAGTTTGGCCCGAACTTCATAGAGTGCTTAAGTTTGATCTTAAGTTGGATGTAAAATTCAAACTTAAGTTCGATCTAACATTCGAACTTAAGTTTGATCTGACATTCGAACTTAAGTTTGATCTAACATTCGAACTTAAGTTTGATCTAACATTCGAACTTAAGTTTGATCTAACATTCGAACTTAAGTTTGATCTAACATTCGAACTTAAGTTTGATCTCAAGGTCGAACTTAATGTTTTCAAGACCAAACTTAATGTCGAACTTAATGTCTTATAATTCGACCCTGAGTCCTTCAGCCACACGAATTATTTAATTATCTTTAAATGGCCTTAAAAACTCGTACTTTTTTATCCCTCCGTTTCGAGAAAAACGATGATTGTCCCGTTGATTTCTGCAATTTGATGACTACCGCGGTAGTTAAACTGGGGTTTCGTCGCGTCGACTTGATTAATGAACGAAGCTGGCTTGAAAATTGAACGAAGCCGCGGGACGGTTAACCGCGTCACATTAGCCTGTTGGATTCGATCGATTTACTCGAATAACTTCAAATGTGCTCATGTTAATTGATTCGTATAATTGGTTCCGCGCGTCTATCGCGTTAACCCTCTTTTCCACTCCTCCCGGCGTACCTCGGCACGCGGAGTGAACTCCGTTTCTCGTTAGCGAGGAAATTGGAGAACGTGGTGGATGAACTATATATCCGCCCCCAACGGGTCGTCTCCACCAGGCCGCAGAGACTGACTTGCCTTGATGATGTGGCTTTGGCCACCTCACCTCACCTCCCCCACTGAGCGCCTGTGCACTTCACTTCTTCATTTATTCGAACGGCCTCGGCAGCCCTATATTCTCACGGGGTTGCGAAAATGGGTAAGAGCGGCCGGGGTCTCTCGTGGTTTTCGGCGTTCGTGATGTCGCCCGGTAGAGGCGTCAAGTGTTTCCGTTGCCACGGTAAACTTCCGGTTGTTCTCTCGCGTTTGATCGCTGTCGTAGGCATAGTTTTGCTACGATTGTAGGTTTTGTTATATAATGCAACCCGTATTCGGTGGATTGATCATGTATCATGGATCATGGATAGATCGTGTATAATGGATCATGGACAGATCATGGATCATGGATCATGGATAGATCATGGATCATGGATAGATCATGGATCATGGATCATGGACAGATCATGGATCATGGATCATGGATAGATCATGGATCATGGATAGATCATGGATCATGGATAGATCATGGATCATGGATAGATCATGGATCATGGATAGATCATGGATCATGGATAGATCATGGATCATGGATAGATCATGGATCATGGATAGATCATGGATCATGGATCATGGATACATCATGGATCATGGATAGATCATGGATCATGGATAGATCATGTATCATGGATCATGCACAGTTCATGTATCATGGACCATGGATAGTTCATGTATCATGGATCATGGATAGATCATGTATCATGGATCATGGAAAGATCATGTATCATGGATCATGGAAAGATCATGTATCATGGATCATGGATAGATCATGTATCATGGATCATGGACAGATCATGTATCATGGATCATGGACAGATCATGTATCATGGATCATGGACAGATCATGTATCATGGATCATGGAAAGATCATGGATCATGGATAGATCATGTATCATGAATCATGGATGGATCATGGACAGATCATGTATCATGGATCATGGATAGATCATGTATCATGCATTCTGGATAGATCATGTATCATGGATCATGGATAGATCATGTATCATGAATCATGGATGGATCATGTATCATGAGTCATGGATGGATCATGTATCATGAATCATGGATGGATCATGTATCATGGATAGATCATGTATCATGGATCATGGATAGATCATGTATCATGGATACGCAAAACTTAATTTTCCAATAATTTTTGGATGTCCCACTTTCATCCCAACGATACATCCGGATTTTCAATCCCGTTTTGACCCACGGACGACCATTGTCTCATAATCCCGTTTTGCCCCGCTGTGCCATTTTGCCCCGCTCTCCCCAATGAACCATGGATAGATCTATGGATAGATAGGCTCGGGCGTTTAGCGCCCTCAAAATCGGATATTCAAAAAATTGCAAAATCCGAACTCTACTTCCGGTCAGGAAATAAGATTTTCAGACCGGAAGTGACGTCTTGCCAATCGTCACGAATAAAAGATTGCTTCTTCGTTCTGTCCACAGATTTCAAGTGCTCCGAGCCGCCCACAGGAATCTCCAGGACGCTTCGGTAAGTCAATTGTTGTCAAGTCAATCCGGCAGTTAAATTGTTTCCTCACTCGATCCTCAAAAAACCCGTGACGAATCACAGTTCGTATAACTACAATTACAAAAACATCGAAAGCTCGATGCAACAGCACGATATAAGTACTCAAAACCTCAAAAATTGCCCAACACAGTTTTACGAATTCTGACCAAGCGCCCCAAATAAAAGAAGTGCCATTGGGACGAAAAAGGCGGCTTGAGCTGCCAATCACTGCGCCTCTCCACGCCCGGGCCGAACCACATGGAATCGCGAAACGGGAAAGACTCCAGTTGGTCCCCCTGTGCACTTTACTTAAGTGCATATCTATAATTTACGCGGTCCAATGGGACTTCGGCCTCGTCTGAAAGGACTTTCACTCACCCCCCCCCCCCCCCCCCCCCCCTCCGCCTCTCGACAATCCGGAAACTAAAGATGAAGGTGGAATAAAAGTTTTCTACATCAGCAGCATCTTCTTCACTCCGGCCACTCCGGTTTTTTCTCCTCTCTCGTCTTTCTTTTATTTTCATGCCCCGCACTGCGTCCACGCGATATCGCTCTATACACTCGCATTCGTACAAGAGTGCCAGTCACGCTTTTCACACCACTTTTTTCCAAACCCCTCGAGTCGTCTCTTTACTCGGCCAAACCCCAACGTCCTTCGGCTCACAGCCGAGACACCCGCCGTTCCGGCTTTCGCCACGTTTTCTCGACTCTTTACCCCATTCCGCCCGCTTCTTTGCTTTGGCAACAGCGACGACCTTCCCTACCCTTCCCCTCTGTTTCCTCGGACGGCGCTTCCTACTGCTTTTTCGCTGAAGCTCTAGGCTCAACTGTTGCTGTTTGCACAGCTGCGTTCCCTCTGAAGACAAAAAAGATACTGTCGGCGATGATCTGTGAATGAAAATATCGATTTTATGGACGGAAAGTCGTATTTTTGGGACTTATGGGAAATTGTTCTGTTGGTCGAATTACTTTATCGGTCAAGCGCCGATAAAATTATTTGATTTTGCGGATGAAATTGTTTGATTTTGCGGATAATTTATTTGATTTTGCCGATAAAATAATTTGATTTTGCCGATAAAATAATTTCATTTTTCCGATAAAATTATTTGATTTTGCCGATAGAATAATTTGATTTTGCTGATAGAATAATTTGATTTTGCCGATAAAATAATTTGATTTTTCCGATAAAATAATTTGATTTTGCCGACAAAATAATTTGATTTTGCGGATAGAATAATTTGATTTTGCGGATAAAATAATTTGATTTTGCGGATAAAATAATTTGATTTTGCCGATAAAATAATTTGATTTTGCCGATAGAATAATTTGATTGGGATTTATGGGAAATGGTTTGTCGGTCAAATTTTATCGGTCCAGACCAAAACCCCTTTTAGTCTGGACTAGCTGTTTTTTTTTTTTTTTTTTTTTTTTTACGGGGCGCAACAGTCTCACTCGCGCCAGTCACAGTGCGAGCGTTAACGACAACGTTAATTCCAATTATCGCGAACACAACTCTCCACTCCCATCGGCGTCTTCCCCTCGCGGCGGAATTGTTCCGTAAGACACGTGGAAACTGGAACGGTGGTTTGAGTCTGCGTAACGAGACCGTTTCGGGATATCTATGACTCCCCCGGTGCACCGTACTTGGGATGCCTCGGTCGTACATTCGCGGTCTCGGCTCGTAATGCGATCCGTCGCTAATCCACAGTTCTGCACACTTGAAACATCTGTACGGCGTCCCACCGAAATCCAACGAATCTAACAGTGACGTTTTTCAGTACACTTTATTTTTCAGTCAATTCTACCGATCCTAATTTTTTTGTAAATAAAGAAAATACCGATATAGATTCTTGGCTAGGATGAGAACAAAGAATTAGGAAATGCTGGAGCGTGTAATGAAAATGTTGCGTAGTTGTTGAATATTGCATTATTAAAATAATCAAAAACTCCCAGCGAGCGAAAAAATCCAACTTTTAATTCATTTTAAAAAATTATTATTATTATCATGGATATTATGAATATTATCGTGTTAGACAATCAATAAATTCAGGCAATCGTCTCGATAACCCCGACGAATCTAATAATGACGTTTTTCAATACACTTCATTTTCAGTGTAAATTTTACCGATCTTCATTTTTTTTAAATTGTTAATGCCGAAAAAAAAATTTGTAAATACTGATGATGAAAATTTTGTAATTGTTATCAGATTAATCAAACACTCGCAGCGAGTAAAAATTACCCAAAATTTAATTTGGGTAATTTTCAAAACACATTTCAAAAATGATTATTACAATAGTATTATAGTGGATATTATGAATATTATCATGAATATTATCATGTTACACAGTATCCGAGCCGCGGAGCTTCTGTCCACAACGTTTGCGCCCGAAGCTCCGTAATATGATAAATTTCACAAACACGCCTCCACACTCGGACCAACAATTTAACGGGAATTCATCCTCATCTTCATTGCGAAACTCGCTTCACTCGTGTGTTTATTCGCGTATTTTTTTTTACGCCGCTCCGCTTGGTTTTGCGTGATCGATTGAGCCATGTTTGCCAGTTTATTGGAAATTCCGTCGAAAAGATTGGCACGACGTATGTATCTCTATGTGTACAGCGCCATGGAAGCAGCTGCGTATCGCCGAGGCAGAAGCGTAATCCGATTTCCATGCATTTTATATTTCTTCCCCATTCCTATTTCGCAAAAGGAAGAAAAAAAAAATTGTTTCGCGATAAACACTCCCAGAAGAATCATGTTAAATCAGCGAATCCATCCGATATCGGGAAACTCTTCGTTGCCGTGGGACACAACTTTTCCCTGTCCCGATCCTCTCTCCGCGCCGTCTCGTGCATTGTTGTTCCGGTTTTATTGTTCCGGCCGGGCCGGAAGGAGAACGGGGAGGATAATGGAAGGACGGAGAATCGGGTTCGTCGATGCGTTTCAGCACCGCCGCGGGCCGTAAAGACGACTCGTAGCGGACGGGTCAAATCCGCGGGGTTAAGAAGCTTGGGGCGATGTCGTTCGTCCGGTATGAAAAGTTGCTGTGCGCTAGAAGTAAGGAATATTGTTGGTGTTAATAATTATAGAGACATTGATTAAGTTGCAGTCTTACCGGTGGAATTTACCCTAGGCGAAGCAGCGGTTGGGGGCAAAGTGGCGCTACTGTAGCGCTTAGGAGTGGGGATAGAGCGTGTGACTAAGAAACTAAGTCACATACCGATTCTTCATCCTGAAAGGCGAGATCCCAAAAAATGCTCGGTTATGAAGTGGATTTTGATTCATTTACAACGTTACCTGCGAAGTGGACCCTAAGTCATGCCGCGGTGTGGTGGGAAAAGGTGGCGCCATTTGCAGCGCCTAAGAGCGGGGATAGAGCATGTGACTCGGAAACTAAGTCACACCTCGTTCCTGCATCCAGAAAAATTCTTGGTTATAAAATGGATTTTCATTCAGTTCTAACCTTACTTGCGGAATTGATCCTGACCAATGCCGTGTTGTGGAGGCAAGGAGTGGGGATAGAACGTGTGACTCGGAAACTAAGTCACACCTCGTTCCTGCATCCAGAAACGCGAGAAGTCAACAAATTCTTGGTTATAAAATGTATTTTCATTAATTTCCAACCTTACTTGCGGAATTGATCCTGACTAATGCCGTGTTCTGGACGCAAGGAGTGGGGATAGAGCGTGTGACTTGAAAACTAAGTCACATCTTATTTTGCCATCCAGAAATGCGAGAACTCGAAAAATTCTCGGTTACTAAATGGATTTTCCTTAATTCCAACCTTATTTGCGGAATTGCACCTAACCAATATGGCGGCGAGGACAAAATGGCGGCACCGCAGCGCCTCGGAGCGGGGATAGAGCGTGTGACTTGGAAACTAAGTCACACCTCGTTTCTCCGAGCGGTAACGCGAGGACCCAAAAAATTCTCGGTTACAAAATGGATATTCAAGTGGAGAGACAGTCTTACAAAGGCCAAGACGCCTCCAGCGACAAGCAGACCGGACAAAAGCCTCGGAACAGCTGACCCGTAATCCGCGGAGCCTCGGGAGCATGACTAGGAGGATTGCTTCAGTGAAAGTAGGAGTGGACCAGATTACTCGGCTGAATCACATTGTCCGTTCGGATTCCCCGCAGAGATCCGCCAACTTGTGGAGCGAGCTCTTGATTCACTGGACGGGATCGGAGAAAGGTACGAGTAACCGAGCGTGGCATAAATGCCAAGATGCGCACGCCGATATGGGACGAGTCGTGACGGGGCGCCGAGTAACCGACGGAACGAAAAAACCTAAAATAAAATTAAATAAAAAAAAATCAACAACAACAAAAAGAAGATCAAGCAAACATTGCAAAGTGCCTGACCAAAACTTCCAAACTGGGATCAGCTTTAATCCCCTTGCCGAGCAAATGTACGACGAATGGAAAGGAAGAGTCTCGTACGGTCGGGTGAATTCCCAAGTGGCTCAAATGCGCATGCGCGGAGCTCTCGGGAGGGGCAGCGTGGGAATCTGGCGAGCCGTGCCAGCTTCTTCGGGACTCTGATGGAAACTCGGGACTGTACGCCCTCGCCTTTGGTGCTCGCTGCAAATGATAATCCTACTGGCAGTAACGCGCAGATAGAGGAGGCAATCGGATAGAGAAAGTCATGTATCTCTCGCGGTTGGCTGCGGGAGAGCTACCGAGAGGTTGCCGGTCCGCGCGACGTCCCGGGAGCCTCCGAGGCCGTCCGGACCACTCCGGACCTGTTTGGACCGCGGGATTTCGCTGAGGTCTCGCCTGTAGTTTCCGCCCGCTAATGTGGCGAATTTCATGCGGGGATAACTGGACCGGTTGTAATTACCGGTGGGTCGTGTACGGCGAAGCAGCGGGATTTCTATGCTGGATGAGCGACGAGGTGGTAAATTCTGGGATGGCGGTGACCGGTCGGCGCTAATGGCGGCGATGGCTAAATAGGCCCCTCCTGGGAATCCTTGCAGGGCAGCGCACAGGGGGCGCTGATTCACTGATTGTAGCGCTGGTCTCAGCTGTCGGAAAGATTTGATGGTAGGTTTTTGATGATAGGTTTTTGATGGTAGGTTTTTGATGGTAGGTTTTTGATGGTAGGTTTATGATGGCAGGTTTTTGATGGTAGGTTTTTGATGGTAGGTTTTTGATGGCAGGTTTTTGATGGTAGGTTTTTGATGGTAGGTTTCGATGGTAGGTTTTTGATGGTAGATTTTTGATGGTAGGTTTTTGATGGTAGGTTTTTGATGGCAGGTTTTTGATGGCAGGTTTTTGATGGCAGGTTTTTGATGGTAGGTTTTTGATGATAGGTTTTTGATGGTAACTTTTGATGGTAGGGTTTTGATGGTAAGTTTTTGATGGTAGGTTTTTGATGGTAGGTTTTTGATGGTAGGTTTTTGATGGTAGGTTTTTGATGGTAGGTTTTTGATGGTAGATTTTTGATGGCAGGTTTTTGATGGCAGGTTTTTGATGGCAGGTTTTTGATGGCAGGTTTTTGATGGCAGGTTTTTGATGGCAGATTTTTGATGGCAGATTTTTGATGGCAGGTTTTTGATGGTAGGTTTTGGTGGTAAGGTTTTGATAGTAGGTTTTTGAAATTCGTGGTAGGTTCTTCAAATTTCTGCTAGGTTTTTGAAATTTATGGTATATTTGAGATTTGTAGTACATTTCTGAATTTCACGGTAAATTCTGAACTTCACAGTAAATCTCGAAATTCACGTAAAATCGTTACGAGTTTTTTTTCCAATGTCCCCTACATATAGAAATGCACATATGTTACATTACTTTTCCGCGTATCATCTTGACCCGTGGCATGGCAAAATTAAATTTCCTTATCGCCGGGTTACACAACGTAGTGCAGCCTGTCGTGGACACAGGTTTCGAGTGGTGCCGATAACGTTGCCGGTTAGCGGGTTTTACGAACCGGAAGTACCCCCCCCCCTGCCCGGGAGCGGTACATAAAACCGTTGTTTACCTGTGCCCGGGTAATAACCCACGGTTTTCGAGTTGCTCTAACGACACGCGTAACCGTCCGCGAGTACATATGGGTGAACATGTGTGCGTAGGTAGATCTGCGCATGCGCGGATGCGCGCGCACGCATACACTCGTGCATGCGCGCATATATGCGGGCGCTTGTACCGTTTACGACCGAGCGTTTTCGTACTTGGAACCTCCGCTCGTCTATTAACCCCGCAGCGAAATTGAATTCCCTTATCGACGAAAGCGCCGCTTCCGCACGCACGGAAGCCCATTAATGCACCTGTGGCAGACCGCACCGAGTGTATCAGAGATGCCCACCAAGTTCAAACTGCGACCGGTCCGAGGCGCCGCTTGATAATTAAGATATTCCGGTCCAGATTGCACTTTGGCGTGGTGGAAGCGGTCGGGGAAAAACGGGAAGTCAGGGAAGTCAGGGATTTGGACAGGGAAAAAGTTAATTGTCGGCCGAAGCTTCTATAAATAAATCAAAAGTACACAAAATGAAGGCTTAAAAAGAAAGTTCAGAACATTTTGAAAAAGAAAAACGATTAATCGTAAATAGAATAATTAGGCATTTTTATGTGTCATTAATTTTTGTTGATGGAAGTCTGTAACAAAGTATCTAAAAAAAATTGAGAACATTTTGACTAAGAAAAAACTACTAAAAATGAACACAATAATTAGGCATTTTTTTGCGTCATTAATTTTTTTTAAATAGAAGTCTCTGACGACTTCTAAAATTTTCCCTGATCAAACTTTTAACAGTTCGGTCAGGGAAATGATATTTCGTCCCAGATTGAAAATATTCCGCCCTGGGAAAATATACACCGTTCCAGATTGCGCTATTACGTAGCGTACTTTAGGGTGTACTTTTACGTGTACTTTTCCACGTAAAAATATTTTTTTTTCTAAAAAAAAAAAAAAAAAATAGTATTCATGCGATCGTCAGTGTCGAGGATTGCAAAGGGTTGGGACAACGTTTGCCAACGCGTCCGAGAGTATCCGATACAATAGCGAAAAGTTGTCGGTACACTCTGCATCGCTCGTCCATCCAGCGGGCATCAAACGAGTCGATTTTCGGATGCGCTTTGAACGATGAAAAAAAAAAAAAAAAAAAAAATAAAATCGTCGACCAAACTGTTGCTATGGTAGCGCCCAGGATTAGGGATAGACCTATGACCTACACAGTGTTAAATTAACAGTATATGTTATATATATATAGATATGTTTATCTCTATAATATAAAAAGATTTCGGCCGCCGCCGCGTTTAAGAATCGAGAAGGCCCGGGTCAAATGAAAAACTTTGACCGGGGTCAAATGAAAAACTTTGACCGGGGTCAAATGAAACACTTTGACCGGGGTCAAATGAAACACTTTGACCGGGGTCAAATGAAACACTTTGACCGGGGTCAAATGAAACACTTTGACCGGGGTCAAATGAAACACTTTGACCGGGGTCAAACGAAACACTTTGAACGCACCCAAATGAAACACTTTAATCGGGGTCAAATGAAACACTTTGACCGGGGTCAAATGAAACACTTTAATCGGGGTCAAACGGAACACTTTGACCGGGGTGAAATGAAACACTTTAATCGGCGCCAAATGAAACACTTTGACCGGAGTGAAATGAAACACTTTGACCGGGGTAAAATGGAACACTTTAACCCGGGTCAAATAAAACACTTTGGCTTTGATTTATGTTCGAGTGACATAGATGAAGAATACCCAAGTAGATATCACGAAGAATCGAACAGGGGGAGTGGTATGGAGTCGTGCAGCGGCAAAATAGTCGTAGGTCCGTCCCGCTGGTTGGCTCTTGCCAAACGTGTGTACGTATACGCGGCCTCGGTATGCGCACTGCGAGAACGTTACTCCATGTGCAATGTATTATGTAAAGTCCCGAGCGAGCGTGATATCTGGAGTTCTTGGAGTATTCCTCCGTCCGTGGTTCTCGAGTCTCGTCGAAGTTCGAACCGAGTCGAGACCCAAAGTCGATGCAAGAATCCAAACAGGGATTTATTATATTATTCTATTTAAATTAAAAAAAAAAAAATGTCTTCAATTTTTTCGATAGTATTAATTATATTATAATAAATATTATCATTTCTTATATTATTTTATCTTATTTTATTTTTTTCCATTTCCAATAGTGTACATTTTTCTAATTTTTAACCCTTTCAATCGCACTCAGAACGTGTGTATTAAAATCTTGGGAAAATTTCACGCGATTGGCACGGTGGACAAGTTATCGGTTCGACCCGTTCTTGACCCTTAAATATTTTCACTTCGATATCGAATAAGGTCGGAGGCCCGAGTGACTAAGCAAAATTTACAAGCAATCGTTAGCGAATGTCTATGAGGCAACGTAGGGGTTTATTACACGCGTCAGCGAACCGTGAGAACATAATCTCCCGGAGTATAATGTTTCCCACAACGAAAGTGAGACTGCGAACCACTGGACAGGATAACCATATGTAAATATGTACGCTTGATCACGCCGCCGATATAACGGGTGGCCCGGGAGACCAAAAAAACTCAAACCCTTATTGTTGCGAGTCTCCTTAAATGACTTAAGTCCTTATCGTTCCAAGCCCCCCGAAAGTACTTGAATTCCTACCATTCTTGTCACTTCCCTAAGAGACTTAAGCCCTTACTATTCTAAGTACCTCCCAAGGGACTTGAACCGTCACCCAAGGGACCAAACCATAAGTAACCCTACGGGACTTGACCCCTTACTATTCTAAGGGACTTAAACAATCACTATTATAAGTAACCCTACGAGACTTAATCCCTTACTATTCTGGGTACCCCTAAAGTACTTGAATTCCCATAATTCTTGTTAATTCCCTAAGAGACTTAAGCCCTTACTATTCCAAGTAACCCTACGGGACTTCAACCAATCACTATTCCAAGTAACCTTACGGGACTTGAACCATCACCATTCTAGGTAACCCTACCAGACTTGAACCAACACTATTCCACGTAACCCTACGCGACTTAAACCATCACCATTCTAGGTAACCCTACCAGACTTGAACCAACACTATTCCACGTAACCCTACGCGACTTAAACCATCACGATTCTAGGTAACCCTACGCGACTTAAACCATCACGATTCTAGGTAACCCTACGGGACTTAAACCATCACGATTCTAGGTAACCCTACGCGACTTAAACTATCACGATTCTAGGTAGCCATTCGCGACTTAAACCATCATGATTCTAGGTAACCCTACGCGACTTAAACCATCACGATTCTAGGTAACCCTACGCGACTTGAACCATCACGATTCTAGGTAGCCATTCGCGACTTGAACCATCACTATTCTAGGAAACCCTACGGAACTTAAACTATTGCTATTCCAGATAACCTTACGGGACTTAAACCATCACTACTCTAGGTACCCCTACGAGACTCAAACTATTGCTATTCCAGATAACCCTAAGGGTCTTAAACCCTTGCTATTCTAGGTATCCCCTGAGGGATTTCAGCCCCTACTATTACCTACTATTCCTTAGGCGGCGAGTACCGCATAAGGAACATAAGCCCCTAATGTTCTAAGTAACCCTACGGGACTTCACTCCTTAATGTTCTAAATTCATCGTACGGGACTTCAGCACTTCCTGATCTAAGCACACCCTAAATAGCTTCAGCACTTAATGTTCCAAGTTCGCCCTAAGGGACTTCTGCCCTTACGATTCTAAGTACGCACTAAGGGACTTCTGCCCTTACGGTTCTAAGTACACACTAAGGGACTTCTGCCCTTACTGTTCCAAGTACCATTAGGGCTCTGTTATTATTCCCGTTACGTTACATTCCAAACCTAATTACTTCTCTTACATTGTTAAGTCCTCTTAAGGATTGACTTCCATCCACGCGAGCCACCATAACATGCCAGCAATGTATAATTCGAGACGAAAGCTGGGACTGACTAGGGACATGGTAAGGACGGTAGGACCCTACCTCGTTACACGTCGTTCGGCCGGACCTCGGATCTCCCGTGTTAAGCTATCTCGTCGCTATCCGGATTCTCTCTAATTTTCGCCTCCGTCTCACTTCGCAGAATCCGGCCGTGGTCGACGAGAAAAGCCAACCCGCTCCCGCTTATATGCATCGCTGCTTTGGAACTCTCGTCGGCGACTCCGTAACGCTTAAACTCGCGCAATGAATTTATAGGCTAAGTGTGCGGTGCGCACGTACGGACCGGCGTCATTCTAACTGCATTAGCTTCGCGGCTAAAGCACGTGTGCGTTTTATGTATCGCGACTACACACGACCATTACCATATCGTGTACCCTGTATTTACGTATTTGCCCTCATTACTCGGTACATCCGAAGTAATTGAGCAAAACAGAACGCGCACGCTAATATATATATATATATATATATATATGTATACAATATGTCTATATATATTGAAGATATTGCATAATGCGAAAGAATGCGAAATGTGCCGCGAGCCTCAATTTCAAATACATATGGATAAATATGTTTAATGTTGGCAAAGATTTTTTGTATTTTTTTTTTACTGGACATATTTGGAATAGTTCAAATTTTTTTTATGAAGGAATTTAAGATCTAAAAATTAAAAACAATATAATGGCTCTATAAAAGGCGGGATTTCACCGAAATTATTAAAATTGCATCGTCCAACATATACGGATAAAATATATTTATTAAGTTTTATTTTTATCAATTTGTTGATAACATTTTGGAGTAATTATTATGCAAAATTAATCTTTTGAGCACTTTTGATACGTTTGATTTATTAAAAGATTTTATACGAGAATATATCCAGAAGTGTTTGCAATTCCCTCTCATTTCTCTGAAACTTAAGCGAAGTGAACGCTATTCGCAAGGACCACCTTAATGGAATTGCGCCGTTCACCAATTGGGGAATCCCCGCTGCCCGGTTAAGTTCGCCACGACAGAATCTGTCGATGCTGGTTTATGGGAAAGCGTCTAAATCCCTCGGGTCGACTAAAGCGGAAAAAAAAAAAATCCGTCGCAGACTGCGCACCGGTGACGGTGGAAACTCGCCGCTCTCTATGATTCTGCTCTGATGGTCCGGTTTATCGAATGTTCAACTCGCGCATCGCCGCACCGGAATGCGTCATGCTCATCCATTAATCAACGGTTAACGGGGGATTTGCCGCGAGGTGGGGGCACGATAATAAACGCCTCGATGGAATATCGCTGATAATGCGATTTCTCTGTAGAATCATCTACAGATTAATATATGCATACGCGCGTTTACAAACTGTACAACAACGATGTGTTCGACCACTAATTTCGCCGAAATCTCGATACAATTTTCATATTTTCCTTCACACTTTCTCCTTTCCTTTTACTAATTAATTAACGCTCCATTATTATTATTATCGTCATCATCAATTGTAATAATCGATTGTTAGAAAATTATTATAATTAGTATAAATATTATTATTGATTATTATTATTATTGATATTATTAGTTATTAGACATTTACTGCAATAAAATGGAAACCTTCGCACCAGTTTGGCTTCCGCAACCGCAAATCGACGACTCAGCAGCTCATCATATTAGCATCCAAAATTCGAACGGCCAAACTTTCGAACAAAAGCACCGCAACGCTATTCATGGATATTAACAAAGCCTTCGATAGTGTGTGGCACAAAGGCCTGATCTACAAACTACAGACACTAGAATGTCCAGCATATGACAATCCAGATTATATGACAAACCATTTTCTCAACAATCGCACGCTCCAGATGGAGGTCGAAAACGCGATGTCGGACTGTTTCACGCCTGACCTGTAATGAGACATGCGCAACACCATTGCAGTCATACTCTTCCTCCAACAAAACCCACCAAGACATCCGACCAACCCCCTTCAGAATCCTTCTGATCTCCTGCTATAGGAATCCGCCAGACTAATCCCTATACAGGAGCATATCAACCACCTAAGCTCAGACTTCGTGCAAACACAACTACAACCAATTACACGCCTATGCAGTAGCCGATCTTCAAATGCAAGACCCAAACACAAATTTCCATGCTCCAACGTAGACGCATTTCATCGTACTTGAGTAAGACATGGACATCACCATCGCGGCCACACTCTTCCTCGAATACGAATATGTTATTTCATCTTGTTTTATGAGTACGAGTATGGGTATGAGTATGTTATTTCATCTTGTTTTATGAGTACGAGTATGGGTATGAGTATGTTATTTCATCTTGTTTTATTTTGTATTATTTCATTTTGGTTCATTGTGCTTGACTTTATTTTTGTTATGAGTTTGTTATGAGCTTGTCATGCTTAATTGCGCTGTATATGTGCCTAGATCTCTGGTCCTGCTGTACAATAAATTCATTCATTCATTTCTCTCAAATAACGACAAACAAGCGGACAAGTAGGAGTTGCACGGGCTGAAGGACTCCGGTCGATGGCCCATTAGGCAAAGGAAAACAGATACGAAAAGTGTGTAAATACCCGTTTTACCATGTACACAATTTGGCCATCAAAATAATTGTACGACGACTGCTACTACTGAATCACAATAGAATACTGATGTATTGAAGATGCAGTGGTGTTTTCTTTAGATTTTCTTGAAGAAGTAAGGTGGTGTCTAAAAAATGAGTTATCTTTCGCGACCCCGTTAAAGAATAAGGTTTTTCGTTTCCTCAAAGGAGTGACGAGATTCTGTGAAAAGGAGTTGGGCTTTTCCAATGACACGTTTGCAGAAAAGCTTTGCAACCCAGAGAGTTTCGCGCGAGACCGAGTAGATAGGGTTGAAGTGTGTCCCAGCGATGTGGGTAGGTTTGCCGTACAGGGTGGAAAGTTTCCCGAGGACGGAGAGACGGGAAGGAAAGACGACCGCGAAACCGCGCCGAATCTGCTCCTCTCCCGTCTTCCCGTCCGTCCCTTTGAGAGCGGTACAACCGAAGTGGCACTATCCGGCGAAACGGACAGACCGACAGGCACAGTGGAACCGACCGAAACTGGCGACAGTGGCCACTCGAACGCGCCCAAACGAAGCATGAAATTAATTATGCAAAGTGGAGCCAGGAAAAGAACGAAAGCACCGCAATTCTCCGTCGCGATTGTCCCGAAAATATGACGCCATTGAAATTCAGGAATATTTTTGCATCACTCAAATATTTTACATTTTCGAAACTTTTATCCTTTTTGGCGATTCGAGACTTGATTTATTTCACTCCAAAAAGCCAATTTTACACTCCCAGACAGCACTTGGATAAAGTGGTCCATTTTTACCCATATCGTATTTCATATTTTGAGAGCTCATGCATTTTTACTGTAAGTACAGAAGAGTCCATTTCCCCCTTTTGTTTGGTCCGCGCATCATGACTGATTCATTTTCTGTCTTATAAAGATAAAGTTACAATGCGTTCCATAAATCGATAACACGCTTATCTGGTCCACCACCCCCCCCCCCCCCCCCCCCCTCCTCCATCTAGACCATTTCAAGCACACTGACACCAGAACCTAAAAAAAGAAAAAATAAAGAAAAAAAACTTTTTTTTTAAAGTCGGTTTTAAAAGTTGAACGACACTACGTTGGATGTTGAATTCCCATCCACGGTGCGCCATCGCTCTCGAAATACCGGGGTAGTAAACTCGACGAATGAATCCCTTTTGCCCAGAAGGGCTTTTCACCGCCATAGTAATTCGTCAGCTCGAGTAGAGGACAATCGCATTCCCGAGCTCGTCGCCGCAACACCGGAATGGCGGGTGTGCTGGTCCGGCTTGTCAGGAAAAGTGCAAAGGGACGGAAACCGGTGGCAAAGCCAGAGAGATAGAGATACAGATGGAGATAGAGAAAGATGCACCTTTCCAACTGGACGGAAACTATGCGGAATATATTGCTGCGCGGTTACAGGAAATATAGTGCCTTTTGGATGGGGGATGATGAAAAAGATTCCGGGGGGATTTCTTCCTCGGTGAGCCAGTGGTGGTACGAAACGGATAGGAGTACGAACTTCCATATCTTTCCAACCACCCCCCTCCCTCCCGGTACCTTTATTTATTGCGGAAGAATGCGCTACCGGGACTTTCCCAAAGCCCAAGTAAGGAGAACCGCTAAACCGTTGAATATTAATCTTTCCACCCTACAACCGACTCCGTTATTGCTCGGGGAGTTTTCATAGCCGCGCTTTCCTTCACCTAACCACCTGGGAGAACTTCCGCCTCTAACTTCGCATGGCTTAACTCTGGGGAAGAAAGTCCCTGACGCTGGATTCTAATGGGAACTTGCGGTGTTCCTAATTCTCATTTTTGCAAAGTGGGAGAAACCATGTTCTTGCATTGTATGACGGAATACGGTGTACCACTTTGGAGCTTCGGTACAAGCAAATGGGTCTTTTGGGTTGGTGTTGGGTAATTTCGCTAAAGTAACCCCTAAAACCACCAACCATCCAACTGCAACAACTTAGGTGGGGTAGCCGTCAAGACTGATTGTCGATTCCACGTACCCTTATTGATTGGTGAAAAATGCGCTATCCGGATTTTCCCAAAGGCCAAAGTACGGAGAACCGCTAAGTTGAGTATGAATCCTTGCGCTCTATAGCCGACTCCGTTATTGTTTGAGGAATTTCCATAGTTTCGGTCCTACAACCAAACCCCTGGGAGATGTTCTCCCGAGGAACGAGAACTTCCGGCTCTAATTTGGCATGGCTTAATTCTTAGGAAAAAGTCCCTGCCGCTGGATTCTGATGGAAGCTTGTGGTATTCCCAATTTTTGTTTTTGTAAAGTGCAAGAATCCATCCTTTTGGCTGGTATGACTAAACACGGATTTGCACCACTTAGGACCTTCGGAATAGGTGAATCCGTCTTTTCTGTTGGTCTGTTGGTGTTGGGTTGGTTTACTAAAGTAACCCCTCAAAACCCACCCATCCCATCGCGCCTCCAAGTAGCTCCAACAACTCCGGATAGTTAACCGTCAAGAGTAATTAGTGATGATCAAAATTAATTACAATCGGATCAGTGATCGGTATTCCACAACCGCCAATTTGGGAAATCCGATGATAGGGTCGCAGGCTTTGGAGCGTGCAGGTCCTAAGCCATTTTTTGTGTATTCTTTGTTACTAAACTGAATAATTAGTTTCCGGTGTTGGGTCCCGAAGTTCGTCGATAATTCGAAAGTAATCACGGCTCCGGGATGCAGGAAATTCCCTAAAGTATACATGAGAATGGAGAGGAGGTAAAGGCTGATACGACTTACGCTCCTGTGGTATTGCTCACGTGCATCCGAGATTTATTAATCAAAAGGGGTGGTACAGAATTTCCTCTTGGAACCTCCTCACTTTGCTATTTCTCGCCACAACGGGTAGGGCAAAATCCTTTAAGCAGCTTTTCGGATGAGGCTTGCGGAAAATTATGAGGCTCACCGTTCGGAAATGTCGAGGCTAGGGAAGCCGAAGGAAGTGGGGCGAGGCGAGGTGAATCTGGCGAGTTCATCGGGCGAGGAACCTCTGCCAAGTATATCCGGAAGCGAGCTGGGCACGCTCGGTGGCACAATTTACCATAGGAAAACGTGCTTGCCCAAGGAATATCATTCTTACTCGGCAGAACGCATCCTCACTTTTCATTTTCATTTTTTTTCTTCGACTTTCCACGATAAAACTTCACGGTAAATGGACCCACTCTGGCTAATAATGTGTTTCATGTATCTTCCGCTAACGACCCCTTTCTTGGTTGCCCAGTCACGGAAAATTAGTTCACTGGGCCAGGATTGAGACCACAACTAGTTAAAGTCAGGATCTTTCGAAGCTGACTCAGTCGGCAACATAAACTGTAATCATCTTTCCCCAACAGTTTCATAGATGAACTTTCCTCTCAGACATGGATAATTGTTCCTCTCACAAAATTGGACGAACCGTCTTCTAAGAGCCATCCCACATAACCCAATACGTAGGAGCTTCGATGCTCGTTGATCGAAATCGTATTCGTTCGGGTTTTAGATCTTCCAGCAACTTGAAGCCACTCCATTCTCCATTTCTCGCCATTCCCAAACGCCAGACGCCATTCTCGCTGTAATGTGTGCCCGTCCTACAGGGCCGCCGCCTGTTAAACGAGAATCTCTTGGATTTAATTCGATTTCCATTTTATTCGAGAATTTAATCTATCCCACGGTTCCTTTGTGCCCTCAGCGGTTATGTACCACAGGCAGGTCCCGGATTGTCCCGACCAGAACCCCGCTGGAAGGCTGCAGCGGCTTTTCTTGTTGGCAGACGGGCGAACCGTACGACCCCTCTTTCCCGTTTGGCTTTCCGAATTCGCACTCGTTGCACCGTCGTTGCTTCGTGGCGAGAATCCCACGCCCACTTCCACCCGGAATTCCATAGAGTTCGCCGGGGTATGCTGCTGGTGGAAGAGAATTCGGAAGGATATCGCGGCATAAAGAACGCACTTAGGGAAACATTGGATTGTACCGGCGCTGCGCCATTGTCCGGTATAATGTCTAGGTTCGGAGCGCTCCTGTCCTTCCTTTGTTTTCATATACCATAGCCCCGATACGGCGCCACAGGCATCCAGGCTACTTTACTGGAACAAGATTTTCGTTAGTCAACCGGGAGGGATTTCCCCGTCATCGCAGTTCCCAAACAGCCGATGAAACGGAGTTTTATTACTACTCTGAAAGAGAACCCTCTTATAGCTGCGGGAGCGACGCTTCGCTTGCGAGAAGCCCCTCGCGACATCGCCACCTAGCGGCCGAACGCTGGAACTCACCGGTTAATTTAACGTACCCGGCAAAGCGCTCGATCCCAAGCGTTATCGTCGATGCGGGTATCTTGTCGATATTAAAACTACATTGGACCACGAACGATGACGTGGATAATCGACTTTTTCACGTATTTCGCCGACTTTGTTGATTTATTTGGCCTTCCGGGTGGTTGGGTTTTGTAATTCGTTAAAGTGCACAATTTCGGCCGCGGAACGATAATATTCCAGTATTGCTAACCGAAGTGTACACTGCACTGTGTGCCGAATAAACGCGATACAAAGCGGAAAGCCATGGCAGGCGAACAACGCCGAGCGAAAAGAGAGACACAATCGATGATTCGCAAACAATGAGGCGGGCCGATACTGCTCTATCTCTGGTTAGAGCGACGATACGTGTACCGGAGTTGACTCAGGGTCTCATGTATTATGGAGAACCAAAAGAGGCGAGCCGTGGGAAGAAAGATAGGGGACCTATCGATTTATCGAATCTCCATATCCTGCGTAACTTACGGACTTGGCAGTACGTTGGGATTTTATATGCAGAAAGGTTGGCTCTTAAAGGTGCCCTGCTAGATCGAGAATTGGAACATAAATTCCTGATATCGAAGCTTGATGCTAATAGGGAAAAAGCGACACTACAGCCTCAAGAATATACATTGCGAATCATGTAAATGGGAAATCCTTTTACTAGCAGTACTGGTTTTCCCACAATAAATCCCCTTAATTGGACCAAGTCGTCCTCTCTAACAGGTGTCCCACACATTGGGACAGAAAATCCCACTCATTTGGGCTATGATTTTCCAAGAAGCGTCAACGACAAAGCTCGCAGTGTGTTCTCGTCCCGAATAAGATCAACGTGGTTCAGATTCGAATTCCCTCTGAAAACAGAGCTCAAGGGTTTTGAACGGCATATGCAAGAGAAAGGCTGTTGATGCTGCACAGCTGCGGGCTTGCAAAGTGGTTTTCCTACATGAGTTCCCATTAATTGGACCAAGTCGTCCTCTGGAACAGGTGTCCCACACACTGGGACAGGAAATTCCATCCATTTGGGCCAAGATTTCCCAAGAAGCGTCAACGACAAAGCTCGCAGTGTATTCTCGTCCCGGACAAGATCAACGTGGTTCAGAATCAAATTCCCTCTGAAAATAGAGCTCGAGGGTGTTGAACGGAGTATGCAAGAGAAAGGTTGGTGCACAGCTGTTTGCGGGCTTGAGAAGGGTGTTTGTCCCGGGGGCCGAGTAGCCAGTGGATGGTTGGGGGTGGCCGTAAGGGAACGTTGGGGGCGGCAGGTCACGCTGAAAGTGTCGTAAAGCAACGGACCCCTCGGCTTTGCGACACGTAAACACGAGCGCCGCCCGGTTGCAAGCTCCGGCTCTTGGATAAACGCCGCCGTGGGACGAGAACCTCCTTCGTCTCTGAGAACAGGGCGCGCCAAGCTTTTTCGTCACGTTTGGGACTCCTTTTTTTCGACCCTTTGGTCGCGTCTCTTCCATCCTCCGGAGCCACGTTCGGCGAGTGGCGATAAAAGGGTCACGCTATTCCCGACTTTGAACTCTGGCGTTTGCAAATTCCTCGGGAAAGCCTTCTGGGGGAAGCAAATCCCTTGATGGCGTACGAGGCTTTGAAGTCGTTAATTAAAAGCTTTCGCGTACAGTTTGCGGAACTATCGACGAACTTATTAATAGGGCAAGAGCGGCGAATATGAACCGGCCCGATGAAGACCCAAACCAACGATAAATGGACCGGTCCATGTCAAGTACAATAACCCTAAATGGTACCTACGGAACGGCACAATAACTTTCGCTCTTTTTCGAAGGATCGCGGTGCAGGATAGGAAAACCAACATCCCCGACCTGGGGCGTTGTTGTTCTCCGACGGGATTTCAGACGGGTCTTTCCGCGCAGTGACGACAAGATCAGAACTGGCGGACAAAGTTTTAATCGCCGGTCAGGGAGTCCTCCCTCGTCTGGTCTGCAGTTGAACGCGAACGACAGAGATCCTCTCTTGATCCTACCTTCGCGAGAGTTTACGTGGCGCACCGTTTTATCCTCGGGTCTAGGGCTATATAGAATTCAGCTCGAGCTGAAAGAGCTTCGCGATCCTCTCGCGTGGCTCTAACGGCAAAAAGCTCGCTCGCCAATTAAATCCCGCGAGGGGCAAAATGCGAGGAAAGCCGAGCTCTGCGGCGTGTAACCAAAGCTGCAAGAACCCCACCCGCCCGCCCAACCCCCGCGAGCGCGATGCATGGGAGGTTTTTGCCTCTCTTACCTCTCACCCGCTTTCGACTTTGACCCTCCCTTCCTCCCAGCTTTGCGACGCCTCTCTGTAACGCCGAACTCCGCGTTAATTCTCGCTCTATTCAGGCTTTTAGAAATTCGCACAAATTGGATTTAACACTCGATAGAACAAGTTTTTGTAGAATTACATTAAAAAAAAAACTCATCCATTTGAAAATGGAATTTCCCTGGTAGAAGCTTAGAGCGTCAGATCAGGTCTTGATGAGATTCGGAAGAGTCCTTATACTGTCCCATACTGCGAAAGCACCTTACAGGGTCAATGGGACACTCTGCAGGGCTAAAGGGACACCCTGCAGGCTTCATGGGACATCTCACAGGAGTAACGGGACACTCTGCAGGGCTAAAGGGACACCCTGCAGGCTTCATGGGACATCTCGCAGGGGTAACGGGACACTCTGCAGGGCTAAAGGGACACCCTGCAGGCTTCATGGGACATCTCACAGGGGTAACGGGACACTCTGCAGGGCTAAAGGGACACCCTGCAGGCTTCATGGGACATCTCGCAGGGGTAACGGGACACTCTGCAGGGCTAAAGGGACACCCTGCAGGCTTCATGGGACATCTCGCAGGGGTAACGGGACACTCTGCAGGGCTAAAGGGACACCCCGCAGGCTTCATGGGAGATCTCGCAGGGGTAACGGGACACTCTGCAGGGCTAAAGGGACACCCTGCAGGCTTCATGGGACATCTCACAGGGCTAACGGGACACTCTGCAGGGCTAAAGGGACACCTCGCAGGCTTCATGGGACATCTCACAGGGGTAACGGGACACTCTGCAGGGCTAAAGGGACACCCTGCAGGCTTCATGGGACATCTCACAGGGGTAACGGGACACTCCACAGGCTTAGCGGGCCACTCTACAGGGTTAATGAGACAGCGTGCAGGGTCAACGGAAGCCTAGAAGGCTAATGGGACACCCCACAGGGTTAACCGGCCGCTCTACAGAGGTAATGGGACACTGTACAGGGTCAATTGGACACTAGAGGGCTAATGAGACACTTTAGAGGGCCAATGGGGCACTCTAGAGGGTTGACGTGACACTTTCCATCGCCAACGGGACACTCTACAGGGTTAATGAGACACTTTAGAGGGCCAATGGGGCACTCTAGAGGATTGACGGGACACTTTCCATCGCCAACGGGACACTCTACAGGGTTAATGGGACGCCCTACAGAGTTAACGGGACACCCTACAGGGTCAATGGAAGACTAGAGGGCTAATGGGACACCCCACAGGGTTAACCGGCCGCTCTACAGAGGTAATGGCGCACTGTGCAGTGTTAATTGGACACTAGAGTGCTAATGAGACACTTTCCATCGCCAACGGGACACTCTACAGGGTTAATGGGACGCCCAACAGGGTTAACGGGACACCCTACAGGGTTAACGGGCCACCCTAAGGGTTAACGTGACACCAGAAGGTTAACTCTAGATGGACGCTGGATGGTCAATGGGCCATTAGAAGGTCAATGGGACACTGATGAAAATGTATGAACGTTGCAGTCAAAATGGAACACCAAAGGATTCCCAAGCTAAACTCGGCTCAGTGGTTCTCAAACTGGCTCGACGGGCGTTTCTCCAAGTGGGAAAATTTATGCCAAATCACGACCAGTCACCAGCATTAATGCCGAAAAGCTCGAAAAATCTTCGTCACCCCCCCCGAGCGACGAAATAATATATGCGGACGCTCGCTGCCTCTCGCACAAAATATTCACGATTTTCCCTTTTAATTTAATTCTTTTAATATCGAATGCAATTTCTTTTTTTCTTCTTCTGCCTCGAAGAGGGGGGATCGCTAATAAATGTACGGATGAAAAGTCCCGGGGTGAGGCTTGCCGTGCGTGACTGGCGAGCCCGAGTGGTCCACGGCTCAAGCACAACGTCGCGGAGAGCGCTGTCTGTCGGCGGTCCCACGTGACGTCTTTCCCGACTGTGTACAGTTATACAAAATGCCGGTTGCGCACAGCGACGAGCCTCGTCGCTGTGAATTTTAATTCTGTCCCGTCTGAATATTCAATTGTTGGTGTCGCAGGTGGGAGGGAAGGGAGGGGTGTTGGGTGGGGGGGAAGGGAGGGGTGGGGGAACTTAGACGAGTGAAAAGACTATTGAGAAGCGGGACAACGAAGTCGGCTTCGAAAACGAACTCGGCGGCTGCTCCGCGCTGGGAGACGCGACGCCGCTCTTAGCCGACAATTGAATTATCTCAGTCGCTCACTTTATCGTTCTTTTTTTAACCTTTTCTTTTCCTTAAGTTCCCATTTCTTTCCGCCCTATTATTATTCACCGTACGCGACCTCCTCGCCGGATCCTCTGAATTATTTATTCCGGCTAGGCGGTGAAATTTATTTCCGCTTTTGAGGAACAATGAGATAAGACGAAAGATCCATTTTCACCGTTGCGGGATTTTAAAGCGATGCTTGAAACTTAAGTTCCGGCTCGGCCCGAGACTCGGTCGGTAATAAAAACTGTAATGGGTCTTCTCGGCGGTGTTGAAAGCGGAAGGCCGAGGGCGAACTCTTGGCGAATCGACTTTCGGGGCGCGTGAGAATTCGGCTTCAACCGGAAGCGCTCGGGAATTGGGCAAAAAATTCATTACAGTTTTCGTTACCGACCGAGTTACGTGCGAGGGGGCGGAAGCGTTCTTCTGCGAACTCGCTGCGACTCGAAGATCATTAATTTCCTGCATTGTTTCGAGTGGCGCGTTAGCGGAGGGATTGCTCGGGACCAATGAGCGTGATTCGAGCAAGTTTGACGCGCATGCGCTCTCGCAACTTCGACGGAGAAACGTGCGCGAATGGCTGTCGCGCTGACGGGACCAAACTTTGTCTTCATCCGTCACTCCATCGGAAATGTGTTAGACGATTCGTGTGTATGGGGCATTCCACGTCAAATCAGCAGCCCCTCGATTTTAGTCATTTTTTGTCAATTTACAAAAAATTTTCTTTATAAATAAAAATGTTACTGTAAAATTGTGACGCACAAGTGTTCGAAATTTTTTAAACTGTTTGTGTAAAACAGCTTCCAATATCATTCATTAATTTTCAGACAACATTGTTTTACAGTGAATATTTACTATATATATATATATATATATATATATATATATATATATATATATATATATATATATATATATATATATGGCCGATTGACAAAATAAAAATTAGGACATTAAAAGAAACTAAAAACTTGCAAAAAAAAAAAAATATATATATATAATATAAATATATATTGGTGTATGTGTTCGTTTTACATTCTCATCGTCTCCGGAGCATCTTACGTCTGTAATCTTCTTTTCTCACGATTCCACCTCTGCCTCGATTGCTGCACTCGTGCAGCTTCATCCCCACCCCTCCCACGGTCTCGCTTCGTCGACTGTTCCATGTAAATTTTCGTGCGCCCGTACACCATTTCCTCCCGAAGATCTTCGAAGGCAACTCACCCGGGCCAAAGATCGCGAACTCTCAAGCTCCCCCCCCCCCCCTCTCCCTAAGGGGGTTCGTGAAACTCGCGAGAGGGAACTCTCGGTGTAACCCTCTTTCCGCCACGGGAAAACTTGGAGCCAATTCTGCGCCTGTTCCGGCTCACTTTGCCGCGGATAATTTGAGCCGTCGAGTTGGAATAAAAAAAAAATAAAAATTCCCGAGAAGATATCGTATATCGATGCTTGTTCTAAAGCTATGCGTCAAGAAGTGTCAAGAAAGCGCCACTTCCGGTTTGGAGATATTGGTTTTTGACCGGAAGTGACGTCATATAGGAAAACTTAACTACCGGTTAGAAAAACTTGGTTTTCAACCGGAAGTGGCGTTATTCCCGAAATATTTTACTTCCGGTTTAAAGATCTTGGTTTTTAACCGGAAGTGACGTCTCACCGGAAATACGTCACTTCCGGTTTAAAGATTTCGGTTTTTGACCGGAAGTAATGTAATTTCCGAAATACGTTACTTCTTGCTTGAAAGTTTAATTTATTTTTTTTTTAACCGGAAGTGACGTTATACCGGAAGTACTGCATTTCCGGTTTGAAAATCTATTTTTTTGATCGCAAGTGCCGTCATACGAAAAAAACGTCACTTCCGGTTTAAAGATTTCGCTTTCTGACCGGAAGTAACGTCATATCGCAAATACGCCACTTCCTGCTTGAAAATCTAATCGCTTTTTTCAACCGGAAGTGAGGTTATACCGGAAGTACTGCATTTCCGGTTTGAAAATCTATTTTTTTGATCGCAAGTGCCGTCATACGAAAAAAACGTCACTTCCGGTTTAAAGATTTCGCTTTCTGACCGGAAGTAACGTCATATCGCAAATACGCCACTTCCTGCTTGAAAACCTAATCTCTTTTTTAACCGGAAGTGAGGTTATACCGGAAGTATGGCATTTCCGGTTTGAAAATCTAATTTTTTTTTTAACCGGAAGTGACGAGAGAAATCTCTCGGGTCGACCCTCTTTTCGCCACTGAAAAGCTTCGAACGAATTCCGTCCCCGTTCCGTCTCACTTTGCCTCGTATAATTTAAGCCGTCGGGCGGAAGCAGAAAAACGTTGAGTAGCGACCGTAGATCGACGCTCGCGGGGGAAACTAAACGAATCTCATCTCTCTGCCCACAATCGATTCTTTGCCTCTCCTCTGCCTCTTTCCAGCCGCGACTCCGACGACTTTCACCCCCCCCCCCCTCCCCTCAAAAAAAAGTAACCAAAAAATAAAACCAAAAAACACCGAAAGCAATTTAAATCAGACGTGCCGGGAGAGAAGTCAGACGAGGTCGGCGAGAAAGACAAGTCACCCCGCTTGTTCATCCACGTTTTTCATTCTTCAGGCGAAAAACCTTACTTTCCCTATAACAGCCAAATACGCGTCAATTTAAATTCGCAGACATTTCGCGATTAAGAATTTTTCCGATAAACGAGATCGACAGTCGCCTTATTCGTCCAATTTTTTTATTATCAAAATTATTATTATTATTATTATTATTATTATTGTTATTAATGATGATAATAAAAATAATAATAATAATAATAATAATAATAATAATAATAATAATAATAATAATAATAATAATAATAATAATAATAATAATAATAATAATAATAATAATAATAATAATAATAATAATAATAATAATAATAATAATAATAATAATAATAATAATATTATGAGCCCGAAAAACACGACTGGTAATCACAATAACAAGAATTATTAGTACTCGTTTCGTTTTTTTTTCTTATTAATTATCGCGACCCAATTTTTGGATTCTCGAGTGAGAACGAATTTTTGCACTGAAACGGAGGAGGGGAAAAAAAAAATAGCGAAGCTGCAGCGAGAGCGGGGAAAAATCGTGGCGACCTCTCGCGCAGTTTGCTTTTCTTATTTTTCCCTCCAAGAGTTTGAAATCCCAGCTTTTGTTTCTCGGCCTCGTCGTGCCGGCCTGCTCTATTCTCTTTCGTCCCATTATTCCTTTCAGACGTCTGCACGGTGGAAGGCACGCTGCATATACCCAAAGGCAAGCAACCCCCCCCCCCCCCCCCCCCCCCTCGGTTCGCGATCTGTCTAATGCACAACTTACTCGACGTTGAAACTAAAATCCGCGCACCGAGCGGGCAATGCGAGAGCACTTCGCATTCGTAATCAGCTCTCCGTCCCGAAGTTTCGGTGAAGAGGATACTCGGGACATTCGAGGGTCTCTTTGAATACAAAATGTCCTGATTAAAAAAAAAAAAAAAAAAAAAATTATCAACACTCAATCCTTGCATCTTAAGACAATAAAAACATATTTTAATTAATTAAATTAATAATTGTTTGCGATGCGATCAATAATTGTTTTAAATTCAATTAATAATTGTTTTTATTTAATGAATCGTTGTTTTCAATTCCATCAATAATTACTTTCAATTCAATTAATAATTGTATTCTATTCAATCAATAATTGTTTTCAACTCGGTTAATAATTCTTTTTAATTTAATTAGTAACAATTTTTTATTCGATTAACAATTCTTTTTAATGTGAATTTTTTTGCCTTCGATTGATCTTTCTGCATTTTTTTTTTTTATTATCTGCGCAGCATATTTTTTATTAATTTTGTTTACACGGCGCCATAAAGATTTTCGATTACTTCAGTGTCGGAATTTATTATTCATTTTGATTAACTTTGTTCAACTTCTTGAAAGTTATTTATACGTTATTCGACCGGAGTCGCAGCGGCGAACAAAGCGGAGCTTTCTGGGGCGAAAGCTCGAGTCTTCCTTCTTTCGCGTCGCTGCCGTCTCGAGAGCTCGCGCCTCTTCGATCGCTCCATGAAATTTCCCTCTTTCTTGTGATTTCGAGACACAAAAGTCACTTCCCATCCGACGTTTTTATTTTTTTTTATTTTTTTTTTATTTACTTATTTTATTCCATCTGCTAGTCTTTGTGTCGCCCGAGAGGTGCGGAGCTCGACGTCTTAGGGATGTTTTACACACGGGAAATATTCGCTCAATGGAGCGAAGATTTCCCGTGTGAAAAACGAGAGAATAGTCTCGTATAGAGAAATTCTCACTGAAAGAGAATTCGCCCCGGTTTATCAGATAAAAAATCAATAGAATCGCGTATTCCAACGCTGTATTATTGCGCTTGCAAAATATTCGATACTTCGAAGCACGAAACGATCGTATTGCATTTTCCGGCGGAAAATTTTAATATTTTATATCCGCCATTCTCACTTCGACACCGAGCGAGAGGTGAATTTTTTTTTCTTTATTATCCAATTTCCATTCGATTGCGATATCGCTTTCTCGTGCGCTCTTTAAATACAATGGATATCCATTATTGTTTTTCGTATTTGTAACGAATTCTATTTAATCTTCTTTTATTTATACAAAATTGGAATCGAACGAAACTTTTTGAAAAAAAAAAGAATTTCATAAACATTTTTTGTTTCGCGGGTCGTCGATAATAAATAATAAATAATAAATAATAAATAATAAATAATAAATAATAAATAATAAATAATAAATAATAAATAATAAATAGTAAATAATAAATAATAAATAATAAATAATAAATAATAAATAATAAATAATAAATAATAATATTTATGAAAAAAAGCGAAAATGAAAAGTCGGGTGAGAGAAGAGCGAGGGTCGAAGTTCGAGGAGAGTCGAGAAAGAGACGATGACGAAGTGGCAGCACTTCACGTTCGCGGTGGAGACAATCCGCGGCTTGCGTGTCCCCCTTCGAGCCTGCGAGACTCGCACAATGACGATTAAGTGTCTCCTACTCAGACGAGACCGTCGCTCCTCGTTCTCCCTCTTTCTCTCCGTTTCTGCAAGGGTATATCTTCATGACTCTTGTCACCGTGGCTTCCCGCGACCGCGGATCTCACCTCATCATCGTCGCGACGGTCTGTTGCGCGTGTGTCTTCACCATCCATTCGTCCATTCGTCCATTCGTCCATTCGTCCATTCGTCCATTCGTCCATTCGTCCATTCGTCCATTCGTCCATTCATCCATTCGTCCATTCGTTTATTCCGCCATTCGTCCATTCGTCCATTCGTCCATTCGTCCATTCGTCCATTCGTCCATTCGTCCATTCGTCCATTCGTCCATTCGTCCATTCGTCCATTCGTCCATTCGTCCATTCGTCCATTCGTCCATTCATCCATTCATCCATTCGTCCATTCATCCACTTGTCCATTCGTCCATTCGTCCATTCGTCCATTCATCCATTCGTCCATTCGTCCATTCGTCCATTCGTCCATTCGTCCATTCGTCCATTCATCCATTCGTCCATTCGTCCATTCGTCCATTCGTCCATTCGTCCATTCGTCCATTCGTCCATTCGATGATCCGTCCATTCGTCCATTCGTCCATTCGATGATCCGTCCATTCGTCCATTCGTCCATTCGTCCATTCGTCCATTCGTCCATTCGTCCATTCGTCCATTCGTCCATTCGTCCATTCGTCCATTCGTCCATTCGTCCATTCGTCCATTCGTCCATTCGTCCATTCGTCCATTCGTCCATTCGTCCATTCGTCCATTCGTCCATTCGTTCATTCATTCATTCATTCATTCATTCATTCGTCCATTCGTCCATTCGTCCATTCGTCCATTCGTCCATTCGTCCATTCATTCATTCGTCCATTCATCCATTCGTCCATTCGTCCATTCGTCCATTCGTCCATTCGTCCATTCGTCGATCCGTCCATTCGTCGATCCGTCCATTCGTCGATCCGTCCATTCGTCCGTCCATCTGAATGTCTGTCCGTCTGTCCGTCCGCCCGATCGTTTGCCCGTCCGGTCGTCAAAACTTGTGCCTGAGCCGGGAACGAGGAAAATAGTATAACGACTCCGCTCTCGGAAGAAGAGAATCCGGCGCGTATCCGACATTCGGCACCAAGTCGACCATTAATGCCCCCCGGAGTTTTCGGTACTTTGGCCTCGATGTCCCGCCGGGAATGATGGCAACTTCTGAGACGACCGCCCCCGGACTCTGCCCTCTCGTACGGCGTGTCGGGCAACAAATAATAACGAAAACAGAGCCGCAGGCTCGCGCAAGGGAAACGGCAGAATAAAAAGTAACACGAGGAAGAGAGAGTGAGAACGAGAGAGTCGAATGAAAGGTCGAAGGTACGTTGCCGGTAAATCGGGTGGGTTGCGGCTTACCGGTGTTTACATTCCCTCGACGGGACGTTTTCTCGGCATTCTCCTCGCTCACTCGCGGGAAAGATTTGCGTCGATTCTTTTTTATTTTTCTTTTCTTTTCAAACCCCCAAGAGACACTTTACTCTTGACATCGGAATCGAACTCGGTCGGTAATAAAAACTGCTGGGTAAAAAACAGCGATTATCGGCTCGTCGGCCCAATTGAACGAAATTATTTTATTGTTAACGATAAAATAACAAAAATTTCATTATCATTATTTATTTATTTATTTATTTATTACTATACTTATTATTTATTTATTATATATCATACATATATATTATATATAACATAGATCTATATTATTGATTTATTAGTAATTATCATTATCATTATCGTTAATATTGGCAATAATAAAATTTTGAGAATCCGACCTACATTTGCTTGTTCGTAATTTTTGCCCCCACCCATCCGGGAGCAGCGAAAATATCGGTGACGTTCGGGCCGATGTACCCGATTATTTCGGATGCAATGCCGATGCCTGCCTAACGAATACACGAGCGTTCCACACATGCACGGGAAACACCTGTACAAAGGCCGAGAGAATAAAAAAGTGGGAGTATAGAAGTCATCGACTTTTCGCTGCCTTTCATGGGCCCGAGGCTAACCCACAGAAGAATTGGGTCTGCCGTTCTCCTCTTCACCCCCCGCCTCCCCCTTCGAGGCCTTTCGACCCTATCGACGCACATGCACCCCCCCCCCCTCCACCCACCTGTCCCGCGGGAGTTTGTCACGGACTACGGAACCGGAAATTTCAACGACCCCTTTTCCCGAACCATGCACCTCCACGCTTTTGGGTATTCGTATGTGATTATACATGGACATGTATTTGTACATAAATCGACGGCCTAAGGCCGAAAGGGCGAACAGGCAATGCTTATACCCGACCGGGTGCCCTTATGCAATCACACCGGCTATATATATGTGTATATATATATATATATGTATATGTATATATGTATATATGTATATGTGTATATATATATATATATATATATATATATATATATATATATATATATATATATATATATATATATATATATATATATGTATATATGTATATATATATATATATGTGTGTATATATATATATATATATATATATATATATATATATATATATATATATATATATGCATATATACAATATGAAAAGCTTTCGCCGCCGCCGGTGGCGAAAGCTTTTCATAGGTGACCGCGGTCACCCATCCAAGTATTGAACCCGCGTTTCTTTCAAGGCGGGTTCAGTACTTGGATGGGCGTGTGGGGCTTAGAATTGTAAGGGCACAGGGGAGAGCGGGCCAAAACGCGATTTGCCAATAATTTTTAGATGGCACTGTGAGGCAAAACTGGGAAGAAAATCCAGATGTATCGATGGGGCAAAATGGGTCGTCCAAATTTTTATTGGAAAATAGCGTTTTCCCACGCTGTCCCGTTTTGCCCCGCTCTCCCATACGTCTTTTGAAGAAATTGGAATAACAAGGGCTTGAGTCCATAATGAGGTGCGAGCGCGCGAGTTTCATGTGGTATTTTTTTTTAGGCGAGATTTCGGACCGTTGCGCGGGCGAATATCTCCGTCAGGCGGGTCGTCAGTCACGGCGGCGCGGGTTTATGTAGGGCTACACTCTGTCGTGTAGCAATTTGCAGCTTTCGGAGTTTACACAGCGCGAACTATCCATTCGCAATGGCACTCCGGCGAGATAGCTCGATGAATTATGGATTCAATTAATTAAATACTCGCGCGAATGCGCGAGGAAAGGGGGGGTAGAAGCTTTTCCTCCCCCCCCCCCCTCCCTCCTGGGAAATTGAGACTTTAGGCACGATACAATTGCATTATTTTCGGAAACATGCACGGTAAGGCAATTTCTAAAAAAAAAAAATTCAATATGAAAAAAAATTATAATGGGAATTATTATAATAAATATTATATGTGTGGTATTTTATGCCAAGTCGACCTCGATCTGACCCGCGATTTTTTTTGTGATTGAACCAACTCTCAATAGCACTCAGATATTTTTTTATGATTTTAAAAAAAAAATTATTGTTATTATATTTTGGGATTTTTATAATTATTTGCAATAATTATTTTTGGGCATTTTTTTCAGATTTTTTCGAAGAGTTTTCATTTTTTTTTAGTTAAAAATAAATAAAACTTTGGAAAAATGTGACATTTTTAAAAATCTTGCGTACATACTATATATATTTAGTTATATATTTTTTAATTAAAAAAAGGGAGTTATTATTTTCAATACTTTAATTCGACTCGAACGATCGTCGCTGATCGACCGGGAGTAATTTTAGCAAACGTCCAGAATTGTGTTCATCGTCGCGCGACGTCGTACGCCTTCGGGAAATAACAATTTGTCCGTAATTATCATAAAGCGATCGTCAGATGTATGTATATATATATATATATATATATATATATATATATATATATATATATATACGCGTATTTCGAACACAAAGGGAGAAAATTGAATTGCAAAACAGTACGCGAAGGTTCGTTCAATTATCCGGATAGATTCTCGGAATAAATTGCACACCCAACGTGCCCGCAGGTTCGAGAACCCTTTAATGAAAAACGAGCAATTACAACACCACTACGTTCATAGATGTAACGTTTCACGCTACAAAAATTGATCGAAACGAGCCCGTAATTTCACTCGGTAAAAATTAATTTTCTTTTCTTTTTTATTTTATTATTATATATATATATATATATATATATATATATTTTATTGTTACTTTATTTAATTATTTTTGAATCAATAAATAAAATTAGTTTAATTCATTGATTTGTCATTATTTTATTTATTCTATTTTATTTCATTATTTTTTTTACTTGAAGGATTTTTGGATAGGGGACTTTCAATGGGCAGTTTAGATGGCGTTCGTACGTGTCAACGCGGCGTTCGTTTGTGGCTAAACGCTCGTTGTTTTGGCTGGTACAACTTCCGTTCGCGTGAGGCGAACGCTCTCGGAGCTCGGAGGGCGTAGAGAGAAAAATAGAAGGGGGAAACAACTGGACGAGTTGAGCCGCGATTGTTTTGGCTGCGTGCCAGGAGAGCGTTAACTCTGGCGATCCCCAGCGCTTACATCTTCCTTAAGGCGATGGGCATCGCCGGGTATCGTTCGTGCGTCTCGATATCGCGGTTTCCGATTTTTTTTTAATATAAAAAAATCCCGGAAGGAAGATCGAGACGTCACGATCCGATTTTTATTTTCAACGATTTTTTTTCCCAGTCAAATGATTTAGTTAATATTCGATAATTTTCATTCTTATTCTCAATGATTTTATTAAACTTCAATAATTTTTATTTTCATTTTCAATGATTTTATTACGCGTCAATAATTGTTTTAAATATCATTATGATTTTTTTTTTAAATTTGAAATAATGGTGAGTGAAAAAGGTTAATTTACTCAACCTTTTTCACTAACGATTTTTATAATCGTCGATTTCCGGGTCGGGAAAAAAAATTTGATCCGCGCCTGCGCTTCGTCCCGATGCAGCAGCGAGTGCGTTAATTAACTGCGGCAAAATACCGTCGAGAGAGCGGAGAAAAATTGCATTTTTTTTTCCTCCGCTTCTTTGATCCCTTTATCTCGGATTCTCGCAAGAAAAACTTTCGTCGTGTCATTGAGATGGTTTTTTTTAACCTTTTTTTAAATTTTTTTTCTTGTTATTAATTCATAAAAGTTAGGGAGGGAGTTTCGTGACTGGCTGGATTTGAAGGTACTTTCATACTTGCAATCTCGAAACTCTCCCCTTGTTGAGCTCTGATCCTTTTCTTTCCTTAACTGAAGGCACTTAGTACACTTAAGGATTCTTCAACTTCTTTCCAACGCCCCCCCGTAAATCTTGCCATCCGTGAGAAGAATCACATGCCACTTGGCCTATCGCCCAGAAAACGCTCAGACTTTCTGTATTTTAATCTTCGACTTCCTGTTATTCCGTCGATTGTCCTTCCTACATTTTTTTTTAGCCAGGACTCGATAAAAAAAAAACAAAGCTCGAACGGAACAATTATACAATTTGAATCTTACGACGATTAAACAAACAACAATTAAAAGAAAATTTCAAACCGGAAGTGACGCATTTCTGGTCGAAAAATAAGATTTTCAAACCGGAAGTGACGCATTTCCGATCGAAAAGTGAGATTTTCAACCCGGAAGTGACGTATTTCCCGTCGAAGAGTAAGATTTTCAAACCGGAAGTGACGCATTTCCCGTCGATAAGTAAGATTTTTAAACCGGAAGTGACGTATTTCCCGTCGAAGAGTAAGATTTTCAAACCGGAAGTGACGTATTTCCCGTCGAAGAGTAAGATTTTCAAACCGGAAGTGACGTATTTCCCGTCGAAGAGTAAGATTTTCAACCCGGAAGTGACGTATTTCCCGTCGATAAGTAAGATTTTCAAACCGGAAGTGACGTATTTCCCGTCGATAAGTTAGATTTTCAAACCGGAAGTGACGTATTTCCCGTTGATAAGTACGCTTTTCAAACCGGAAGTGACGTATTTCCCGTCGAAGAGTAAGATTTTCAAACCGGAAGTGACGTATTTCCCGTCGATAAGTTAGATTTTCAAACCGGAAGTGACGTATTTCCCGTCGAAAAGTAGGATTTTAAAACCGGAAGTGACGTATTTCCCGTCGAAGAGTAGGATTTTAAAACCGGAAGTGACGTATTTCCCGTGTGACGCCACATCGAGTCCAAAAATACGATTTTCAAACCGGAAGTGACGCATCTTCCGTGCGGAAGTTATTGACGAACTCGTGAATAATTTCACGGTTCGAAGTTGCCGAAGAATTGTCCGTTGAAGAAACGACAATGAGATTCGTCCGGGGCAAACACATTACGTTTTACGTTATCCTCGAGTACGTTTTCGCGCAGTCGGGCCGGTGAAAATTGCGAGTAACGGAACGAGCGCACGGACGGAGCTACCGTGAAACTTGCCGGAGCTTAAAATTTATACGAAGCTAGGAAGCCAGGCCAAGTGGATTCCGCTTGTTCGGTACATCTGAGAAGGCGGACCGGAGAGCCTCTTGTTCGGTGAAAATTAGATATTACCGGAAGAAAGCGAGCTAGTAAGGGAATAGCCGGGATTAGAAGATATCCCGCCTTTCCTAGCCGGGGCCGGGCATTAAAACATCTCTTCGACCATCCCCGACTCCTTTTTTCAGCGTATTCATTTTTTTGCGTTTTTTTTTTCATTGAAAAAAAAAAAAAAAAAAAAAAAATTCTTCTGACCCGGTAAAATCTCTGGGATTCAAATAAAGTGTTTAAAGTGTTATTTATAGTAGGGCTGTAAAGATTGGCTGGCCTGGCCGGCTAAAATATTTTATCCGGCTAATGGATTTTATAGTTTGGCCGGCTAATCCGTTTTGCTAAGTTCAGATGGTTTTGGAATTTTTTGACGAATTTTTATTTTATTTATTTGTAATGTTAGGCCGCAATCGTGTTGTGAAGTATTTTTGCGCGCCTTGCAATTTTTTGACGAAATTTTTTTTTTCCTTTTTTAAATTAGCTGCCACGTATTGGGACGTATTTTTTCCGGCTGAACACGAATTCGCTGGCCTTTGCGGACTAAAGTACAATGCGACGTTAAGGGGCTCGATTTTATGCACTAAATTGTGCACTTGGCCGGCTGAAAAGGATTAGCTGGCTCAAATTGTTTAGCCGGCTAGGCCGGCTAAAAAGGATTAGCTGGCTCAAATTGTTTAGCCGGCCAGGCCGGCCTATCTGTACAGTGCTAATTTATACAATGCCTCGCACACTCGAACATTCGTCGCCGCTCTCCTATTTAAAAGGCGAGAATTGCCAAAAATAAAATAAAATAGAATAAAATAAAATAAAATAAAATAAAATAAAATATGGCTGAAGAAATTAGATCGATGGCCAATTGGCAATAAATCCACAATTTCTACAAAAATAAAAAAGATAAAAAGAAAATAGAATAAAATAAGAAAAAATAAGATAAAATAAGATAAAATAAAATAAAATAAAATAACATAAAATAACATAAAATAAGATAAAATAAGATAAAATAAAATAAAATAAAATAAAATAAAATAAAATAAAATAAAATAAAATATGGCTGAAGAACTTAGATCGATGGCCAATTGGCAATAAATCCACTATTTCTACAAAAATAGAATAAAATAAGAAAAAATGAGATAAAATAGAATAGAGTAAAATAAAGTAAAGTGGGAGGACTTCGTAAGAGAGTCTGGAGACCTTGGCGATTAATTTCCCTCTGGCTATCTCGCCGGCTTCTTATCAGCGGCTGATCTCCTGCGCAGTGGAATTATCGTGGCGCTTAGGGTGACGTTATCGTTCCGACTGTAGCTCTCGAGAGCTGGCAGCCGCGCGCCCGAGATATATACTGCGCTGTTATCGAACACGTGGTCGCGAACTACTTTAATTCCGGTCGATTATTCTCTCCCGGCTGAGCCAGGTACATTAAAAAAAAAAGGCAAAGTAAAAACATAACCGAAAAAAAAAAATGTATTCGACGAATATTTATCTGACCAAATAAAATAAATATTTATTTGAAGAAAACAATTTTTGTTTCAATAAAATAAATATTGATTTTAATTTTAAAAAATTGTCGTTTTAATTAAATAAATATTTCTCCGACTGAAACAATTTTTGTTTCAATCAAATAAATATTGATTTTGATAAATAAAAAAAAATTGTCGTTTTAATGAAATAAATATTTCTGCGACTGAAACAATTTTTTCTTTCGATCAGATTGATATTTATTATAATAAAACAATTTTTATTTTTAACAAATAAATATTAATAAAAATATTGCATTCAAAAAATAAATAAAAAAAAATATCCTGCCGACAGTGTTGATATTCGCCCTCTGCCCGGTAATCCCAGCTCCAGCGGCATAGACGCCGTTACCAAACGAGATAGAAGCATCGTCGGGGTAGCGGATAGAAAGGAAGCTAGCATACAACATCCCATCCATCTTCGGTAAGCCGAGGCATTAATCTTTTTTTTTTCTTTCAATTTTTTTTTTTATTCGTCGCTTCTTTCGCGTTCTCGGAAGTAAAGTCCCGCGATAGACTCAGCGCTGTTGCCTCCGTTCTTTACAATTTTTTCTCCCACAACCTCCTTCACTGCGGAAGAAACCGAATCTATACATATATATATTTTTTTTTTAAATAATATATTTTATTTATTTTATATAATTTAATATTGCATTTGCATTATATTTTTTAATATTAGATTATATGCACGCTGTAAAAATAATAAAGTACATTTAATGTACTTTTTTAAAAATACGAAATACCAGATATTAAAATAACAAATATTTCGCCTGAAATTTCCAAAAATTTGAATCGAAAGAATAAAAATGTTGTCATAAATTTCACAGCAAGTGTTTGAAATTTTAGAAACAGCTTATGTAAAAAAGCTTCCAACAGCGTTCATTAATTTTCATAATAAGGTTTTTTACACTGCATATATACATATATATACATATATATACATATATATATACATGTACATATATATATATATATATATTTATATTTATATATATAACATGATGCATAATAAAAAAAATAAATATATATGTATAATTCTTTTTCAATTTCTTTTTTTTTTTTTTTTTTTTACGGAAAGGAAGAATCGGAGTAGAGGCAAGTTCGACGCGAGGGAAAATGCAGGCTTCGGTAGGCGATAGTTTGGAGGAGCGGGTACCGCGAGAGTTAAAGTTAGTCGAACGATAACGAGAATCTCCGCGCCGTCTTTACCCCATCCGGCGATGTACTTTCGTCCTGCGGTGAATTCTCGAGCGCACACCACACACACTGGCCTCGGTTGCGCACTTCAAATTCTAAAGGGGCTCTCCGATGCGGCGGATGGGGGGAACGTGCGAAAGCCTTCGGATACGACCGCGAGGATCGAGGCAAGACCGATAAAGAGTTCGAAGGATGATAAAAAAAAATAATAATAATTGTAAGAATAAAAAAAAAAAAAATCGTTGAAAATAATTTTTTTTTTTAATTAAAAAATTGATGCAACTGAATAAAAAGAAAAAATATATATATATATAAATATTTTTTAAAATGTTTAAGTCTCAAAGCAAGAAGGATAATAAAAAAAGGCTCCCTAAATTTAGTCTTTCCTTAAAATAAAAATAAAAAGAAGAATAAGAGTTTTCATTCAAAAAAAATTAATTAAAGAATTTGCGTGAACCATTTTTTTGTTATATTAATTTGAAAAAAAAAATCGATTTGCAGAATTAAAAAAAATATATATACATGACAAGCCGATGCAAGAATTTATCTACGAATTATAATACGAGCGAAAGCGTGTGAGATGAGGTTCGAAAAGAGTAGCGAAATAAATGAGACGATGGAAGAAAAAAATAAAAAAATTTAAAAAAAAAAAAAAGAAAAAAGATTATCTCGAAGCACCAGCCGTATTTCCTTCCATCGGACTTTTTCATTAGCCGTTAAGCGCATTACTGCGTCACCCCCCGTAACTCCGCCCATCCACTTCCGGTTTCCGCGATCCACGTAAAAGTCCTCGATTCTTTTCCTAGCCGTACCTCCGGCCCTTCCTTTCATCCCTTGCAGAATCACCTTCCAACCCCCCCCCTCCCCCACCCCCACCCCAACCGCCCCCCCCCCTCTTCTTTGATGCTCTCACTTTTCCACTGCAAACTCCGTACCGACTATATTTTCCTGGAGGATCTGCGTATTTCCCAGCTCTGCCCGGGCGTGCAGGAAGTGCTCTGAGCTCCATTGACATTCCCTCCCGATGGATGAGGAAATCCTTCAACGTTACTTTTTTTTTTTCCCCCCATAAAAGTAGTCTCTGCGGATTCGAGACTTTCAGTTATTTCGAATATTTGAAAAAATTTTCAACATCGTTGATTTTTTATTTTTAATAATGTATTGTTTAAAAAAAATATGTATGTCTTGTATGTATGTTAGAAAAATGGATTTGTTTGTTTGTTGGTTTGGATGTTTGTCCCGTCTAAAGTCCCGGAGTGGCCAGATGTATTGTTGTATGAAATATATCTTGAATAATATTTTTATAATGTATACATTTTCTTAGATAAAAAAAAAATTGCAGAGAGGACAATTAAAGTAAAAAATAATATAAAATTTTATTATTACTATTACTATTTTATTAATTTATTTATTTATATTTTTTAATTATTTTTTTATTGCTATGTTTTTTCGGTTTATTTTGCGGCTTTATAATTATTTATATTTATTATTATCTCGTTATTTTCTCATTATTTTTGTTGTAATATTTTTTATTATTGTTTTGCATTACCTTATGTTATTTTCACGGTTTCATTTATGCTGGTTTTTTTATCTGTATTTTTTGGCATGGTGTTCTTAGGGGGCCTAGGCCCTAGAACACGAAATAAACAAATCTATCTATCTATTGCCATTATTATTGTTATATTAAAGCCCGGACTCAAGTTCGTACTGGAGTTCGAACGATTCGTAATGGACATTCTGTTACTACACTACTGCTCGCGAAAGGTAACTCCACTGGAACGAGTAATACCTATTCGCCTTACGTGTATATATATATATATATATATATATATATATATATATATATATATATATACACATATATATATATATATATATATACACACATATATATATATATATGTATAAAAAAAAAATATATATAGATGTATGCATCAAGTTCCAGGGAGGCCCCGGCGAGTGTAAAAGTCCGCCCGCAATTATCGGATAATTGTTTTCCGATATCGACTAGCGGCGCGAAGCCCGGACCGAGGGTAAACGAGAAATGGCAAAAAATAGAGGGAGAGACGCGAAATAAGGGATCGGGACGGTGGGAAAGAGAAGCGGTATTTTCTCCCGCAAGCCCACGTTTTTTTCCTTCTCGTTACGCGACAACGTGAAGATCGAAACGACGCGGACTGTAAGAGGAAAAAAAGAAAAAAAAAAAAAAGAAATGAAAGAAAAGTCTATCGAAGTAACTGGCCGATTTGAGGCTCGGCCACACATGGTCATGCTCTCCGCTTTTGACCTCTTCGATCCTTTTTTTGCCTCTTCTTTTTCTGTTCAATTTTATATATTTTTTCCTCTTCGGAGTACATTTTTTCGAAGCGATTAGACGCTCGAATTAATCGATGTAAAAATAAAGAATATTAATTTTTTAATGGTCCATTAGAAGTGAACTGACAAGAATATTTATATTTATATTTATATTTATATTTATATTTATATTTATATTTATATTTATATTTATATTTATATTTATATTTATATTTATATTTATATTTATATTTATATTTATATTTATATTTATATTTATATTTATATTTATATTTATATTTATATTTATATTTATATTTATATTTATATTTATATTTATATTTATATTTATATTTATATTTATATTTATATTTATATTTATATTTATATTCATATTTATATTTATATTTACTGCGGTATTGCAGAGTGCGCAGATTGTCGGCTGTTTTAACGAGTTCGCCGTTAATTTACCAGTAGACGGGACAGACTTTACGGCGAATGGAGGAAACTTTGAGAAGGGGAGGACGGATGGAGAGATACGTGCGCGTAGCGCAGCGAAACAGCGTTCGGATTAAATATATGTGAGCGGTGGGAAGTCGGTCGACGTTTGGCAAATGTACAAATATCGGGCCAGCGTTAATTAACGCTGGACCGACCGTGGCACGGAGAGGGAAGCGTTGCGCCGGAAGTTTACTCGTCAAAAATTTTCGCCACTCCCCAATCGAACTTAATTATGAACAGTGTTACAAAAAATAAATTAAAAAAAAAAAACAAAAATAATTATTCAAAATAATAATAATAATAAGTCAATGAATTTATAATATATAAATTTTTAAGAGTTTCATTATTATAGTTATTAATGATAATCTAATAAATGTATATATTATAATTAGAGTGGATTATTATTACGTAATATAATACACAAGTATTTAATATAATTTTGAAAAATAAAAATAAAAAAGATTATGGGGTTCCTTTTTGAAAACCTAATTTCGTTTTTTTTGTTCATCGATTCGACTATCGCGCAACGCGCTGTAATCCAATAAATCCAATACATTTATAATACACAAATTTATTAGAGTACTATTATTATCACTATTAATAAAAATCTAACCAATTCATATATTACAATTACATTGGATTGTTATTATATAATATAATAGATAAATATTTAATATAATTAAAAAAAATAAATTAAAAAAAAACTTTTCTGGGATCACCTAATTTAGTTTTTTTTTTTTAAATCGATTCGACTACTGTCCAACACGCTGTAAATCGACGTGACGGTGCCAGAGCGGCTAAAAAAAAAAAGAAAAAAATACACGAGGATGGAAACGCTGCTACTGTGTATTCCTAACTAGCCCATTCGTTTGGCGAACAAGCGTAACCGGTAGGTAATCGTAGCAACGTTGAGTGATCGATCGGACCGAAAAAAGGGATTAAAAAAAAAGGCGAGGGGTTTCGGCAACGCCGATACGGGTGCGGAAGGAAAAGCATCGAAAAGGGTTTAAAAAAAAAAAAAAACATGACACGAACCAGCGGATAAACTCATTGCTGTACCATGGCTGAGCCCCAGCTGCAGCGAATTCATCGAGTACGGATCGCGAAATAGATAGAGAAAGAATAAATATTTGGAAAAAAGTAAAACAAAAAAAAATAAAAAATAAAAAAGTAAAAAAACATGAACACATCGGGGGAGTTGCACGTCGAGTCGAAACTGCGTGTGTTTCAGGGATAAACGAGGGGAATTTCCAATTTTCGATAATTCCTCTATATCGGCATTCATGTTTATTTTTTTTATTTTTTTTTTTAATCCTTTATTCTCTCTCGCGAACTGCCAGTCAAGCTTCGTGTACGTTCGACGAGCTCCTATTAATCTTTCAATTAACGGCTCGTGAATTAAACACTCGGATATCGGCCGCTATACGTGATTGGTTAAATTTCGCTGACTCACCTTTTTTTCGTAATTGCTACACATTATTTTTTTTTGTTTGTTAATTTTCACATTTATAGTAAATTAATTGATTATGATTATGATCATTGTTGACACATTGTAAATTGTATTATCAATACAATAATCAATGAAAAATGTTATATATTATAAAATGTACTCTTTATTTATTTATTAATCAACGAGCTTTTTGTTAATTATTTATTTATTATTATTATCATATATTATATATTATATATTATATATTATATATTATATATTATATATTATATATTATATATTATACGATAACAATCACAATAATATTATTTAATAATTTATAATGAAAAATAATTAAGCGACTTTTAGTAAAATGGAAATTCCAGTACAATGCGTCGTAGCAGCGTCGAGTGAAAATTTGCGCGTTGCATCTGTCTCGCTGCGAGAAGGTCGTATGTGCGATGCGATAGGAAGGAAAGGAGTTGCGCTCGGTTCGCAGATTGCAATTACAGAGAAGACGGAGCGTGCACCGGTGGCGTTGCCGCTGCACGCTGCTGTTGCAGTTTCGGAAACTGATTCGAAGTTGGAATTCGTACGCGAGACAGAGGAGTGCGAGTCGGAGGAGGATAGCCGAATGGCGACGAGACGGTGTATCTGTAACGGTACCGAGGTGGGAGGCAAGATTATGCCGCGCAATCAGTTCGAGGAAGAACCGGAGGTGATACACTCTCGCGGCGCACACGCGATTACTCGCAAATCGACTCCGAACTTAAATTCGCACACGCGCAGGTGTGGAAAGCTGGGAATAAGAGTTATCCGTGGTACGCCAAAAAAAAATTAAATTTTTATCACAATTTTCTGTGAATTACCGCGGTCGGTAAGGAAAACTGTAACGGACGCCATTTTGGTGCGATGGACGACTGAGGAAAAAGAAAATGGTCTTCTCTCGGGTGATCGGCCGAGCCGGGGAATGACAATTGCCCATTTTATCGGCTGCTTTATGGCCTCAAAATGGCACCCATTACCGTTTTTGTTACCGACCGAGCGCGAAACGAGTGCACGAAAGAGAACACTGGTCCGTTTTGCCCCCGGGCTCCCCTGGAACTGTGCGGGTGGATTAATCAGACCATTCGTGCCACGGAACATTATTGAGATAGATCGGTAACGGGAACACATGAATGTCGAAAACTACGCATGAAATATCCCGCAGCTGCGAATACAGAGATACTCGATGCGAACCGCAGTCTACATAGGTTCACTGATCAATGAACATTGGATCTCGTGGCGCATCACTGCTATCCTCGCCGTTGGGAATGTGACACGCCAGACATTGAGGAAAATGGATCTGTTCGTATCGAATGACAGAAACCGACCCAAACGAGGCGGACATGCCAGGGAATATCGGAAATTCCGTTCGATTTCACGATAATTTCGCGGCGATCATAAAAGTTTTCACAATTTTTCTTTAAGTTGGGTAAAAGTGATGATTATGACCCAACCCGCGATGGATAGTCCTAGCCATATTCACCTATGTCACCTAAGTAGTGTGTTACGGTTATGGATTGAGCCCTTATGATTCTCAGTCATCTGACCAATTGAAACTGACCAATGTTAGGTACTCAGTTCTTCGCAGAAAAGTCTTCTAGCTAAATGGTCTTCTATGCGTCATTATGGCCAAAAGTGGAAAACCCACAACACCAACCACTTGCGTCATCCTGCAGACCTAACAGTCCATATTTACAGTAGATTGCACATACCGAAGTGGCAGTAATTGAAACCAACACTTAATTTTGAGTCCTCAAAGCCTGGAGATGATTTATGCACAACCCAACATCTGCAAAGGTTAGTGTCTGTGGTACATGCAGTCACCATGTTTTGCTCGTTGGGCACCCAACTTTTTGCCATCCACGCCACATTCACCATTTTTGCCCTGTATGTAAACCGTATGTTATAGTACGGATTGCGCCCTTATGATTCTTAGTCATTGATGTTCAATGTCTACATTTTCTCATATAACTGGCCATTTTTAGGCAATCAGTCGTTCGCAGCAAAGTCTTCTAGCTAAATCGCCTTCTATACCTCATTATGGCCAAAAGTGGAAAACCCACAACACCAACCACTTGCGTCATCCTGCACACCTAACAGTCCATATTTACAGTAGATTGCACATTCCGAAGTGACAGTAATTGAAACCAACACTTAATTTTGAGTCCTCAAAGCCTGGAGATGATTTATGCACAACCCAATATCCGCATAGCCTGGTTGTCTTTTGATGCCTTTGGTTACCATGTTTTGAACGCCGCTTGATGGGCATCCAACTTTTCGCCCGAAGCGTCAACATTCACGGAAACTCAAATTGCAACGTGTCCATGCCTCCCAAACTGCAAACACGTCACTTCTAAATCTATATTACCGACGGAGCAACACCTGACAGATTTCACGGTGAAACGGACAGTGGGAACGCGCAATATCATACCAAAAAGCCGTAGGCTGTGTGTCTACACGGAGCACGGTATTCCAGAGCCGGTAGACGATGATGAGGTACGTATGTCGTTCGGGACAGACGGAAATGGAAACGCGAAACGCGCCAGCTCGTTTCCGCACACGGTGGTGCAGAGTTGCCGGTACTGTGTGTGTCTGAGCGCAGTTAAACCGACAGGGAGATGTATATGTATGGACACTGTTGAAGATGTTTCGTACTCTGACGGTGGAAACGTACTCCGAAACTTCAAATGTTGCTCTCCTGTTGGCTGCACGAGCTATTGCAGCTGGTTCCTACTGGGGAAACTAATTAACTGCGACTCCCCGAAGGAAATGGCGGATACGCGGTTGTCAAGGTGTGCGCGGATGCATTGGATAAATGTAGGACGCGTTTAATCGAGAGGGTTTGCAGTTCTCAGCTTGGATCCGTATTGTTGGATATTCCTGCTCCGGAGTTATCGATTTCAAGGCTTGCTGCCTCTCGGCCCTTTTTGAGAGACGTTGCGGGAAAGTTGAGTCCTTGCGGACTCCAGTTTCATCGTCTATTTGTCCTGTTTCTGAAGGGTAGGCTTTGAAACTTGGAGGATGGATCTAGCGAATCATTAGGCTGGTTTTGAGAGACTATAGGCTTGATTGGGCATCATTTGGATCAATTTTGTGGCGGATAGATATGATCAATTAGGTGATCAACAAAGGTTTAACAAAGATTAAACCTTTGTTGTCACTAAAGATGTCGTCCAGACCCTTCTTGTTGATAATCTCGTGGCCTACAATTAGGATTCTACGCTTTGCCACTTGATCGGAGATGATTTGGATCATTTTTGTGGCTGGTAGATGATCAATTAGATGTAAAACCGTTGTTTTTACAAAAGATGTCATTTAGACCTTCCTGCTGGCTAATGTTGGGATCTACGATCGAGGTCTTATGCATTTGTACCATCGGACGAAGAGTTGCCCAGTTATTTTGCAGAAAACAAGCTCCACTAAGATGATTGTCCTCAACAATCCGACATTTGGAAATCTTATTCGTTAAGTTCCTCGAAAACGGTCGCTCCTGCGAGCAATATGCATACCACCTTTTCTGTGCAGAACATTGCGCTCTAAAGAAAACATCTCTTCGCAAAATGGCCCCCGACTAACCGTTAACGAGTTAAACTCATCGCAAGGAACGCCTTCCGCCCACCCAAAAAAGACAACTTAAGAATCTTGAGGATTCCGCCATCGTATTGTGGGGTTATTCGAAATACAAGAAACCAGTCCAGCTGTTGCCGCGTGGGATCGAGGTGGGTGCTCGCAGGCAACGGTATTCAGCTGGTACAAGCGTGAATTTGCGCTTTGGGTCGTTTGCTTACCTAATAAGTCTGCAAATACATTAGCATCTCGGTGCCTCCTGGGAATCGTTAGAGACACGCAACCCTGCGAACGCTATCGCCCTGTGCAAATGCGACTAGGTCGTAGCGATTACGAAATGAGCTTTACACCGCTACACAGTAGCGGAACGACAGCGGAATGAGCGGATAGAGAGATCCAAAGGGTTTCCAGGAGCGACGCACGTACGGATAACGGCTGATACCCTGCCGGATTGGTGGGGGGCCTCGATAAATTCCTTTGTGGGATTCCCCGATAACCACGAATTGAGTTCGACTGATTGGCAAAGCAAGTGGCACGGACAATCCATCCTGTTATCGAATACTTGCCGAATTAGTCGGAACCCCAAATCGCACGAGCAATCCCTTGGTGTCCCAAAATCCTCATACGAAACCCTATAAAGTTGACAGCACATTTGCAAAACCATCAAAAAATTCTGGACAAAATTGAACAACGTCATCAAAACCTGAGGAAAGTTGCTCAAAGACAATTCCATCGAGAACTCTTCTCCCTCATTGATCTTCACCGCGCCTCATAACACCCTTTATACATTCCAACTAGTTTGGCACTTCGAAACGAATAAACCTTCCCCGGCTTTAATTTCGGATTCATCGGGATGAATATCAATTAATTCAAGTCCCACGGCACTGCCGGCGCAAGTACTCTCGTTGGTTCAGAAATTTCGTCTCTGACGACCTACCGTTATAATACATTCGGGGTTTTCGGGAACGGTCGCTCGAGGTGGGAAGCAGCTTCGATCGGACACACGGGCGGACCGAACGGCCGACGGAGAGCAACGTCAACGGGGAATAGCGAGATGGGGAAAACCCGGCTCGGACGAGCTTTCAGCGAGATTTTAATGGAAGTTGGGCGCCGGTATAGAGAGAGCCTGGAGTCGCTGGGAAAAGCCGGGCGAGGATCTCTCACTGTGCTAACTGGCAACCCCGTTCGAAATGGAATTCTCTTGGTCCCTCCGCCCGATTCAACTGGACACACACGGAATCCATCTCTCCCCAGAATACCATCGCTCATGTACTCGTACCCAACACCAGCCATGACCCATGGGTCCATCGCTCAAAGACCTAACTAAATTCCCTTCTTTTCATTCATCCTTCGATCGTTTTTTTTTTAACCCTTTAGAAAAATCGTACTTTTGCCGATGTTCCATACTTGTTTTCGGAAAAATTCGGAAGATCCGGATTAAATATAATGACGTTCATCTGGAGAGCGTGAAGGGCGAATACGGACGAGGAGGAAATCCGGTCTATTCATCTGAACCAGCACTTTTATAATTTCTAACAAACAAAAAAAGATGGGGATTACATTTTTACAGTTTCCGCTTTTAATGACGTCATTCGCAAAAAAAGACGCTTTCGTTTGAAACGGAGAGCGCGGGTCCGTTTTGCTCCGCTCTTTTGTACATATAGAATGCAGAGCGGGGCAAAATGGACCTTCCTCAAATTCCAGTGAGAGTCAATGAGTTTAAATTGTTTTCTCGATGAGGCATTAATTTTTGCGATACGAAAGAATATGTCGCAAAATGGACCACTTCGACCGGGCAGCGTTTGGGATATTAAATTTTTGCAGTTTCCGCTTTTATTGACGTCATTCGCAAAAAACACGCTCTCGTCTGAAACGGAGAGCGCGGCTCGGTTTTGCTCCTCTCTTTTCTACATACAGAATACAGAGTGGGGCAAAACGGACCTTCCTCCAATTCCAGTCATGGTCAACGAGTTTGAATTTTTTTTCTCGATGAAGCATTCATTTTTGAGATATCAAAGCTGATATGGGGCAAAATGGACCGCCTCGATCTGGCAGCATTTGGGCGAGCAGGTCGTCGGTATTGAAGCTCAGAATTTGCTTTTTCAAAATATCCTCGGATTTTCGAGCTAGTCCATTTTGCCCCGCGGTTTCATTTTCCCCCGAATCTCCCCTATACATCTATATAGCCACGTAGTTCCGTCGTTACAGTAACTTGGGATTCTTCGTGCGGACAACGCTCCGAAAGAAACGTTTGTTCAATTCCCACGCGAGTACGAGGGCCCTCAAGTCGCCGTAGCTTTTTCCTCTGTGTTTCTTTCGCGAAAGCTCACCTCCATTTCCCCACTTGATTGGCCTCTCCCGCTTCGGCGTATCTTACCGTCCCTTTGGAGCCCCTACCTCGTTCTCTTCTTTTTTTCCCATTTTAGAGTCCTCGATATACGAGACACTTATTTTCTCCGATCCTCGCGAAACCCAACACACGTGGACAAACATTTGTCTTGGACTCTCGGGATTCTCTAATACGACATAAGTCGCGCCCTTCCCCCGGCCCGATCTGTTTATTTGTCCAAAGCATCGTTTCAACGCGAAATAAGGCGATAAAAAAAGCTCTGCGATCCTGGATAAACATTATCAGTTACGTATTTCCGGTACGGCGTCTCTTCCGGTCGTGAAATAAGATTCTCAAACAGGAAGTGACGTATTTCCATTCGAAAAAAGGAGATTCTCAAACCGGAAGTGACGTATTTACGTTCGAGAAAGAGTCTCAAACCGGAAGTGACGTATTTTCGGTCGAATGTTGCGACTCTCAAACCGGAAGTGACGCGTTTCCAGTCGAAAGATGCGATTCTCAAACCGGAAGTGACGTATTTTCGTTCGAAAAATGAGATTCTCAAACCGGAAGTGATGTATTTTCGTTCGAAAAATGAGATTCTCAAACCGGAAATGACGTATTTCCGGTCGAAAAATGAGAATCTCGAAACGGAAGTGATGTATTTCCGGCCGAAAAATGATATTCTCAAACCGGAAGTGACGCATTTCCGGCCGAAAAATGAGATTCCGAAACCGGAAGTGACGTATTTCCGTTCGAAAAATGATATTCTGAAACCGGAAGTGACATATTTTCGTCCGAAAAGTGATATCCTCGAACCGGAAGTGACGTATTTCCGGACGGAAAATGAGATTTTTTAAATGAAAATGACCTGTTTCCGGTATGACGTCACTTCCGGTCGAAATGCGAGATTCTCAAACCGGAAGTCATGTATTTCATTCGCACCTTTAAAATTTGTCGCGGAATGACGAGCTGCTGGTAAGCTTCCGGTCTGTATTGCCTCGTAATTCCTGATGGAGGGGTGGGGGAAAAAAATAATGGAAACAAGGAGAGAAAGAGATGTCGAGAAGAATTGTAGAATCGTAGAGAGGCGGCCGAAGTACGTGTCGGGAATATTACACGGGCCGATAAATCGAATCGGAGTTTCCCTGTAGAAACGGAGCTCAGGCGGTGCGCGAAACTCTTCGCTCCCGTTACTGCGAACGAGACCGTCGAGTAGCGCTGGTTCACTATGGGACCACAATCTTACGGTGCACTCCACGCACGGAGCTCTGTATTACGCCCTGGTAGACAGTCCATAGCCCGGGGGATTCTTGTTAGACTCGTTCGAGAAACACACGGGAAACGTTAAACTTTGGAGCCTCTCATTTAACCCTCAGTTCTCCTTCAATTTAATTAGTCTCAGAAATTGCGTCGTTAGAGTCTTGCAGCGTCGATTAACGAACCCTCGGAATCGTCACCCTGCGCGGGAGACGGAGGGCGCGTGAGCTTAGGTTTACATCGTGTTTATTAAATTACAGTCAAGAATTTAAGTCAATAATAATGAAGTAAAAAAAAAGTAGATTTTAATAAGATTTTATTAAGATTTTAATAAGATTTTATTGAGATTTTAATAAGATTTTATTGAGATTTTAATAAGATTTAGTTAGTGATGTAAATGACTTTTTAGTTGCGGGTCTCATAAAACTTATCTTCCATTCTCCTTGGCACGTAATTTTCAGTAAGTTTTCATTAAATCGTCATTTATTAAAACCATTCCTCATGGGATTTTTTACGACCAGCGATAGTATCATCACGAAGGTGACGAAGAAAGCTCCAATTATGAAGCCTCCGTATCCTAGAATAAAAAGAAAACGAATCATAAAGTTAAGTGTAAAAAATATCGGTCCATGAGCTTGGATCAAGAAATCCATGAAAATAAATTCTTAAGTAGACTAAACTTTAAATTTTTATCGCGATATCGCCTTGAACCTTCACGTATACTAATTAATGACGATTAAGAGTTTGCCTTCAAACAGTTCGAATGGTAACGGAATTTCGAGAAAATCGAATTTAAAAGATTAACAAAAACAACCCCAGTTTATCTGTTCAAGTATAGAATTTACAATCTGTATTTTTTTTTTTTTTCTCAAACATGTATACTTACTGTAATGGAATTCATCTCGTTGCTTGTTCGCGAATTGTTGACTTTCGTCCTCTGGCACTCTCCTGAGGAGTGGCCTGGTCGGTGTCCTCCCAATCGCGCCTTGATAACAGTGAGCGGGTCTCAGAAGTCTATCCGGGCTTGGACTCGCTGCAAAAGAAGCGTCAAAACTGAAATGACCAGATTTGAAGTTCCATTTTTATTTATTTTTTTATTTTTTTTATCCATACAAGCCTCATTATAAAATCATCCTCACACCGAGAAAAAGGTTTGGTAAGATAAAAAAAAAATTGTTTGAATCAACCAAATTCGCCGGTTGCGAATGGCGAAGGAAATATTTAGTTAAGTTGACTAGAAAGTTACATCAGCATTAAAAAAAAAATCACCTGATTATCCCAACTAAGAATATGTCTGACCGAACAGAAAAGGCAATTATATCAATGGAAAAACAACGTTTGGCCCAACTCAATCTGGAGTTGGGTGCCGGTACTGTTATTTACGTTATTTGTTGCTAATTAGTTTTATACACGGTTACATCGTCTCGACATGTTACATGTTCAATTGTTGTCAGTACAATCGCTACTCATCAATATAACACAATTTTTACAAATAAAATTTTTATGTATCCTAGATGGGCTCGAACTCAAAAACTAACGCATTCTGACCTAGTGTCTTACCACTACGCTACAACTGCTTATTGATTAAGATATGCAATCTTGAATCGGATATATAAGTTATTCTCCGTCACCAAGTTAGACTCAATTTCCATGATTTGGCATTGAAATATGGAAACAACATGAAAGTTGTTTACTGCGGGCATAGTATTTGTAAATGATTGGATCAACGTCTTGGCGGATTGAGTAACATCATTTTCAAGATCAAAAAATGGTCGTACATGTACGAACACATCGAGAGACATTTTTTTCAAATCGACCAAATATGCGTTCAGGCCAATACAATATACCTTCTCTATGTTGCCAGTACATAGGATTGAATCGAAAATAAAGTTGTTTATCTAATGCAGTTTTGGTTCACTTTGCATCAACGCAATTGACACAACCACACCAGCTTTATTACTTCAACAGCACTGCAGCCTATTTAGATGCTCCCGGATTGATTCAAACCAACTTTCCGTGACCGCAGCTCTGAGGTTGATATTACCAAACCTTTTTCTCGGTGTACAAATCGCATAACTATAAAATCCGGTATTCAAATTTCTTCTCCTATACGCACGCGATGGCGAGATGCTTCGAGCCGGTGACCTCGACTTTGGCATGTCGATGGAAACATAAGATTTCACCGGAGGCGACGGCTCCGCAGTGGGACAAGCGTCGGATGATGGATAAGGATTCATCGATGGATAAGAAAACGAGTTGGGCAATCTTCCGTCATCTTGGTCCGGCGCATGGGGCATGGGAAACGAAACCGCCGACGTAACGTGCGGTGCCCAACCTATGTTGTTCGGTGGTATCGAAGACTTGTACGACGGCGGTGCGTCATCGTTATCCGGTGGTTCAGAATTCCTTGGGACGGTAAGGCTGATACTCGACGAAGTCGTTCCCATTGGACTTCCAATGGGATTGTCGGTTGTGCCGTTGCTCAAGTTCCAGCCTGGAACGTTTGTTGATTCGGTTGAAAGAGACGCGACCTCATCCGCATTGGCTGATCTCGCCCATCCCACAGGTCTCGTAACTCGTCCGCAGGCAACAGCACTTCCGGGTACTTCTCTGACTGATAAACGTTCCTCGGAGTTCTGTCCACGTCCCAGCACGAGAGGGCTCCTCGTCGTATCCTCGACGAAGGGCTCGTCCGGATTTTCACTTCGTCCACGCATCACAGGACTTCCCGGAATGTTCTCCACCGGAAGTGGCTCTTCTTCAGAATCTTGTCTTCGACCCCTCGTTATCTGACTTCCTCGTATCTGCTCAATGAGATACGGCTCCAATTCTCCATTTTGTTTTCGTGGGGAAGATTCTGAAAAAAAAGACATCTCTGTATGGCACTTTGCAACCTAGAATTATGAACATTTGACGAAATGTTCATAATTCAACAATTGTGAACATTTGACGAAATGTTCACAATTGAACTTTTAACGAAAACGCGCGGCTTACAATATTTGCCGTCGGGGCACTCACATTGGAGAGACGGAAGGAGAAAGAATAATGAACAACCAAAAAAAAAAAGAAACAATAAAAAGAAACCGCGAAAACCGTCTGATTGGCGCGCCGCTATTGATAAATTAATATGCCAAAATTGTATTATATAAAATTCGAAGAACATTCTTTACGTTGTCCAATCACTAAAAAAAACCATGTTTTATTAAATATCTCTAAGAAAATCAGTCAAAATCATCACGTAAATATTGCTACTGTTTTGTTTTTGACGAGTGGCAACAGCGAGTCGATCCTGTGTATAAGCTAGGGCGCTGCCCTCTCACCTCCCCTCCCCTAACTCAGCCCCACAACACAACCTTAAGAAAGCGTGGAGGCCTCAACGCACGTGGCGATTCCACTGTCGGTTTTCCGTAAATATCGTTATTGTTTTGTTTTCGACGAGTGGCAACAGCGAGTCGATCCTGTGTATAAGCTAGGGCGCTGCCCTCTCACCTCCCCTCCCCTAACTCAGCCCCACAACAACAACCTTGAGAAGGCGTGGAGGCCTCAACGCACGTGGCGATTCCACTGTCGGGTTCCTCGGAGTTTATGCTGTGTTCATTAGCTTATGCTTTGTCTTTTGTTGCATCTGTGATGCTTCGTTTGCGCTGTATATGTGCCTAGAGGACCTCTGGTCCTACAGTACAATAAATCTATCTATCTATCTACCTATCGGTTTTCCGTAAATATCGTTATTGTTTTGTTTTCGACGAGTGGCAACAGCGAGTCGATCCTGTGTATAAGCTAGGGCGCTGCCCTCTCACCTCCCCTCCCCTAACTCAGCCCCACAACACAACCTTAAGAAAGCGTGGAGGCCTCAACGCACGTGGCGATTCCACTGTCGGTTTTCCGTAAATATCGTTATTGTTTTGTTTTTGACGAGTGGCAACAGCGAGTCGATCCTGTGTATAAGCTAGGGCGCTGCCCTCTCACCTCCCCTCCCCTAACTCAGCCCCACAACACAACCTTAAGAAAGCGTGGAGGCCTCAACGCACGTGGCGATTCCACTGTCGGTTTTCCGTAAATATCGTTATTGTTTTGTTTTCGACGAGTGGCAACAGCGAGTCGATCCTGTGTATAAGCTAGGGCGCTGCCCTCTCACCTCCCCTCCCCTAACTCAGCCCCACAACACAACCTTAAGAAGGCGTGGAGGCCTCAACGCACGTGGCGATTCCACTGTCGGTTCCCCGACTCTTTTCTGACAAAGTACACTCAAAAGGGGGCTCTAATGGTCCGGAACGGATCACGGAATATCGGATGATCGAAACAGTACTCACTCAGCTCTTTGTTAATCCAGCGACGCACAACAATCCTTTTTTCTCGCTCTCACACAAATCTCACGCACGCAGTCGGCACGATAGCCCGTCGCGAAGTGAGTCACGATGGCTTCAGCTCCGGCTCGTCTTCTTCCCGCTCCCGATATCGTGACGTAGAGCGGGATTGGTCGATTTTGGTTGGAGAGAGTGCGGGGATTGGTTCGAGCCGTGGAGTCGCAGGGCCTTGGCGTTCGGCTATAGCGGCTTTCCAGTCGGAATTCAGAATGCTCGATAATCACTTGTCCGGTCCTGCGATTGGTCGGTTCTGTCAGATTAGGATAGTATCCGACGGAACGAACCAGTAGTAGGATCGGAATAAGTGATGGGATCATTTTTGACGAGCGACTGGAAAGCGCCTGATAGGCCTAATATCGATGGCGCAGGGCCTCGGATCTTCGACCAATAGGGAGCGGCTTTGCTCCCAGGGCGACTATGGATTGTCGGTCGATCCTGTCGCTCGGTCGGACGACGGGCGACCACGACTCACATACACTTTTGAGCGGCTTTCCAGTCGGAATTCAGAATGCTTGATAATCACTTGTCCGGTCCTGCGATTGGTCGGTTCTGTCAGATTAGGATAGTATCCGACGGAACGAACCAGTAGTAGGATCGGAATAAGTGATGGGATCATTTTTGACGAGCGACTGGAAAGCGCCTAACAGGCCTAATATCGATGGCGCAGGGCCTCGGATCTTCGACCAATAGGGAGCGGCGTTGCTCCCAGGGCGACTATGGGTTGTCGGTCGATCCTGTCGCTCGGTCGGACGACGGGCGACCACGACTCACATACACTTTTGACGGGCCTCCACGGCCCGTCAAAAGTGTGTGAGAAGTGGTGTGTTGTTTTGGTAGGCCGGAGAGCCAGGGGCGGATTATGAAAATTGGCGCCCTAGGCCCGATTAAAATTGCGCTCCCCCCCCTTGCTCGGCCGTCCGAACAATGATCAAAAAACAAATATACAAATTGAAGACATAGCGGGAGAGTGGGAGGTGCCCACTCGCTTGCGGATCGCGACATCGCGCGGCGCCCCCCGCGATCGCGGGCGCCCTAGGCCTGGGCCTAGCGGGCCTAGTCTATAAGCCACCCCTGGAGCCAGGGGCGGATTATGAAAATTGGCGCCCTAGGCCCGATTAAAATTGCGCTCCCCCCCCTTGCTCGGCCGTCCGAACAATGATCAAAAAACAAATATACAAATTGAAGACATAGCGGGAGAGTGGGAGGTGCCCACTCGCTTGCGGATCGCGACATCGCGCGGCGCCCCCCGCGATCGCGGGCGCCCTAGGCCTGGGCCTAGCGGGCCTAGTCTATAAGCCACCCCTGGAGCCAGGGGCGGATTATGAAAATTGGCGCCCTAGGCCCGATTAAAATTGCGCCCCCCCCCCCCCCTTGCTCGGCCGTCCGAACAATGATCAAAAAACAAATATACAAATTGAAGACATAGCGGGAGAGTGGGAGGTGCCCACTCGCTTGCGGATCGCGACATCGCGCGGCGCCCCCCGCGATCGCGGGTGCCCTAGGCCTGGGCCTAGCGGACCTAGTCTATAAGCCACCCCTGCGGAGAGCGCCGTGGCTCTCCGTTCTAAGGTGCTCTAGCGGCGTACGGAGGTGGGGATGGACAGCCTGGCTCACGGCGAGCGGGGAAGTGTCAGCTAATCTCAGCTCACAACATCTAACCATCATGCAGCAAGTTCATCGCTGCGGATTCGACATCCTTAGGATCGTCGTATCAGCACTATCGGCATGAAAATTATGTACAACTCAGTTAAATAAATAACTCTGAAGATTGCCAGCACACATGGCCGAAAGGTAAATGTCTTGCCCACCTGACTGTGCCGATAAGTCGATCGTAGCCGCAGAACACCACAAAACATTTTCGACATCCACTGCTCATTGACTTCAAAGTGGCAGCCAAATTCGTACCCGAAGCAAAATTCGTGACATTCAGTTTGTCATATCTGAAAAACTAAGTGGTTAATCGCTATCAAACTTTACTATGCTGCTTCTCGAAACACTTTCTTGACGATGATATATATATTTTTTTTGCGACCTGTCTTTATCGAGTTTTTTCCTAACGGCGATTTATATGCTAAAAAAAAATGGAACCTTCATTTTTTTTAACATTTTTTTTAAATGTCATTTTTTTCGCGTTTGGGAAAAACTCCCGTTTTTGGTTGTGAAAAATTGGAAAACGGAATATCAAAGCTCCCTCTGTGACGAACGAAAGGAAAAACAAAATGTTTTAATCGATGCCGTAAACGAATTTGTCGAGAATGGAGACTGAAAAGTGGATTCGAAACTTTTGACGATTCTACGAGCGAATCGAGGGCGGAGTTCTGACACACACACGAGAGCCCGCACAGTGGATTCCCCGAGGATCGACGAGGATATTCCGTGCCAGAAAACAGGCACGGCACGGATTTGCATCTTTATCGAACGCACATTGGATTACCGACGTTTTTCATTGCCGCACGTAAACGTCTATGTCGACGGAACGCTTGCATTTCTCAACGGGTCACGTTTTATCTTTTTCTTCGACTCGATTTCTCGTTACTCCACGCTCGTTCCGCCCAAACCATTTTTCGCTCGTTCGATTTTTATTGTTGTCCTTTCTTTTATTTTCAAACTCCAATTATAGTCAGCAATGCTTCCACTCGAAATATCGAAAGTTTGCTTTTATAAATAAAACACCAAACTCAAAACGAAACATAATGCATTATCATGTTTTGTTTTATGTTTTCTTTGTAAACAAATTTTTTGATATTTTGAAATAAAATAAGAAAGCATAAAAATGAAGATTGGACGAGCGAAAAAAATGGTATACTTCAGACATTATCAGACATTATCGGACATTATCAGACATTATCGGACATTATCAGACATTATCAGACATTATCAGACATTATCAGACATTATCAGACTTTATCAGACATTTTCGACATTGTCAGACATTGTCAAACATTGTCAGACATTGTCAGACATTGTCAGACATTGTCAGACATTGTCAGACATTGTCAGACATTGTCAGACATTGTCAGACATTGTCAGACATTGTCAGACATTGTCAGACATTATCAGACATTATCAGACATTATCAGACATTATCAGACATTATCAGACATTATCAGACATTATCAGACATTATCAGACATTATCAGACATTATCAGACATTATCAGACTTTATCAGACTTTATCAGACATTATCAGACATTATCAGACATTGTCAGACATTGTCAGACATTGTCAGACATTATCAGACATTATCAGACATTATCGGACATTATCAGACATCAGAAATTATCAGACATTATCAGACATTATCAGACATTATCAGACATTATCAGACATTATCAGACTTTATCAGACATTGTCAGACATTGTCAGACATTGTCAGACATTGTCAGACATCTATATAAATAAATAATTAAAAGTAAATGAAAGTCAAAATAGTGTACAAGATAATTTTCAAAATTACACGGAGCGATTTATGAACAGGCCGCCGCTGAATCACGCTGTATCGCGGCTGTGGCGGTCTTTCACCTGGTCTCCTCGAGACCTACGGTTCCCCGGGGAAATATGGAATTGAATAGTTAACGCTGAATAATAGCGTCCCACCGGTAAGTCCTTCCACCCCCCCGGTGTTATCGAAAAGCGATAATACCCGAGGTTGTTCCGAAGTCATATAACAGCCTACGCCCCAGAATGGCGACTTTCTTTGTTTTTTGTTTTTTTTTTTTTTTGGTTTTCGATCGAACTCGTTCGATTTACTTATTACTTATTCAATAATAGATAATAACAATAATAATCATAAAAATAAAATAATAACCATAATATATAATTTATCACTATTTCTATTACTACATTATTTCTCAATGTCGCATTGAACATATCGAGCGAAAAAAAAAAAAATTGTTGTTTAAAGGGGAAAAAACAAAATTAATCAAAATACAAAAATCGTGAAAATTGGCGAGATAATCGTAATAAAAATAAAGTAATAATAACCATGGCATATCATGCATCATTGTTATTATATATTCCTCAATCTTGCATCAGAATTTATTCTGCCAAAAAAAAAAATATTGTACTTGATAATATTTAATATTTATTTTTAATAAATGTGAGACAAAAATGACGAAAAAAGATTGTAAAAATCGTCGAACCGTTGCCGATCGCTCGACCGCCGCGCCTTCGCCTTAAGTTGTAACTTATAACTCGTCCCGGTGACGCTGCCGGCATTGTAAAAGGAGCTGCGAACCGGCGAGCCGGGAAGCTTCCCGGAGAACCGAAACTTTATGACGTTTTGCCGCGTTAACGACGCTTCGCGTTACCGAACACGCTGCACTCTCCCTATCGCAGCAAGTCTTCTTGTGTTATCCGTACGCGTTCGTTCCCTACAAGACCGAAACTTCCGAGCCACCGCCTTGCCATCAAACTTCAGCGAGAATCTCCCCCCCCCCTTTTTTCCCCCTCCAGGCAAAATTTAACGATCGCGATCGATCGTCGAACGATAAAGGAAAATTTACGCCGACTCGCAAGTTTTACGCGGCTAGGCGCCGTTTCCGACCGGAGCCGATTTATCGACAATCGATTTTAATTTGATGACAGGCGTGACGCGCGCACTTCCGGAATTTATGGACGATGGAGAGTGAGTCGTATTTAAATTTTTTATTTTTTTGTGACACTGAGAGTTGGCCTGTACAGACAAGGAGGCTGAGATATCTTATCCGGCTAATGGGTTTTATTGCTTGGTCAAGGCCAAGTCGGCTTGGCCGGCTAAATTGTTTCGGCCGGCTAATTCGCTCTAGCCGGATAAGCTAATACAGTCTTGGAATTTTTGACGATTTTTTTTTTTTTTTTTTCAATTTTTCATCAAATTTTTCATCAAATTTTTTTTCAATTCATCAAATTTCATCAAATTTTTTTTCAATTCATCAAATTTGGACAATCGATTTTAATTTGATGACAGGTGTGACGCGCGCACTTCCGGAATTTATGGACGATGGAAAGTGAGTCGTATTGAAATTTTTTATCTTTTTATGACACTGAGAGTTGGGCTGTACAGGTAAGGAAGCTGAGATATCTTATCCGGCTGATGGGTTTTATTGTTTGGTTAAGGCCAAGTCGGCTTGGCCGGCTAAATTGTTTCGGCCGGCTAATTCGCTCTAGCCGGATAAGCTAATACAGTCTTGGAATTTTTTGACGATTTTTATTTTTTTTTATTTTTTTTTTCTTTCTAGTGTTACCTGCAATCGTGTTCGGACGTATTTTTGCGCGCTGAACACTAATCCGCCGGTCTTTTTGGGATAAAGTACAAAGCGACATTGAGGGGCTCGATTTTATGCACGAAAAATCGTATTTTTGGGATTTAAATGGAAAATATTGGGTTGGGAGTAAAATAGATGTTATATTCGTGATCAGCGGGAAAAAATACATCGGATATAGCTTTGAAACAAAAAAAATCGAATGAACAACGATTTTTCAATTTGGCCGGCGTGAGGGATTTTTTAATCTTTCTGAATGGCAGAAAATGCACTTGACAAATTCGAACGAAATCAATAATTAATTCACATTGATTAACATATATATATATATATATATATATATATATATATTTATTTATTTATTTATTTATTTATTTATTTATGACATTTATATAAATATATATATGTATATGTATTGGGCTACATATATAAGCGCTAGCAGCGCGAAGCCTCCGTCAACGTAGAACCGTCAGTTTCGCAGTCAGAAAGTGGTAAATCAAACCGCAACACTATCGCAAATAATAATTGTCGAATTTTTCGGCTGTCGGACTTTTTACTGAACGGATAATTGCTTGCGTTTGCTCGCTTACCGTTTGCTTTTTACATCATAATTCGGTGACTTTTCGTTCGAAAGAGTCGTCTTTCGGAGATTTTCTCCTTCGGAGAATCTTACCTCGATATTTTACACCTTACGAATTGTGACAATCTGAGTTCTTAAGTACGTAAATATTAACTCTCTTACGCAAATATTGTAAATTTCGGGCATTCGGACTTTCGATCTATATAATATTCTATAAATTAATTTTCCATTCTGTGCGTCTTTTTCAACTTCGGGCTTTCGAAATTTATAATATTGTTATCCTATTGTTAACTATTTATCTTGAGATAAAAAATTGGAACAACTTTTTCGTCGTAATGAACGTATTTTTACATTTTTTTTATCGATTCTATAGACATTTTCTGGAATTAGACATGATTATTGATCTTTGGAAATTTCCAACCCGCTCCAAATTTAAAATTATTTTTATCACAAAATTTAATGACCGATTTTAAAGGATTCCATTTATATTATCGTGTTGCAGATTTACGTCCTGAGTGCAGCCAAGGAAGCTTGACTAATTTTCGGTAAGAACTTAATTATTTATTTATTCATTTATTCATTTATTCACTTATTCATTTATTCATTTATTCATTTATTCATTTATTCATTTATTCATTTATTCATTTATTCATTTATTCATTTATTCATTTATTCATGTATTCATTTATTCATTTATTCATTTATTCATTTATTCATTTATTCATTTATTCATTTATTCATTTATTCATTTATTCATTTATTCATTTATTCATTTATTCATTTATTCATTTATTCATGTATTCATTTATTCATTTATTCATTTATTCATTTATTCATTTATTCATTTATTCATTTATTCATTTATTCATTTATTCATTTATTCATTTATTCATTTATTCATTTATTCATTTATTATTAGGCAAACTCTCGAAGGAATTTAATTTTATTGCTAAAAAAAATATTCGTGAATGAGAAAAAAGTTGCCTGACTGCATTGCTGCGGAAATTATATAACAAGTAGTGTTTTTGTAAATTTCCGGTCTGACGTGCGCGCTCGAGGCGACACGATGAAAATTCTTAATAACGCGACAGGCCAGCAAAATGCACCGTTCCATCAAGGTCGCGTCGTCTTATCCATGCGGCAGTTTGCGATAACCGAGCGAGAAATTTATTTGCGCCTGAACAATTATATTCCAATTACACGGAACGACGATGCGATGTTTTTTTATTTCTTTTCATTATCATTATTTTTTTTTAACGAACTCGTTTCCACGCATCGCAATTCCGCTCGACATTTTTTGTCGTCTTTCACATCAAACAAAAATTGTCGACATTAAAAAATTTAATTTCCTCGAAATTATTATTATTATTATTTTCTAAATTATTCACATTTGTTCCTGCCAAACCTATTTTCATGCATTTTTAATTTTTATATGTATATAAAAAGAACCACAAAAAAAATTTAATTCCTGATAATTAAAATAAATATTTTCACTTTTCGTGCAATCGCTAAAAACGCTTACATTTTTATCCATCGCTGTTCCGCGGGTCGAGGTAAAACTTTTACATTGCCGCAAATTCCATCTCCGACTCCTCGCCGAGACCACCGTAAAGCTCTCGTGACGACGAAAAAAAAAAAAAAAGAAACGAAGTTTGCGAAAGTTAATTGTCCAATCGCCGGACCGGAGAATCTCGCAGAGCCGCTCGGACATGACTTATGTACATTATTGCATGTACAGAAAGTATATGTATATGTTTATTATGTAATAACAATAATGAATATAATAATCTTATCTTTTTTAGTATTCATTTTTTTTTTGTAGAAAAAAAAAATGAGTGATAATTCTAAAATGAAATTCAAAATTTTACATTATAATATTACATCATACATTAGAATGATTATGAATAATTTATCATACAATAATGACATATTAATATTTCATTCAATATTTTTTTTTTTTTCAAATAAAATTGTTTGTCATTGGAATTTTTTTTTTTTTTGCAAAATCAAGTTCAATCCTTTCGACATCGATGCACTCCGAATGGAAAATGAATGCATTTCCGGACGTCGCGCTTCCCGCTGTGTTCCTCGTACACTCATGTAACGGGATGAGAAAAAAAAAAACTTATTTCCTCGAGCTTTTCCGCATCTCTTCAACGACTCCGCTCAGGTACCAAAGAAACTGCAACGAGAGTGCATGTGCATAAAGGTAGAAAGAAGCAAAGTATATAGATACGTGACACGGCTTGTATTGCATTCGTACAGAGGGTGTTCCATAAGCCAACGGAAATGGAAAAACATTGACGATAGAGGGAAACTTTGCTGCGCCTCTGGCAAGTCTCTTACACACGAGTAGTTCTCCCTTAGAGTCTCGGTGGCCGAACTTTTCCATCGAGTTTTTCTGAAATCGTGAAATCTCAAAGTCAAAGGTTACACAATTTATTTAACGTCGAATGAATTAAACAAGCAAAGGTCGGGTCGAAAGGTCACATTTCATGTGGATTTCATTTGGAATTTCATTTGGAATTCATTTGGATTTCATTTGGATTTCATTTGGATTTTATTCGGGTTTCATTTGGATTTCATTTTGATTTCATTTGAATCTCATTTAGATTGCATTTAGATTTCATTTGGATTTCATTTGGATTTCATTTGAATTTTATTTGGGTTTCATTTGGATTTCATTTTGATTTCATTTGGATTTCATTTGGATTTCATTTGGATTTCATTTGGATTTCATTTGGATTTCATTTGGATTTCATTTGGATTCCATTTGGATTTCATTTGAATTTCATTTGGATTTCATTTGGAATTCATTTGGATTTTATTTGGGTTTCATTTGGATTTCATTTTGATTTCATTTGAATCTCATTTAGATTTCATTTAGATTTCATTTGGATTTCGTTTGAATCTCATTTAGATTTCATTTGGATTTCATTTGGATTTTATTTGAATTTCATTTGAGTTTCATTTCGATTTTATTCTGATTTTTTGTCATTGTTGATGATCGGCATAATTACTTGATTAATTAATTCTGTCTATTCGCGCTCGAAAGTTTTTACACCTGCCTTTGGCAGCCTCGATTCCCGACGGGGGGTCAAAGGTCAAAAGTTCGCCGGACGAGTTAACGGAAGATTACAGCCGTCGGGTCGGAAAGCTTTAATTATGATTACCGCCTCGAGCCTTTCATCCGAAACTCTCCAGCTTCGCGCGAAAATATGTACGTTTTTTTTTTAATTTTACGATTATTTCGGCAAAACGAGGTGCCGATTCGGATATTTAAATGCAATACCGATAAAATATTAATTAAGCCAGTTATAGTGATTTTTTCAATTAAATGAATTAATTATCAACGCTATGATTCATCGTCTCAGTTTCAGTGTAGAATACACAGTGGATAATCTGATATTTAATTTTATACAGGCGCGTTAAAGGGACGTCTGAAAGACGTGCAATTTAATTATCGGACGAAAAAGTCCCTTTGGTGGAATTTATAACTATTAATTAATTATCGCCGCGTCGTACGGACGGCTCACATTCCGAGTCGTTTTCATTTTTGCGGAAAACCAGGAGCAACTCTGTAATGCAATATTGACTTTGCGAAAGCATGGCGAACCTGTTTTGAGAACATGCAAGTTACCACGGTCGGTAATGAAAAACTTTAATCAATTCTTTTTATTTTTATTGAGGCAAAAATCCTGAAGCAACAAATTTAGCACGGCATTTTTCTATTGGCTAAAAGAAACACTCATGACGATTAAAAAAATAAGAAGCAGAATTTTGAAAAAGGAGAAGAATTTTGAAAAAGTAGAGAAATTTGGAATAGTAGAAGTATTTTTTAAAAGTAGAACTTTGAAAAAGCCGAAGAATTTTGAAAATTTTGAGAAAGTTGAAGTATTTTGAAAAAATAAAACAATTTTGAAAAAGTAGAAGAATTTTGAAAATTTTGAAGATGTTGAAGTATTTTGAAAAAGTAGAAGAATTTTGAAAAAATAAAACAATTTTGAAGAAGTTGAAATATTTTGAAAAAGTAGAAGAATTTTGAAAAAATAAAACAATTTTAAAGAAGTTGAAGTATTTTGAAAAAGTAGAAAAATGTTGAAAAAGTAGAAGAATTTTGAAAAAATAAAACAATTTTGAAAAAATAAAACAATTTTGAAAAAATAAAACAATTTTGAAAATGTAGAAGAATTTTGAAAAAATAAAACAATTTTGAAAAAGTAGAAGAATTTAAACAATTTTGGAAATGTTGAAGTATTTTGAAAGGTAGAAGAATTCAATTTTTTTTTTTTTAATATACGATTACGGGACCGAAGAAAAATTTTATCAGGGAACTAAAATTTTATCTCCGCAGTTTATAGAACAAGGGTATTAGGTATTCCAGAGATATAGGATACGTAACCAGTAAACCCGAGACAAGCAGCACAACCTCGCTGTTTGTCGTCCACGTTTGCATTGGGTGCACAGCGAGGGGTGCATTGCATTGTCAGCCGCCGCCCCCCCCCCCCCCCCCCACTTCCCCGCCCCACTGTCGGTCCTTGCGTACGTGAGCTGTTGATCGACTCTCGGTCCAATCAACTGCACCGAAAGTTTGCTCTGTTACAATTATTACTATATACGTTTGCACGCCCTGCTGTTTGCTCGAATTCTTATAAATATCTCGGTAATATGTTCCGATATTCCTGCGTATTTTTATTCCGTCAAAATTAAGAGTAAATTATTCATTCGAAAAATAAAATATATTTTTGAAGATAATTTTACTTTTTTTTTTTTTTTTTTTTAGTTTGTTAGCAATAACAAAGTTTATATATTTTTGAAGGATGTAGAATTTCTTTAATGTGAAGTAATTATTATTATCATTATTCTTTTTTATTTTACTTATTGAAGGTAAAAAATTCCCCTAACCAAATCTGCGAATAAAAAAAAAAAGAGTAAACAGAATTTCTTACAAATAATTACTTTTCGATATAAATTCGTCGTGAAATTTGTGTCGGCGTTTTTAATTGGGTGCTTTAAATACTCTCGCATTAAACATTTATATCAATTTAAAAAAAAATGTGTTTAATTCGAGACTCGGCCGGATGGAAATTTCGTTCCTCGTGCGGAGCGTCGGCTTGCAAAATTAATATCGCTGAATTTCGGCGTACGATTGCGAATGCACTCCGGCGAAATTCGCGCGGTGAAAATATGGTTAGCTCGTTGGCGGCGAATCCTCTCGATATTATAATATGATTTTCCCCTACTAATAATATTTGTCCGAACTGATGTTTTCGATGTCCGGAACACGAAGGTCGCTCGGGGCTCTTCGCAACCGGGGGAACGCGCGGCTGCGGCAGTCTCCGAATGGATATTATTATGCCTGCGCGCTGGCCGCTCGGTCGGTAAAACAGGGCGAGCCGGTGCGGAGAATTCGGGGCATGCGATAATACAAGCGGGTCGCTCCGGGCTAAATTTTCAAGCCGGATATTATGTACGAGGGGAAATTGGAAAATGTCGACAAGCTCAAATATAATACCAGTGTGCTTAATATTTCGGTGAAGCGAGGAATAAACATTGAAGTTTCGGGGCTCGCGGGTTGTTAAAAAAATTTTTTTTTCATTCATTATAGAGAAAGCTTCGTTTTAATGAAATTTTAACTTAGTTTCAAATTAATTTTAACCGATTAAAAATGTTATTAATATTTTTTCTCTTTTATTTAATCTTCGTCGTTTCGTTGGTTGTTTTGACTTTTCGCTGTGAGAAGTTTATCGAGAATTCGTGAGAAATGAATTTAAAAAATTCTTTGAAGATGTTTTTTAAAAATTGTACGCGGTGAGTTTATTTTGGCGCTTCGTGTATACATGTGTATGCTGCTTTCTCGTTACACTTGTACGTAATTATGCGAAATATCTTCCGGGAAATCCCGGCACCTGTTGAGCTCATTAAAAAGAGTGGACGTGCATTCCCGCCGGGGATGACACCTTCGTCCGACTCTCGGTAACTTTATTCAAAGTATTAAGTATTAAAAAAAAAATGTCGTCATACACATCGCCGCGACGCTTTTCTCGTCCACTTTTGTGGGATCCCAGAAGCCCGCACCGCTCCGACAGTCGGAACACTTTTACACCGTTCCCGAGAAAATTTGAGCGATACTTTGAATTCTTTAAATTCATGGAAAATGAAACTTATATTTTTTAGTAATAATTTCGGTCGAAAAATAAGATTTTCAAACCGGAAGTGACGTACTTCTGCTTTAAAAAGTGACATTCTCAAACCGGAAGTGAAGTACTTCCGGTCGGAAAAATAAGATTTTCAAACCGGAAGTGACGTATTTCCGGCCGAAAAGATTTTCAAACCGGAAGTGACGTATTTCCGATCGGAAAAAATGAGATTTTCAAACCGGAAGCGCCGTATTTCCACTGTGACGTCACTTCCGGTTGAAACAAAAGATTTTCAAACCGGAAGTGACCTATTTCCGGTATGACGTCACTTCCGGTAAAAAAAATCGATTTTCAAACCGGAAGTGACGTATCGCCGGTGTGATGTCACTTCCGGTCGAAAGAAATGTCAGATTTACAAACCGGAAGTGATGCTTTTCCGGTATCGCGTCACTTCCGGCTTAAAAAAAAATGGGATTTTCCAACCGGAAGGGCCGTATTTCGTGATAAGACGTCACTTCCGGTCGAAAAAAAGGTGAGATTTTCAAAAAGGAAGCGACGTCATACCGGAAATACGTCACTTCCGGTCGAAAAAAAGGTGAGATTTTCAAAAAGGAAGCGACGTCATACCGGAAATACGTCACTTCCGGTCGAAAAAAAGGTGAGATTTTCAAAAAGGAAGCGACGTCATACCGGAAATACGTCACTTCCGGTCGAAAAAAAGTGAGATTTTCAAAACGGAAGTGACGTCATACCGGAAATGCGTCACTTCCGGTCGAAAAAAAGTGAGATTTTCAAAACGGAAGTGACGTCATACCGGAAATACGTCACTTCCGGTCGAAAAAAAGTGAGATTTTCAAAACGGAAGTGACGTCATACCGGAAATACGTCACTTCCGGTCGAAAAAAAGGTGAGAATTTTAAAAACTTCCGGTTGACGAAAGTTGAATTTCCTTTTTCGCACGACGATACGAACGAGCAAACAACTTCGCAAAATCGTATAAGATTACGGTAATTACATAAACAAGTAAGTAATTAAGTGAGTCACTCGTGCGTCGGGAAGCGAAGAATCGCTGCATCCACGGTTGACTCGGAGCGACGGAAAGCCGGTGCAGAGAGGAGCTCGGACAGTTTATCGACAGGGTCACGACGAGGGGGCTGACACCCCCTTGTCGTCTCGAGTATTTACGTAATTGCGTTTGCACGCGTCGAGTGTACCAAACCGGAGTACGCTCCGGCTCTCCCTCCGCGTACTCCGCGTAGCTCCCATGTACGCCACTCCGTTTGCATGTGCGTTAACGCAAACGCGATGCACTCGCGATGTACGTGATCGGCTTTCGGTACGAGTTTCGCCCGTGTCGTTTCACCCAAAGCTCCACCGGCCGCGGGAGCGAGCGCGCACGCAGCGAGCCGAGAACTCCTTCGTCAGAACGGAGAAAAAAAACTTTATCGGCTATCGGTAAAGAATTCTTTTTTTTTCTCCCGTCAAAACGTCAATCCCCCTTTGCGAGGGAAAATATTCTCTTTCACTGCGATCGGTTTGCATTGCGGGACGAAACTTCGTTCCCGTCGAACTTTATATATATATATATATATATATATATATATATATATATATAATTATTATTATTATTTTTTTTTTTATTTTTTTTTTTGCCTATAAGAAGGTACTCGTCGATGGCCCTTGCGGAAAGTCTGTGGCGTTACTTTTCACCTCTGTCCGCCGAGACTCGTTGCAAGTGGCTTGGATTTTTTTTTTATTTTTTTTTTTTTAGATAGAATTTTTTATTACGAAAAAAATTAACGAGGTTGTTTCAAACCGTAAAGTGAAGATGGATAAGAAGTTCCCTATTGCCCAATAATATTTCCATCACTTTAGGCTTGAGAAAGTGTTTTATTTGAATTGTATTCAAATAAAACAAATATTTTGTTTTATAAAAAAAAAAAATTAAAAAATTAAAAATCCATTGCCACAAATTTTTTAATCCCAAAATCGACGAATCTCTCACCAACTCATCGACGCATTTTTTCTTAATTTTTGGAACGCGCCTCTCCGAGCTGAATAAAAATAAAAATTTTGTCGTCAACAACAGCTTTTTTAAAAAAACATAAATCAAAGGAGTTGGGCGAAATGAAAGCGATGATAAATGAGTACAAGCGTCAAAGGGGTGATATTGATGTTCCCGCACTTCCTCGAGGGCAGAGCTCCGGCGCCCGGCTCGCGCATAATACCGATAAAAAAAAAAAAAAAAAAAAAAAAAAAAATGGCGAAGAAATATTACGTCGAAGAGGAAAACTAGGAAAACTAGGAACCGGGCTTTCCCCCTTCGAGGGTGGTCGGGAGGCTCCCTTTGAGGTACGAAATTACATCTGCTCTCTTACGAACGACGTCGTTACGGTGAAGTTCTCGTTAAACGCTCGGTGGAGCAAAATAGAGTCGGAGAAAGAGGAGGAGAGCGCGGCCGACGGGAGGAAGGCGAAATGAGAGAAAAGCCTCGGCGCGAAAAACGTCGGCGCTCTCCCGACGAGGATTCCCCGGTAGCCGAAGAAAGGAAGACGCCGAGGCCGAGTGCACGGTTAAAGATATAAGAAAGCGGGAGAGAGCTTTTTTTTTTTTTTTTTTTTTTTTTTTTTTTTTTTTTTTTTTTTTTTTTTTTTTTTTTAAGTGGCTGACATTACTTTCGAGGGAAGTCGTGGGTGTTTGGAACCCTGCGAGGCTCTCTCGCGAAGGGATGAAATTGTCCGGCTCTCCTGTTGGCTCATCTTCTTACTTTTTTTGCAAGAATCTCTTCTTTTTTTCTGAATTTTGTCCTTATTAAATTGTTGACTCGATTGCCCCGGCACAATTTCGTTACCGTCCGCGACGCCCGGGGGCTCGCGCAATTGCTTGATAATGGCCGTGTCGAGGTGACGGAGAATGGGTAAATTTCATTTCGGAATATTATTGAGATTTTTCAGTTATTTATTTAGGTATGTAATTATTTTTTCAGTAACGAAGTTACTCAGTCACTTAGTAACTCAGTTGGTTACTCTGTTACTTTGTTACTTTGTTACTTTGTTACTCTGTTACTTTGTTACTTTGTTACTTTGTTACTTTGTTACTTTGTTACTTTGTTACTTTGTTACTTTGTTACTTTGTTACTTTGTTACTTTGTTACTTTGTTACTTTGTTACTTTGTTACTTTGTTACTTTGTTACTTTGTTACTTTGTTACTTTGTTACTTTGTTACTTTGTTACTTTGTTACTTTGTTACTTTGTTACTTTGTTACTTTGTTACTTTGTTACTTTGTTACTTTGTTACTTTGTTACTTTGTTACTTTGTTACTTTGTTACTTTGTTACTTTGTTACTTTGTTACTTTGTTACTTTGTTACTTTGTTACTTTGTTACTTTGTTACTTTGTTACTTTGTTACTTTGTTACTTTGTTACTTTGTTACTTTGTTACTTTGTTACTTTGTTACTTTGTCACTTTGTCACTCTGTCACTCTGTCACTCTGTCACTCTGTTACTCTGTTACTCTGTTACTCTGTTACTCTGTTACTCTGTTACTCTGTTACTCTGTTACTCTGTTACTCTGTTACTCTGTTACTCTGTTACTCTGTTACTCTGTTACTCTGTTACTCTGTTACTCTGTTACTCTGTTACTCTGTTACTCTGTTACTCTGTTACTTTGTTACTTTGTTACTTTGTTTGTTACTTTGTTACTTTGTTACTTTGTTACTTTGTTACTTTGTTACTTTGTTACTTTGTTACTTTGTTACTTTGTTACTTTGTTACTTTGTTACTTTGTTACTTTGCTACTTTGCTGCTTTGCTACTTTGCTACTTTGCTACTTTGCTACTTTGCTACTCTGTCACTCTGTTACTAGCATTGAAGCCTCCGGTCGTTTCTCCGTCGAGAAATTAATGCTACCGGTCGATTAATGATTAAAAACCAAAGATAATTTAAAAAAGAAACAAGCCATGGAGCTACTGCAGTACTGGACTGGTGCCAGTAGGCACTAGTCCAGTGCTTTTAAGTATCGGACGGAGGCAGTGTGTGACCCGAATCTAGTGGGCTCTCGGTGCCTGGTTCAACTGTTGGTTGAATATGCAACTGCCGTGTTAAACTTCCGTGAAACTGGAAGACCACTCGAGAGGACCGATTATCCGATTGGAAAGCTCAAGAGCTTTCGATGGAAATGAGCGTAATTGGCGAGCCGGGAACGTAGTTGAAAACAGTTCCCTAGTAAGCCGAAGGGGCGCGAGGGGGGGAGGTGAAGTAGTCGATAGGGATTATTGGACGCTGCAATAATTCCCCATGACTGATAATCCGTCAACTCTCGTAAGCCTTTCGCCAAACAAAACTGAACCCGACTACGATTATTCCACGCCACCGGAAATCCCTTGGCCCAAGGTTGTTTCGCTACGCCTTGGCAAAGGGCTTATTCACATTATTCTACAACGTTCTTCAAAAAATTCCGCTCTCAAACCAACGTAAAAATCTTAATTTTCCTGTCTCTTATTTTTTTTATTTTTTTTTATAAAAAAAAAAAAATTAAAATCACCAATTTTTATTCAGTAATAAAATTTGACTTTGATACGAGTAAAGTTTGTTTGTTTGTTTGTTTGTGTTTTTTTTTTTAATTTTGTAAAATTAATTTCAACTGTAGTTGCGCTGGAGCAATTACGATGCAAAACCATTAGATTTTAATGGCTCGATCGAAATTGTCTCGTCCGTAAGGGAAGGACGTTAAAGCCCAGGAGTCCGGGACGAGCCCGCTCGAAACTCTCGCTGTGCGTTGATATTCGTTATGCATTCTGTCCTGCGAGAGCCGGAACCCGTGGTTAGCCCACGTTTTCCAACTAGAAACACAACTGCCCGCTAACTCGCGGCTTCGAGACTTTAATCGAAAACGACCTCCATCACTGGTGCTGCGGCTCTTCCCCCCCCCTCCCCCCCGCCCCCCCGCCCTTCCCCCTCCAGCCCCGTTCTTGTCGACCGCTCGAGCACAGTTTCATTGTTTCGCGACCCGAAGTTGGCCCTAATTCGTACCGACTGTCGAACCAACGGAACAATCTAAGTTAACCCCGACGATAATCACTCGCCGAGAGACACGAAAAATTTTGCCGCAAATAACTAAAGCAATTATAGAGAATCGACATTTTTTTTTTTTTTTTTGCAAATTTTGAAAAAGTTATTGACAATATTTGTAAAGTTATGTAATATATGTAATATGTAAAATATATGAAAATATATGTAAAGTTATGTCGGGGAAAATGAAAATGTAAAAAGATGTCTGTTTAAAGAGGAAATGAAAAAAAAAAATTAAAAATAATATGCACGATAAAGTTTCGTGGCAATAAATTAAAAAAAAAATTCATCTGGGGAAATAATTATTATCAATAGTGAATGATAAAAAAAAAGTTAGTCTACAATTTTTTTTTCACGAGTAATTGGGACGATGGTACTGTTTGGATATTCCTCTCGACTTAATTATCATCGCGAGCTCGGTTATTCGAGAGAGGGTTGGGCGTTCAGTATTCGCGAGAATGAGACTGAATTTCTTATCCATTTAATCCGAGTCTCGAAAAAAAAAAAAAAAAAAAAAAAAAAAAAATCTGCCTCGTTATTATTCGCGTTCTTGAAAAGTAATGAAAGCAGGAACTCCCCCTCTTTGCCGACCGGACGGGAGCTCTGCTGTTTTTTTTTTTCAAGTCCTCAGAAGGAATAAAAAATTCGTTCGTTTACTTCTTGCCAGTTCTCGATCGAGTTTTCATTGTATTTAATTAAAATTAAATATGACTCGTATATTTGTATTTGTGTACTTATATATATGTATATGTTTAATATTTATATGCGTATAATACTGGGGTAAATTGTCGATGATATTTCACGAGAAAAATGTGTCAAGTGAGACTACTCGTGCCGCCACTGAAGTATCAGCCATGAAATATTTTGCGCGCCGAGAAAGCGAGTCGAGGATGAGAGAGGCCGAGAGGACATTTAAGGGTCGAGGAACTGGAGAGTATCAAGCCGGGATAAACGACCCGATGACGAGACGTTCCGACGAATATAGAGCTTCGTGTATTTTTGTATAACTTAACTCGGCGCATTTTGTCTCGAAATATCCAACGTATCAAAAGTATCAAAAATATTAAAAATATCAAAAATATCAAAAATATCAAAAATATCAAAAATATCAAAAATATCAAAAATATCAAAAATATCAAAAATATCAAAAATATCAAAAATATCAAAAATATCAAAAATATCAAAAATATCAAAAATATCAAAAATATCAAAAATATCAAAAATATCAAAAATATTAAAAAATATTAAAAAATATTAAAAAATATTAAAAAACATTAAAAAATTAAATATTGTTCGCGGTCAATCAAGCATAACCATTTTAACTATATTTGTTAAACAGCTAAAGATGATTCTTCGTCTCTATGCAAAATTTTGGTTACATCTCATATAATTTTTTTTTTGTAATTTTAAGTTTAATTGTTTTATCCGAAAGCTCGATCCGTCCGGAGCTCGCGGGTGCTCTGAATTTTTCACCAGTTTCCGCGCGTCCGGCTTTGCGAGCGAAAATTTAAACTTCGTTTCCAATTTTTTTTCATTTAATGTAAATTTGTCCAAAGTTACACGCCCTAATTGCCCAAATTGGAGAAACGTCCTTGCAAAAAAAAAAAAAAGGGGAAAAAGTGATACTACGAATTTTTCTATTTAGTTTTCGCAGCTGGATAACTTGGGTGTCAGACAAAAGCTTTGGGTTATCCGCGATGGTGCAGTTCTCTTTGGTTCGGGTTGGAAAAACTTTTTATTTTAGCTCGTAAATCTGAGTACGGCGACTGTCCCGTGCTCGTCCCCGATTGCGCGACGGGGACAGGGAAAAGAGGTCGAAAGCGACGGGAGAGTTGGAAGGGAAACGAACAGTGGAGATGGTGAAAAAAAAAGAGGAAAAAAAAAAATATCAAACCGCGCAAAGCTCTGCACTCGCGCGTCACCCATCCACCGGTTTGCAGAGTTTTATACGCGACCACCGGTACGTGTTACCAAAGTTGTAACTCAATCACGTACGTTCTGCATTTCGTGCTCGCAAACACTCGCCGCTGTCCTTTTCCCTCGACGGAATTACCAGCGGAGGACGCAAATCCACCGATGACTCTCATTACCCCCGTTTTCACAAAAGGAGGGGGTTTTTGGAATCGGTCCAATGTTCCATTCCATCGAGGAATAATTTTTCAAAGCGTTCAAAACGGTAACTGGGCGCTCAGTGCGCGGGTAGTTCCGGCGCCGGCCGCTAGATGGCCAGGCGGCGCGGCGCTCTCGCAAGCGAAGCGGTCGACCCAATACTATAAGGCGGGTGGGCCTTCTCGGTTCTCGAGCGTTCCCAAAGCCGATTCGGGCCGCGAAAATTTTCACCAACGTCCCTCCGTCTCTTCGTCGGTCCGGATGACCCTCCGTGAAATTATCCAGGCGATGCTGCATCCGAAACAATTGCATTGCTGCACCATTACAACGAATTACATCGGGACAGCGGCGAACCAGGCGATAAAACTTTTCCAATTAATTCCTACCTCCCTCAGCGCAATTTTTCCACGTAGCGCCCGCTCGGTGCCTCCCTTCGCAGACTCGGGGGCGAATGTTTCCGTTTTCAAGAATATTTTTTCCGCAACGTTGCGTGTTTACAGTTGTAATGATATTCGTTCGTACCAGGCGGCAGCTTATCTCCTCCCTCAGGCGCGAATTCATTCGCTGCTCTCGGGCTCCGCGGATATCCCGGCAATGGCTTGAAGCTTCCCGGTAATACGCGACTCTGGTCTCCCTCACCCCCCCCCCCCCCCCCGCCCCACTTCTCCGGCTCTACTTCGAACGGAATACGGATGAGTTGCGCTCTGCTGGGAGAGGAGAAGAACCAACGAGGAAAACTTCGTCCAGCTTTTCCGTTACTCAACAGCTTGCATATACACAGCTTGCTTATAACCCCAGATCTCACTTTACTCCGCGCAGTTTTCTCGATTTACGAGTGTAAATGCCGACGCTACGAGTATTTTAAGAAAGTATGAGATCTCCCACTGCTCTCGCCCGGAGAATACCCCCCACCCTTCCTGTCCCCCCACCCCGCTGTGCCCCACAGGCAGAACATACCGCAGAATTTATTTCAAACTACAATACTATAAATTTACGGGAATCCGGGGAAAACAACCTTTTCAATTTCGCCCACCTTTTTACACTCGCACGCTGAGTCTGCTCTGGTGGGGAAAAAACCGTTCCTTATTACACGAGAATTACGGCAATGCGACGTAAACGCTTTTACCGCTCGCTCGGACGAAAACGACGTAAATTTAGGAATTCACACTTTTTACAGAGAAAAGTGTTCTTCATATCCATTGCCATTGCCATTGCCATTGCAATTGCCAGTGCTATTGCGAAACCAAGAGCTGCCGAACCTACGAACCTACGAACGTACGAACCCACAAAATTACGAATCCACCAACTCATAACCTCACCAATTTACGAACCCACCGACTCATAAACGCACCAACTCACGAACCCGCCAACTTACGAACCCACTAAATTACGAACCCACCAGTTTATGACCTTACGAACCTACCAACTTACGAACACACCAACTCACGAACGCACTAACTTACGAACCTACCAACACACGAACCCACCAACTCACGAACGCACTAACTTACGAACCTACGAACATACGAACCCACCAACTTACGAACCCACCAACTTACGAACACACCAACTTACGAACCCACCAACTCACGAACCCACCAACTCACGAACCCACCAACTCACGAACCCACCAATTCACGAACGCACTGACGTACGAACCTACCAACATACGAACCCATCAACTTACGAACCCACCAACTTACGAACCCACCAACTTACGAACCCACCAACTTACGAACCCACCAACTCACGAACCCACCAACTTACGAACCCACCAACTTACGAACCCACCAACTCACGAACCCACCAATTCACGAACGCACTAACGTACGAACCTACCAACATACGAACCCATCAACTTACGAACCCACCAACTTACGAACCCGCCAACTTACGAACATACAAACTCACGAATTCAAGAACTTACGAACTTACGAACTTACGAACTTACGAACTTACGAACTGACCAACCCACGAACTTCCGAACTTACGAACTTACGAATCTACGATTGCTATTGCTATTGCTATTGCTATTACCATCATTATTATACGAAGGCTGAAAATGCAAACCGGTAGATTCTTGTTCAGTAGAAATGATACAGACATTCCGAATTCCACGATCGAAACGACGCAAGAGCAAAAAAAAAAGAATTGTCACGAGCCGAAAAGTAAAAAATAAAAAATTGCCTCGACATCAGTAAGAGTCTGGAAGCTCCGATTTCGCGGATGGCAAAACTGGTCTCTGCAATCCGCACACGTATCTAATATCCCCGATGTGCAGCGGTTGAGGGGGTGGACATTGGTCGGGCGGAGACAGTGGATAGTGCGAGAGCTATCGAAGAAAGGCGAATGAAAGAATCCGTAATAGCGAGGGAGAGTTCGGTGGTTCGAAAGAGCGAGGGAATTCTATATCAACGTGATATTGAACGCGCACTTCCTGCTGTTCGATAGCGCGTGGAAACTTCGCGCTCCGTGATTTATAATAGACTATTAATCTCGCTCATTTTTTTGTTTGTTTTTTTTTTTTGTTTTTTTCACTTCGATATTTAAATTTATTTTTCGAACTGTTCGAAGTGGCGATGTAGTTCGGTCGGACTCTCCGGGCAAAACAGCCATCAATTGTATTAACAATCACAGCGCAAAATCGCACGGTGAAAATTTTTCGATAAATCAAGACCGCGGCTATTCGTAAAACGTCAAATAATAGTACCGTCCATTAATTCCGATAATTCAAGGGTGGCGAAATTCGACGGGCGAGACGCCGGCGAATCGTGTCAATCATTCCTATCGATTTTTTTTTTTAATTTTTTTTTCATATTTAAATTCGATTTATTTGCGCGAACAATGAAAATAAAAGCCGGAAAAAGCGCTTCGGAGAAATAATTACTTTCCGGCCCGCCCGCCGGCCAAAAAAGCCGTAAAAATAAAAATCGCTCGGAGAGCGCAAAAGGAATTTCTTCAATTTTTTTACTCGCTCCATATTACAAGATTCGATGACGTCCGGCTGTTGTACAAGTCGATGTACAACAACCTGTTAGAATCCCATTTTTGTATTTTTGTATTTTTGCATTTTTGTATTTTTGTATTTTTGCATTTTTGCATTTTTGCATTTTAGCATTTCTGCATTTTTGCATTTTTGCATTTTTGCATTTTTGCATTTTTGTATTTTTGTATTTTTGCATTCTTGCATTTTTGCATTTTTGCATTTTTGCATTCTTGCATTTTTGCATTTTTGCATTTTTGCATTTTTGCATTTTTGCATTTTTGCATTTTTGCATTTTTGTATTTTTGTATTTTTGCATTTTTGCATTTTTGCATTTTTGCATTTTTGCATTTTTATACAGGACACATCGACATTGTTTCCGTCGATGGAGCGTACGCTTCCGATAATCCCGACAAGCTAGATAAGGCTCTTAATTAAAGTCCTCTGCACTCGTTTATTTTTCTACATTTTTAAAAAATGTATTACCATCCTCACCGAGGATCAGACAATTTTTTCAGTAAATATAAACCACGCTGCCCGAAGAGGACTTCCATCCAGTCGAGATTATTATCCCGCTGCGCCGTCGCCGCAAAGGGAGAGACCTCAATCATCTCGTTGAATTTTTAAACAACCCTTCTCTTCCTTCCATTTTTTTTTATGTCCCGTTTTATCTAATCTTCAGCGTAGTCACTATGCAAATGGCTTTATCATTTTCATCCCGCATTACTCCCTGCGTGCAAAGCTCACCCTCCATTTCGTTTCTTTTTTTTATGAGGTAAAGCGTTAAACAGCGAGCGCCAGCAAGTTTTTTTACTCTCCGCACTACTTCGTCATCTTTTTTTTTTAATTCTTTTTCTACGCACTTTTCGTACTCGTAGGATTGCTTGCGAGTGCCGGATTAGACTGAAAGCACACTAGAAAAAATAAAATAAAAAAATATAACATTTTTACGAATTCTATAAAAATTTAAAATTTAAAGAAAGAAATTAATTTTATGTATTTTCGCAAAAAAAAAAAAAAAAAAGTTGTGCGCAAGTCGCTCAAATTCCGGTCGAAGTTGGACGGAAGGAACGAAATGGAAGTAACGCGAACGCTTCGTGTATTATGTATTGCTGGCTCGGTCAGCCCTAACGAGCTGCGTAATTGGCTTGGTTATACAACGCGTTTATTCCTGAAGCATCATCACTGTTTATGGCGTCTATAGGAAGAGAGAGATGCGCGCAAGCCTCGAATGGAAAATTTTGCAGTCATAACATTTTAATTAAAACACCAGAATAGCTCGTCGAAAATGCAACGGGGGCGTAACATCAAACCTTCACAATCATGGACTTCGTTGGTAGGAATGAAATTTAAATACGGGCTTCATCAGCCCTTCGGACATGTAGTTACCAAATTTTCGATGCGAACGATTTATCCTATAATTGGAATGCGGAAAATCTGATGGGAAATGTAATTCCAGCGGGATAAATGGCTTATGGGCCTCAATTGCCGTCCTTCGGAACAAGAATTATAATTTGAAAAAAAGGTTTGTGAATTTGTAAGTTCCGAAAATTGTAAATCCGAAGTTTGTAAGTTTGTGAGTTTGTAACATCGAAGTTTGTGAGTTGTAACATCAAAAGTCAGTGAGGTCATAAGTTGGTAAGTTCGTAAGTTCGAGAATTCGTAGGCTCGGAGGTTAGCAGGTTCGTAAGTTCGTGGGTTCGTAAGTTCGTGGGTTCGTAAGTTCGTGGGTTCGTAAGTTCGTGGGTTCGTAAGTTCGTGGGTTCGTAAGTTCGTGGGTTCGTAAGTTCGTAAGTTCGTGGGTTCGTAAGTTCGTGGGTTCGTAAGTTCGTGGGTTCGTAAGTTCGTAAGTTCGTGGATTCGTAAGTTCGTGGGTTCTTAAGTTCGTGGGTTCGTAAGTTCGTGGGTTCGAAAGTTCGTGTGTTCGCAAGTTCGTGGATTCGTAAGTTCGTGGGTTCGTAAGTTCGCGAGTTCGTAAGTTCGTGGATTCGTAAGTTCGCGAGTTCGTAAGTTCGTGGATTCATAAGTTCGTGGGTTCGTAAGTTCATGGATTCGTAAGTTCATGGGTTCGTAAGTTCATGGGTTCGTAAGTTCGTGGGTTCGTAGGTTCGCAGGTGCGTAGGTTCGTAGGTTCGTAAGTTCGTAAATTCGTAGGTTCATAAGTTTGCAAGTTCATAACTTCCCAAGTTCATCCGTACGTACACTTTTAACTTCGTGACTTTGGAAGTCCCCCCGAGTAGATTTGAACTTACACCGCGATAACAGCTGCATCGTTTTACGTACATGTGCTATATACTATATATAGCTACAAATATATATATATATATATATATATATATATATATCCATATATTATAGTACACATGGTATATAATCAAGGCTTCATTCAAAGGCGAGACCGATGCATACGCGTCGCCCTCTCTGGCCGTCACGACCCATCGAGCGGAAGAAGAAAGTACAAAAAAAAATAAAAAGAGCGCGGAGCTTTCATTTGCCTGATGTTCGCGAGAGATATACACGCGACGAAAGAGATACATGACTCCCTCACTTTTTCTACTCTGCGGCTACGCCGTTTCTCTTTTTTTTTTCTTTTTTTTTTTTTTTTGCATCTTCTTCTTTCCCCGAGAAAATTGTGAAGGATGGCACTGGAGGGAGATAGATAGGACAAAACTATGTCATTTCCAGGGCTCCGGCACGCCGCAGGGAATTCGAAATGTGACGAGGCCGAACGTTCTCTGACGTACTCCCGTTTCGCATCTCGCCATATCCGTGACAAATGACGATCCACTTTTTTCTTTTCTTATTTCTTGCCCCTTCTTCGCGAATCAGGCTTTCCGAACGAATTTCCCTAATAATAATAATAATAATAATAACAATTTTTTTTCCGTTTCGACGAATGAAAGAAAAACCTCGAAATTCATACGCGTGTCCTCCCCTATATTTGCCATTGTCAGACGCATCGGGCGAAGCTTTCATTTTCATTCTACATTTTTTCACCAAAAAAAGCTCACCGCGCCGGAACCTCATTAGAGGCAGCAAAAAAAAAACAGCGCTCTTCGTCGAAGAAAAATAAAAAAAGGCTCGAGCGACATCGACGAAGAGGAACGGTGCAAAAAAAGCCGCGGGACGGAACGGCGAGGAGGAATAAACAAGAGCCCGTGCTCGCTCAGAGCCGCAGAGGAAAAAAAAAAAAAAAAAAAAAAAAAAAAAAAAAAAAAAAAAAAAAAAAAAGTGACCGGCACAGTGGGAAGTAAAAAAGATGTGTAAAATTTACAGTTCCCGAGAGACAGGCTAGCTTCGCTGCCGGTGAACATCGAGGCGGATGATTCTCGTTTTCGTTACCGGTCCGTATCGTTTTCTCCTCCCGCTCTCTCTCGATCGGGAGTTTATTTTTTTTTTTTTTTCGGTGCGTACGAGAGGCGAATGAATGCAACCCCACGGGCAACGCGAGCTAACGATGTCGCGGTGGACCGAATCGGCGCGGGGCTTCGCCGGCTAATTGGAACAAATGGCTGAAACGAAACCGCCGCGGCCGATTCTCTGGCTGTATTGCGTTGTATCGAATTGTCGAAACGATCCAACTTCGTGGAGGCGCTCCGGATGGCTAACGAGAAACGGGAAAAATGTGCAGAGAGAGAGAGAGAGTGAAACGATACGTAGCGAAATGGAAGTATGAGGCGGAGGATTGTCTGGTTTCAGTACAAATTGTCCCTCGAGTGGCTTTGGTCTCGAAGCTCTCGTGCATCAATTTTTTTTTCCGAGGCAATTTCTTCCGGACCGATAATTCTTTCGCGAATTGTTCGATATGATCTCGATGTCGTCGACTGTCGTTGAAGGTCTTTGAGAGTCGTTGAGAGTCGAAACGGCGGAAATGAAGGTTTAAATTGGATCGAAATATGTATTGGACGTTTATGTAGCTTTGGACTTGACTTTAAACGTAGGTTTGATCGTAAGATCAATATTAGGATCGATCTTGAGATCAAACATAAGATCGATCATGAGGTCAATCTTAAGATCAATCTTAAAGTCAACCTTATGTTCGACCTTAAGTTCAATCTTAAGGTCAATATTAAGGTCGATATTAAGGTCGATATTAAGGTCGATATTGAGGTCGATATTAAGGTCGATATTGAGGTCGATATTAAGGTCGATATTAAGGTCGATATTAAGGTCGATATTAAGGTCGGTATTAAGGTCAATTTTAAGGTCAATCTTAGGATCAAACATAAGGTCAAACATACGATCACCTTGAGGTCAATCTTAAGATCAAACATAAGGTCAATCGTATGGTCAAACATAAGACCAGTCATAAGGTTGATCTTAAGGTTGATTTTCAGTTGGATCTGAAGTTTGCAATGCAACTTTGATCTTAAGACTCAAAACAAGATCAAATCCACAAGCCTGCATTTTCTTTCAATTTAACTCAAAACTTTTAGGCGGCAATTTTTTTTTAGCATTTTATCTTTGCTCCGTCCAATTTCTTTTGAGTTTTGAGCATTTATTTTTGCTTCGTTCCAATTTCGACACTTATACTATTTATTTTACACCCGTCTTAGGTATCGCAATTTTACTCCGATGTATCTTCCTCGACGGTTTTTTCTTCGTTTTTTTTATACTTCCCCAACCTGCAACTACTGCGAACCGTTTTCTATCTTCCACTTGTCGCCCTCCCTTATTTTCTCACAGGAGACACCCTCGTCGATTGCGAGGCTGCCTCCCGTCGTCGGGTAACGAGAAAATTTTCACGAGAAAATATGCCACCGGATGAGTGGACCAACGTGGGCGAACTGTCGGCCGAAGTTACTCGAGTTGAAGTTTTTTTTTTTTTTTTTTTTTCCCCCGAGCCGTGAACATCAGAAGGGAAAATGAGCTTCGTGCGAGCGCCTCGCGAGGAACAAATAAGGGGTGGCAATCTTGTCACAGGTACCTTCAATGTCGACGTTTAAAATTGCCCTCCGGGCTGCGTAAAATTTCCTCTCCAACCCACGTACCGTTTTTACTTCGCTGGGCTGTTTTGCGCTCTTCGTGCGGAAACGTCGCTTCCGGTTTGAAGACCCTTCAAACCGGAAGCGACGTCATTCGGGGAAGCGTCACATCCGGTTTGAAAATTTTTATTTTCTCAAACCGGAAGTGACGTCATTTGGTGAAACGTCACTTCCGATTCGAGGAAATCTCATTTTAACAACCGGAAGTGACGTCACATGGTAAAACGTCACGCCCGATTTGAAGATCTTACTTTTCAACCGGATGTTACGTCATACGGTGAAACGTCACTTCCGATTGGAGAAAATCTCATTTCAACAACCGGAAGTGACGTCACACGGTAAAACGTCACGTCCGATTTGAAGATCTTACTTTTCAACCGGATGTTACGTCATACGGTGAAACGTCACTTCCGATTGGAGAAAATCTCATTTCAACAACCGGAAGTGACGTCACACGGTAAAACGTCACGTCCGATTTGAAGATCTTACTTTTCAACCGGATGTTACGTCATACGGTGAAACGTCACTTCCGATTGGAGAAAATCTCATTTCAACAACCGGAAGTGACGTCACACGGTGAAACGTCACGCCCGATTTGAAGACCCTTACTTTTCAACCGGAAGTGACGTCACACGGTAAAACGTCACGCTCGATTTGAAGATCTTACTTTTCAACCGGATGTTACGTCATGCGCGTGAAACGTCACTTCCGATTTGAAAAATCTTACTTTTCAACCGGATGTTACGTCATACGCGTGAAACGTCACTTCCGATTTGAAAAAATCTTACTTTTCAACCGGATGTGACGTCACAACGGAATCTTAAATTTTTTTTTTCGCGTGACGTCACTTCCGGTTTAACAGTGAGATTTTCGAACCGGAAGTGACCTTAAAGATAATAAAAAAAAAAAAAAAAAATGTTCTCCGAAATTTATCTCGAAGGAAGCGAGTGAGATTATTTTGTAATTTTTCCAAATCGATCGGAACGAAATTTGGGATAAAACGTGCGAAAGGATTGACGACCGTCCGAGGGACGATTATCGGCGGTTGACAGAGCGGAAACGCGCCGGGGTGGAGTTTGCGGATGACAAGTGTCCGGACTGTGGCGGAGCTTCGGCAAGATTCTCCGAGCCCGGTGAGCTCAGGCAATAATTAATTCACCGAATAGCGTCATGATTAATTCATGGTTGCTCGGTCGCGTTCGGTCGTTCGGTCGACTGTGCGCGCGTAGGGGAATCCCCTGTTCGGAGGACGGTCCCGCAAACCCTCGCCGAGATTAATTGGCTCACCCGCGCGACCAACTGCGCTCTCGCGAATTAGCGAACCTCCACCGTTCGGCGAATAACTCTGCGCGCATCGCCCGCTCGCCGATGACGGTAGGTGTAATTTTTTTTTCACTCGAACTTCTGACACCGGACAAGTGCGTTCGAAATCGGGGAACGCGCGAATTCCAATCTCCCAAAAAAAAAAAAAAAAATACTAATAAATTATATTTTAATTAAATAAAATACTAATGAATTATATTTTTATTAAAAAAAATTAATTTGATATAATTAATTTTCGTGAATTTTTTTTTCTTTTTTTAATAAAAATTGAATTTGAGCGTTAAGTGACAATAAATGTCTGAAAAATGGGTAATTGGGTAAATTGGTAAAGAAACGCATGCAAACTTCGTGATTGGCTTTTTCATCAAAAATACGCTCCGTCGATTTAATATATATATATTTTTTTTTTGGATGTATGAAAATAGGAAAATATGGAACAAGTGTATAAATCGTAGACTCAAGTGTCATTAACTTTTCCAACATCAGTGACTCGTTACTCCGGCGCTCTCCTATTTAGAATTTATTACATATCACATTTAGATTCTAAAAAAGAAATCCCCTAAATAAATAAAATAAAATAACATCTCCAAAAAAAAAAAAAAAAATTAAAATGATTGGTACATGGGCGAGCAAAAATAGGTTTATTCGTCCCGATATGCGCGTAACGTGCAGCGAGCATTTTCGTCATTGTTCCCGGCATAATTAAATTGCGAATAGACCGGTAAAAAAAAAAAAAAAAAAAAAAAAAAAAAAATTGGTTGCTTCGGTTAGCGAGTTTTCCGGATCTCTAAAGAATTTTTCTCGAGCCCGGAGGGACCGGTTGAAAACGTCGGGTCCGAGTGCGAGTGCACGTATGCGCCACACGCACGGCTCTCCCGCCCCGTCGAGTGGGCCGCTTCGCAAGCTCTCTTTTAGTTCGCGAATTCAATTTTATATTCTTCCGCTGCTTTTCCACACACGACCCCGATCTCGGAATGTGTACCGCGCTTGCATACACGGCGCGCAATACAATCGTGGCGGGTCTGTGGGGGGGGAGGGGGGGGGGGGGTTGGAATCTGGCGAAAGATACTCAGAGAGGTGAATTTTTTTGTTCAAAGCCGGGGGTTGAAAGCTCGACAACGAGAGCGAATAATTGTTCGACAAACTGAGATTCTTCGGGCTCGGTTGATTTTAATATTAAAAAAAAGGAATGCTTTATGGAGGAAAAAAAATAAGAGAACATTTTAATTGGAATTATAATAACAAAGGGGATTTAATGAAAGGCGAGTTATTGGGACAATTAGCTTGAGGGTAATTAGCCGAGGTACTCGTATGGAAAAACAAATAATGTGCGGATGAATGTATTTAAAAGGACTGAAGGACTCTGGTCAATGGCTCAATGGCAAATGTATATGCTAACGTTGTAACTACTGCATAGAGAGATTTACAATATACTGTATAAACTGCACAATATTGTCAATAGATTTTCGAAAACTGTGGATTTTTTTTGTTTGCTTGTCCCGTCTAAAGTCCCGGAGTGGCTAAAGTCCCGGAGTGGCTAAAGTCCCGGAGTGGCTAAAGTCCCGGAGTGGCTAAAGTCCCGGAGTGGCTAAAGTCCCGGAGTGGCTAAAGTCCCGGAGTGGCCAAAGTATATTAAAAGTACATTTAAAATATATTAATAATATATTTAAAATATATGCTTTTCTCCGGAAAAGTGTATTTAGGATACAAAAAATATATTTTCGCATATACTTTTTTCCATCCGGAGCAATAGACGCTTTGCCCCCCCCCCCCCCCCCCCAACTTCTCTCACCGTTGCTGGTAATGATAAGCTCTCCCCAAAATTACACACTTTACGGGTGAGGCGATCGCGAAGGCCAACGAGGGCGCAATGGAGGTTACGCCGTCGTTACACAGAGCACCCTCGATGTTGCACATTTACTCGTTACCCCGCGTTCCCGACATCGGGCTACAGCACCTCACGAGTCCGAAATACTCCGAGGGACGCAGGTGGAGCGAATACGGAAGTGCCGCTGTGTACCCCATGGATTTAAAGGCCAATAAACCGCACGTGACCACGTACCCCCCCCCCCCCCCTCTCCCTTGCCAACACCCAAGTTATATATATATAACAGTTATATTGCGCGACTAATATCGTAAGGGCGTATGTACTGTGTATAAGCATATGCGATACGTCCTTCTAATTTTAGACGTGCGATATATATATATATATATATATATATATATATATATATATATATATATATATATATATATGTGTGAGGCATTCTGGGTCAAGTCAGCAGCTCATGTGCGTCAAGCCCGTCGATTTGATTGATGTTTTTTGGAACGATGTTGTTACCGATCCATAAAGGTCTAGGGATTTATTTTCAAATTTTTTTTTTTTTTTTTTTTTGCGCGACCGGTGCAATGTTTTATTTCTCGAAGAACCGATGCCGAAAATGCCGATTTAAAAAATGTGAAAAAATTGACACTTTTTCTGTGATTTAAAATGTGATTTTTTATCACCACTTTTGGGATTAAAATGGAAAATGTTGGGTTGGGAGTAAAATATCGAGGATTAAAAAATTTCACTCGTGGTAAAAAAATCTGGAGAAAATTCTGAGACCTTTATGATTCGGTAACAACATCGTACTAAAAAATGAACAAAATCGACGAGGGTGGAAGACATCCGCTACTCATTTGACATGGAATGCCCAATACATACATACACACATACATACATACATACATATATATATATATGTATATATATATATATATATATATATATATATATATATATATATATATATATATATATATATATATATATATATATATATATATGCATATATATATATATATATATATATATATATATATATATATATATATATATATATATATATATATTTATATATATATATATATGTATATATAAAACTCAGCCTGTTGGTGGTTCCGCTGGCGGGACTCTGTGAACTTCGGACCATCCGACCGGCCGCAGGTTCTGCATGAACAGCGTTGAATTTTCGTCGTTACGAAACTTTAACGGGGTTCGAGGCAAAATCCGGTGGCCCGCGTGTGCTGGTCACTCGATATAATTGAAGTGCTCTCGCGCTATCCAACGTTTCCGAAATTTGACGTGATAACAAAGGAAAAAAGAAAAGTTTATGAGAAGTTGATCAAACGAACAATAAAAAGGCACGTATTGCGGGCAAAGCTGCGGGAATTAACTGTGGAGACGCAATGTATTTTTTTTTTTTTTTTTTTTTTTTTCATCCCAGGAAGGTTTGTTACGAGTAACAGTTTTTGGTTCCACGCGATCGCCCGACTGACCATTCCGATATTTATCGCCGCTCGTGAAGTGCAAATTTATGGACTTTCGTTAGAATTTTATGGAAAAATTTTTAGGGCCGAATAGCTATGAAATTTTTTCTACCGTTTCTCGCTATCGGAATTCGATCTTTCTGTTTTTTTTTCCGCATAGTTTTACATGCTCGATGGTTTCCGGGCCGTGTAATTCATTTTTTGGAATCGAAATCTATTATTTTTCACCGCTTATGGCGGAGACCATTTTGCCCCACTTACCCACCTGTTGGCATCGTCCGGGATTCCATTCTCCGGTTCTTGTAATAATTTTTTTTTAATACGAATTTATTCATGTTTCATATTTGCTGTAGAATCCATTTTGCCCCACTCGCACACTGTTCGAATGGTCTTCGATCCAAGCCTCCGGTTCTTGTGATTCATTTTTTGGAATCGACATTTATCAATTTTTAATATTTGCGGTAGAGTCCATTTTGCCCCACTCACTCTTCCGGTGTTCATTGCCTTCCCTCCGCTTCCTGCAATTATTTTTTTCTGAATCGAAATTCATTAATTTTCGTTACCCACTCTAAAGTTCATCTTGCCCCACTCACTCCCTCCGCCCCATAATTCTCCGCGAAGCTCGTCGGGTAAATGTTCCCCACTTGCCCGGCTCCAGTAATTAAATCGTTCTAAATTGTAATCCATTCATTTCCGCTTTTTGCACTAAAGTCCATCTTGCCCCACTCATCCTCCCGCTACTCATTGCGTTCCCTTCACTTCTTGCAAATATTTTTTCCGAATTGTAATTCATCTGTAATTTTCGCTACTTGCCCCAAAGTCCATTTTGCCCCACTCACCCTCCCACCACTCGTTGCCTTCCCTCGACTTCTTGCAAATATTTTTTCCGAATTGTAATTCATCTGTAATTTTCGCTACTTGCCCCAAAGTCCATTTTGCCCCACTCACCCTCCCACCACTCGTTGCCTTCCCTCGACTTCTTGCAAATATTTTTTCCGAATTGTAATTCATCTGTAATTTGCGCTACTTGCCCCAAAGTCCATTTTGCCCCACTCACCCTCCCACCACTTGTTGCCTTCCCTCGACTTCTTGCAAATATTTTTTCCGAATTGTAATTCATTTGTAATTTTCGCTACTTGCCCCAAAGTCCATTTTGCCCCACTCACCCTCCCACCACTCGTTGCCTTCCCTCGACTTCTTGCAAATATTTTTTCCGAATTGTAATTAATCTGTAATTTTCGCTACTTGCCCCAAAGTCCATTTTGCCCCACTCACCCTCCCACCACTCGTTGCCTTCCCTCGACTTGCAAATATTTTTTCCGAATTGTAATTCATTTCTAATTTTCGCTACTTGCCCCAAAGTCCATTTTGCCCCACTCACCCTCCACCGTGAATGTCGTTGGATAAATTTTCGCCTTGACAGTGATACCCGGTTCGCCATATAGGTAGCCTATATCGTGGCGCGAAACCATTAGGTAGTCTCGTGGGGCACAGCTGAAAGGGGTAATACCTACTCATCCTCCGCCGGTCCGCTCTCTGCACAATCTCTGTCTCTCCTCTATCTCTTGCGCGAGAATGAGCCGTTGAACGCTTCTGGCCACGCATCACAGTCAACGTTAAATTGGTACGTGTCCCATTATCGCGAGAGCATCAGTGAGGTTCGCCAGGGTACTGTAAGCGAGGCTAACACACAGGAAGTGAACGAGAAGTTTTAACGACGAGGCGCGGGGTGGGGGGGTTGGTTTGCGAAAGCTTTTGCTTGTAGAGGGAGGATGGAAGGTCGTGGCCATCAACCTCCATCCACTGGCTGCACATCCTCGCTATCGCTTCCCACCCGTTTTTGCCCCCTGTATTATGTCCTTTATCCGGTGACCGCTGCGAGCTTTACTCATGTAAACTCACCCTATCCAACGTCACAGTCCACTCCGAGGCCCTTTCGTCTATTAACCTTTATCCAATTCCCCCCCGATTCCCCAGTCTGAACACGATCTCGCCACGAATTCCTGTTCCATTCACTCCGGGGATCTCGAAATTTATTCTGGGTGTGCTTCATCATCACCTGCCAAATTCTAGTCCAGTGACTCGATTTTGAGCAGTTATGGTGAATAATTTACATTTTTTGTTACATAAAATTCAAACACTTTAGTCTGAGAGTCCACTTGCATGTGCTAATTGTTCTAGGTCTCCCTAAAAGCCCTAAGGTCTGGTGGTTCTAAGTTCGTCTAAGTATTCCAGCTACCGAATTTATAGAGCCCAGTTTGAACACAAGTTCCGACTTAAGTTCGCACCTGAGTTTGATGTTAAACCAGGAAATAAAGTTGGTAGTTGGTAGTTAGGTTGGAACACAAGTTGGAACTTGAGTTCAAACTTGGGATCCCAAATGGCGGTCCTAAGGGTCGAATCTTAAGACCTTTGTCTCAAAGCCATCTTAAGATCTCAAGAGCCATCTTAAGTTGATCTCAAGAGCCATCTTAAGTTCGATCTCAAGAGCCATCTTAAGTTCGATCTCAAGAGCCATCTTAAGTTGAAACTACCTTCTTAAAATTCGACCCTAAGTTCCCACGATTCCAATTATTCCGAGTCCTGACCAGTTCATGGTCTTCCCAGGTTCTGATGAGTTCAAACTTGGGATCCTAAGTTGCATCCCTAAGTATCGACAGTTGAACATCAACTCCCCTCACAACTCAACATACAAATCCCTCGGTAGGCAGAATTTGACCAAAACGCTTCTCGATGACGCCATTTCACTCAAAAGTCCCTGAAGATGTTTTCACCCCAAGGGTGTCGATAAACTCGAATCTACAAGATCACACCGATAAGAACACCCAGTGAGGAGCGAGCTTTCTCCAACGACGGAACTTTCCCCCGCAGCCGAAGCGGAAAGCAGAAGCGCTAAAACCCGGAGGGGGAGCCACGGACGGACAGCCAGACAGAGCGTGCAGTCGAGACAGGAAGCCTCCGTTGGAACCTCCGACTTCCATCCTCCTCGAGCGCCTCCCATCCGCGATGAAAGATGAGGACAATCACCACATATTGCCACCCTCGTCTTTCGCCCTCTGCACTCCGCCAAGCCCTACACTATCCTTTCCCAACCCCATCTGCTCGACCAGCACCAACGCCACCGAGCGCATACCCGTCGCGACATCATCCCTTCGAGTTTCCTCTTCCACTCCTACGGCATCCCCATTTCATCCCCTTACTTCAGCGCACCTTCATCACTCCGCGTCTCGTGCTCTTCCTCCTTTTTCCTCACCCAGCTTCCTCTTTTTGCTCCTCGTTGCTCCCCTCTTGCTCAGTCTCTCGCCTGGTGTTTTCCTTTCTTTCTTTACCCCTCAGTCAACTTCCTCGTTTTTCCCTCCTGCAGCCCATCCTAGGATTACACCTTCCACCTTCATTCCTTTCGCAGTTTTCTTCGATTTTTTTTTTTTGGGGTCTTTGTTGTTGTTTTTCGTTCTTTTCTGTATCTTCGCCCCGTCGAGTGAACTCCGTTGTCGAGGCGCTAAGAGGACTGCGGAGGGAAGGTGGGCGATGGCTGTCGACGCTCTCGTAGACGGTATCTGGATGAACTTGCTAGCTTTCTTCATTTACACCTCCCCTTCTGCCAAGCTTGCCTGTCCGTCTGTCTGTTGGTCTGTCCGTCCGCCAGGCTCTTTTTCATCCTGGTTCGAGATGCCACGTAAAAGAAAGTCACCGCGATTCCTTGACGTCTGTTGGGTCACATTGTTCCGGTAGAAGACGAGATTGAGAGGGAAAAAGTGTGAACCACAGGGTAGGAAGAATTCCTTGGCATTTTAGCGAAACCGCGAATCCTTTATGCTTTGGAGAGGTCTTTGTTATTTTTTGGCAGCCGGAGCAACGACCACTGCAACGGGACATCCTGCGAGTGAAGAGGAAAAGTCGGAAACCAGGACAGCACGCGCGGCTTCAAGAATAACCTTTGGGAAAAGAGGAAAAAGATACTTGATGTCTTTTAAAGATGACACTTTGGAAACAGCTGTTTTGGTAATCCAGAAGACACCATAATGACAGTTGATTAGGATGAAGTGTGCCAGTACAGTGGTTTGCTTTTGGCTCCCAAAGATACAACCACCACTATTATGAGACATCCTGCGGGAAATGAGGAAAAGTTGGAAACCAGGACACCAAGATGTTTCCAGACTTGTCTTTGTTCAGGGAAGGAAGAAGATCTCTAAGACCAAGAAATAAGGTGTCTTATAAAGAAGGTATTTGAAATCAATAGCTGTTTCGGCAATATGGAAGGTCAGTCACAGTGGCTGTTGATGATTCAAGTAGGAAAACCGAGTAATCAGAGCAACCATCTTAATTTTGTGGTTTGCGTTCTTCTCCTAAGCTACAACGACCATTATGTTGGGACTTCTTGCAGGAAATGAGGAAAAGGTGGAATCCAGGACAACCCGCGTCCAGAATTGCCCAATCAAAAAAGGAAGAAGCTACACGACGAAGACATTAGGTCTCTTTACAGGAAGGGACTTCCTAAAAACAGTCATTCCGGTAATGCGGATGATACGCCACAGTTCGCTGTTGATGGTTCAACCGGGAAAAAGGTTAATGAGAGGAAACGTCTTAATTTAGTGGTCCGCTGTTGGTTCCCAGAGCTGGAACGACCACTACAATGGGACATCTTGCCGGAAATGAGGAAAATGTGGAACCCAAGACACCACGCTTCCAGAATTGCTTTAATCAAGAATGAAAGAAGGCAGACGAAGAAGATGCCTTTTGAGGAATCTACTTTGAAACGGTTGTTCCCTTGATGCGGAAGGTAGCTGACAGTGACAGTCGATGGTTCAACCGGGGGAAAAAGAGCTACAAGAGGAAATGTGTTGATTCCGCCGGTGTTGGATGGATAATTGCCATTGGGCATTAATCGTTCGATTATCGGATGCTTTCGCGTCACGCTGACGGGGACAACGTTTCCCACTCGTGATTTCCCAACCGGGGACGAGCGAGGGGGTGGCGAACGGGGCAGTCCGGGGACGGCTGGGCAGGTCAAGCGTAGGATCAACCAGATCGTAGGATACAAACTGTTTGTCACTGCCAAGGGATGCTAGGCGCTTTCCGTCGTTCTCTCTAGGTGTCGGATGGCCAACCCCAACCCTTTCCTCGCTGCCAACCCGCGAAACTGGAGGAATGGGCCTGGAAACACGTTCGGGTTCCTCCTGCACACATCTCGTAATCGGATCCATCTGATCTATCACTCGCAGTTTGCACCCTCTGCCCTGCAATATTCGCAACTACGATTTATACGCGCCGGACCGACGGGCTTTTGCAAGCGAAGGCCTTGTCGCGAAACTTCCCGGGTGACTATGATTTGCGACTGATGTCCGCCGACACTCTGACTGCGCTACTGGTCGTTACTGGAATAACGCTCTCTTGCGGATGGCAGATTTTAACTTCTTTTTCATCGTGAATCGAGAATCTGCCATCGAGTTTTGTCCAATCAGAGAAAAAGTGGTGAAACTGCTAGTCCTTTCTTCTGGTTGGGGTAATAGCAACGGCAAACGGCCCTGGGTGGGCGATTATGATTTGCGACTGATGTCCGCCAACTCTTTGACTGCGCTAATGGTCGTTACCGGAATAACGCTCTCTGGCGGATGGCAGTTTATCAGCTTCTTTTTCGTCGGGTATCGAGAATCTGCCATCAGGTTTTATCCAATCAGAGCGAAAGTGGTGGAACTGCTAATCCTTCTTTAGGGTTGGGGTAACATGGACCAACGGCAAACGGCTCTGGGTGGGTGATCACGATTTGCGACTGATGTCCGCCAGCTCTCTAACTGCGCTAATGGTCGTTACCGGAATAACGCTCTCTCGCGGATGGCAGTTTGTTAACTTCTTTTTCATCGAAAATCGACAATCCGCCATCAGGTTTTATCCAATCAGTGCGAAAGTGGTGAAACTGCTAATCCTTTTTTAGGGTCGGGGTAACATGGACCAACGGCAAACGGCTCTGGGTGGGTGGTCATGATTTGCGAATGATGTCTGCCAACTCTGACTTGCACTGCTGGTTGTTACTGGAATAATGCACTCACGCAAATGCCAGCGGTTTTTAAGCTCTTTTTCTTTGGCAATCGAGAATCTGCCATTGAATCAAATGAGGGCAAAAGTGATCGAACCGCTAAACCTTCATCATGATTGTGGTAAGATGGGTCGGGGTAATATGGACCAACGGCAAACGGCTCTGGGTGGGTGGTCATGATTTGCGAATGATGTCTGCCAACTCTGACTTGCTCTGCTGGTTGTTACTGAGATAATGCACTCACGCAAATGCCAGCGGTTTTTGAGCTCTTTTTCTTTGGCAATCGAGAATCTGCCATTGAATCAAATGAGGGCAAAAGTGATCGAACCGCTAAACCTTCATCATGGTTGTGGTCAGATGGGTCGGGGTAATATGGACCAACGGCAAACGGCTCTGGGTGGGTGGTCATGATTTGCAAATGATGTCTGCCAACTCTGACTTGCTCTGCTGGTTGTTACTGGGATAATGCACTCACGCAAATGCCAGCGGTTTTTGAGCTCTTTTTCTTTGGCAATCGAGAATCTGCCATTGAATCAAATGAGGGCAAAAGTGATCGAACCGCTAAACCTTCATCATGATTGTGGTCAGATGGGTCGGGTTAATATGGACCATCAGCAAATGGCTCAGAAACCGTTTGGCACACTGTGGATGGTTCGTAAATGTGACAAAGTGCGTTCCATCAGCAACCCAATCTGGATTGCTGATCGTACTTCGACCAGGGAATATGATTTTGATTGCCATCAGTAAATTTTCGTTTGTTAACCTTCTTTCTCCGTCTGTTGCAGGAGTGATGACTTAGTGGTCGTAAATTCGTGCCGAGGCCAACGAACCATCCGAGGCCTTGATCGAAGCCTTCGGAAGACGAAGCTTCGGGACATTCCTGGAAGATCTTCCTCACCGAGCGTCAACGAACCGGCCGCGAAGATGTCGCTGCTGTTGAGTCGCGGCGGTCGCAAAGGTCCGGTCATATGCTTCGTCGCTCTGGTTTTCCTCTTCGCCCTCTATCAGCTCGGTATCATCTGCGGCAGCGGCAAGGACGGACCGACCTCTATTATGGTCGCCAAAGAGGTAACAAAACAAATTGCAGTACTTTGCTCAAGGTCCAAAGTAATTCGGAACTTGAGCGCCACTTCCGGTCGAAAACTGAGATTTTTACATAGAATATTTTTGTCTCGAATGTTTCTCGAATGCAGCCAGTTACAGAAACGTATGAAAAATTCGGCGCTCGGTCGTAAAATCCAAACTCTTTTGAGCGACGCGTCGGGAAAAATAATACGAAACAACGACGACGACCAGTCACGCAGTGATAATTCGTTCGAGCTCGTGGGTCACGGCTGACATCGTAGTCAATAATTTAATGACCGGTCGCACGCCCGTTCGGCCCGATTACTCGTCATCTTCCATATTTTATACGGCACGAACGCTGCGCTCGACGATAAATTCGAAAGTACACCGGCGATGCAGCACCACTGGGAACGATCCGGAGGGACAGATAAGACGCGGGGAGAAGGGAAAAAAGAAACTTAGACGTATGGAGTCGTTTTCCCGAGAAGAATCGTCTCTCGACCATCCCTTATCTCGTGAAGCAGGGAAAATAAATAAAATAAGGAGCCTCCGCGAAGATATTATTCCAATCGATCGCACACACAGACCATTCAATAGTTTCACTATATATATACTATAGTATACTCCGAGTCTCGAGATTCCGGGGGATAAGAAAAAAAGAAATGAAAGGAATAAAAAGTCCTGCATGGAATGTGTATATATATATATATATATATATATATATATATATATATATATATATATATACATACATACGTTTTAGACACACGGTATATATATGTATATCGTGTGTCTAAAACGAGAAGGGCGTATCTCGTATGCTTGTAGACAGAAAATGCGTCCTCGGGTTTTTGGTAACCCGATATCCGTGGGAGAACGAAGTGGAAACGTACGTGCTGGGAAGAACACATACCTTCGAAAACGCTTCCTTCTCAACGGCCTCGTAAATTGGACGGACGATCGGGGGACCGTATAGCGATTGATTTCAAACAATTACGCGATCTCTCTCGCCATACTTCAATGTCTTCGTATTCCGCGCGCTCTCCACTTCATTTTTTACGTGTCTAGTTTCGTTCTCAATAATAATAGTAATATAGACTGCAAAGTAATTTTTTGTATCTCATGCGTGAAAAGTGCTACTTTTCGTGCCTGCCGAGAGTGGCGTAAGTAGCGCTTTACAGTCATGAGTACGGTAATGATAGAGCTTATACGCACATCTGGCCAATTTTACTTTACGCACGCTTCGAGTACTTTACGCACGCTTCTCGCACTTTACGCGCGCTTCGTGTACTTTACGCACGCTTCTCGCACTTTACGCACGCTTCGCGTACTTTAGGTACGCTTCTCGCACTTTACGCACGCTTCTCGCACTTTACGCACGCTTCTCGCACTTTACGCACGCTTCTCGCACTTTACGCACGCTTCGTGTACTTTACGCAGGCTTCTCGCATTTTACGCACGCTTCGCGTACTTTAGGTACGTTTCTCATACTTTACGCACGCTTCTCGCACTTTACGCACGCTTCTCGTACTTTACGCACACTTCTCATACTTTCTGCACGCTCTCATACTTTACGCACGCTTCTCGTACATTTTTAAATAATAAATGTTTGAATCAACCTCTATAAATAGACATCTCATTACCTCGACGATAAATCGAACAAGTCCGTCGCTCCGCTTTCCTGGTCGGCTTGACACTATTTTTATCTTCTTTTCGCGGGGGGAACACCGGGTCGGGCGAAAATTCGCGAAGGCAATTAAGCGGGTCGCACGAGCGTAAAGTCCGTCCCGGTCTCCTGCAACAATTTCTTCTTTTTTTTTTTCATCTTTTACAAAAGTTGGAAGACTCCCTTGTATAAGCCGGACTTAATTAGCGAAGCGAGGAACTCCGGGCGTTGGGTATTACAACGTCGATCAAACTTCGTCCAGAACACTTATAACCGTCGGGCTCCCGTTCGAGTGCTTCCAGCCCTCTATCGCGAGAAATAACCATCGATGTAATATAAATTATAATTAATGATTATCAAAGTTGCGAGGAGCTTCTTCGGCAAAGTTTCACATTTTTTTTTTTTTTTCCTATCCACCACGGCTCGTCGATGATTTATCGAATTTTTATTGAACGAAATAATGAAAATGCACGAACTTTGTACTTTAAATTACAAAAAAAAAAAAAGAAAAATCCTTTCCCAATTATTTTTTTGATTAATTTTTTTTTGTAACATTGTTAAGTAATTGAAAAAAAAAGATTATTTCCAATACGAACGATAACGCTTTGTTACCTTCGCCAGGGGCAATAACGCGAGCGGTGTGCTCGACGCTTTAGCCTGATTGGGAATACGTGTGCATCGCAACTGGAACGAGTGAATCGATCCGCTTTGACTTCCATCAATTGCAACAGAATCCCCCGTATGAGCAAGCTAAACTCTGGCCCGTTTTACCGTGCCGTTTCTCGTCAACCGATTCTTCCAGGCGACGTGATTTTCCGCCACTCTGCCACATCGGGATATATATATATATATATATATATATATATATACATATCCCGATATATATATATATATATATCGGGATATATATATATACACGTCGATATCCTGTGTTCTTATCAAAACGAATTGGGAATTCTGGAGGATTAGCGAGAAAACCATTCCACCCGAGAGAAGCGGAGATTTAACCCGTCCGATTAGTATTATGCTGGGAATTGGTAAAAAAAAAATCGGACGCCATGGACGGTAGCAGCGCCACTTCAATGAAATCGCGGACGGCTGAGAATTTTTTCAAACGGTTGCTTCAGTAGCGATGGCGATACAAACAAATTCCGTCACTTCACGTCACTTCACGCCACGTCACGTCACTTCACGCCAAGTCACTTCACGCCAAGTTACTTTACGCCAAGTCACTTCACGCCAAGTCACTTCACGCCAAGTCACTTCACGCCAAGTCACTTCACGCCACGTCACTTCACGTCACTTCACGGCACTTCACGGCACTTCGTGGCACTTCGCGGCACTTCGCGTCATTTCACGTCACTTCGCGGCACTTCGCGTCACTTCGCGGTACTTCGCGTCACTTCGCGGCACTTCGCGTCACTTCGCGTCACTTCGCGGCACTTCGCGTCATTTCGCGTCACTTCGCGTCACGGAAAAAAATAGTTATCTGTAATACAGGAAATAATTCTCCGACGAAACGTCTATACATATAGTTTCTGTGAAAGATATTTAATTGGTTAAAGTATAATGACAATTGTATTTGGATTATAACTTGTAATTAGTGCCCTAACTATAAAACACAGACGTTCCCTCAGGGGAATATATTTTATAGTAGAAAGTGACTATGGTCACTCCAACTGTGTAATTTAATTTACAGTAATGCGAGCAAGCGCGAGAAAACTACATTCAGTTTTTAATAAAAATTGAAAAAAAAACAAAAAATATTAGTCATATTTTTGTGAAAAAAATAGAATAAAATAATTCTAAATAATATTGTGATTTTTATTGTGCATTAAAATTATCGGCACTGATAATATTTTGGTCCGTGCAATGTTTTTTTGATGTCATGGTTTATCACTTGCGCCTCATTTTTTATTCTTCGTTTCTCTCGTTGGTTTTTTGTTTTTTATTATTATTTTTTTTTTATCCGCGCCCTCGCGCGAACGTGCGAGGATAAATCGCTGGTTTCACGCGCAGTTTTTCCAGTACGGCGCGGGGGCAACGAGAGCGGAAAATAAACGACGGTGAGAAAAAAAAAAACTGGCAAAGAAATGGGAGGGAAAAAAAATAAATAAAAATAGCGGGACAGTCAGCCGCGACTGTGCGGGACGAGGGGTAGAATCTGCGGTCGTCGACGAACGCGAACGCAACGACTGGCTTCGCACTGCGGCCTGTCCTGCGTCGACCAGAACTCTCGAGTGGCGAAAAAATTAAAATAAATAAAAATACAAATGTTAATTGTAATAAATACTTTTCGCACCAACCTCTCGGCCAAAAAAAGTATGAAAAGCCTGTTTTCGAAAGTATAACATATGGAATTGAATTTCGGAAAAATAATGGTCTCTCAAAATCGAGTACTCGCTCATCGATGACCTTGAGAACTTATTATTTTTAATTCAATTTTTAATTCAATTTTTAATTCAATTCTTAATTCAATTTTTAATTCATTTCTTAATTCAGTTTTTAATTCAATTTTTAATTCAATTCTTAATTCAATTCTTATTTCAGTTTTTAATTCATTTCTTAATTCAATTTTTAATTCAATTCTTAATTCAATTTTTAATTCAATTCTTAATTCAGTTTTTAATTCAATTCTTAATTCAATTTTTAATTCAATTCTTAATTCAGTTTTTAATTCAATTCTTAATTCAATTTTTAATTCAATTCTTAATTCAATTTTTAATTCAATTCTTAATTCAATTTTTAATTCAATCTTTAAAATGATTTTAATATTATTATAATATAATTTTTTTTTCAGAAATATGTGGTCGGCGCCGTGGATCACAAAACATATCCTTACGACCGAAACATGCCGCTGATATTCATCGGCGGAGTGCCGCGTTCGGGAACAACCTTGATGCGAGCCATGCTCGACGCCCATCCGGACGTGAGGTGAGTGGAGGAAATAATGGAGGAAACTCCGTTGGTCCTTCTTTCCCTCTTCGCTCTCCCGCAAGTCCTCCTTATTATACACACAGTTATTAACGCGAAGAATAGCGGTGACTCAACGTCAGCCTGCCCTAGCGCGCCGTGAATAAAATACACCGAGAAAAAACAAACGCAAAGACGAATAAAAGAAAGCACGGGAAAAAAAGATAATTAAAAAAAAAAGAAAAATACCGGTCATTGTTCCAAGTTTTCTAAAGAATCGCAGATTTGGAGACGAATTTTTTATTTTTGTTTTCGTCCGAGTTTTCCGTCAAATGAAAACTTTCTTGATCAATTTAGTGACAGAAAAGAATCGAATCCGCAGTTTTTTTTTTCTAGTCAAGAATAAAAAATATTTTTGAATCTTTTTTTTACATTTGTTTGTCGTTTATTTTGTCGATTTTTTTCTTCCGAGTTTTCGGTCCAAAGAAAACTTTCTCGATTAATTTACTGGGAGAAAATAATCGGCTCCATATTTCTTATTTTATTAGAAAGAAAAATGCTGAACAATCATTTTTAAAAATTAAAGAACAAAAACTGTTTTTTCGATTTTTTTTTCTTGGGCGTTTATTTATTTATTTATTTTTATTGCAGATGCGGTCAAGAAACGAGGGTCATTCCGAGGATCCTCCAGATGCGAACCCACTGGCAAAAATCAAACAGGGAGTCGGTGAGACTCGAAGAAGCCGGAATTTCCAAAGAAGTGAGCGACGAGTGATAATCATTTTTTTTTTTTTTTTTTTTTTTTTAATCTCGTAGGCAAAAAATAATAAAAATTATGTTTGTGGAAAAAAAAATAGGTGATGGACAGCGCTATCGCGGCTTTCTGTCTCGAAATAATAGCCAGACACGGCGAGCCCGCGCCGAGATTGTGCAACAAGGATCCGCTGACGTTGAAAATGGGTTCTTACGTCCTCGAACTGTTCCCGAACGCAAAGTTCCTTTTCATGGTGCGAGACGGTCGCGCGACCGTTCACTCCATTATCTCGAGAAAGGTGCGCTACACAGACTTTCGTGTTTTCAATTTTAATCCCGAGAAACGACACGAGCCTGAAGTAAACTGAGTTATTTTCCTGTGAAATTTATTGTAAATTTTACTGTCAATTTTACCGTCAATTTTACTATCAATTTTACTATCAATTTTACTATCAATTTTACTATCAATTTTACTATCACTTTTACTATCAATTTTACTATCAATTTTACTATCAATTTTACTATCAATTTTACTATCAATTTTACTATCAATTTTACTATCAATTTTACTATCAATTTTACTATCAATTTTACTATCAATTTTACTATCAATTTTACTATCAATTTTACTATCAATTTTACTATCAATTTTACTATCAATTTTACTATCAATTTTACTATCAATTTTACTATCAATTTTACTATCAATTTTACTATCAATTTTACTCCAAATTGCACTCCAAATTTTGTTCTCAATTTTACTATAAATATTGCTATAAATATTTGTCCACACCAAGTAAAAGAAAGCCTCCAAAATTTTGTTGAATCTGAACTATTTATCTTAAAGGGTGGCAGAACGATAAATTAATGTTTGTGTTTTAAAAAATGTTTCATAGGTCACGATAACGGGCTTCGATCTGACGTCGTACAGGCAATGCCTGACAAAGTGGAATCACGCAATATCGACTATGCACGAGCAGTGCAAAGAGGTCGGTTTCGATAGATGCCTGATGGTGCCCTACGAGCAGCTGGTGCTTCACCCGCGTGACTGGATGAAAAAGATTCTGCGATTTCTCGAGGTCCCTTGGAACGAGTCGGTGCTCCATCACGAGGAATTCATAAACAAGCCGGGCGGCGTACCGCTCAGCAAGTAAGCGATTGCGTCGATCATCGACCATTAGAGAACATTTTTTTGTTCTATTGCCAAACTAAAAAAAAAATATTTTTTTTTTAATAAAAATGCGTCACCGGTGACTCATAGAATATTTTTGACGATACAATTCGTATTAAATGTAAGCCATGATAAACCGACAGTACTAGTTATTATTTTTTTTATAAACAAATATTAAACTTCATTGAATTTTTAATAATTCACCAGAGTGGAAAGATCGTCGGACCAGGTAATAAAGCCGGTGAATCTCGAGGCATTGACGAAATGGGCGGGTCACATACCGGAGGACGTCGTTAAGGACATGCCGGACATTGCCCCGATGCTCTCGGTCCTTGGTTACGATCCCTACGCCAATCCCCCGGTTTACGGTGCGCCGGACAGTGTCGTCAGCGACAATACGAGAAGGTTCGTACCGTAGACGATAACGAAACCAAATTTAATTTTTAAAATACAAGACACAAGACCACAAGACCACAAAAACCACAAAGACCACAGAGATCACAAAGACCACAAAGACCACAAAGACCACAAAGACCACAAAGACCACAAAGACCACAGAGATCGCAAAGATCGCAAAGATCGCAAAGATCGCAAAGATCGCAAAGATCGCAAAGATCGCAAAGATCGCAAAGATCGCAAAGATCGCAAAGATCGCAAAGATCGCAAAGATCGCAAAGATCGCAAAGATCGCAAAGATCGCAAAGATCGCAAAGATCGCAAAGATCGCAAAGATCGCAAAGATCGCAAAGATCGCAAAGATCGCAAAGATCGCAAAGATCGCAAAGATCGCAAAGATCGCAAAGATCGCAAAGATCGCAAAGATCGCAAAGATCGCAGAGATCGCAAAGATCGCAGAGATCGCAGAGATCGCAGAGATCGCAGAGATCGCAGAGATCGCAGAGATCGCAGAGATCGCAGAGATCGCAGAGATCGCAGAGATCGCAGAGATCGCAGAGATCGCAGAGATCGCAGAGATCGCAGAGATCGCAGAGATCGCAGAGATCGCAGAGATCGCAGAGATCGCAGAGATCGCAGAGATCGCAGAGATCGCAGAGATCGCAGAGATCGCAGAGATCGCAGAGATCGCAGAGATCGCAGAGATCGCAGAGATCGCAGAGATCGCAGAGATCGCAGAGATCGCAGAGATCGCAGAGATCGCAGAGATCGCAGAGATCGCAGAGATCGCAGAGATCGCAGAGATCGCAGAGATCGCAGAGATCGCAGAGATCGCAGAGATCGCAGAGATCGCAGAGATCGCAGAGATCGCAGAGATCGCAGAGATCGCAGAGATCGCAGAGATCGCAGAGATCGCAGAGATCGCAGAGATCGCAGAGATCGCAGAGATCGCAGAGATCGCAGAGATCGCAGAGATCGCAGAGATCGCAGAGATCGCAGAGATCGCAGAGATCGCAGAGATCGCAGAGATCGCAGAGATCGCAAAGATCGCAAAGATCGCAAAGATCGCAAAGATCGCAAAGATCGCAAAGATCGCAAAGATCGCAAAGATCGCAAAGATCGCAAAGATCGCAAAGATCGCAAAGATCGCAAAGATCGCAAAGATCGCAAAGATCGCAAAGATCACAAAGATCACAAAGATCACAAAGATCACAAAGATCACAAAGATCACAAAGATCACAAAGATCACAAAGATCACAAAGATCACAAAGATCACAAAGATCACAAAGATCACAAAGATCACAAAGATCACAAAGATCACAAAGATCACAAAGATCACAAAGATCACAAAGATCACAAAGATCACAAAGATCACAAAGAACACAAAGACCACAAAGACCACAAAAACCACAAAGATCACAAAGACCACAAGATACAGGCACAAAGCACGAGGCACAAGACACAAAATAAAAAATATCTTGGAAAATATATGTATCTGCGAAATGAAAAAAAAATGTTAATTAATTATTTTCTTCGCAGAGTAATCGCCGACGGTGAAATGTGGGCGGAAAAAGCGCGCCAGCTCGCGTTGCTGGACCGAACGCTGCAGGACAAGCCGGCGGTGGTGACGAGCACCGAGGAGGAATCGACGAACGCGTGGGCAAACGCGTGACCCCCCAGGACTCACGTTCTTTTAGGAATTCACAATGGAAACGTGTACAATTATAATTACATATAACTCGAAAAAAAAAAAAAAAAAAAAAACTACCGACGAGAGGGAAAGGGCGAAGGATCGAGATTCCCATCGAATTTTTTTTTTTTCAAATTTACGAAACTTCGAAAAAAAAGATCTTTATTTTTATCGATTTATTGGCGACGTCGGAGATTTCCGAAAGAATTTAATGTTTTTCTTTATTTATCGATAGGACGAGCCGATGGCCAGTGAGAAATAATATTCCGCCGTTTCGGGTTCGCGCGCGACCCGCATAGGCGAGCCTGTTTACGAGCCAAAGGATATTGAAAAATCGATGCTAAACGGTACTTATTTCGCGCGAGGCGAGTCTACGGAGAAAGATGGTTAAAAAAATAATAATAATAATAATAAAAAAATAAAAACGTCGATTAACTTCTCAGGTCGATCGACTGAGGACAAGCGCAGCGAGCTGTCTGTGTGTTTGTTATATGTGTTGCCATATATGTATTTCCCGTTAATTATTTACGTTAGCACTGACGAAGAAAAAAAAAAGTTAAAGGAAAAAAATATATTTCGCGTTTCTAAGCGCGACTACGATCGAGCGATGAGGGAGGAAAAAAAAGCTCGCGCTGACCGGGTTGTACAGAAAAAAAAAATAAAAAAAAGAGAAGTTCGTATTTATAAGCTATAAGTGTGAAAGTGAAGAGCGCTGTAATAGTTATTAAGGCTGACGAAACTGTGTCGCTCTGTGGCAAATGCCTAATCGAATCTCGCAAAAAAAAAAAAAAATCAATTTTAATTAAATCTCTTCGCCTCTTGTCAACGGAGAACGAGGCTACGGAAAACGCGCGGCTGCGAACTTGACGAAGGGACGCGCGCGAGCGAGCCAAATTTTTCGTTGAAGAAATAATCGAGGTCTCCGTGTGGCGTTATATACATGTCAGCAGTGTTATTGTCTGTCGTATTACGAAAATAAATTATTTTAATATTAAAAGAACGATGATCGTGTGTGAAGAAATCGTTGATTTATTCGTTGCCCCTGCAAGATCGTCGTCTTGCGCTCGGTCGGTAATTTACCGACGGATCTGCGTCGCTGACCGAACCGGCGAGCAGCGTATCGCGTCAAATACAAGTTTGGTTTGCATTTGAAATATTATATTAACTTAATTAGTTTAACATTGAAAAAAAAAATTATAAAAGGCAAAAGAAGTCGTTCGGCGATTTGTTCGTTCTACAGTGTCGTCGTCTTGCGCGCGGTCGGTAACTTACCGACGGATCCGCGTCGCCGACCGAACCGGCGAGCAGCTTAACCGGCGGCAAATACAAGTTTGGCTCCCATCCGTAATATTACATTATCTTAAAGGGAAGTGAAATATCGCGGTCGGTAATGAAAACTGTAGTGAACTTTTCTCGAGGGTGCTGATTTTTTTCAGGAAAAAGCAAATTCGAGCCGGATGCACACGGTATGCACGAATGCATTTTTTTCTCAAAAAAATGAACACCATTGAATAAAGTTAATTTGAAAATTGCAACTGTCTCTCTCACACTCATGGCCCCGTCACGTGACTTTCACTTCCCCTTAATTACTTTAATATTAAAAGAAAATTATAAAAAACGAAGAAAGTCGTTGAGCAATTCGTTCATTCTGCAAGGTCGTCGTCCTGCGCTCAGTCGGTAACTTACCGACGGATCCGCGTCACTGACCGAACCGGCGAGCAGCTTCTCGCCTCGAAAATAAGTTTTGTTTACATTCATAAATCACAACGAATAATTATATGTATAATACGAGAAACATGCGTTTAGCCGCTTTATTAATATTTCTTATGATCAAGTCCAGCGCCAAATCCGCGGAGGACTTCTGTTCGACAAATGCCGAAGAAACCTGCAAAGATAACCGAGTTTCCGATAAACGGCTCGAAGGTAACCTCGCAACTTAAAACTTAGCAATATTCTGTTTTATTCTATTTTATTCTATTTTATTCTATTTTATTCTATTTTATTCTATTTTATTCTATTTTATTTTATTTTATTCTCTTTTATTCTATTTTATTCTATTTTATTCTATTTTATTCTGTTTTTATTTTCGTTTTAAAAAATTAGATTAAAATAATCGAACGTGCGTTTTGTTCCTGAAATTTTTCATCTAAGATCAAGTGCAAAAATAGGATTGCGAAATTCGCAATAAACATTTTAGAACATAACCTCACTTTTTCAAACGTCGGGACTTTTTATTTATTTCAGTGTTTAATGAAAATAAAATGTAAGACGTTAAAGATTTTCGCTCTGACGTGACTAAGGCAAGTTTATTTTCGTTCCAGAAATAGACGACAAGTACAAAGAGTTTCTGAGCCAAATCGACGCTGCGGAGCGTCTCTACTTGCCGTGCGAGAAGAGGAATTGCGAGTGTTATGCGGAGGTCATCGCCAGAGATTTGAAGCCGTTCAAGATAAACGGCGTCGATAGCGGATCGATTGATAATTCACGATCCAGGCTAGTACGCGTAATGATCTTATTTATCAGATTTTTATTTGTTCTCATCATTTTATTTATCTATTTGTTATTTGTTCTTATCATTTTATTTATCGCATTTTTGTTTAATATTATCATTTCATTCGGTGACTTTTGTATTCGATTTTATCATTTCATTTATTGAATTTTTATTTAATCTTATCAATTCGCTAAATGAATTTTTATTTGATTTATCATTTTATTTATTGAATTTTCATTTAGCTTTATCATTGTATTTATTCAATTATTTGTCCGCTGCGATCGACTGGCTCAGCGAAGTCGTCGCCGATGCCAGTGACGATTGCATTAACTAGTAAGTAAATAATTATTAATGATGCTTTGTTTACAGGGGGACTCTGTACCAGGTGATAGACGGAAAATTGTACAGAGAAAAGGACTGCATGTTTCCGTCGCGATGCGCCGGAATCGAGCACTTCGTTAAAAAAATATTGGCCAATTTGTCGGACACGGAATTCATCGTGAACACGCGAGATTATCCCCAATCGAGCGTTCATTTCGGGGCGGCCCAGCCGATTTTCTCGTTCAGCAAGGTAGCGACAAAAAATGAGCAAAATAAAGAAACGTAATCTGGTCCCGAAACGCAATTTCGGGTAAATTCGATGGACCGGTTCGTATGTATGAAAAGAAAACAAATAATTTCGTGTGTTAATACAATTTTTTTTTTAGGCACTCATGCATCGATTTATGCAATTATGCATTAGAGTCTTGATTTTCCGCAGACAAGTTCTAAAAAAAAAATGTAGATTCCATGCATCGAGTTTCCGCACTTTCCTTACGAAGCATTAAAGACTCTTGATTATCCGCAGATAAATCCTAAAAAAATAAATATCAGAATCCATGCATGGAGTTTCCACACTTTCATTACGTTCCGCTAAAGGGTCTCGATTTCCGCCGATAAATTCTAAAAAAAAAAAAAAAAAAATTCGGACTCCATGGATACATTTTCGGTGTTTTAATAACTCGGCATTAAAGACCCTTGAATTTTCCGCAGACGCTGCAATACCACGACATTCTGTATCCGGCCTGGTCGTTCTGGGAGGGCGGTCCGGCGATTTCGCTCTATCCGCGCGGCCTGGGTCGTTGGGATCGTCACCGTGAGTCGCTGAGCAGGGCCAGCGAGGAGAATCCGTGGGAGGCCAAAAAGAGCAGAGCGTTCTTCCGAGGCTCGCGTACGAGCTCGGAGCGCGACAATTTGGTGCTCCTGAGCCGTCGCGAGCCCGACCTGGTCGACGCGCGCTACACGAAGAACCAAGCCTGGAAATCTCCGGTCGACACTCTGCACGCCGAGCCGGCTCCGGAGGTCTCGCTTGAGGACCACTGCGTGTACAAATACTTGTTCAATTACCGCGGCGTCGCGGCTTCGTTTAGGCACAAACACTTGTTCCTCTGTCGATCGGTGGTTTTTCACGTGGGCGAGGAGTGGCTGGAATTTTATTACGAGGCGATGAAGCCCTGGATTCATTACATTCCGGTGCCGAAGGACTCGAGCCAGGAGCAACTGAAGTGAGTCTTCGAGGCTGCGAAAAAAAATTATATAAAAAAGGAAGAACCGGTTGAGATTGTAATTTGCGATACAAGTGCGGTAAAGCGAACTTTATAGGCACTTGAGGGACTGCGTACGATTTTCGCTACTTTGCACTAGTATGCTGTAGTATTTTCTGTAACGAATGCAGGAGAATTGCTACTTCGTGCCTGCTGATTGCGGTGTTGCAGAGCCAATTATTTTACTCGGAACCCAATTTTTTCCATTTGAATCCCAAAATACGATTTTTCGTGACTAAAATCGAGCCCCGCAATGTCGCATTGTACTTTGGGCCAAAAAGGCCGGCAGATTCGTGTTCAGCGCGCAAAAATACGTTGAATTACGCGAAGTGTGCGTAAAACCGCCATTTCCCCACCGAGTGACATAAAGTCCGCTTTACCGCACGCGTTTAGCAAACTACTATTATTTTTGTACCAATTATTATTATTTGTTTCAGACACTTGATCAGCTTCGCGAGGGACAACGACGGCGTGGCGAGGAGGATAGCGACGCGCGGAAGGGACTTCGTGTGGGAGAAATTGAGGATGAAGGATGTGACTTGTTACTGGAAAAAGTTGTTGCATCGATACACGAAACTTTTGACGTACAGGCCGAGCTTGAGGCCCGATCTTCTTCGAGTTTAGAAAATTGGATGATGAATCTTATTGATGAAACGCATCACACACGTTCTTTCATTCAATTTCCTGCGTTCCTTAATTCACACTTTTCCGTCACCGGATGCCTTCGAAATACATTCCAAAGAGAACATAAAAAGAGAAAATATTCTGTGACGACACTTCCGGTCGAAAAATGAGATTTTCAAATCGGAAGTGACGCATTTCCGGCCGAAAGATGAAATTTTTAAACCGGAAGTGACGTATTTCCGGTCGGAAAATGAAGTTTTCTAAACCGGAAGTGGCGTGTTTCCTTTCGAGAAATGGGATTTTCAAACCGGAAGTAAGGTCAGAACGACACGAAGGAAGATTCAACAAATTCATGTTTATTTTTTTATTTTTTTTTTATTTACTTTCATTATTGATATGTAATAATTACGAGACTATGGGAGACATATAATACAATGCGGGCTCACGGTACAGCAGTGTGAGTGACCCGACTCCTAGCGCCATGTCACGTGGCAAGTTTCAATATGAATCATTTAGGCACCCTGACATTCGACAGCACGGCATGGCTCGACGGTCCTCTGGACACTGTACACACGATCCCTCGAGACGTGCCTCTTAAATTATCGATCTAGCTTCGGTCTTAACAATTAAGTACTATTACTAGCGAATTTTATTGCATTTTTTTTTTTTTTGCACCGTAATCCATCACGCCGATAGATTCCGAATGCATATCGACGAAAAATATAATCGTGTATATATATAAAAAAAAAAAATGCTCGCGAGTGGCTTGCGTGTATCTTCTTTTTGTAGGCCGATTATCGCTTCAGCGCTCAAGACGGCTTAGCCGAGCATCTTACATTCGTTTCGAGCAATTTTCTATATATATATATTTTTTTTTTCTTACGCTCGTCATAGTTTAACCGAAAGCTGCACATTGTTTGTTTCAAGATATTAGGCAGATTAAGGCGACGTTTAACTCGGTCGGTAACCAAAACTGTAATCGATGTTTCGTTCAACTCTCTAAGCTTATCCGAAAAAAACAAAGTTTTTTAATTGGAAATTTAAATGTAAATAAAGAAAATTTAAATTTAGAATTCTGGCTCCGACTGTCGAAAACCAATAGAAAAAAACATTGTCGATTACAGTTTTACGGTCGAATTTTAAAACATTGGTTTCAATGTAAGATCGCTCTTGAGATCGAAGTTTGGCCCGAACTTCATCGCGTGCTTAAGTTAGATCTTAAGTTCGAACTTAAGTTTGATTCAAGTTCGAAGTTAACTTCGATCTTGAGCTCGAACCTAGTTTGATCTTAAGTTCGAACTTAAGCCTGAACTCAAATTCGATTGTAGTTCGGGATTAAACACGAGCACGAAATCAAGTTCGATCTCAAATTCAAACGTCTCAAAATCCGACCCTTACTTACCGATCGATTGATACTGACGAGAATTATTTTTATTGTTTTATTTTTTTCGTATCGTATCGATATATATATATAATCTATAAATTACAAAAATATTCTGTAAACAACATTCGCGCAGGGGTAAATTGATTGGTCACTCGCATTCGAAGCGTAACGCCTTAATAATACTTTAACGACTTAAATGTTTGCTCGTCGATTATCTGCGAAGTCGCGTTTCAACCGGAAGTCGCACTTTCGAGTTTGCGCGCGACTTAAAAAATAAAAAAAAATAATAGTACGGTGGTACTTTAATGCTATCTACAATGTTTCGTTGTGCGTACAATCGCCACGACGGCGAAGACGAAAAAAAAAATGCAATTGACTCGTCGGCGTGATTTTTTTTTCCACGGCGTCGATCGTTGATTTTTTACTTAAACAAAAAAAACGACATTATTTCGAGACAAGTCAATAATTAACGGCGGCGCGCGGCAGTGTCGAGAAAAATTGGGGAACTTGACCGGCCTCCGCCGGTACGATTTTCGCAAAAACTTTTTCGATTATTAAAACTATCAACGATTAATTATTACACTACTTAACAATATTCGTGTCGGGGCGATGAGCGAGCCGACGATATTTTTTTTGTTTTCAACCTTTTCGAGCAAAAATTAAATCAATTTGGTTCTTCGGCAGATATTTCTTTTACATCGCCTCAGCACGAGTTCTTGAAGATGCATCGCACGTAAATTTCCAACCAAAAGTATGATTCGATCGAAATTTCAGTAACGCATTCATAGGCTTAAAAAAAAATTTCTCAACGATCGTTTCCAAAGGTGAGAAAATTGTGAAAACATTTATGTGACTTCTGTAAAATCAACGAATTCATTCGAAATGAGAAAAAAAAGGTTTACCTATTATTTCTTGTTAACAATTTTTTTTTACAATTTGTTAATAACTTTTTGACATTATTATTGTGCAAAATCAATGTTCTTGGCATCTTCGACACAGTTGATTTTTTTCCGATTTTTATACCAACGGGAAGTGTTCAAATTCTCACTGAATCTCACTTTTGGCTGGGAATTTCGTGAAGCATGCTAAATGGCGGCTCGCTGCGCGGTCGAGATCCACCGCGCATGCGCGCCGTGGCCCGCGCGCTTGCGCCCCGTTCGGGATCCACCGCGCATGCGCGCGTCCCGCGAGCTCGCGCCTCTTGCGATTTACCAATTTATCACCGTACCGGAAGGAAAAAAAAGAACATTTCGGAGTCGACGGACGACCCGGGCTCGTACGGCAAACTGGTAGAATACTGAATCGGATCTTATTAGCGGGGAAACAGAGATATCGATCGATAGATCGATCAACGGTTTCTCTGGATCGCGCGCGTCTCTTCCCCTTGCCCGCCTCATATCGAGCAGCAGCCGGGTGTTTATTATCATTATTTTCCCTTTCATTCCTCGAGCATCCCCGCGCTCGGTCGGTAAAGAAAATTCCCCACGACTCCTCGGGACACGCGGAACGACATGAGAAAAAAAACATGACGGCTAGAAATAGAGATGCGAGCGGCAAATGTGACCGGTCATTTAACCGCGTTTTTACCGTACAAATTACAACATTGGCTCAACGAGAGATTTAATTATCACCAAAGGGTGGTAAATTTTTGGAAAAATTTCACGGTAATTTGTATGGGTGAAGTTTACCATTTTTTTTCAACCGGTTATTTTGAATCTAGATCATCGATTTTTACCGTAAAAGTATGGAAAGCTTTAAAAATTACCACATTGGGGTGTCGACAAGTGATTTAAATTATTACCAAAAGGTGGCAAATTTTCAAACAAATTTGATGATAATCACAACTATATGAGTGAACTTTACCATTGTTTTTTCAACCGGGGTAATTTCGGCGATTTTTACCACTCCACGGTAAATCAAAAACTTTCTTCACCCAATTTTCACAGCATAAAAAGTTGCGAAAAAAAAACCTCACAGTACGGTAAAAATACGGTAATTTAACGAAACATTAAAAAACCGGTAATTCTGCATCCCTGGCTGGAAATTCGTTTGCGAGATGTAGTTGAACATAGCTGGTCCGCGAATGGACGGCATCGCTTGAGATGTGTGTGTGAATCGACGATCCTCTTCCGCTCTGTTTTATCTACGGAGCCGGACGGAGAAACCTCGCCAGGACGAGCGTCGAGAGCGCCGCGGCGAAACTCCAGCAGCGACTCGGGGCGACGAAGAGACGAGCCTGGCCGGAACTCGGAGCTTCCTGGTTGGGCGACGTGACGAGCTGCTGTTCGTCCGTGTCACCTGCACATTTTTTTTTGTTTTTTTTTTTAGTCAAAATAATTCGCTTTTACCACGGTCGGTAAATCGGAGTTATCGCGGTCGGTAAGTTACCGACGGAACGATTTTCATCGAACGAGTCGGTCGCAGCTTTTTTCTCTAAATCTCGCTCTTTTTTGGATTCTTTTTTTTTGTGGCTCTCTCGGAACGTGAGAAAAAAACACACACGCAAGCGGCGGCTCCGGTCGAAGGCTGACGAGACGAATCCTCCGGCTCGTTCTCTCGAGGTCGCGGAGGAAATCTCCCGGCTGTTGGTTTTGGAACTCTTTTTTTCTCTTTTTTTTTTCTTGCGTTTGTTTGGGTTTTTTGGTTCTGTTTTTTTTTTCTCTCTGTTCGTTCACGTACTGCACGGCGAGGCCCGTCGGCGATTTACGCAGCACTGTGCGGCTCGCTCCGCCTCTCACTGCGTCTCGAATCCGTACGAACTGAGGTGATAGTTGTTCTCCTCTGTAAAGATTATATTTCTCTCTTTTATATTTCGCCGATTTTTTTGTTTTTAGCGAAAGTTATTGAACTTCTTTTTTAACATTCTCAGTGCTACTTTGTTATTTCCATTGCCAAGGAATTGTGGCTCGGCTATGCTGCATTATCGTTGGAATGTTTTCGATTTAAAAAATTCTCTACGAAAATTTATGTACAGGGTTGCAAAATTTCTATTGCGAAAACCGAATTTTTTTTTAAAGAGCGGCGATTAAATATCGTGGCTCGGTTTATTGATCGAACTTTTTGGACTTTATCAGTTTTGGTTCCCCCTTTTTTTTTATTTTGAGTAAATTTAAAATCAATTTTTGAATCAAATAAAGTAAAAATTCATTATCGTTGATTAAATATTGTAGTACATTGAATGGAGCTTTTCGGGCGTGTTTGAATACACAATATCGATGACTTTTGAGTGATGTTTTTTTTTTCTGTCAAATTTAATACGAATTAATTAATTTAGTACAGTTTATTTTTTCATAATTCGGTTCGCGCAATGAAAACTTGACGGTCTCGTAGATTAACTTCGATAGAGAATTTTCTAGAGTTCTAATCAACTACCGAGTGTGCGTGATTGAAGATCGGAGGAGAAGAAGAGTGGGTCGGATTAAAAAAATTATTATTATTTTTAGATTTGTAACTTTTTAATCTGTAACGACCGAAATTTAGTCAAAAGCAGTTTAGACTCGAACAAAAAATTGTTTATGAATAATAATCGCGTACGAAAAATATGTAATATTTTATTTTATTTTTTTGCCAAAAAATTCTGGGAGAGTCTCGAGCGATTGGAGTTTAAAGTTCAACGTCCCCGAACGGTCAATACTATTGCGAGTCGATTTGCAAACAGAGAGCCCAATCAATATTCCAGATGCATCTCGTAAAAAAATTATTTCCCGTCGGAACGCTCGCCTCCCGAACGGCGCACAGTGAATTTCAATGCCCGATTCGCGTTCCCGCGCAAGGCGCCAACAAAATTCTCAATTATTTGCGCAACTTTTTTTTTTTTTCAGTATCTTTCAGATGAGAAGCCGAGAGAATACCAGGAACGATTACAGTATACGAGACTCGTGTACCGATAACGGACACGTGTAAACACTGTAATTCGAGTTATCGCTCGAACTTCCAAAAGTTCTGATAAAAATCGGTTTTTTTTTTTTAATTTTTTTACCAAAGATTTTTACGATAAAAATGTATATTATTTTTTTATTTATTTTTTTTATCGTCGTAATGGGAATTTGGGCGGAGTAGGTGAGGAATCGGTGGCGATCCGATAAATGCAGCATGCTCGAGCCAACGTGAATTCGTTCCAACAATAAAAAAAAATATATACAAAAATAGTGATAAATAAATAAATGAATAAAAAAATTATCCTTCGTTTTCCAAACCAAGTGCCAGGTGTGAAAATCCGTGCAGTACAGAAGAAAAAAAAATTACAACGTGCATCGAGTCTTGCATTGGGCGTCTCGCAGACTTTTTTTCTTTAAGAACGGCCCAACCAAGAATTTTTGGATGCGTTCTTTTCGTGCCGGTTAGCGTGCAGAGAAGAGTCAACTATGCATTCTCCAGAATTACAGGAAAGTTCCAACCAACGCTCGGCGATCGTCCGCCGAGATATCATTTTTTTTTCCACCATGCATCATCCGTGTTGTGTGTGTGTTTTGCCTCAGTAGCGACAGTAGTGGAAAAAGTACTAGTTTAGTATTTTTTTTTTTTTTTGGTATCTCACGGTGTTAACCTCGACCGTCCTCGTGTGATGCTCTCCACCGTAATTGTAACATACAAATTATGTAAAAAAAAAAAAATGAAAATGAGAATAAAATAAAATTAATTATCATGCGCAATTATTTGAAAAAATCGTCGTTCGATTATTCGCGATGCGTGTTGCAAAGGTTAAAGAGAAGAAAAAATGGGAAGTAAAAAAGTGAATAAAAAAAAAATAGATCGAAAACAACCGAAAGGGGAAGAGTCGTTAAAGATAGGAGAAAATTAAACGATAATCAAACCACAACCGTGATCGAAGACAATGCAAAGAAAAGATCGATCGCAGCCGATCGATGTAAAAGAGGATTAACAGATTGATAGAGGGAAAATAAATCTTAGACTACTGATATTTACTCTGGTCAACTTCACTGGACTCGACGACGACGGCGACTTTTTTTTTTTTTTTGGACGACGATTTTTTTTTTCTACCAACTGTTTCCTCTTTTAGCGCAGTAAATCACAGATCGCTTCGTAGCCGCTGTATCATTAATTCACCTGGCTAATGTCAACCGTACGGGCTTGCTTTTTCTGTTTTTTATTAATATATTTTTTGAATAAAAATTGAATGAGTCAAGAAAATTCAATGGGTTGAAAATTGAATGTGTTGAAAATTGAAGGTGTTGAAAAATGAATGTGTTGAAAATTGAATGGGTTGAAAACTGGATGGGTTAAAAATTGAATGAATTGAAAATTGAATGTGCTAAAAAATGAATGGGTTCAAAATTGAATGTGTTGAAAATTAAATGGGTTGAAAATTGAATATGTTGAAAATTAAATGGGTTGAAAATTGAATGTGTTAAAAAATGAATGTGTTGAAAATTAAATGGGTTGAAAGTTGAATATGTTGAAGATTGAAAATGTTAAACATTGAAAATGTTAAACACTGCAAACATTAGACATTAAAATTTTTTGAAATTGAGGATTTTGAAGATTGAAAATTTTTTAAATTCTACATTTTTAAAGTAACAATTTTTCAATGAAAATAATTCGTCAATTTCCGAGCTAGGTCAGTACTCTTGTCCCTGGGTTTGTTTACTGGGTCGTTACCGCGCGGACACGTGTTGCTTCGCGGCTCCATCGTTATTGTTCGCGCGCACCCCGTTTCAATTGTAACGCCCCGTCCCGTCCCGTCCCGCGAGCCGCTGAAAAGCAAATACTTTTGTCCCTTCGGGGGAAAACGGTAATCGTGACCGAGAGACGAGCCGGAAGCTGCCGGACAAAACGCTGCCGATTCGAGCGTGAATGCGCTCGGCATTACGAGACGGAATCGCGGCCACGTAAGCGACCGCGCTCTCCACACGTGACTCTCCGCTAATACGCACGTAATAAATATTTATCCATACGCGGAGATCTCGGGCACGTAACGTTTTGCAGAGCACTCGTTGCGCAACTACTTCCGATTTACATTGCATCGACGGTACTGATTTTTTTTTTTTTTTTTTTTTTTAATCCGACCACGGTGAAATCCGGTTCATCGCGTGGCGCGATGGAAAACGCGAGCATCGAGAGAGAAATCGAGGATTCTGCGGAAAGTGCACGGTATTTAAAAAAAATATATACGTCGCGCTTTTCACAAACTTATCCGTTCGGCGATTTCCGAGAATTTTGTCCCGATTCATATGGATTTTTTTTCTTCGAAATTATTCGTATTTAATAACAAAATTTAACGTTTCACAAACTTTTCCTTTAGTCGATTTCCGAGAGAATTTTGTCCCGACTACTTCCGATTTATATCGCATCGCATTAATTTTTCACAATCCCTCCACGCCGAAATCCGGTTCAACGTGCGGCTGGAAGCAGAGTATCGAGAGAGAAATCGAGGGTTCTACGGAGGGTGCAGAATATTAACTTTAAAAAATCGCCAATTCCACAAAATTTTCCAATCGCCTATTTCCGAAAAAAAATGTCTCGGTAATGAAACAAAATTTCTTGAATGGAGAAGTCGAGAAAACGAGGCTTGCAAACATATTCTAAATAGTAGTAATAATGAATAAATAAATACAATAAATATATAATAGAAAATTAGGCCAAGCAAAAAAATGTTTGTGGAATGGAGGATTTTTTTTCGTTTTTTTTTTTCTACCGTGTCGAAAGCCCGTAGTGGATTTACCAGCCAGGTATATTAACGGAAGGCGAGTTAGTCGTTTGAGAGTTAATCTCGATGTCGATTCAGCATCGATCTCTCGGCGATGATTTGTACCTGCGTCCAAAATGATGTCGCCGACTTGATCGTGATTATCGTCGCCGTTGCCGCCGTCGTCGCCGGGCCCGGCGTTGACCCTGCCGGGCGGATAATCGCCCGCGTCCTCGAGATTACCGTAGACAAACGAATTGTCCTCGGGATACTCGTCCGAATCGGAATTACCTAGGGTTCCCTTCGTCGCAGGTTTGCAGCCGAACCACCAGTAACCGCTCGGTCGAGGGAATTTCGGGTCCGCAGTGTCCACCTGCTCGCCATCGGGCAAAAAAAGTTTCGTCAATTCGAGAAAACGCACAGACGATTTGTTGAAATAAAATAAAAAATTATAAAATTGTTAGACCGATGGTCCGTAAATAAATATTGATTCTAATTAAATGAATATCTATTTGAATAAAGTAAATTGGGGATGTGCGAATATTCAAAATATTCGAATAATTAAGAAGACTCGAATGATTTTAATTGTCCAAATATTAAAATTAGGTAAAATATTCCAATCGGGGCACTTTCAAGTGAAACTAAAGTGTTGCCAATTTTGTGACATCGATCTCCGAAAGGATTGAAAAAAGTTGCCGAGTTGACAGAGAATTCCCCAAATATCTATTTGAATAAATCTGTATAGAAATTAAATAAATGTCTGTTTATATTGAAAAAATCTGTATATAAATTGAAAAAATCTGTATATAAATTGAAAAAATCTGTATATAAATTGAAAAAATCTGTATATAAATTGAATAAATGTCTGTTTAAATTGAGTAAATATCTGATTAAATCATTGTCCGGCTACTAAATTGCAAACTCACGGAGAAGGTCCGGTCGTTGAACCGATAGTAAACGCCGCCCTTGAAGAAGTACGTGTACCCGTTGTACGTAAGGGCGGCGTCGAGGTTGTTCGGCAGACCTTCCCAGTTCGATATGAGCTTCGGATAGGTGGTCTTCACCGGCGGCCTCTGGGCTGGATCGAATCGCCAGAACTTCGTTCCCTTGTAGAAGTAAATTTTTCCGTTGCCCGTCCAGACCGTCGCCGCGTCGATGTTGTCCGGAATACCGGCGAAACCCTCGCTTATCTCCTTCGGATAAGCTCCGTCCATCCGCCTTCCGACGTACCTCCAGTACTTCGATCCCTGAATTATAAATAAAATAAATAAAATAAATAAAATAAATAAAATAAATAAAATAAATAAAATAAATAAAATAAATAAAATAAATAAAATAAATAAAATAAATAAAATTTGTTTATGAACTATTTAATTATTGACAATCGTGTAAAATTAATTTTAATGCAAATTTTCGTGTGAACCTTGAAGAAGTATGTCTTTCCGTTCTTGTAGGTGAAAGCCGCGTCAATGTTGCCCGGCAAGCCTCTCCAGAAGCTCCTGATCGTCTTCGGGTAATCCTTGGCAATGCCGTCCGCCGTCAACTTCCAGTAGTGGTCACCTGCCGATCGAGAGAACATTCGTTTGTTAATTAACAGATTCGAAAAAAAAAAAAAATTCTCAAGAAATAAATATACATTTTTTTAGAAAATAAATAAAGTGTTTCGAACAAGTAGAATAAAAGCTTTGCCTTATTTAAAAGCGGTTCTTCACGCCTGCCACTAAAAACAGTGAAAAAAATTCCAGTCCATTCCCCGGACAAAACAATAATTTCACAAACTAAAATTCAAACTGATAACTCCAATTCGATCAAGCGATCAACGAACCTCAAAATCAATCGGTATTCAAGAGCACACGTATGCAATTAATTTACCCACGAAAAATAAATAAATAACTAAATAATAAAGAAAAAATGCCTCAAATTTGACTTCTTCATCTATACAGTTTAATTTTTTATTTTACTTTTCCGCACCCTTGCTAATCGTCCCAGCCCGATAAAAAAAATCCCCTACTTTTCCAGGACTCAGATTTTTGTTTCCCGGCTATGGAAAAATTCCCTGACCTTTGAAGGCGTAAGTGTATCCCTCGGCCGAGTTGAACATAGTGTCGATATTGGGGTTGGCGCAGAGTTCGGCGTCCTCCTCGCTGGGCGGCGCGGTGGTCGTTCGGTGAGATTTGGTTCCGCTTCCGGATCCCGCGGTCTTCTGCCCGTAGAGGGCCTGGATGCCCTGAATGTCGTCGCTGTCGAGCGTGAAATTGGGATCGTAGCCCCTGTAGAAGGGCGCCATCAGGGCGGACTTTATGTCGCTGTGGCTGAGACCGAGCGAGTGACCGAACTCGTGAGCGGCGACCTGGAAGAGATTCGTTCCCCTGTAACTGTCTATCGTCCAGTGCTCGGAGTCGTCGAAGTGCGCGTCGCCGCCGTACACCGGGAAGTAAGCGTGGGCCAGGGTGCCTCCGGGGCCGTCGAACGGATCGCCGTCACCGTGCTCGCCCCTCTCGAACCTTATCTCTATGTGCACCTGCGTCAAAAATGAAAATCAAAAATCGAAACCAAAAAATCCGAACATCAATTATTTTCAATTACTTTCAATTATTTTCAATTATTTTCAATTATTTTCAATTATTTTCAATTATTTTCAATTATTTTCAATTATTTTCAATTATTTTCAATTATTTTCAATTATTTTAGTTTTCTTGAAAATGAGTTTTTTTTCTCATTTTTTTAGGTAAGATTTGGATACCTGGCCGGACTTCTTAGGGGAAAAGGCCAAATCGGTGTACTCGGACCAGACGGCGAAAGCCTTTGCGATGTCCTTGTCGACCGCGATCTTATCCAATTCCCTCGGATACTTGCTGATCTTGTAAGTCAGTTTTTTCACGCGCCAACGCGAACCTGTTCAACAATAAAAAAAAAAAAATTAGTAATATAATAATAATATATAATTCAAAATAGATCATATAATTATTTGAAATCTCGACGAAGCAGCGGCGTTTCTGTGGAAAAGAGTATGAAGATTCGACGCATGGAAGACTGCAGTAAAATTATCATCAAACTGTGGTCAATGCCGGAGTCACCAATATTAGTTCCCCTTTCCCGGTGATAATAGGAGTACAGAAATCATCAAATAAAACAGCCAATGCGGCACATCAACTTCTTTCACTTAATATTACGTAATAAAAATGTCTCATGTGACAATAAAAATTAACAGCTGGCTGAACTGCCGCCAAACTGTAATGTCCATCAAAAAATTGCAACAACAACAAATAAGTATAATAATAATAATAATAATAATAATAATAATAATAATAATAATAATAATAATAATAATAATAATAATAATAATAATAATAATAATAATAATAATAATGCATGTGTTAATGAATGTTAAGAGAGGGTGGACACTCGCTTGGCCGGTGCATGTAACAGTGTCGATGGAAACGATACGCAAGGATTGCTCGTCGACACGCAAGTCACTCTCACGAGGATTCCGTCGCGGCGTTCTCTTCCCGATAATAAAAAAAAATTAAAAAAATAAAAAAATAAAACTACACGTTTGCATCGCGTGTCGTGTTCCGCTGCTGCAGTTACAGCGTTGGATGCACCACATAGTCCGGGAGCCGTCCCGATATTTTACGCAACGTCTACCTGGCGTACTCTTCCGGACGACACCGACGAGTCTGCTCTGCACCGGACTCGATGGTCATTATCGTTTTACCGTCCCTATCAACGCTCTCCCCCCCTCGGCCTCCCCCGAGCCAAGTGGAATTACGCAATGCCGCGAAGTGCTCCACACGTGGTAGCGTGAGAATCTCCCGGCTACTCGTCGATTTTTATCGCGAAATGATGATTTGTGATTCTATCGACTGATCGTGTCCGACGCCAAGGATTGTCGCAGCTAGGCGGAAGTGTTTTTTTTTTTTTTTTTTTTTTTTTTTTTTTTTTTTTTTTTTTTTTTTTTTTTTTTTTTTTTTAAGAGGAAGTTCCATTCTGGTGAAAACTATTTTTGTTGATCGAGTTTTTTTTGTATATGTGTAGCTTATTATATGTTTTTTTTTTCTGTTATATCTTATTATATGTTATTTCTTTTTCTTTTGATTCATGTTAATATTATATATTTAATAAATTATATTAAATATATAATTATTAAAAAAATTAATAAATTGCAGTTATCGTTACCACGTGGTAGCGTGAGAATCTCCCGGCTACTCGTCGATTTTTATCGCGAAATGATGATTTGCGATTCCATCGACCGATCGTGTCCGACGCCAAGGATTGTCGCAGCGAGGCGGAAGTGTTTCTTTTTTTTTTTTTTTTAAGAATAAGTTCCATTCTGGTGAAAACGATTTTTGTCGACCGAGCTTTTTTGTATATATATAGCTTATTATATGTTATTTTTTTTCTGTTATATCTTATTATATGTTATTCCTTTTTCTTTTGATTTATGTTAATTTTATATATTTAATAAATTATATTAAATATACAATTATTTGAAAAATTAATAAATTGCAGTTTTCGTTACCGACGGTGGTAACGAAAACTGTTTGGCGAACTGTTAAGGAAGCTCGGAAAGATAAAGGCAGCGATGCCGATCGATCCGCCCGCGACGCAAGGACTGCCTCAGGAGAAGGCCAAGTGACGCTATGAATATCAATTACAAAACGCTAAAATGATGTGTGTTTGAAAACACTTATGCTTTTAACTGTTGAGGCGCTTAGCGGTCGATCGCGAGTCCGGCCAGCCCGTTAGGGTGACTGGCTTTGGCGATCGAGTTCCGCAACGCTAATGAGGCAGGAAGCGAAATGTACAGAGAAAAAAAAACAAAATGAACACCCAGCACGGCCGATTCAGCTGGAAGAGCGATTCTCGTCGCCTATCGTGAATTCGAATGAAATCGGATTTTAAAAATTATTATCATTATTATTATTATTGTTGTTGTTGTTTATAAGGCAGAATGTGTTTTTTCGATCGTGCCGAGTGAATCGAAATCGATCGATTTCGTCGATCCGTTGTGTCACTCCCGACTTACTCGCAATCTTAGCGATTTTTTTCTATTTTTTTTTTTTTTTTTTGATTATACTCGAAGCGTGGAGAATTGGGCAAGGATCGTATCGAGAAGAAAATTCGTTATGCGCCGGCGGAGTCGTTGGCAAACTTTTCGGCACGGCTTCGATGCGATTTGTCGGATCCTGGAGTTATCTCGTAACCGAGAAACTCTGATTCGATTATCGGTTCCGTTTCATCGGAGATCCCTCGTTGGGCAACGCTGCACGACGGGTGGGGCAAGATGGACCGCACGGCAAAGCCGTATATGCGAAAAATATATGAATATACAAATATATAAATATATAAATATATAAATATATAAATATATAAATATATAAATATATAAATATATAAATATATAAATATATAAATATATAAATATATAAATATATAAATATATAAATATATAAATATATAAATATATAAATATATTATCGCATATACTTTTTTTTCCGATGGACCATTTTTACCTGGTAAGTTTCAGCATTGTTTTTTTTTGCGTACCTTGAAGCGCATACCGCTTCGATCTTCCATCGGAGCTGGTCCCTACTTTGTCCTTGACGCCGCATCTCGGCAGGGACATCAGATTGGCGGTCTCGTTGTCCAGATTTCCTATAAAAAATAAAATAAAACGAATTAAGTTAATCCCGCAATTTTTCACATATTATTATAACGATTATTACTAATTTTAGCTTTTTTACAATATTTAGTCGTCAATATATCATAAAATATAAAATTAAGATATTAAATAATATTTTTATTATTACTCTGATATTCAAAAATTATTTCATCATTAATATTCCTTTTTTGTATTGGCTACTTTAAAACCTTTATTTTTGAAATATATACGCGATCGTTTTTCCCAACTCCAATCCTTTAATAACTCCCAAAACCTTATTATTATTTTATCATATTTTCATATTTATTTAATTAATTAACGTGCGCCGCCCTTTTACATATTGCAATCACAATAAGGAACATATTTTTCAAATCTTCATACAAACTACATTTATCATTTATATTCACAATTATAATTTTAGCATTTATCATATTTTATTATTACGCTTATAAATCGTCGGCGAATTTTGTGTTTTTTTTTTTTTTATTACTCGACCGTGCACAATCGACTCGATTCGAGAGCCCTGGGAGCAAGGTCGTTTATCATTTGGAGGCTTCAATTAAATAATTCAATTACCGAGCCTCTCTCCCAGGGTGTGTAATAAAAGTTAATTGTACGGCAATCGTGAAATCGTTACATCCTCGTCGCTCGTGCATAATTTCCGACGATTGCTCGATTATTCCCGGTCGGGACTGGCCGAGCCCCGTCGCGTTCTCTTCCTCTTCCGTCTCGAGTCTCCTCGAGAGCCCGACAGCGTTCTAAACGCATCCATGCCCGATTGACGAGCGCCGGAGCTATCGGGATGCGCCCCCATCGCCTTGACACCGATCGCAGGCTCGACGTCGGATAACGAGTTCTCTCTAGGACGAACGATCGCCGCTCATCTACTGTAATTTCGGCCGAGCGGGCTCGAGGAAAAACCCGCATACTCGTTTCTTCGTTTTTATCGTTGTCGTTATATTAATATTAATCTTTAAAATAAATCGTTTCGCTATCTGTACAATAAAAATTTATATGTAAATAATAATCGTGAGTGTAGAAAAAAACAGCTGACTCGGCAAGAGCTTCGGAAAGGCGCCGCTGGCGCTAGCGTCGCGCGGCAAGTTTTCGTACCGCTTTGACGCATTTCGGTTTGAATTCTTTTTCAGCTCGCGCGAGAAAAAACCACATGCTCGTTTTTTTTTTTTAATATTATTATTGTCGTAATATTAATCTTTAGAATGAATTGTTTTGCTATCTGTACAATAAAAATTTATATGTAAATAATAATCGTGAGTGTAGAAAGAAAGAGCTGACTCGGCAAGAGCTTCGGAAAGGCGCCGCTGGCGCTAGCGTCGCGCGGCGAGTTTTCGTACCGCTTTGGCGCATTTCGGTTTGTTTTCTTTTTCAGCTCGCGCGAGAAAAAACCACATGCTCGTTTTTTTGTTTATATTATTATTGTGTTAATATTAATCTTTAGAATGAATTGTTTTGCTATCTGTACAATAAAAATTTATATGTAAATAATAATCGTGAGTGTAGAAAGAAAGAGCTGACTCGGCAAGAGCTTCGGAAAGGCGCCGTTGGCGCTAGTGTCGCGCGGCAAGTTTTCGTACCGCATTACGGCTTGTTTTCTTTTTCAGCTGGCGCGAGAAAAAACCCGCACGCTCGTTTTTTTTAAGTACCATTATCGTCATAATATTGATCTTTGACAGAAAATCGTTTTATTACTTGCATAATAAAAAATATGTATATAAACGACAACGAAAAAGCTGACTCGGTAAGAGCTTCGGAAAGGCGCCGCTGGCGCTAGTGTCGCCCGCCCGCTTATCTTACCGCATCGCCGCAGTTTTTTTTTTTTAAGTTCTTTTTCGTCACAGCGGCGTTTACTCGGACGGAGTGGCATCGAGATTAAGCGAGATCCTTTCTCTTTCTCTCGGAAGCGGTTACGAATCACGTTCACGCGTGACGATACCCGAACACGTGCGAAAGAGTCCTCCCTATCAGTTACGCGGTCGGCTCGGACGCGGCTTCATCTCGCAGCGTCGGCGCGCTCGGTGAGTCAACCAGTTAAGCGCCGGGGAGCTCGTACGAGCCTCCGCGTTTCATCGAACTCTCTCTGAATCATCGGGTGCCATCCAAACTGTTCTCCGTAGACATAGATACATGTATAAGTTATTACGTAGTATAAACTCGACCTACGAGTCTCCAAAGGGACGACTCTTTTCCGCACTTCGCACGAGACGTTGCAGCAGACAAACATCGAGTCTCCTATCGCACAGCTGTGCCGCAGAGCTGACAACTTTACAGAGTCGATAAAATCGCACCTGCCCACTGTCGAGCGACGTTTAACCTCAATTGTGCAACCCCGCACGATGCAGCGATTAGAAATTACGAGGTGTAAAAAAGATAAAAATAAAATCAAGATTTTTTTACTTTACGGACAAGGCGTGGATTTTGACCGACGGCTGAGCGCCCGTCGAGTCGCGTAAAACAGCGACATGGCTATTTTCACGTCCTTTATTAAGTTGCCGTGACGGAGGTTAGGAAAAATTCTATTATCGTGCATTGTCCAAAGAGTATTCGAAGTGACGAGTCTTTCCCGTATTTTGCACGAGACGTGACTCTAGACAAACTGCCGATAAAATCGCAGCTTTCTACTGCAAATGTCGTTCAACCTCAATTACGGAATCATGTTTAAAAAAGATGGTTTTTTTTTTTTAATTATGGACTAGCCGTGAACTTAGCGTCGAATTTTAAGAGATTAGTGTGAACTTGAAATCGAAGTTAATATAAAAGTTTGGCGCGGACTTCATTGCGTACTTAAGATGTATCTTAAGTTAGAACTTAAGATCGAACCTTAATCCGAACCTGATTTACTGCTTAAGTTTGAACGTCAATTTGATCTTAAGTTTGATCTTAAGTTTCATGTTGAGTTTGATCTTAAGTTTGAATTTGAGTTTGATCTTAAGTTTGATCCTAAGTTTGATCCTAAGTTTGAACTTAAGTTTGATCTTAAGTTTGATCCTAAGTTTGATCCTAAGTTTGATTTTAAGTTTGATCCTAAGTTTGATCCTAAGTTTGATTTTAAGTTTGATCTTAAGTTTGATCTTAAGTTTGATCTTAAGTTTGATCTTAAGTTTGATCTTAAGTTTGATCTTAAGTTTGATCCTAAGTTTGATCTTGGGCTTGAACTTAAGTCTGATCTTAAGCTCGATCTTGACTTTGATCTTAACTTTGACCTTGAGTTTAATCCTAAGTGTAAACTTGACTTCGAACTTACGATCAACTTTAAGTTCACACGTAACTCCGAACCTAAGATAAGTATCAATCACGCAATAAAGTTCCGCCCAATCTTCGATCTCAAGAGCGACCTCTAAGTTCAAACTAACTTCTTAAAACTCATCGCTCAGACGCACTGCTAAACGCCCGTCGAGTCGGTAAAACAGCGACATCGCTATCTTCACTTTTCCTTTTCCCTCGCGTTTTTCCGTGACGGAGGTGAAGAAAAATTCCATTATCCTGCATCGAGTCCTTGGGAGACTCTCCGGAGCAACGAGAGAACTCCGCGCTTCGGATGAATGCATCCGGTGAATTAACGGATGATTCACTCGGCGCACAAACGGGCGCTAAACGCCGCGACGCGTCGCTCGTACCAACGACAATTGCCCTCTCATCGGCGAGCCCGTCGACACGCGTGCCGCAGGGCACAACGCCAGAGTCCATCCTCGAGAAATAAATAAGATTCGAGAGAGAGAGAGAGAGGGACTTACAGCGCGCACGCCTTTGAGGCTGTGGACGAGCCGACTCGACAACGACGCAAACACACTTGCCAATAAGATTGCCAATAAGATTTCTGCCGCTCTCACCTGTGACATTGAGACCCGCGAACGACTGGAATTCCGAGATCGCCTTGTACATCGTCTCCTCCGAGATTATCCCACCGCTCGCCGGATTTACCGGCGGAAGGTAACCGAACTGCGAAAGGTATCTCTGGAAAATAATAAAGAGAAATGTTTAATCGTCAGTTTTTAAGGAAATGCAAAGAAAAAATAATTGAGAACAAAAAATGAAATCTTAAAATTGGAGATTTTCAAGTAGGTTTCTTATGTAATGTGTTCTTTCGATGAGGCTCTCAGGGAAAGATTGTTTTTCTTATATATAGATAGGGTAATTATGTGAATAGGTGTAGGTAGAGGAAAATAATTAGATTTATATTTCTCAATTTTTAGCTTCATCAACAAGAATACCAAAATTCGAACAATTCTCGATAATCGGTTATACAAATTTCTCATCGGATTGTTTCGTTAGTTCGGCACTCAAAGCTAAAGGAATCGATCACTTGTTTTACTACTTTCTTCGATAGAGGATAGATAAAAAATTTCTTGGAATTTGCGTATCTGATAAACAGTTTTCTCGTTCCCGATAATCAACACTGTCATAGAAAAGCGAAAAAGCAAAAAAAAAAATCACCGATTGGACAAATCGGTGATTTAATGTAGTGCTCCATATCGCCGAGTCCTTGGGTGACTTTGGCAGCCGAGTCGGCAACGGAAGAGTCATCGATGTATAACTCCAGGCCATTCAAGGCGCCGCGGCCACGCCGCTCGTTTAGATATCGCACCGGCTTAAATACCGGATATTACACACATTTCTTATCCTTGCCCAATAAAGTAAAACAAAACAAAACGAAACAAAATAAAATAAAATAAAATAAAGTAAAATAAAATGAAATGAAATAAAATAAAATAAAATAAAATAAAATATAATAAAATAAAATAAAACAAAACAAAATAAAATAAAATAAAGTAAAATAAAATAAAATAAAATAAAATAAAACAAAATAAAATAAAATGAAACACAATAAAATAAAATAAAATGAAATGAAACAAAATAAAATAAAATAAAATAAAATAAAATAAAATAAAATGAAACAAAATAAAATCGATTATTTCCGGACGTTCGAAAGAGTGTTTTCCTGCCCGGCAGTGCGCATGCGCGCAGGGCATCAACCGAACTGCGGGGAGGACTGACCTGGCGTCCGAACAGCGGCCGGCTTGTGCTCTGCCCGGCGCATCAATCGCGCAAAAAAAAACTACACGCCCAGACTAAAGTGCAAAAAAAAAACAAACTTAATCCTTTTCCTGCCTCGATGGTAATTCTTTAAGTTCATTCATAAATCCACTTTATCGAGTGGGTGTTTCATTGATGAACTAAAAAGCGGGTCTTGTCACGGGTTACGGAGAGCCTCGTAGCGAGTGTCGACAACGGATCGAAGGAGTGCCGGTGCGGAGGCTGGTCTTGTCTCTGATTCAGCGAGCGGCGAGCCGATCCAGCTTCCTGGAATTCGAGCCTCGGCACAGACTCGCCATTCTCCCGAGCCTCGCCGAGTGTCGCGCGCGACCACAAAACCCATCGGCGAGCGGAAACATTTTATTTCCGTCGATGTATGTTTTATTTTAATCGATCGATGGAATCTCGTCGACTTCCGTCAATCGATCGTCGCTCAAAGCGGAGCGAACGATCGATTTTCATTCTGTTAATTGAAGGGCGAGTTTCGCGACTTTGCGGCATCGCGGCAAGCCGGACGGCTTGCGATAAACGTCCGTGGTCCGTCTTACCCCTCGGGCGCTGATAACTCATAATCGAAGCCCCGAATTTACTGTTCTTGTTCTGTTGCGTGGGTGTCGATGATTCGAGGACGATAATGCGATGCGCAAAGCGCCGTGCACGATCGTCGTGGGCGAAAAATCTTCTTCGACCGTCGCTTCCGGTTTGATTTCTTTTTTTAGACCGGAAGTGACGTCACCGGAAATAGATTATTTCCGGTTTGAAAATCTGATTTTTCGACCGGAAGTTGACTTTTCACACCGAAAATAGTTGACTTTTGGTTTGGAAATTTGTTTTTGCGACCGGAAGTGAAGCCGTACCGGAAATGATTCACTTCCGGTTCTGAAATTTGATTTTTCGACCGGAAGTAACGTGCAGGGAGTACGTACTTTGGGGTTTTAACTTCTGATTTTTCGACCGGAAGTGACGTCGTACCGGAAATACGTAACTTCCGGTCCGGGAAAGTCATTTTCCGAACGCAAACGCATCACTTCCGGTCCGGAAAAGTCAATTTTCAAATGGAAACGCATCACTTCCGGTCCTGAAGACTCATTTTTCGACCGAAAATACGTCACTTCCGGTTTGGAAAACTCATTTTCGACCGAAAATACGTCACTTCCGGTTGGAAAAATCTCATTTTCGACCGGAAATAGGTCACTTCCGGTTTGGAAATCGCATTTTTCGTCCGAAAAACCATCACTTCCGGTTTGAAAAACTCATTTACGACCGACAATGCGTCACTTCCGGTTTGGAAATCGCATTTTCGACCGGAAATACGCCACTTCCGGTTTGAAAATCTCATTTCCGATCGAAATTACGTCGCTTCCGGTTTGAAAATCATTTCTCGAGCTGGAAGTGATGTATTTCTATTTTTATATTTAGCAACGAGATTTTCGAACCGGAAGTGACGTATTTTCGATGCACCTCCGAAAATCTAAATCCATCGGGTTTCTAAATTGCATAAGCCATAGGACAACAATCCGCTAGTTCGGATACGATTGTAACTGCAGAGTATTTTTAATAACATCGTTAAAAGTCCACCTGTTTCTTTGCTCCGATTGTAAAACGCATTATACGTGCGAAACAATCGTCGAATCATCGGTCAAAGAAAAGTCACGCTCCGTATACCGAAACTTACGGTGATTCGACATCGACATGACGCAAGTTACGGAATCCCGAAGATAGCGCTGGCGCGGCTCTACACGTAACAATACAAAATAAATCGCCTCGCGTGAATTTCACCCTCCCCGCGTGTGCACACAACGCCGTGTGAACGCCTTCGAAGACCAGCGATCGTCACGTTCGTTCATCACCGGCTAATCAGCGCCGCCTTATCGGACTCGGCGCATTCTCATTCCACACGATTTGTGATAAAAAAACGAAAATACCTATAAGCGTAGTAAACCAGCGACAAAAGTTTCACGAACATATTTTTTTTTTGCTCCCACCGCTCCGACCTTGCAAACTCGATCGATTCACCCGTACATGATTTTTCACGAAAATAATCAACTTTATTTTTTCCTTTTTTTCAATCTAAACATCTTTATTTTTTTGGCGAATTTGCGATTTTTTTTTTTTTTTTTTTTTTCTATACCGGACCGACCTTGCGAACTCGATGGATAGACGATTTTTTAAGGAAAGAATTAATTATCATACATAAAAGAATTTAATTTTGGTGTTCGTTGTTTTTTTTTTTTTTTTTATGAATCTGCACTTGTTTTTCATCGTTCTCGTTGCGCGCCCGTCCGCGATGCACCGCGCCGGGCGGGTGTAACGAATCGCTCGGAGCTTTGCCTCGACGACCTCGACCTTGAAGAGGTCTTTGTCGAGTCCGTAGCCATCGGTATTCCGCACGCCCTCGCATCTTCTTCCAGACGCTTATTGAATACACAAAAGGTATCTCGGGCGCATCGGCTATAGCCGCGGAGCTCCGCTCGCCTTTGTATTCGAGGACCGAGCCAGCCCTCGTACAGCGAAACTCGCGCATCGACCATGTTATTATACCGTACTATAATATACTAATTTATTGTCGAGTAACGCAGACGCGCGCGACATCGTCAACCCGAATATTATTCAGCCGACGGCCGTTCTTCTCGAGAAATTTTTCTTTATTTATTTCGTTTTTTATTATTTATTTAATCATTGAATGCAATTATTGAATTCTTATTTTTTTAAAAATTTTTTAGTCTGCGTCAACTATGTTATTATATCGTACTTTAATATACAAATTTATTAAATTTTTTTTTTTTTTTTTTTTTTAATTTACGGTCGAGAATCGCGGAAGGGTGAACAATTAACAAGCCGAATGTAATTTTTACGATACGCATTGTCCCTCTCGGGAAATATTAATTGATTCATTTATTTATTTTTAATAACCCAATTAAATGATTAAATTTTTATTTTTGTTTTTTTCGATCTATCGACTGGGACAGATTTTTTTTTTTAATCTCTTCGCGGTAAAGTTTCTGATCCGCTTGCCATCAAACACGACTCCGTCAAAGACGGCTGAGAAAATATATTTATTTTATTAATCGAGCGTTATTTATTTCATTTTGAACTCTCCGGACAGTGAACTTGAAGAGAAGTGAAAGCAACGAAATTTGCTCGCAGGAATTTTTTTTTACTACCACAGAATACATATATATATATATATATATTCGTGTGCATACTTTTGTGAAGACGGGGAAGGCGCCTCGTCGTGATTTTTTTAACTCTTTTTATTTTCATTTTTATAGTTCTTTCTTTTACGGGTTCGTTGACAGAGTCTCGAGGAGGCTCCAAGTGCATCCCACGTGCCTCTCGAAGTTCCAGCAAAGATGTATTTTTACCCTCCGTCTCCTACCCAGCAAGACATAACCGAATTATAAAAACTTATCGCAACTTTTAAATATTGCAAAAAATTTAAAGCGGACTCATCCGCTTAAAAAAAAAAAAAAAAAAAAATATGTCTATATAGTAATAGAGCCAAGTTGGTGAATCACGCTCAACTGTCCGAGCTAACAGTAGCGAAAAAAATGCTGATGATTCACCCCAGCCGGAAGTAGTGCAAAGTATGTACATAAAGTCGACAAACGCCGTGGGATTAATCATCGCTCGAGTAAATACGTAAATACGCACATTTGATTATTTTTCTCTGTTTTAGGCAGCAAATGGACTATTTTTTTTCCACTGCCGCAGTGTCGATTTTTTTTTTCTTCTCCGAACAAAGAGATCTTTGAACCCGACCGTCGGTCGTGCAGTCTTTTAATAGCTCTTCTCGGAACCCTTCGGGATCGCGAGCCGGCGCTCAGCCCCAGCGCCAACAGCGATACATAACACAATATTACTACATATCTGTTACGCATTGTAATAAAAATTATAACAAAAATTATAATAAAAATTACAAAAAAAATGATATTAAAAATTCTAATAAAAATGACAATAAAAATTATAACAAAAATGATAATAAAATTGTAATAAAACTTATATTAAAAATTCTAATAAAAATGACAATAAAAATTACAACAAAAATGATAATAAAAATTGTAATAAAAATGATAATAAAAATTATGATAAAAATTTAGACACATATAAATAGAAATAGATTTTCCGAAAGCGTATCGACGAAGTGAAATGCATCATCGGGCGTCCCGGCAAGTGCGCGATAGCGCGATAATAATTTTGTATTTGCCGGAGATTACGAACACCGAGGATGATCGAGTCGCGCGAGAAATTGCGCGCGAGCAGCGCTATCCTTATCGCGCCAAGTCGAGTCGCCGGAGGCTCTGGCCATGACTTCTTCTTCGAGAATTTACCTTTTTTCCCCCATTTTTTTTTCCAATCCAGCTACATTCTCTCTCGCTCTTTCTCTATCATTGTCTTCGTATCGGCGATCCGGCGCAATTTTATCGTCGCTCGGAAAAACACATTCTCTCCGCCTCGGATTCGATAGATCGTTTGCAAAAAAAAAAAGATGCAACCGCCGATTTACATAGATTTACATAGGTATTTATTGCCAGGCTCGATTTACTCGGTCTCCGCGCTCGAACCTCGATTATTATTATCGTTCTCCTTATTCTCGTTATCATTGTTATTATTATTGATCCCCGTATTGTCGTCATTATTTTTATTGCTGCTATTGTTATTATTGTTATTGTTGCTATCGTTATTATTGATGTTATTGTCGCCATTATTGCTAATGTTGCTATTTTTGTTATTGTTATTATTGTTGACCAAAAGAGCAAACTGTAACAACAGTTCTCTTTTGGTTAACAATAATAAAAATCCCAATAATAGCTATAATAACAGTAATGTCGTGCTCCGTTAATCGAACCTAGAACTGTTAAGTTTTATTTTACGCCACCGAATAACACGAATGTTAATTTAAAAAACATTTGAAGCCACTGCGATTGGCAATGGCTAAATTTTTATCCGGCAATTGTTGCTATTCTTGTTACTCTTGTTACACTTGTTACTCGTGTTACTCGCGTTACTCGCGTTACTCGCGTTACTCGCGTTACTCGCGTTACTCGCGTTACTCGCGTTACTCGCGTTACTCGCGTTACTCGCGTTACTCGCGTTACTCGCGTTACTCGCGTTACTCGCGTTACTCGTGTTACTCGTGTTACTCGTGTTACTCGTGTTACTCGTGTTACTCGTGTTACTCGTGTTACTCGCGTTACTCGCGTTACTCGCGTTACTCGTGTTACTCGTGTTACTCGTGTTACTCGTGTTACTCGTGTTACTCGTGTTACTCGTGTTACTCGTGTTAACCAAAAGAACAAATTGTAACAACAGTTCTCCTTTGGTTTACAATAATAACAACAATAACAACAATGACCTGCTTCGTTAATCGAATCTAGAACTGTTAAGTTTTATTTGACGCCGCCGAATAACACGAATGTTAATTTAAAAAACATTTGAAGCCATTGCCATTATCGCTGGCTAAATTTTTATCCGACAATTGTTATTGTTATTGTTATTTTTTTCATCGGAGTTCAGACGTTCGGATTAATTGCGGAAGACTCTGTCGGTAAGGCAGAGTTATAATTGCAGGGCGCGATCGTTAACGATCGTCGACGCTTACCGGGCGATTTATCACTCGAAATCCTCGGACGGAACTGCGAAGGGATAGAAGTGTCTGTTCTGGCCCGAAACGTATCTAGCGAGGTACATCGACTCAGGCGGGAAAGGGAAGACCGAGAGGGAAACGATAGATCGTCGTCGATCGTTAATATTCCAATGGCGGCGAGTCGCATATTCGTGTCCGGACTGTCGTATATGAAAACGACGTACGATGACGAAGAAGGCCAACCGGGCATCCACGATCGCGCTCAGGCTTCCCCGTCTATATATTTCCGCGTCGAGGCGTATACATAAATTATTTACCAGTTCCCGGTAGCATCGACGATCGACGAGAGCGGGAATGAATCGGCCGATAAGCTCGAAAACGTCGCCCGATTTCTCGACTCGGGCTGGCGAGTTGCCGAGAATTTATTTTTTTTTACGTGTTTGACCTTTTTTTTGTATTTGAAGAAGATTCACTTTTTTCAGTCGCGACGACAATCATTTTTTTAAAAGATTTTTAAAATTTTATTAAAAATTCACTTGAGCAATTGTAATTTATTTTTAAGTAAATTATTGACTTGTTTAAACTGTTGTTTATTATTTCTATGTGAATTGTCAATTTATTTTAATTGTTATTATTATTATTATTATTATTATGTTATTAATGACATTAAGTCAATTATTGATTTATTACTTAAAACTGACTACATTTTTTTTCAATTAAAAAATTAAGTAACATTTTTTTACACGTTTGTTCCTCTTTCGAGTGATTCATTTTTTTTAAAGAGAAACGAGGTGTCTGCGATGCTGCGCGGCGATTTATCGGGCAGCTCGTCCGATCGAAAATGCCTCTTCTACTGAGCTTCTACGGAGTTCGACTCTGCGCGTTATAATGATTATTATTTCTTTTTTATTTTATTTTTTTTTTTTTTCAAGCAAAGTTCAATTTCTTCGGGATCGCGGACTTGACCCTTCGAGTTTCTTCGAACCAATGTTTCCTCGTTTCTTTAACGATTATGCGATTAGTCACTCGGCTGCCTCCCTCGCCCCTCCGCGCTACTTGTTTCCTGGCAATAATCGATCCCTGACGAATCCTTTCTCGGCAACTTGCACATGGAAAGCAATTTTCTCACGTGGGCGGAATTCGCGACGATCTTACGGTAAATTTTTTTTATCGACATCATTTTTTTTTCTTTCTTTTCATCCGAGAATTTTTTTTTTTTTATGACGACCAAATCGCCCCACCTACTCCGCGCGGGATATTCGTAAACGGGTCAGTGGGTCACGACGGAATTCGCCTTATCGAGGCGCGCATCTAAGCTATTCGAAAAATAAGAAATGAACATCAATTTATGCAGAATTAAATTCATTTTTTTTTCTATGCATAAACTGATAGATTTTCATGAACCGAGGATAATTTTATAAAAAGTTAAGTTATAGTGTTTTTAAAAATGTAAATCCATAAACTGGGCCGTTTAAGGAACCGAGAGTTAAATTGGAAAAAAATTCATTACATTTTTTTGTTTTTTTTTTTATTTAACTGTGAAAATCGTTAATTGGAGATTTGAAGATTTTATTGATTTATTTTGTTTGAGGCTTCGACGAAATTAATTTGCGAATCGTAGCTTCGAGGATTTTTTGAGGGCCAGCAGAGTTCGAGGACTTTGGGGCGACCTCGTTTTCCAAAGTGCTTAGGCGAAGTTGATTTTCGTTCCGAATTTCTCGCGAGCGATCTATTTGTCTGTCGTTCCCCGTTAGTCGGCAGAGCCGACTCCACGTCTCCGCGCGGCTGCGGGACGAAGGTTGCCCAAGCGGAGAGTCATCGAGGAGCCAGCGAGGCTGAACTTTGTCGCTACCTGCAGTCCATCAGCCGAGAAATCGCGAGTAACGCGGCTCCCTCTGACGTCACGATCCTGTATTTTACGTCATCAGTCTCGTAAACGCCTGAGGTGTGAAATCGTTGTCGGTCTTTTTTCTTTTTCGGCATCCACGCCGCATTATCGGCAGCCTCGATCATTTTCTTCGGTGTGTAATTTTTTTTTTTTTAACTATGTGCATACAGATATGTTTTTTTTTGTTTATGTACTTTACTAGTTTACTGCAGGAAGTCCTTAAAGGGCTTCGCCCTAGGACACGAAATAAACAATGTTACACTGTCATTGTGATGACATAACGGACTGTGGGGTAAAATGGATCTTTTTTTTTCGATGATCTACGAGTATAGGAAAAAATCGTTTATTTTCGCCAATGGGGCAAAATGGATCTTTTCTTCGATGGTCGGTGAGTAATTGGCAAAAATGGTCCATTTCGCCGATGGGGCAAAATGGATTTTTTTGTGGTCTACGAGTAATGTCAAAAATGGTGAACTTCGTCATTGGGGCAAAATGGACTTTTTTTCCATGGACTACGAGTAGCAGAAATGGTCCATTTCGTGATACAGGCGTCAGTGGGGCAAAATGGATTTGTACTACTATTTTTTAAAATATGCAACGATCAATTAGTTCGAGTGCTCCATCTTGCCCCGCGCTTTTTTCTCTCCGCTATTATTCAATCATTGCGACAGTATAGCTGAGAGTGGGGCAAAATGGATCTTTACTGTTATTTGTCTTTCATAGACCGCGGGTTAAAGTGGTCCATCTTGCCCCGTTCTTTTTTTCTCTCCGCTATTATTCTATTATTGAGACGATTGAGACGAGTGGGGCAAAATGGATCTTTACTATTCTTTTTCTATGACCTGTGGGTTAAAGTGGTCCATCTTGCCCCCCACGTTTTTCTCTCCTCTATTTTTTCTATCATTGTGACGACATAGCTGAGCGTGGGGCAAAATGGATTTTTATTATTATTTTTCTCTAACGGACTGCGAGTAACTTTCACAAGTGGTCCATTTTGCCCCGCTTGTTTTTCTCTCCGCTATTACTCAGTATCAGTGATAACACAGCTCAGAGTCGAGCGAAATGTATTTTTATTATAATTTTCTTTTAATAGACTGCGCGTTATTTTCTGAGGTGGTCCATTTTGCCCCGCTCTCGTTTTTCTCTTCGCTATACAACACTTGATAGTGCGACGGCGCTTCTAACGCAGTGGGAAATTAGTACATATAGATGTGAAATTCCGTCGGCAAGACGAACGAGAGATTCCAATCTTTCGAGGCTTTATCTTGAAAAAAAAAAAATGCCTTTATCTTCAGTATTTGCCACTTGAGCAATTTGTTGATCCCCGCCGCAGCCCCGAATTCTCTGAGTCCCACCGATTCGACGCGGCACAGTTCCGCCTGTGCGCAAGACAATTGTTATCTTTCGCTCGTACGCGCACTCCGCTCCGATTACGAACGGGTAAACTCTGTGAAGCCTCAGATCGCAACATCTTGTGACTCGCAAGATATCAGATATTTAACTTTTTTTTTTTCGATGATTTCGAATTGGAACACTAAATTCCATTGAGAAATTTCCGTCCGAAAATCAATATATTTTGTTAACATTTATTAACGCATTTAAACAAAATTTATTAATAGTATTTTGCCAAAATTTGTTAAAAGTATTTTGCCAAAATTTGTTAATAGTATTTTGTCAAAATTTGTTAAAAGTATTTTGTCAAAATTTCTTAATAGTATTTTGTCAAAATGTATTAATTACATTTTGCCAAAATTTATTAATATATTTTGCCAAAATGTGTTACTATATTTTATCGAAATTTATTAAAACATTTTGTCATATTAATCAATGCATTTCATGAAAATTGATTAACACATTGTATCAAAAACCATTGAAACGTTTCAATGGCATTAAAATAGGTACTGGAGTGCTTCCTGCTCGTAGCGCGCTTCCGCCGTCTATAAAAGACGACTGTTATCTCCCGCGCATGCGCGCATCCCCGTTCTGATTAAAAAAGTGCACCGAGTCTACTTTTCGCGATGCCTATCCTGATATCACCTTTATTGACTTCCCTCCATGCCAACTTTTATTTCGCCCCAAACTGCGCTCTATCAAAGTTTCACACAACGCATCTAAATCTCGACAACATTTCTTATTTTTTTCTTAACCGTAAATCGAAGAATAAAAAAAAAATGCTCGACTCACCATAGCTCCGGTGTCCGAAACGATCGGGCTCGCTTCCTCGATCCTCACGCACGCGACCACGACCAGCACAGCGACCCGAAGAAAATTACCCGCCAACTTGCACCCTTCCATTTTTTACCAATTTTATCGCTGCTCGTTAAAAAAATTATTATAACAATTCTTATTTATTTTATATTTTCACCCAGAGTGCGTCTCTGGCACAGCTCCCGATTTCACCGACTCTCCCGAAAACTCACAATTATTTACCGATTTATTGATCGACTTATCTATTTATTTATCGATTTTATCGATTTTTATTGAAAAGTTTGTTGATTTTTTTTTTAACCGATTTACTTATTGTTTTATTAATTGATTTATTTACCGATTTATTTATCGATTTTTTACCGATTTTTAAAATCGGTGTATCGATCTATGGATCGATCGCCTTGCCGTCCGGATTTCGCTCCGAATCGCCGGATAATCGGCTCGGCGTGCGGAGGGCGGAATTGGTCGTCGTCAGGGCAGAGTCAGGCTTCGCAGGCGAGCAACATCAGGTTGCCACGACACTATCGATCCCCCGATATATACTCGGCACGTGAAAAGGGCTCCGGCTCGGCAGTCGTCCGGCTCTCGGCTCAGGGCGCAGCGTTTCCTCGGACTCGATTTCTTTCCCATCGACTGGAATCGCTCACGATCAACGAAAACTCGCCGCTAATCCTCCGCAGAACTGATTGATTTTTTACGAATTTTTTCTTTTACTCACTTCGATCCTTCGATCAATTTTTTTTTAACGAAAATGTGAGATCGAAGGAAACGGAACAAAAAAATTGTCTCTTCCCGGCCGAACTGTGACGCCGCGATCTCGGCTCAGAAAACAGCCGGAGTTCTAAAAAATCCAACGGAACAGAAATTTATACGAAAATCGTTAGCGCGACCGTGCTCGGTATTTTTTTTTTTTTTTTTTTTTTTCGACCGACTCACAGGTGTCCGGTTTTTTTTTGTTTTTTAATCGAGAGAACCGGAGCTTCCGCTGTCCCGGAGTTCACCTCCACTCTGATTCAATAACGCTACGGCAACGAGTCTTTTATCCGGGACTCCCACCACGCTGCTCGCCCCGACCACGGTGAACCACGCGACCGAGGTTCGCCACCGGAGCGTCTCCTTCACTGCCACTGCCAGCCGAGCTTGCTCGCCTCTCCGCCGTCGGCGGCCGATCCTAGCGTCCTTGTCCGGCTTGGTGCACGCTCCACTCGGCGAACCGCGGGCTCTTCTCCTGAGAAGCCTCGGTCTTCCGTGGCCGATCGGCTCCTCCCTGTTAAAAAAATATATATTTATTTATATGAGATAAGAATTAATTTTTTTTTTTGTTATATTAAATATAAGTACTCGAAAAATTATAATTCGTTTTTTATTTTTTTTTATTTTTTTTATTTTTTTTAGATATATGTGACTCTTATATGGTTCTTTTCGCGATTGGGGCAAAATGAAGTTTTTTTCGATGGACTTACGAGTAATTGGCAAAAAGGTCCTTTTCGCGATTGGGGCAGAATGGACTTTTACTATTTTTTTTTAATGCACTGCGATGCAATTGGTTCGAGTGGTCCATCTTTCCCCGCCCTTGAGCCGGGGCCGATCGGTGAAAAAAATTAATATTTATATGAGAAATGAATTAATTTTTTCTTTTCTCATATTAAATATATAACTACTCGAAAAATGATAATTCGTATATTTTACTTTATTTTTTTTAGATATGTGTGACTCACGCTTGAATTTTGCGAAAAATCATTACTTTCGTTCCGACTTTTGGTCCAAAATGTTGAGTTGGAGAGTATAAAATAAGTCGCAGATTTGTCACAATCTTGGCCGACGCGGATTTTCCTGGTGGGCAGGTTGAGCGCCCCTAGGTGGTGATTTAGGGGGTCCGATCAGATTGATAAGGTGTTTCGACCGAGCGCAAATGGCAAAGACTCGTCCGATGCTCGCCCGGCAATGGCCAGCGCAGAGTCGCGGTTCGTCCGCGAATTCCAAGGGATTTGTCGAACGAGGCGGCTCCACCTGGTCAATTCCATCTGAAAAGAGGATCGCGATGAGAGATTAATACGAACGGCTCATAATCGGAGAGACCGGGGCAATATGGGACGGCTCTACACTGCAGGGGGTAAAATGGAGTACCGGAAAAAAAATTTAAAGGTATTCCATCTTGCCCCAAGCGTTATTTTTTCAGATCCCGGAATAATTGTAAATCAATTCAGTTACACCCTTTTTTTACTTGTCGTCATCCGTATTGGCATTTTTTATCTTTTTGACATAAAAATGTGAATAAAAAAAATTCAATTGAAATTTAGAGAATTAAATTCAGAGAATTAAATTGAGAGGACTAAATTTAGAGAATTAAATTGAGAGAATTAAATTTAGAGAACTGAAATGTAGAGAATTGAAATTTGATAAATTGAAATGGGAATGCGCTTCTTTTCGTGCATTCGGCGCCGATTACGAGAAACACTCTGCACCTTTGGAGATTCCTCCGTCCGTGCGTTCGAGGCTACAAATTAAATGTCTTTTCTCGTTTCCGGCTTTTATCTTCGTAGACTCATTGTCGATCATACAGCCGTGCAATGACAGCCAATGTTATACCGCCTCCAAGGAGGCTGCATAGCTGAGCGCGTACGCATGTCGTTGACTATGCATTTCCTCATTCTGCTATATGCAACGCGCGGATAGACAGATGCGCGATCCGAGAGCGAGCGACGCGACGTGATTTCGTTATGGCTTTGTACTCGCGCCCCGCCGTCTTCCCTCCCTGAAACATAAATAAATACGGCAAAAATAAAAATTAGAACAAAAATTCAAAACTACAGCAAAAATTAAAAATTACAATAAAAATTAAAGATTACAATCAAAACAAAAAATTACAATAAAAATGAAAAATAGCAATAAAAATGAAAAGTTACAATAAAAATGAAAAATTGCAATAAAAATGAAAAATTACAATAAAAATGAAAAATTGCAATAAAAATGAAAAATTACAATAAAAATGAAAAATTGCAATAAAAATGAAAAATTACAATAAAAATGAAAAATTACAATAAAAATGAAAAATTACAATAAAAATGAAAAATTACAATAAAAATGAAAAATTACAATAAAAATGAAAAATTACAATAAAAATGAAAAATTAGAACAGGGAATAAGAAGTGAAATTAAAATTGCTCGCACCGATCTGAGTCGCGATTTCGGCAAAATCGTTTGAGGCTCGATCGAGAGTCGCGATATTAAAATTGCGCCGGTTGCGTCGCATGCGATTATCCGAATTCCTCGTAATCGTCGAATCACCCTTGGCAAAGCCCTTTTCCCAGTGGGCAGCCGGAGAGCTTCGAACCTTCCTGGCCTCGTAGAAGATCATCCACTTCGGAGAGTCGTCCGAGTCGTTTCAAAGCCCGAAAGGCTTAAATCGGCTCCTTGGAAACACAACGACTTATCTTGCACGATTTACCATATTAATCTGTACAAGATACGCCCTTCCGATTCCCGGCCTCCGAAATGCCGAATATTGGATTGTATCGGCGAGATCTTCGTCGCCGACCCGCTGAGCTCGTATTTTGATTATTTTTTTTTCTTTTTTTCGGCACAACGAACGAGGACAGAAAAATCTCGTCCCGTCTCTTCGCTGAGATGGAGGGGACGATTGCGTCGGGTCAGTGAATCGCACGCAGATGAGTCAACGCACTGAAAAAAAAAAAAAATAACAATAATAATAATAATAATAATAATAATAATTTCACGATTATTTAAGGATATCGCATATCGCACAGACCGTCGATAAATTATTATATTATATATTATATTATATTATATATTATATCGATAAATTGAGAAAATTTGTTTTGCATAAAATAAAATAATTTTTGTTCTCATTATTTTTTATACAACGAACGAGGATATAAAAATCTCACCCGTCTCGTCACGGAGCTGAAGGGGGGGGGGGGGATAATTGCATCGAGTCAGTGAATCAGCCGCAAGTGAGTCGACGCGCTGAAAAAAATAAATCAATTAATTAAATACAAAAAAAAGATAATAAAATAAATAAATATCGAGTAATGTCGTAGAAATCGACGATTAAGTTGAAAAAAAAATTGTGGTATCCCCGCTTATTTCCGGTGATGCTGAGCTCACGCATAAAATAATTTTTTATTAACAAAAAATATCGAATGTTATATAATAAAAATAAAAAAAATAAATAAATACATAGGATAGATAAAAAAAATAATATAAATGTCATATGAAAATGTTTGATGTAATATTTTTTTTTATATCGAGCCATTCGTATATTTTGATCAATATATTTTGACGAAATTTTTTGAAAAAAAAAAATTCGTATCCTCGGTTATTCCCGGCCGACGAGTCTTGTTATTCTTTTCACGCGTACTTTTGTCTATTGTCTCGAGGATGGATTTCTTCCTTTTCGTTCCGCTTTGTATCATAAGAAGCGAGAAATTTTCAAGGCCGGATATTGCGGAGGCGCGTTTATCGACGACGGTCTCGAGTGCATTGAATTTTCATCCGAGGGCTATTCATTCGATCGCGCTCCTTTGTTTTGCTCGAACAAGAGGACGAAAAACGATAATTAAAAAATATATAATTAAAATGTAATTTTTGCCGACTCATACGACGTTTCTTTGGTTATTTCACAGATCTTAAAAATCGCCGGAAGAAACGAGGAAATAGACTGATAGATCCTAGGAAATCCCGCGCGGATCCGAGCTGATTCATCGCAAGTGCGTTTCTTTAATTTTTTTTTCTTTTCTTTTCTTTTTTTTCAGGTCGAGTCACTTCGAGGAATCTCTTTTGCATCGACCCTCGGTCGTTGATCGTCTCGACGTATTCCGGCCCGATAGCGTCTGCATCACCGTATCGACTCCGACCGCAAGCCGCGGAAAGCTTTGTGCGCTCGAGCAATGATCCACTATTTTTTTTTCTTTTCTTGATCATTAAAAAAAAAGAAGTCGGTGAACATCTGGAAAAGAAAAGATTAATAGAATATTACTGAATAATAACTGAAGAATAATAGTGAATAAAATTTCACGAAGTTCTGGGAAAAATATCAATAAAATTCCATGAAAATCCGGAGCAGCAAATAACCAGAATTTCATGAAATTCTGGGGGAAAAAAAATCAAAATAAAATGTCACGAAAACAAAGCTCGCCGCGATCGGAAGAGTTGCGAGCGAGCGTAGATTAGAGAGAATAAAAAAACAATAATAATCCCACCGGAGAGTGAGTAATCGTTGGGAGGATTTTTGGAAGTCCCTCGCCGGACACGGCGGTGGAAACCGCAGCGATGTTGTAGCTTCCGTTTTAGTTGCGCGTATCGTTACGATCACGCGGAACAAAGAGTAACGCCCTGCGAGCGCGTGTTTGTGGGTGCGGTCCGGCTTTTGTCGCGATTCCGTGTCGGAACTTCGGGGCGAAACGGTTTGCAATAAGAAACTGTGTGCAGCGAGGGCGAGGAACGAAAAGGGCGCAAGTCCGCGCGTCGAAACGCGCGACTCGAGCGGCTTCGATTCTCGACCGCGATACATTGTCGGGTCTTCTGAGTCACGGGGCGATCCTCGGAGTGAATCCTGCGAACAAAATTGATTTAATTAATTTTTTTATAAATATATGTATACATAAGCCGGAAGGGGGCAAAATGGGACGAAAATTTGTTTTTGTTTCTTTCACTCGTCGAAGCACTCGGAGTGTCGATTTATATATATATATGGGTTAAGAAATTACTTCAATAATTTTTAAATATTGCATAGATAGAACTTACATAGCCATATCATTTTTAAATAATACATAGATTGAATGGGGGCAAAATGGCATGGCAAAAAAAAATGTATAAAAATTCCTCCGAACACCTGAAGGGGCGATTCATATGTTTACGGGTTAATAAATTATTATATCAATAATTTTTTAATATATATATAAGCTAAAAGGGGGCAAAATGGGATAGGAAAAAAATAATGTAAATTCGTCCGAGGACTTGGAGGTGCGATTTTATGTTCACGGGCTGACGAATTGTTTTGATTATTTATATAAAAACATACATTTGGCCCGGACGGGGGCAAAATGGGATGGCAAACAAAAAAATTAACAAAAAGATATCCTTTCGATTCTGAGCCGTCGCTATTGTAAGATATGCATTATTCACGCGATTCCGCTCAGACATCTGTTTCTCTATACGTAATAAGTCGGGGTTACAATAAAAACGTGGGACAAAAAACGCGAAGCAGCCTAGATTATTCGTAGCTAAAGCCTGTGGTTTTCCAAGCGCGATATCGTGATTAGTTAACTGTCGGTCAGCTCTCCCCCTCGTCTCGCGGAGAAACTCCCGCGGTGACACTGCCGTATTGCGTACCGAGAATACAGCCAACGGGTCAAATGTCCCAATTTACCATCGAGCCGGAAAAATCCGCTCGAATTCTCTCATGGAATCGCAATATAAAGAAAAATGAAAAGGAAAAAAAAACACTTCTCGTTTCTTTAAATGAATTATTTTTTAATGAGAAAAAAAACGGTAAATAGATTAAAAATGGCCTCAAAACGGCGATGTCAAAAAAAAAAATAGAAATAGGATGTCTTTAATATAAATTAATTCATAGAAACAGGATACTCAAAAAGTACTTGTACTTGGTACTTGAAGTACCAAAAGGTACCAAAAAGTACCAAAAAGTACCAAAATTACCGAAAGTACCAAAATTACCGAAAGTACCAAAAAGTACCGAAAAGTATCAAAAAGTACCAAAAAGTACCAAAAAGTACCAAAAAGTACCAAAAAGTACCAAAAAGTACCGAAAGTACCAAAAAGTACCAAAAAGTACCAAAAAGTACCAAAAAGTACCAAAAAGTACCAAAAAGTACCAAAAGTACCAAAAAGTACCAAAAGTACCAAAAGTACCAAAAGTACCAAAAGTTCCAAAAGTACCAAAAGTACCAAAAGTACCAAAAGTACCAAAAGTACCAAAAGTACCAAAAGTACCAAAAGTACCAAAAGTACCAAAAGTACCAAAAGTGCTTTTGTACTGAAGAGTACTTTTGTACTTGAAGTACTAAAGTGTACTTTCGTACTTGAAGTCCTAAGGAGAACTTTCGTACTTGAAGTCCTAAGGAGTACGTTCGTACTTGAAGTACCAAACAAGTACCCGGTGCTTCGAGTACTACCAGGCTCCGATATCTATATATCAGAGCTACGTTTTTAGTACTACATAATACATTTTTATTATTATATAAGTCGCCAGAGATTCTATGTTTCGTATCTTGTGAGAATGTTTGTTTTTTTCTCCATGTGCATTGCAACGCCGGTGGAATCGTACGATTAATTCTGCCATCGACTCGTCGCGAGCCCGTGCATCTCGCAAATTGCACCGGGCAGCCTCCGACGATCCCGCGTGGCGCAGTCAATCACCGGAACCGATCGAAATTTTTTCAATGCCGGTGACGAAGTTTATACGTCACGTATGCGCGTTCTTTTATTTCTCGCTGCCGGTTGTACCGCGAAATGGTTCGGGTTTACGTGAGTCATGGGATCGGACAGAGCCGCTAGCGTTGCTGGGAGACGATGAGTAGTTCTGCCGTAGTAGTCAGACAGCCTCGGACTGTGTGTGTGCGCGCACCCACACGCATGCGCACAGCCGACTCGTGACTCGAGCAAACACGCCGCGGATAGTCGGCGAAGCCGATACAACCGAGACGGTTTTATTCCATTTGCTGAAATCGTAGGGTTCAACTGTAAATTAATCGGTCAACTTTTGCCTGCTTAGACACCGGCGGCTGAGAAACTAAAGGGCCTAAGTTCTCGCGGGCTAAACGGACTATATATATATATATAGTTATTATGTTGGCTCGCGCGCTCGCCTCGATCATAGCCAGTGGAAATCCTTTCCATATGGCATGAAGTTTAGGAATTTTAATATTCATTACATGTTCGGTGAAAAACGAATGTTTGAAAATATAGCATAATAGATTTTGGATTTTCGAATTCAATTGCTGTGAAATCCGAAATTCTGAAGTTGTTGCATATAGAATTGAATTTGGGAATATCGAAATCGATTCCGTATTCCATATAGGGTAAAGCTTGTAAAGCTTTAAACATCGAAACGAACAGAACTGGACAATTTTCCTAAATGTATATAAAATGTATGTAATTAGATAATGGTAATTACGATAATAATAATATTGATAATATGGGCAGGGTAGCAGTTTTTGAGTTTCCGCTGTAAAAAAATAGTTATGCTGAAAGACAACTTAAAAAAAATAGCCGACCCTGCCGCAATCTTCTCGCTCGTTCCATTTGACGATTCGTTTCTTTTACTACTTTGCAGATTTTGCTACCGAAGTTTGGCATCGAATAAGCGTTGAATGTTGCGATACGAACGCAGGTAACAACAAATTTTCGACGAGTCCATCGACAAAGACGGAGGAAACGAAGAGTAAACGTGCGTCGAAGCCGAGAGCACGGCTGGCGACGTGCGTTTCTGGCGTCAGATTTTTCATCGAGGATTTCGGAACGAATTACCTCACGAGAGAGCTGGATTTCACTTCCAGTCATTCCGGTGGGCCGCAGGATCATGTGGGAACACATTTTTCGTAAAAACTACTTCGCTGTGGTGAATCACGAGTGAAATAATGCACGGAGCTCCGACGTTGTTGTCGACGCGATCCAAGATGGCGTCGCACTGAGGTGCGACGGCCGCGCGCACGCAGCGCTATGCGCAGACGCCCTCTGCGCATCCTCGCCGCGATTATAAACTCGGAAAAACTATCTCATCCCTTCCCTTCCGAAAAAATTGAAACTTTCGTAGTTTCGATTTTTCATTAAGTTTCGATGTTTCGTAAACTTTCGATGTTCGTAAAGTTTTGATGTTTCGTAAACTTTCGACTTTTCGAACGGTTTTGATTTTTCGTAAAATTTCGATTCTTCGTAAAGTTTCGATGTTTCGTAAGGCTTGGATTTTTCCCCAAGGTTCGATTTTTCGTAAAGTTTCGATTGTTCTTAAAAGCTACTTCCCTGTTGTGCATTGTAAGTGAAAATTTACGGAGCTCCGAGGTTGTTCCGACGAAGCGCCATGCGCAGACGACCTCTGCGCATCCTCGACGCGACGATAAGCTCATGGAAACAACATCCGCCACCCCCTCGACCAATCGCCAAGCCTTTCTCAATTTTACTGGCGAAACTTTTCATGCAATGTCGTTCACAAAGAAAAAAAAATCTAATTTCACGATATAGATATAGAGTTAGATGAATCTTCTCGAATGCCCCGAAAAAATGACGAAGAAACGAGCGCCTCGACGAGGCGCCCTCGGCGGTGTCTTTTTTCCGCCGGCGTCGCGCGACACAGCGAACATTAAACATCTGAGTCACGCTCTTAGCGCGTACCCACAAGTAGAGTGTGGCTCGAACGAGAGTAAAGTGTTATGATATATATATATAAAACACCCTGTCGAGAATACTCGAAAAGCTGTCGCTGCATTCCCGATAAACCACGACCGAGACAGCACGATGATTTATCGTCCGGCACGCGCCGTTCTTGCTTTTACCATTATCATTATCGCTACGAACAAACCTCTCGCGCGGGAACAAAGAAGCCTCGGTCGGTAAGGCAGAGACCGTTCGGGAATAATCCCGAGAGTGCGAGTGGTGAGAGTCTCGTGCTAATGATTTTCCGAGTATATACGAGTCACTCTTCCACCGGCTTGCGTTACACTCGATATCCCCTTTTTGCTTCCTCACGGAGGAAGCTTCACGCCCGCTCCCGAGATTACTGTATTTTAGTTTACTGGCGTAAATTCCATCCATTGATTCACTTTCCGTAAGCCTATGGAATCGTGACGCGCTCAGCGCATCAGCTTACTTAACGGGTTGTTATATATTTTTATTAATCTTAAGTGACATCATTAATGGCATCAATGTTAACGTATACTTAGAACATTTAGATTTTCCTCGTAATAAATCTTTTTAAATGGTGCTATTATCTTAGATTTTTAATAATCTCACTTTGCCTTTATGATCACGTTTATTATTGCCATTACCATTATCGCCATTACCATTATTGCCATTGCCATTATTGCCATTGCCATTATTGCCATTCCCATTATCGCCATTGCCATTATTGCCATTGCCATTATTGCAATTGCCATTATTGCCATTGCCATTATTGCCATTGCCATTATTGCCATTGCCATTATTGCCATTACCATTATTGCCATTACCATTATTGCCGTTCCCATTATTGCCATCCCCATTATTGCTATTACCATTATTGCCATTCCCATTATTGCCATTACCATTATTGCCATTCCCATTATTGCCATTCTCATTATTACCATTCTCATTATCGCCATTCCCATTATCGCCATTGCTATTGCTATTGCGAATATTATTATTATTATTATTATTGTTTTTTTTTTATGAGACTCGATCTCTTTTCTGCGAGATGTTCGATCGAAGATCGATGAATCACATGGGAATGTGTATTAGGTCACGGGGGATGAGTCCTAAGGAGCAAATTAATAATTCAGCGTTGCGGAAGGTTCGATGACTCGTCCAGCTGCGATGATTTACCGTGGATTAGGTGTCGTCGGGCATCGCAGCTGATTTACGCAACCGTAGCCGCGTTATCCACTTGACAATGTCTGCCTCCCGGTCGTAACGTGTAAGAACACGGACGACGGCGGAATCTAGATCTCGACGCTATTATGTCCGCGGGTCCGCCGCGACTGCGGGCTGAAACGCCGGGCAGGAAATCTACGACAATTTAACCAATTGCGCACGGGGCTCAATGAAAATTGGCTCGATCTCGTTGGCATGATTTACAGAAATGCGTGGAGTACGAGCGTTGCGACAGTGGCTCGTACGGGAAAGTATGCTCGGTTTGCAACTTTTTTTGAGCAATTTTTTTTTTTAAGTTTCTATCTTTCGAGCATTTTTTTTTTTTAAGTTTCTATCTTTCGAACATTTTTTTTTAAGTTTTGATCTTTCGAGCCTTTTTTTTAAGTTTCGATCTTTTGAGCAATTTTTTATTTATTTTTTTTCCTTCGAGCATTGTTTTCTTATTTATTTTTATCGTTCAAGGAATTTTTTGGCTTATTTTTTTAGTCCAGCGAAAATTATGCATGCATAAGCTAGTTGGCGATTATTATCGTCCAGCTTGTTATTCGGAGATTCGCCTCGCCACAGCTGACGCCGCTACTGCTGCTGCCCCGTCGAGCACACTCACGAAAGCTCAACGTTGCGAGGGGAACGAGAATGCATAATCGGAATTATATTCAGCCTCACTGCAGAATATATATATATACATATAAGTATACACAGATATATTTTCGATGATAATTGAGTTGGAGATGCAAAGAGAGAAGATAGGAAACGAAAAGAAAAGTTCGGGTTTCACGAGTGACAATGCGACTTTACCTACAGCCGTACACACGCTCATCGAGAGGGCGTTAATTACATTTTTATTTTGATAATGAAAATCGACGATTGGATTATACATAAATCTTTTTTTTTTTATCGGGACGCTCGCATCCCTCTCGTCCACCTCGCTCTGCACCAATACGGTCTGTTTCTTTTGTTGCGATTAATAGCAATCGCCAATCAGCGTAGTCGACGGAATCGCCGGTTCCGTCGAGTACGCTGGCGCCCTCTTTGCGGGACTCTCGCGAGACCGCCCGGTTTGTTATTCATATAATGTTTCTTATTATAATACATTACGATAAATTCTTCATGCGAGGAGTTTCTATTGTAAGATACAGTCTATTTATTATTTATATTAACTATGGTGAAAAAAATCGAAAATAAAGTAATTAGTACCATTGCGTTTTTTTGCACATCGGTTCGCTGCTTTGCCGGTCGGCCGCGCATGCGCGCTCGGGTCTTCGCGCCTGCGCGTCGCGAGTCGCCGCGCGTTTCATTCGTGTTTCAAATAGCTTTAGTTATACGCGAAACGAAATGATTGAATTAATATAAAAAAAAAACAATCCAGGAACGCAAAGAGATGAACGTTTATCGTGGAATATTTTTTCTCTGTACAGACACGGTCGCGGCTCGTACGAGACGCAAACAAATCGCCGCCATATTGGGATCGCAAACGATCGTGATTGAGACAGGGATAAAGAGTTCCGTTCACAGCCTTGATTTAGTGAGATTTTAATGGAACAATATTTCTCGAATGAAACCGTGCGACCGTTTTTTTATTTTGTTTCAATTTTTATTTGGAACTTGGACCGTGGCGCGGCTTTTATTTATAAATAAATACAAACTCGAACGATACGTTTGAAACTCGCGCGTCCTCCGCGGAGGGAACAGTTCTTTTTTCTGATTGGTCATAAACAGTTACACACTAGGATTCAGTTTTTTTTTTCTTTTTTTTTTTAGTATGTGTCGAGTATATCGTAAACAATTATATATATATATATATGTATATAGATTATACTATCGTTATAATTATTTTTACTATAATATAATATAATATAATTAATTAATAATTAAAAATGGACATTGTCTTATCGATCGTGGGATGGAATAGGCTAATGCAAGCGACGTTAACACTATCGGATGCTTTTATATCGATATAAGTCGTTAATTATTATCCAGGAAATACGATCAATTACATTTAATTATTAGCGATAGCGATTGGGGGGGGGAGGGAGGGGGAGGGGGAAGGATCCGGGACGGTATAGTGCGAGTGGCAACGAAGGCTCTTTCGTTCTGTGCTGTGTGGGTGTGTCTCAAAGATATGCCGATTAATTGTCGAATTTTTTTTCATTTTTTTTTTTTTAGAGCACTATACGATCCTGGTCCCTTCTATAATTTTTTTGTTTTTTAGTCTATACAATTTTATACATAGACAAAAATAGACGTTCCTGCATGTTCAATGAGGGCCCAGAGTTCACGATCGTATATTTCTTCTTTATTTTAAATTTTTAGTTTGTTTTTTTTCTGTTCTTAGGATTTAGGCGTTTAAATTTGGCGCGCTTGGGCGCGTCGGTAAGGTGGAGTTGCGCAGTGGACGCGGATTCGTCGAGCGCTGCGCACGCGCGCATCGGACGCGCGAACGAGCTTCGGGAAATGAAAATCACGAAAATTATAATTCAGATCTGAATGGAAATTAATAGTTTTATTCGTAGTAATGTTTTTTTATACCGATATAGGCATAGTAGCATCGCAGTGACATTTTTTTGTTTTTTTTTATCGATTTGTGTAATGTGTGTTTTTTTGTTGGCGTTTTTTTTTCGTTCTCCTCCGCTATCTCGACAATTGTGGATTACCAACGAATGGACAGACGCTCGCGCGACGCATGCGCACAAGCAAACACGCGCGCCACTCCAAGAAAAAAAAGTTTTCTTCTATAATTATTATTATTTCAATAAATATTACATGTATTAATTAATTTTTTTTTTTGTTAATTTAATCGTCAGTGATTAGTATTGTTCTAATTGGACAGGAATAGTTGTTCTTGTTTTTTTTTTTTTTCACAATATGGACAAACTTTACTTCGTAAATTCTTATTTTGGTAAATTTAATCTCTCGATCAAAATTCTCCCCGTACCTATTTTAGATTAATTTCTTTTACTCGGCGTCGCACACTTTTTTTTTCATACTCGTGGATACGAAAAAATATTATAGTCCGTCACGATTTGATTTTTAGCCTCAAAGGGTGTGATACATTTTTTTTGTCCGCGGCTCGGCGATCGTTCTGCGTGTTCTTTGCTTTTTTCGTCGTTTTAAATTCTTCGCATTTATTCAAGAGACTAGGATAAGGTCGGCGGAATGAAAACAAAATAATAATTATAAATTGAATTAAAAATAAAATTTAAATTAAAATTGTCCCTCAATCGGATGTATTATTCTTACAGTAAATAGACAGTTTCACATGCGGACGAAAACTACCATAGAATAAAATAAAATAAAAATAAAATAAAAATAAATCGACCGATCATCGATTCGTACCCCATAAAAGATTGAAAAATAATATATATATATGTATGTTAATGATAACGATATTTGCGCAATTGATACAATGAAGCAAGCTCGTTTATTTTATCAGCTATCGGCTAAAACGAATAATCCTAATATTGCATCCCTAATTTACGGTGGACACCTAAAAACACAGATTGCCTTTTTTTTAAATCAATTGTCAAACGAATGTTCAAAAAACGACGTGAATGATTTTCTTTTCATCTTTTTTTTGCACGTTTCAGCGCCGTCCTACGTGCTAAAGTACTAACTAACGTTACTAACTATTTTCCGACAAGTGTTTTTTTTTTAATTTTTTTTTATAATGTAGAAATCAATCTCTCGTATTCATGTAAATAACGTAGGGGGGAGCGGAGACAAGATTTATGGTACAATAATAATCAGGGGAGAGTGATAAGAACGAGAACAATATAAACGAGACGAAAAATAATAATAATAATAATAATTAAAGAAATAATTCGAAATAATTAAAAAATAAGGAACTCGACAGATTGCGCTAAAAAAATACAATATTCATATTAAACAACTGTATATATATAAAATCTTTAAATAATCTACACAGAACGCCGCGCGATATAAATTTTTTGTTTATCAGTTCGATAAGGTATTTCCGATATCAATGCGCGAAGAAAAAAAAAATGTCGGGCTTGTCGTTAAATGTATCCGTTAATTCAATTATACTCGACGGCGCGGCACACTTGTCCAATTGATCGGAAATTGCCCGGATCGGCAATTTTGGAAAGTGCTTGTTTTTTTTTTCTTTTTTTTTTAGTTATTTTTTCTTGTAATAATAAATATCGTTATGTAATGTGTAAAAACATTGTGTAAACTTCCCGCTGTGTGTGTATTTTTTTTTATGTATCTGCAACGTGAACGGTTTTGGTATACCCTGAAATCGGAGACTGCGCAGTCTCGACGAGCGTATTTCGTAAATCGTAATTAATGGGACGGCCTGTGAGAGGGTTTCGGGATTTTTTTTTTTTAAGTTCGGCTCCCGATACTGACTTTTGATTGCATCCTTTTTTAATCGTAAATTCTCGTCGAAGCGTGAAATTAATTAATAAAAAAAATACGTTCACCAAGTTGTAAAATTAAGTAATAAAACGGTACACGATCGATAACATTATTATAATATGTATATTATCCTGATTAAACGACAAGTGTCCGACTGCCCCTGGTTTCGTCGTCAGCCCCCGGTGATAAAAGTCTCGACTTTCTGGAATGCATCGTTAAATCGTCTCTCTACGCGATTATTCTAATTTTTTTTTTTCATTTTTTTTTGGTTTTTTTTTTCGAATTGCTACGACAGCGTGTGTAATGTGTGTGTATTTTTCAGCTTTTTTTTCACGTACAGTGGACAACCGGATAAAAAATTGTCTGGATCTTTCACCCGACCCGCGCAAAAAATTCCCGTCGCTGTCGACGACCCATCGTGGAATTATTGAATGCGCATTTAATGAAATTACGAAATATCGTATTTAATGAAATACGAAATAGCGTAATTAATAAAATAGGAAATATCGTATTTAATTAAATTATGAAAAACCGTATTTAATAAAATATTAAATATCGTATTTAATCAAATACGTAATGTAGTATTTAATAAATTACGAAAAATCGCATTTAATAAAGTTACGCAAAATCGTCTTTGATAAAGTTACGAAAAATCGTATTTGATAAAATACGAAATATTTTATTGATTTAGGCGGTCGTGTCGACTCGTCCGGTTGTCCGCTGTAGGAGTTCGATAATGACGATAATTCAATAATAGCTGCCCTAAGGTCTAGAGGACTGAAAACATTGCCGCTACACATTATCGTAGGCATGTAGCAACTAGTATATTATTTATGAATTTTAACTTTTTCTTTCTCCTCTTTTTTTCCATTTTTTTTTTTCCACTCTCACGATCTCTCACCGGACTCTGCTAAACCGGGATCGGCGACGGAACTCGCACCTTTGTTACCCTTCGAGCCTCGTTCCCTCATTCTGTCTCGTTTCTTTTTTTCTTCTTCGCACGACGAGATTTTCCGCCTCACTTTCCGCGCGGCGAGACGCGAGTGCCGGCCGTCGAGAGACCCTCGCCTCGGCTCCGACTTCGATGCAGCGAATGCAGCCCCTCGCCTATTGGAAGAAATTTTTTAAAAATTTTAATTAACATTTTTTAAATAAATTTGTTTTTATTAAGTTGAGAGTAAAATAATTGTTATATTCGTGATCAGCGGGAAACAATACATGGTATATAGCCTTGAAACAAAAAAAGTGGATTGAACAACGAATTTTCACTTTTAGAACCACTTTTGGCAAAACGTCGATTTTCGTGATTTTGAGCCACCTGTGCGTCAATCGTGAAATTACGTTCATGCACTTTCGCAAACTATAATATTCCGTTTTCTCAATACCTCGTAAGTTTTCAATCGAAATTCGACAGCGCACCGACGCTTTTGTGTCAATATCATAGTCCTGCATTATTTGACGCATAAGCATAGCATATTAACAATGCTAAGTCGAAACTGAAAAATTGTCTAAAGTAGGTTAAAAAAAGTAAAAACAAAAAACAGCTCCAGCATCCCCTTAATATATCATACCAATTACATCGAATCTAACGAACTATATTTTGATTTCTTTATAAAAGGTTTTTTCCTTCTTCAATTGAAATAAATAAATAAATAATAGTAGCAGGTGTGTTGTGGCTCGAGCGATTTGCAGCCACGCTACAGACCACGGAATTTAGAAACCGGAAGTTCACATTTCCAAAGATTCACCAGAAACGCATCACTTCCGGTTTGCAAAAAAAATATCTTTTCGACCGGAAGTGACGTATTCGTGAAATTTTCTAAAATGTACAATGGATATATATTTAATATGATTTATTGTAATCACCTCTGCTGACACTTCGTCGCATCGACGACGAGGGAGCCGCGGGCGCGGCCTCCTGTTTGGTGAAACTCCTCAGTGCTTTTCCGCGTCTGTCCTGTATCAGTTTGTCGACCTTTACGAAGATACCGCATTTCGATCGACAAGTGAAGTACCGATGCCCGTTAACCGCACCATCGTTCTTTCCTGTCAATTAAACAACGAAAATGATTTTCTGTATTTTATTTTCAATTTGTTCAATATGTTCAATTTGTTCAATTTGTTCAATTTGTTCAATTTGTTCAATTTGTTCAATTTGTTCAATTTGTTCAATTTGTTCAATTTGTTCAATTTGTTCAATTTGTTCAATTTGTTCAATTTATTCAAATATTTCCAATATTTCCAATTTTTCCAATTAATCACAAAGCCGGTATGGTCGTCTTACCTGTGGGCGCGTCGAGTTCGACCCCAATCCAATTGCCGGAAGCGAATTCCGTCGGGCCGACGTAAGCTATGACGCCGCAGTAGCTGTAAGGGCGAACCATCACCGACTCCCCGACGACGACCCAGTCCGGCAAGGGCGCCTCGATCCTCGTCAAATCGGGACGGGAGCCGAACGCCGAACTCTTGTCGCTCGCGTCGTCTGGGAAAAAAGTTAATAAATGTATTGTCCGATAATTTTATGGCAATCGACAGCAATTTGTTTGATGGTTTACCATCGATGCGCTCGGACGAGCTGTTGTCGTCGCCGTTCTCGTAATTCATGCTCGGCTGCAACGACTGCTCCAGCCGGGCTGCGACCTTGCTCTCGGACAGCGACGGACGAACCATGGGAAAGGACGCCCTGTGCTGAGAGCTCAGAGGCCTTCCGGGAGTGTTCGAAGCTTTTCGCCTCCTCACCACCTGGTGGAAAATTCACAGAAATTGTAAGTGAGTGCAAGTGGGTGCAAGTGAGTGCAAGTGAGTGCAAGTGAGTGCAAGTGAGTGCAAGTGAGTGCAAGTGAGTGTAAGTGAGTGTAAGTGTAAGTGTAAGTGTAAGTGTAAGTGTAAGTGTAAGTGTAAGTGTAAGTGTAAGTGTAAGTGTAAGTGTAAGTGTAAGTGTAAGTGTAAGTGTAAGTGTAAGTGTAAGTGTAAGTACAAGTGCAAGTGTAAGTGCAAGTGCAAGTGCAAGTAAAATAAGCCGCACCTTTCCAGGCGGGAGTTTCGTGTGAACGATCCAAGTCCCCTCGAGCGGGCTATCGTCTCCCGAATTCGAGGTCTGACTGACGTCCATGTCGTTGCTGCTCGTCACCTCCAGGATCTTCGTGTGGATCTCGGGCGGGAATATCTCTTTTCTATCCGGGTCGTCGAACGTCCGCGAGATTTGACTCTTCTCCCTCTTCTCGTAACCCGAAATCGGACTCCGACGCTGGCTGAAATTGTCTAAATTCTTTCTCGTCTCCTCTGCAATAAAAACAAACATTTAATTCGTACACAAATCTACGTAAAAATAATCGACTCGCGAGGGATTCTCCGCGCTTAAATTGACCCTTAAATTGATACCTAAATCAATCGTCGATGTTACACTTAATAACGTTCCGTATAGATATTTTTTTTTTTTTTCTATGACTAACCGGAAGTACAAGCTTTTTCCAAAACGGTCAAATTCTCCAATTCCGTATTTATTTCGCCGAGATACTCCTCGGGTGTTTCCTCGACCAGCGAACTGTCCATCTTCGCGTCCGTTCTCTTGCCGTCGAGGAGGTTCCTGTACTCCACGTCCGGCGTCTCGTCCACGCTTATCGACTTTATCGACATCGAGTCCTCCGAGGTGAGATTCGTCGTCGACACAGCCTGCGAGCCGTAACCGCTGCTGCTCATGCTCGGTGTGTTTATCTTCGCCGATTGAAGCTCCGTCAGAGAGTCCAGGGTGCGCGATGTCGTCAGCGGCTTCACCGGCTTCGATGGCGCCTGCACGAGACGCGCACACCACGCATACACATAATTACATGTCTTTAATAAATATTCGTCGAGACTATATTTTTTTTTCTTCTAGAGAAAGTTACTTTCGTGAAGGAAATAAATATATATATTTTTTATATGCTTGACGCGATGACGAAACCAACATTGATTGATGAATTTTCAAAGACAGTGTCCTTTTTTTTAAATAAAAATTATCGGTTTGAAAAAAATAGACAATATTGATTTTATACAAATTTAAATTAATTCTGTGAAAATTAATTTCATTGAAATTTAAATTAATCTTAGAAAAATAATGTTTCAAATGTCGAGAAAACACTTGTTAATTGAATTAAAAAATGCATCAATGAATTGTAGTTTCCTCGTAGAGTTGTATTTTTGTCATCATGAAATTCAATTTAAATATGAAAAATTATTTCATTAAAAATATTATTTTGTCGAAATTAAAAAAGGAATTTAGGAATTTAGGAATCAGTTGATATTAAATTTGCGTCTTTTTTTTTTGTTCTGTGCGGATGAAACGTGGCTGTGATGCGGTCACCGATTCTAGCTGTAATTTTGCGGTCTAGGGAAATAAGCTTGAAGAATCTCACCTGGTACGACTCGTACTCGGAATAATCGGCGTCGCTCTTGTCCTCGTCGTCGTCCTGGACGGGCGAGGCCAATTGATTTCCGATGTTCGAAGTCTCCTCGTGCAGAGTCGTCATTCGAAGGCCCAACTTACTACCAACGATATTTGGCGATGCTAAAACCGAACACAAACTAAGTTAAACGGGGCTTACGAAGCTTGCGATTTAATAAACGGTGTAATTAAGCAGTGACGATCTGGCCCCTTTTTTTTCACTTCTTCCATCGTCCGGGATTTTTTTTTATGCACATGATCTCTAACGGAATGTGTGCGAGGATTTTCTTGACTGACCATTAAGGGATTCAACGCTAAGGGTGCCAGGTCGTTTCTGGTGAACTAACAAATAAAGTTACATCAAAAATAATATAGAGAAAAAAAAAATTACATCAAAAAATATTTTTAAAAGTGCGACTAGTGACTAGTAAATTAAATTACATTAAAAATAAATTAAATAAATAAACAACGGCGGTGTCTTAAAGTACAACAGCGTGATTTCTTTTTTTTAACATAAATATTCGGTGAAACGGTTCGTACATAAATTCTACGGGGATTTGAACGATTAATTAAAAAATATTAAATTAAAGGAGGTCTAATCGAGGAAACAAAAGTGAGACTCAAAACTACACAACTCTATCGATTAATGACCGAATCGGCGATTCCAGACTCTTACCAGAAAACAATTTTTTTTTTTTTTTTTTTCAATTAAAAAGAAATGTTTTCGAATTTTTTATTAAATTTTTTTTTTTTCTTTCGAAATTCTTAATTTTTTTTAGCTAGCTCGGATCAAGGATCTCGAGTCTGGAATGGCGATCAACAGCGAGTGTCACCTACACTTGGCGGATGTAGATTGTTGCAGTCGCGTCAGTGAGTTGAGGTTCAGGTTGAGATTCAGAAAAGTTGGTCTCGCTGGAAAATTGACATAGATTCGTCGATTAAAATTCCTTATCTTGCCTCGCTGCATTTTTTTTTTTTCGATGGTAAACTACGATTTTTAACGCTATATTATAATATTTTATATATATATATAAAAGAAAAATAAAGTCACTATTTTATGTACAAAAATTGCCGACTCGTCGTCGTCGTTTCTCGGCCGAGGTTGCTAAAAAAAACAACATGAACTTATCGGCCGACGAATAAAAATATGCGCAATCTCTCGATCGCGTTCGACGAACAATCGTCGAGGCGTGTTTCTAAAAAAATTTCCCCGTCCTGCCCGGACTCGAGAATATTCGTCCATACAATGCAATTCAGCGACATTTATCGGGATGATTTTTTTTTTCTCGACTCGTTAGTTTAAAGTCAAACTTTTTTTTTCTGTTGATCGTGAAATCGAGACGCATGCGGTGCTGCCTCCAAAAAATTTCTAACGATCGTCATGCACATTACAAGACTCGAAAATTATTTTTTTCTGTTTTGTTTTTTTTTTTAGTTTTTTTTTTTGTTGACTTTAAACCAGTACATGAAATGAGAAAATGATTTTATTCGACGCTTAAATATTAGGCGATTTCCGCTCATCTGGAAGCCGTCGGAATGTCCAAATTATAATAAACGATCACAACTCGGACGATGATAAGCGAGATTTTTTAATAAAAAAATTACGAATACTTGGATGCATGTATGCGAATAATTAAACATTTAGGTTTTCGCTATTCGTTCCAGATACGACTGTGCTGTCTTTTTAAAGGCTAAGACGATATTGTTTTCGGTGCGATGGTGTGGGGCGAGAGCGGGGTAAAACGCCCGACTCCGAATATTCAGTTAAATTAATAAATTTTTTTATTTCTTCAATTCTTAAGATTTCAGATTTTTCAATTGACAATTGACGAATTTGAATTTCGTCGACTGTCGAATTCTTCGATTTCCAAACTCTTCAATTTTCAATAAAAATGTTTTTTTGTCGCGCAAAAAAGTTGTGAAAACAGTCCGTTCTCTCCCGCTCGCCGCCCCGATTATCTCCGTCGGTAAAACAGCATGACGAACGAAAGGGTGGATCTCACGCATTCGCTTTACAATAAAACTCCCAGGCCATTCCGCATGCACGAACGAATTTACAACAATTCCACCAAGCTCCGAGGCGTCTACGAAAAAAATGTGCAGATAAATTAATCAGACAAATTAATTAAATAATAAATATGCATATGCGGCAATGCTCCATTTTTTTTTTTTTTTTTTTGGATCGTCGAAACGTCTCGCCATCTCCCGAGTCATTGCCGTGTAAATCGGTGCACAGATGTTAATTATCAGAGCCGAGCTTGGAATCAACTAAACAACAGACAGACTCAACCACTCACGAGACATTATTTTATCATTAATTTACTATTTAAAAATTAAAATCACTGTCGCCTCAAACACGTCATCAATTAATTGTATCAAGACTCCATTTTACCTGAGCTGAGAATGGAGCCTTGGGTTCGCCAAAATAGTGGTAGAACGTAGACGTTGTGTTAAACAGAGGAACAGATAAGTAATCACAGAAATCGATTAGTTTCATTTCGGTCAATAATTTATAATCGATGTCATTAAACAAACTTTTTACGACGAACATTTTTCTTCTTCTCTTGAATGGAAATAATGCACTTGGAAATAAAATATAAATTTCATTGTCAAAAAAAAAATTTTTTTTCGAGTCTATTTTGGAAATGTTTTTGTTTTTTTAATTTTTTTATAAGTGGTTGGAGCTTAAATGTTGGCTGCAAAAAAAGGCTAGGCCGATCTGAGACAAGATGACAGTAGCCATGCTCAACTTTATTCCCGTGTAAAAAATTACTGTCAACTAATTTTTCGGGCACACGATCTCGTCAGCTCCGTTTCTAAACGCAGACGGTGAACTATTTTAATGTAAAAAATGTTGTAAATTATGTTTCGGTACGATAAATATAGGCAAATTTAATTCTAGTGCAAGATTTTCTAAGTTGAACATAGCGTATTGACATAGCATAGTGTGGACATAAGCTGTTAATTAATTAATTAATAATAATAAATACGAGAGAAATTATCTTAGTGTGAGATAATAAATGGGTTTTTTTTTACGGACGAGCGCTATTTGAACTTTCGCATGTTTCAATCGAAACATTTTTTCCTAATGGTCATTTAATTTTTAAAATATTTCATTTGAAAATTCTTGGATTCTCAAATTTTTTAATTCTCAAATTCCCAAAAATTTCATGAGATATTGGATATTAAGAAAATATCTAAAACTTTTTTTTAGTTTCCAAATAAAAAATTATTATAAAACAATTGTATAATAACGCGTTACAGAGGATCGAATTTCGCATTACCGACCGAGCATCGGAGCCAAGGGGTCAGCCGGCCGCCTTGCCAAAGCCCCGGTTCGGCCAAGATATCAAAAACCAAAAATTAACATCCCCAATACAATAACGAAAGAGGAGGGAAATATTTGAAAAATTACGCAACGGTGGACAGTCCTCATAGACAGTATATAAAAAAAAAGAAAAAAACTAGGGCGAAATATAATTCACAAGTGATCGTCGGCATGACAGGGTGGAATATAGAAAACACAGCATAAGCCACATATCAGAAACGCAAACCGTTTACTTCTCATCGAAATTAAAAAAATATAAAAAATATATATATATTTATATAAAAAATATATATATATTTATCGTTTCGAGAAAAGCTGTATTTAGAACGAGGATATGAATCGAATGGCGCGAGTCTGATTTTAGCCCAATCGAACCGAAAATCGGATCGGTTCGTCAAATCGGCTTCGTTTAATTAAATAATTAAATTAAATTAAATAATAAATCTCGAACGAGTCGTTTTTTCACCGTGATAAAAAAGTATACATACAGTTATGTATATAGAATAATATATATATAGAATCGAATGGAGCGAGTCTAATTTTAGCCTAATCGAGCCGAAATTCGGATCGATTTAATTCATCGGTTTAATAAATAATAAAAAAAATTAAATAATTAAATTCGATCGAGTCGTTTGTGTGAGATCGTGAGATCGATCGAGAAAAAAGTTGTTGCGATGCGACGATTTATTTTTATCGTCGAGACCCCTCGTGGGTAAAAAAAAAAAATTTATCTCCTGACGAGTTTTCTACGAAATAAGTGGAGATTTTTTTTCCTCTCTGTTAAAAAAATGGAGGCGGCCGACGATCTGCTTACCTATGCCGAACGGCTTGGGCGGTGTGGCGAGGAAGCTCTCCTCGTTCCTCGCGTGGCCCACCGAGGCCCTTCGCGGATGCGGCAGTCCATTCAGCTCCGAATTGAGATCCGTCACGCTCTCCGATCGCGTCACGTTCAGAGAATCCATCGAAGTGTCGAACCGCATTATCTGCAGAAAATTTTTGCGTCTCAGTGCGATAAATTGACAACCCCAGAATCCATACATTTCACACTCGATGGCTAATCGAAAATAGAAAAAAATCTTAAGGGCTGCTGGACCTTCCTGTTTTACCGACGGAGTGAGGCGATTTAATACGTAATACTTCATAGATTCTGTACGAGCCGCTTTTGCTGAACAATTATTTTTCTTCATCAATTTGTTAACAACATTTTGAAATTCTTATTATGCAAAATCAATATTTTCAGCATCTTCCATACACTTGATTTTTCAAAGATTTTTATCCCATCGAGAAGTGTTCGCAATTCGCTCTCAGTTCTCTCAGAACTAACGTGAGGTCGGCCTGTCCGCAAATCCGACCTTAATTAAAATTCGACTGCACGAGTCGTTTATCTCATTATTACAATACTCCAAGCTTCGCAGCATATGCGTAGTACATTAACAATTCTAAATTGTAACTACCAAAACGCCAAGTTCCGTCGGTAAAGAAGGCAAGCAAGGGGTTAAAAACGAGTCCATCAACGCCTTAAAAAAAAAAAAAAAAAAAAAAAAAAAAAAAAAAAAAAAAATCTCATGCCAAAATAAAAAAAAAAATTGTGCGTATAAACTAAAAAAACATAATGTGAAGCGCATACAGTGCGTCCGAGACGTCGAAGTGGCAGAAGTACCTGCGAGAAATTGGGTACGCTTGCTGTCTTCCGCATGAGCGGCTGACCCTGAGCCTGGAGCAGTTCCTTGACCGCGACGCTCTGCCTCAGCCTGTCCAGAGTCAAAATGCTCTCCACTGCGGAGACGCCCCGGGTGTATTTTTCTGATTAAAAAAATAAAAACAAAATTAAAGAATTAAAGATCGGTCGAGAAGTCGCGCTCGAGGTTGGCGTTGGCGAACGAACCGATGTAAGTCTCGCCGTCGCACAAATTGCTGTCCTCGCCGCTGGCGGCGATCTGAGCGAGGCTCTCGCGATCCTCCAGCTCTTCGCTGGCCTTTGGTATGTTCGAGACGACCTCGTAGGTCACGCCGGAATGGGACAGGCAGTCGGTGCGGACGATCCGCTTGAATATCCTGTCGGTTATGCTCTGCCTCTTGTATATGTTGAGAGCAAGCCTCTTGCGCAGGACGAGATCCATCGGCGCCGGGTGGGAGAGACGTACGGTCGTCTTCAGAATCAGGAACACCCTCTCGTTCGCTGCAACGAGCAAATTTCAATTTATCGATTTCCCAATTTTTTGTACGCCGAATTATTTTTAATCAATACAATCGAATAAATTCATGAAGGAAATTGGGAAATACTTAGCGGCAAATCCACCGAGTCGCTAAGCGAATTTTGTTCTACTTCGTGTATTTCGGAATCGAGAATCGACCATGGTCCGATTCTGGCTCTGCAATATTGAGTTTAAATAAATTTGTTAATATAGTCAATTATCGAGTTTATCAACCGAGGATCGTCCGATGCTTTCTCGGCAAATTCCTACACGGGTCGTGTAGGAATTTGCCGAGTAAGTATCGGACGATGCGCAGTTGATGAACTCGATATTTGAGTTTATTAATAAATTTATTTAGAGTCAATATTGCACAGACCAATATTGCGGAGGGAGATTCGGACGACGGCCGACTTTCGATGTCGAAATATAGGAAGTAGAACAAAACTGCAGACGCAGCGATTTGCACCTCTCAATTTCTCAATATTCTCAATTTCTCAATTTCTCAATTTCTCAATTTCTCAATTTCTCAATTTCTCAATTTCTCAATTTCTCAATTTCTCAATTTCTCAATTTCTCAATTTCTCAATTTCTCAATTTCTCAATTTCTCAATTTCTCAATTTCTCAATTTCTCAATTTCTCAATTTCTCAATTTCTCAATTTCTCAATTTCTCAATTTCCCAATTTCTCAATTTCCCAATTTCTCAATTTCCCAATTTCCCAATTTCTCAATTCCCGACTCTCCGAAACTCGTCAACTGTATCTACGAAATTTTTCACACGGCTCGAATGGGCGAGATCAATTACCGTCCGTGACTTTGTTGAGATGCAGATTGTCGTGTATGCTCGAGTCCCAAGCGGCGATTGCACAGACGTCCTTCTCGAGATGCCGGATAATCGGCAGATTGTAAAACTTGTTCCCGTGTTCCTTTGGCAGGATTGAATTCAACCCGGTAATCGAGACTTCCTCGCCTGACTGGTGCGTGGAGAGGTCGTCGGCTGCGATCGAGAAAAAAAAAACGCATCAATAATAAAATAAAAACGGTCAATTAATTTATAGTAACGATCTGTTGACATTTTATCGTCCAGTTACCATTGAGATCAAGAAACAATACAGGAATGTGAGGTTCCATGCCGGACGGGGGATTCCAGTCGGCCGGAGCACCAGGAATACCCGAACCGGCCGCAGGGACTAGTACCGCGTTCCGCTCCTCCGTCAGGCTGACCCACTGGTCGACCAGACTCTGTTCCCGCTCCACGTCCTGCTCGGTTTTGTCTGAAAGCCAAAGTTGTCCGGTAATTTTTTTGAATAAAATAACAGTAGCTACAACTATAACAATTGAGCAATAAATTCAAGAAAAAAAAATAATCAAGAAACGTAATTAATTTATTTATTTGATAATAAATATTTAAATTTATTTTAAATAAATATTTATTTTAAATAAATATTTATTTTAAATAAATATTTAATTGATAATAAATATTTAAATTTATTTTAAATAAATATTTATTTGATAATAAATAATAAATAAATAATTTTTTCGACAATGTGCTTTTACACTACAATTGTTGAGTACCTTGCTTGTTAATGAGCTTCTGTATCTGGTGATCGAGATACTGTCGCCTCCTCATGAGGGCGTCGCTCCACTTGTCCCTCAGCACGGTGAGGTCCTCGTCCTGGTAACTGTCCAGCGGTATTTGCAGCCGATTCCTCACCGAGACGCTGCCGACCGCGATGCTGAGAATCGACTGGCAGATTATCGGCAACGTGCCCGAATTTTGGACGGGCTTCACCCGCACCTGGATCCGTCTCTGTTGGCCCTGACGCAGCTGATAAATTCCACCTGATTTGCAATTTTTTAAAAGTGTTATCAAATTCGAGACACAACCAAATTTTTTATCGAAGCGGAGACAGAAGAAAGGATTACATGAAATTTGAGGCAGAACAAAATTGCACGAAACTCGCGACAGAAAATTTTGAAAAATAAAATAAAAATAAAAATAAAAAAACCGTGTACCGGTGTAAGTGTCGGGCTTCATGACGACCTCGACCGGCGAATACTCTCCCTGCTCGTTGAGCTCCTGTATCTCGACCCAGAGTTCGATCTTCCTCGTCAATTCCGACCAGCGGTCAGCGAGTGATCGTGCTTTGGCCAATTGCTGCTGTTCGACCTCCCATCCGGGTTTGCTCCGCGAGAAGCCGGCGCTTCTGTGGCCCCAAACCTCGATGCTCAACGCGCCCTCTAAAAGCACAAAAAAATTGCATTCAATAAAGCCGAACGCGATTAGAGGATTTTATTATTTTAATGAAACTTTTGTCACTGGCAATTTACCACCTGCGCAATGTTCCAGGAATTCCTCGGTAATCGGGACGGTGAAGTCCTTGGTGTGTTCGAATTTGAAAGCGAGCGAGTCTCGCTGTCCGACGGTGCAGTTCGAGACGGGCAATTCCGGATTCGGCACCGGCGGAACGACGATGGGCTCGGGATGGCCCCAGAACATGTACTGGCAGAATACGAAGTGGCTGAGCGAGAGCGGCAGACCGCTGGCCTGCTTGATCGTCACCCTGCGAATACCGATGTGAGCGTTAAACGTGAACGGCAATTTTACCGTATTTTAAGGTAAAAATTATTATATTGTATTATATTATATTATATTATATTGTATTGTATTGTATTGTATTGTATTGTATTGTATTGTATTGTATTGTATTGTATTGTATTGTATTGTATTATAGTATATTATATTATATTATATTATATTATATTATATTATATTATGTCTCATAGTGATTTAAAAAATCACCAACACATGGTGAAAAAAAAAAATGTTACGTTAATGTTGCAAGTATAAAGGTGAAGTATCGAATTTTTCAACCGGTAATTTCACAGCCGTGTAGATGGTTTTTGCCACTTTGTAGGGTAGAAATATGGCGCTTTTAAGGTAATTTAATGAAGTATTAAAACGCGGGTATTTCGAAAGTTCTACCTGCAAGTGATGTGGCTCGAGCCGGAGTAGTCCTCCTGCTCGGAGGACGTGGAGTCCCCGGAGCTGGAGGATTCCGAGGCCGCCTCGCAGATCCGATCCTGCGGAAACTGTCCGGAGACCCGGCTTATCTCGACCTGCAGCCGCCCAGCGACCTCGCCCTGCTGGCTTATTATCGGCGTGTGGTAGTCGAGCCTGACGTCGTGAAACAACACCTCCAGAAATATGTTCGCGACACCGATCAGATTGTGATTCTCCTGCGACTCGAAGAACGGATCCTGCGTCTTTCCCGGTACTTCGTCCTGTTATCAAATATCAATTATCAATTAGTTTTCGTTCAGTGTTACTAAAACGTGTGTTTAATTATAATAAGTAATTCCGTTCTTAATCGTTACGGACGCGGAGTGTCCTCGGTGTTTACCTTCACGGCCGGCAAACGTGGACAATTATTCGAATCCTTTCTCTCCTCGTACATGTCCCGCATGTCGACGAGCTTGTTCTCGAGTTTCTCCATCGACCAAACCTGGCTTCCCATGTTGAGTCTCTTCACGAGTATAGCCGGCTCGCTGACGAAAGCACCGCGCTGAAAGAATACACTCTACACATCCAAGAGTGTGACCAACAAAACAAATCGTAAAACGACCAAAAATCAACGAAATAAAATCGATGAAAAAAAAAAAACCAAAAAAACCAAAATCCGAAACTCGTAAAGAAAAAAATTCAATTAAATTAAATAAAAAAAGGGGAATAACGCGCGATCAATGGAGATCTTTACCTTCCTGTTCGGACTTAAATTATTAGGCGGAATCTGTAAGGTAACGCTGAACTTTGTCTGTTTCTCCATTTCCTCGGCGAGAAAATTTGCCTCCTGGACGAGCGAGTTGGCTTTCAGTATGTCGGTCTTGAGCTGTCCGAGGGATCGTTTGAACATCTCGTCGCGTTCCTGTGCCCACTTCTCGACCCTCATCTGGGTGGTGGGCGTGCAGGCGGGCAGTTTGCCGCTCTGGCTTCCGCCGCGCAGAGGATCGTACGGCACGTAAGGCGAGTACGGCGTCGACGGCGAGAGAATGTTCCGCAGCTGTTGGAACTGCCTCTCGTACTCCTGCCTCTGTTTCTCGAGGGCGACCTGACGACGGACAGGCAAGTTAATAAAAAATTTAGGGTACGTTCCGGTAAAATTGAGAGAAATTTCTGTAGCACCTGTTTGTCCTCCTCGTGCTGTTTCTCCAGTCTGGCGATCGCTCTCTGGATCGGGTCGTTCGACAGCTCGTTCAGCATCAATTCCTCCCTCGCGAAATTGTAGTCGATGTTCTGGGCGGGCGTCTGCGGCTCGCTGCTGATAGCTGAGAGACAACGGATCGATAAATGAGTAATCATTGAGTTAATGGAAAATCAATGAAAATCGACGAAAATCAATAAAAATCAATGAAAATCAATGAAAATTGACGAAAATCGATGAAAGTCAATGAAAATCAATGAAAATCAATAAAAATCAATAAAAATCAATAAAAATCAATAAAAACCAATAAAAATCAACCAAATCAATTGAATCAACCAAATCAATTAAATCAACCAAATCAATTAATCATTATGAGTTAATGGAAAATCAATGAAAATCAATGAAAATCGACGAAAATGAATAAAAATCAATGAAAATCGATGAAAGTCAATGAAAATTAATGAAAATCAATGAACATTGACGAAAATCGATGAAAATCAATGAAAATCAACAAAAATCAATAAAAATCAATAAAAATTAATAAAAATGAATGAAAATCAATAAAAATCAATAAAAATCAATAAAAATCAATAAAAATCAATAAAAATCAATTGAATCAGCCAAATCAATTGAATCAACCAAATCAATTAAATCAACCAAATCAATTAAATCAACCAAATCATTAAATCAACCAAATCATTAAATCAACCAAATCATTAAATCAACCAAATCAATTAAATCAACCAAATCAATTGAATCAACCAAATCAATTGAATCAACCAAATCAATGAAATCGTGGCTCGACTAACCCGTGGCGCTTCTCGGACAGTTCACCCTGAAGAAGTGATGATTGCCCCATAGGACTCGATCCCCGTGCATGAGCGGGGTCTTCTCCGTGACTTGGCTTCCGTTGACGAAGCACCGAGCGCCGTTCAACGGTGTCATGTAGAGTCCGGACTCTTGTATCGTTATCACGCAGTGCTCCGGCAGAATGCCCAATCCGTGGAGCTGAATGTCCTGCTCCGTCGTCGCTGACCGACCGCCGACCAGAGTTATGTCCTGAAACAATTCGATCGAATAAACGACTCACCGAATCTCGCGCTTATCTCGAACGCCGGTTCGCCCGCTCACCTTCAGATAGTAGACCAGCAGCTCGTTCAAGCTCGGATCGTCGTTCAAATTAACCAAATAATATTTGTTCTTCTCGACCTGAATTCCCGAGGCCTGGACGCTTATTCCCATTTTTTCGAGGGCTTGCTGCCTCTCGTGCTGCAGCCTCTCCGTCTTCACCAATTTTTCCTCCCACGTCTGCGACATCTCCTTCATCAGCTTCTCGGACTCGGAGAGCTTCTCAGTTATGTCCGTTCGCCTCTGGCCGACCACCGACCCTTGGCCCTGAAAAAAACAATTCACCCACGAAATTTATATCGACGCGATAACAATAAAATAAATCGACCGATTTACGAAAATAATGAAATTGATTGATCTATAAAAATAATAAAATGAATTAATCAATTTGTAAGAGACGATAAAATAAATTTATCAGTTTATAAAAATTGTAAGATAAATTGATTGATTTATATAAAATTATAAAATTGATTAGTTAATTTATTTTAAAAAATTACAAAAATAATTAATTAATTTATGAAAATAATCTAATTAAGAGTAATTTTTTTGGAGCTCACAGTTGCGTGCAGCAACATTTCCTTCAGAGCCTCGACCTCCTGTCGCAGTTCTCGAATAATTCTGGCATTGGGATCCTCGTTGACGACCGCGTGGTTGACTATCCTCTTCGCTCTGTCGGCGTAGCGGAGGGTCGAAAGGGTTTCCTCGTAATTGTCCGCCGCCGGCGATATCGTCGCGACCATCACGGTTTTACTGTTACCACCGAGATTGTCCTGAAAAAATAATCCCTCTCTTTACGCACACTAACCAATAAAGTAGAACAATTAAATTAAGAAAAATAATTGCAATCATTTAATTTTTTTACCTTTTTTTTCGATTTATTTTTCACCCAATTCAATACTTTAAGATTCATTTTAAATTTAATTAAAAATTAAATTTTTTATTTAATTAATTTCTACCTTCAGTAACCAAGTGAGAACGGAATCCCGGTAGGGCACGAACTTGTCGCGGTTCTTCCCGCCCGAATTTTGATCGGCTAACTTCGAGATGACTAGACCCAGTGTTGTCAGAGATCTGTAGAGCAGCAAAAAAAAATGAACGCTTAATAACATAGTTCATGCTTAGAAAAAAAAAAAAAAAATAGGGCTCATTTTTGCTTTCTCGCAGAGAAAGCTTTTTTTTTTTTTAGCAGTGATGAACAATTTTTTACTTGTTAATATTGCTTCCTTCCTTAAGCCTATCGCCCACAGCTCCGGTTTTCACAGCCCTTTCGCTCCCGGCCAGGTCGACGAGGCTCATCCTCGAGACCTTTTCCCCGCTGACGCCGCTCTTCGAGTCCGTCAGTGTCTGAGTCAGAATAACCGAGAAGACCGCGTGCGAGCGAGAACTCTCGGAATTCATGTTGGTAGCTGCCACGGTTCGGGACTTGTTGCCCTCGGTCATCAGATTGTCGATGTCCTGAAATGAAATTGTCGTTAAGCGCTTGCGCGACATCAATTTTTTTTTTTCAATAAAATTAAATTTATAGTGTTAAAAATATTGTGTAATTTTTTTATGTCGAGCCATACAAAAATGCACAATAACAAATAAATTGAATGAAAAAATTCCTAAATGTTCTTTGATCCTAAAAAAATTAAATCGATAGCGAGAAAAAAAATCCCGAAGTATGCATGCGTTTTTACCCAATTTCGGTCGGTAACGAAAACTGCAATTGAATTTTTTTTTTCTACGCTGCCGACACTTTACTGTTCGGCGAAAATATAGAATGCAACTGTCTGCAGATTCCACAGTGTGTTCCTATTTTCTCTGAACTCCAAATTTTCAGCAGTCTTGAAAAAAAAAAGATGTTGATTTACAGTTTTCGTTACCGACCGTGGTAATTTTCCATATTCATAAATCCTCGCGCGGTCGGTAAAAAAATCGTCCGGACACGATTGAGTCAATATCGGTTCGCTTAGCTCGGTCAATCAGAGCGGACAGTATCGATTCGTTACCGACGCTCGGTCGGTAACGAATCGAAACTGTATTGCAATTTTTTTTTCTCCCGTGCCGAAACTTTATTTTCCTGCGAAAATGGAATTCCACTGTGTCTACAAATTCCAAAATGGGCTTCTATTTTTTCCGAACACTGAGTTGAAAAATTGAATTACAGTTTTCGTTACCGACCGCGGTAATTTCTCGCGCGAATCGACGGTGGGGAGGAATATTGTGCGAGCGGTGAAACAATCGTTCGGACACGGTTGGGTCGATTCGCTGATCGATTCGCTACCTGATACGCCGTAACGGCCAACTGGCTGAGACCGTCGACGTACGGCCCGAGAACGTTGTGCTCTCTGACTTTCAGCGACTGCTTGTTCGGCTTCGGGTCGAGCAGATCGTGGACCTTCTCGTTGTAGATCTCCATGTAGGAGACCTCGACCTTGTACGTCAATTCGGAACTCTGCTGCTTCGCTATCAGGTCGAAGAGGTTGTCGCACAGCCGAGGTATTATTCCCTTGTTGTCGCCGCTCCCCATCATCGTGTACGACTTCCCCGAACCTGCCGACACAAATCATTCGCAGTCAGTCCGGAGCGATAGAATTTTTTTTTATTTAAAAAATATGTATTAAAATTTGTATAAAAATGCATGTAAAAATTGATACGAAAATTGATATGAAAATTGATATAAAAATTGATATGAAAATTGGTATAAAAATTGATATAAAAATTGATATAAAAATTGATATAGAAATTGATATAGAAATTGATATAAAAATTGATATGAAAATTGATATGAAAATTGATATAAAAATTGATATGAAAACTGATATAAAAATTGATATGAAAATTGATATAAAAATTTGTATAAAAATATGTATAAAAATGTGTATAAAAATATGTATAAAAATGTGTATAAAAACGTGTATAAAAAAATGACCGTTTGGGCGACAAGTGTGTGTTTGCGAGCTACGATCATCGGCGAGTCTCTAGAAGTGCATAATCCTTTCCTTTCAACCACTTCGCTCGCGAGCCTTATGATAATTCATATCCAGCCGAGTCGGCCGGGAGGGTCGCGTTGTCACACACGAGTGTCGTTGCAAATGGCATTAGACCAGAAAACTAAGTCGGAAGTCAAACATGGCTCGTGGAAGCCAAACCCAAGTGGTCATTTTTTTATTCCTGAGCGACTCGACGCAAAACTTCCAATAACAAACCGACCATATAATAAAAGTAATAACACTACAATATTAATTATCATAATGATTAATATAATATTCTTGATTATTACATTGTCATCGTCATCGTTATTATCGTACATTAACATTTATATAATATTAATATCGCCGTTAATTAATTACCAGTCTGCCCGTATGCGAATATACAAGCGTTGTAGCCCTGGAAGGCATTGTCCAATATGTCGCGACCCAGAGCGTCGAAGACGACTTCCTGGCTCGCGAAATGCTCGGCCCCGGGCTCGAGCGAGTAGAAGCAGTGATCAAACGCGAACGTCTTCGGTTTGTTGCTGCAAAAAAAAATTACAATAATTATAGATAAACGATATTGTATGAAATTATTAATTCAAGAAATTCGGACGTTTTGGGGCATAAAAAAATTCGTGGGCGATGTCGATTCTTCGAAATAAAAATCAATCAATCTCGTACGTGGAAATCGACAAATTTGTATTGAATGATAAATAGAAATATCGATATTGGGACATTAATATCCGAATGTCCATTCGGAGAAGAGCGATTCATCGGCAGCCGGTGTGTGTAATCCGATAATCGATTTATGTATTTTACAGTTCTGGAGTCACAACTCGAGACCGCAGCGGGGACGTTTGACCCTGTCCCGGAGGCCGCGCTCGCGAGGTTTCTCGAATGCCTCGTAAGAGCGCACGGCGAACACGCGCGGGGCTCGGCGTAAGTCAGTTGCCTGTCGCGAATCGAGATGAGCGGATCAGGACCGAGAGTCGAAACAGCAAAGATAAAAAAAATGATATATGTTTATGTGGATACTATTTTTTATATTAATAATCTATTACATTCTGTTAGATATTTATATTTATATTTATATTTATATGTAAATCAATTTATATCAGAGCTGGGCAAAGGACCAAAAAATACTTCGAGTACGAAGTACAAAGTATCACGAGTACTTTTTTAACGACGCATGCGCACATCAGGACGATTCTACTTTACGCACGCTTTTTCTACTTTACGCACGCTTTTCCTACTTTACGCACGCTTTTTCTACTTTACGCACGCTTTACCTACTTTACGCACGCTTTTCCTACTTTACGCACGCTTTTCCTACTTTACGCACGCTTTTCCTACTTTACGCACGCTTTTCCTACTTTACGCACGCTTTACCTACTTTACGCACGCTTTTTCTACTTTTCGCACACTTTTCCTACTTTCCGCACGCTTCTCGTACCAGTTCTTTTTGTTAATAATTATTCGTTTGTTTTTTCAAAAAAGCGCAAAAAAGGGTGTGAGAGGGAGGTTGAGAAAAAAAACAGATATCTATCATATAGACAAATCTATTTTTAAAAAATTTAATGATAGACGTTAAAAAAATATATAAAAAATTGAAATTTGTTGAAACTATATTGATAACGATTTTGCCCGACAGGCTACCGTGTTGTCAGGTGAGCTGCGACTGGGTGCCGTTGGGAGGCACGAAAAAAATATTCGACTGTCACGAGAGACACTCCGGGCGGAAATTAAACGGGGCCAAGTGCGTTACGCTCGGTGGAAGGAACGTATATAATATTTTTTTTACTTCCTCGTCGAGGAAGCGTTTTTGTTTCTTTAATTTAATTAGAAGCGAGCAACGACGTATAATTCTCGTTTAATTAAGCAAAGTGTTTTGGGTCGCCCGGGTCATCGTACACAGCCGTGCATACCGTGTCGTCCCGGAAACTCCGCATTCGCGATGAGAGCATTAATTCAACTCTCCGATCGGGCTCAAAAAACATTTTCAAACAACGCCGAAAAAATAAATAGCTTTTCGTCGTGTTGCTTGCAAAATAAATAAAAAGGATTCTCGATCGTCGGGACGAAAAAAAAAAAACTGCGTGTGCACGTCCGATAAAAAGAAAATAGACTTTTTTTTAGAAAGGCGAATTCTCAGACAATTAGCTATGCAAAATAGCTCGTTCGCCTTGCCTCATTATTATTAACAACTTATTCCCAATTAAGTGAGCGTCGCGCGCTGAAGGAGAGTGGCTCCGAGTGTGTTCTCACACAGGCGAGCTTACGCACGTCGTTGCCATTCTGCGATACCGACACATCCGAAATTTTAAAGATTTCGGTACAAGATATGTTTTATATGATTGCAATAAAAATATCAATTATTATTATGCATATTTATATTGATATATAAATAATTTTATATCGGAACTTGGCAAAGTACGAAAAAATACTTAAAGTACAAAGTCCAAGCATCACAAGTACTTTTTCACGAGGCATGCGCACATCAGGCCAATTTCACTTTACGCACGCTTCTCGTACTTTACGCACGCTTCTCGTACTTTACGCGCGCTTCTCGTACTTTACGCACGCTTCTCGTACTTTACGCACGCTTCTCGCACTTTACGCACGCTTCTCGTACTTTACGCACGCTTCTCGTACTTTAGGCACGCTTCTCGTACTTTAGGCACGCTTCTCGCACTTTACGCACGCTTCTCGTACTTTACGCACGTTTCTCGTACTTGTATCACAAATTACTATTATGTATTATATGTAAACCAATTTATATATTATATATTTTATACATCATCGGTCAATTTCTGGTAGACGTCATAATATGATTTGAAAAACCAATTGCAACGATCCAATAAATAATGTACTCCCCGGATGTGGCGGGGAGGAGCTTTGGAGACGTCTTCGAAAATTTAAATGGCTCTCATTCCCTCGAGACTGTGGGTTTTCTGGAGAGTCTAGGAGGCACAATGGCACCGCAGGCGGCTCCATCGACGAGATTTATTATACATCTCGTGTGCGAGGGCGTCACCGAGCCCCGCATGCGGCACGTTGGATATTCGTATCGACGAAAGTTTCGCATAAAGGAACGGCACAGAGCGGTTCGAGACGGTCGCAGGGCAGAAAAATCGTCGAGCACCGAGTGACACAGGCGGAGATTGCAGCCCCCATGCCACGATGAAATTGGCGCACTCGTAGGGGCTCCGTACGTATAAACGGAGCGATATTGGATCCGATCCAGAACGCAGGGCCAGCGGAGATAACGAGACGACGGTTCGACGAACTAATCGCTTTCGTATCTCGCACATCAGACCAATTTTACTTTACGCACGCTTTTCCTACTTATCGCACGCTTTTGCTACTTTACGCACACTTTTCCTACTTTTCGCACGCTTTTCCTACTTTACGCACGCTTTTCCTACTTTTCGCACGCTTTTCTAACTTTACGCACGCTTTTCCTACTTTACGCACGCTTTTCCTACTTTTCGCACGCTTTTCTAACTTTACGCACGCTTTTCTAACTTTACGCACGCTTTTCCAACTTTACGCACGCTTTTCCAACTTTACGCACGCTTTTCCTACTTTACGCACGCTTTTCCAACTTTACGCACGCTTTTCAAACTTTACGCACGCTTTTCAAACTTTACGCACGCTTTTCAAACTTTACGCACGCTTTTCCTACTTTTCGCACGCTCTTCCTACTTTACGCGCTCTTTTCCTACTTTACGCACGCTCTTCCTACTTTACGCACGCTTTTCCTACTTTACGCACGCTTTTACATCTCGTGTGTGCGAGGGCGTCACCGAGTCCCGCATGCGGCACGTCGGATATTGTTATCGACGAAAGATTCGCATAAAGGAACGGCACACAGCGGGTCGAGACGGTCGCAGGGCAGAAAAATCGTCGAGCCCCGAGTGACACAGGCGGAGATTGCACCCCCCATGCCACGATGAAATTGGCGCACTCGTAGGGGCTCCGTACGTATAAACGGAGCGATATTGGATCCGATCCAGAACGCAGGGCCAGCGGAGATAACGAGACGACGGTTCGACGAACTAATCGCTATCGTATCTCATATTTGTCACGAGTTTATGTAATCCACGATCGTCGATTCCAGTCGGCGCTCGATAAAATTCCTTATTTTTTATTTACTTTATTTAATTAATAAATAATTACACAATGATCGATGATCGTTAAAAATCATTGATAAAAGTAAAATGAAAATCCATTCTTTGCCGAAAATTAAATTGGAAAATTAATTTCTTTGAATTATAATTTTTTAAAGATTGGTTGAATGATTGGTAAATAATTAATTGTTTGTCGGGCGCAAGTCGAATAAACAAATTTTTGGGTTGTGTGAAAAAAAAAGACTCGAACAGTTTTAGTTTTAGTGTCGCGGCGCGACGAGACTCAGAAGCGAAAAGAATTACTTAGGGCGGAGGGGAAGTATCTCGTCTCGAACATTGGGCTTTACACGGAATCGCTTAGTCGATCTAGCCGATATGAAATATCCAATCTCCCGTGAGATAACGACGAGATAAGCTACGGTAAAAAAAAAAGAAGAAAAACCTCCAAGAGCCAAAAATATATAACTCCATATTAAATATATATAGATCTAATCATTGCAGTATTACGACAGACCGGGTCGAATTCTATAACTGGACGTAAGAAACGGCGGAAAAGGCTATAGAAGCTCGCGTCGTATAGATGGATTTATAGACCGACCGATATGAAGCGATTCAGGTCGAATTTATTACGCATATATATATATATGAGTTTTCCATTTAAAAAAGTTCGTGTCGGAGAGAATTTTTTTTCCATTTTTTTTTGTTCCTTGAAGTTGAAGGCTCAACATCTAAAAGTTTTTGTGACATTTTCAATTTTCAGTATTTTAGATGACAATTAAAAAGTGTATTTGAATTATCATTGATTTTATAATAGCATTTTTTTGCTACATAGATAAAACTTGTTTTCCCAAATACGAAAAAAAAAAAAAATAATAATGCAAAGTAATTTGCACACGACTTCCCATTTATTACAATTTCGCGCATAGCTTCCACCTCGAGGCCGAAAGTCGATCAAGCGCCTTTCCTGTCGGGACAGCTATGCGCATAATTGTAATAAATGAGGAAATTTTTTTTATTTCCTTCATTACATTTTTTATTTTATTTTTTTTTTCGAACATAATGGCTCGAAATATTTCGTGACCGAGTATAGTTTACTGGTGGCGTGTCCGGTCGACGAGGCGCGGAGAGCCCCGCGCGAGAGGGCCAGTGACGAGGAGTTTATATCGATTCGCCGTGACGTCACGGCTTCTGACGAAGCCGTCGCTATCTCCGATCTTTCGCGATCGTTTTGATACACCCCGGGCTGAGTTTGTCGTCGGGGAAACGGGTCACCCCTGTGCGCGGCCACGGAGCTATGCAGGAAGCGATTCTCGAGAGCGAGAGTTACTTTCCTCGACTTTTACAACTCTCCCTCGTAGTCCGAAACCGATGAATAGATTCATTTTTTTCTTTTTCTTCTTTCAAGTCCGCTCGCGCTCGGGTGAAATTTCCGGGGAGAAAAAAAAAACACCGAGCGAGCCGATTTTCGGCACCGGAGCGATTTATTTCTTCGCGCGGGTTTTCACGCTGAAAAATTCAACGGATTTCAATTAGAGATTTGCTTCCGGTTGTGACGTGCGTATAAATACAGAAAAAAATAGATTTTTTTCTGTTTTACCGACCGAGTGAACCGATCTTTTAACGATCTCTCCACGCTGAAAACTGAAAGTAAATGAAAAATGACGGGAATTGAATGTGCTACGATGAGAAAAATCGACTGTACGATGTCTTGGGGCAATTTGCCAACTTTTTTTTGTAGCACTTTTTTTAAGAGCGGAGTATCTTGTCGACGAGTATACAAGCTGTCGCGGGGCAGATTAACGGCTTGTTCGGCGACGTTTGACATTGCTCACCGATCGATCTTGTCCATCGTCGAGGGATGCTGAAGGATCGTCTGCTGCTCGGTCATCTCCACGACGCATTGTGTGCCGAGTTCCAACTCTGAAAAAGTAATCGAAGAAAAGCCATTTAAAAAGAGATCGAGTACGAAACGAGTTGTTGATAAACGAGCAGTGTCAGCGTGACGAATAAACGTTACAAATTCGTGGCAAATTTTATGACTATAAGGTGAAAACGTCACTTCCGGTTTGAAAATCTCAGCCTACAAGGGGAAGTGACCACAATCGAAAAAACGTCACTTCCGACTGTGAAATCTCAGTCTTCAAGCTGAAGTGACGTCAGACGGAAAAACGTCACTTCCGGTTTGAAAATCTCAGTCTTGAACCGGAAATTACGTCATGCGGAAAGATGTCACTTCCGGTTTCATAAACTTGGTTTTTAACCGGAAGCGACGACGTACGGGAAAACGTCACTTCCGGTCGAAAAAAAAACCGAAATTTCGAAACCGGAAGTGACGTCACAACCGGTCGAAATGTAAGATTTTGAAACCAGAATTGACGTATTTCCGGTATGGCGTTACTTCCGGTCGAAAACCAAAGATTTTGAAACCGGAAGTGACGCACTTCCCGTGAAAAACATAAGATTTTGAAACCGGAAGTGACCGTTTCCCGCACGACGTCACTTCCGGTAGAAAAATGAAGATGTTGAAACCGGATGTGACGTATTTCTGGTCAAAAAACAAAATGTTGAGACCGGAAGTGAGGTATTTCTGGTCGAAAGCCAAAATGTTGAAACCGGAAGTGACATTTTCCTACATGACGGAACTTTCGTTTGAAAACCCGGATTTTGAAACCGGAAGTGATGAATTTCCGGTCGAAAACCTACGATTTCGAAACCGGAAGTGACGTATTCCGATCTTAAAACTAACATATCGAAACCGGAAGTGTCGTATTCCGATCTAAAAACTAAGATTTTTTTAAAACCGGAAGTGACGTTTTTCCGGTATGACGTCACTTCCGGTCGAAAAGTAAGGTTTTTTTAGACCGGAAATGACGTCAGAAGAGATACCTGTTATTCGTTGCTATAACGTTTTTTTTTTTTTTTTTTTGCATTTATCATTGACCGAAGATAGGAACGGGCGGGAGACTGGTGCAGAGCGGATAACGATTGGAGACAAGTGTTTGCTGTAGCCGAGAGAATGCCGCTGCCCGAAGAGCCCCGGATTTATCGCTATGGTTTTGTTCGATCGTCATTGTTATCTTTTTCGCGTTAAACAGCGCCCCGTTGCAGCTGTTTGCCTCGGAGGAGTCATGGCACGGCCTTCGACGAACGGACGAAAAACCGCGCCGAAGGGAAAAGCTCAAAGGATCGCCAGGTAGTCGAGATTTCGGGCCTCGACCGGACCGACCGCTCGAAAGGAAACACGTGCAGTCTTCGACCAGAATGCAGGTTCATAAACCTCTGTATATATATATATATATATATATATATATATATATATATATATATATATATATATATATATATATATATATATATAGCAGAACTGAGCAAAATAGAAAACCGGGGCAAAATGGACTCAATTTATTCTATTTTTTGAAAAATCGAAATTCTCGCTTTTTCGTCTCGTGTGGGGCAATATGGCCCACCCTAATTTCCACGCAAATCAACTTCAATGGGCTATTATTATTATTGTTAATATTATTATATTACGTTATTATTATTCTTATTAAAAATTAATGACAGTGGTCCATTTTACCACCGAATTTCGAATTGGTGAAAAAAAAATTGATTAACCCATACAGTGCAAAGATTACACGGGACAATTATTATTATTATTATTATCATTGTTATTATTATTATTATTATTATTATTATTATTATTATTATTATTATTATTATTATTATTATTATTATTATTATTATTATTATTATTATTATTATTATTCTTGATGACAGTGGTCCATTTTGCCCCCGGACTCTGAGTGGGCACAAAAAAATCGGTAAATTCGTGTAATATGAAGATTGCCGGAAGTCGGTAGGTTTTCAGCAAACTCTCGTCTGATCTAACGATATGCATCTTACGCAATTAAAAGAAAAAAAGTAGCAAACTCGTCGCTCGTCAACTTGTCGCCCAGCGAAGTGAGCGTGTCATTGAGGCGATACGATAGAGTCGCAGCAGTCGTCACGTTTTTTCCGCTCGATGTACACACAATAAATATATATAGATATAGAAACGCGTATGCAAAACATTATTAATAACAAGCTCGTTCACTGCGACTTGGGAAAGCGAATGAGCCGGTAATTCTAACCGGGCATTATTTGTCTCGAATCCAAATTACTTTGCTAGTCCTTTTTTCCCTTGTTATAAACTTAAAAAAAAAAAAAAAAAAAAAAAAAAAAAAAATTGAATAAAATAAAAGTAAAGAAATTGATAAAAAAATTGTTATTTTTCTCATCATAAAAGAATATCTGAAATATCGTTTCTATGTTTTCTCTACAATATCCCTTTAATGTCTGTAACAGAGATAAATTCACAATTCCCGGAATATTTTTCCCCGTGCGGACGACTCTCTGGCATCGACAAATTTTCTTATTTCTCTTACCCTTACGTATCAGAGATTTTTCTCATTATATAAAAAAAATTATCTCACGACGAAAAAAAAAAAAAAAAAAAAAAAAAAAAAAAAAAATTAATTTAGATTATTTCACAAATTTCGTACAATTATAGTACAAATTTTTACTTATGCTATTATTTCCTCTTATCCTTATTTCTTTTTATTCTCAAGTATTACAGACTTTTCTTATCATCCCAAAAAATTTATCTCCTCATAAAATAATTATGTCAATATAAAAATAATTATCTAATTATAAAAGAATATAAAAAAAAAAAAAAAAATTGAACGATTTCACAAATTTCGGTATAACAATAACGATGCGAATTTACAGAGTACGTGCATTGTGTGCGGCGAAAGGTCAGCCTCGGACTCTCGTCCTCGGAGCGATTAATCGACAATTCCCGGGATATTTGTCTTCGTTCGTGCGAGTTTCTGGCATAATATAAATTCCGGGATTAGCACAAGCGTGATAGATCCGTAGGTCCGGTTGACCTTGCATGGTATCTTCGCGAAGGGACGTGTGTTGGTTCGTTTGCGAGAGTCGAGTTGGCCGGGACGAGAAAAAAAAAAAAAAAAAAAAAAAAAAAACGAGGCCGAACGTTAAAACGTGCGAATGAGCCGGGAAAAGCAGCGAAGACGGCACCGAATCGATAAAGGTCGCTGTTCACCTTTTCGCAGCGTAAATAGTTCGCTGTTAACGCGGATTTACGATAAACGTTAAACCCTCGAGAATTAACAATAAATGTTAATATTAAAACTTTCACGCTCGCGTATCAAAGTTTAATAATTCTTAGATTTTCATCCCTGTGTATGGAAGTTTGAAGTTAGGTAAGAAATGTTAAGCCGAGCTTAACATTTAATGTAAATAGTAGAATTTCATGTTAATTCTTGAATGTCTTTAATGATCGTTTAATGTTAATTCTTAAATTTTGATCCTCGAGTATTAAAGTTTAATGTTAATAACGAAATGTTAAGCCTCACGGATTAGCGACCAATGTTAATCTTCAAATGTTAAGCTTCACAGATTAACGATCAAGGTTAATCCTTAAATGTTAAGCCTCACGGATTAACGATCAATGTTAATCCTTAAATGTTAAGCCTCGCAGATTAACAAACAATGTTAGTCCTCAAATGTTAAGCTTCACAGATTAACAATCAAGGTTAATCCTCAAATATTAAGCCTCACAGATTAACGATCAATGTCAATTCTTAAATGTTAAGCCTCGCAGATTAACAGACAATGTTAATCCTAAAATGTTAAGCCTCACGGATTAACGATCAATGTTAATCCTTAAATGTTAAGCCTCGCAGATTAACAAACAATGTTAATCCTTAAATGTTAAGCTTCACAGATTAACGATCAATGTCAATTCTTAAATGTTAAACCTCACGGATTAACGATCAACGTTAATCCTTAAATGTTAAGCCTTGCAGATTAACAAAAAATGTTAATCCTCAAATGTTAAGCTTCACAGATTAACGATCAATGTTAATCCTCAAATGTTAAGCCTCACGGATTAACGATAAATGTTAATCTACAAAATGTTAGTCCTCAAGAATTAACATTTATCATAAGATGTTAAGCCTAATGAATTAACGATCAATGCCAATCGTCAAGTGTTAAGCCTATTAATGTTAATCATAAAATGTTAAGCCTCGCCAATCACCGACTAATATTAATAATAAAATGTTAAGCCTCGCCAATCACCGATAAATATTAATCATAAAATGTTAAGCCTCGCCAATCACCGATAAATGTTAATCATAAAATGTTAAGCCTCGCCAATCACCGATTAATATTAATCATAAAATGTTAAGCCTCGCCAATCACCGACTAATATTGATCATAAAATGTTAAGCCTCGCCAATCACCGATAAATATTGATCATAAAATGTTAAGCCTCGCCAATCACCGATAAATATTAATCATAAAATGTTAAGCCTCGCCAATCACCGATAAATATTAATAATAAAATGTTAAGCCTCGCCAATCACCGATTAATATTAATCATAAAATGTTAAGCCTCGCCAATCACCGACTAATATTGATCATAAAATGTTAAGACTCTCAACGCAACGATTAACGCTTCGATTCTTGAATGTCCATCCAACGATTAAAAACTCTTCTCTACAACGACTTCATTTTTCACAGCACCAATTCTTCTTTTTTCCTCTCTTCTCGAATCTTATCCCTCGTCCATCCGTCCATACATTTCGAAACGACAGAAGAGCCCCGAAGAGAAATCGCGTCGCTTGCGTGATTTTCCCGCATCGGTAAATTAATCGTGTAATCCCAGAGCTACGCCGTCGCCCAGCCAATGGGCGGGGAGGGAGAAGCGAGAGAGACGAAAGAAAAAGCGCGAGAAAACTTTTTTTTTTTTTTTTTTCTATCGCGGACTTTGGAACCGGCAAGAAAACGGTTCAGTGACTCTCCCGAGGCGCGATCAGATGTTACACACGCTCGCTACAACGACAGCCGAAACGTGCAATTGTTGCTCATTTTTTTTTATCACTCGCGCTCCGCGGGCTCAAATTTTTCAGCCAAGAAAATCGAACTCCTCGCCTCTCATCCTTGCCTCACGATGCGTCGCTCACAATTCATGTATATATATATATATATATATATATATATATATATATATATATATATATATATATATATATATATACACGTATATATATTACAATGAGTCATGTGAACACGACCACGCTATCGGCGCGTTGCGTGTAGCGAAAAGCGAAAGTCGCTTTAGAAATACGGATCGGCGCTGCGGACTAACGTGAAGTGAAGTTGGTTTTTTTTTTAATTTAAAAAAAAAAATCAAAACAAATTGTTTTGGTAACTGTTCGTAGGTTCGTAGGCGCGAGGATAAGAATATAGGAGGGGGGGGGGGGGGGGGGAATGTAGGAGCACGTTGACTAACATTAATGGGGATTAACAATAATGTTAATTCTTAGACGTTAAGCCTCGCAGATCAACGCCCAATGTTAATACTTGAATGCTATGCCTTAAATGCATTTAAGAGCAGCTTAAATATTAAGGATAAATTATTAATGTTTATAATACTTAGATTTTAAGTCGGACGAATTAAGGACCAATGATAATCCTTGAACGCTAAGCCTTGGATGCATTTAAGTTATGCTTAAATTCTGAGCCTTAAATGCATTTAAGTTATGCTTAAATGCTGAGCCTTAAATGCATTTAAGTTATGCTTAAATTCTGAGCCTTAAATGGATCTAAGTTATGCTTAAATGCTGAGCCTTAAATGCATTTAAGTTATGCTTAAATTCTGAGCCTTAAATGGATCTAAGTTATGCTTAAATGCTGAGCCTTAAATGCATTTAAGTTATGCTTAAATGCTGAGCTTTAAATGCATTTAAGCGCAGCTTAAATACTAACGATAAATGATTAATCTTTATTATTCTTTAATTATAAGTTAGACGAATTGGCGTTCAATGTAAATCCTTGAATGTTAAAGAGGCTTTAGAATTACAGATCGGGGCTGCAAACTAACGTGAAATGAAGGTGGTTTTTTTATCAATTTTTTTTTTTTTTTTTTTTTTGTTATAAAATTGTTTTGCTGACTGTTCGTAGGATGCGCGAGGATAAAATGTAGACACAGGGGGGGGGGGGGGGGGAATGTAGGAACGCTCGAGGTATCGAGAACAACGAGTCAATGGTGCTAATTACGCTCGCGTAAGACGCAAAGCTTGTGCTCGACGCCCAGAACGATTCCGACTTGAAAAAGAAAGAAGACAAAAAAGGAGAAAAATAAATCGTCGTTTTGTCGTCGTCTCTCGACGATAAAAAAAAAAATAACGGATAAGCCAGTTTCATTCGAGTACACGCGATTGAAATCGGTCCCTCTAAATGTCAAAAATTTATAAGTCCACACATTTGGTTGCTCGAAATAAAAGAATAAAAAGAATTAAAAAATTAAAATTGTCCGCTAAGCAAAATAATAAAAATACATACATTTTTTTTCACGTCAAAAATTGAAATTTCCTTATCGATTATTTCAACGAGAGAGCATTTTCTGTGTTTTTTCCATAGAGGAAGCTTCGCGAATAAAAGCGATACGAAAACTCTAATTTTCATCGCTTACAAAGAAATTTACTTAGTTATAAAAATAAGAGAACTTAAAAAAAAAATCGTCTCGCACGTAAAACAATAAAAACTAAAAAACTTAAAAAAAAATTTGTCTGCCGCCTAGAATAATAAGAACAAAGATAATTTCCTTAATTCTCTGGTGCCCAAAATAATGAAAACTGAATAAAAAAAAATCATTCAAACGTTCCGCGCTGAAATAAATCGAAAGCAAATAATCGAACGAGCGTTGCGATTAGATTAAAAAAATGCGCTCTACGTCGATCGCCTCCGCGTTTCGAGAATTCAGCTCGCCACGGTATTGTCACGCTCGTTCAATAAACCCCGACGTACCGACGTCGAACGCCGTTCGTGACGTTTCGACCCACAATTAACAATTCCCTTGCTCGACGAACCTAAAAAAAAAAAAAAAAAAAAAAAAAAAAAAAAAAAAAAAATCCCCATCCTGCCCAGTCGTGAGCGAGCGAGTCGTGAATCGCCGAAACCTCTCCTTCGCCTTCGGGGCGCGCGAGCCAGCACGCCAAGTGTCACTGTCAGCCGCTCCGAAGAAAAACTCAACTCGCCACCACAAAAAAAAAAAAAAAAAAAAAAAAAAAATCCATCGCTATCCAAAAAAAAAAGTTAAGAAAATCAAGTCTGCGCCTCCACAAAAAACCAATCACAGTGCGAAACCCCTAAAAAACACTAAGGCCCAAAAATCGATCCCAAAAAAAAAAATCCCTAAAAACTATTTTTATATACATTTTTTAACTATATTTTTTTAAGACTCACCCCTGCGATTGAACGGCCTTACGCGCACGGCAACCTTTATTTTATCCGTGGCCATGATTCACAAAATCCAGCAGCGCGAGCCGCCGCAACGAACTCGCGCACTTTACTATACAATATATTTTTTTTTTCCTCTATATTTATATATATATATATATATATATATAATTTTTTTTTTGTTGCTTGGATCTTTCTCGGGAAAAACACTAGCCGATTATTTCTCCGAGCGGGGCGGGGAGGGGGGGGGGGGATTCCCGAACGCGTGTCAGCACAGCAACGGTACGATCACAGTTTCGTCATATGTTGTTGTCGTTGTTGTTGTTGTTGTTAATACGACAGCTTAACCCGCGTGAACCCGTTCAACCCATAACGCGTATCCTTTCATCGTCGGTACGTCTAAACGGCACTACGTATCGCCGAACAGCTCGTGACACACTTCGCCATATTGCTTTGCATCGCGGTTCTGCGCCAGAGCGAGGCCTCTCTGTTCTCGGAGGCTCTCTCCTCCGCCCCTCCCGACCCGAGCGCTCTCCTCGCCCGTCGGCCGCGTCGCCCTCGTCGCGAACCTTCCCACCTGGACGTGCGGGCGGACTCTCGCCCGGGTGCGCGGCGAGGCCGCCAGGGGCGCTCGCCGACAACGAGCCTTCCAGAGACACGGCCGATATTCTATTTTATTTCTTTTATTTGTTTTATTTGTTTTATTTGTTTTATTTGTTTTATTTGTTTTATTTGTTTTATTTGTTTTATTTGTTTTATTCGTTTTATTTGTTTTATTTGTTTTATTTGTTTTATTTGTTTTATTTGTTTTATTTGTTTTGTTCGTTTTGTTCGTTTTGTTCGTTTTGTTCGTTTTGTTCGTTTTGTTCGTTTTGTTCGTTTTGTTCGTTTTGTTCGTTTTATTCGTTTTATTCATTTTATTCGTTTTATTCATTTTATTCATTTTATTCATTGTATTTACTTTATTTGACGGGGAAAAGAGTCTTTAGGGGGAAGTTAATGAGTGTGAGAGAGATAGATGCAATTTTAAAATTAACTTTATTCAGTGGTGTTCATTTTTTTGAGAAAAAATGAAGTCTGCATCCGGCTCGAATTAGCTTTTTACGCAAAAAAAAAATAGCGCCCTTGAGAAAAGTTCATTACAGTTTTCATTACCGACCGCGATATTTCTCTGCCCCTTAATGCGCGAATGACCAACTAGCCGACCGTGGCTCTATGCGCTCGTGAGACGTCTTTTTCACCGACAATCGACGCGCGATTAGTTGCAATTCAGGCAACGAAACAAAAATTTCTAGTTTCTCGCAATTAAAAAAAACAAACTTAAGTAAAAAAAAAAGAAAAATTCGTAAAGATTCGAGTGAATTATAGAAAGAGTATACAACGAAGGATAAATAGAGATGATAAAATTGGAGAAGACAACAAGCTGCAGTCCAGACACGAGTCTGCTGCAGCGACGAGCGAACTCATAGAAATGCGCCCCTCATCGAGTGCGCCGCGCCGCCGCAAGAGGCGCTGCTCCCATTTTCTCCCCGTACGATTCTCGCGAAGAGAAAAACCTACAGCAACCCACTTAAGCTGCTCGCCCATAAAACTACGTACGGAACACAGACGAGTCGATCGGACCGGACTGGACACCAATACGCGAGAATCAGCCAATCACGGCCGTGTGTCGATCCGGCACGACCTCTCTGTGTTCCGTACGTAGTTTTATGTGCGCGCAGCTTTAAGGTGCTCGCACATAAAACAACCTTTGCCGTCTCCGTCACACAGACGAGTCGATCGGACCGGGCACCAATACGCGAGAATCAGCCAATCACGGCCGTGTGTCGATACGGCACGGCCTCTCTGTGTTCCGTACGTAGTTTTATGTGCGCGCAGCTTTAGCATGTGCTGCCGTTTAGCGCGCGAATAATCTACTACACAACAGTGCCTCTGCAGGTCCGCGCATGCGCGCCCGACCTCATAGTTTGTCACAGTTCTCTCGCGTGCCTTGTTGTTATTGCGCTCCTTAAAAAAGAAACTCTTTAAGTTTTCCCGAAATAAAATAAAATAAAATTAAAAAAAAAACCTTAAATTCAATAGAAATAGAAAGAAAGCTAAGATCCGAGTGAATTTACACACAAACCGGAAATGATAATAAAACTGGAGAAGATAATAAGCTGCACATCGGAGGATCCTTCCTATCCGGCCTCGAATCTGCTGCAGCAGCGATCGAACGCATCGTGGCGATGCGCGAAGCCCGGCGAGCTTCTCGCTTCGGTGATTTTCCAGCTCGGTCAGCCTTCGTGCATAACCGGAATGGACATCGGGAATTACCGAAGCTGCATAGTCGTCGTCACCGCCTCGACCTCCGCCGAGCCCGACGATTGGATTCCGATAATAAACCACCAATTTCTGAGCCACGACGAGGCGGCGAACGGCAAGTTCAGGGACCAAGTCCAGCTGTTCACGAAGAAGGAGCTCAACGCGGACAACATAAGAACCAAGTTCGACCGTGTTAAAGTCACGTGCATGCAGTCCGCCAATCTGCGCGAGCCTTTCGGGCTTTCGTTCATAGTTCTGCGCACAGAGGTCGTCGTCGAGCTCGGCGTCGACGTCTTCGCGAGATTCAAACTCAAGAAGAGCGAGGAATCGAGCGTCGAGGACCTCAAAGAGAAATACTCCAAGTTGGTGCCCGGCAAGCGACCGACTTACAAGGAGGAACTCAAGGTGGGCCCGAAGATCGACATGTGTACTTTGCTTTTTCGCGAAACGTCTATCTCCGAGGGGAATCCCGGAAAAAATAGCCCCCAGATAAAATATCCCCAAAAATTGACCGGAAAAAAATTCGCACACACACACACGCAACTTTTCTAAATGTGATTTTTCGACGTTTCGGAACATTCTGAACATGTTTTCCTTAAAATCTCAGATTTTTTTTTTACCAAAACAAACTTCTTCTATGAGGAAGCAAAATTGGGAAAAAATTGAAAATTAAAAAAAAACGGGAAATTGAAAAATAGAAATGGTGAAAATTTGACAAATGAAAAAAAACCGGAAATATCAAGAAAAAAAATGGAAAAAAATGTTTGTATATCCGGGGGAAATTTTTCCGGGGGTATTTTTGATTGGTTTTTGTTACCGACTGAGTTCGTTTTTTCTCACATGTAGGGAAAGATCAGAGAGGCGAGCGCGAGCAAGTTCGCGAGGCGGCAGTCGGAGGGCGCTGCGAGCGCTGACCAGCGAAAGTTGCCGGAAAGCGACGACAGAGGGCGCGAGGCGGCAGCGGCGGAGGGGAAAAAGACGGATCTTGAGGAAGCGATCGTAGAGGGCGCTGCGAGCGCGGGGAAAACTGACGGTAAAGCGGAAGTGGCGGAGCGGAAGGAGGACGTCAACTCTATCGGGAAACTCGCAAAGGTTACGAAGATTTCTACGCCCGTAGCGAGAACCCCGTTCGGCGACGTTATTACACCGGATACGAGCAAAAATGAGGGGGCTAGAAAAGGGGTGAAAAAGCGTTCTCTGTACTACGAGGATTCGGACGAGGAGGAGGAGAGGGGGGAGGACAAGAGCCAATGCTCGCTGTGCGCGAAGGAATCTGGAGACGGTATGTGCAGATATGTGACCGGTGACTTTACCGTCGTTTATCGTGAAAATACGGTAAATCAAGAATTTTTTTTATTTCGCGACTATATAAGTGAAGTTTAGAATTTTTCGAATCGGTTCAACGACACATTTCGATAGGTAGAATTTTTATGTTTTGACGGTAAATTTACCAAAGAAATTCGGGGTCGGTAATTTCACGTTTAGATAAACGATTTTTACAGCTTTTTGCAGTAAGTTTACGAGAAACTTTCGTGATCATATTTTCACGACACGAAATGTTGGGAAAAAGAAAATTACGTCATAAATGCGGTAATTTTACGAAATATTAAAGTACCGATTTTTCGCATTTCTAGGTATGTGCAAAGTGTGCAATCGGCTGCGCGCGCAGAACGGAAAAGCAGCCGAGCCTCCGGAGAAAAAACCCAAGATCGTTGCAAAACCAACGAAGGCGTTCGAGAAATTGTTCGAGGACGTGACCTTCGCGCTCAGCGGGTATCAAAATCCAGAGAGAGACAATATCAGACGTAAGGCCTTGAAAATGGGAGGGAAATACATAGCCGATCCCAACACGACCGACAAGAAGTGCACGCATCTCTTTTGCGCTTTCAAGAACACACCAAAATCGCAGCAACTCAGGGGACACACGAAAATCGTTTCCGGCAAATTTATCGTCGAATGCTTCGAAAAGAAAACCAGGTAAATCACCGGTCATTTTCGACACATTAAATTAACGGTCATTTTCGATGAAGTAAGTTACGGATCATTTTCGATGAATTAAGTTACCGATCATTTTCGATGAATTAATTTACCGATCATTTTCGATGAATTAAGTTACCGATCGTTTTCGATTAATTACGTTAACGATTATTTTCGATGAATTAAGTTACCGATCGTTTTCGATACATTAAGTTACCGATCATTTTCGATGAATTAAGTAACCGATCATTTTCGATAAATTAAGTTTCCGATCATTTTCGATAAATCAAGTTATCGTTCATTTTCGATACATTAAAATACCGGTCATTCGCGAAACATTCAATTGACGATTATTTTGGACACATTCAATTACCGGTCGGGAAAGTAACATATTAAAAAAATTTACGGAGTTTCGTATGATTACTTGTCCAGATTTCCGTGGCGACGCTTCGCTCTGGACAAGAAAGAGAAGGACGAACCGGAGAGCGAGGACGAAATCGCTGCCGGCGCGCCCGCTCCGCCCCCGGATCCTTACGAGCAGGACACCGACTCCGATTCCAATTATTAACCTGAAAGCTACGCGTGTACATAAACTGAATCACTGTATATAAATTATTTTTTTTAACGTTATTTTCCTCCTCATCGAAGTATACGTCGATTTCGTCCAAAGACAAAACTCTTTTATTCAACTCGCCAAGTTTCAGCGACCGGCAGCGCGTTTGCTGAAACGACCGGTAACGTCACAAGGTGTGAAATAGAATGCCCACATCGCGTGCGTAAAACCGCCATTTCTACACTGAGTGCCATAATAGTACTTTTTGCCACCAATGCATGAAAGGTGCCAGGTTATTTTGCTGTCCGGGCGCGACAATAAAAGAAAAACAGACCGAAGTGCGCATGCGCACAGTATTTACGATACGCCTACGCGTTGCATAAATACCCGAAGCGTGTCGTAAGTACTCATTACGACACGCTTCGAGTATTTATGCAGCGCTTCGAGTTTTTATGTAACGCCTCGAAAAACGCCACTTTATGTCTCGGCCGGCCCACACATAAAGTGGCACTTTTCGTGCATGAGTTACAAAAAGTTATTTTACATTGTTAAAACGTAATAGTTTCTCGTAGTTTTTTTTCGCCCCGCTCGAATCGAGTCGGTAAAGAAAAAATGCCGATAACGTCACTCGCAACCTTACCGACTAAAGTACTTATGCCAAAAACACTTCTCGGACCGCGTCGGTAAAGAAAAATGCCGGTAACGTCACTCGCAGCCTTACCGACTAAAGTAGTTCCACTGAAAACACCGCTTGCGGCTCGAGTCGGCGAAAAAAAAAAGAAGACAATATAAACATGCATGCGACGTGTTTCTCGTTTCGTTGCACATTGTGAGGAACGTCGTTGAGCTTCTTCGGCGAATTGACAAATTGTCAAGTCATTTGTTCGCATCGTCGCGAAACGCAAAAAAAAAATACAAAAATGGCGACCGAGACGAACGCCTATTTCGGCTTCGAACTGCTGAACAGCCTCGTTGACAATCAGCTGAGCAAGAAAGAGGACGTTCTCGTATTGTTGCTTCACTGGTACTTGGTTAAAAATTCATTCAAGTGCATCGGCCTCGACGACTCGGTAAGCTCGTTTCGTAACCTCCAAGCTTCATAAATTTTTCCTGAGAAAAAAAAAAAAAAAAAATTAAGAAAAATTTGTTACATCGATGATAATTTTTTTTTTCTGGGCTTTCGAAAATCTTCAGAAAACCTTCGATCCGGCGAGGGACTTTGGGTCGGAGCTTCTGCCGGCGGAATGGAATCGTCAGCCAAACTACTCTCTGCGCTACGCCAAGGAAGGCAAACTTTACGTAATCGTAGCAACAAAGTCAGACTCGGACTTGCTGATAAATTTTTTGGTAAATTTTTTTTTCATCTCGATGAGTCTGAGATTTGAAACGGTGTCTGGGCAAAAGAAATTTTTTGTCGGTGGTCCATTTTGCCCCGCTGCATCTCTCTACGTCTCGTCACTGATAACAAAAATAATATTCGTTGGATTTTCGCTTGCATAGAAAATTATCTAAATTCCTTATGGTTCAGAATGCTCATTTTTCTACCGGAAGTGACGTCATACCGGAAATACGTGATTTCCAATCGCAAAATTAATTTTCAAATCGGAAGTGACGTATTTGCTGTATGTCGTCACTTCCGGTCGAAAAATGACATTTTTCAAACCGGAAGTGAAGTTTTTTCGGTACGAAGTCACTTCCGGAAATACGAAACTTACGTCCTACTTCCGGTATGTCGTCACTTCCGGTCGAAGCAATAAGATTTCCAAACCGGAAGTGAAGTATTTTCGTTACGAAGTCACTTCCGGAAATACGACACGTCCGTCCCACTTCCGGTATGTCGTCACTTCCGGTCGGAACAATGTGATTTTCAAACAGGAAGTGAAGTATTTTCGTTACGAAGTCACTTCCGGAAATACAAAACTTACGTCCCACTTCCGGTATGTCGTCACTTCCGGTCGAAACAATGTGATTTTCAAACAGGAAGTGAAGTATTTTCGTTACGAAGTCGCTTCCGGAAATACGAAACTTACGTCCCACTTCCGGTATGTCGTCACTTCCGGTCGAAGCAATGAGATTTCCAAACCGGAAGTGAAGTATTTTCGTTACGAAGTCACTTCCGGAAATACGACACTTCCGTCCCACTTCCGGTATGTCGTCACTTCCGGTCGAAGCAATGAGATTTCCAAACCGGAAGTGAAGTATTTTCGTTACGAAGTCACTTCCAGAAATACGACACTTCCGTCCCACTTCCGGTATGTCGTCACTTCCGGTCGAAGCAATGAGATTTCCAAACCGGAAGCGACGGTATTTCCGGCAGCAAATCTCCGGAAACTTAAATTTGCGATTTATCAATTCCACAGTTGAAGCGCTCGAGCCACGAGCTGTTAACATTTAATGTGCATTATTGCAGAGAGTCGACAACAACTCCGTCTCGAACGTCCAATTCCCGATCGAGGCGACCGTCGGGAGTCTGCACGGTGCTTTGGACGTCCTTGTACCTTCTCATCGCGAGGTCGTCGAGAAGATTCGCAAGGATCTCGTCGAGCCCGTCTACACCGGAACCGCCCGAGAAATGTCCACGCAGACAACGGAGGGACGCGACGACGTGGAGCGGCGACGAGACTTCGACGACGATCCGCTGAGGGTAGGACCGTTGCGTCGGCCGCCTCGTCAACGCTGGTAAATTTCATTCACCGCGCGACCGAAATGCTTTTCAGATATTCAACGAAATCGGCGGGGCCAACTATGTGTGGCTCGTTTGAATACCCGCCGTCCCTCACGCCTCTCCCCCCTCCCTACGACGCGACGCGCTCGAACATCGGCCCGAAAATGTTAATTGACAAATTGCCTCGAGGTGACGACTTCCGTTCGCCCGTCCGGCGCTCGGTCGGTAACAAAAACTGTGACGAAATCCGCTTCGAGACCGCAGACGTTCGAGAAAAATATATATATGCATATATATATGACAATTTTTTTTTGGGGAAAGAAATATTGGCTTTTTCTGCCTCTGCCAATTTTTTCGGGAAAAAATACTGTCTTCTGCGTTGACCATTTTTTTCGCGGACAAAATATTGTCTTCCTGTGTTTGCCAATTTTTCGGGAGAAAAAGTGTCTTCTCCGGCGACGGACAATTTTTTTGGGCAAAAAACTATAACCTTTTCCAGCGTCTGGCAATTTTTTCGGGGATAAAAATATTGCCTTTTCCTGCCTCTGCCAGATTTTCGGGAGAAAAATATAGCCTTTTCCTGCCTCTGGTAATTTTTTCGGGAAAAAATATTCTCTTTTCCTGGCTCTGCCAATTTTTTCCGGGAAAGACAATTATTAATTTTTTTCTCAACTGTTCGCGCTTTTAAAACGGCATTCGTTGCAGTTTTTGTTACCGACGGTGGTGATTCACGTATTCTCGGCTACGAGATCTACGATAGTAAATCGTTACAAGCGTATTGCAAAATTATATGGACGCGGGAATATCGTTTTCTTATCTCGATTTTGCCAACAGGGATCCGGAGGTTGATCCAAGGAACGTCGGAAGATCCGACCTGGACCCGTTCTCGCGCGGCGGCGGAATGATATACGATCCGTTCACGCCTCAGCGCGGAATACCCAATCCGCTGGATCCTCGCGGTCCCGGCGGGCTGGGAGTGCCCGGGAGATTGCCGCCGTAAGTCCCACACTCACACGGCAGCGTATCCTTAAGGAGACCCGTGGTGTGGTTATTTAAAAAAAAAAAAAAAAAAAAAAGTTATCACACCATTGCAGGCAGTCGGTATCGAAATCTGTAAAGAACTTTTTTTTATATATAAAAAAAAGGAATCACGTTATTAGACGACTGATTTCCAATCATGTTTATCGATCCTCAATCGGTGGGTTTTTCTGATCGATAATATTTTCGATCACAAAATATCGATTAATTGTATCGATTTTTCGAAGTCAATTACCGCAGTCGATATTTATATTTATATTTATATTTATATTTATATTTATATTTATATTTATATTTATATTTATATTTATATTTATATTTATATTTATATTTATATTTATATTTATATTTATATTTATATTTATATTTATATTTATATTTATATTTATATTTATATTTATATTTATATTTATATTTATATTTATATTTATATTTATTGCACTATTTTTATAATGGTGCGATTTTTCTTTAATTGGGACAAACTGGCGGAGGAGTTCGATGGACGGTTGCTTTGAGATAATTAACTCGTTACCGTTTTATTTCAGGGGCGCGGTTCCACCCGGAGCGAGATTCGACCCTTTCGGTCCGCCGGACGTAAACGTGCCGAGGCTTTCCAGAGACCCGGACGCCGACCATTTCCCTCCTCCGGGATACGACGATATGTTTATGTAGGCTAAGGCGCGGAACGTCGACGAGCAGGTACGAGATCACGTTGCGGAGCGGCGTGGTTAATTTGTTTCATTTATTAATTTTTTTTTTTATTCACGCAAAAATTACCGACGATTTTAATAAATGGTGATGTTCGTAAGTTGCAGCCTCTTGGTTTATTCGGGCCGATCTGCGCGTCTCCCGGCGAAAACTTCCTCGCATCGATCGAATTCGGAGTTTCCGGAAACGTTGCGATTTTTTTTTTTTTATTCTACTTATGTTAATTTATTAATTTAGCTGAATCGAAAATAATGAAGTTAAATCGACGTGGCAATAAAAAATTATCGAGTCGTTTGACGCAATTCACTCGATGCATTTTTTTAATGCTCACAGTGAAAGCTTCATTGCATCGATAAAATTCGGCTTTTCCGGAAACGTTGCGAATTTACTTATTTAGTTATTTATTTTTTTTAACTTGCGTTCATTTATTAATTTAGCTGGAACGAAAAAAAAAAAAAATTAAATCGACGTGCCAATAAAAAAATATGGAGTCGTTCGAGGCGATTCACTTGATGCACTTTTTTTATTTATAGCAAAAAAACATGTATCACAGGCGCATGTTCAATCGAGTATTCGTCCGATACTCTCGTAAACCGAAAATAATAGACGATTATTTATTTGAATTTTTTTGAACAAGTGACGAATCGATGCGCGACAATGTAAATAAAAAGGCTGAAGGGTAACTAATTCAAAGCAACGTTTGAAATAATATGTTAAATATAATATATAATATAAATCCTATTTCGCACGGAAGCAAGAGAGATATTAAATGGAGAAATATAAATCAGCCATTATTTGCATTAATAATTGGCAACGCACATAAATAACAACAAAGGAGGAGGTGGGGGGGGGGGGGGGGAGTGAAAAAAATTATAATAATTTTAATGAATATTAATTATCATATAATAATGATTATATAATAATTTTATATTAATATTAATTATTATATTAATATTAATATAATAATTTCATTCGAAGTTAAGTTCACGGTGATTTCGTCACACAAACGTGCTAAGTTCCATCTTTCCGTAAAAAATATTGCAGTTCTTTGGGAGATAAAAAAAAGTAGTAAAAAAAAATTTAAATAAAAAAACACAATCGACACCAGATTCAATTTAATTTGCGATTCTGCGATCTCGGTGAATGCAATTTCGTCTCGGCTGCGATCGCCAAAAGACAAAAATCGATTTTTAATTAATTAATTTTTTTCTTCTCGAAAAAATCGCCAAAAGAAAAAATCGATTTTTTTTTTTTTTTTTTTAAGTTGGACCGGCTTACTGTTAGTATTTATGTACACGTTATTATGGACGGTCGAGCGAATCTTGTCAGATTTTTCTGCACAGGCGACTTTTAGTAGAAATAAAAAATATTCGCACGAAAAAAAAAACGAGAAGATTTACATTCACTCAAGATCGGCAGACAAACTCGAGCGATCTAAATAGTAAAATCTTTATTATTTTTTTTAAAGAGTGAAATTTTTTTTTTGTATTTTTTGAACACAGTTTAGCGTGGCGCACAGCGTCACTGACAGTTTGATAAAAAAAAAAAACTCGCGAGACAATTTCGCGGGCTCCGGCGATTTTTTTAATTTTTTGTTTGTTTTTAATTTCTTCGTTTATGGTCGAATACTTTTTATCAAGCTGCCATTGAGCTACGATAAAAGTGATATAATAACTCTCGAGTGAATTACTCTCGCCATTAAAAGTAATTGAACCGTCGGTCGTTCGGGTTGTCGCGGAATTTAAGTATCTAATCGTAGTTCGAGGACGCGTCGCGCGTAATCGCTTCTCGACCGGAAGTGATGGTCCGCGACCATTTTTTATTGACTTACCGATGGGTTAAAAATCTGAAAAAAATCAAGCGTGTCAGAGACAACGTCTCTGATACGCTTGAATTTTTACAGATTTTTAATCGACTCGGGAGGTACCGAAATTACCGATCGAGTCGAACTCTCAGTCGGTAATGTTACGCGAAGCGCTCCCCATCGAAAGTCAGATCCGGTCGCAATTTTCTTCAACTTCCCGACGAGACAAAAATCTGCAAAAAATCAAGCGTGTCAGAGACAACGTCTCTGATACGCTTGATTTTTTTCAGATTTTTAATCAACTCGGAAGGTACCAAAATTACCGACCGAGTTAAACTTTCGATCGGTAATGTTACGCGAAGCGCTCCCCATCGGAAGTCAGATCCGGTCGCAATTTTCTTTAACTTCCCGACGAGACAAAAATGTGAAAAAAATCAAGCGTGTCAGAGACAACGTCTCTGACACGCTCGATTTTTTTCAGATTTTTTATCGACTCAGAAGTTACCTAAGTTACCGATAATGTTACCCGCGCAGCGCCCTCACCGACGCGTCCGCTCACAGTCCGGCCATGCCATTGGAAATGCAACGTACCGGCCAATCATCGTTCCTCTCGACTTGATAATTTTTTCCCGCATCTATAACAATCCACTTGTATCCTCGCTGTTCTCCACGAATATTTTCATATTTTTTTCTTTAAAAAAAAAAATAATAAAAAATATAGATATATTTCGATTTTCTGGATTTTTTCCTTTTTCGCATCGATCGGACGATTTTTTTTTTTCGGAGGAAGAATTTCTTTGCCGTAGGTTAAAATCGCACGTTGGTCAATTTCACTAATTACCATGTATATATATAATATATAGTGTTAAAGCTATAATTATCATTCGATTACAGAAGGATTCGTCGTGAGTCACGACTCAATTTTTTTATCGCATTTTTTTTTCTGTTTTACCGACTCATTTCCGGCACAAAAACACACACAAATGTACATCGTATTATTTATTGTCTCGACGCGGGTCGGATTTTTTTTTTTGAGAAAATATTCACAATTACACACAATCGACCTGTCTTAAGCGAGCGAGATCGAGAGACGGTCGTTTCATCTTATTATTTTTTTTTTAAGTTCTGTACAATATTGCAATAATTAATTGCCGCAAAAATAAAAAATAGACTAACTAAAACTGGATCGACTGGTTATTTTTTTTTATTTTTCTTTTCCGGACAAAATTTGTTATTCGACCCCCCCGGGAGGCCAAGAAAACCGCCTCGATTTCACTTTCCTCGCCCACGACGGAAACAACACGAACGGCGAGATTTCGAGATTTTTTTTTTAGGAAGAAAAAATATAATTGTGACTCTCACGAGGAATATCACGTGTCGCTTGCTCTTCTCGCAAATCGTCATTGGAGACATAATTAATATTTAATAATTAATAATTAATAGTAGTAATAATAATTAATTAATAATAATGTACAAATCGCTTAAGCACGAGGGCGGATAAAAAAAAGATCGATTTTTTTTTTATAATACTAAAATTTAACGGGTAAATTAAGTGACAGAGTCGAGGAGAGAAAGTTGCGTAGAAATTTGTTATTTGGCCCCGTTTCAACTAGGCAGATATGAACGTGTTTTTTCAAATGTCTGAGCGATTAATTTTTTTCAAATTTCTTATTCCCGAGCCACGGCGAAAGCTGCGGGTCTCTGATTCGTCATTGTGGCGTGTTTAACGGAAGATAGAGAGAGAAAAAAAATTGATCAACTTTTTTCGCACCTTCGATCGAGACGAAATTGCATCTTCGATCGAGGCTTCGGAGAGGCGCGTCGTTCGAGTTTGGGCGGCGAGCGCAAAGTACCAAAAGTCTGAATGTTCCGTTCTACGGTTTGTCGATTAAAAAAAAAAGGTGTTAAAGCGGGGCGGAAAACGTCGGAAAGTCGGCGCGGATCGAGCGACGATTCGAGGCGACGAAACGAAAATTCCCATACATCGAAAAAAAAAGAAAAAAAAAAAAAGAAATTATTCGATTTAAGATACGTAAAGTTAGTCGTGAACAACAGATCGCAAGTTAACAGAACAGAAAAACCCCTCGGGTTGCATTTCCAATCGGATAGGCCGTGTTCGAACACTGCGTATAGAAAAAAAAAAAAAAAAATCATTTTCCTTTATCGATATAATATACAATATAAACTGTACGTCACGTGTCCAGTCCGGTAACAGGCGTGTGTGTGCAAACCTATCGATTAAATTAGACAATATGAAAATCCGTATCAACAATTAAATCGGTCGCATCGAGGAGAAATGGAGTAAATGATATAATATAATTTTTTTTCTTCTTTTCTCTTGATCTTCCCTGCGGTCGGGCGTGTTTCTTTTTTTTTACTGGACGCAGCACGAATTCTTCTGTCCGTTCTTGAGCTTCAGTCGGGACTTGGGACGATATTTCTCCAGGTATGCCAATTGCTTGGCATTTATCGCTCCCCTTCTTTTCCTGTTTTACCGACCGAGGGTAACAGAAAAAAAATCATAAAAATTAATCTTTAAAAAAAAAAAAAAATCATAAAAATTACGACCGAAATTTGGCCGAATGGAAACTCGTACTTACTCTCTGATAAGAGCAACGGCGTCCTCGTACTTGAGACCGAGCTCGATCAGGGCGAGAGCGACGAGCACCGGCGCTCTGCCGAGGCCGGCCACGCAATGAACCGCCACGCATGCCTCCGGTGTCTCGCGGAATCGATTTTTCAACAGCTCGAACCACTCGTCGACCACCTGCAATTTTTTTTTTTTCGTCTTTATAAGATATGTCACTCTTTTTTTTCCAATGCCATTGAAAGGACAATACAAATTTCGATCACTGACCTCGCTCGGCGGAAACGTCCCGTCGTCGAAGACCAGATCCAGGACGTTTATTCCCTCCTCCTTGAGTTCTTCAACTTTGTACGTTGGTTCACAGACTCTCACCACCTCCTTCACATTGTGCTTCTTCAGTTCCTGCAAATGTGGTTGACAATATTAATGTTTTCCGTAATGAGAACAATAATAATGGTAATGGTGACAATGACGACGACAATTTCAAGGACGAAGTCAATGACAGAATCAATGGCAAATTCGATAACAAAGTGAATGGCAAAATCAACGACAAAGTCAATGAGCAAGTCAATGGCACAGTGAATAGCAAAATCAATGACAAAGTCAATGGGCAAGTCAATGGCAAAGTGAATGGCAAAGTGAATGGCAAAGTCAATGACAAAGTCAATGGAAAAGTCAATGGCAAAGTTAATGGCAAATTCAATGGCAAATTCAATGGCAAAGTCAATGACCAAGTCAATGGCAAAGTCAATGACCAAGTCAATGGCAAAGTCAATGGCAAAATGAATGACAAAGCCAATGACGAAGTCAATGGCAAAGTCAATGACAAAGTCAATGGCAAAGTCATTGACAAAGTCAATGGCAAAGTCAATGGCAAAGTCAATGGCAAAGTCAATGGCAAAGTCAATAACCAAGTCAATGGCGAAGTCAATGTCAAAGTCAATGGCGAAGTCAATGACAAAGTCAATGGCGAAGTCAATGACAAAGTTAATGGTGAAGTCAATGACAAAGTCAATGGCATAGTCAATGGCAAAGTCAATGGCAGAGTCAATGGCAAAGTCAATGGCGAAGTCAATGGCAAAGTCAATGACAAAGTCAATGGCAAAGTCAATGACAAAGTCAATGGCAAAGTCAATGGCAGAGTCAATGGCAGAGTCAATGGCAAAGTCAATGACAAAGTCAATGGCAAAGTCAATCGCAAAGTCAATGGCAAAGTCAATGGCACAGTCAATGACAAACTCAATGGCAAAGTCAATGGCAAAATCAATGGCAAAGTCCATGACAAAGTCAATGGCAAACTCAATGGCAAAGTCAATGGCAAAGGCAATGGCAAAGTCAATGACACTGGTATTGAAAAAAAATGAAAACGTGGATGTATACGTACTTGAATGAAGGTATGAATGGTCTGATCATTGGGCCGATCAGTGATAAGGAACTTCATGTTTTTGTATTCAATCTCGGCTGGAGCCGGTCTGATGTCCTTGACCCTCATGTTGCTCATTTCCTTTTGAACGACGCAATCGAATGAATGATTTTTCTAGCTCTCCCGATCGCTGGATTTTTCTTTTGCTTTATTTCCCCCAACCGACTTCCCTTCTTCCCGGTTTATTCCTTCAACTCGTCGTCTTTCGGAGTCTCTCGCTTACGCCAATGTAGCCCATAGAGATGTCAGTCTTAGTTTCTTCTTGTTGTTAACTTTGTTTGTTTGTTTAATGTTGTTTTTTTTTACCACTTCCAATTCCGATAAATCTCTTCGATTGGCTATCGATTTATCGTCCCGTTTGCACGGAGGACGGGAACAACCGAATTGTCCTGTATATTGAAAAGGGGGGGAGAATTGATTTTTTTTTTTTTAGAGGAAGGAAAAATGGAAAAAGGCGAAAGTTTCGCTCGAGATTTTACGCGACTTTTTTTTTGCAGTTACATTAGACGGTGTTGATATGCGCTCCCGGCTCTTCCCTCTCGCTCCTCGACTTAATGGAAGATTATCTGCAACAGACGATCAACAATTTTTATACAATTTTAATCGATGATTTGTAATTTAAAAAAATTAAATATAACTTATATAAAATAATATAATACATATAGGATTGTATATGATTATATGTAATGTAATAAGATGCATATAATTAAGTTATAAAATAAACAGAAAAATAACTTTTTTATTGCACTCGGTGCGAAAATAGTCATTTACGATACTAGTGCGATAAAACTTTTTCCGACGAGTGTGAGTTTGCAGCACGAGCCGAGGGCGAGTGTTGCACTAAGAAAAAGTTTTATCACACTAGTATCGTAAATTACTATTGCGATACTAGTGCGTAAAACTGCGATTTTCGCACCGAGTGTAATAAAGTTCCGTTATACAATTTTTATCAATTATCTTCTGAATTAAAAAAATAAATTAAATACTTCTTATATGATATAATTAATTGACAAAATAGGGATAAATTTGAAAAGCGAGATTCACCTATCGGGCTTGGTTTCCTGGTCGGTCGGCGCTGCGCTCGTAGCTCCGCGACGCCCGCACACAACTGTACGATAACAAAAGAACTAAAGAAAAAAAAAAATATCTAAAAAAATTCTCTAATAAATTCCTCTACGCCTCTCGCGTGCTGATGACTAGCTGATTATTTCGGGCTCTCCGGCGATGATCTAGATATTCCTCTCTCCGAGTTCTCCTCGTTTCTCTCTCTCGCTCGCTCCTGATTCTTGCTCTTCAACCTCACATTAAACTCGATCGATGCCTCTCTCTCTCTCTCTCGCGCGCTTTCACAGTTCGACGGTTATCTCACGTTTATTGTTTGGAACTTTTTGCGGTTTCTTGCCCTCTCTATTTGTGTTGAGCCTGGCAGTACTCTGCGCTGTCCAGCTGAAACTCCATGTATGTGAGGATGCACTCACCAGGAAACTGCGAACATCAAAAACACACAACTTTATTAGACGATCAGAAATATTTATAAAAATATTAATAAAATATTTATTCATTAAAAAATGTTCGGTTCTAATACCCCGAGAGCTTAAAAATTATCGGGTATTTCCCGATTGTTTCGTTGCGTAGCAACGAGCGAGATAAGTTTTGCTTAAAAAAATCCCGAGCGCGCAGCGCGAGGGATTTTTGAGCAAAACTTATCTCGATCGATGCTACGCAGGGAAACAAGAGGGAAATACCCGATTAATTTTTAAGCTTGAGGGGTATTCGGCTGATTATTTTTTCAACCTCAATTTCGACCAATGAGATTGTGGTATTTAACATTTTCCTGACAAGGTTTTATTTCGAATTTCTAGAATATTTTTATATTTAGGGTTTCATCTGAGGTTGTTGCATCCAGCACATATTTTTTCTCTGTACAAAATCCAGTAAATTGGGCCCAAATCGACTTCTTGCTCTTCTCTGTATTAGCCGGGACATTCTGTTTGATTTTTTTAGAGATGCTCTCTAGAGATTCATCACCAAATCGCTTTCTTCGCTCACTCATGTCCATGCTCGTGAATGGCAATTTGACGTTTAATCATTCGCATAGGTTACAAGTGACAGAAAAATTAATGTTTATTGCCTAGCAACCTAGCCGGAAAATTTTCGAAAAATTATCGATATAATTTAGACCTAGTTGTACCACGTGATGTCAAATACCGCGCTCTCATTGGTCGAAATTGGGGTTGAAAAAATAATCATTTATATATATATATATATATATATATATATATATATATATATATATATATATATATATATATAATTATATAAAATTAATTAATTAATATATAATATAAATTATATAAAATTTTATATATACAAAATTAAAAATGACGTATAATAGAAATATTTTATATACATTTTTTTTTATAACGTCGATATTTTTATCTATCTGTGGAGGGTTAATGGCGGCGCCTTCGTGCATAGAATGGTGATTTTTCAGTGGCGCACTGCACTTTAGGCCCGGAACACCAGCGGATTCGCATTCAGCGGGAAAAATACGTCGAAATGCGTGGCGGCTCATTTAAAAAAAAAGAAACAAAAATGTTGGTTTTCGCGAAAATTTGTAATGTTCGATTTTCTGAGCTTCGAGTGTGTTTTCACGGATGCACCTTGCAGCCGGATAGCGAAGGCTACGGATTAGTGTCCGTGAGTATCGGCTCGAGCTCAACGTTATTATTATGTAGAATGATTATTACGTTATTTATATAATCCATGGTCACTCGCCGTGTCACAAGGAAAAGTTTAACGCGTCAGACTCGCACGTGCATTGCAGAGAAAAAAAAATTAAGGCCTACCATTTGTTTTTGTTATCTAAAGTAAAAAAAAAAGAAAACAAAACAAAATGGCGCATGCCGGTTACGCCATTCTGGTTTCTAGCAGGCCCCACATGAACACACAACCACACACGTATATAAATATTGACATATATTAATTACAAAAAAATATATATTACATATACAAAAATTGAGGCATTTTTTTTATTGAAATATATATATATATATATATATATATATATATATATATATATATATTGGAAAACTGTGGATTTGTTTGTTTGTTTGACCCAATTATTGACCACCCCATCGACCCAATTATTGACCGCCCCATTGTATCTAATATATATTTTGGAAAACTGTTTATATATATATTAGTATAATAAATTTTCATGGAAAATCAATTTTATTTTGTTTGTAAAAAAAAGACATTTTTATGAGAATTTGTTTTATGATATTAGATGAAATTTATTTACTAACATTATCACCAGCATCGTTACTTTACAAACTGTTGCAATTCTTCAATTAAAAAAAAATGATAAAAAAAAAATTTAACGCATTGGAACTGCGAGCGCGCGAGCCATAATAACCCGCTAGTATATATATATAAAATAAAAAATAAAAAATAAATTTAAAAAAATGTGAAAATTGAAGAAAAAAAATCTATATCTGGGGCCAAATTTTTTTCGTTGGAGAATAGGGGTCCGATATATATATATATATATATATATATATATATATATATATATATGTCTGTAGATGAGAAATGAGCGAAGTCAGCTGTTCTCGGGCGCGATCGGACGGGCGGACGAGTCCGGGAAATTTCGGTCGGCCACGTGAGAGCGGGCGTCACGGAGTTTCGAGGACGTTTCTAAAATATCCATCGCAGCGAGAAAGCTGTCTATCTCGGTGCTCGGCTTCCGAGAGGCGCTCCGTCCCGGCGCAATAAACTTGTATTCTATTTTACCTCTTTATTATCATTCGCTCGTATTATATTTATTATATATAGGTATATCGAATGGTGGGAAGAAGCATCGAGCGAGATAAACTGCGTCGTATCTCGTTTCCACGGTGCCAAATTCCACAGCGGAGAATCGCAACGACGGCGACGACCGCCGAGACATTGAGATGACGGCGGGAGGGGGAGGTGTTAAGTGTAAACATTCGCGGTCGGGGTCGCCACTCTCGAGCGCGATCCCTTCGATACTATCGACACGCTGCTAACGATATTTGTTCACAGATTGAGAGATCCAACGTAAACATTTTTGGAAGTATTGGAAACTTGTAATTTTTAGAAACTTGACATTTTAGGATCTCGAGGTTTTAGAATCTCGAGGGTTTTAGAATCTCGAGGTTTTAGAATCTCGAGGTTTTAGAATCTCGAGGGTTTTAGAATCTCGAGATTTTAGAATCTCGAGGTTTTAGAAACTCGAGGGTTTTAGACGCGAGAGATTTTAGAATCTCGAGATTTTAGAAACTCGAGGGTTTTAGAAACTCGAGGGTTTTAGAATCTCGAGATTTTAGAATCTCGAGATTTTAGAAACTCGAGGGTTTTAGAATCTCGAGATTTTAGAATCTCGAGATTTTAGAATCTCGAGATTTTAGAATCTCGAGATTTTAGAATCTCGAGATTTTAGAATCTCGAGATTTTAGAATCTCGAGATTTTAGAATCTCGAGATTTTAGAATCTCGAGGTTTTAGAATCTCGAGGTTTTAGAAACTCGAAGTTTTAGAAGGGCGAGATTTTAGAATCTCGAGGTTTTAGAAACTCGAAGTTTTAGAAGCGCGAGATTTTAGAATCTCGAGGTTTTAGAAGATCGAAGTTTTAGAAGAAAGAAAAAGTTTTAGAAGCTCGAAGTTTTAGAAGAAAGAAAAAGTTTCAGAAGCTCGAAGTTTGAAAAACATGAAATTTTAGAAATAAGAAACTTTAGAAATACGAAATGTTAGAAACACAAAATCGTAGAAAACCGAAATTTTGAAAATACAAAATTTCAGAAACGTGAAACGCCACCTTGAATAAAAGGAAATGATCAGAACCGACTTTTTTTTCGTTGGAGAATATCGTCGATTTTAGAGTGTCGGTCGAAGCGGCGCCAGCGCGCGTCGATGATTGTTGGCCGCGTCTGTCGCCGGTCACGAACAAAGTCACGGCTCGGCGACGAGTCGATCACGTGACATACCCGAGCTATTACAGAAATTTCTTCGAGTGCCTCCCACTCGTGCGCAGTCTGGGTGTATAAAAAAAAAAGAATAAAAAAAAAAGAAATAAAAGTAACAAACTATTTCTCGTCATGTTACGTGCGCTGCGCGCCGTGGACAGTTTTGCCGCCGCTCGTCTCGCAATTAGCCGGCACGTGGACGCGCGGGAGCGTGTCGCTCACGCTACGCACCTGACGATTATTGGCACCGGTCACTCGTCGGACGAGACGCGCCGGACGAGGCGGGGGGGGGGGGGGGGGGGGGGGAGTGGATGAGAGCGTCGTATTAACAAGCCTATAGTTATCCACCATAGCTGTAGTGCGTTGATTTTTTTTACATTTTTTTTTTCCTCTCTCACAGGCTGCATTGCAGCGATAAAATCGTTTTATAAGTTGTCACAAATCGGTTTTGCTTATCTTTCGACGTTTCATTTACGGTTTTCCTGTAAAATTATTTGTGCTGATTTGCTTAGGGCGTTGAGTGGCAGCTGATTGTTTTAAGTTTCTCGAGATGAAACTCAAGTTTAAACTTGAGCTCGGACTTTGTTCAATGCCTGAGTTTCGATCTCCGAGTGAAACTTAAGTGCATTAAATTTTGAACTTGAGTTTGAAGTTTCTTTCATGCTTAAGTTTGAACTTAAGTTGCAATCAAGTTGGAGCTTAAGTTGAAATCAAGTTGGAGCTTAAGTTGAAATCCAGTTTGAACTTAAGTTGAAATCAAGTTTGGACTTAAGTTGAAATCAAGTTTGAACTTAAGTTGAAATCAAGTTTGTACTTAATTTGAAATCAAGTTTGAACTTAAGTTGAAATCAAGTTTGAACTTAAGTTGAAATCAAGTTTGAACTTAAGTTGAAATCAAGTTTGAACTTAAGTTGAAATCAAGTTTGGACTTAAGTTGAAATCACGCTTGAACTTAGTTGAATTCAAGTTTGACCTTGGCTGAACTCAAGCTTGAACTTAAGTTGAAGTTGAATTTGATCTTAAGTCGAGCTCAAGTTTAACCTTAAGTTGAGCTAAAGTTTGAAATTAAGTCGGATTTGATTTTGAACTTGAAAAAAAAGTTCAAACTTAAGCATGAACTTATGTCTTAACTTAAGTTTGAACTGAAATTCCAACGTAAGTTCGAATTTGGGTTCGAACTTGGCCGTGAAGCAAAGTTCGGACTTTATTTCAAGTTCAAACCCAACTCGATCGAGTCACCAAGTTTCGAAACTTAGCGCTTAATCGACTCCACTCCAACGCAAGTGTTAGAGTCGACTCGATTCTATGCAAGAACCGCCTTGCATCGAATCGACCAAAAATCAAAAACAAAAGAAAGCTGCGAAATAAAAAAAAAAGACTGGCATTTTTCGCGCGTCGCATTTACGCGCTTTCTCGACGCGGTATTTATAGAAAAGCATGAAATCCGTTGCCAACCCAAGTTCGCCACCGGGCGCCTCTTCGTGCCCGAGACTCGAGGCAAATTCGCGGTACGCGCGAGTAACGAGCGCGACGGCTTTCATAAAAACGATTAGAAATAAAAACAACGAAAATTGCGAAGTTTCGCCGCCCACACCGCGAGCCGTCGCAGAAGGTTTTGTCGCTTTTATAGCCTTTAGATATTTCCGGCTCGGGACCGCGCGAAACGCCGAATATATTCTTATCGGAGATTTCGATGTACGCGCATGCGCAAACGCGACGCAAGAATTTCAATCTCTGCGCTCGGCAGCGAGCGAAGAGATAAATTCGCGAACGCTCGATCGCGTACCTGGTCGTTGTTGCGCGACCGGGGGGGGGGGGAGGAAAAAAAAGGCCGGACCGGACGATCGCGAGACCGCAGCGGCGCGATCGGTTGACGCAACCAGACCAGCCGGAAGAGGCGACTCATCGACGCCGGACGCGACGCGCGCCGACAGAAAACTTCCAGTCAAAGAGTCGCATCGCAAATAAATAAAATTTATTTAATTTGGAATAAATTATTATGATTATTTTTTTTTTTAATTATGAAAAAATAATAATGAATAATTTGTGTGTATTATTGATATTAGTAGTGGTTAATAATAATGGTTGTTGTTATTAATGTAATGAGGGTTTTCAGCTTGCAGAATTAGAGCCGAAAACCTTATTAATATATATATTTTTTTTTTTGGTAATGATAAGAGTTATTATTAGGAATTATTGTTGTCATTAAAAAGTATTGTTTTTTGGGGAAAAATTACATTGCGAAAAATAGTGTTTTTGTTAGTAACAATTACAATGATTATCAGTGATTATTATTATTATTGTTAGTAATAACGATTATTATTTATTATTACTGTTATTATTTACTTTCACAAGTAAATCATTGTTTTCCTAACAATTATTCGTTCTTTAATATCGTTTCTCAAATAATTTAATATAAATACGATAAATAACGATAGTTATTTATATTTATAAAATAGAAGCTTTTTTACATAAACTGCTTTTGAAATTCCAAACACACGTCTGTTGCGAGTCTAAAGCAAAATTTTCGTTCTTAATCAGAATTTTTCTAAATTTCACCCACAAAAATTTCTAAGTTTTAATATCCGCTATTTTAATTTTTTTTTCAAGTACATCAACGCTCAATCGATGTAATATAAGAAAATTTCGAGTTCCATTCTATTAAACTTACACTTTATTCTTACAATCTAATTATTATATAGTCAAGAACAAAATAAAAAGAAAATCGCATATAAATAACATATTTTTTAAAATGTATTTGTCTGAATTTTATTGAATCCGAATAAATGAGACTTTCACCGTTACCGGCGTGGCGAGCGGGCGAGCTCGTTCGAGGAACGACGCTATCACAGAGTTTGACAGTCACATCGTAGCTTTTCGGGCTCACGCCGGAAGATCGCACGGCTCGGCGCGCCGCGAGTCCGCTCGGATTCTTCGCGACGCTGGCATTGAAAGGAAAAAAAAAAAAAAAAACAGTTTCACACAGTCGCGTAAAATTCTGCTCTCGCTGGAAAGAATGCTCTGTGCGAGCGACGAGAAATCGCGCCGATGGATCTTAAGGTCGAGGGAGAGCGAAGAGCCGAACCGAGACTCGCCGAACGACGCTCGCGACGAAACTGGGCCAGCGGTGTGAGCCGACGTTGAAAATAGCGCGGCGGCCGAGCCGCCTCGCCTCTCCCTCTAACCGCACGGCGAGCCTCGCTTCCGAGCGCTGCACCCATTCAAAACACCTCTTTTCCCTTTTTTATTTCGCTGCCAGTTTCTCTCGAACACTTTCCAGCTGGCCAATCGCAAGGATTTTCGAGCCCAAGTCGCATCGCCGAATGCAATTAGTCGCTTTTCTTCGGCTGAGAGCGATTGGCCAATGGGAAGGCTCCGGCCTCGGGCGGCGGCCAATCAGAGCGCAGCTCGATGTCCAGTCGAAGGCTCCGAAGATTTTGGACCAGTTTTTTTTTTAATCTTTTTTTTTGACTTGAGGGAAGTTGTGGATAAAGATTTTGGGCCAAAATCGAGTTACCGACCGTCGGTATTGCAGATTTGTTGAATCTCTTTGAGGGATGAATTTTGCACAATGTTGCGCAATGTTAAAAAAAAGAAAGTAATGTTTCTTCTTGGAGAAATGACTCTTTTCTGCTGTTAACGGGACGGCTGAGAGCTCTTGGCCAATGGGAGGGCTCCGGCCTCGGGCGGCGGCCAATCAGAGCGCAGCTCGATGTCCAGTCGAAGGCTCCGAAGATTTTGGACCAGTTTTTTTTTTATCTTTTTTTTTGCTTGAGGGAAGTTGTGGATAAAGATTTTGGGCCAAAATCGAGTTACCGACCGTCGGTATTGCAGATTTGTTGAATCTCTTTGAGGGATGAATTTTGCACAATGTTGCGCAATGTTAAAAAAAAGAAAGTAATGTTTCTTCTTGGAGAAACGACTCTTCTCTGCTGTTAACGGGACGGCTGAGAGCTCTTGGCCAATGGGAGGGCTCCGGCCTCGGGCGGCAGCCAATCAGAGCGCGGCTCGATGACCGTAACGTTTCGGAGATTTTCGAGCAGTTGTTTTATTTTTTTATTTTATTTTTTTACTTGGAAGGAGTGTTGAAAAAGATTTTAGGCCGAAATCGAGTTATCGACCGTCGGTATTGCAGGTTTATCGAGTCTCTACGCGGTATAAATTTTGCACAATGTTGCGCAATGTTGAAAAAAAAGAAACTAATATTTCATCTTCGAGAAATGACTCTTCTTCTGTTCACGGGACAGCTGAGAGCTCTTGGCCAATGGGAGGCCTCCGACCTCGCGCGACAGCCAATCACAGCGCGTTAGCCTGACGACCACGATTCTCTTCGAAGATTTCCCACCAGTTGTTTTATTTATTTCATAAAAGTCTTATTCTTTTTTTTACTTGACCGAAGTCGTACAAGACTTTACGCTGAAATTGGCGAGTTATCGACCGTCGGTATTGCAGATTCCTCGACCGCCTTAGCGACGAAAATTTTGCACAACGTTGTGCAACGTTGACAAAAAATAAAAAATCTCTAACAGTTCCGGACTGAGACTGTTATTTTCTCCGGTATACGCGGAACGATTTCCCTCTCGTTTTGTCATAACTCGACGGTATAAAAATAAAGCCCAAGGATCCACGCGAGCACGGGGAGAGGTCAAGGTCACGTGGGATGTCGGATGGCGATCAATGCCTCTAAAAAAAAAAAAAAAACTAAAACAAAAAAGTCAACAAGATTAACTCGCTTATTCTCCCGTGTTTATCGGGTGTAACGTTATCCGTGCAGTTTATAATTCCAGTCTCTAATTTTGATAGACGAGTCGTTTAGTCGGTTGCCTGGCGCACGAGGAGAAAGCGTGAGCGCGCTAAAGGTCACGAGGCGACGATGTCACCGAACGGATCGTCGTCCCGGGATTCCCCGAACGATCGTTCGTGGAGTCACGTGGGTCGGTAAGTAACCGATCGAGCGGCACGGTATTTAACCAAACGGAATTACGAGCGACGGTTTCATTTGGTTGGCAGTCTAATTGGTGATTTACTGAAATAGCCGGCGAGGTCAGCCGCTACATTACCGGTAAAAAAAATAGCAAACATCGTAATTACCGTCCCGAAACTGTAAGAATTAAGGAGATGCTCGACTCGTTTTTAACTCCTGACTTCAGAGCCGGGCAGTACTCGAAGTGCCGGGCACTTGTTTGGTACTTTAAGTCCGTACTCGAAGTACCCAAGTGCTTTCTCGTACATCGAGTACTTTTTAGTACTGTGAGTACTTTTTAGTACTGTGAGTACTTTTTAGTACTGTGAGTACTTTTTAGTACTGTGAGTACTTTTTAGTACTGTGAGTACTTTTTAGTACTTTGACTACTTTTTAGTACATCGAGTACTTTTTAGTACTTTGGGTCCTTTTTTTTTAGTACTTTGACTACTTTTTAGTACTACGGGTTCTTTTTAGTACTTTGAGTACTTTTTAGCACTTGGAATACTTTTTAGTATTTGGGGTGCTTTTTAGTACTTCGAGTACTTTTTTTTCGTACTGCGAGTACTTTTTAGTACTTCGGGTGCTTTTTAGTACTGCGAGTATTTCTTAGTACTTTGAGTACTTTTTAGCACCTCGAATACTTTTTATTATTTGGGGTGCTTTTTAGCACGTCGAATACTTTTTAGTACCGCGAGTACTTTTAGTACTTCGAGTACTTTGTAGCACTTCGAATACTTTTCAGTACTTCGGGTACTTTTTAGTGCTTTGATTTCTTTTCAACACTTCGAATACTTTTTAATAGTTCGACTACTTTATAGTACTTCGGGTACTTTCTGTTGCGATTCCAAGTGCCAAGTACAAGTACTCGATGAGGAGCTCGATATCCTGTTTCTATTAATATACGATTGTCTAAACATTTCATTAAGTATAATTTTAACGAGAATTTATTTTTTAAGTTTTTTTTTTTGTTGTCACAAATAACGAGGGACGAACTTATTTTTTAACATTTTTTTTAATGGATTTGTTTTACTGCAAGAAGTGAAGAAAGAAGTGAAGGAAGAGCTTGTATATCTCGAAGCAGGTGGCGCGTGTGTCAGTCCCGCAGCCGGGAACTTCCAGCGTGCGATTCGTTTCGTTAGCGAGCCATGACGGACGATGTTCTCTACCTGCCTCTCGACAAAGTTAGGTCTACACCCGGAAAATCGATAGCACATCCGGGTCACTGGGTTATAACTGCGCGCTCTTTAATGTTTTAAAAAAAAAGAAGAAATCGCAGAGCAGAGAAATGTTTCGAGGTTTTGAGGGAAAAAAAAAAAACATCGGACAATCTCGATGGCGAATCGACGAATCTCCCGATTCGCTTTTCTAGTTGGAAAATTAAAATAAATAAAAATAGGGTTTTTTTTTTTTTTAATGCTCGATGCGAAGGAACGGTCGGGTTGACGAAACGTTCCTTCGGTGATTGATTGTTGGATGAAGTTTTTTTTCGCAATCGGGCGCAAGGAGCGAGGCGGCGAGCGGGCCGTCCCCAGACACTGGCGATCGTTATGCAAGGTCAGTGGCATCGGGCATCGACCCTCTCGGCCGGCTTCCACGAAACGCGCGTATATTTTTGTCAAAGCATCGCCGCCCGTAAATTATTCAAAGCGGAACGAATTTCTGGGGAAATTTTTGGATGCGAGTTGTCGAGCGGGCTGGCTGGGGTTTTTGATCGGGAAATTAAGGGTAACTCGGTCGGTAAGGAAAACTGTAGTTTGTCTTTTTTTTTTTTTTTAGGGTTTTCGAGATTTTGGGGCGAAGGAAAATTAGCAGCGTTTTTTTAGGGAAAAGTTTAATTGAGTGGGGAATAAGATATGTATTAGAGTTTTTGTTACCGAGTGAGTTCGGGTGTGAAGAGAAGCGTTTAAAGCCGTCGGGAAGCAACAAGTGGACTCGAAAAGTGAAAAACTAGGACGGTCGGTTTTTGAAACAGAATGCCGGAAGGTAAATACGAATTATCGACTCGGTCGGTAAGGAAAATTGTAATCGTTTTTATTCTTTTCATTCAATTGTTTTCAACATTTTGAGCTGAGCGCCAAATCCTTAGAGTCTTTTTCCGACAGTCTGGTTGCCTGAAGAAGAGAAAAATGGATTGCAGTTTTTGTTACCGACTGAGTCGGAGTGTAAAAAAAAAGCGTCCAAAGGCATCGAAAATCAACAATTGGGCTCGAAAAGTGAAAAAAACATCGACGAACTGTTTTGCAACCCAAAACCGGAAGCTAAATCCGAATTATCGACTCAGTCGGTAACGAAAACTGCAATCGATTTTTTTCTTATTCTTCTTTCAACTGTTTCCACCATTTTGAGCCGAGCGCAAAATAATTGGCATCTTTCTCGATAGTCTCGTTGCTCGAAGTTGAAAAAAAACGCATTACAGTTTTTGTTACCGACCGAGTCCGAGTATAAAAAAAAGCGTCCAAAGCCATCGGAAATCAACAATTGGGCTCGAAAAGTGAAAAAACATCGACGAACTGTCTTGAAACCCAAAACCGGAAGCTAAATCCGAATTATCGACTCAGTCGGTAACGAAAACTGCAATCCATTCTTTTCTTATTCTTCTTTTCAACTGTTTCCACCATTTTGAGCTGAGCGCAAAATAATCGGCATCTTTCTCGATAGTCTCCTACCTCGAAGTTGAAAAAAAACGCATTACAGTTTTTGTTACCGACCGAGCCCGAGTATAAAAAAAAGCGTCCGAAGCCATCGGAAATCGACAAGCGCGCTCGAAAAGTGAAAACAAACGACGATCCTTCTTGCGGCCGAATACCGGAAGCTCAATACCGACTAATCGCACTAAATGGACTAAACCACAATGCAAACAGAGTCTCGTCGAGGAGCGGCAAATTTTTTTGTTGGCGTCGATGCCGCGCCTAGCTTAACGCCGCGCCGCCTCTGACGACAGGCTATATTATTCCTATGCATCGCGCGTGACGTTCGGAAACTGGTTGCATAATCTAATGCAACGTACGTAACAGGAAGCTTAAAAGGCCACCGGTGGTATTGAATTTGTATATGCTCGGGGCGTTACGTCTTCGGCCAAGATATGTATTGGCGAAGAAGCGAGAGCACGAGAAGCGAGGAGATTATTTATATTCCGCGTAATGTTGACTCCGCTCGCCGGCCAGTAAAAAAGGAAAAAAAAGAGAGAAAAAAAAAATGAGTCGAACGTTAAACAGACGTGGAACGTGAAAAAAAAACAATCCAGAGTCGATCGATAAATCGCCTCGGGGTGAAATGGATTAATAAAGACAATTCATTTTACGGGCGTGATTCTTTAAGAGTCTTTTTGCCCGTAAAAATAGATAGAAATAAAAGTGACGAAAAGGTCGATTTAAGATAGCGAGTATAACATTTTGGCTCGCAATTGTGGATCGAGTTTAGCGAATGATTTTTTGCGAAGGAAACGTTGAGAGTGCAAGAAAAAACTGTCTTACGGAAATTTATACCGATAACTTCGTGATCTCGTATGTTAATACTGATAACGTAATGCTTTCCGCTCCACTCATGGTAATGATATGCATGAAAACAAATATATTCGACGTATTTTCAAGTTCGAGGTTGCTCCTCAGTTGAGGAGTGTGGAACTTAAAAAGCGGAAATTCGGATTTCTGAGATTTATCGGAAATACGTCACTTCCGGTCGAAAAAAAGAGCATGTATTTCCGGTATGACGTCACTTCCGGTCGAAAAATGACATTTCAAACCGGAAGTGGCGTCGCGCCAGGAACATGTGACTTCCGGTTTGACAATGTCATTTTTCGACAGGAAGTGACGTATTTCGAGGATGAGGTAACTTCCGGCCGAAAAATTTGATTTCCAAACCGGAACTGACATATTTCCAAAATGACGTTACTTCCGGTAAAAAAAAATGAGATAGCCAAACCGGAAGTAACGCATTTCCGGAATGACGTCACTTCCGGCCAAAAAAAATGAGATTTTCAAACCGGAAGTGACGTCATACCGGAAATACGAGCGATTTGAAAATCTTTTTTTCGACCGGAAGTGACGTAAAAAAATGAGACTGCCAAACCGGAAGTGACGTATTTCCGGTCGAAAAGAAAAATGAGATTTCCAAACCGGAAGTGACGTATTTTCCGTCGAAAAAAAAATGAGATTTCCAAACCGGAAGTGACGTATTTCCGGTCGAAAAATGACAATTCGAAACCGGAAGTGACGTATCGCCCGTATGACGTCACTTCCGGTTAAAAAAAAATGAGTTTTCGAAAACCAGTAGTGACGTATTTCCGGTTAAAAAAAAATGAGATTTCGAAAACCAGTAGTGACGTATTTCCGGTTAAAAAAAAAAAATGAGATTCTAAAATCTACGATGTTCCCCTAGCGAGCGCAGAATAAATCTCGAAACTCCTGGATTCTCAGAAATTGGGACAAACGAACAGTGTCTCGAAACCCAACCAGACTTGCACCGCGAATCGCAGCGCAATATTTGCGGCGCGCTCCGCGCCTCTTCGCAAATATTTATTCCATCCATCCACGTCCGTTTTATTGCGCTCTTCTATCCGCGTAAGAAAATTACAAAGTTTAATAAACGAATAATATAAACGAATAATCCGTGTATTTGGCTGCGCGCATTTCGCGGGCAGTGAAAGAAAGCACGAGGATCGACGATCGATCGCGAAGATCGTTCCTGTGCGCTGCACCGCGCCTCGACTTTACTTATTGGCCCGTCCATCGATTACAAATTATAGCCGAGCGCGGAGTATCGCGAGCGGCCGCGAACGACCGGCCGATAGCGAGCGAGACGCGCGCCGCGGCCTTGCACGGAGCACACCGAGAGACACGACCGGATGTCGCCGGCCAAGTGGAACGCTCGGTGAAAACGTCACGGCGCGAGCAACAAGAGAGACCCGCACCGAAACAGGACCAGCGTACGTGCGGCGAGTTACGACTCGAACGCAACCCTCCCCTCCAACGCCGCACGCCTCCCGAGCTCGCGGAATCGATTATTAAATCTCGGAAACTCACCGTCCTGTCGTTCACTTCGGTTTACTCGAATCCTCAGCGAATATTCACAAAAAGTTACGCCTTGCTCTATTTATATTTCGTATTTTTGTTTCTTATTGTTGGTGTTATTTTGAGGTTTTTGTTTTAAGTTTTTTGTTTCTCGGTCTGCATGTCGGGTTTTCCTCTCTGTGAGCATTATTGTATATACTGAGGCACGGCGTCCTTAGGGGGCTTGCCCAAGGACACGAATTAAACAACACTATTCTATTCTACAGATATATATATATATATTTTTTGTTTGGCTATATATTAAAAAATTGGGTATATATATATATATATATATATATATATATATATATATATATCACATATACGGATATGTGTCTAACAAAAAATCCTACGTGTGCATTCGACGTTTTACCCAAAAAGAGGCAGCATCTCTCAAACTTAATATAAACACCCACATATATATATATATAGAGTGTGAAAAAAGTTCGAGAATTAATGAAGGGTATTGAAAGTTTTTTTTTCATAAACTGTTATTGAAATTTCGACACACGTGCGTTCCGATTGTGCAGTAAAATTTTTATTTTCTAATGAAATTTGTTTGTAAATTTCGGGCAAGAGGTTTGTGACTTGTACTTTTTTTTTAAATTTTACATTAACCAAGTACCTTAATATTCAATTAATTTAAGTGATGGAAGCAAATGTCACGTTCCAGTGCGTCGAATTCACGATTTATTTCTGCCGCCTTACTCGTCTAATGTCCCATTCAGTCACACACATATAACTCGTCCAGCCTCAGAGGAATCGATCATTAAATGCCTGAAACTAACTCTCCAATAATTCACGTCAAACCCTCCACAAAAATTCCTCAAAAAAAGGTCGACTCTTCTATCCATATATATATATATATATATATATATATATATATATGAAACTCTTCCAGCCTTAGAGGAATCGATGATTAAATCCCCGAAAGCAACTCTCGCATAATTCCCTTTGCTTTTCTCCTCCCTAACTATTCCCCTAAAAAAACTCGTCTCACTCGCCTCATATTCCATCCACGCACACACACATCTATCCAACTCTTTCAGCCCCAGAAGAATCGATGATCGAATCTCCGAAACCAACTCGCCAATAATTCACTTCAGCTCCTCGACGAAAATTCCCAAAAAAAAAATACGTCTCTTATATTCCATCCAACGTACACACATATATACACAACTCGTCCATCCTCAGGCTCGCGCTTTGTCCTCGGACAAAAAAAGGGCCCCTCCCCTCCCCGTCGCGCGTAGGGTTCGTCGTCCGCCCAAGCTCTCTGTTTCTCCCTCGCGTCAGCGCGCATGCGCGGCGCACGCTGAGCGGAAAGTTTGTCTACTCGTTTCGTCCGAGCGAAGCGTGCGCGCGGCCATCGTCGCCGCACGCTCTCCCGTCTCTCCGTCGCTCGGCGAACACCTCGCAGAGCGACTCACTTCTCTCCCGAGGTGGAAAAACGCGTCGCGCAAAAATTTTTAAGTTCGGCGGTGGGGAGAAAACTTAAGCGCACGTCCAACATGTCGGGCGATGCGGCGCGCATGCGCGCGCGCGCAGCCGAGAGAACACTCACCTGAATCGCCATACACATTGAATACGGCGGATACGTTTGGGCGTTCGTCGTTAAAAAAAAACGAGAGACTCCCGATTCGTCGGAGCTGCGAGCGTCGACGAGGTTTTGCTTCCTTTAATTTTTGCGTTCCAATCGGTTCGCCTTGGCACGACACTCGCGACTCTTTTCACTCGCCACGCGCCTCGTGTGTGTGTGTGTGTGTGTGTGTGTGTGGAGGGACCTCGAACTGGCGAGTCAAGTCGACACGTCCGTACGCCAGAAGAGCCCGTGGACAACTGAGGAAAATGGCGGCGCTCCGTCCATCCCCGCCACCCGGCGGCGCGGCTGGCTGCGCGCTCATTGGCCGCGCTCCGCGAGGCGGGAGATTTGAATTCGCGGTTCGGAAGGCTTGTAGGAAATCGCTGTTTTTGCTTTAATGCGTGTCCTTTTTTTCGGTATTTTGAACACTCGGTTCGAGGCTGTTTGGAACACCTTTTGGGGTATTTTGGAAAGTATTCGAACGAAGTTATCATGGATGTATTTTAAGTACAAAAAGTATTTTGGAATTAAAATGCGTATAGCATTTTGTGTTTCGTATTTTCAGAATTTTTATAGTATTTTGCTCAAGTCTGATATCAACTTTTGTTAGACTTATTCATATTCAGCACGAAATATTTTCAGTCTTCAAAATATTACGAAATATTTCTGTAATATTCGGCAATATTATATTTCTAAAGCAAATATTAGTAGGTGTGCACCGAACTTTTCACCTATTTAAAACATTTATGTGAGCGGACAAAAAAAGATTTTCAAAATCTTGAAAAAATATTTCAGAATTTTTTTTTAATTATTGGTAAAATATTTTCGATATTAAAAAAAAAACATTCAAACATTCTGGAAATATTTCCGTGCTATGTGGGTTGTTTGGTTATTGTAGTCGATCTGGGTAAGACGGTAGATAGATATGTGCCTCGGCGTCTTTTATTTCGATAATTACATCTGTGAAGAACATTTTCTTTATCCCCCGTTTTCCCCCCTGCGCTTCGTTCGTTGATCTCACACCAGTCGGTAAACATAGCTTGCCACAGAGATTCCCGACTCGTTGGGTAAAATTAAAGTTATATAAAAAAAAAACATTAAAGAGAGAGCGTACTGCGCATGCGTTGCCTCGGATGCTGGCACGAGAAATCTCGATTTTTTTTTTAACTCCCCGACATTTTTCACGCCGAACTCGCGACTCGATATATTTTTTCATTCTTTCTTTTCATCTTTAAGGCATACTCAAAATCTTATCACACGTGACCACACGAACAATCTGCACGAATAGAAAGAACAATTCATTCGTTTCTCTTAGTCGCCATTGAAATCGTCGTCGGCGCAGGCGCCGTCAAAAATTGGCGGGAATTTCAAATCGGTCGATTTCATTTTTTTTTAGGCTAGATCCGTAACGCATATTTTTCACTTTTTATTGCACGCCTCCGATTCAATATTCCGGCAACTTTTTCACGCTGCGTAGTGCCTTCGACGAGCATCCGACGATCGATCGCACTCTAACCTACCGAGTTTCTCGTTAGCGCAAGCGAAACTCATTTTTTAGTTTTTTTTTTTTTTTTTTTTTTTTCGATGCTTAACCTCGAAACGACATTTCAGTTTTTTTTTTAATTCATCGTGTATAGTTATCGGTTGCGGCTTGCGTCTTATGGTCCCTAAAAAAAATACGTTACATCTATAAGCGGCTTAAGTTTATAAATTATCTCGTAATAATTATTTATTTACAATAACATTTTTCATTCGATAAAATTTTCTTTCTCCCCCCTCCACCTTTCTCCCCCCCTCCCGACCCATTCACAATTCGTTCTCTTATCTAATACTTGTGTCCGTCGCGAATATCCTCTCTCCCTCCACATTTCCCTCACACGATTCCTAATCAATCGATATTTTCGGTTTATATATATATTTATATATATATATATTTTTTTTATGTATATATATAATATAATTCTCTAGCGTGAGTTAATTCGCCGCGCGTAATAATTGAGCAGATTAATTGCGAACGGTTATCCGGATTATACTCGTGAGATCGTAAAAACAACGAATAATAATTATAATAATAAAAAAATTAAAAATAAAAATATTGATTACGCGTGAGTATTTTTTTAAGTAACTTATCGATAGGCAAGGCGAGGTGGAAATTTCATGCAATTGTTTCTCTCGGTGAAACGATTTTTTTCTTATCGGATGCTGAGTCATTGCGATTGAAAATCATCCTTCCGGTTAAGAGGCTGCTGGACCTTCCTGTTTTACCGACGGAACGAGGCGATTTCGTAGAATCGACTTTGGATCGTCAATTTGCCAAGCGTGTGGTCTCGAAATTTTAGGGGACTGTAATTCTGGCCATAAACGCTTTGGCGTGCACTTGAATTTTTTTTAAACGTTCGAGAAGTGAAGAGAATTTAATATTATGGATTGGCGCGAAAACCAATATGGCCGCTCAAAATTTCAACATCTATTTTGAAGGTTGTAAAATACTCTGGAACTCGCGTGCGTAAAACAATACTTCGCGATATGCCAAAAATCTGAAAAAAATCAGACGTATTGACGATGTCAAGACCTTTGATTTTTTATAACAATAATGCCAAGAAGTTATTAACAAATTATTTAAAAAATTGATTATTAAGAAAAATCGGAAAACCTTTGAATTCTTATTTCAAATAAATTACTTTTTTTTTGAATGCATATGAATTTTTTCAGAATTTTCTTAAGTTTAAAAATATTTTTATCGAAAATTTAAAAAATCGATGTCACGAATTTGCGATTGCGTCGACAGTTCCGTACTAATTGCCTAAAAAAATGTCAAAAACGCAAGAAAATTCTGAAAAAATGCATGTGGCTTTTGGAAAATCATTAAATTGATTTGAAAAAAAAAAAAAAAAATGTTAACTGATAATTTGTTGAACAATTTTTCTTTAGCAATTAGTTAATAACTTTTTGCCATTATTATTACGCAAAATCAATGTTCTCGGCACTTTCAATACAGTCGATTTTTTTCAGATTTTTATATCATCAGGAAGTGTTCAAATTCTCACTGAATCTCACTTTTGGCTAGGAATGTACGTGTGAAGCATCCTTAAGAATACGCCTGGAATATTAATAGTTCTAACTTAAAACTGAGAAGTCGCTCAGTTTCGTCGGTAAAAAAACATAACGCGTTAAAAAACGGGTCCAGCACCCCCTTAAAAAAAAAAACCGAGAAGTTACCACGGTCGGTAACGAAAACTGTAATCGATTTCCTGCACGGTACGTAACAAGTGCGATCGAAAGAAAAGTCTCATCCGATGCTGACTTAACATCCGCTTCAAAAAGCACTTCCCGTTCGATCGCGCCTGCCGCGAACCGTGAAAAAAAAAATTGATTACAGTTTTCGTTACCGACCGTCGGTAACTCACACAGCGCTCTTCGCGCGCGCCGATCGGCGATCGACGAGTCGCTCGATCGTCGAAACTATATCACAAGTAAGTATTTATCGGCGCCTCGGGTACGTTTCGCTGGATAATCCGGAACGTCCTGAGAGAGGATAATCCGAGGATAATCCAAGTTATAAAAAAAGCGTTATTTTTTTTAAATTTTTCATGCATTCTCGTTTTCGTATCCGGCGGCACGAACGACTCGTAATTTTTTAATTCACCGTTGAAATGAACGTCGGAGGCGACGGCGAAAAGAAAGGCGCGAACGTTGAAAAAAAAAAAAAAAAAACGCACCGGCGTTCGCGATCTTTCGGGTCGAAAGCGTCCTTATAGAGTTTCATTCCTGAGTTGAGGTTTAATATAATTTATTTTATTTTAATTTTTTAATTTTTCTTTTAATCTCGTTTATCGGTTAATTTCCGTAGGAATTGCGTCGAGAGGCTTTCAGGTACACGCTAAATTGTTTTTGCAACTTGATTCTCTGATTACAACACGCCGGCGAGTCTCTCTATGTGTCGGTCGAACATCGGCCTTCCCAGCCGTGCGTCCCGATCGAGTATAATTATCGACAATCGATTTTTTTTTTTTTTTTTCTATTGACTTTATTTTCTTTTAGTCCGTAATCAATCACCTTTTATCGAACGAAAATGCACTAATTTTTGCCTGGAAGCATCATCCGAGCATATTTTTTTAATATATATTTATATCGCCAACAGCCACGTTTCGTACTAGTCGTTAATTATCTCCGAAACATTTTAGGGGTCGAATTTTAAGACATTGGCGTGAACTTAAGATTGCTTTTGAGATCGAACTTAAGATCGAAGTTTGGCCCGAACTTCATTGCGTGCTTAAGATCTATCTTAAGTTCCAATTTAAGATCGAACCTCAGTTTGAAGCTTGATTTCATGCTTAAGTTTGATCTTAAGTTCGAACTTAACTCTGAACTCAAATTCGATTCCAGTTAGAGTTCGAACTTAAGATCGAACTTGAGATGGAACTTGAGATCGAACTCGAGATCGAACTTGAGATCGAACTTAAGATCGAACTTGAGATCGAACTCGAGATTGAACTTAAGATCGAACTTGAAATCGAACTTGAGATTGAACTTAAAAGCGAACTTGAGATTGAACTTGAGGCCGAACTTGAGATCAAAACTGAGATCGAACTTGAGATCGAAACTGAGATCGAACTTGAGATCGAACTTGAGATCGAAACTGAGATCGAAACTGAGATCGAACTTAAGTTTAAATCAAGTTCCAGCCAATCTTCGATTTTAAGAGCGATCTTAAGATCAAACTAACATCTTAAAATTCGACCCTAAGATCTTCGCGTCGTTCGATTAATCGAAAGACATAAAAAAAAAGAAATTAACCGCGAAAAGAAGAACAGAAAAGTAATCGGTGTACGGGACAAGATCGTTGAACCGCATAAAAAAAAATTAACAAAATCAACAAAATTTTTTTTTTAACACTATAATTTCGTCGATTTTGGAATATTTTTTTTGCTATTCGATTCAACGACCTCAGCCCGGTTCGATTTCCTTCGCTCGAATAACTATCCCCGCCCCGTCCAGTACTCTACTGTATTGACTATTCGAATATCAACGAGAAGACGCGCGCTTCGTGTCTTCCGCTCGTCAACATCCTTCCCATTAATTTTGTATATTTTTTGTTTACTTCATTTTCGTTAAAATTTTTTTTTTATCATTAGTATCATCGTTAATATATATAATTAATATAATTATCTTTAATTGTTTTTCTTTTCTGTTTGTTTTTAATTACGTCTCTAGTCTTATGTTTCTTAAGGCAGGAATTTCTTTTTCTTTTCTTTACTTGATTTCTTTTCATTCTCTTTTTTTTTTTCTTCTTTTTACGTATTTACAAAATTTCAACCTTCGCAAAGTGAAATTGCGACTGTCGATACTTTCGCGAATCCCGCCCGCGACGCGCGCGATTCCCGTCGTCGTTCTACTTCCGATACCTTCGTTCTCCGCTCCGCGTCTCGTGTAAACGGCCTTAATAAAAAAAAAACACACAAAAAAAAAATTGAAAAAAAAAATCTGAAATTACAATTAAAAAAAAAAAAAAAAAAGATCGTATTTCCTAGTGATATCGGTTAAATCCTAAAGACGAGCGGCCCGTCAGCGATTCGGCGTTCGACGAACCGCCGGACCGACGCTGATATTATGTGTGTTATTTACTTTAAGTTTTATCTATCGTCGTGGCCGTTCATTAAACGGCGCGATCGCGATTCTCGTTATTCTCGATTTTCTCGAGCCGTGCAGTTTTGACCTCGACCTCGGGTGTCTCCTGCGCCGAGACGGATGTTTGCCTCGTGTCCGATATCTCCGTGGTGGACTTCGACTCGAGTGCCGATGAGTCCTGGGCCCGATGGAGAGACTCGCTGTCGCCGAGATTGGTGGATTTCGTCGGCTCGGTCGGCGACGAGATCGACGAGGGAGTCTGCAGTGCCGAGCTCGGCAGGGTCGTGTTGTCGTCGCCGACGTGCGGTTTCTCCTCGAACACTGCAAGCAACGATGATTACATTTTTTCACTATTTTCAAATTTTATTCATTTCTTTTTTTGTATTTCCCTGATGTTTTTTTTATAATAAAAAAAAAAAAAACTTAAATCACATACGACGCCGAGTCACTCACGTTTGTCCAGACTTATTATAGAACCAACGACTTCGTTCACGGTCAGCGCCGCCGGCATGTCGTCCATCTGCTTCCTCCTTCGGACCAGCCACCAGTCGACCAGGAACAACGCTAGCGCAAGTATCTTGATTCCCGCGCACAGACCCACGTATCTGAGTAATAAGCACAATCATCGTCATCATAATGGTAATGGAAACGGTAATGATATTGTTAATGGTAATTGCACTGACAATGGTGATGGTAATAGTAATTCACCGTTGGGTACCATTGGGTACCATTGGGTACCATTAGGTACCATTGGGTACCATTAGGTACCATCAGGTACCATCAGGTACCATCAGGTACATCGGGTACCATCAGGTACCATCGGGTACCATCAGGTACCATCGGGTACCATCAGGTACCATCGGGTACCATCAGGTACCATCGGGTACCATCAGGTCCCATCGGGTACCATCAGGTACCATTGGGGGCCAACAATTACCATTGGGGACCATTAGTTACCATTGGGGGCCAACAATTACCATTGGGGACCATTAGTTACCATTAGGTACAATTAGTTACCATTAGGTAACATTCGGTAATGGCAATGGCAATTCGCTATCAACATTGCCATTAGGTACCATTCAGTGATTACCGAATGGCACCTCATTCGATAATTACTGAATGGCAATGGGAATGGAAATGTGTGCGGACCTGTATCTGAACTGCTCGATGTCGTAGAGGAGACATCGGCCGCCCTTCTCGCCGCACGTGCTCTTCCACAGCAGGCACGTCGAGTCGATGAGATTCCCGAAGAGTATCGGCGCCGGTATGTAACCGAAGAGCCTGAAGATAACGAACTGCATTCCCAGAGCGAAAGATCTCTCCTCCTCCGAGACGGATCTGTTTGACGATAAATATTTTGTTAAAAATGTTGCTTAAAAATATATTTACGATAAATTTTAGGAGTACCGACCGTAAAACTATCATGAGAAGCGGCATCTGCGTCACGGCGACAATGAAAGTCATGAAAAACAGGAGTATCAGGAAGGGAAAGATCGTTCGGCAGGGAGAAATGCAGGGTCCCGCGGTGGCCACCGGGACGACGGTCACTTCCGCGAACTCCGGCGCGGCCGCCGGCAGGATCGTGAGATTGCCGTGAATACCTGGGAAAAAAAACATTAATAAAATTAATCGAAAAAAAAAATCATAATTAATTAATAATGGATCGAATGATTAAATAAATAAGTGTAAAAAATGAAAATGAATATATTTTTTTAATAAGAAAATGCCCTTTTTTATAGCGATTGTGTATGGTAAATGAAAAAATAATCAGTTCACACGTCGCATTAGCAAGCGCAATGTGAGCAAACGATTAAACAAATAAACGTAAAAAAATAAATTAAACTGTCTCTTAACACAAAATCCTCTTTCGCACGAAAATTGTTTGTTAATTGAAATAAATTGCGCTATGTCAGTAAACGATTAAATAAATAAATCTAAAAAAAAAAAAGTGAATATAATAATTTTTTTGTATTCATTAAAATCGCCCAGTGAAATTGCATTTACTGACAACGAAATGAAATGAATCGAATGGAATGAAACGAAACGAATTGAAATGATTAAACAAAAAAATGTAAAAAAAAAAAAATGATTTTATAAAATTTAATAAAAATGATCTTTCAAATAAAAAATTTGCAGGTAACGTGCGTTACTCACAAGCGCAATTGGTGAAGTTTGATTTGGAGCTGAAGGCAGTGCAGCCGGCGTGGCAAGGGCTGAAGTACGTGAGGCCGTTGTTGCCGCAGACCGGCTCGACGTCGGTCATTCGGCACTCGCAGCCGAAGTTGCAAGCGGCAGTGAGGTTGACCTGGAAGGGTTCGGGCCCCTTGGTCGTGCTGTTGAAGTACGGTATCGTCGTGCCGGCCATTTTAACGTTGTCGCAGCCGAGGAAAAACAGGAGACCGTAGCAGGTCAGGCATATTATGTTGGAGACGAGGACGAACTGGACCGCCCCCTTCGGCCTCAGCTCGAGGCGCTTCAGCAGGCAACCGCCGAAGAATATGCCGATGCAGGCGCCCGGGATCGCGATCGAGCCGGTGAATATGCTCGCCTGGCTCTTGCCCAGGCTGAACTGCGTCTCGAGGTACTTCGGCAGAAATACCACGAATCCCGAAACTATCACCAGCTCCATGCACGCACCCAGACACGTCACCACGTAGACCGGGTTGCACACCAGGCGCCACATGCTTCGCGGTATATCTGCAAAAATCGAAGAATTTCAGAAATTAATGTCTTTCGAAAGCAATATTTTTTAATTGATTAATTAATCTTTGAATTAATTTTTTTTTTAACTGTTATTTTTTAAAACGGATCTTTTTTAAAACCGGTATTTTTTAAAACGGATCTTTTTTAAAACTGTTATTTTTTAAAACGGATCTTTCTTAAAACTGTTATTTTTTAATATAGATGTGTTTTAATACTGATATTGAAATTAAGAATACAGCAATAATAATCAATTTTACCACATGCTTCGCGGTATATCTGCAAAAATCGAAGAATTTCAGAAATTAATGTCTTTCGAAAGTAATATTTTTTCATTGATTAATTAATTTTTGAATTAATATTTTTTAAAACTGATATTTTTTAATATAGATGTGTTTCAATACTGATATTGAAATTAAGAATACAGCAATAATAATAAATGTTAGAGAATAATGAGAGTGAGCAATTTTTTTTTTTTTTTTTTTTTAAGTCGGTAAATGTTTTTTGTTGGTCGTCACCTTTGACGTCTTTTCCGTAACCGCTGTCGTTGTTCTTGGCCGGCTCTTGTTTTTTGGGGTCCTTGGTCTGGTCCTTCTCCTTGGCGATCGCGGGGGGTTTGCTCTTCTCGATTATCTTTATCTTCTCCTTCTCGCGCTGAAGCGTCTTCGGGAAACTGAAGAACGGTATCGCGACGAGGATCAGGAGGAGGCCGCACAGCAGGAAACCGCCCCACCACATGCCCACCCATCGGTGATCGCCCGGGTCTGCAAATCGGCGTTCAATTGTTATTATGCCAATATTTTTTGTCATTATTATGCCAATTGATATTTTTGTATGTAATTAGAAAATTATTTAAAAAAATGCATTCTTTCAAAATTCACTCTTTCAGAATTCACCCTATCAGAATTTATCCTCTCAGAACTTATCCTCTCAGAATTTATCCTCTCAGAATTTATCCTCTCAGAATTTATCCTCTCAGAATTTATCCTCTCAGAATTTATCCTCTCAGAATTTATCCTCTCAGAATTTATCCTCTCAGAATTTATCCTCTCAGAATTTATCCTCTCAGAATTTATCCTCTCAGAATTTATCCTCTCAGAATTTATCCTCTCAGAATTTATCCTCTCAGAATTTATCCTCTCAGAATTTATCCTCTCAGAATTTATCCTCTCAGAATTTATCCTCTCAGAATTTATCCTTTCAGAATTCATTCTTTCAAAATTCATTTTTTCACAATTCGTCCTTTCAGAATTCGTTCCTTCAGACTTCATTCTTTTCAGACTTCATTCCTTTCAGACTCGACGCTTCCAGAATTCATTTCTCCCTATCTCATTCTATCGAGCGTTGTTTGTCTCTCGCTCACCGATGCTTATAATGTTCGCGGTGAACGAGTCCATGTGGAACGAGAGAAGATAAGCTCCCAGGAGGAACCCGAGAACGGGTCCGAAGGCCGCCATGCTGTACATGCACCCTGAAAAATACAATCGATTTGAAAACTGACTCAAACTGATATCACGTAATAATAAAATACCTTCGAAAAAAAAAGTTTGAAAACAAAAATACGTTTGAAAAAAAAAAGTTTTTTTTTTACCGTGCGGACTTACCAATGTACAGCGAGGCGCTCTCGGGTCGAACGTGATCGTCGATGTACGTAGTGCCGAGGGTGAAGAGCGGAGAACCGCCGCAGCCGAGCAGAAGCTGGGCGAGGACGAAGAGCATGACCGGACCGGCCGTCGACGGAGATCCTTGGATGCAGTTGTCGCCCCGGAGGTTGTTGTGCGGCGCGAGCGGAGGCGAGGACAGCCCGGACGAGAGACGACCTGCCGGTGACGACAATTTTTTTTATAGCGAACCATGAAATAAAGAAATTGTAATATATATATATGTATATATAATTGAGGATCAGTTCAACGAGGTGAGCAACTCTCACCCAGTCCCATGTCCTGCTCGCGCAGCGAAACACCACGGCAAATGTTGTCCGAGCTCGAGTTGTTCGAGGCCGTCGTGAGATTCGCCTCGGCCGTGAAGTGAGGCACCATGAAGATCATCGATCCGAGGCCCATTATTACCGCGCCTGTCGACAACGCAAAATAAATTATTAAATGAAATTTGCTTTTGGTCGAGAACATTTTTTTATAAAAATAGAAAAAAACATTTTAGTCTGAAAAATCTTGATAAAAAAAAATGAAATAAAATAAATAAAAAATGTAATGTACGCAGTCGAGAAACTCTTGCTTATGAGAGTAAAAAATAAAAGGCCCAATATTACCGCGCCTGTCGACAACGCAAAATAAATGATGAAATGAAATTTGCTTTTAGTCGAGAACATTTTTTATAAAAATAGAAAAAAAACATTGTAGGCTCAAAAATCTTGATAAAAAAAATTAAATAAAATAAATAAAAAATGTAATCTACGCAGTCGAGAAACTCTTCCTTGTAAGAGTAAAAAAAAAGTGAAGGAAAAGTAAAAAAAAATTGTCCATTAAAAGCATTAAATAAGATTAGTACAAAAATCGAATCTACTGAGCCGAGAAACTATCTCTAAAAAAAAAAAAATGAAATTTCGTCCGTTGCACGAATCAGATGGAATGAATGAAAAATATAATCGTATAAGTCGAGAAGATTTTGCTCAAAAAAATAATAAAAATCAAATATCTTCTGATAAAAAATTAAATTACATAAATGAAAAAATTGAATCTTTTGAGTGGCGAAACTTCTTTAAAAAAATGTCTCGCATTAAAAAAATCAAATAAAATAAATAATCTAATCTCTTCGGTCTAGAAACTACATTTTAAAAAAGTTGTACTGACCGATGGCAATCCAAACGGGAATGTGTCTTCGGCTGCCGAGGTAGCTGACGAATATAACGGTAATGACATTGCCGATTTCGTAAGAGCTCGCAATAAGACCGGACAGACTCGATGGTATTTCGAATCTCTTCTCTATCGTCGTTATCACAGAATTTATGTAACCGGAACTGAGGGCTTGCTGCACGGTCACCAAGAACGACAGCAGGAACACGAACACCTGCAACAAATATACATATATATTTTCATTTTTATTTGTTTCCGTCAGCTCCATCGCCGCACGAAGGAGGATCGAGGGATGTCGTGCTCGGTGCTTTTTATAACGACCTTGATACCCGCGAATCTCTGTATGAAGGCTGGCCTGCAGCTCAATATACCGCAGTCCTTGGAGTCTGGATTTATCGGTGGTGTCTGGGCTCTCTCCTTCTCCGTCCTGTTCCAACATTATTTTTTTTTTTCATTTACAAAAAATTACCACTCCGCATAATTATCGTAAAATTCTATACCTTACCTGTCCACCATGGAAGCACTGGGGTTCCGGCTGTGGCATTTTATGATGAAGTCTCTGAAAACAATCGATTATTATTATTATTATCGTTATTGTTGAGATTATTATCATTATTGCCATTTTTTTGTAATTTGTGGAATTATTACCATTATTGTCATTATTGCCAATATGGAAATAAAAGTTGTAATAATGGCAATAATGGCACCATTATTGCCATTATTACCATTATTACCATTATTACCATTATTACCATTATTACCATTATTACCATTATTGCCATTATTGCCATTATTGCCATTATTGCCATTATTGCAATTATTGCCATTATTGCAATTATTGCCATTATTGCCATTATTACCATTATTACCATTATTACCATTATTGCCATTATTGCCATTATTACCATTATTACCATTATTACCATTATTACCATTATTACCATTATTACCATTATTACCATTATTACCATTATTACCATTATTACCATTATTACCATTATTACCATTATTACCATTATTACCATTATTACCATTCGTGTCATTGTCGTCAGGGTTATCGTTATCGTTGTCGTTATTGTGTTATCGGGTTGTGCGAGGATGAATATAAGATCGCTCCTGACGGTGTGTTATGAGCTAACTGGTATTGTTATCGTTATTATGTGTGGGTATCCGCGCATTGTCTTTGGCGGACGGGCTCCAATTATAAATTGTATCATAAAGGGTAGAAAGTCTTGGGAATACTACGTGGGTATGAGAAAGCAGCGAGATAGAGAAAAAAAAAGGAAGAAAAAATCACCTGTGATCGACGAGGCCGGAACTCGGATTCCTGCTGTGACACCTTATGACGGCGTCGTGAGTGAGCCTGCTGTCGCTCGATTGCAGAGGATCACCGCTCTCACCGGCCGCCGCGCTCTCCGCGTACAGTCCCGTCATCGCGTACATGCTCTCGTTCCTTCTGTGGCCCGTGTGGTAATTACTGGCGGATTCCGATCTAAGAAAAAAAAAATATTCTCACGGTTACGGAGATTCGGGCTTTTTTAGGCTATCGAGACCCGCTTTTAGTTTTATTCTTAACGGGCGCTCAAACTATTTTTTTCGAGCCGGAACAAAATGTATTGAATAATTGACTCTATTTTATTAATTTGCCATTATCAAATTATTTGTTATTATTTTTTTTTTCGATAAATTTAATGTTAATGTTGATATCGTTGATATTAATGATATTGTATATTGTATTTGATATTCTTAATTTTTTTTTTTTGTAAGTTTTAAAAATTATTCGTTAAATAATGTTGATAAGTGTGTTTTTTTTCTTGAATGGCGAAACCTTCGATTCTTGTGTGAATTTTGCACCGATATTGGAATTGATGTGAAAAATTAATGTCGTTGATATCTCATCGATATTCGATATTTTAAATACTTTTTCTTTTTTACAAATTAAAAAAATTGTTAATTTAATCATGTACATAATGTTTTTTTTTCATCTTGAAGCGCGAAACCTTCGATTCTTGTGGGATTTTTGCACCGAAATCGGAATCGATATAACTGATATTGTATCAGTAACAGATTTTTCAAATGTTTTCTTTCGCAGATAAAAAAAATAGTAATTAAATAACCTAAACAATGTTTCTATTCTCGAAACATCAAACCATCGATCCCGTTGCAAATTTCGCACCGAAATTGCCATTTACGTGAAAAACCTCAAAAAAATTAAACAATATTACTCAAATCAATAAAAAATAAAAAAAAATAAAAAAAAAAAAATAAAAAAATGTTCCACATCCGCAAAGTCGCTGAATCTTCGGCTACCTCCTGTGGCCGAATCCGCCGCCGCTCTCGTTCCTCTTGTGGTTGCTCTCGGTCCGCTTGTGGCCGAACGCACTGGATATGCTCTCGGCTCTCTTGTGACCGCCCTCGGAGCATTTGTGACCGATAACCGCTGTTCCGCCTCCGCCGGACTCCGTTCGCCTGTGGGCGAACATGCTGGAGCTCGAGCCTGTCCGCTTGTGTCCGCTCGTCGAGGCCATAAGTGCGACTGGAGTGTTTTTATTTTTCGCCCGTGCTGGCGCGCCCGCTGCTCGGATCTCGGAGCCGAAAAGCGCTCCCGATAAGGAACGGGCGTCGGGTCAAGGGCTGGCGCTGCTTCCGCCCGGTCACGGCTCCGCCGCGCGAAGTCCCGCGTTTTCCTTCCTTACCGACCGAGCGCCGACGAGTATTACGACTTGCGGAGCGGCCGCATCCTTACCGCATTCTTCGACGAAATCCTGCGAGAGAAAAAGAGAGAAGAAAACGTTGAATTAATTTTTGGAAATGTCATTCTGTATTTTTTTGTTAAGCAATTTATACGAAATGTTATTAACTAATTGGGGAGAAATAAAAATGGTAAAATAATTGTTTTTTTTTTAAATACAATTCTTTTTCCGTTTTTCATTAGTTTGTATAGTTGTTTAATCAATGAATGTATAGTTGTTTAAACAATGCGTTTTTCGACGAAATCGTGACGAGAGAAAAACAGAGAAGGAAACGTTGAATTAATTTTGGAAATCGAATCTTGGAAATTCGAATTTTGAAAATTCGATTCTGCTTTTTTTTTTGTTAAGGAATTGGTACGAAATGTTATTAACTAATTGGGGGGAAATAAGAATGGTCAAATAATGGTTTTTTCAAATAAATTATTTTTCCTTTTTTTCATTTGTTTGTATAGTTGTTTAAACAATGAATGTAAACAAATGGGTACGTTTTTCTCTTTTTTCGCCAATAAAACTATCACGATTTTTGTAATGCAGACAATTCGGCACTTTAAGTTCATTTGTTTTTCAATTGTTTATACCGTTATTTAAGCAACAACAAAAGCAAAGAATCGGAGACATACAAAAAAACAATTCAGCTGTCTATAAAAATAGTAATTTTTGTATGAAAACAATAATTTTCATACAGAAACAATAATTTTCATACAAAAACAATCATGTCCATACAAAAACAATCATTTTTATACAAACCAATCACTTTTATACAAGAACAATAATTCTTATACAAAAACGATTATTTTTATACAAAAACAATAATTTTTATACAGAAACAGTCATTTTCATAGAAAAATAATCATTTTTATACAAACCAATCATTTTTATACAAGAACAATAATTCTTATACAAAAACAATCATTTTTATATAGAAACAGTCATTTTCATAGAAAAATAATTTTTATACAAAAACAATGATTTTTCTATAAATAAAACAGTTTTTTTTTATTACGAAAATAAATAAATTACAAAAAGTTCCGAATGGTATATTAACGTACGTTCGACGAACGAAAATACCATTCGCGCGATATTACCGTACACAACGGTCGTGCCTCAACGTCGATCGATCGCGCGTGGCCTTGATTTTGCCGCGTGAAATATTAACTATCCTACGGCACACTGTAGTGCGCTACCCTTGCGGCCTGCACGTGCGGTGTACGAAAGAGACCCCGGGGGGGGGGGAAGACGGGAGGGGGGAGAGAGAAAAACATAATTTGTACCGTTGCGCGTTGTAAACTCGACCGGAATTAGAAGAACAATGAAATTACCGAGAAAGACTCCGAGCCGATTGTTCGACTGGACGGGAAAAGACAATAAAGCGCAGTGCGCTTGTCTCCGCAGCAGGAAACGATAGAGTTTCCGAGCGGCGCTTCCGGAATGCTATATTATAACTTCGAGACTGTAGCGTCATCGACGCGCCTCGCGGCTGCAAATAATCGACGGATTCGCGATCCAAGGGAAAATGTACGGAATGAATATCTCGAGAAAAAAACTCTACGCGTGATAATTATTATGCTAATAATAATGACTGTATAGCATAGTATTATTATTATTATTATTATTATATGATGATAATGTTTACGGTAGTTTTTTTTTTTTTTTTTTTTATGTAATAATAAAAATTCTTTTGTAAGAATAACAATGTTTTGTTCCAAATTTGTGGGTATAAAAAAAAAGTTCCGAATGTTGTATTAACGCTCGTTCGGCGAACGAAAAATAAGGCTTGTGCGGCTTTAGCGTATATAATTGCAACCCACCTCGTGCCTTAAGGTTAATCACTCATTTTTTTTACGAATACAATATAATAATAATAATAATAATTCGCAATTATAATAACTTGCCCGTTTATATCAATAAAATAAAATAAAATAAACTATTATATTAATAATAATGACTATATAGTACAGTATTATTATAATACTATGATGAAAATGTCTACGGTAGTTTTTTTTTTTTTTTATAAAAAAATAAAAATTCTTTTATAAGAATAACAATGTTACGTTACAAATTAGTTGCTATAAAAAAAAGTTCCGAATGTTGTATCAACGCTCGTTCGGCGAACGAAAGTAACGTCGTGCCTTAACGTTAATCACTCATTTTTTTTTACGAAAAGAAAAAAATAAATAAAAATAATAACTACGAGAATAAATTACAAATAAAAATAATGTCTTAGCTGCAGCGTGGGAATCTATTTTTTTTTTTTTTTTTTTTTTTTTTTTTTTTTTTTTTTTTTTTTTTTTTTTTTTTAGAGGCAGAATAATTCGGTCCGCGCGGAGAGTTTGTTGGATGGGGCGTTCCATATGCGTCGACCTATATAAAGGCCTCGACAGAGCGCGCCTGCACTGCGGCTCATGAAAGTTTGAACGGGCGCTTTGGCGGAGTCGGCGGTTGCGTCGCAGTGTTGGATTGTGTTTGGCAAACTCGACTCGATCGTTTAGCGGGCCGCGTGGGAATTAGTTTTTGAAGCGAACGCTGGAACGCACGGATAGCGCGGCCGAGGCGGGAGTAATTGCCGCGCACAACAGCTGATGCCGGTCTTTGACGACCGGTCCGAAGCACGACGAGAGCCGAAGACGCACGACCGGTCGGCGATCGATCGATACGCCGCGTCGTTTCACACCAATCTTCGCACTGCTCTTTCTCTTGGCTCGCTATTTTTTTTTATATGTATAATAATAATAAATGAATGGATAAATAAATGGATGAATGAATGGATAAATAAATGGATAAATAAATGGATAAATAAATGAATAAATAAATGTATAAATAAATGGATGAATGAATGGATAAATAAATGGATAAATAAATGGATGAATAAATGGATAAATAAATGGATAAATAAATGTATAAATAGATGGATGAATGAATGGATAAATAAATGGATAAATAAATAGATAAATAAATGGATAAATAAATGGATAAATAAATGAATAAATAAATGTATAAATAAATGGATAAATAAATGGATGAATAAATGGATAAATAAATGGATAAATAAGTGTATAAATAAATGGATGAATGAATGGATAAATAAGTGGATAAATAAATGTATAAATAAATGGATGAATGAATGGATAAATAAATGGATAAATGAATGGATGAATAAATGGATAAATAAATGGGGAAGGGGTTGCAAATATTGATTTGGCATAAAAATAATTTCAAAATGTTATTAACAAATGAAGGAAAAAATTGTTCAGAAAATCAGCCGGAAATGCAACTTTTTTTTATTAAAGTGATTTGTCAGCTTTTCTGAACAGGTATGCATTTTTTTTCAGAATTTTATGCCATCGACAAGTGTTTCGCGATTTTCTCTTCTCGTATCGAATAATTTTTGCAAAATCAATAAATAAAAAATAAATAAATAAAATATACCCAATCAATAGAACGCACATTTAATTTTGCCAACACTGCACGCGATTCGAGAAAGCTGTGATAAATTCTTTTCAATCAAACTTTTTCTCTCCAACTAAACAGTCGATCCTCGCTGAATAAAAAAAAAATACAAAAAAATAATCCGTCGGTAAGTTACCGACTGTGCTTTGTGCCGTCTCCGAAGCGCTTGGTTTGCAGCCGGGCGAAAGAAACTTGGACGAATCGCCAGAAAGGTCAACGTTTCGTTAAAAAAAAAAATTATCCAACGGTTGATTAAAATAAAAATAAAAAAATACTTGGTCCGAGGCCGGACCAGTTTAAGAGCGCGTTTCGTGACCTTTCCGATCAAAGAGATTTCGGACCACGAGCACTCGTTAGGTAGCAGAAAAAAAAAAATGAAAATAAAAAAGAATTCCCGGATGAAAAAAAAGCGCCTCAGTTCGTTCTTATTTCGACCTTGACAGTTCCGTCCTTCTTCCATCGTCGCGTAGAGCACAACATTCGCCAATCAGGCTCGGGAAAGCTTTCCGGCAGACTCGCCTCTATACACACAAAGGCAGAGAGCACCCTAGCAATATATATCGCGTGACTGAAGTCGCAATAACGCAAGTCTCTGCCCGTAATCAACCAAAACTGCTCTCCGATTTCTTTCCCCTTAAAATGGCAAATCATGTAAAATACGTCTTCTAAATTTTCCATGATCAATTTTTCTTGGTAAAATGGCTACTTTGTCCCCAACCCGGCTGTATATATATATATATATATATATATATATATATATATATATATATATATACATATACATATACATATACATATACATATACATATACATATACATATGAAAACTGTGGATTTGTTTGTTTGTTTGTTTGTCCCACCCCCATTTAGTAGCCAACTTCGCATCCCTATTAGTAGCCAACTTCACATCCCTATTATCAGCCAACTTCACACCCCTATTATCAGCTAGCTTCACATCCCTATTACCAGCCAACTTCACGCCACTATTATCAGTCGACTTCACGTCCCTATTATCAGCCAATTTCACGTACCTATTATCAGCCAACTTCACATCCCTATTATCAGCCAATTTCACGTCCCTATTATTAATCAATCTATTATTAATCATGCCCCTCGAGTGGCTAAAGTGCCGGAGTGGCTAAAATTTTTGTAGGAACACACACGTTTTTTAATTTTTATTTTGTTAGTATTGCGTTACGATTTACCGTAAAAATATTTCGCAAAATCATTAACTAACATTATCATCAGCATCATTAATTTGCAAACTACTGCAATTCTTCAATTAAAAAAAAAAAAACTACAAATTATAAAATTGAACGCACTTGAACTGCGAGCGCGCGAGCCACAACAACCTGCTAGTATATATATATATATATATATATATATGTATAATACAGGAATGCACCGCAAGGGGCGCAGAGCGCCAGCCTCGCCGCAGCTCGCGGCCTGGCAGAGATCCGCAATTTCGACTGCACAGAGTTATTACCGAAATCGCAATAACGCACGTCTTTCTGGCTGCAATCGCACGAAACTGTGGCTTTCTTGCTTCTTCAGCTTCGTTTAGATGGCAAATCATTCAATACGTCTTGTAAATTTTCCATAAAATTTTTCCATCTAAATTTTCCATAATCAATTTTCTTCGGTACAAAATTGTGTATCTTGTCCTGCGATCTTGCTTTACATCTGTGAGTATCCGCGCGAGCATCCGTGAGTCTCGGTGAGTATCTGTGAGTGCCCAGATAGAAAAACCGTTCCGTTGCCGTGCCGTCATTTTTTTCTGTCTGGGCATCCGCGAGTATCCGCGTGAGTATCGGTTTTGAGTGTCGAATCGACATGAACTTTATTATTACGTGATATGCACGTGCAATACAGGCAAGTATTTACGGCAAGGGGCGCGGAGCGTCAGCCTCGCTGTGCCTCGCGGCCTGGCACAAGTCCGCAATTTCAACTATACAGTGCCATCTCTATATGCTCGTTCAGTTCTGTGTATAAATGCACCAAATCCATTCGGCGCTCGACGTTTCTACGCGGAGGACTATAGTAATGTAATAACATTCGGGATTCCAAGGTCGCGGCCGTATCGACTTTAAGGCAATTTTATTGTGCAACCTCCGGCACGGGTTCGGAAACGTCGGAATGCGAAATTATTGGCTCGGCCTGCCGGCCCAACGTTCGTGCGATTCGTCCAAAGCGACAGCCAATCCACATTCCCGAAGCCTCGCCTGCGATCTCATTATTATTATTATTATTATTTTTCGTAAAACTATTATTTTTCCAATTTTTTGTTTTTTATCAAGGATTGCGGTCGAAAAAATTATTCTTTTTCTTTCAATTCTTTTTTTCTCTCAATGATAGTGGCGAAAAAAATTATTTGTCCAATTGTTTTTTTTTTTGTTTTTTTCCCCCTCAAGGACGTTTTTGTCGTAGGCGACGAAACTGCGCTGCGAACGCCGCTCAATCATAAACGGGCATTCAACTTGAGGAAAGAAGAAAGAACTCTCCGATGCGCTCGCGAAAATAAACACGAAGAAGAGTCCACAATCGAGCGAGATTAGGAGCTTCGAAAAATGAGTCAACCGTGCCGATTGATGTGGCAATACAGTTAGCGTGTAAAGACAGCGCGCAACGGTGAAAAGGAATTTCGTCGATGCCAGAGTCACGTAGCGTGTCCCGAGGCGATGTTAAAAATTTCGAGCGAGCGTCTGTGTGTGTGTGTTTGGTCGGGACAGGAGTCGAAATGTATTTCACTGCGGAGCCATCCCTGCAGCAAGGTAGCGTGTGTTCCTTAATTCAGCTGTTTCTGTCCCCGGCTGCGGTCGAGATAACTTCTAAATACATTTATTGAGACGTACAAAATGCGTTTTTTTTTAACCCTTCTATCTCTTTCATGTGTTTTTTCGTACACACGTTTTTTGCAGTAGCTGCATTTGAAATAATTCCAATGAGGGAAATAAAAAAAAAACAATTATCTGCAACACAGTTTCCGGTTTGTGAATCTAACTTTCAAACCGGAAGTGACGTCACGCAGAAACGTTCGAAATATTTCGTTGTGACGTCACTTCACGGTTTGAAAATCGCATTTTCAGACCGGAAGTGACGTCACACCGGAAAATACGTCACTTCCGGTTTGAAAATATCACTTTTCGACCGGAAATACGTCACTTCCGGTTTGAAAATCTAATTTCTTCACCGGAAATACGTCACTTCCGGTTTGAAAATCTAATTTCGTCACCGGAAATACGTCACTTCCGGTTTGAAAATCTAATTTCTCCACCGGAAATACGTCACTTCCGGTTTGAAAATCTAATTTTTTGACCGGAAATACGTCACTCCCGGTTTGAAAATCTAATTTTTTGACCGGAAATACGTCACTTCCGGTTTGAGAATCTAATTTTTCCGCCGGAAATACGTCACTTCCGGTTTGAGAATCTAATTTTTCCGCCGGAAATACGTCACTTCCGGTTTGAGAATCTAATTTTTCCGCCGGAAATACGTCACTTCCGGTTTGAGAATCTAATTTTTCCGCCGGAAATACGTCATTGCCGGTTTGAAAATCTAATTTTTCGACCGGAATTAACGTCACGTCGGAAATACGTCACTTCCGGTTTGAAAGTATTATTTTTCAACAGCAAGTGTCGTCACGCCAGAAATCCGTTATTTGGAAATCTCGAAATGAGATTTCCAAACGGCAGGTGACGTCACAGAATTGTCTCAAAACTTTCGGCTCGAGGTCACTTCCGGTTAAAAAGTGAGATTTTCAAACCGGAAGTGGCTCCTCATCGCGAGATTGTAATTCAGCTCGACTTCTGGCACGGTCGAAAAAACAAAAAGTTTCGAAACATTATGTCATCGAGTTGGAGGTTAAGTGTACGCACGCCGCGAACTTTCCATCGGGAGAGCATTCGAGAGTGTTCGTTCGATCGAAGAAAATCGTCCGCACTGTCGAGACGCCGCTTTAAAACGTCCGATACACATTACGTTTGATAGCCAATTCGTGAGAGCCGTGCAGTAATACGCGAGGCTATAATGGGGTTTCGATCGACGCGAAGTATCCAGTTTTATCGTCGGAAGCGTGCATCCAAGTTTTAACGCGCTACGGTGCGTCGACTGTGTGTTTACGAACGTCTGCGCGCGCAGCGCCAGATACGCGTACGCCTATAATCGTCGAGCGAATAAAAAAAAATAAATAAATAAATAAAAATAAAGAACGAAACAAAACAAACAAAAAACCAGAAAGTCGTGTTAGTCACGACTCGCTCGTATGAGGAAAACCAGTCCTTCCCATTATAGTCACGCGATTTAGTATCTTTCCACGTCAGAGCTGTTACAATGTCATGTTCGCTTAGTCGAGTGACTACGCGCGCAGGTACGCGCGAGATCGAGCGCGGACGACGCGCTCGGAAAGGTTCGTTGTTCTCCGAGGTCGATTGAAACACGCTTTAAAAAAAAAAAAAATCTATGCGCACGTTTGGCAATTTTTTTTTTTATTGAATGTACAATTATATTTTTAATCACGAAAAAATGTTTTTCTGCGAGACTGAGCGATTGGAGAACGAGACGAAATTTTACCGCCCGCTCGAGTGAGGTAATCGCGTCTATGCAGTAATAAATAGGCCGGCGAGAAAAAGAAAGGCGCGCGCACACAAGAGCCGGAGCGAGCAGCGTACAATCCGACGAGCTGCGAGTGTATGAACCTCACCGGCGAGAAGGGACGAAAGCCATGTGCGTTATGCAATGTCCAACAGATATATGTCCTCGGCACAACAGCACACTGTCTCTGACTTTCGCCTTTCCGCTTCTCCCAATACCTTTTTTTTTGTATCCCATCGACTACTCGACTACCCACGGTACGTTCCCTTAATTACCATTAATCTACCGTTCATTGGTGTACCCATTTCATAAATATACGCTTTGCCCGAGTACTCATTTCATAAGTATGCTCATTTCCTAAATATACTCATTTCATAATTATACTCATTTCATAAGTATGCTCATTTCATAGGTATACTTATTTCATGAGTATGCTCATTTCATAAGTATGCTCATTTCATAAGTATACTCATTTCATAAGTATGCTCATTTCATAGTTATGCTCATTTCATAAATATACTCATTTCATAAATATACTCATTTCATAAATATACTCATTTCATAAGTATGCTCATTTCATAAGTATGCCCATTTCATAAGTATGCTCATTTCATAAGTATACTCATTTCATAAATATACTTATTTCATAAGTATGCTCATTTCATAAGTATGCTCATTTCATAAGTATGCTCATTTCATAAGTATGCTCATTTCATAAATATACTCATTTCATAAGTATGCTCATTTCATAAATATACTCATTTCATAAGTATGCTCATTTCATAAATATACTTATTTGATAAGTATGATTATTTCATGAGAATGTTCGTTTCATTCGTACACTCGTTTCACACTGAGCACTGTACGTGTACAGGGTGCGAGGGGGGAACGACACGGAGGAGACTTAACCTCCTGGAGAGACGGAACAGATGGTAGCCGCGTTTGTGGAGGTTGGCACATCGACAGCTGAGACGTCAGCAGTACCCTCTACACTGTACACAGATCGATAGGGAGTAAAAAAAAATCTTTCTTCCTCCCCGTCTCATCCACTGCGTTCGCCCGAATCAGGGACACAGTCTCGATGTGCATCATAGTTGGAAATATTTGTATTTATACGTAGAAGCGGCAGGGACGAAGGTCTGCTTTTTTCTTTTTTTTTTTTAGATAAAAAGACGTTCGAAATCCTGTTCGAGGAGTCTCGTGCAAATAGGACTCTGCTCTACGGGTTGGGGAAAACTTGTTCGAGCTGATTGTCACGAAATTTTTCTGCCACACAATGTGACACAACGCACGGAACTTAAAAATACTAGGTGTTTTTTTTTCCATTTTTGGGAATACTGCAATTAGTCGAAGGTTTATGCGCGCTGCGGTTTTTATCGCGGAAGAAGTTACGTGTTCCCGGGGAGCGAGAGAAACGCCCAAGGTTTCCACGGGCTCGGCGAGAGAGCGAGTCAGCGCCCCGTACTTGTCGATCGCGACGTTGGAAACAAGGAGAATTTCTCGTTTAGGCGCCGAGGACACGAGACGCACGACGGGGCGAACCCGAGACGGGTTTTTCGCACGCGACTGGCGTCAAAAATTCAACGACGAAATAAACAACGAAGAGTCGGGTGAAAAAAAAAAATAAGCACGGAAAAGTGTTTCTCTGAGAGAGAGGAAGAGAAAGAGAGGCTTTGCGTTATCGTCGGTGGAGAATTTTATTTTGCCATTCCGGGGGAGCGACGAACGCTCGCTCGGCTTTGCGGGACCGAGCGCGCCCGCTCGGCGGCGCCGTCCGACCAAACTGCACGGAAATTTCCCGGCGCGCCGCGAGGCTTCAATCGCTCGAGAAAATCGCAATCCGGCCTCGAGATAAGTCCGCAGACTTAACGGGAGTTTTTTCTTTTTTTAACGGTACTTTCATAAAAAAAAAAAAAAAAAAAAAAAAAAAAACAGAAAAATTGATTTCATTTACTCACGCGGCAAAGACGCTTCGAGCTCCCGTGGTATTCCTTTGTATCCGTGAAGAGGAATCCTCGTGGTGACACGCCGAGCTCGATTAAAGAGCCGAGAAACATTAAGACACACGGGCAAAGCGATGGCCACTTTGGGAGGGGGGAGGGGGAGGTTTGTTCGCACTGGAGACACGATAGGGCCGCGCACTCAATCTCGGGACAAAGTTACAAAAGCCCTGGGAGGACACGATTTATCTTTTCACTGTTGAGAGAGGAAAAAAAAATATACGTGTACGTTCTCGCGCATATCACATCGTGTAGAGTAACTACGACCGTCAGCTCGGTTCGGGGCTCGCAGACCAGCTGTGTTTTTGCTCCGACTGCTCCGTGGGGTCTCCCGTGCGGCGCATGCGCGGAGCGCCGACGCCATCTTGGCTGGCTTTTCTCGGAAAAGGGGCGCGTGGAGGGGCGACCGAGAGGCGGGAGATTCGAACCGCCTTGGAGACGGGTTTGACGAGAGCGTTCGAGGGTTTGGAAATCGTTGTGGTCTTGCGATTTAAATAATTGAGAAATTGATAAACGGTATTGGAGAATTTTGTTGAACTGTTTATTGGGATGCGAAAGGGAAAAAAATTCAAACTGCTTTCGTTACGAATTAAGTAAATAGTTATGATCTTTGTAATGTAAATTTAGTTCGTGATGTAATGTAATTGTAATGGAAATAATTGAGAATTGGTTAAAAAAAATTGAGAAAAATGTCAACACTTTTTATTAAGAGTTCGATGCGAAAGAAAGGAAATAATGTCTTCGAGACTCGTTTGACGAGACCTTGCAGCAGTTTGAAAATAGTTATGATCTTAAATATCGAATGACTAGTTATGGTGAAATAATTCGATAAACAATAAGCAGAATTTTTAAATTTCTTAAAACTATTTTTATGTTGAGAATGAGAAAAAATTTTTGAAGATGAGACGGATGAAAAAAAAAAATTGGGTCCCTCCGGGATTTGAACTCGCGACCTCCTGCACCAAAAGCAGAAATCTTATGATTTAAATAATGAAAAGAAAATGAACAAAATTAAAGAAAAAAAATTAAATATTTATTGAGAGTTCAATTCGAAGGAAAAAAATATCTTTAGGTTACTTATGAAAAAAAAAAAAATTGGGCCCCTCCGGGATTTGAACCCGGGACCTCCTGCACCCAAAGCAGGAATCATACCCCTAGACCAAGAGGCCACTCTATAGTAAATTGTCGAACATTCGTTTTGAGCTTTCCGTCGTCCAAGTTTTTCGCTCCGTTTCGTCCTAAACGACGTCTGGGCAAAAATTGGGTGAACCGTAAAAAAAAAAAAATGTACCTTTTTTTTTTTGGAAATCATCGACAACGTACTTTATTCCGGACACCACGACAACAATAATCTATGACAGGCATATTCGTAAAAAAACGATCGATTGCCGATACATCGCTCCGAGCTTAAATACAAAAGACAACGTATATATATGTATATTCGTAAGAAACGTTAATTGTTATTATATACACAGCCAATGAGGCGGCAGCGGTCGAACGGACACTCGTCCGCACCCTCAGATACTGTTTAACAAACTTTCATTGCACTAGGGGGTCGACCGGGGCAAAATGGACCACACGAAAAATGTACCTATTAACGTGACTGTCAACCAAAAAAAAAGTTCCTTTCAGTTCGAGAAACTGTATTATTCGGGGCAAAATGGACCACCCGAAAATCTCTGGGTCCTCAGAACCGAGAGTGCCCATTTTGCCTCACACTTGACAAGTGCGAATCTCAATTTTTTCCGCGAACCATTTTGCCCCACATTGGGCGAGTTCGAAAATCAATTTTTTTCCTTGACCCATTTTGCCCCGCGTGCGGCGCGCGGCGTTCCCATTTATCTCCCTGTGTCCATTTTGCCCCACGCTTGGCGAGTGCGAGAATTAATTTTTTTCCGTGACCCATTTTGCCCCGCGTGCCCATTTTGCCCCTACTCTACTTCGCTGCAGCAGCGTAAAGCCCGATGCCCTTTTTTTTCTTCTTTGGAACGAAACGATTTAATCCCGCTTCAAGCTTATAATTTTATCGTCGAAGATGCTTAAGCGTAGATTTAAAAAATGTGGCCTTCCGCGGTGGTCGAGCAGCCGCGCTGATGTCGCTCTATCGTCGGACATTGCCTCGACGGAGGGCGTACACCGTGCCGACATTAAACTACAATTTTCTACGAATTCGCGATAGTCGCGTTTCCGGCGAATTGCTGCGCGCGGGGCAAGACGGTCGCGCAAGAATCTTCGTTCATCATCAGCGTGGCGATCGGCTCTTGGCGGGGCTCCGGGTTGACTCTCCTGCCACCTGGCGGCACGTAGCACCACCACGCCAGGAAGAAGAACAGCAAGGAGGCTGCCTTACCGATGAACGCTAAAGCCAGCATGTATCTGCAAAAAGTCAGAATTGTTACGCAAGTCGAAACCAGCTTACCCGCTCGGTTTGCTCGGAATTCGTTCCAAGCCGTGCTCAGTCAGTAACAAAAACAGTAACCAATAACCGCAATTTAAGATTACGCGAAATACCACCGTCGTTAAGGAAATCTGTAACGATTGCCGTTTTAAATCGACGAAAATTTTAAGAAAAAGAGTTTCTCATTTTTTGCAGTCGTGTAAATAATTGAAATAATTGAAACAATTGAAACAATTGAAACAATTGAAATAATTGAAATAATTGAAATAATTGAAAGAATTGAAAGAATTGAAAGAATTGAAAGAATTGAAAGAATTGAAAGAATTGAAATAATTGAAATAATTGAAATAATTGAAATAATTGAAATAATTGAAATAATTGAAATAATTGAAATAATTGAAATAATTGAAATAATTGAAATAATTGAAATAATTGAAATAATTGAAATAATTGAAATAATTGAAATAATTGAAATAATTGAAATAATTGAAATAATATCAATTATTATTATTTCGACTGCTCGTTACAGTTTTGTTACCGACACGTAACGTTTTAATTCGTTGATGGACTTTTTACGGACCGGCTCATGTAAAAGTTGTCGTAGACCAGGCAGGCTCCTCTTCCCTCGCAGGTCTCGTGCCAGAGGATGCACGTGTCGTCTATCAGCGCGCCGAAGATCATCGGTGCCGGTATCGTTCCCAGGATTCGCACCTTGATCCACTGAATCCCCAGAGCGAAGGATCTCTGGTCGTCGCGAACGACTCTCAGAGTCGACGATAGGGCCGGCATCGTGCACAGGAAGGTCATCAGCATGTTGCAGAAGGCCAGGACGACGAACAGCCAGAGGTAACCGCAGCTGCTCGCACACGTCGTGTTTATCGCCTCGTAAGACACAACCTCGCCGGTCGCGACGCTCGTCGTGTTGAGGCGGGACGCGTGGATGCAATTACACTCCGCGTAGATCTGCAAATTAATACATCGATAAATAATAATCCGAAAAAATTAATAAATAATTATTTAAAAAATCATAAATAATTATTATCAAATATAAATGAATGATTATAAAAAATTAACAAATAATTAGAAAAAAATTCGTGAATAATAATAATAAAATATGTTATACTTATTCGTATGAGATATTAATGAGCAATTTTTTTTTAAACCTTGACATCGTTGAAGGGTATTTCCTGGTTGCATCCGGCGTGGCAGGGCGAGTAGTAAGTCACTCCGTCGGCGCCGCAGATCGGATCGAATTCCGACCTCGAGCAGCCGCAGCCGTTGTTGCAAGTGCTCTCCAGAGCGAGGGCTTTTCTGGCGTAATAATGTCGAGATGTTTAAGATTTTTTTTTTTTTTTTATAATTGTTTTGAAGAAATATATAAATGTAGATGGTGTCTCACTTCTCGAGGCCGTGATAGGGAACCGTGAGGCCGGCGAAGGCGAGGTTCGGGCAGCTCAGGGCGAAGCACAGAGTGAAAACGATGCAGATCGCGGTCGCGACCAGACAGAACTTCAGAATTCCGGAGCACGACAGGTTCCAACGTTTTATCAGGTAACCGCCCAAAAACGTCCCGCCGCCACCCGCCGGCACGGTAACCAAGCCTGGAAACGCGGATTGCAATGCAATTTCCGATTATTTCAATTTCCAGTTATTTCAATTTCCAAGTATTTCAATGTCCAAGTATTTCAATTTCCAAGTATTTCCATTTTCAAGTATTTCCATTTCCAAGTATTTCAATTTCCAAGTATTTCAATTTCCAAGTATTTCAATTTCCAAGTATTTCAATTTCCAAGTATTTCAATTTCCAAGTATTTCAATTTCCAAGTATTTCAATTTCCAAGTATTTTAGTTTCCAAGTATTTCAATTTGCAATTATGTCAATTTTAAATTACTTCAATTTACAATTACTTCAATTTTCAATTATTTCAATTTCCAATTATGTCGATTTTCAATTATTTCAATTTTCAATTATTTCAATTTTCAATTACTCCAATTTCCAATCAATTCAATTTTCAATTATTCCAATTATTCAATTTTTTTTCAGGCCATCAATTCCGTGCCGAATATTCTCTCTCGGGTGTGAGTTCGAGCGGCTGTCATATCGAGATGGATGAGCGCAGGGTGCACGGCAGGCAATTAACAGGTGCCAATAACTCCTCACCCATCAGCAGAGCCGCCGAGCTCGCGTTGACGCTGAATTGATTCTCAATCAATTTCGGAAGGAAGGCAGCGAATCCGGCTATCAGCAGACCCTCGCTGGCTCCCGCGAGATTCAGCATGAAGAACGCCGGATTGCTCAACAGTTCGGTCAGGGCCCTCGGCAATTGGCGGATCTTCGAGAACGCCTCGCCGGTCGTCGTGACAGCGCTCGAGGAACGACCCGACGAACTCTCGTGGGCCTCGGACACCTTCTCCTTCGCCAATTCTTCGGAACCTGTCGGAAAATTGTCCTTCGTTAGTCAAATGCACGAAAAAAAAGGAAATTTTAAACAACAACAACAAAAATTGAAAATAAAACAATAATTGACGATACAATAATAATTATCGTTGAAAGAATAATCTTCTAATATATATTTTGGAAAACTGTGTATTTGTTTGTTTGTCCCGTCTAAAGTCCCGGAGTGGCTAAACTCCCGGAGTGTCTAACGTCCCGGAGTGGCTAAACTCCCGGAGTGTCTAAAGTCCCGGAGTGGCTAAACTCCCGGAGTGTCTAAAGTCCCGGAGGGTCTAATGTCCCGAAGTGGCTAAAGTCCCGGAGTGGCTTAAGTCCCGGAGTGGTTAAAGTCCCGGAGTGGCTAAAGTCCCGGAGTGGTTAAAGTCCCGGAGTAGTTAAAGTCCCGGAGTGTCCAAAGTCCCGAAGAGGCTAAAGTCCCGGAATGTCTAAAGTAACGGAGTGTCTAAAGTCCCGAAGTGGCTAAAGTCCCGGAGTGGCTAAAGTCCCGAATATTCACGGATACTCACAGATACACGAGCGCGCTAGCTAACATATCCGCTAGTTAACAATAGAATAATCATTAACAATAAAACAATAATTAGGGATGAAACAATAATTACCAATAAAATAATAGTTTGCAATAATTAATGATAATTAATAAATATACACTTCAATGTGTTGATTTAAGGAAAATTAAATGTGCAAAAATATACGGTTTTTTTAAATTGACCCGAAAGCCGGATACACTTACCGGGCAAAGCCGCCGGAAACGCGAGAAGCGGTACAGCGATGGCGAAGCATATCACAGCAGCACCGAGAAATCCGATCCACCAGGCACCGATCCAAACGTTGCTTTCCGACGTCAGACCAATTCTGCACAGAGGAGATTAAATTAAGCGCGAGTTACAGCGAATTGCGTTATAACAACCTCCGACGGGCCGGCCCAAGACGCCGGCTCGTTAGTTATTATTTCGTCGCTTTGTTTTTCACAATAAGCGACGATACCGAGGAAATTCCGTGGAGCAACGATAGCGATCGATGAGCGATTGGCAAAAAATAAATGAAATACAATAAGCCGAGAATTTCAAAAACGTTCTTTGTCGTCGCTTTATCTTGACTTTCGCGACAGAATCGATAAATACGAGAGCGGGAAAGCGCGATTAAACAAAAAAGTGTGATAAATACGAGAACGAGGGAGAGCGATAGAAAAAATAAGTATAAAAACGAAATTCTCTAAAAAATCAATCTGAGAGTTGAGTTAGCAAAATTCTCATAAATTAATAGAGCAGTAAATAGTTTGTAAAAAAAATGTACATGTAATAAAGTAAAAATAAAATTGTGCTCAAAATTCTTATCAATAAATAGAAACAATTTGTTTAAAAAATATAACACACAGAGAATGAAAAATCTGCTCATTTATAGCCGCGCCTCGGAAAGAAACGGGTTGCCCGAGGGTGTATTAATTACGGCTGAATGGCACGATAAATACGAGAACGAGGGAGCGCAAAAAAGGAAAAAAAAAGTGCACAAAGAAAATTCTCTGGAAATGAATCCGCCCGTTTTATCTGTATAAAACGCTCATTAATCAATAAAGCAGTAAATAATTTGATTAAAAAAAACATATATATATATAAAAAATAAAAGTAAGAACATGCTGAAAATTCTCTAAAAATGACTCCGCCAGTTTCAACTCCACAAAATCCTCATTAATTAATAAAGCAATAAATGATTCGCTAAAAAAAATATATCCAAAAGAAAAAAAAAATATATATATATAAATAAATAAAATAAAACAATACTCCAAATTTCCTAAAAAAAAAAAAAAAATGACCAAAACTCAAATAATCCTCAATTCCTGAAATCACTTTGCAAAAAAAAAAAAAAAAAAAAAAAAAAAAAAAAAAAAAAAAAAACTCGCTCGTTTCTCCTCAGAACGAGCCGTCTCCAGTGTATTATTCGCGTCTGAATGGTCATCAAGGGTCTGTCCCGTAAAATTAATAACCGCACGCCTGACGGATCTCGTGAGACATCGCGCGTGCCCGTCGGTTTTCGCTCGGTCGCTTTTCCTCCCATTCCACGATCGAGTCTTCCCGTCGATTGTGTACGGTCGTCTCGGGGAGGGCGCATAATGGTTACCGAGGCATCATTAACGTCCACGCAGGTGTCGCGCGGATCTCGTCTCTCCCTTCGTGCTCGCCGCCGCGCGGGCGCTCGCTCTCGCACGCGATCTCCGAATCCTCGTTTTCGCGTTTTCTCCCAGCGGAGCGCGCCGGTTCGCCGTTGTTATATACATCGCGGTCGTGCAGCCGATAAATCCTCGGTAGAATTTAATAAAGTTTCAGCGAAGCGCAAGTGTAAGCCAATAATACTAGCGCGCCGGCACGAGCGTGCGGAGAGTTTCCGGCCGGGCTGTAACCGCAGGCACGTCAGATACGTACTCGCGTAAAATAGCATGTACGAGCGGCGTTCTCCTCCTCGTGCTCCTGTGTAATACGTTATAAATTTCGTTAAACTGCAGAGCAAGAGCTTCGGGTCCTTGCGATTAATCTCGGGGGGGGGGGGGGGGGGAGGGGGACGGATGGGGGGGAGGATGGGGATAAAAATGCAATAAAGCGGAAACTCACGTGCTCGAGTCGATGATAAGAAAGTCCGTGTAGAGTTTCAGAAGTTCACCGCCGATTACGTAGCCGAGGGCCGGTCCGATAACCGCCATTGTGTAGTATATACCTGCGAACGAGAATCTTCGATCATTGTCCTATTTCCCAGTTCCGATGTACTGTCTTCTACTTGCTGTTCCGTACTTCCTATGTGGTGTTTCCTGTATCCTATTTACTGTTTCCTATTTCTTATTTCCTATTGTCTGTTTCCTATTTCCTATTGCCTGTTTCCTATTTCCTATTGCTTGTTTCCTATTTCCTATTGCCTGTTTCCTATTTCCTATTGCTTGTTTCCTATTTCCTATTGTCTGTTTCCTATTTCCTATTGCCTGTTTCCTATTTCCTATTCACTATTTACTGTGTCCTATTACCTATTTCCTATTGTCTGTTTCCTATTTCCTATTGCCTATTTCCTATTCACTATTTACTGTGTCCTATTTCCTATTGTCTGTTTCCTATTTCCTATTCACTATTTACTGTGTCCTGTTTCCTGTGTCCTCTTTTCTATTTCCTATTTCCTATTTCCTGTTTAGTTCTTCCTATTTCCTCTTTACTATTTCCTATTTATAGTTTACCATTTCCTATTTTCCGTGTTCTGTGTTGCTTTCTGTTTACTAACCCAGGTATACGGAGGACATTTTTTTGGAGACATTCTCGTCGAGATAAGTGACGCCGAGGGTAAAGAATGGCGCAGCTCCGGCGCCGTGGAGTAGCTGGGCGGTGAGAAATATTGCGAGATAAAGGCCGCTGTAGGGCTCGAGCTCCGCGTCTTGAACGTCAATGTGACACGAGGACTGAAATGAAAAATAATAAATTAAAACGACGTATCGAGGTACTTTTAACAAATTTGTTTTCTTTTTTTTTCGACAGTCGTAGACGCGTACGCAAAAGTGTTTACCGGCCGATCGATTACTCACCGATAATGAACTCCCGTTCGTTACTCTCTGACAGATATTCTCCGACTGCTGACCACCCCTGTAATTTCCGGCGAGATAGTGCGGCGAGGCGAAAAGCAAACTGCCCAGGCCCAGCACGACAACACCGACGCCTATGTATCTGCATTCAGAGTAAACATCGTTTCACTCACGACCGATTGGGCTTACCGGACGATTGTTATCACAATGCCGAGATCCGAAGATATGGAAATTGACCGATCAACTCGTTGTTAATTTGACGTTGCTGATAAGTAATATCTCTTTACCACTGACCTCAAAATTCCAAATCGTCCCCAAGTTACGCGTCCGTACTATTGTTTTTTTCATTATTATTATTATTATTATTATTACTGTCATTATTATTATTTCTTAGTATTATTTTCATCTGTATTATTATTTTCTTATTATTGTTATTATTTATCTTATTTTTATTTTCTTATTATTACTATTATTATTTCTCGTCATTTCTTCGGTTTAGTTTTGAGTTTTTTCTCGGTCTGCATGTCGGGTTTTCCTCTCTGTGAGCATTATTGTATATACTGAGGCACGGTGTTCTTAGGGGGCTTGCCCAAGGACACGAATAAAACAACACTATTCTACGCTGCATTCTCGAGATTTCGGCTTTCATATCATATGGAAGTGGATTTCAAAAACCCTAAATCACTCTCATATGGTATGGTGTGGTATAGCATATGAGAGTGATTTAGGGTTTTTGAAATCCACTTCCATACGCTATGGAAGCTGAAATCTCGAGAATGTAGCGTATTGGGGTGATTTGGAATTTTGAGGTCAGTGGTAAAGAGATATTATTATTTAAATTAATATTAAATTATTATTGATAATATTTTGAGAGTTCGGTTTTCATGGTATATGGAAGTGAATTTCAATGCCGAGATCCAAAGATATCAAAATTGGTCTATCAACTCGTTATTGATTGTACGTTGCTGATAAATAATAAATAATAATATCTCTTTACCACTGACCTCGGCTTCGACGCTTTCGATCGTCCCCCGAGATAGCTGACTGGGATGAGGAGAAAAAAGCTCGCTATGTCGTATCCACCTGCGATGAGTCCCGTCTGCGACGATCTCAGACCGAATCTTCTCTCTATCGTCGTTATGACGACGTTTATGAATCCATTTACGACCATTCCTGCAATTGTTAAAATTGAAAAAAAATAAAATATAGATATATGTTTGCTTCTGCAGCTTCTCCGGGAGTTACAAATCTCTTATAGCAAAGAAGGGGCGGGGGGGGGGGGGTAAATTAAACATAAGACCATTTACAAAAAAATATAATTTTACTTCTATCTTATACGTATAGTTAAAAATTGACTCGATTATTTTTTTTGGGTTGCTAACCAATTGGATCAAGATTTTTAATTTAGAACTCACATAAGCCTCGTATTGAACGAGGCCTCTCCAATGAGCCCGCAAATCGAGCGTTTTAAAACAAAGTGGCGCACTGTTTCTTCCTCGCCTAGATTGCAAATACTCGACATTTGTTTGGACTCGAGTTTATGCAAGTTCCCGTTAATCGTAATTGCACGTACGTAAGCTATTTGCAAGTCTCAACAGTGCCATCGCTCTCAACACCGTCATATGGTATCGCGATCTCACATACTTCTTACACACAAGTTTATTCGTCTAGCGATTTAGGTATTTTCCAGTGGATTTTTAAAATCCTAAATCACTGTCAGACTTTATATTTTCTAGATTTCGGCTTTCATAGCATATGGAAGTAAATTTCGAAAATCCTAAATCCCATATAGCATATCGGCGTCGATTTTGAAAATCCCAAAACTATCCCGTATGCCATATTCTCGGGATTTCTCGAGATTGGCTCGAGCTTGAGTTAAAAAATAGTGAATTAAATAATAATAATGATAATAATAAATGATTAATCCGGGGATGCCTCGGCTAGCCGAGCTATTGTCGTTGACCCGTGTACACTCAAACCCACGGGGAAGAGAGACTCGGGCGAATTGACGAGTGATCGGGCATTGTCCACCAATTTGCTCAATTTCGTTTCTAGGGTCTTTCCCTGCCACTCTCTGCCCTCTCCGTCTCACCATTCTCGCCTGCTCTCAACGAGGTGAGTCAACCCAACTGAATGCCCTCCTTACGTCCCGTCTCGTCGCTCGGATTGTTTACCAATTAAAAAAAAAAGATAACATATATCAACCATACTGGTTTCCGTTCTACTTCATAACAATCTCAATATCCATGGTTCTATTCTTCTTTTTTTTATCGATCCACTAAGGATCCAACGAAGCTACACTACACGATAACATATAAAAATAGCAATTTCCGTCTTCTGTGTTGGGCGGTTTTTTTGTCCGCACCAAAGCAACTACTTGTTAATTGCTTGTGCCCGATATCCGCTCGATCCGCTGAGGATCCAATGAAGCTACATTACACAAGCGACCTATATCAAAATCTCCATCTCCGTCTTTTTTGTTGGGTTTTTTAAAATTGTTAATTGATTGTGCCTGATGGCCGTTCGATCCGTAGTGGACCTAACGAAGGTGCGTTACATAAGGTACCCATACAAAAACCTCAACTTCCGTGGTTGCATCCACTTTTTTGTAGAAGAGCAACTGGTTGTTTGTTGGTTGTGCCTGATGGAGTCTCGTCATAGTCATTGCAACTGGAAGATGCATTCAACCCCAGTGCGACTGCGACTACGATGCAGCTCCGAATCCCTCGTTGCGTCAGTTCCGCTAGGGGAGGAGCAACTGTTTGTTAATTGGTTGTGCCTGATGGCCGTTCGATCCGTTGGAGATCCAACGAAGCTACATTGCACAAGCGACCTGTATAAAAATCTCCATCTCCGTCTTTTTTGTTGGGATTTTTAAAATTGTTAATTGATTGTGCCTGATGGCCGTTCGATCCGTAGTGGACCTAACGAAGGTGCGTTACATAAGGTACCCATACAAAAGTCTCAACTTCCGCGGTTGCATCCACTTTTTTGTAGAAGAGCAACTGGTTGTTTGTTGGTTGTGCCTGATGGAGTCTCGTCATAGTCATTGCAACTGGAAGATGCATGTGCATTCAACCCCAGTGCGACTGCGACTACGATGCAGCTCCGAATCCCTCGTTGCGTCAGTTCCGCTAGGGCAAGAGCAACTGTTTGTTAATTGGTTGTGCCTGATGGCCGTTCGATCCGTTGGAGATCCAACGAAGCTACATTGCACAAGCGACCTATATCAAAATCTCCATCTCCGTCTTTTTTGTTGGGTTTTTTAAAATTGTTAATTGATTGTGCCTGATGGCCGTTCGATCCGTAGTGGACCTAACGAAGGTGCGTTACATAAGGTACCTATACAAAAGTCTCAACTTCCGCGGTTTCATCCACTTTTTTGTAGAAGAGCAACTGGTTGTTTGTTGGTTGTGCCTGATGGAGTCTCGTCATAGTCATCGCAACTCGAAGATGCAATCAACCCCAGTGCGACTGCGACTACGATGCAGCTCCGAATCCCTCGTTGCGTCAGTTCCGCTAGGGCAAGAGCAACTGTTTGTCAATTGGTTGTGCCTGATGGCCGTTCGATCCGTTGGAGATCCAACGAAGCTACATTGCACAAGCGACCTATATCAAAATCTCCATCTCCGTCTTTTTTGTTGGGTTTTTTTAAATTGTTAATTGATTGTGCCTGATGGCCGTTCGATCCGTAGTGGACCTAACGAAGGTGCGTTACATAAGGTACCTATACAAAAGTCTCAACTTCCGTGGTTGCATCCACTTTTTTGTAGAAGAGCAACTGGTTGTTAGTTGGTTGTGCCTGATGGAGTCTCGTCATAGTCATTGCAACTCGAAGATGCATTCAACCCCAGTGCGACTGCGACTACGATGCAGCTCCGAATCCCTCGTTGCGTCAGTTCCGCTAGGGCAAGAGCAACTGTTTGTCAATTGGTTGTGCCTGATGGCCGTTCGATCCGTTGGAGATCCAACGAAGCTACATTGCACGGCAACGTATCAAAATCGCAATTTCCGTCTTTTCTCTTTGGGTTTTTGTTTTTTCACCAAAGCAGCTTGTTAATTGGTTGTGCCCGATGGCCGTTCGATCCGTTGGTGGATCTAACGAAGGGCAAATTCCACGGATCTCATCCGAACTTGCCACCGCTCCATCCCGCCCCTCTCTCGCTGCCACGATAAATTCGATTTCCGCTTATCGCATAGGCAAAGGCTCTTTCTTGCCGTCCCGCTTGCAGCTCCGCCACGTCGTCGCTCTCGTCGCTCGCAGACGGTGCTTGAAAGCTTTGAAATTGCGTTTCGACGGGGACACGTGAGAGCACCCCGTCGCACGGCGATCGTTTCAGGACGTCGAGTGACAGATCGCGCCGGTATCGGCTCTCCGGATTGCAGTGGAGCGGGAGCGACACTGGCGTCCCGCGAGCGGAGTGCGGGTGGGCTGGCCGGAGATGTAATGTGTGATTTTTTTAGACGTCATTTCCGAATCCTCGTCCGGTCGGCCTGGCTCACCTTTGATCCGTCGACGCTGGACGCGAACTGTTGGGCGAAAAATTATAAGCTCGATTAATAATCACCTCGGAGGGAAACGACTCTTATCGCCGGTCATCGTGACGAGTCGCACGAGCTGTATAGACCGGTTAACAATAATAAAAAAAAAATGATCCTGGTTAATTACCCGTTTCGTTTACCTGGGAATTAATTCTGGATCAACCGGCGTAGCGCATTGCGTAAAAGTACAGTCGCTAATTTCGTCGTCCGTAAATTTGTGGGTAAAACATGTTTGACGTTTGATGTTCGATGTTCGATGTTCAACGTTTTAAGTTTCACGTTTGATGTTTGAGGTTCTTACGCTTGAGGTTCTTACTCTTGAGGTTCTTACGCTTGAGGTTCTTACGCTTGAGGTTCTTACGCTTGAGGTTCTCACGCTTGAGGTTCTCACCCTTGAGGTTCTCACCCTTGAGGTTCTTACGCTTGAGGTTCTTACGCTTGAGGTTCTTACTCTTGAGGTTCTTACGCTTGAGGTTCTTACGCTTGAGGTTCTTACGCTTGAGGTTCTCACGCTTGAGGTTCTTACGCTTGAGGTTCTTACGCTTGAGGTTCTTACGCTTGAGGTTCTTACTCTTGAGGTTCTTACGCTTGAGGTTCTTACTCTTGAGGTTCTTACTCTTGAGGTTCTTACTCTTGAGGTTCTTACGCTTGAGGTTCTCACGCTTGAGGTTCTCACGCTTGAGGTTCTCACGCTTGAGGTTCTCACCCTTGAGGTTCTTACTCTTGAGGTTCTTACGCTTGAGGTTCTTACTCTTGAGGTTCTTACGCTTGAGGTTCTTACTCTTGAGGTTCTTACTCTTGAGGTTCTTACGCTTGAGGTTCTTACGCTTGAGGTTCTTACGCTTGAGGTTCTTACTCTTGAGGTTCTTACGCTTGAGGTTTTTACTCTTGAGGTTCTTACGCTTGAGGTTCTTAGGTTTGGCATTAACAATCAGCCCGACTAATAATCACCTCGGATAGAAACCACTTTTATCGCCGGTCATCGTGACGAGTCCATACCCGAGGTGTATGGACTCGCGATGGACAATGAAAAAAAAAAAAGATCCTAGGTAATTACCCGCTCCGTTTACCTAGCAATTAACCCGCGATCAACCGGCATGGCGTACCACCTAAAAATATAATCCTTAATTTATTCGTCGGTGAACTTATGGATAAAAACAATTTCATGAATACCAATAGCCTCCCCTGTGGGAAAGTTTTTCGATCGAAATTTTATTAAACAGTTTTTTTTCTTCTTGCTTTTATCATGATTTTTTTTTTTTTATTTGGCGGCAAATTAAATAAAAAAAAAAAAATGTTGCATACCTTGCATAGCGCCGGCCCAACAGAGCCAGAAAAGCGCCCACTTCGCGGTGCGAAACCTCTGGAGATAAGAAGGCCTGAACCATAGCCATCCGCATCCGGCTCGCTCCGCGCCGTTCTCTCCTCCTTGCACTTGCGTTATCGCCTCGGACTTTCTTGAACCGTCCCCGAAGTGCTCCGGGAGACTCGACAGTGTCTCGTGCATGTCCCCCATTGCACCCTGCAAAAAATTTAATTAACTCTGCAACGGGACAAGCTATTTTTTTTTACATTCCTTTCCGACCGGAAGCGAAAGTCGGCACGAGTTTTTGGACACCTACCGACTGGACAAAACGTTCTCGATATGTTCGCTATGGGCAATTTATTTTTTTGCGATTTTTAGCGAATTACAATTTTGTAGATTTTTTTAAATGCAATAAAGGTCGATTTCTATGGAATGTGGAGCAAAATAATTTTTTTCAGTCAATACGTCATGTTTGATTTTTCTCAAAAAATTCCAGAATATACTCTCAAGTGTGTGGAGTGACCTCATATTTTTTTTGGACTGTTGAGACGTCCACCTGATAGCTATGCGCCGTTTAATATCGATCTTTCATAACAAGATATTATATCGTTTACTTTCCATTGAATTTTCCGAAGAATATTGGGATTATCCACAATAACTGAATTTAAAAAATCAAGTAAAAAGAAGAGATTGGGGAAAATACTTTAAATATACTTTATATATTTTAAAAAAAAAAACGAGAACCGAACTATTTTTCCAGACAAAACGGATTGCGAAGTCTCCAGCAAACGAATATCTTTTGCACTGCTAAGCAAGCTGTTCTTAATCGTGATAGTGAAATTATCACCTATAAATAGTGAGTTCCGAAACCAAGGCTGACTATGCAAACGCCCTTAAAAAGTGCTGACGAGTTCACCGATGAACTTTGTAATTCTACCAAAAATCTTCATCTCAAAAAAAAAAAAAAAAAAAAAAAAAAAAAAAAAAAAAAAAAACTAAGTAAAATTTCTTGAAAACAATTTACAAAAACCCATTGGAAATAATCATGAATTGTGGTGAAATTACAATTTTTTTTGAGGCCGACTTTTTGACCGTTCGAAACCGTATGAAATACCTCATATATAACAATACAATAATTGCATTGTATTATAATTCATTTATTTATTTCAGGATTAACGGGCAATGCCCAATTACAATTGATTAATCGGTGATCAGTTCGAGCCGTAACGACTTAAATATCATATATCATTACAATACATGGATTACATATAAATCCTGTATTATAATTTTAATCCCGAGAAAGTGTTGCGTCCTAGGTTTGATACGCATTCTTCACTGAGACCCAATATGGCAATTCCGCCTTAACCTCGGTCATTATCTCAGTGGGAGCTCGAGTTATCGTAAAGCACTTCAAAGACGGAAATCCGATGTAAAAAAGTAAAAGACACGTTTTACTCGACGCAGTCGGCCGAGCCACTCTGGCAACCGACCAAGTGTCGCGCGCTTTCTCTCAGTGATTTTCCATACACCGAGTAAAACACTTTCGACTTCGATTCGATAAATCCCTTTCGAACCTACCGTTTCGCTTCGAGTTCCTCTTCGTCGCGACGATCACAGCGCCATCTGTGCGGTTTCCATCGTTTCCCCGTTTCGCCGATTTTCCCTCAACCGCGATCTTTTTACCCGCTAATTAACTTTACGATCCACCTTCATTAATTCGAAAGATGTTAAAACTTTAATTTTTTCAATATCGTTTATTATTCAATATTTTCTATATCGGCTCTGGAGTCAAATTTTCAACAACCAAATCCGTCGAGCTTGCAGTTTCCTTTAAGTTCCTTTTTCGCCCGCCGATCGCAGCGCCATCCGCGCAGTTTCTATTACTTCCCCTTTCCGCCGATTTTCCATGCACCTCGATATTCTCGCCCGCCGATTACGCAACAAGTTTGCCGCACCGAACTCCGCACGACTCTGTCGATCTACCTTGTTTACCTTTTTTCAGTTCCTAAATTAGTTTTTAATAAAAAAAAAAAATTGGATGCTTTTAGGTTCACCTTATTTCCGGCCGGCCAATCAGCGATCGCGCTCGGTCCAGCGAGACGTCGGCCGGTGCCTGTTGATCGACGAGCCGAGCTTATAGAATAAACTAGACATTCGTCGACCGAGCCGACACTCTACGATAAATTTTCCCTCCCAACCGACGACCCGCCGATTTACATCGGTCCAAACTCGAACCACGGCTCGACTCTCGGACTTAATTTCGCAACATTGCGACACCTCGACTCGGTCCCAACTTCGCCGAAAAGACGGAGCGACGACACCAGCCAACAAAAGACACACGAAACTAGTTCTATCGCTCGAGGAGGAACAAAGTCCGGACACGAGAGACTCGCGCAGTCCCGCCTTCGAGTACGCACGATCCGCACGTCGACGCGTGCAACACGCGACTGAGCAGCCGAGAGTCCGACTGGCGGCGCGGTGAGAGCGCAGAACTGTCAGCGCACGCCGTACTACGTACGCTATTCTCTATACATATACATATATATATATATTTATATATGCATGTTTTTTATGTCTGTATATACATACATATATTTAGCATTTTTATTTTGTGTGCTTTTTTCGTTCTTTCTTTTTTTTGTAGGCAGCGCACCTATACGCGAGATTAAATCCTGCCGTGGTATTATCCGCAGCGTCCCCGGTTGAGCCAACGGCGTGTCTACCTGGGCGCGCAGTATCTTTTCTCCCTTTATTATCCTAGCTCGCACGCTCCCCTCCCGCCGACCAGCTTACAGCGGCGCTGCATCTGACACCCCTGCTGGGGATTTTTTTGTTTTGTTTTCTTTTGCGTACGCGTCTCGGGCTCTTGCAGTGTATTCGTGGTTGGACTTAGTGATGGGCGATGTTAAAAAAAAACATCGATACTTAAGTAATCGATTACAAAACAAAACAAATCGGTGCTTCGAAATCGATTTGTTTTCTTAAACATCGATGTTGAATCGATGCATCGTTTCATTTTTAAAAAGCCCACATTAATTTAAACGCTACATTTAGAAGAAAAAAACAAAGTAAGTAAGTATAGTTGTAAATACGTTGTACAGTAATGTAGTAAAATCTGTTTATTATGAAGGGCACATTGTGCTTATAATGTCCAAGTTTTTTTATGCAATTATCTGTAGATTTCGTTTTCAGGTTTCTTCGCCAAATTCGAGTGTTCCAATATTCCGTGTTAAGGAAGACCAAATAAACAATAGATCTTATTATCATAATGTTATCATAATAAATAATAAACAATAGATCTTATTATCATAATAAACAATAGATCTTATTATCATAATGTCCAAGTTTTTTTATGCAATTATCTGTAGATTTCGTTTTCAGGTTTCTTCGCCAAATTCGAGTGTTCCAATATTCCGTGTTAAGGAAGACCAAATAAACAATAGATCTTATTATCATACTGTAGAAGCGTTACAATTTTTAGAAAATAAAGAGAACATTGAAGTGTTCAATTTGGAATTGTCCATGAACCGTGAAAGTGTTTTTAGTCATGGAGTGCTGCGCCTGCGCATTGACAATAAAAAAACATCGATTACTTGTCTTAATAATAGATTGTGTTTCGATGAATCGATGCATTAAAACGTCGAATTAAATAATCGATGCAGCGCGTGAAAAGCATCGATTTTCAGAACATCGAGTGAAAACATCGCCCGTCACTAGGTCGGACCGCTATCCGGCGGCTGAGGCTGGAGTCACGGACTGGCCCGTTATAACAACCGGAGGAGGAGCGGCTGCGATCACGGCCGTTAGTTCGGTGGACGTGGTGGAAGGAACAATACGTGCGCGGTTATGCAGAAGCCATCGAGACCTTTGTGTGAGGGGCGTGAGGTGAGGAGGTTGGAAGGATTCTTGGACACGTCCCAGTCGACGGAGAGTCTTGCGTGGGCTTTGGGTTGGTACGAATTTTGGCATCGGCGATCCGGGTTGAGAATTTTAATCGGATCTGCAAAGGTTGGTTGATGCGGAGAAAAATGTTGTACAAGGTTTGGGCTAAATTACTTTATGTTGTTGCATTTTGTTATTAGAGAGACGAAAGCGCAGATAGCAGGGAAATATTTTATTTATTTATTTATTTATTTACTTATTTATTTATTTATTTATTTACTTATTTATTTATTTATTTATTTATTTGTTTCGCATCTGAGGAACACAAGGTAAACAATTAGGGCGGTGCGAGTGCCCGAGCACAATGGTCAAAATGAACAAAAACTAACCAAAAACCAAGTTCGCACGAAATTAAGTTCGATCTTAAATTCGCACGAAACTAAGTTCGTTTTTAAGTTCGATCTCACGAGCGATCTTAAGTTCAAACTAAAGTCTTAAAATTCATCACCTAGCCGACTACGCCGTGGCTAATTCTTACCCAGCCAAACCATCTGAGCCGCCTAAGACGGCTGAGCCGGTCAAACGATCTTAGCCGACCAAGCCGCGGCTAATTCTTAGCCAGCCAAACCACCTTAGCCGACTAAGACGGCTTTGCCGGCCAAATTATAACGTCCATTAGCCGGATAAGATTTGTCAGCCAACCAAGACGGCGCAACTCTACAGCCCTATTACGTTATCGCCACTGAAAGTAAAACTTCCACGGTGCTTTCTTAAGAAACAAAAGAGGTCGCTCGAAGCGACGCCCCTCCGGCTTGAGCACCCCTGCCGAGGCTCCTCCTCGCCTACTTGTTTCCTTTCTTCCGAATAACAACAACCTCGCTGCTTTCTAGACCAAAGTACACGTCCCAAAGAAAAGCGAGCGCACGATCCGATAAAAAGACCTCTGAACATTTCCTCAACGCCTCGAGGCTATGCGAGTTACCACCGTCGGTAACGAAAACTGTAACGAGCGCCGTTACGAACCACCCATTTTTCGATGAAAAACTTTATCATCCTTCATCTGACGACAGAGCAGTGAAGGAAGATTTTCCTTTTGATGTCCGAATTGTCGAACCTCTTTCGCGTTCTGACCAACCGGAAACCAACCGATTGTTGCACCAAACCAACTCTGATTCCAACCTTCAAGTGGCTGATTTTTCGGCAATGTTAAGGAACCAACCTTTATATGGGTCGAGTAGGAACTTGGTTTACGGTTGGATTTCTCTAAAACAACCCAATTTCCAAGCCTGGGCCAAGTGCTATCGGTCGCGAAGTTAGGTTGTTTTGGGAAAGCCCAAATGTAAACAACGTTCTACCCGACACATATAACGGTTCGTATTACTGTTTTGGTTTTACTGTTGGTTTGGTTGGAATCAGAATCAGTTCGACGAACCAATCGACTGGTCGCGTTGGAGTAGATTGTTATAAAACAACCCCAAATCCAACCCAAAGCTGAATGATTCGTTGGTCCCCGGGCGCGGTATTATTATTATTATTATTATTTATTGCTCCTGAGGCTCTGGGACTGCGTCCCTTGAGAGCCGACACCAAAATACATAACTCCACCTACTAGAGGCAGTACAGAAAATGAAAGCATCTTAAGTAATAATGAGTAACAAATAGAGACCTAATCGACCTATCACAATACCATTAACGTTATACAAAATAGCAGTTACTTAACAATACAAACTTAACAGCTAAACACTGAAGCTGAATAAAGCATCTGATCGCATCTGGCGCATCAGATATTCGCATGGTATTCGCAATTTTTGTTACCGACTGTGGTAATCCGAGTAGTCTCGAGAGCTTCCATCAAGCCGCTTTTCCCAATGACAAATCGACGGCGGATCGGCCTGTGTCGGCCGTTGTTAAGCCCGCCCGGGAAGATACATCGTCAACGACATGATTCATTTATCCAAACCTCGTCCCCATCTCTGGGGGAAGAGGTTTGGGGGGGGGGGGGTTCAGGGATTATGAAATTAATGGTCGGGGAGAGGCGCGCATAGAGAATGAAGGATTTATATGATCGTACGTGCCACGCGACCGGGCCAAAGTTAAATTTCTTGGAATTAATATATAGCTTCCGTTTGGTGGACGTATGAAAAGGATGCGAGCGTGTACTCTGGCACAGGCGGGTTCTCCCGCCTGCCCCAGTGCCGTATCTCCCGTGCGACGGAAAGGCTGGGCGGGGGGCAGAGGAAGTATAATGACGACGCAGTCGGAACGGTGGCGCGTGCAGCTCACACCGAGAACACCTAGCGTCGAAACCCACACACGTCCCACTTGGGTGGTCCACTCGTCATTGGAAGGAAACATTGTGTTACGACTGGAGTGTGGAAGAAGAAAATTTGGATCACCAAGTAGGATCTGGATGGGTCTGATTGTTAATAAGGAATGTTAATAAGGAATTATTAATAAGGAATAACCTGACGTCTTGGAGAACAGGAAAAATGAAAGTTGTATTTCTTATAGTGAGATGAAGTTTTTGGATGTGTGGCAGCGACTAATGGAAAGTTTGGATTCTCTACTTTTGGAAAAGCATCCATCAATTAGGGCCATGGGGTTTAGTTTTTTTTTGGAAACTTTGAAAATAATGAGGAAAGTCAATGGATTAGTGACCGACCACTGAGTTCAGGTAATGCTCGAGTACCTTACCAGGAGTGCGTCTATAGGAGATTTAAGTATTTTCGACGTATTTTTTCCCCGCTGAACACGAATCTGCTGGCCTTTTTGGGCCTAAAGTACAGTGAGCCATTGAAAATCTTGATTTTATGCACGAAAAATCGTATTTTTGGTATTTAAATGAAAAATAATGGGTTGGGAGTAAAATAGTTGTTATATTTGTGATCAGCGAAAAAAAATACATCGAATATAGCTTTGAAACATTAAAAAAATCAAAAACTCTAATGAACTTTTCTCAAGGGTGCTAATTTTTTTTTTTTTGTGGAAAAAGCAAATTCGAGCCGTATGCACACGGTAATTTCGCATCCAGGCCGAATTCATATTTTTTCTCAAAAAAATTAACACCATTGAATGAAGTTAATTTGAAAATGTCAACTGTCTCTCTCACACTTACGGCTCCGTCACGTGACTTTCACTTCCCCTTAACGCGCAAAGTCGGATCGTTAATAGCAATGTATTTTTTTATCGTTCGACTCGGGAAGAGAGGAGGATTGAATACGACTGAAAAACTCGCGGAGGCGGCCTCGGCACGTTTCGTTTATCCCGGTAGCTTTACGGTATCTCACGTTCGTTTTTAATACCTCGACATTACCATCCGAAATCTCATCGTCTCGCCATCACGACACGTAACCTCCGTTCTTTCTTTTTGCCTCCCAATACAGGAAGCTTTGTTTTCATTAAAAAAAAAAGATTTTCAAGTCTAGACATTCAAAATATTTCGAGCATCAAAAAATCACATTTAGAAAAAAAATGTCTGGATGGATGTAGAATTTTGCGCACAGTTTCAACGAACTTTCTCATAGGGAAATGCGCAAAATTGTAATCAATGATTAATTCATGTGCAAATTACTTTGCAACATATATTTAATCATAAAAAAAGTGAAAAAAATAACATCTTTTATTTCACTCGGTGGGAAAAAGGCGGTTTTTGCGCACGAGGTGCGAAAACCCCCACTTTCTCACCTTATGAAATAAAATTTTGTCTGATACTCGTCCGAAAAACGTTTTCTAAACTCGTGTGATTGCAACACTCGCCTTCGGCTCGTGCTGCAAAGTCACACTCGTCAGAAAAAGTTTTTTCGCACTCGTATCGAAATGTACTATTTTCGATGTTGTTGTTATTGCTGTTTTTTTTTTATCAATTGACACTGGGAGATACGCCGATTGGCAAATTTGTTCATTTCCACGTTTAAGTGTCAATGTATTCACGGGCGATAAGACATCAGTCTGATAGGTATGAATGAGCTATAATGGCTGTTGATGACAATAGGGTTGCGGCATATATATATGTATATATACGAAGTGCAAAGCCGAGACGGAGGCGACAGAAGACAGACGGAATGCACGGTAGGTATAACAGGATAATAGAGGTCACTCATATATATAATATTATTATTATTATTATTATTATTATTATTATTATTATTATTATTATATGAAAGAGAGTTGTGTATTCCGAGGGCGAGTCGCAATCGTGGTAATAATGCCGGGCAGGCGCTGTATGAGTGCTGTTAAAATTAATTAATTTCGTAAATTCCGAAAGCCGAGACGTGAGACTGTCAGGTGCGGTGAATCGGTTGTCCTCGCGCAGCCAGCAACGTTGTATACATGGCGAGGGGGGTAGGGGGGGGGGGGGGTAAATGTTTTGCCCATACCCTTGAATTCGCGACCGCTGAGTTTGACAGGACGCATTCTCGCCCCTCCGCAGAGCCGCAGCCGACTCTGCTTACGAAGGTTTACTACCCTCTCCATTATCGTTCAATTTCGAATTTAAGAAAATTTCATTTCTTTTTCACATGCGAACTCCCATTGGCAGTTCCAAATATCCTGTTCTGATTGTTGGAAGGACGAGGGGTTGCAGGATCAACGGTGTATAATTAACTGTGTAGGATTGACTGTATAGGATCGACAGTGTAGAATCGGTGAGGCAGAATTGGCAATGTAGAATTGGAGATGTAGAATTGGCGATGTAGAGTTGACGATGTAGAATTGGCGATGTAGAGTTGACGATGTAGAATTGGCGATGTAGAGTTGACGATGTAGAATTGGCGATGTAGAATTGGCGATGTAGAGTTGACGATGTAGAATTGGCGATGTAGAGTTGACGATGTAGAATTGGCGATGTAGAGTTGACGATGTAGAATTGACGGTGTAGGATTGTCGGTGTGAGATTGGCGATGTAGACTTGACGGTGTAGAATTCGGGATGTGGAGTTGGCCGTGTAGAATTGACGGTGTAGAATTTGCGGTGTGGAGTTGGCCGTGTAGAATTGACCCTGCAAAATTGACTGCAGCAACGGCGGGCTGCCGATTAGCGGCGCATCATCGAGCGCGTCACCGGTCGTACCGTCTTATCACAAACATCGCCAATGTGTCAGCAGTCGTTTCGAATCGCGCGACATCGATACTCCGACAACGACTCGATAATTACATTCTCGTTACCATATATTATTTAAAAACAACGAAATTGAAAACATTACCACCAAAGATGCTCCGATTATCGTTTCTCGCGGTTGTCTTGTTATCAACGAGCGTGGTTTTCGGTGACAAAGTTTCGGGCGATCGCAGTCCACCGCAAACCAAGATCGAAGCACTTTTCCCCAAAGGCTTGCGGATATCGATACCGAGTGAGAACTTGCTCGTTACCATTTTGAACATGAACTTTACGAATATCAGTTTACATCACCCGTGACTTTTCAGAGGAGAAAGGTCTGACCTGGGTCGCTCTTTACGTCAAGGTCAACGAAGACTTCAAAGGCACGGAGAATCGCACGGTGCTGAACTTCCCCAGTACTCGAGGCGGACGATGGACGTATCACGATCCCGCAGCGGAACTTCGCATCGGAGACATAATTTATTATTGCATCAGCTACGTTTACATGGGCCGTCATCATTTTGTACTCACTCAACATCATCAAGTTGCCGGTTCGTAAATTTATCGCGCTTATTATTTCTTTACTTTTTCCTCCTATTTAGCGACTTCACGAGGTTATCGGCGCGATGACCTGCGTTCCGTAGCCTCTCGAAAGAGCGCGCGCGCGGCACCCTCACCGGACTCCGCCGCTCGCCATGTGCGTGTAACCAAGTAGTGCGCGTCTCCGCCACTGCAGCCTCATGGCGCGCTTAACGCTATGCTACACCTTCCCACCTTTTTCGTCCCAACTTACCGACACATTTAATACACTTCGGGTGCTTTAATTTTTTGATGTTTCACTTGAATCTTGGCAATTGACTTTTGACTTGATTTTTTTATTTTTTGACTTGAATTTTTTAACTTTTGATCTTTGTCTTTGACTTGTATCTTTGAGGTTCCACTTTGACTTTTCTCTTTAGCTTTTCCCTTTGATTTTTCCCTTTCACTTTTTCCTATGACTTTTCTCTTCGCCTTTTATGCTGATAAATCGACTATGTCCAACAGAGCTCTACGATATCGACGGAGTAATAGTCGACACGGGTACGGAGAAGGCGGACAATCAGGAAAATCTACTCTGCGCGACTACCGACACGAAGATCGTGGATCCGAAAACCGGAGAACGCAGAGCCGCTTGTCGTGGACGGATTGTTCTGAGCGATCACTTTGACACACTGAATGAGACGCTCTGGAGACAAGTCGAGATGTTCGCTGGTTCACCGGTAAATTCAATGGACCAGTTTTATGACCCACGAAAAATAAGTTAAAGTCGTCCGTTTTGCCCCGGGACTCGTTAATTCGGTGGGATAATGAATTGTCCAACTTCATTTCTATAACTTTTTTGTTCTGTTTTAGGATTACCCGTTCGTCGTTTATCGGAAGGATCCGCGCAACGTGGACGCCATAAACGGAAGCCTCCACATCGTCCCAACGCTGATGAAATCGGAATACGGCGAGGACTTCGTTCGCCATGGTCACTTGACTCTTGAAAGGTGGAGTACCGGCAATTAATTTTACCCGTGCCGTTACGACTCGTCCAAATAACTCCAGTGTATACTGAGAAAAAAAATTATCATACACGATTCACATATAATTCAAGCATAAGACAATTTTGTCCGCATTATGAAATCAATTTCATTCCACGAGCTAAAATTCAATCTCACACGATACTGCATATGATCATAAATGCCTATGCATGAATCGCAAAGAAAAATTCCCCGCACGTGACTGATGAAAAACTTTTAAAAAATTTTAATTAAATAAATAAAACAGGTGCACTGGAGAACTCGGCACCCAGGATTGCCAGCGGCAGGGCCGAGGACCTTACATCCTCCCGCCGGTGATATCCGGCAGCATGGACACGAGGGATAGCTTCGCCTTTCTCTACGGCAAGGTCCAGGTTCGCGCTAAATTGCCGCGTGGTGATTGGATTTATCCCGGTGAGTATCCAAAATAATAAATAAAAAATCGGATATAAAATCAAATATAAAATCAAATATAGAATCAAATATAAAATCAAATATAAAATCAAATATAAAATCAAATATAAAATCAAATATAAAATCAAATATGAAATCAAATATAAAATCAAATATAAAATCAAATATAAAATCAAATATAAAATCAAATATAAAATCAAATATAAAATCAAATATAAAATCAAATATAAAATCAAATATAAAATCAAATATAAAATCAAATATAAAATCAAATATAAAATCAAATAATTTTTTTAACGGCATTTGCTGGAGATAATAAATTGTAATTCTGTCGGTGCAGTTATCGCCCTGGAGCCGCTGGATGCATCATCCAGGTCGTGGAATTCGACGCACCGTCTGCGAGTTGCTTTCTCGTCCGGAAACGTCGAGCTTCGAGGATCGAGCGGTACCGATCTGGCCGGTCGTCTTCTGTGCGGCGGTACGATAAAGTGCAATTCCGAGACCCGCAGCAGAAAGCTCACGATGCCGAAAATTTACGCTGTGAATCCGTGGTCGGACGCCTACCATCTCTACGAGCTCGAGTGGAGGCCCGACAAGATAATCTCCAGAGTCGACGGTCGCGAGTACGGATTCACCAAGACCGGAGCGCCGTTCGACAAACCCGTGAGATAAACAATAATTTCATCGCCATTCATTTTATTTTATATTAATTGTATTTTTTAATAATTTAATTGATACAATTAATACCCGTTAATGATTTAATTTAACAATAATATTGAAAGTGTTTTTGCCATTTTTAAAATTTTGTATTAATTACAATATTATGGTTCCTCGACAGTTTTACCTCAAATTGGGCGTAGCGGTTGGTGGGCCCGTGGAGTTTGCGGACTTGTCCGTCTCGGCCGGATACTCCAAGCCCTGGCGCAACGTTGGTGCCAAGGTATGTGGCTGCGACACAGAATTATCCTCACCCGGTATTACTCTCAAAAAGTGACTACATTGTATTACTATTGTAAGGCCACCTTCAACTTCTTCAAAGCCACGGATCTCTGGGCCGGCAGCTGGATCGACGATGCTAAGAGCCTCAAAGTCGACTACGTCAAAGTTTGGGCTCTGTAGAACGTTGTTGTATTGCTGTATTGTTTATTTATTTTGTTAACGGAACAAGTTTCCTACGAACATCTAAGTCGCATGTTCATAGAGCAATGGGTATTGTGTAGTTACACCGATCCCTTAAGGATTACGGGCTCCTTTACTTGTTCCTGCTCCTTCCTTATCCGTTTGTCTCCGATTCGATTCTTGGGCCCGGAGCTTCGTCGCGCCCCGTCAGGTGTCAGTAGTCTCCGACATACGGATATACTCGTAGTTTGTACGTCCTATCACTGGAGCTACGTCCAGTCATCTGATCATAATCAGATCTCGCCATTTCTCTTATTTAATCACATATGATGAATCAGATCTGATCCATATATGATCATTTTTTCCCGGTGTCTTGTATCTCTAATTGTGCATCGAACGCACAAACGCAAAGTATGACATGGCTGTCCTGAATACCTGAAATAAAAAAAATGACCCATTAATTGTATTTCGATGATACGTTATTGGAAGTCATAGAGTTATACCCCGTTAATAAAAGAACGATCGTTCTTACCTGACCGTAAAATCTCATAGACAAAGTTGCATATTTACCGACAGTTAGCTGGCAAGGTATGCAACAAAGCATCATCATTAATTGTAGGGATTTCTGAGCCTCGGGTGTCAGGTTGTACCATCGACTTTCGTGGCTGCGCGGTAGAAGACTTTTTTTATGAGCCCACGCCACCGATCCTCAACTATTTTACTCACACATACGAGTAAATACCAATACTGCCATACATAAGAATTTCGGAAATGTTGCAGTCTACGTAAAAATGCAATGTCGTACCCAATGCAATGCCTACGGATCTTACACATGTTTCCAGATCATTTTTTGACAGAAGAATCTAAAATGACATGCACTTTAGCTGTGAATTCGTCAGATTATTATTATTCATCATTCGTCGAGCCTTCTACCTGAAGTCCTATTGAGTTAATCAGTAATACACCAAACCCGGTGACAAAAAAAATATTCCACGTGTAAATTGCGTCGATGAGATTGGCGAATCTGACAATGGATTTATTAATAATATTGAATAGTTCACTAAATATATTCTCTGAACTATTTTACTTGATAGCATCATTGTGTCTGTCAATATACGAAGGAAGATCGACTATGTCCAGTGCACATGGGATTCCTCCTGATTTTAATGATGCGTCGTTATTCCCGATTCGTTGTAATTTGCGTCTGAAGGTTTCGGTTCAGACGTTATAACTTTGATTATCACCATGAATTGACGATCATTGACCCACCCTAATGCCGCAAAAATACCACAGACGTGTTGCACGAAAATGATTAACGTAACTTCAGTGCTCACAATGATTATTATACCCGAACATGAGCATACGTAAATATACATAATAATGTACCAATAATATTTCTGCGCGTCAAAATAATAAAAGTCGACCGGATATGGAAATTTTCGGGTTGCTGTACCATTTTTCAACAAAACGTCGATAATTGTTGGTATTATCGGCTGGGTTACATAAACCATGACGGCAGCATACATCCCAACTGTATAAAATGTCGCTGGATCTATTAAACGTTTGTCGACTTCTGCATTACCCCTTACCATATACTCGATTAACCTGTATATGCAATTGACATCTTCCTTCCCTGCTCAGCGTATTCGTGAAGAATGTTAACTTCTCGATCTCGGGCCCACACTTGCCAATCCGCACGAATACAATTTAGCAACTTTAGTGACTGTACGTATCGATCAGATATATATCAGTAGTAGATAACGATTAATGGGCTCACTCTCGTCTGCGTTATCATAGTATTTCAATTTATGAAAATATAACTGACCTTCTGTATGTTCCACACCCAACTAATTCCTTTTGTAATGCAACTAATTTCGAATAGGAATATTATAACGCATTCAAAAATTATTCTTGGATCGTCGCGATATTTCGAAAGAGCTATCGTCTGAGGTACCACTTGAAAGGCGAGAAGAAAAACTAAAATAACGGATATAATGACCCTGACCCAGGTGCTCTGATACGGCCAATATCCAACGAGCGTCAACAATATTTTATTTAATCTGTAGTAACGATGTTGAAACAAGTCCATAGCAACTCGAAGTTCTATCGACGATGACTTTAGTGCTACTGTTGCTGTTCCCGAAGCAACGCAATACACACACTGGCTCGCTTTTTCATGCAATTCAATTTTCCTTTTCTCCGGATGAATATGTTTGAATTACATCAATCAAAGTTATCAAAGTATAGCGGCTCGACGGACGTTTAAATCGGCCGCATGTCAAAGATGAGTGAAAATGAGGCGCGAGGGTATAGTTTAGACTCTATAGACTCTCTCCACGCCGTACACGTCATTACGTATTCAGTTTCACGCAGCGAGTCTTGCAAAGAATTGTAATAAGACTGAGACATTGAGTTTGCGTTAATATTTTCGGGAAAAGCATTCTTCCATCGCTATCAGTCGAAGCATAATTATTTTACAATCGTGGAAGAGTTGGGAGACTTCGACGAGAAATTGTTCTCTTTGGTGCAAAAACGCAGTGGTAGTTGAGTGGGGTTCTCTAATGTAGGGAGAGCGGTGGAACTATAAGAGGGTTGATAATCGATATCCATTCGGTCCGTGATGTTAAACTGTATCCATTATTTTATTTATTTTTATTTATGTTTTTTACTTCAGTATAGCAATTTAATAATCTTTTCTACAAGTTTATCAAAGAAGGGCTCGGCGGTGCAACGAAAGGCCCACTAAGTGATGTAATTCCTTGGTTCAATGATCTAGCATTAGTTCCACCTACCAATGATATTTTGTTGACGTGAATAGTGCTCATAACAAACTTGATTAGTCTGCCTCAGTACTAAATTAGTACACAGCAAGGACAACGAATTTGATTGGTGTCCTTACGAACATCTGCGATTGAAATCGATACCGAACCAAGCAGGAGTTTGAAAACTCGATGTTTGGCGATCACATCACAGTCAATTGAAAAAAAAATGACCGGTTACTTTATCTTTATCTCTATCCCTACATAAGGCGGCTACGCCAAACCACGTGCACGAGTCACTCTGCTCTCAGCCTTCGGGACCGAGCTCTGCCGGTCTAATAAACCGAACAGTCATAGCATTGAAACTCGTCTGCACCTCTCATTTAACCTCTATCCTCCGCCACACGACTTCTCGCTGTTGCCTCTACCAGGACTTCCGAGCGATCATCACGAGGTGCTCTCTCCATGGTCCGCACTCGACCTACTACCCCGGGATCATCACGGAAAACGAATTCGCAGAGCGGAGACTTCTCTCTCGCTCCTATACCGGCGTACGCAAGGCCTCTCTCCAGGGTCCGTGCGGCTTTAGGTATCGAGTCGACGCCGCCGGGCCCAGTGCACTTGGGTCGTAGCACCGGACATATGTTTACCACTTCTTGGGTCGTAGCACAGCGCGTACCCCCTTGGCACCTGAGTGGTAGCGCCGTACGCACGTATATCCCCACTTCTCGGGTTGTAGCACTGAGCGTACATACCGCCCTCCCTTTTACCCCCTCTCTCGGGAACCGCGGTCTCGCGGCCTCCCGACAGTCACAGGCGGCGATTCCACGAGAACTCATCCCTCCGCCTGCCGCAGGTACACTTTCGGCCCTACCGACCCTATACCCTATCTAAGAAACAAGCTCTGTCTCCTTCCTTACCCCCGTGGTAACGTTTTGTCGCCCAATTGGCGGGCTCGAGATCACACGATCCAGAGATCAGGCATCCCGTGAACTTTAGCGACCGAGCCAGCTCTACCTGTGCCAGGCGGTCAGAAGACTCGGAAATTCGCGAGATTGAGAGAACAGCCGCCCGAACAACCTTTAGAAGTGTTAACCTGAGTGGCGGACAACCCAAAAATCGCCACCATGAGCGAAAACAAGCAACAGAATACACAGGTCCGATCAATCATCAAGGAGAATAACGATCATTAGGATCAGCGAGTTATTCTTCAAAATAATAATATCGTCGGTCCCTGTGACCCACGACAGGCACCTCCGAATATTCTGAGGGGGCGGGGGGGGGGGGGGCTATTCGAAATGCCCAGCGAGCGTATGGAAATTCAGAAAGATTCGCATTCGATATCATACCCCGGCGACCAACTTACAGCGGAGTGGAGGATGACGATCCAAAAAGATATACACTACCTAGCGATCACGAGGTTCCTGACTGGAAACTACGTCCTAATTAACTACTCTATTGATTGTCAACACAGTTAATTCTCCAAGCCCTACGGAGTATTCTATCCAGCACCTACTTCAACCGGAAGTTCTCATACCTCTGAATCACCAAACGGTGAACTCGATTTCGGCGGGACCTCCGCTCTGCGAAGCCACCATCTACGAAGCCTTCCCTTTCATGGCGCGAATCAGACCCCGGATGCCCTATACAATGGCTCAAACTAAGCCGGACCTTCGGGTGAACTCGCACGAGCTCACAACTAGAAGAACCATGTTTTACAGGCACACGGCATTTCAATGGTAGTTACCCACTCAGCGAACGTTAAGGAGGCGCGGTTCTATCACCTTGTTCACACATTCGTGTGCTGGACGCACAGGCCAATGAAATCCCTTTACCAAACCAGTCAGCCCCGTGACAACACATTTCATCCTTCATCCTTCAAAAGATTTTTTAAAACTTTTGTTCATGTTCCACTACAAATATAGGGTGAAACAACATTTTTCAGGGGAAAACCCACTCTAAAAATCTATTTTCAACAATTTTGTCGTCAGAATGTCGTGTCAGATATGATCTTATCTGATCAGATCTGTTCAAGTATGGTCGGATATATCCGCTCAGATATCTTGATTTATACCTGAGCGCAGGCACAGAAATGACGAGATCTGATCATAATCAGATCTCGCCATTTATCTTATCTAATCAGATATGATCAATCATATCTGATCCATATATGATCATATATGATGAATCAAACACATATATGATCATTTTTCCCCGGGGTCTTACATCTCTAATTATGCATTGAACGCACAAACGCAAAGTATGACATCGCTGTTCTGATTACCTGAAATATTAAAATTGACCATTAATTGTATTTCTATGATATTTTATTGGAAGTCATAGAGTTTTTATAAAGCTTTAATAAAGAAACTTTCGTTCTTACCTGACCGAAAAATCTCATAGACAAGGTTACATAATTCCCGGCAGTTAGCGGGCAAGGTATGCGACAAAGCATCATCATCAATTGTAGGGATTTCTGAGACTCGGGCGTCAGATTGTGCCATCGGCTTTTGTGCCTGCGCGACAGAAGACTTTTTATGAGGCCACGCCACTGATCCTCGACTACTTTACTCACACATTCGAGTGAACACCAATACTGTGATCCATCAGAATTTCGGAAATTTCGCAGTCTACGTATAAATGCAATACCGTGCCCAATGCAATGCCTACGGATCTTACGGTTGTTTCGGGATCGTTTTTTGCCAGAAGGATCTAAAATGACACTCACTTTAGTTGTGAATTTGGAAGATTATTCATCATTCATCGAGCCTTGTACCTGAAGTCCTATTGAGTTAATCAGAATTGTGCCAAACCCGGTGACAAAAAAGATATTCCATGTGTAAGTTGCGTCGATGAGATTGACGAATCTGACAGTGGATTTATTAGTAATATTGACTAGTTTCACTAAATACATTCCCCGAACTATTTTACCTGATAGCATCATTGTGTCTGTCAATATACGAAGGAAGATCGACGGAATCCAGTGCACATGGGATTCCTCCTGATTTTAATGATGCGTCGTTATTCCCGATTCGTTGTAATTTGCGTCTGAAGGTGACTCAAATTACAGTTCAGAGGTTATTACTCTGATTATCATAATCAATTGACGATCATTGACTCACCCTAGTGCCGCAAAAATACCACAGACGTGTTGCACGTAAACGATTAACATAACTTCAGTCGCCACCATGATTATTATACCCGAACATGAGCATACGTAGATATGCATAATGATGTCCCAATAATATTTCTGCGCGTCAAAATAATAAAAGTCGACGGGGTGTGGAAATTTTCGGATTGCCGTACCGTTTTTCATCAAAACGTCGATGATCGTTGGTATTATCGGCTGGGTTACATAAATTATGATGGCAGCATTCATCCCAGCTGTGTACAATGTCGTTAGATCCATTAAACGTTTGTCGACTTATTAATCACCCCTTACCGTATAATCGATTAACCTGTATACACAATTGCCATCTTTCTTCCCTGCTCAGCGTATTCATGAAGAATGTTAACTTCTCGATCGCCGCCCCACACTTGCCAATCCGTACGCATACAATTTAGCAACTTTAGTGTCTGCACTCATATCAGTTGTAGACATCGATTAATGGGCTCACTCGTCGTTCCGATACATTATTGCATTTCAATTTATGAATGTATAACTGACCTTCCGCACGTTCAACACCCAACTAATACCTTTTGTAGCGCAAATAATTTCGAATAGGAATATTATGACGCATTCAAAGATTATTCTCGGATCGTCACGATATTTTGAAAGAGCTATCGTCTGAGGTACCACTTGACTGGCGAGGCCAATAAATAAAATAACGGAAAGGGTGACTCTGACGCCGGTGCTCTGGTAAGGCCAATATCCAACGAGCGTCAACAATGTTTTATTTAATCTGTAGTAACGATGTTGAAACAAGTCCATAGCAACTCGAAGTATTATCGACGATGACTTTAGTGCAACTGTGGCTGTTCCCGAAGCAACGCAACACACTGGCTTGCTTTTTCATGGAATTCAATTTTCCTTTTCTCCGGATGAATTTTCATTGAATTATATCAATCAAAGTTATCAAAGTACAGCGGCTCGACAGACGTTTAAATCGGCCGCATGTCAAAGATGAGTGAAAATGAGGCGCGAGGGTATAGTTTAGACTTTATAGACTCTCTCCACTCCGTACACGTCATTACGTATTCAGTTTCACGCGGCGAGCCTTGCAAAGAATTGTAATAAGACTGAGACATTGAGTTTGCGTTAATATTTTCGGGAAAAGCATTCTTCCATCGCTATCAGTCGTAGCATAATTATTTTGCAATCGTGGAAGAGTTGGGAGATTTCGACGAGAAATTGTTCTCTTTGGTGCAAAAACGCAGTGGTAGTTGAGTGGGGTTCTCCAATGTAGGGAGAGCGGTGGAACTATAAGAGGGTTGATAATCGATATCCGTTCGGTCCGTGATGTTAAACAGTATCCATTATTTTATTTATTTTTATTTATGTTTTTTACTTCAGTATAGCAATTTTATAATCTTTTCTACAAGTTTATCAAAGAAGAGCTCGGCGGTGCAACGAAAGGCCCACTAAGTGATGTAATACCTTGGTTCAATGATTTAGCATTAGTTTCACCTACCAATGATATTTTGTTGACGTGAATAGTGCACATAATGAACTTGATTAGTCTGTATCAGTACTAAATTAGTACACAGCAAGGACAACGAATTTGATTGGTGCCCTTACCAACATCTGCTATTGAAATCGATACCCAACCAAGTAGGGGTTTGAAAACTCGATGTTTGGCGACCACGTCACAGTCAATGGAAAAAAAATGACCGGTTACTTTATCTTTATCTCTATATCTACATAAGGCGGCTACGCCAAGCCAAGTGTACGAGTCGCTCTGCTCTCAGCCTTCGGGACCGAGCTCTGCCGGTCTAATAAACCGAACAGTCATAGCATTAAAACTCGTCTTCACCTCTCATTTAACCTCTATCCTCCGCCACACGACTTCTCGCTGTTGCCTCTACCAGGACTTCCGAGCGTTCATTACGAGGTGCTCTCTCCATGGTCCGCACTCGGCCTACTACCCCGGGATCATCACGGAAAACGGATTCGCAGAGCGGAGACTTCTCTCTCGGTCCTATACCGGCGTTCGCAAGGCCTCTCTCCAGGGTCCGTGCGGCTTTAGGTATCGAGTCGACGCCGCCGGGCCAAGTGCACTTGGGTCGTAGCACCGGACATATGTTTACCCCCACTTCTTGGGTCGTAGCACTGCGCGTACGTACCGCCCTCCCTTTTACCCCCTCTCCCGGGAACCGCGGTCTCGCGGCCTCCCGACAGTCACAAGCCCGCCATTCACAGGCGGCGATTCCACGAGAACTCATCCCTCCGCCTGCCGCGGGTACACTTTCGGCCCTACCGACCCTATTAGATAGGGTATCTAACAAACAAGCTCTGTCTCCTTCCCTACCCCCGTGGTAACGTTTTGTCGCCCAATTGGCGAGCTCGAGATCACACGATCCAGATATCAGGCATCCCGCGAACTTTAGCGACTGAGCCAGCTCTACCTATGCCAGGCGCTCAGAAGACTCGGAAATCCGCGAGATTGAGAGAACAGCCGCCCGAACAACCTTTACGAGTATTAAACTGAGTGGCGGACAACCCAAAAATCGCCACCATGAGCGAAAACAAGCAACAAAATACACAGGACCGATCAATCTTTTGTTCATGTTCCACTACAAATATAGGGTAAAAGAACATTTTTCAGGGGAAAACCCACTCCAAAAATCTATTTTTAATAATTTTGCCGTCAGAATGTCGTGTCAGATATGATTTTATCTGATCAGATCTGTTCAAGTATGGTCGGATATATCCGCTCAGATATCTTGATTCATATCTGAGCGCAGGCACAGAAATGACGAGATCTGATCATAATCAGATCTCGCCATTTATCTTATCTAATCAGATATGATCAATCAGATCTGATCTACATATGATCATATATGATGAATCAGATCTGATCTACATATGATCATATATGATGAATCAGATCTGACACATATATGATCATTTTTCTCCGGGATCTTATATCTCTAATTATGCATTGAACGCACAAACGCAAAGTATGACATCGCCGTTCTGATTACCTGAAATATAAAAATTGACCATTAATTGTATTTCGATGATATTTTATTGGAAGTCATAGAGTTTTTATAAAGCGTTAATAAAGAAACGTTCGTTCTTACCTGACCGAAAAATCTCATAGACAAAGTTGCATATTTCCCGACAGTTAGCCGGCAAGGTATGCAACAAAGCATCATCATCAATTGTAGGGATTTCTGAGCCTCGGGCGTCAGGTTGTACCATCGGCTTTTGTGACTGCGCGGTAGAAGACTTTTTTATGAGGCCACGCCACCAATCCTCGACTGTTTTACTCACACATATGAGTGAATACCAATACTGTGATCCATCAGAATTTCCGAAATTTCGCAGTCTACGAATAAATGCACTATCGTGCCCAATGCAATGCATACGGATCTTACGGTTGTTTCGGGATCGTTTTTTGACAGTAGAATCTAAAATGACACGCACTTTAGTTTTGAATTTGGAAGATTATTATTATTCATCATTTATCGAGCTTTGTACCTGAAGTCCTATTGAGTTAATCAGAATTGTGCCAAACCCAGTGACAAAAAAGATATTCCATGTGTAAGTTGCGTCGATGAGATTGACGAATCTGACAGTGGATTTATTAGTAATATTGAATAGTTTCACTAAATTCATTCTCTGAACTATTTTACCTTATAGCATCATTGTGTCTGTCAATATACGAAGGAAGATCGACTGTGTCCAGTGTCCATGGGATTCCTCCTGATTTCAATGATGCGTCGTTATTCCCGATTCGTTGTAATTTGCGTCTGAAGGTTTCAGTTCAGACGTTATCACTCTGGTTATCACGATCAATTGACACTAATTGACCCACCCTAATGCCGCAAAAATACCACAGACGTGTTGCACGTAAACGATTAACATAACTTCAGTGATCACAATGACTATTATACCCGGCGATGAGCATACGTAAATATACATAATGATGTACCAATAATATTTCTGCGCGTCAAAATAATAAAAGTCGATCGGATATGGAAATTTTCGGGTTTCTGTACCATTTTTCAACAAAACATCGATGATTGTTGGTATTATCGGCTGGGTTACATAAACCATGACGGCAGCATAAATCCCAACTGTATAAAATGTCGATGGATCTATTAAACGTTTGTCGACTTCTGCATTACCCCTTACCATGTACTCGATTAACCTGTATATGCAATTGTCATCTTCCTTCCCTCCTCAGCGTACTCGTGAAGAATGTTAACTTCTCGATCTCGGGCCCACACTTGCCAATCCGCACGAATACAATTTAGCAACTTTAGTGACTGTACGTATCGATCAGATATATATCAGTAGTAGATAACGATTAGTGGGCTCACTCTCGTCTCTGTTACCATAGTATTTCAATTTATGAAAAAATAACTGACCTTCTGTATGTTCCACACCCAACTAATTCCTTTGACAATGCAACCAATTTCGAATAGGAATATTATAACGCATTCAAAAATTATTCTTGGATCGTCGCGATATTTCGAAAGAGCTATCGTCTGAGGTACCACTTGAATGGCGAGAAGAAAAACTAAAATAACGGAAATAATGACCCTGACCCAGGTGCTCTGATACGGCCAATATCCAAGGAGCGTCAACAATATTTTATTTAATCTGTAGTAACGATGTTGAAACAAGTCCATAGCAACTCGAAGTTCTATCGACGATGACTTTAGTGCTACTGTTGCTGTTCCCGAAGCAACGCAATACACTCACTGGCTCGCTTTTTCATGCAATTCAATTTTCCTTTTCTCCGGATGAATATGTATTGAATTACATCAATCAAAGTTATCAAAGTATAGCGGCTCGACGGACGTTTAAATCGGCCGCATGTCAAAGATGAGTGAAAATGAGGCGCGAGGGTATAGTTTAGACTCTATAGACTCTCTCCACTCCGTACACGTCATTACGTATTCAGTTTCACGCAGCGAGCCTTGCAAAGAATTGTAATAAGACTGAGACATTGAGTTTGCGTTAATATTTTTGGGAAAAGCATTCTTCCATCGCTATCAATCGAGGCATAATTATTTTACAATCGTGGAAGAGTTGGGAGACTTCGACGAGAAATTGTTCTCTTTGATGCAAAAACGCAGTGGTAGTTGAGTGGGGTTCTCCAATGTAGGGAGAGCGGTGGAACTATAAGAGGGTTGATAATCGATATCCGTTCGGTCCGTGATGTTAAACTGTATCCATTATTTTATTTATTTTTATTTATGTTTTTTACTTCAGTATAGTAATTTTATAATCTTTTCTACAAGTTTATCAAAGAAGAGCTCGGCGGTGCAACGAAAGGCCCACTAAGTGATGTAATTCCTTGGTTCAATGATCTAGCATTAGTTCCACCTACCAATGATATTTTGTTGACGTGAATAGTGCTCATAACAAACTTGATTAGTCTGCCTCAGTACTAAATTAGTACACAGCAAGGACAACGAATTTGATTGGTGCCCTTACCAACATCTGCTATTAAAATCGATACCCAACCAAGCAGGAGTTTGAAAACTCGATGTTTGGCGATCACGTCACAGTCAATTGAAAAAAAATGACCGGTTACTTTATCTTTATCTCTATCCCTACATAAAGCGGCTACGCCAAGCCAAGTGTACGAGTCGCTCTGCTCTCAGCCTTCGGGACCGAGCTCTGCCGGTCTAATAAACCGAACAGTCATAGCATTAAAACTCGTCTTCACCTCTCATTTAACCTCTATCCTCCGCCACACGACTTCTCGCTGTTGCCTCTACCAGGACTTCCGAGCGTTCATCACGAGGTGCTCTCTCCATGGTCCGCACTCTGCCTACTACCCCGGGATCATCGCGGAAAACGGATTCGCAGAGCGGAGACTTCTCTCTCGGTCCTATACCGGCGTTCGCAAGGCCTCTCTCCAGGGTCCGTGCGGCTTTAGGTATCAAGTCGACGCCGCCGGGCCAAGTGCACTTGGGTCGTAGCACCGGACATATGTTTACCCCCACTTCTTGGGTCGTAGCACTGCGCGTACATGTACCCCCTTGGCACCTGAGTGGTAGCGCCGGACGCACGTATATCCCCACTTCTCGGGTTGTAGCACTGCGCGTACGTACCGCCCTCCCTTTTACCCCCTCTCCCGGGAACCGCGGTCTCGCGGCCTCCCGACAGTCACAAGCCCGCCATTCACAGGCGGCGATTCCACGAGAACTCATCCCTCCGCCTGCCGCGGGTACACTTTCGGCCCTACCGACCCCATTAGATAGGGTATCTAACAAACAAGCTCTGTCTCCTTCCCTACCCCCGTGGTAACGTTTTGTCGCCCAATTGGCGGGCTCGAGATCACACGATCTAGAGATCAGGCATCCCGCGAACTTTAGCGACCGAGCCAGCTCTACCTATGCCAGGCGCTCAGAAGACTCGGAAATCCGCGAGATTGAGAGAACAGCCGCCCGAACAACCTTTAGGAGTATTAAACTGAGTGGCGGACAACCCAAAAATCGCCACCATGAGCGAAAACAAGCAACAGAATACACAGGACCGATCAATCTTTTGTTCATGTTCCACTACAAATATAGGGTAAAAGAACATTTTTCAGGGGAAAACCCACTCCAAAAATCTATTTTTAATAATTTTGCCGTCAGAATGTCGTGTCAGATATGATTTTATCTGATCAGATCTGTTCAAGTATGGTCGGATATATCCGCTCAGATATCTTGATTCATATCTGAGAGCAGGCACAGAAATAACGAGATCTGATCATAATCAGATCTCGCCATTTATCTTATCTAATCAGATATGATCAATCAGATCTGATCTACATATGATCATATATGATGAATCACATCTGACACATATATGATCATTTTTCTCCGGGGTCTTATATCTCTAATTATGCATTGAACGCACAAATGCAAAGTATGACATCGCTGTTCTGATTACCTGAAATATAAAAATTGACCATTAATTGTATTTCGATCATATTTTATTGGAAGTCATAGAGTTCTTATAAAGCGTTAATAAAGAAACGTTCGTTCTTACCTGACCGAAAAATCTCATAGACAAGGTTACATATTTCCCAACAGTTAGCCGGCAAGGTATGCAACAAAGCATCATCATCAATTGTAGGGATTTCTGAGCCTCCGGCGTCAGGTTGTACCATCGGCTTTTGTGCCTGCGCGGTAGAAGACTTTTTTATGAGGCCACGCCACCGATCCTCGACTGTTTTACTCACACATATGAGTGAATACCTATACTGTGATCCATCAGAATTTCGGAAATTTCGCAGTCTACGTATAAATGCAATACCGTGCCCAATGCAATGCCTACGGATCTTACGGTTGTTTCGGGATCGTTTTTTGACAGAAGGATCTAAAATGAATAGTTGTGAATTTGGAAGATTATTATTATTCATCATTCATCGAGCCTTGTACCTGAAGTCCTATTGAGTTAATCAGAATTGTGCCAAACCCGGTGACAAAAAAGATATTCCATGTGTAAGTTGCGTCCATGAGATTGACGAATCTGACAGTGGATTTATTAGTAATATTGAATAGTTTCACTAAATACATTCTCTGAACTATTTTACTTGATAGCATCATTGTGTCTGTCAATATACGAAGGAAGATCGACTGTGGCCAGTGCACATGGGATTCCTCCTGATTTTAATGATGCGTCGTTATTCCCGATTCGTTGTAATTTGCGTCTGAAGGTTTCAGTTCAGACGTTATCACTCTGGTTATCACGATCAGTTGACACTAATTGACCCACCCTAATGCCGCAAAAATACCACAGACGTGTTGCACGAAAATGATTAACGTAACTTCAGTGCTCACAATGACTATTATACCCGAACATGAGCATACGTAAATATACATAATGATGTACCAATAATATTTCTGCGCGTCAAAATAGTAAAAGTCGACCGGATATGGAAATTTTCGGGTTTCTGTACCATTTTTCAACAAAACGTCGATCATTGTTGGTATTATCGGCTGGGTTACATAAACCATGACGGCAGCATTCATCCCAACTATATACAATGTCGATAGATCTATTAAACGTTTGTCAACTTCGTAATTATCCCTTACCATATACTCGATTAACCTGTATATGCAATTGTCATCTTTCTCCCCTGCTCAGCGTATTCGTGAAGAATGTTAACTTCTTGATCGCGGGCCCACACTTGCCAATCCGCACGAATACAATTTAGCAACTTTAGTGACTGTACGTATCGAACACATTTATGTCAATAGTACATGTCGATTAATGAGCTCACTCTCGTCTCTGTTATCATAGTATTTCAATTTATGAAAATATAACTGACCTTCTGTATGTTCCACACCCAACTAATTCCTTTTGTAACGCAAATAATTTCGAATAGGAATATTGAAACGAATTCAAACATTTGTCTCGGATCGTCGCGATATTTCGAAAGAGCTATCGTCTGAGGAACCACTTGACTGGCGAGGCCAAAAAATAAAATAACGGAAAGGATGAATCTGACACAGGTGCTTTGGTACGGCCAATATCCAATGCGCGTCAACAATATTTTATTTAATCTGTAGTAACGATGTTGAAACAAGTCCATAGCAACTCGAAGTTCTATCGACGATGACTTTAGTGCTATTCTTGCTGTTCTCGAAGCAACGCAATACACTCGCTGGCTTGCTTTTTCATGCAATTCAATTTTCCTTTTCTCTGGATGAATTTTTATTGAATTACATCAATCAAAGTTATCAAAATATAGCGGCTCGACGGACGTTTAAATCGCATGTCAAAGATGAGTGAAAATGAGGCGCGAGGGTATAGTTTAGACTCTATAGACTCTCTCAACTCCGTACATGTCATTACGTATTCAGTTTCACGCAGCGAGCCTTGCAAAGAATTGTAATAAGACTGAGACATTGAGTTTGCGTTAATATTTTCTGGAAAAGCATTCGTCCATCGCTATCAGTCGAAGCATAATTATTTTACAATCGTGGAAGACTTGGGAGACTTCGACGAGACATTTTTCTCTTTGGTGCAAAAACGCAGTGGTAGCAGAGTGCGGTTCTCCGATGTAGGGAGAGCGGTGAAACTATAAGAGGGTTGATAATCGATATCCGTTCGGCCCGTGATGTTGAACTGTATCCATTATTATATTTATTTTTATTACTTCAGAATAGCAGTTTTATAATCTTTTCTACAAATTTATCAAAGAAGAGCTCGGCGGTGCAACGAAAGGCCCACTAAGTGATGTAATTCCTTGGTTCAATGATCTAGCATTAGTTCCACCTACCAATGATATTTTGTTGACGTGAATAGTGCTCATAACAAACTTGATTAGTCTGCCTCAGTACTAAATGAGTACACAGCAAGGACAACGAATTTGATTGGTGCCCTTACCAACATCTGCTATTGAAATCGATACCCAACCAAGCAGGAGTTTGAAAACTCGATGTTTGGCGATCACATCACAGTCAATTGAAAGAAAATGACCGGTTACTTTATCTTTATCTCTATCCCTACATAAGGCGGCTACGCCAAGCCAAGTGTACGAGTCGCTCTGCTCTCAGCCTTCGGGACCGAGCTCTGCCGGTCTAATAAACGGAACAGTCATAGCATTGAAACTCGTCTTCACCTCTCATTTAACCTCTATCTTCCGCCACACGACTTCTCGCTGTTGCCTCTACCAGGACTTCCGAGCGTTCATCACGAGGTGCTCTCTCCATGGTCCGCACTCGGCCTACTACCCCGGGATCATCCCGGAAAACGGATTCGCAGAGCGGAGACTCTCTCGCTCCTATACCGGCGTTCGCAAGGCCTCTCTCCAGGGTCCGTGCGGCTTTAGGTATCGAGTCGACGCCGCTGGGCCCAGTGCACTTGGGTCGTAGCACCGGACATATGTTTACCACTTCTTGGGTCGTAGCACAGCGCGTACCGCCTTGGCACTTGAGTGGTAGCGCCGGACGCACGTTTATCCCCACTTCTCGCGTTGTAGCACTGAGCGTACGTACCGCCCTCCCTTTTACCCCTTCTCCCGGGATCCGCGGTCTCGCGGCCTCCCGACAGTCACAAGCCCGCCATTCACACGCGACGATTCCACGAGAACTCATCCCTCCGCCTGCCGCGGGTACACTTTCGGCCCTACCGACCCTATTAGATAGGGTATCTAACAAACAAGCTCTGTCTCCTTCCCTACCCCCGTGGTAACGTTTTGTCGCCCAATTGGCGGGCTCGAGATCACACGATCTAGAGATCAGGCATCCCGCGAACTTTAGCGACCGAGCCAGCTCTACCTATGCCAGGCGCTCAGAAGACTCGGAAATCCGCGAGATTGAGAGAACAGCCGCCCGAACAACCTTTAGGAGTGTTAAACTGAGTGGCGGACAACCCAAAAATCGCCACCATGAGCAAAAACAAGCAACAGAATACACAGGACCGATCAATCATCAAGGAGAATAACGATTATTAGGATCAGCGAGTTATTCTTCAAAATAATAATATCGTCGGTCCCTGTGACCCACGACAGGCACCTCCGAATATTCTGAGGGGGGGGGGGGGGGGGGGCTATTCGAAATGCCCAGCGAGCGTATGGAAATTCAGAAAGACTCGCATTCGATATCATACCCTGGCGACCAACTTACAGCGGAGTGGAGGATGACGATCCAAAAAGATATACACTACCTAGCGATCACGAGGTTCCTGACTGGAAACTACGTCCTAATTAACTACTCTATTGATTGTCAACTCAGTTAATTCTCCAAGCCCTACGGAGTATTCTATCCAGCACCTACTTCGACCGGAAGTTCTCATACCTCTGAATCACCACACGGTGAACTCAATTTCGGCGGGACCTCCGCTCTGCGAAGCCACCATCTACGAAGCCTTCCCTTTCATGGCGCAAATCAGGCCCCGGATGCCCTATACAATGGCTCAAACAAAGCCGAACCTTCAGGTGAACTCGCACGAGCTCACAACTAGAAGAACCATGTTTTACAGGCACACGGCATTTCAATGATCGTTACCCACTCTGCGAACGTTAAGGAGGCGCGGTTCTACCACCTTGTTCACACATTCGTGTGCTGGACGCACATGCCAATGAAATCCCTTTACCAAACCAGTGAGCCCCGTGACAACACATTTCATCCTTCATCAGATCATCCTTCATCCTTCAAAAGATTTTTTAAAACTTTTGTTCATGTTCCACTACAAATATAATGTGAAACGACATTTTTCAGGGGAAAACCCACTATAAAAATCTATTTTTAACAATTTTAACGTCAGAATGTCGTGCCAGATATGATCTTATCTGATCAGATCTGTTCAAGTATGGTCGGATATATCCGCTCAGATATCTTGATTCATATCTGAGCTCAGGCACAGAAATGACGAGATCTGATCATAATCAAATCTCGCCATTTATCTTATCTAATCAGATATGATCATATATGATGAATCAGATCTGATACATATATGATGAATCAGATCTGATACATATATGATGAATCAGATCTGATACATATATGATCATTTTTCCCCGGCGTCTTATATCTCTAATTATGCATTGAACGCACAAACGTAAAGTATGACATCGCTGTTCTGATTACCTGAAATATAAAAATTGACCATTAATTGTATTTCGATGATATTTTATTGGAAGTCATAGAGTTTTTATAAAGCGTTAATAAAGAAATGTTCGTTCTTACCTGACCGAAAAATCTCATAGACAAGGTTACATATTTCCCGACAGTTAGCGGGCAAGGTATGCGACAAAGCATCATCATCAATTGTAGGGATTTCTGAGACTCGGGCGCCAGATTGTACCATCGGCTTTTGTGCCTGCGTGGACGAAGATTTTTTATGAGGTTACACCACCGATCCTCGACTATTTTACTCACACATTCGAGTGAATACCAATACTGTGATCTATCAGAATTTCGGAAATTTCGCAGTCTACGTATAAATGCAATATCGCGGCCAATTCAATGCCTACGGATCTTACGTTTGTTTCGGGATCGTTTTTTCCCAGAAGAATCTAAAATGACACGCACTTTAGTTGTGAATTTGGAAGATTATTATTATTCATCATTCATCGAGCCTTGTACCTGAAGTCCTATTGAGTTAATCAGAATTGTGCCAAACCCGGTGACAAAAAAATATTCCATGTGTACATGGCGTCGATGAGATTGGCGAATCTGACAGTGAATTTTTTAATAATATTGAATAGTTTCATTAAATACATTCTCTGAACTATTTTACTTGATAGCATCATTGTGTCTGTCAATATACGAAGGAAGATCGACTGTGTCCAGTGCACATGGGATTCCTCCGGATTTTAATGATGCGTCGTTATTCCCGATTCGTTGTAATTTGCGTCTGAAAGTTTCAGTTCAGACGTTATTACTCCGATTATCACGATGAATTGACGATCATTGACACACCCTAATGCTGCAAAAATACCACAGACGTGTTGCACGAAAATGATTAACGTAACTTCAGTCGCCACCATGATTATTAAACCCGAACATGAGCATACGTAAATATACATAACAATGTACCAATAATATTTCTGCGCGTCGAAATAATAAAAGTCGACCGGATATAGAAATTTTCGGGTTGCTGTACCATTTTTCAACAAAACGTCGATGATTGTTGGTATTATCGGCTGGGTTACATAAGCCATGACGGCAGCATTCATCCCAACTGTATAAAATGTTGATAGATCTATTAACCGTTTGTCGACTTCTTAATTATCCCTTACCATATACTCGATTAACCTGTAAATGCAATTGTCATCTTCCTCCCCTGTTCAGCGTATTCGTGAAGAATGTTAACTTCTTGATCGCGGGCCCACACTTGCCAATCCGCACGAATACAATTTAGCAACTTTAGTGACTGTACGTATCGAACACATTTATGTCAGTAGTACATGTCGATTAATGAGCTCACTCTCGTCTCTGTTATCATAGTATTTCAATTTATGAAAATATAACTGACCTTCTGTATGTTCCACAGCCAACAAATTCCTTTTGAAACGCAAATAATTTCGAATAGGAATATTGAAACTATTTCAAACATTTGTCTCGGATCGTCGCGATGTTTCGAAAAAGCTATCGTCTGAGATACCACCTGACTGGCGAGGCCAATAAATAAAATAACGGAAAGGGTGACTCTGACGCCGGTGCTCTGGTAAGGCCAATATCCAACGAGCGTCAACAATGTTTTATTTAATCTGTAGTAACGATGTTGAAACAAGTCCATAGCAACTCGAAGTATTATCGACGATGACTTTAGTGCAACTATGGATGTTCCCGAAGCAACGCAACACACTGGCTTGCTTTTTCATGGAATTCAATTTTCCTTTTCTCCGGATGAATTTTCATTGAATTATATCAATCAAAGTTATCAAAGTACAGCGGCTCGACGGACGTTTAAATTGGCCGCATTTCAAAGATGAGTTAAAATGAGGCGCGAAGCTATAGTTAAGACTCTATAGACTATCTCCACTCCGCACACGTCATTACTTATTCAATTCACGCATGGAGCCTTGCAAAGAATCGCAATAAGTCTGGGACATTGGGATTGCGTTGATATTTTTTTTGGAAAAGCATCCTTTCTCAGTCAGTCGAAGAATAATTATTTTAACAATCGCGGAAGAGTTGGGAGACTTCGACGAGAAATTGTTCTCTTTGGTGCTAAAAGGCAGTTGTAGTTGAGTGGGGTCCTCCGATGTGGGAGAGCAGTGGAACCATGAGAGGGTCGATAATCGATATCCGGTCGGTCCGTGATGTTAAACTGTATCCATTATTTTATTTATTTTTATTTATGTTTTTTACTTCAGTATAGCAATTTTATAATCTTTTCTACAAGTTTATCAAAGAAGAGCTCAGCGGTGCAACGAAAGGCCCACGAAGTGATCGTGAACTGCAGACGAGTGCAACAGTTAGAGTGTGGTAATGCACTCTAAAAACAAGGGTGTCGCTTCGGCACGCTTTAGGCATGTAAATCGTGTGGTCACTTTTGACATGCCTCATGGTGGATTGGAGGTATTTCAGCCGGTTTCGAACGGTTGAACATGATATGAAAAATCAATCTTAAACGGAGCGTAGCGTTTTGGGAGCAAGTCTTTGAGCAAATTTGTATGGCTCTACGTTTAAGCCTATATCCGATGTATTTTTTACCACCGACCAATCATCTTTCACGTACCTTATTTCTAACTCAATATTTGGAGAAAAAAATCCGCACCAAAGGCGGACAAAAATGTTATCTCGGTGTTTGCCTTTCGCAAAACATCCTCAAGAGCGCAAAGCGCGCTGACGAATGAAAAGAAACAAGTTTGATAATCGCAACAATTAAATTCGACGAGATGATGAAACTTTCACATTATCCGGGGGAATAATAATACTAAAAGACAGTAGTCAAAAGTAATTTCCATAAGCATGCATTTATGTAAAAAAAAATAAAATAAAATAACTAAATTAATTAATTAAAAATTTTGTTAACATTTTTTATTTATTTGAGGAAGATTTTTCGTATCGACAAACGGGTTTCGCGATTGCACGGGCCTTGAGCTGAGATCCGAGGCTGCAGACCGACGCGGCCGAGCAAATTCCCCCACTAATTTCGCTTCTCGGAGAACGATTCGCCGGCGATTCGCGCGTCACCGGTTTATTACGCGAGATTATAAAAATTAAAGAAAAATCCCAATGTACATCGCAGTCGTCTCGAATACCGCGACGTCGATACTCCGATTGCGACGCCGGGACGTTCCGCATTCTCGCTCTTTCCGTTGTTGAACATTGTTCATTTAAAAAAACATATATATTTGTGTTTTAAGTGACAAGAAAATTTCGGAAAAACGATGCTCGGAATGTTGTTTCTCGCGAGTGTTTTGTTGTTAGGGGAGGCGGTCGTCGGTCAGTACGTTCCTCCGCAGGCCACGGTCGAACCGCTGACTCCGAGAGGCCTCAGAATGTCGGTGCCGTGTAAGCATTCAATCAATTTTTTTCGCCACGTTGCTTTTTCCACACAACATAATATTTTTTTTCTTCGCAAATAAAACATTCTCTGTAAAAATCGTAAAATCGTTAAAACTAATTAATATAGATTCAATAGAATCTATATGATTATTTCCATTGAAACTAACTCGATATCGGTACTGATTGATGGAAAATTAATATAGAATTAATCGAAGCCATTAATTTTTTTTATTTGAATAAAAAAATCTTCAATTTTTTGAAATTTGCCATAAAGATCGTAAAATCTAATGAATACAGATTTAATAAAATCTATATTACTCTTTTCATGAATTACATAAGTTTGCTATAAATATCGTAAAATCGAAGTGGTATAGAATTATTAAAATCAATTATTATTATTTTTTTTTTTTTTTTTTTTTTTTTTGCAGATGAGCCCGGCATGACCCTGGTTGCTTTTCACGCGAAATTCAACGAGAAAATTAATATAGAATTAATCAAAGCCATTAATTTTTTTTATTTGAATAAAAAAATCTTCAATTTTTTTAAATTTGCCATAAAGATAGTAAAATCTAATGAATACAGATTTAATAAGATCTATATTACTCTTTTCATGAATTACATAAGTTTGCTATAAATATCGTAGAATCGAATTGGTATAGAATTATCAAAATCAATTTTTTTTTTATTTTTTTATTTTTTTTTTGCAGATGAGCCCGGCATGACCCTGGTTGCTTTTCACGCGAAATTCAACGAGAAAATTAATATAGAATTAATCAAAGCCATTAATTTTTTTAATTTGAATAAAAAAATCTTCAATTTTTTGAAATTTGCCATAAAGATCGTAAAATCTGATGAATACAGATTTAATAAAATCTATATTACTCTTTTCATGAATTCCATAAGTTTGCTATAAATATCGTAGAATCGAATTGGTGTAGAATTATCAAAATCAATTTTTTTTTTTTTTTTTTTTTTTTTTTGCAGATGAGCCCGGCATGACCCTGGTTGCTTTTCACGCGAAATTCAACGAGAAAATTAATATAGAATTAATCAAAGCCATTAATTTTTTTTATTTGAATAAAAAAATCTTCAATTTTTTGAAATTTGCCATAAAGATCGTAAAATCTAATGAATACAGATTTAATAAAATCTATATTACTCCTTTCATGAATTCCATAAGTTTGCTATAAAAATCGTAAAATCGAATTGGTATAAAATTATCAAAATCAATTAATTTTTTTTTTTTTTTTTTTTTTGCAGATGAGCCCGGCATGACCCTGGTTGCTTTTCACGCGAAATTCAACGAGGACTTCAACGGGCTGGAGGCCGGTACCATAGCCCGGGACATCGTCAAGGTCAAGAACGGAAGATTGACCTACGAGGATCGCGAGACTAGGCTGAAGAAGGGAGACACTATTTACTACTGGATCCACGTTATCTACGAGGGTCTCGGTTACAATCTGCTCGACCAGCAGCACAAAGTCACTGGTTCGACTACCCACTTTTTTTCGTCCCTCCAATCGTTAACTTTAACCACCGCAACGCATTAGAAAAAAATTCTTTACAAATCATCGATTCCCAACGATTTATAAATTTTCGACAATTTATTCATTTTCGATAATGTATTCATTTTCGATAATTCATTACTTCTTGATGATTTATTAATTTTTTATCACGTGATCGTTTATTTATAAAAAAAAATGTTTGAAATTTTTTTTTTTTGTCGCCGCTAAAAATAGAGACGTTTCTTCGACAGAGTTTTACTCGGCCGACGGTGGAAAGGTAAACACCGGACCGGACAAGAAGGACGAAGTCATAGTTCAGCCTTGCGCGCCGACGGACTCGAAGATCGTTAATGTGAGAACCGGAGGGCGAAGCGACGCTTGCCATGGGCAGCTCCTTCTGGACGACCAGTTCGACATACTGAACGAGACGCTCTGGACGCAGATCGAGAGATTCACCGGCTCTCCGGTGAATAATTTTTTTTTTTTTACATTCTTTATTCTGGCTCCGCCGATTTCCTCGTTGCTCAAAATAAAGACGATCGTTATTGTTATTGCACCGACGTAACCGAGCGCGCGTCATCGGCGCGAATTGAGTTGACATATGTATTAAGGAAAAGTCTCGACGATGTCGAGTGTTGCGTTGAGAAATTTGATAATCCGAGAGACGCGTCGATTGGAAGAGTTCAGCGGAATACTGAATGGCAAGGTCAAGGTGGTCAAAAAAGGTCGCGTGTGTTTGTCGACTATCGAAGAGAAATAACTTTTTTTCATTAAAAAAAATGTTTCTTGTGTTCAGATTAACTTCATTTTTTATGTTTATTTTTTATGTAAAGTGATCGGTTTTGGCCGCGGGTTAAAATAGTTTGGCGCAGTCACATCGGAGATATTGATTTAACTTCGATTATTCACGTCGCAGGATTACGCTTTCGTCGTTTACCGAAACGATCGACGCAATCTCCATGTCGCCAACGGGAATCTCAACGTCATTCCGACTCTGATGAGTTCGGAATTCGGCGAGGACTTCATTCGTCATGGAACCATGAATCTCGAAAGGTAGAGTGCCGGCATTGCATTTTATTTATTGATTTGCCAAACCGGAAGTGACGCATTCATCTTTATTCCAACCGGATGTGACCTGTTCGTATTGATTTTTAAATAGGAAGTAACGTGTTCGTATCGATTTTCACACCGGAAGTGACGCGTTCGTATTGATTTTCAAACCGGAAGTGACATATCCATGTCGATGTTCAACCCGGAACTGACGTCTTCATGTTGATTCTTAAACCGGATGTGATCTATTCATATTGATTTTCAAACCAGAAATGACGTGTTGATATCGATTTTCGAACCGGAAGTGAGGCATTCACGTTGATTTTCAAACCGGAAGTGATGCATTGATGTTGACTTTCAAACCGGAAGTGACGCATTTATGTTGTTTTTCAAACCGGAAGTGACGTATCCATATTGATTTTCAAACCGGAAGTGACGCATTCATGTTGATTTTCAAACCGGAAGTCACGTATCCATATTGATTTTCAAACCGGAAGTAACATATTCATGTCGATTTTCAACCCGGAAATGAGGTATTCATTTTGATTTTCAAACCGGATGTGATCTATTCATATTGATTTTCGAACCGGAAGTGACGCATTCACGTTGATTTTCGAACCGGAAGTGACGTATTCATATTGATTTTCATACCGGAAGTAACGTATTACCGATTAATCTAGGAAGATCTATACTTCCGGTTGCCAAATTCCACAACGCGCCTGCTATAAAATATAATACATAAATTATATATATATATAATTTTAAAACATGTTCAAAACAGATGCACCGCAGAATACGGTTCGCGGGATTGCCGACGCGAGGCCCGAGGAGCGTACATCCTTCCGCCGGTGATATCCGGCAGCATGGACACGAAGAACAACTTCGGCTTTCTGTACGGCAAAGTCGAGGTTCGCGCCAAGTTGCCGCGCGGTGATTGGATTTATCCCAGTGAGTAGCGAAGGAAAAAAAAATAAAAAATGGATCGGTTTTTCATATAAATAATAAACACTAAATTTGCCCGTACAGTAATCGTCCTGGAACCGCTGGAGACAACCTCCTCGTCGTCGACCAGCCAGCTGCGCGTCGCGTCCTCTTTCGGGAACTCGGTGCTGCTCGGTCAGAGCGGAAACGATCTGAGCGGCCGTGTCCTTGCCGGCGGCGTGTTCCAGTTCGACACCTCGACCGGTAGATCGACGAGAATGCCGACGAGATACTCGCAGAAACTCTGGTCCGACGATTATCACGTTTACGAGCTCGAATGGAGACGCGACAGAGTATTGTCCAGAGTCGACGGTATCGACTACGGCTCCACCAATACCGGAGCACCGTTCGACCGACCGGTGGGTCCATAATTTCATAATTTCATAATTTCATAATTTCATAATTTCATAATTTCATAATTTCATAATTTCATAATTTCATAATTTCATAATTTCATAATTTCATAATTTCATAATTTCATAATTTTATAATTTCATAATTTCATAATTTCATAATTTCATAATTTCATAATTTCATAATTTCATAATTTCATAATTTTATAATTTTATAATTTTATAATTTAATCATTTCATTTTTGTGTGGAGAAGCAACCAGTTAATTTATTGTTCTGGGGTTCATGATTGACCTTTGTTCACAGTTTTACGTGAAGCTGGGCCTTGCGGTCGGTGGGCATGTCGAGTTTCCGGACTCGTTCACGAGCGATGGATACGCCAAGCCCTGGCGCAACATCGGCTCGAAGGTAGGCACAAAAATGTGCGCCGTGCAGCGCCTTGCACTCGCCTCGACTCGGTCGGTAACAGAAACTGTAATGCTATTTTCTATTCCATTTTCGTTACTGGACCTCCCGAAGTAACAAAAATGGAACTATTCGAACCTATTTCGAAGAAAAAATATGTATGTATATGAAAAAAAGATAATTGCAGTCTTCTTTACCGACCGTGGTAATAGACTTTATCTTAATCTCAGTGAATACTTAGGTGCATTTTAATTTTTCGGCAGGCTCTCTTCGACTTCTCTAACGCCACGAATCTCTGGTCCGCGAGCTGGACCGACGACGCCAAGAATCTGAAAGTCGACTACATCAGAGTCTGGGCTCTGTAGAAATTTTGCCATCCTCGGATAGAACTTTCAACTGTTGTGTCGCTCATTTTCCATTCGCGGACGATCGCGTGCCGTGCCGTCTTGAAATTACACTTATGTTACTTGCGCAACGAGCATTTTTTTTCTTCCCGTCAACTGTTCTCCACATGACAACACAATAGTTTTTTTTTTTTTTTTTTTTTAATCCAATTCCCATTAATCCGTTCCCTGCCCACTCGGAAAAAAAAAAATTCGTATGAAATTTAATGTACCAGTACGTTTTTATGCACAAACTGATATATTAAATCCCACATCCAATTTTACAAGTATAGAAATTCACTTTCAATGATTTAGTTTAATTTAATTATAAAAGTACTTTAAATCCAATAATTTACTTCGCACTCATTGTAAAAGTCCATCCATATTTCATGGCAATTGTACATTAAATTTAATGCATCAATTTTTGCATAAACGGCGAGAACGATTTATTATATAATGCAATTCCAATAATTCCTTCTTCCGATTGGGCAACTCGCTTCTCGACTATGTTACGTCGAACTGGCCGGCACTGACCTACTCAGTCATGACCGCAGAAGGGATTTTTTTTTTCATTTCTTAATGTTTTTTGAATGCGATTCCTACAAGTCCCACTTTCAATCGGATTACGCGTTTCTTGCCTAGCGTTACGTCGATCAGGCGCGATACGCGCGGAGAAAAAAAAGTCTCGAGACACGCACGACCTTAGCGTGATGAAGTCCTTACTTTCACTCGGAACTTGGACCAGTGCGGACGCTCACAGCGATACGTGTTGTGATCCAGCTTAGACCGACGATGGATTACAAGTGTTTTATACTGGTAAAGCGCGAAACTCAAGTTCCACGCCGCGTTTGTTTGAAGTTCCGTAAAAATGCTTACGCGACGATATTGTTTCATGCAGGTGTGCTTTCTGGCTGTCGTTGCCGAATCGTCGGCCAGTGCTGTCTGGACCCTTATACACGATGTCGTCCAAAATAATCTAGCAGGTGTGCCTGTTATACATCAAGTGAGTATTTTTTTTTCGAGAGTTATTAATTGACATTGACCAATGACAGTGACCAAATGTCAGCGACTTAATGACAGCGACCTAATGACAGTGATCGAATGTCAACGACTAAACGAAAGCCACTTAATGACAGCGAACAAATGACAGCGACTAAATGACAGCGACCAAATGACAGTGTCCTAATGACAGCGACCAAATGACAGTGTCCTAATGACAGCGGCTTAATGACAGTGACCAAATGACAGCGACTTAATGACAGCGACTTAATGACAGCGACTTAATGACAGCGTCTTAATGACAGCGTCTTAATGACAGCGACCTAATGACAGCGACTTAATGACAGCGACTTAATGACAGCGACTTAATGACAGCGACTTAATGACAGCGGCTTAATGACAGCGACTTAATGACAGCGAATTAATGACAGCAACTTAATGACAGCGACTTAACGACAGTGACCAAATGACAGTGACCTAATGACAGCGACCTAATGACAGCGACCTAATGACAGCGACAATGTCAATAACAATAATCTGAAATGAAATACACGTACAGCGGACGGAGTGGGACTTCAATCCGGAACAAGGAAAGAGCCGTCGAGTTCAATACGAGAAACTGAACGGGCGTCTCGGTGAGGATCTCATTGCGAGGCTCGGAATGGGAATGTCGTTCGAAGGACCGTGGGGCGTGAAGGTCTCGAATCAACCGAAACCGGACCTTAGATACGAAGTTTGATTTGTTGCAAATAAAAAAAAAACACTTGTTGCTTAATTTATCCGCGGATGGAAGAGCTCTTCTTTACCGCGACTCGCTCGGTAACGAAAGCTGTACGTTTTTTTACCGACCGACTATCTTAACAGATAATGCAGGTGAATTGTTTTTTATACTTTGAATTTGTTGTAAATAAAAGAAAAAGTTCATCGAACGCGGTATGAAATTGTAAATCCGCTAAACCGTTGCTTTTCCCCGAAAATTCATTACAGATTTTGGTTACCGACTGAGTCGTTTCACATCTACTTAAAGATGAAATAATAAGTATTCCGGGAATTATTTTGGAAACGTCGGTAACGAGCCAAGAAACCCAAGAAACGGCCCACGAATACGCAAAGCCCGGAAAGAAATTAACAACGTGCCAGTCTCGTGACGAAAGCGCGAGGACAACTTTCGTGCGCACTTTTCTACCGAGAGTTTCTTCGGAGAGGAATCGGGCGCCTCGGGACTTTCACTTCTCCCGCCGCTCGACGGTCGAGGTGGTGGACGTGCCGCGAGCAACGGAGCTCCCGTTCCGCTTCGCAGCTCCGACGAGACATCAGTCCATGGAAAAGCGTGCCGGACTTCGCTCGTTTTCTTCAAGTCGTCCCATAAACGACGCCTAAAAAAAATACGCCTCGGTCGCAAAGATCGGTAAAGATGGAAAGGAATTTTCTCGTAAGTAAAACGATCGTCTCTCGTCTGAAAAAAAATAAAATCTTCGAAACGTGATCAGTGCAAGTTGTAATAATTAATTTTTTTGCAGTTCGCACTGGCGAGTTTTCTCGTTCTCTTCAACTGCCTCGTCCGACCGGGCGAGGCGACGATCGCCGAACCGAAGGCGCCCCACTTTCAGTACTTCGAAAGGTAATCGATACGTTCGCCAATCCTCGGCAGTTTACCTTTTTATACTTGAAAAGAAAAATATTAATTAAAAAATTATGGGATACATTATTAATTTTTTATATCGGAAAGTAAAATGATGTATTATTTATAATTGCTATTTCAATGTCGAATATTTTCTGATGAGCTTTGCCGGTTATCTTTAGTGAGGAAAATGAAGTGAGAATGAAAGATAGAAATATTAATTGTTACTAATATTTTTTTATTTATTTATGTGATAAAAATTATACAATAAATATTAACGTTTGATATCAAAAAATAAAATAATATTGTATATTTAATTATTGTTATTCCGATGTCGAATTATTTTAATTAAGAAAAATAAAAAATAAAATGGAAATATCAATTATTATTATTAATATATATATATATTAATAATAATTTTTTTTCGGCTTGCAGACCAAAGTATCGTTATCCGTACTACGACGAGAACGGCAAAGGCAGACTCCTGTACGGATACGGAGGCCCCGAGCTCTATCAGTACAGGACTTACAGCGCCCTCGAGGGAATTCACTGACGAAGAATTACCCGTAAATCGATTTTAATTTTATCTCTTTTTTTTGTATCTAAATAAAGTAAAAAAAAAAATAAAAAAAAATCAAGTGCCGCAAAAACATCGTTCGAAGTTTCTCATTTACATACATTTTTTGTCTATATTTGCAATATCAAAAAAAAAAATTAATTGATTTTTTATCGGAACGTTAGACAAATTATTCGATGCAGAGTCACCCGTAAAAATCCATATTAATTTTATCTCTCCTTTCGTCTCTGAATAAAACAAATAAAAATATTAAGTGCCGCAAAAATATAGTTCGGAATTTTTCATTCACCCAAATTCTAATTTTTAATTTTTTTTTTTTTTATTTTCAATATTTTATATTTATTTATTTCGTTATCGGGACGTTAAACAAAATTACCTATTACAGTTAGCAAGTATAAACGGTGCATGCAGTATGGAGAATACTAATTCAAAGAGAAACCTACGTGAGGTCGCGTACTAAAAAAACGACCCGCAGTATCGTAAAATCGCACACACGCACAGCGGATGAGCCAGGCTCTCGCACACTCTCTCTCTCAATCACAGTTCAAGCGGAAATGTCTTGACGATAAATCCCTCGCAGACTTTGACAAAATGCTCGTCATAATTTTTTTTTTTTTTTTTTTTTTCTTCATCGTCCTTAAAATGCCACACGCTACATTTTATTCGGTGCATTATGTTAATATCGCATCTAATCGGCACTCGGTGACTGGCCACTGTTGCCCTTATTCGTAATTCTTATTCGAAGCACCACGACAAATTTTATTAGAAAAAAAATATATTGCGTCATTGCGTGATAAAAAAAAATAAAAAAAATGATCGAGTTTCGATACTTTTTTTTTTCTTCATAATGAAAAAAGTTTATGCTCTGTCGGTAATGAATTCGCAAACGGCGCCAGCGGCAACGACTAACAAACAACAGACAACAATCAACAAACAACAACTAGAACGCCAACACTAAATTATCTCGTGACCAAGCTTTGTTTTTTTTTTTTTCGTAACGGAATGATCGAGAAAGTTGTAAAAAAATATTTTTTTTTTTTAATTAGATAAAGCATAATAAAAAGTAAAAAAAATGTCGGTAATTGTCTCGAGGAAACGATCGCGTGTGCATTCCCAGAGAGAAAAAACGAGAATTATCTTTCGGTCGAAAGTGAATTACCGCGGTCGGTAACAAAATCTGTAATTGATTTTTTTTTTTTTTTTATGTGCCGACCCGATTTTTTTTACGTATAAAAAGCGAACTCTCACATCGAGTCGCATCGGTCTTGTAAGAATTTGCTCCTGACCGGAAGTCGTCGGCACAAGGATTTAAAAAATTACAGATTTCGTTACCGATCGAGACAGTTACCGATTGAGTTTGTTACACTCGCGAATCATCTTCGAAGCCAACTACGACATGGGATTGGAGTTAAAAAAAAATAATAAAAAATCACGCGCGTCATCGAAAGAATCACGCGCGGGCTGAGTCGTGCGGAAAAACGCCGTGCCATTAGCTACGAGGTGTGGATGTTTTCGTGGAGAGAAAAGGGTAGAAAAGGGAGAGGATTCGGAGCCGTAAATAAAAAAAAAAGTAAACTATAAAAAAAATAAATAAGCGCGACCCCTTTTGCAACTCCCAATGGCATTATATATAATATGTGTGTATATATATATATATATATAATATTTATATATAGTAGAGTGTATATTTATAGTAAAAAAAAAATGTACCGTACGAAAAAATTGTGAAAATGCCATTAAAGTGTCGAAGACGGTTTTGCATGCTAAATACATTTCATTTTTGAATTCACATTTTCATATTTTTCTTTTTCACTCGATTATTATTATTATAAATAAGTGTCGATAATCAGTAAAAATTCATTTCCTCAAATTTGTCTGAACGGCGAGCGTTGTTGAATTTTTCGCTCCATTCGAGACCTCAATTTTTTTTTAATCCTTGTTTAAGATTTTTTCCAATTTTTTTTTTTTTTTTTACATTTACCACAATCTCCCCCGAGTCTTAGTGTGTGTCAAGCGGCGGCGCTCCCGACTCTCGGCTCTGGTAGTGGTGAGACTGGTGGTGCGGTGATGGAGCAGAGGAGAGGTCCATTTTTTTTTTTTTTTTTTTTTTTTTAATAGGGGGAATTAATCGGAGGATTTATAGCAGAGACGTGTTTTTTTCGCAACTGCGCATGCGCGCGCGCACACGAGGACGAGCCGTCCCGTAGACTCCGTTGCCCGGCGCTCTTCCCTTCGACGACGAATTTACTCTACTAGATGCGTTTACTTGACAAACTTCGCCGAGTCTCTCGGCGTCGGGGCGGAGGACTCTGTGGGAAACGCATCGTTTCTCTCATCAGCCTCTACGCGTCGTCGTGCGTCGCGATCTTTTTTTTTGTATAAAAAAAAAAGTTTCATTTTTTTTTTTTTTTTTTTTTTTGGTCGGTAAAAAAGGAAATTTGTGGCTCGATCCGCTAGGACGATGTAGTCGAACGGTGTAATTATTTTGTGTATGCGATAATTATTTGTATGTATTTTTTTCCGCCTTTCCATCCTCGCCCTCGTCGCCTTTGCCGGAACCGTTTTTTTTTTTGTTTTTTTTTTTTTTTTACAATGCGATCGCTGTGTTTAGGAACGGCGCAAAGGGGCCGAGGGAGGGAGGAGGACATTAACATCCGCGTGTATGTTAATTGCTTTTCAATCCGTCCGAGTCTTATTGTCCTCGTCGTACTTAAACTGTCATACAAAATCCAACTCAGACTTACTGTAGTACCTGCCGCTGATCCTTCGGCGCTCCCACTGCCGCTCGAGAAACTTCTTCGCCTCGCTTATTACGAATACGCTCGACGTCAGGGCGACCAGGAACACTATGTCTGAAAGGGTGCGGAGTTTTTAGTTCATTGGTTTCGGGAGTTCGTTCAAATTTAATTTTTAAGTACATAACAAGTGAATTTGAATAAAGTTTGATCAAATCCAAGTTTGACTAAATTCAAGTTTGGTCAAATTCGAGTTTGGTCAAATTCAAGTTTGGTCAAATTCAAGTTTGGTCAAATTCGAGTTTGGTCAAATTCAAGTTTGGTCAAATTCAAGTTGGATCAAATTCAAGTTTGACTAAATCCAAGTTTGACCAAATTCAAGTTCGATGAAATTCAATTTTGACCAAATTCGAGTTTCACTAAATTCGAGATTGATCAAATTTGCGTTTGACCAAATTCGAGTTTCACTAAATTCGAGATTGATCAAATTTGCGTTTGATCAAATTCGAGTTTCACTAAATTCGAGATTGATCAAATTTGCGATTGATCAAATTCAAGTTTGTTCAAATTGAATTTTGATTAAATTTAAGTTTAATTAAACGTCGGTGAATGTTTTTTTTTTTTTTATTATGCGTATTGAGCGATCGATCTACCTCTGGGAGTGAGAGCCTCAGTCTGAAAGACCCGTTGCAATGGAGGAAAGTATATAACGAGCATCTGACCGATGACCGAAAGTGACACCGCGACGAGGAACATCTTGTTGCTGAACAGGCCGATGGTGAATATAGATTTTGTCTAAAAAACGTCAAAACAAAAAAAAATATATTGCATCGTACCGGCAGGATTCAGTGCCAAGAATAAAAAAAAAATTTTACCTGAGATCGACAGCTGAGAGCATTGAACATGTCGAAGAATACGAAACAGGTGAATGTCATCGTGGTGTCCCGGGCCGTTATTCCGTTGGACGTCATCTGCGGATCGAACAATTCGAAATATGTAAAATGTACCATTATTGAATTTTTGACAAAAGCCCAATTAATTCAATCTCAATATAATCGAATCTCAATTTAATGTAATTTAATTAAAATAAAAATCGCAAGTAATATTTAATCGCTTTAAATTGAATTAATTTAATTGAATTCTTTTAATTAATCTAAGTGATTTAACCCTGGCGATTCCTAACGCGTATTCGTGAAAAAAATGTGGTCACGAAAATTCCCTCTATGAGAAAGCAAAAAAAAAAAAAATTAGAAACGCTAGGATCAATCGTACCTCACGATTGTAAACCCAGAGAGTCCCGAGTATGATAATAGCTGCGGAGAGAAGAACGTTAACGACCAGAGTACGTGTGATCATCGGTTCTTTGGTGTCGCGAGGTTTCTGCTTAAGGACGTCCTTGTCGACGGGCTCGACTCCCAGACTCTGAGCCGGCGGACCGTCCATTATAATGTTGATCCAGAGTATCTGCATGGCGTTCAGAGGATTCGGTATGCTCATCAGCGTCGCGAGAGCTATCAGCGCCAGTGCCGCTATGCTCGTCGACAGTTGAAATCTTACGAAGTTCCTGATGTTGTGAAATATTCCCTTGCCCTCCTCTATAGCTGAGCTGTAAAAAAATTTTTAATGAACCTATTAATTTTGAAAAGTTATAAGTTGAAGAATTTATTAATTAGAAAAGTTGAAAATTATATGATTTGAAAATTGCATGATTTGAATATTGTATGATTTGAAAAGTGTGTTATTTGAAAATTGTATGATTTGAATAATGTATGATTTAAAAATTGTACGATTTAAAAATTGTATGATTTAAAAATTGTATGATTTGAAAACTGTATGATTAAAAAATTGTATCATTCAAAAACAGATAGATACGAAAATTGAAAACTGAATCGAATCTTTTTCACTAAAAAATTAAATACGAAAGAACAATTGTTTAAAAATTATGGTCGACAAGCGATCGGAAAATTGCGAGGTGACTTAAATCCGCCGATACGAATATATTCGTTTACATGATAGTCTTGAAATCGTCGTCGACGAGGATCATATCGGCGGCCTCTTTGCACACGTCGGTTCCGTTCTTTCCCATGGCGATGCCGATGTCGGCCTTCTTGAGGGCGACCCCGTCGTTGACGCCGTCGCCGGTCATGCCGACGATGTTTCCGTTCCTCTGGAGAGCCTTGACGATGCAGAGCTTGTGCTTGGGTGTCACCCTGTAGAATACGCTGACGTTTTCGATCGCCTGCTCGAGCTCGACCTCGGTTATGGCCTCCAGCTCGTCGCCGGACATGAGCCGCATGTGGATCGTGTCGAGGCCGATCATCCCCGCTGCCGAAATAGAAAATCGATCGATATTACAAATATTATAAATATTGTATTACAGATAGATAGATCCGTTTATTACGTGTATAAATAAAATAAATTAAAAAAGAAAAAGAGAAGCGCTGATCACAAGCAAGTCACGTGTGGAGTGTCATTGAATTTTGGAAATCGTAAACTCAAGTCAAGCTTTTTCAACTCTAATAACGCCTCAATCTGCAGCTCTAATATTTCGGATTTATTATATGTTATATTCTGATTATAGAGGAGAAACCCGACGATTTAATTAAAAATTAAAAATTGAAATAAAAATTGAACTAAAAAATTAAATTACGAATTTAATTAAAAATTAAATTAAAAATTAAATTAAAAATTAAATTAAAGATTAAATTAAAAATTAAATTAAAAATTAAATTAAAAATTAAATTACAAATTAAATTACAAATTAAATTGACCCGAATTGTTTATTCTACAAAAATCAAATGGAAAAAAAATGGGCTCACCAATCGCCCCGGCAGTTTCCTTGGCGTCGCCGGTGACCATCTTGACTTTGACGCCGCTGTTCACCAGGGTCGAGATCGCCTCTCGGACGCCCTCCCTGGGCGGGTCGCAGATACCGACGAGGCCCATGAAGACGAGGTCCTGGAGGGACGTTCCTCGAGCCAGGCCGAGCACTGTGAGAAATGAGAAACGAATAAATATTCGAACGATCGACCGGAGAGGCGAGAAAAGCGTTCAGCCGCACCTCTCAATCCCTGCTGACCGATGTCGTAAGCCTCGGCCAGAAACTCCTGGTCCTTCTTCTGATTGAGCGGATAAACCTGCCCGTTAGCCGAGTACTTCGTGCACTGGGGCAGAATCTTCTCCAGGGCCCCCTTCGCGAAAAATATCTCCTGCCTGTTCTGCAAGCGCCCACATGGACAGAAATGCGAATTATTATAATTTTTTAAAAATGTATGTAAAAATAATAATAATGATATTATATTATTATTATGTAATAATACAAAAATATTTTATAGTTTACATTAGTTGTATCAAATGAATATATTTTATTTAAAAAATGTTCCTTTGGCATGGACTTTACGGCATTTTAATAATACAAAAGAAGTTTCATATTTAAAAAAATACGCAACAATAATAATATTAAAATATTTAATATTTGGTATTAATTATATTAAATGAATATATTTGATTTTTAAAAATGGTTGCTAATCGCGAAGAATTCGCACCTCGGAGTAATGTCATTAGCACTTCACAGCCACCTAAAATGATGGCTGTGAAGTGCTAATGAAAATAATAATAATTTTTAAAAATCTTATATAAAAAAAAATACGCAACACGGATTCGTACCTCGGAGTACTTTGGCGTGCACTTCACGGCCATCATTTTCTGCTCCGAGGAGAATGGATATTCCTGGAGTCTGAGATACTTGTCGGCGACGCCGTACATTCCGTTCTTCATCGCGACCGCGACGAGGGCGCCCTCGGTCGGTTGGCCGAGCAGCGTGTCGTTCTGGATTATCGCGTTGTTGCACACGCAGCCGACCTAATCGCCGTCGTCACAGAAGCACATTAGTCGCTAAGTGAATTGTTTGTGTCATTTTTGTTGATCTCCAATAAATTTTATTCACCTCGAGTAGACTGTTTATCGAGGCTCGAGCGAGTTCGATGTTGTCGCACTTGCGGATGCGGACTTCGCCGCGATCGTTGTAACCGGTGCCGGTCACGTCCGCGGCGTAGCCCTCAGGCGTCATCACGATCGTCGCCGTCATCTCGTTCTTCGTTATCGTTCCCGTCTTGTCCGAGCATATCACGTTCACGCATCCTGCACAGAAAATTACATATTTAAAAAAATGAAAATGAACGAAATGCATTAAATGCATAAAGTCCATAATGTTCATAATGTTCGTAAAGTTCATAAAGTTCATAAAGTTCATAAAGTTCATAAAGTTCATAACTTTCATAACTTTCATAAATTTCATAAAGTTCATAAAGTTCATAAAGTTCATAAAGTTCATAAAGTTCATAAAGTTCATAAAGTTCATAAAGTTCATAAAGTTCATAAAGTTCATAAAGTTCATAAAGTTCATAAAGTTCATAAAGTTCATAAAGTTCATAAAGTTCATAAAGTTCATAAAGTTCATAAAGTTCATAAAGTTCATAAAGTTCATAAATTTCATAAAGCTCAGAAAGTCCATAAAGTTCACAAAGTTCATAACATTTTTATTAAATTGAGGTAGACGACTGCGTCGTTCGAATTTACCGAGAGTCTCGACGGTCGGGAGTTTCTTGACGATTGCCTGCCTCTTGGCCATTCTCATGACGCCGAGAGCGAGGGTGACAGTGACGACGATCGGCAGACCCTCTGGTATGGCCGCGACCGCAAGACTGACGCCGATCGTCAGCATCTCGAGGAGGGCCTTTCCCTGGATCCATCCCAGCAGCATTATTATGCCGATGATGCAGAACGAGTAGAAGGACAGCTGCGTGCCGAGTATGTCCATGCTCCTCTGGAGCGGTGTCTTCGGCGCCTCCTCGGCCTGCATCATCGCGAATACCTCGCCGAACTCGCTCTTCTCACCCGTGTTTATCACTATACCCTGATTGGAAAAATAAAATTCCTCGATCAATAAACATAATTCCATATATCGATAAAAAAAAATTAAATGCTTAAAAATGAAATTCTTGGAAATTGAATTCTTAAAAATTAAATTCCTGAAAATTAAATTTTTTCTGTAATGTTACCTTGCCATTGCCGCAGCGCACGAGGGTTCCCATGAACGCGATGTTCTTCTTCGAGGTGTGTCCGTTGCTCTTCAGGAGCGGCGAGGTAGTTTTTTGAGACGGCTCCGTCTCGCCGGTGAAGCTGCTCTCGTCTATCGCCAGATCTATCGCCTCGAGTATTCTTATGTCGGCCGGCACACGATCGCCGATGTTCAGATGCACCACGTCGCCCGGAACTAGATTGCGCGCCAGGAAACTCTCCAGACGACCTTCCCTCAGGCTAAAAAAAACAGCATGAAAATTAACAAAAATTGGGTATAATCAATCATTCCTACACACAAAGCTTTCTCTATAAGCGAAACAAACAAAAAATAGCGTGTGAATCGAACCATTCCAACAACCCAAAAACGGTCCGTTCATTACAATTAAAAAATTCCCTAATTTTTCCAAAATTCGTTATAACAATAATAGTAACAAAAATAATATGCTAACAATAATAATCATAATAAACGATTAATAATTCCTACATAAAAAAATTCTCGAGAATACAAAACTTCCCCAACAAGCAATAAAAATAAACAAAAATAACAAAGTACCTCAAAAAAGCCATTAAAAAAATTGGGGACAACCGGAAGTGGGCTTTTTGCCCGGACTCACCAATGGCACGTCGGCGGTACTAATTTGTTTAATTCTTCTAAAGACTTTTCGGAGCGATATTCCTGCACGAACGCTACCGTTACGACTATGATTATGGCCTGAGGAAAAAAAAAAACACAAATTATTATCGAAATTCGGTAAAAACGAATACATTTTTAAAAAATCTATAACTGCTTTTTTTTTTTTGTTTTTCAAATTCTCAACACTCACCACTGTAATACTGACTGCGTCGTCGTACTGCCTCATGCAAACGCTGACGAACGCCGATCCGAGGAGCAACAGTATCAGAGGATTCTTGAACTGCTCGATGTACTTCTTCCATGTCGGCTCCTCCTCCTTAACGGTGAGCTCGTTGTAGCCCGAAAGTTGCCTCCTCTGCTCGGCCTCTTGCCACCAAAGTCCGGTCCTCGGGTCGACGTGCAGGCGTCCGGCGACCTCCTCGGCACCGAGGCTTGCAGCCTCCGCCGTCGTCAGCCACATGTCCTCCTCCGCCTTCTTTTCCTGAATGTCGAGACAACAAAAAAAAAACAATCATTTTACTCTCTTACGACGATTACATTATTAAAAAAAAAAAGAAAAATCATTTAACGAGCGTCCGGTCGAAGGCTGCGTTAAACTATTTACTGCCTCGTAATGAAACTAAAATTGCCGCAGAGAAACTGCACGGGTCTTAACTTCAAGGATACTCCGAACTGATTTTTTTTTGTTCTTTTTTTTTTTTTTGCTACAATTTTTGTGTCGATAATAATAATAATTATTATGATTGTTATCGACACAATGTGGTGGCAAAAAACAAAAATCATTCGACGACTCTTTTGAAACTGCGCAGCGTTCAACTCCGAGGAGAGCTCGAACATTTTTTTTTTGCTCCATTTTTCGTGTCGATGATAATAATAATTATTACTATTGTTATCGACACAATGTGGTGGCAAAAAAAGAAAATCATTCGACGACTCTTTTGAAACTGCGCAGCGTTCAACTCCGAGGAGACCTCAAACTTTTTTTTTTGCTCCATTTTTCATGTTGATAATAATATTAATAATAATAATTATTATTATTATTATTACGATTATTATTATTATAGACACGAATATGGTCGGAAAAGAAAAATATTCATTTATTTGCCAGCCAGCGAATTGTGGACTCTTCGCATAAAACTGTTTGCCACGCAGCGATGCAATAAAATTAACGTTGTTGCGGAGAAACTGCGCAGCCTTCGACTTCAAGGATACTCGGAACAGTTTTTTTTTTCTTTTCTTCTTTTGCTATTCTTATCATGGCGATAATAATAATAATAATAATTATTATTATTATTATTACCATTATTGGCACGAATATTGCCAAAAAAAAAAATGAAAAAAAGAATCATTTAATGATCAGCAAATCGTAGTCTGTACGCATGAAACTATTTACTGCTCTCCCAAGTCTCGCAGTGAAATTATCACCTCTGCGAACAACTCGAAGGAGCTCCGAAGTTTCTCTTTTTATATACATATATATATTTTTTTTATGTTACAACTTTCGTGTCGACAACAATAATAATTATCTTCGATTTAATTATTATCGCTCAGAAAGAAAAAAAAAAGTAGGATAATTTTGCAAAATTATCTAAAAGAAAAAAAGAACATATATATATATATATTGCGAAAAGCGAATATTTCTTATGATTTGCCAGTAAAACAAAAAAAAAAAAAAAACATTTTTCTGACCAAATAAAATGAAAAAAAATGCGAGTCTCGGATCGCGATAAAAAGAACGTAAGAATTTTAAGATCGTTTTATATGAACGTTACTCTCGGCGTATTTTCTCCGAACATTAAGCGAAACGTTTGTATTTATGTTTTTACGTGTGCGCGATGTGGCCAATGCGTTTTCCCCCACCCCGCGACGTGTCTTAAGGCCGGAAAAATCGATGTAGCATTCGCGAGAGACACGGCTGAAGCTTCTCGAAGCTAAAACTTATCGCCTTAAAAAAAAAAAGGAAAAAAGTAAAGAACTCTCAACCAGTCTGCGAGGTCACTCGTTATTTTTTTTTTTGCCAGTCGCGCTTTTTTACAGCAATACAATATAATAATAAATTCCCGACAATTTCATCGCCAGTTCTAATCCGGCCCGACGCGCCGGAGCCACCGGAATGATTAACAACCCGCCGTGCAATCTTTACGACCCGCCTAGCGAGAAAAATCCTTCCCACCGTCCGAACGAAAAAACCCTCCCCGCTCGCTTCCGGCCGGTCCGATTTCCGTAAAAAGTTGTTCTACGATATCCCGAGGGTTTCCGGGCTAGCTTCGTGTATTTACCGGCGGCGAAATTCGGGGCGATTTGGTCGCTTGGTCGTCGAGAAAGTTCGTCGCGCCGATCGTGGCGGCCTCGCCCGACTTGCGCGCACGCCGAGAAAAAAATCCGAGTCGCATCCCAGTTAATAAATCGGGTCTTCCCTAACCTCGAACGCGCTCGCCAATCGTCAAAAAAAATGTTTAGACGATCGCTCTGGGCGATTAGCCCGTCGGGCCGTCCAAGGTCGAATAAGCTTTTCTCGGATCTAAAAAAAGCGTCTCTGCGCAGCCGTTCTGCGCACCTACTGTGCGTTCGCCTTTGGGCGATAAAAAAAAGAGACTCCTCTGACGTATTCGAGTTGCACTCACTGTTAGTCAGTGACACACGCGCTGCCAGAGCCTTTATTAACTGTCGCGGTGCGCGACGACGGTCGACGGGGCTTTCACATGAGACGGGACGCGGAAAAACACGAGAATCGATAGCGGCGATACCGGAAGCGCTACCGGGTGAACGAGTTGCGCGCACACACGCGAGCCTCGGCGTGTGTGCCGGAGCGATGAAAACAGACCGAGAGACAAATCGAGGGAGTCCACGTGGTGCTGGACGATGCCCGTGCGCGAGCACACCGACGAACGAGCGAAGCGTACGTTGCACTATCGGGCGAACGCGCCGGGGAGCTCGATGGGGAAAAAAAAAAAAAAATCGCGCACACTCGCGAAGCCACCGCTAGGTTTCTCTCTATAGGTCGGTCGATACTGGCAGCGACTGTCTCTCTCCCCGCTGGAGGGTCACAACAAAGCCATCCCGCGAGGATTATTCCCTTGCCCCGTTAATAATGAACCCGAGAAACGGCGCATTCCGAGGGAGGCGAGCGTGGGAAGGAAGTAGGCTAAGTTGCGCTTTCCCGGAAAGCAAAATCGCTCGAAGCGAATCGTTCTTTATATAGAGTTAAAAAAAAATGATTTTCAGGTGGAACAAATGTTAAGTTCTTTACGACGATAGTGCGGTGCAGTTTTACGACTGTTTCTTTTTCTCTTAATACGTACATTTATCGAGTCCATGTCGATAAATATTGTTATCCGGCCAAGGGAAACCGGAAGTTGGCCCCGGATCGTCGATCTTTCGTTTGATGGGACGCTTTTATTTGCACCTTTCGGGTTTGAAGTTTCACGACGATAGAACTGAGGGACTCGACTCGCACCAGTCTGCTGGCTCTTTCTCGGTCTCGGCTTGCTCCCGGAGCCGCTGCCAGTGTCGCGGCTACTGCCGTGGGTCTCCCTCACCGTTCGCCGATATACCGTCCGTGCATCGCGCTCGCGACGGGCGACGACGGTGGGTCGCGACCACGCGCGTGCACACCGACACACACGGCGGGCCGCTCGTAACGTCAAGGATGACTGTCGCGATGTGCCGATAGAGAAAAAAATAGAAGAAAAAATAGAAAAAAAAAAAATTAACATAGAAAATTACGAACCGATGAGTTCATAATTTTTTACATTGATTTTTTTTTATTTATACATTTCTTATAATAAATACATACATTCGTTATATTTGCATATAAAATTATATTATATTTTTGTGATTAGAAAAAAAAAAAAATAATAATAATGAGATTGAAAAGAAAAGAGCGACTTGACTAAAGTTATTTGTATTTTGGTTTTGGAGTTAAAAAAATAATCGCCGTCTCGTACATTGTACTGTTAGGAACATATGTTATAGAATTGGCGCGTTATCTTCGCCGCTCTCTTATCAGCGCTTTCAGGTCTCTCTTCTTCAGCACCGACAGGCCGGACGAGGCTTGGTCGGCGCTGTCGACGGGACCGAGGGTGACTTTTTTGTCGGCGAATCCTTGATCGGCCAGGTAGACGTTTGTCCTGATGCTGATAATATCGGTGGTTGGAATGTTTGTTATCGTCTCCTTGATCTCCTCGACTTTGCGTCGACACTCCTCGACGGGTCGCTCCGGGACGTCGAATTTCCTCTCGGGGGAGGCGTCCCCGTGATCGACGTCGCGCTTCTCGCGTTTGTCGCCGTCCGGCTGCTCGAGGATCTCCCGTCGCATGGCCAGAAGCTCGGCGTTACCCTTGACCGTCAAGGACGAGCCATCTTCCCGCTCGGACTTACCCTTGACCGTCAAGGACGACCCATCTTCGCGAATGAACGAACCCTTGACCGTCAAGGGTGAACCATCTTCCCGATCGGACTTACCCTTGACCGTCAAGGATGAACCATCTTCTCGATCGGACCTAACCTTGACCGTCAAATCTTCTCGATCGGACTTGCCCTTGACCGTCAAATCTTCTCGATCGGACTTACCCTTGACCGTCAAATCTTCTCGATCGGACTTGGCCTTGACCGTCAAGGATGACTCACCTTCTCGATCAGACTTACCCTTGACCATCGAATCTTCCTGATCGTTACCCTGGACCGTCAAGGATGATCGATCTACCCCGTCGGATTTCCCCTTGACCGTCAAGGATGAGCCATCTTCTCGATCAGACTTACCCTTGACCGTCAAATCTTCCTGCTCGTTACCATTGGCAGTCAAGGATGAACGATCTACCCGATCGGACTTACCCTTGACCGTCAAGGATGATCCATCTTCCCGATCGGACTTACCCTTGACCCTCAAATCTTCCCGATCGTTGCCCTGGCCCGTCAAGGCCGAACGATCCACCCGACCGAACTGGCCCTTAACCGTCAAGGCTACCCGATCTTCCCCATCGACGCCAAGCCTGCCCGTCAAGGAAGATTTCTCCTCCCCGTTCGTCTGATTGCGCATCTGCAGAGCGATCGGCAGCGCGAACTCGAGCGACTTCCTCGCTTCCTCGCCCCTCGTCTCGTTTCTCCTTGACCCGTTCGTCAAGGCGCTCAGTATCGGCCCCCGAGAGTCCCTCGAACGAGCCTTCGTCAACTCGTTCGGGGCTTCCCCGTCTCTCAACGCCGATTTCGCTCCCTTCGTCTCGTTCTCGATTTTACCCTCGTCAAGGATTCTCGTCTGCGCCGCCGATTTAATTGGATCGACGCTCTCGTCCTTTCGCCTGCTCTGCTCCTTCGCCAGCCGCTTCTTCTCCATCTCCAGCACCTGCGCCTGCTCCTTTATGTCCTTCAGCAGCTCCTTCTGCTCCTGCATCATCTCCAGCTGCTCGAGCTTGTGCTTCTCGAGCGTCTGACGCAGCTTCTCGTGCCTCGCCGCCAGTTCGATCTCCGCCTGATCGCCCGCCGCAGCCAGTTCGGATTCTTCCTTCTTTATCGCGTCCGAATTTATGAGATTGTCGTTTCTCTGCTGGTCGAGGGAAATCTTCGTCTCGGCGATCGACGACTTGCCGGGCTCGATCGGACGAGCGGAGGCCTTCGCGATGTCGAGCGGGGGCAAAATTTCCTTGACCGAGGGACGAAGAGTCGCGGAATCGAGTTTGAGCTTCTCCGCGTCGAGGACCGGACGGTCGGTCAAGACGGAACGCTCCATCGGAATCGGAGGCTCGCGTCTCACGTCCGCCTTCTCGCCGTTCGTTTGCGGCACTTCCTGAACAGGATTGTCAATTTTTTCTGGAAAAATATATTTTAATGAGTAAGGGATGCATTTTTGGTCAAGGTAGATCGAGCTATAGAGACGGGATTTTTTTTCGTTTTTTTTTGGAGCGGAAATAAACCTTTGTAATTCTCGATGATCTTAGGATTATTTTCGAGCTGCGGAAGAACGTTCGGGAGATTCTGGAGACCCTTGAAGGGCAATATGTCGCTCATTCGGTCGAGAGGCTCGCCGGTCGCGATGAAGACTTCTCTTGCGGTCGATGGATCCTCCATCGCGTAGAGATTCGCGTATGTCCCGAGCACCATTATCGACATTCCGAAGAGGAGTATGGCCTGTTGGGGTAGAAAGTTTTTTTGAATTGTACGGTCTGGCGGTGAAATTAAATTTTGAGCGTGTTGCGGATAACAATTTTTATTTCAATTTCAATTTCGATTTCAATTTCAATTTCAATTTCAATTCCAATTTCAATTTCAATTTCAATTTCAATTTCAATTTCAATTTCAATTTCAATTTCAATTTTTATTTCAGTTTCAGTTTCAGTTTTAGTTTCAGTTTCAGTTTCACTGCAATTTCAATTTCAGTTTCAATTTCAATTTTTTTTTTGCATGTACTTAATGTACTAAATGTACTAATGTACTTGCTTAACGTACCTTTGAAATACGCTTAAAAAAGGGTATTTTCTGTTCGATTTACCTGAGCCATGAGTCTCTCGTTGGTGTTCTTGGTGCTTATGGCGATGAAGAAGGCGGCGGGAAAAATTAGGCAGATCATGACTCCGATCGTCGAGCCGACGATACCGAGGACGAATTCGATGTTCGGTATGAGTATCCCGGTTCCCAGGGACATCGCGACTATCGCCACCGTCAGACATCGGAATCTCATTTCTGGTATGTAATAATTCGACGGCTCGTGAGTGTGAGCCTAAACGAATCGCTTGATTATTCAACAATAACGATACCACTAAACTGACGATAAAAAATATATATAAAAAATTAAATTAAATAAAAAATCTCACCCTCCGAAACAGGAGAGAATTCAGACTCGCCCGGCACGGAAATATCACCAGGGGAAAGCTGAACGCCACGGAGAACACGAAACCCATTTTTATCAGGTCCGACGTTAGACTCGGCTCGAAACTCATCAGGATGTTGCCTGCAACCAATTATATAATTACAACAACACCAATAACAACAACAATAATAATAATAATAATTCAATTTGTCTCAATTAAAAAATTTGGCAATATAAAAAATTGGAAATTTAAAAACTTGGCAATGTACAAATTCGTCAGTTTAAAAATTTGGCAATTAAAAAATTAATATAGAAAAAATTAATATAGAATAAATGCTAAATATAAGCGCTAATAGTAACAAGCAGACAGGCAAAGAAATCGGTTTTCTGTACCGGTGAAGGGTTGCGTGCAGAAAGCGACGTAACCGAAGAATCCTACGCATAGATAAACCATGGTGCATATGTTGAGAGCTCCTCTGACGACTTGGTTCATCTTCTCGAGGCAAACGTTCGGTATGGCTTCGTAAATGTCGAAGAGCTGGGTCTGACAGAAGAGTGCCATTGCAAAAATCGGCAGACACTGGAGGATCCCACCGGGCCGCCAGTACATCACGTGACTGTACCAGTCGCCGAGGAAAATGTGCCTGGTCGACTCGCCGATCACCTGAGAGAAAAAGAAGAAAATATCGTCATTGGAAAAAGTTATGAACTACTCCAGTAATATTCGTATTCGCAAACTCGTGCAGCCCGTGAAGAAAATAAATAAATAAACTAATGAAAGATCAAATGCTTAAACGATTGAACGGTTGAACGACTAAATGATTGAATAATTTTTAAAAAACAAGTAAGCGATTTGAAAATTTAGAAATTTAAAAAGGCGGAAATTAAAAAATTTGGCAATATACATATTTGACAATTAAAAAATGTGGCAATATATAAAATCGGAAATTTAAAAACTCGGCAATATATAAATTTATCAATTAAAAAATTTGGCAATATAAAAAATCGGAAATTTAAAAACTTGGCAATATACAAATTCGTCAGTTAAAAAATTTGGCTATATACAAATTTGCCAATTAAAATATTTGAAAATGTACAAACCTCTCAATATAAAAACTTGGCTATATAAAAATTTGTCAATCAAAAAATTGGGCAATACATAAATGTGTCAAATAAAAACTTGATCGATTTAAAAATTCAGCAATTAAGAAATTAAGCAAACAAATAAATTGAAATTTGGTCCAACGAGCCGAGCGCGTACTTTGACGACGAGGCACAAGTAGAAGCCGATAGTGGCGGTGCAGACACTCGACAGGCTGTCGATGTTCCTGAGCAGTCCGAGTGGCAAAACGATGAACATCCCAGTCGTAACGAGTAGGCTCGTTCGGATGTCCTCGGGTCGCTTGTTCAGCATCTTGCCGACGATCTCCGGCCCGAGATCGCCCACGACGACGAAGAACGCTATGCAAGTGCCGAGCAGGAAGCCGATTATGAACAGCTCGACAAAAAATTTTCCCGTCCTGCCGAAAGCGTGAAAGGCGAGAAACTCAAAATTCCGCCTGCGAGACATCACAGCCGACTTGATCAGGAAGTGGCAGGCGAGCCGGGACAAAGTGCTGCTCAGGAGCAAAACGAGAGCGGCGAGGACGATTCCGCACTGCTTGAAGCAAAACGGCATCGCGAGAACGCTCACTCCGATGACGCTGTTCGCCAAAGTCATCACGTGCGAAAGGTGAGGAATCATTTCTGCAAAAAAAAAAAAAAAAAACAATTTTTTTTTGTTGTTAATATTTTTGTAATTGTTTATAACAATTTTTGTTTTTTTTTTTTTTTTTTTTGCAATGTGTGTATTCGAGTTTGTGAACTTGAAAAATCGTTTTTTTTCAACTTTTTTGCATTTGTTTATATTTATGCGGCATTTGTTTATAACAATTTATATTTGTTAATACTTTTTTGTGCGTAAGACGGACGAGATATTCAACGTTGAACTCGGTGACCTTGAATTTTGTTTTCTTTTTTTTTGTTTATTTATCGATTTTACATTTGTTTATAACAATTTTTTATTTTTTTATATCTTTTTTTTAGAGATTGCGAGTCGAGCTTTTAGTTTTTATTATCTTTTTTTAAAACTATTTTTCAAAAGTTTTTGTTTACTTTCATTTGTTTACTTACGACTGTTCAGCGCGATTAACAAACAAAGTAATAAACAAATTGTTTTATTCAAAAATCTCACGGTGCAATAATTTATGGAGATAATTTTTTTTTGAGGTTGCGAGTCGAAATTTAGTTTTTATTATTAAACCTTTTATTACTTTTTATTCGCTTTTATTTGTTGACTTACGAGTCGACCCGGCGCGATAAACAAACAAGGCAATAAACAAGTTGTTTTTATTCGGAAAATCTGACGGTGTAATAATTTATCGAGAATAATAGTAAGCGGCGATCGGGCGTCGAATTTTTCGTTACCGTTGGTTTTTTCTTTGCAGCTACCTGAGAGCCGTCTGAGAGCAAAGCACTTTATTTATTGTTGTTGTTAAAGACGCGAGTCGCGCCGACGTGGTTTTTTCTTTGCTCGACAAACTTTTGGCGAACCGGTGCGCGACGCCGAGATAAAAGGTTATGGCCAGCATTCCCACCGATCGCGCGTAACCCGCGCTCTAATCAGTTCGCGCGACGACTTTTTCGTCCTCCCTCCCCCACCACTTCTCGGCCAACTGTTTTCCCCGCGGTTATCGCATCGGGCGTTTGTTCCTATTATTTGCTTTTATTCACAAAATCACTTTGCGCTCAACACGTCACCGAAAATCCGGAAGCGAAGCGCGCTTGGAGGACGATCTTGTGATGGTCACATATTGGGCCGCTGGCCGGGCATCTGGATGTCCCGATTATTGACCGCGCGTGCGCGTGCGCCGGTGTGGCTATTCGCGCCGAACCCGCCAAATTACAGTCGCTCCAAAGGTTGAAGTCTCTATAACTCAGTAGACTATCCGGAAAAAAGCAAAGCAAGAGTGGATGTACAGTTCAATATCGCGTCCGATGATGCTTCCGCTTTATCCGAAACGTTAACAGGTTTTGAATGGCATTGATTCGAAAGATGCATCTATCTCTCTCGCACTTGTACGCCACGTGGTCTTTCACATGGCTTTAAGGTGATTTGGAACACCCTCCCGACCACTTACGCGTTCTCAGCTGGTAACTAAAACTGTAATGAGCCAAGCGGCAAAAAGAGATCTGGTACGAAAAAGTCATCCGAATGGGTAACATTCGGATGACTTTTATACACAGTTAACGGCCGAATGGTGAAAGTTAACTCTGGGCCTAAAGTACATTGAAAATCTCGATTTTATGCACGAAAGATCGTATTTTTGGGATTAAAATGGAAAATGATGGGTTGGGAGTAAAATAATTTTTCTATTATTTTACTCAAACGTAATAAATAAATAAAACGTACGCACAATTACGCGAAATATGTATATTCATTTATAGTCCTAATTCGATGGTGCCAATTTCCATCCCCGCACACGCTCGCTATAATCCACTCTCTTTCTCGTGATCGTCAATTACAACACATAAATACTATATTCGCATTATATTCGCACATGAAAAAGGTAAAATATCTTACACGCCGAACGAAGATTCATTGTCGCGCGTCTACAGGGTCTGCGGTGATTCGTTCCTTCCTTAAAAACTTCCCTTGTATTTTTATTATTATTTTTTCGTAAATTTTTTATTCAATTATTTTCGTGGATATGGAAGCGGGTCGAGAGCCAGAGGGAAAGATGTGAATATTAGTTACTCGTTTATGTACAGAGACACAAGGAAGCAAAGTAGATTCACAATTGTTTGCGCAGATTCAACGAATTTTTTCTTTTTTTTTCCATTTGTTGTTGCTGTTTTTTTTTCTCTTTCTATGATCTTTCGTAAAAAGTTTAAAAGAAAAAAAAAATAAGAATTTTCACCGCGAAATTCATCGGCCAAGAGTTGTATCGCCCGAGGAACATCGAAATACGGGCGCGCGACCGAGGATTCGATTCGTATCGTAAACGCCGACACGTCCCCGGTCGTTGACCTCATAACTACGGCTTACGTGATTCTTCATAAATTAATGCTTAAATGAATCGTCGAAGTTCCCACGAATTGCGGGTCCATCAGGGATTCCCACCGCCGTCCTTCTTCATCTCGTCGCCCATCGCGTTCAACTTGTCGTCCTTCTCGTTTTCTGAAAGAATTTCAGGAGTTAACAAAATTGCGGAAAATTTCGATATACATATTATATATAATATATGATGTTTCCGGTACCAAGGGAAAAGTTTCAAGGTCATTCGAGGGCGCTAAAGGAAACTTTTAAGGTGACTTCGAGGACGACCGGCCACGCCGAATTCTCATCGAAGGTATTGATATTTACCCTTTATTTCCGACTTGATGTCGTCATCCTTCTTCATGTCTATCTCCATTCCCTCCTGGCCTTTCTCCAACCTGGGCCTTTTCCGCGAGCCCTGAACGATAACAACAGGATTTTATTTTATTTATTTTTATTAAAAACAGTACTTTCCGATATACTAATGCGAAAAAGTGGTCTTTCAATCGCAGTCGGGAGACCGCTCGCGAGAAGCGTGAGAAGCGTGCGTAAAACCCGGTAAGCGTGCGTAAAGCACGAGAAGCGTGCGTAAACATGGTGGCCGTTTTTCCCCGGAAAAAAATTCCCTGACTTTTCACTGACCTATTGAAAATTTTCCCTGACCAAACGAACGTTTTCTAACGACTTCCGTTTAAAAAAATTAATGATGCAAATAAAAAAGCCTAATTATTGTATCAATATTTAATTCTGTTTCTTTTTTCAAAATGTTCCCAATTTTTTTTTGAAGGCTCTCTTTTATGTACTTCTTATTTATTTATAAAAGGTCCGGCGACAATTTACTTTTTCCCCGACCAATTTTGAAATTCCCTGACCAACATTGTGTTTCCCTGACTTTTCCCAATTTTCCCTGACCGCGCCCACCATCGTAAAGCACGGGAAGCGTGACTTAAGTACGAGAAGCGTGTGTAAAGCGCGAGGAGCGTGCGTAAAGTAAAATCGGCCCGATGTGCGCACGCGTCACTCATGGCTGTAAAGCGCCGTTTACGCCACTATCGGCGGGCGCCAGAAGTGTTTTTTCGATGTTTCGGAACATTCTGAACATGTTTTCATAAAAATCTCGAACATATTTTTTTTCTTGACCAAAACAAAGAATCCTCTATGAGAAAGCAAAAATGACATTGTCTCTCGTCGCGTCGGCGACGAATCGCCCAAGTCGGGTTCGGCGCTGGAACGCACCTTGAACGAGCGGTTGTCCCGTCGGCCGCCCTCGCCCTCGTCCTCGCTGTCGCTGTACTCGTTCTCGTGCTGTATCCTCTTGTCGAGGTCGCGCTGCGGCAGCCTCTCGTCCGGGTTGACCTTCTCCTCGGCCTCGGAGTCGTCGACAATCGCGCCGTCCTCGGGAATCGCTTGGACCTGAACGCCCGGTGCGTGCGGCAACATTCTCAGATTCTCGAATAATCTCGTTCTTGCATTTCGAGAGAAAGAGAGAGAGAAAACGAAAATTGTTAGTCTCGATCAGCGGCGTTCGCCGATTCGTCGAATACGATGAATCGTTCGACTCACTTAATTTTTTCGAGATACTCGACGGTGTTCTGATTAGCCATGTTGGACGGACTGATGTGGAGCTTGAAGTCCGGACCGAAGTACTCGAAGTAGTCGTTGTAGGGAAGCTCGTTGGCGATCTCGGAGCCGAGAGCTACCGAAGTCTCGTAGGTCCAGCATCTCGAAACGTTCCTGATCGTGTAACCACCGCCGCCGACCATCAGGAACGGCAGATTGTACTTCTTTACGAACTCTACGCACTTTCCGTGACCCCGCACCGTAAGATTGAAGCAACCCAATCGATCGCCTGCAAGCAATTAAATTAATTTGTATAATGCAGTGTTATGTAATGCAATACGATACAATGCAATATATTTAGGACAGTTTGTCTGTTTCTCGCGATTGGCAGGAATTTAAAGATGTTAGTTACGACTTGTGATGGAAGGTTTGACCCGAACTTGATTTCGAGCTTAAGTTCGATCTTACGATCGATCTCAAGAGCGATCTTAAGTTCAATGTTGAGTTCAATCTTAAGAGCGGTGTGAAATTCGATTTTAAGAGCGATCTTAAGAGCGATCTTAAGTTCGATGTTCAGAGCGATCTTAAGTTCGATCCCTATCAAATAAACAAGTAAACAACTATAATGTACATTATTTCAATATAATTTTGCCAGGAATCATCCCGATCGACCTGCTCATGAAAAAAAAAAATGCAAATATCTTCGCATCTTTCTTCGTGGCCGGAAAAAGAGTTGCCGAAAAAACACATTCCGCCCAGGTCGTTATTACTAAAAAAATCAAAATAAATAAAACAAGTAACTAAAACAAGTAAACTACCGGTTAGAGAATCGGCTCCGCACTGAAGCACGACTGCCGAGGGTTGAAACGTTTCCATGACCTTCGATATTATTGGCACGAATATCGACTCGTAACTCTCGTCGTCCATGCCGTCCCTCAGAGGAATGTTTACCGCGTAATATTTGCCCTGTAAAATAAAAAAAATAAAATTATGTAATAATAAAAAAATAATAATAAAAAAAATACCAGCACGAACGATGAAATTTTTAATAAAAAAAAAGAAGAAATTAATACCTTTCCGGCTCCGATGTCCCTGAGGTCTCCGGTGCCCGGAAAATATTCGCCGTACTTGTGGAAAGAGACGGTCATGACTCTGTCCGTCGTGTAGAAAGCCTCCTCGACGCCGTCGCCGTGATGAACGTCGATGTCGATGTACAGCACTCTTTGGTGATATTTTAGTAGTTCGAGGATTCCGAGGACGATGTCGTTGACGTAACAGAAACCGGAAGCCTCGCTCTTCTTCGCGTGGTGGAGGCCGCCGCCCCAATTTATGCATATCTCGGAGGCCTGCTTGTTGAGCTTAACAGCGGCGGCGACGGAGCCGCCGGCGGACAATTGGCAGAACTCGTACAGCCCGTCGAAGACCGGACAGTCCTCGCCTACGTTGACTGAAACGGACGATTTCATTCGATTGAACCTCCAATAATCGCAGCACGTTCGAATAATCGCAAAACAAATATCCTCAGTTTCGTTAATGTTGTTTAACGATTCTTCGCGACTTGTTCGATACTTTTAAAATATCGCGCGACAAAATTGTTCGATATTTTTAAAGGATCGGACGATAAAATTGTTCGATCCTTTTAAACGATCGGGCGATAAAATTGTTCGATGTTTTTAAACGATCGGGCGATAAAATCGTTCGATGTTTTTGAACGAAAAACACGATTGTTTAATTTTCTTAAACAATCGCCAAAAACTAATACTTCAATATTTTTATAACAATATCATTGTACCATTGTTTAAAATTGTTAAACAAAAGTTTAGACAATTGTTTAATTTTGTTAAATAATCGTTCATACAAATGTTTAATATCGTTAAACAATGGTTTGTACAATTGTTTAATATTGTTAAACAACCGTTTGTACAATTGTCTAACATTGTTAAACAATCGTTTACACAATTGTTTAATTTCGTTAAATAAGCGTTCATACAAATGTTTGCAATTGTTAAACAATCGTTTGTACAATTGTTTAATATTGTTAAACAAACGTTTGTACAATTGTTTAACATTGTTAAACAAACGTTTGTACAATTGTTTAACATTGTTAAACAAACGTTTGTACAATTGTTTAACATTGTTAAAAAATCTTTTATACAATTGTTTATGCAACCGTTTAATATTTTTAACCAATTGTTTACATAAGATTGTTAATATTGTCGATTATTGTTAAAAAACAATTGTTGAAGAAAATTATCGTGATGTTGCATTCTCATTTGTTTATTGTAATAAATTTTTCTCTTTGAACCGAACGATCGGTTTTTGTCATTAAAAAGTGTCCTCACATCTCTGCATCTGCTTGTTGTACTCCGACATGTTGTCCGGTCTGATCGATCTCAGGAATCTTATGTACTCGTCGCTGTGGAACTTTGTCATTTCGTCTGCCGTGGCTTTGTGCGGTCGCTGATGCAAAAAATTAAAAAAAAATTAAAATGAACAAAATAGCATACTTATGAGTTCACAATTTTTTTTTTTTTGTTTTCTTTAATTTTTTGAATATTTTTTTTTTTTTTTTTGAACTTACATATATTTCCATTTTTCTGTAGAGTCCGTAGTTGAGCAATAAATTGTGCGTCATCCTTATGCGATGCGGCTTCATGGGATGTCCCTGGCCATAGTAGTAGTTTCCTATGTCGCCTGAAATTATTCATAAGTGAGAAAAAAAAATTTCCATGTCTCACCTCGAAATAGCATTATTTATTTTATTAATTTTTTTAAATTTAATTTATTTCATTTAAGTCATTAATTTAATTTAATTCGTATACTTCATTTAATTCATTTCATTCAACGCATTTGCTTCATTCGATTCATTCATTTCACACAATTAATTCAATCAATATAATTTATTCGATTTATCCAATTCATTTAATTAATCAAATTCATTGGATTCATTAAAATTATTTATTCTATACATTTGATTTATTTTCTCCTCGCCCGTTTAATCTTCGAACGGACGGTCAATTACTTCGAGTTCGTAATTATTCAACGCCGATTAATTCTACTCATTATCATCGTCACGATCCTTTTTTTTACCCCCGAAACTTAAATATCGAGGGATAAGGCGAGAGATTCTCGGGTGAAAGTACGGTCGGCCCGTTGCGAAGCATGGCCGACGCTCGGCGCTTTATGTTTCTTCGCACAAACTACGGTCGCGCGCGGCTCGCCGTTCACCCGAGAGTCTCTCGGCTTAAGCTCGCGAAAATCATCATCGGACGCTGGAAGGCAAAAAAAAAAAAAGCTCGCTCGGCGATCGTGAATTTTCGGGCGCTCGTCGCGGCTCAGAAATGTTCCTCGGAGCCAAAATCGCGAAACGAGGGATTTTAGGTTTTTTAAATATTTTTCCGGCGATGTTTCCGGGCCGTGGAGAGAAATGGTAAAATCGTGCGGAACACATTTTGACAAGCGCCTCCGCTCCCCCCCTCCCCCCCCTCTTTCGGGCAACTCGACTCTAGCGGACTGTGCGTGTGTGCGTTTTCGCGGGACCGCCGATTCTCATTTCGGTCGTTAATCTCAATAAAATCGAACTCACTGTCGTAATAGTAGCACACGCGTTTTCTACTGTGCGGTTGACTCGTCATTCTCGTCCTTTCTCGCCGGGAACCGGTGAGAAAAACTCGTGGAAAGTTGAACGAGAAGCGCGGGGACTCGACAGCGTCGCTATACTACTACGGTCGTGTCCCCCTCTCTCGCACGGCGGAGCGCGCGGGGCGCGCAAGCACGAACGGAGGGCGAGCTGGGGCGAGAGGAAACCCTGGCGGGAAAATCGGCGGGTGCGCGCGCAGCGCCCTCTGCCGGCGTCGCGGCGAGAAACAATCCAGGGCTCGATAGACGATATAAATTTTTTGGTTTTTTTTATGTTTTTTTTAATGGTTTTTTTATTTTTTGGATGGTGCATAGTATGTTGTATTTTTATGATGGGTTGTTTTGGGCCAAGGTGATTTTTTGCGTTTAGTTGAGAGAGGCGGTACGAGTTGATTGTGTGAATATATATTCGGCTGGGTTGTCCGCTGAAAAGTACGGGTCGATGCGCGCGCAGCGCCCTCTGCCGGAATCGCGGCTCAAACAATCCAGCGCTGTAGTTTTACATATAGAGATGCGAGTGGTGAATGCGACAATTTTAACGTGTTCTCACCGTCAAAATGCGGTAAATGACTGCATTCGTTTTATCCCATATGGACAAAATTACCGACCCGAAAAACTGTAATTAAAGAACACAAAGAATTGCACATAAAAACCCTTCGACAAATCGCTCGCTTGACTAGTCGCCCAGTCGGTAAGGTAGGTCACGCATTTATCCAGCCTTCTCGCTCCGCCAATCACAGCTCTCTCCCAACCAAAACAATCCCCAACGGAACGCAACAGCCTATTCCATTGGACACAACGCCCCATTGGCCAGCGCTCAGCCTTTTCCATCGGCGAGGCGAGAGTAGGAATTGTTTGCATAATCCGGAAGAAAAGACAATTCTAAACAAAATCATTTCGTCCACCAGTCGTCTCCATTCATCCCATGTAAACATTCCCGACCCAAAAAAACTGCAATTCAAGAACACGACGAATCCGCATAAAAACCCTTCGATACAAAATTCGTACAAAATATCCGACCCAAAAAACTGCAATTCACGAACAGAACGAATTGCGCATAAAAACCCTTCGATACAAAATTCCTACAAAATTTCCGACCCAAAAAACTGCAATTCAAGAACACAACGAATTGCGCATAAAAACCCTCCGACGAATCGCTCGCTTGACTAGTCGCCGCGTCGGTAACGTAGATCCCGCTTTTATCCACCCTTCCCGCTCCGGCAATCGCCGCTCTCTCCCAACCAAAACAATCCCAACGGAACGCAACAGCCTTCTTCCATTGGCCACAACGCCCCATTCGCCAGCGCTCGGCCTTTTCCATCGGCGAGGCGAGAATATTAATTGTTTGCATAATCCGGAAGAAAAGACAATTCTAAACAAAATCATTTCGTCCACCAGTCGTCTCCATTCATCCCATCTAAACATTTCCGACCCAAGAAACTGCAATTCAAGAATACAACGAATTGCGCATAAAAACCCTCCGACTAATCGCTCGCTTGACTAGTCGCCGCGTCGGTAAGGTAGATCCCGCATTTATCCGCCCTTCCGCTCCGCCAATCGCCGCTCTCTCCCAACCAAAACAATTCCAACGGAACGCAACAGCCTTCTTCCATTGGCCACAACGCCCCATTCGCCAGCGCTCGGCCTTTTCCATTGGCGAGGCGAGAGTAGGAATTGTTTGCATAATCCGGAAGAAAAGACAATTCTAAACAAAATCATTTCGTCCACCAGTCGTCTCCATTCATCCCATGTAAACATTTCCGACCCAAAAAACTGCAATTCAAGAACACAACGAATTGCGCATAAAAACCCTCCGACGAATCGCTCGCTTGACTAGTCGCCGCGTCGGTAAGGTAGATCCCGCATTTATCCGCCCTTCCCGCTCCGCCAATCGCCGCTCTCTCCCAACCAAAACAATTCCAACGGAACGCAACAGCCTTCTTCCATTGGACACGACGCCCCATTGGCCGGCGACTCGTCCCGCTGCGGGGTGGGGGGAGGAATTGTGTACACACTCCTCGAAAAATAGATTGTACACAGAGAGCCCGAGAGACGTCTCTCCGGCCCGAGGGGAGGCGGCACGCTCGATCTAATCGTTCCAAACACGAGGCTCTCCGGAACGTCCGATCTCGTAACGGCCCCCGTTCTCGGCACGGCTCTCTGACGTCACACACCAGTCTCGTTTCAGTGTACGGCTTTTTCTCGTGGCCCAGCACGTTCTCACCGTCTTCCGTCGCCTCCTCGCTCCCACAAATTGAAACGCATATTCACAAACTAAACAAACATAAATATCTCAACTAATCGTCGACGAGAAAAAAAAAAAAAAAATAACATAGAGCCGCGAAGCAGTGATGAGTTCGATCGTCGACTGCGGAGCAGCTTCTCGCGTCGCGCTAGTCGACCTCGACTCGTCATTGGGCTCGGGACGAGTTGTCCGCGACTTGTCCGCGCCGATATTTTGCCTACGGGCCGAGGAGCGCAGCAGGAACGTGTAGCACCGCGCCGTTTTTTAATCCGACCTCTCCTCGCGACAAATTCGACCAGTCGACCCAACCGCGTCAGTGAAAGTGACCGAGTGCGTAAGGCGCCCCCCCCCCTTTTCGGGAGGGTTAATTGTGTTTACGGGGAATCGGACGGGCCTTAAGTAACGCGGTGAGGGGAGATTTTTCGGACAAAGGGCGAGATATATTGTAGGGCTCTGTGAGGAGTGAGAGATCGAGAGGGAGAGAAGAGACGGGGAAAAATGGACGCCCTGCGCGAGCAGGTGATGATCAATCAGTTCGTGCTGGCCGCAGGTTGCGCCAGAGAACAGGCCAAACAGTTGCTCCAGTCCGCCCACTGGCAGTTCGAGGTGAGAAACCCTTCTCTATGTTATGTGGGCGAAAAAAAATTAATGATTATACATATATATATATATATGTTATATATGTATAATCATTAATAAACATATATGTGTATGTATATATATGTGTAAACTTATTGGGCAGTTGTAAACATGGTTTGGGCGACGTGACAATAGCTTGGGTAAAAAATCTTAAGGCTCAAGATGGGTCTTAAGTTTTGAGTTAAGGATCGGGGACGAATCGTCGGTTTTGGATGGGTGAATTGTGTCGGTGTCGTAGCGAGTGTCTGCTGGGTGAGATACGTAAACAAAGCGATCGATAAAATGGCGGCTTTGTTACGGTCGGCGAGCCTCCGCGGCGTGAGTTTAGCGCCATGTGAGAGCGCGAGCGAGCGAGCGTCTCGCTCTCGCCCGAGGGCGAGGGACGATAAGCGGCTGCTCTCTCGCTCTCGTCGGACGGTCACGTGACTCTCACCTGCACTCCGGGCGCGATTAAAGGCGGGTTTTAAGTTTTCGGTCCTTTCTTCGTTTATCTGAATGGATTTTTGTTAATTTTTTTTTATTTGTGTAGAAAAATAAATATATTGAGGAAAAAAAATTGTATATGTGTATGGGGCGTTCCACGTGAAGTCGAACGGCCCAAAATCCCGATCTGCTTTGTTTCTTTGTTTCTTTGTTCTCATTCGTGTTCATTTGGTTTCGTTGCTTCTTTTTATTTATTTGGTAATGTTTAGAAATAAATATGTCGGAAGAAAAAGAAAATTATGTGCGCATATGGGGCATTCCACGTCATGTCGAGCGACCAAAAACCCTGATCTGCACTTAAGGCGCGATTAAAGGCGGGTTTTAAGTTTCCGGTTCTTTCTTCACTTGTCTCCATGGATTGTTGTAATTTTTTTAAATTTATGTAGAAAACTAAATGTATTGCAAAAAAAAATTATATGGGGCATTCCATGTCAGGTCGAACGGCCCAAAACCCTGATCTGCACTTAATGCGCAACGAAAGGTGGGTTTTATATTTTCGGTTTTTTCATCAGTTATCTTCATTTGTTTTTGTTATTCTTTTTTATTTGCGTAGAAAAATGAATATATTGCAAAAAATTGTATATGTACATGTGACATTCTACGAGATTCCAAGCTCTCACTCAATTGCGAACTTATCATGTAAAAGGGCATGGACCGCCAAAAAGTCAAACATAAACACAATCACAAAAAACGAAACCATGAAACAAATCCAAAAAAACAAACCCAAAACATAAACCCATAAACCAAATCCAAAAACCAAATCCAAAAACCAAACCCAAAAACCAAACCCAAAAACCAAACCCAAAAACCAAACCGAAAAACCAAACCCAAAAACCAAACCCAAAAACCAAACACAAAAACCAAATCCAAAAACCAAACCCAAAAACCAAACCCAAAAACCAAACCCAAAAACCAAACCCAAAAACCAAACCCAAAAACCAAACCCAAAAACCAAACCCAAAAACCAAACCCAAAAACCAAACCCAAAAACCAAACCCAAAAAACCAAACCCAAAAACCAAACCCAAAAACCAAACCCAAAAACCAAACCCAAAAACCAAACCCAAAAACCAAACCCAAAAATCAAACCCAAAAACCAAACCCAAAAATCAAACCCAAAACATAGACCCTACAACCGAACCCAAAACATAAACCCTAAAACCGAACCCAAAACATAAACCCTAAAACCGAACCCAAAAAGCAACCCCAAAAAAGAACCAAAACGTAAACCTAAGAAAACAAACCCAAGCACACATAAACAATACCTCAATCGGTAAAAACCTTCCGCGTCTGGATGTATACGAGAGCCTTAGGCGATTACATCGTGCGTTACGTGTTCTCGAGACTTGCGGGAAACAGTTGCGTCTGCTCGATGAGATACGTAAACAAAGCGATCGATGAAACGGGGGGCTTTGCTACGGTCGGCGAGCCTCCGCGGCGTGATTCCAGCGCGCGATGAACCGCAGGTTTTACCTTTTCATTCGTCTCCATTTATTTTCATTTATTTTCGTCTATTTTTTTTTCTTTCATTCATTTCCACCCATCATCGTCCCGATTTTTCGTCGCTCCTTTCGACCATCGCCGGACAACGGAATAACATTTTTTTATTTTTTATTTTTATTCTACACACGCAAAGCGAAGAAAAACATTCTTGCATCTCGCCCTAAGAAAATCACGTCGCTACAGCCACGTGCCGTCTCGGCGACAAGTAAACACGACCGAACACACTCGAACCTCCGCCGTTCCGTTCGATCGATAGACAATAAATAAACTGCCTACCCTCTTTATTTCTTTTTTTCTTCCCTCTTCTTCTTGTTTCAGACCGCCCTCAGTATATTTTTCCAAGAGGCTGCGATACCGTCCTGCGCACAGGGACCCGGAACGCACTTCGGACAGGTGAGTCTTACCTCAATAATAATAATAATAATAGTTTTTTTCCCGGATTTATCCTCTTACTAGCAGTTTATAATGAGTCCTGATTTAGAACTAAGAATTATACATTTTGGTATAATAATGAATAATAAATTAAGATAATAATAATAATAATAATAATAATAATAATAATAATAATTTTTGTGTATTTCATTGCCACTATCGTCGTTGCCCTTGTTGACGTTCGGGCATCCTCGTCCGTTTCGGTATCGAGGACAAAGGCGCGTGAGGGAGGGCGTTGCTTAAGCGGTCTATCGGACCGCGCCGAAGTTTAGAATTTGGCTAGAGTTGCACGATTCGTTCCGCACTGTTCGGCACCGCTGCGAATTCCTTGGATAACTTCGTCCCGCTCTCCGAACGGCTTCGAGCCGAGGCGGAACCGACTCGGTCGGTAACGAAAACTGTAATCAATTTTTTTTTCAAGTTCGCTAAGCTCTGTCGTTTAGCCGAACTTCTGTTAGAACTTTCGTTTAGCCGAACTTTCAGTTAGAACTTTCGTTTAGCCGAAAGTGAAATAAAATCCGTGAAAAAAATGGATTACGGTTTTCGTTACCGACCGAGTCGACGTCGAATCGCGACGAATCTCGCGTTGATTTTAAATGCCCTTTTGTCGAATTTTTTCCAATCGGTTTGGATTGAATGATATTTAAAAAAAACAATTCCAACTCAGTCGGTAATGCAGATCGGTTTTCGAAAAACCTGCGCAAAAGACTTTGTGCAACCGCTGTTTTTCGGAGGGTCTTTCCGGGTCTCTGCTCGACTCTAAGAATTTCCTTTTAGCCGGAAACGAAAAAAAAATGGATTGCAGTTTTCATTACCGACCGAGTAGCTTTCGAATCGCCACGAAGCTCTCCTTGATCTAAAACGCCCTCTTGTCGGATTTTATCCAAACCATTTCTATCGGATGATAAAAAAGAAAAAATGTTCAACTCAGTCGGTAATGCAGATCCGTTTTCGTAAGATCGGCGCGAAAGATTGTGCTGATCGTTAATTTTCGGGTTGTTTTCGCGGTCCGTTCTAGATCTAGGCTAGCCGCACAGCTGATCGAGCCAATACGTCGAAATAGCTTAGTTGTATAGACGCGAGACGACGTGCGAGAATCTCTGCCAATGAACATTTGCTAGGTAGGTGGGTTGCTCTATTCTGGTCGTCATCGGTCACATTCCGATAAGCGGCGTGCCAAATATCTGTCCAAGACTGGACGAACGAGCGAGGCCAGTTTGCTATTATCTCCACCTAAGCTAGTCGTCGAAACTTAAATCATTTATTAAGATTTTATTATTATTGAATATTATTGAATATTGAAATTTGGGACTGAAAGAAATCCTCTCGAACGGGACGAGCTCGGTCGGTAACGAAAACTGTATTTAAACATTTTTTTTACGAATACCTTTTGCAGGGTTTAAAGAAAAGTCTCATCCTGTGCGAATAGCGTGTTTGCTTTCGATGAGATGTTTAATTCGAGCCTGGATTCGACGGGCAGTGAAAAAAGTTGATTACAGTTTTTGTTACCGACGGTGGTAATTCGCGTAATGTTATGTTGTCGGTAAAGGGCAAAGGAGTCGAGGAATTAAAATTCCCGTAAATTGGGAATAAACGAAAATCTCCCGACCGACCCGAGCTCGGTCGGTAACGAAAACTGTAATTAAAAAAAATTATTTAACGGATACCGGCTTGTAGGCTTCGAAGAAAAGTCGCATCCAAAGCGAATACCTTTTAGACTTTTAATTTGAGCTTGGATTGTACCGGCTGTGAAAAAAAGTTAATTACAGTTTTTGTTACCGACCGTGGTAATTCACGTTATTTTCTCACGTAATTTTCCAACTCGATCTAATGGTTCATTGCATTCGTTTTATTGTTCCAGATAACACCTTGCAATACACCGGCGACTCCGCCGAACTTTCCGGACGCACTTCTAGCGTTCTCCAAAATGTCCGCCGGCGATAAAACTCCCTCCGGTAAGAGGTCGGCAAGATCCGGACGAAGTTATGATTTTTTATTGCATAAGCATCTGCCCAAGACTGTTAATTAGCCTTGTTAATTAGTTAATGTAGAATGGCAATTAGTCCTTCCACTGAATTCATCTTCGTTTCTTAAATCTTGCCCTACCGCGGTCGGTAACGAAAACTGAATTATTATTATTATTATTATTATTATTTTTCAAGAGTGTTGTCCGAAAAAAAAACAAATTCGATCTGCGGCTCTGATGAACGCTGGAATTATATTTTAGTTTCATCCCCGGAATTTCAGCACCCAAAAAAAAAAAATAGCATTACAGTTTTTGTTACCGACCGAGCACATATTTCGCCTGAATTAAATTGTATATTTCTGACGAGCTCGATTTAACGATTGTTAAAAAATATCACCTCAAAACCATCGCGAGATCGTTATCGTGAGAAGATCACGCCACGGTCGGTAATGAAACCTGCAATGGCATTGAAAAAAATAGCATTACAGTTTTTGTTACCGACCGAGCACCCGCTTCGCCCTAATTTTTTAATTTTTTTTTTCTGACCCGCTCGTTTCACCGATCGTTCCAGGAATGTCACCTAGTCAAAACGGCCAGCAGACGGCGGCGGCGACGATGCAGCACAACGGCTCGCGGTGTAGCGTGTCCGGCGGCGCTCAGCAGCAGAACCAGACTCAGCAGCAGTTCGGCATAGGCGAGCCTCAGAGATAAAACCGAGCGCGGTGTTCCGCTCGTGTGCAGCGCTCGGTCGTTGGATTCCGACCGAGAGGGATCGAGCTTCGCGGGGCGATGGGCAAACAATTTCCAAAAACGCCACTCGCGGAGTGAGTCAGACTAAAAAAAAAAAAAAAGGATTAAAAGCAAAAAAAAAATAACCGTGAGAGAGAGCGAAGAAATTGAGCTTCCAGCCCGGTTCTTTTTTTTTTAATCGTCGTTGCGAGAAACCTGGCGCGACTGCTCGTGACAACGAAAGAAAAAAAAAAATAAATAAGAAAATAAAAATAAAATGAAATAAAAAAATTATTAAAAAAAAAAGGGAAATTAAAGGCACGGTTTCGATTCACTGTACAAATGAAGGTCGATAAGGTCGGTCCCTGAATTAGCGTCCCCGGTCGGGCGACCCTTGAGCGCATCCGTAGTTCCTGAAAAAAAAAAAAATTAATTAAAAACAAAATTATTTAATTTAAAGACAAATGGATTAATTTTTAAAAATTGATTGATAGAAGAAAAAAAATGGGTACGGCTCTTCGTGCGGAGCGCGTAGACCGAGTACCGCGCCGCTCCGCGTGCGTCCGAGAGGGCGGGGAAAGTACAAGAGTTAAAAGAAAAATAAAAAGACAATTAGCGATATCATTAGTGAATAAATAAATATTATTAAGATATACCTGCATACCCCTCGTGTGTGACCTCGTTGAAGTTTTACTCGACGGTTTATTATCCGTAGCCTTACGTCGAATTTCCTCTATCGAATTATTGGCACTGTAAAAAAAAACAAAAAAAAAATTGCATCGATAAATGGGCGCATGAGAAATTAAGCCGTGTGGGTCGGGACGGAGAGGGGGGAGAGAGAGTGGAGCGCTATTCGATTATACATGTATTTATAAAGTAGGATACGCAGGCAGCGCGGATGAGCCGGTCGACTCGGTCGGTAACGAAATCTGTAATGTGTTTTTTTTCTTTTTTTTTTTTTTAGCAATCTCGAACTTTATTCTTGGAAAAAAATGCATATATTGGAGTTTTCGTTACCGACCGAGCTGGTTATTAAGGCGGATGCGAAACTCGGTCGGTAACGAAAACTGCAATGCGTTGTCTATCTGTTTTTCGAGGAATTTCGAACTTTATCCTTAAAAAAAATGCAAAAAAATGGATTACAGTTCTCGTTACCGACCGAGCTGGGGCGAAAATTTCGGATCGTCCTTAAGCACTTTCTCCTTACTTTCGCGTCTCTTCTTGACTCTCAATTTTACTCTACGACTCGTCGAAAGTATTATTACGTCATCGGTGTCTATCGTCACCGAATCGCGACTCTCGGACAATAAAAGAAGAAAAAAAAGAAGTGTAATCTCTTTTTTTTTTTGATACTCGATCGATAGATCGATTTTTTTTGCGAATAATGTTCAAATAATCACGTGTTTTTTTCTCTCGTATGGCACTCTTGAGTGGATGCGAACAATCGAGCGAGTCGAGATGTTTTCTTTGTGCTGTTTTTTTCGATACGGAAAAAATCGACATTCACTCACGCACACGGAAAAAATACCCCCGCAAAATACTCCGCAAAATACCCTCGAAAAAATACCCCGAAATACTTGGAAAAAAAAAAAAAAATACTTTGGACAATTTTTTCCTAAAATACTTTGTAAAAAATACCTCAAAAATACTTTGGAAAAATACCCCTGAAAAAATATCCCACACACACACATACATATACGGACACGGGGATATTTTTCTCGGAGTATCTTCTACGGGAGTATTTTTCCACCTAGCGGAAAAATACCCAAACACATACACGGGGGTATTTTTTCCAGAGTTATTTATTTAAGAGGGTATCGTTTTAGGGGTTTTTTTTCAGGGGTATTTTTCCACACACACACACACACACACACATCGCGCGCGCGCGTACGCGCATGCTTGGATGTAAACGCTCGGCGTTCCCCACCTTCTGTTAATAATGCGTAGGCTATACTCGTACGAGGATACTGTTATTATTACGTTATTAATATTATTATAATTTTTTTTTACCATCATATATACATATATATATATATATATATAAATAATGTTTTCTTTTTTGTGTACATAATAACGAAAGAAATTGTCTAAATAAATAATGAATAATGGTGCTTTCATTGCTGGTCCTGCGCTGTCGTCCGGACGCGAAAACCGACATCCTCCTAGATTACAATAATATTTATAATTCGTTTTTTTTTTTTCGATTAAAAAAGTCGTTGCGATGAGCTTTTCGAGTCTCTTACCTCGGTCGGTAATCGATTTTTTTTTGTGTAAAAAAATAATAATCGGCGTTTTATCGCTCAGCGATAACTGAATTATATTTATTATTAAATTTAATTATTCGACGACTCCTCGACCGAGGTCGGTCCATCGATCGGGCACCGGCAGGAAGTAGCGATGCATCGCGGCTATGAATCTCGCTCGGTATTCCTCCGGCGAAACGATCGTCGGTAACTTTCCCTGGCCACCGAGTATTCCAGATTTTTTCACTATCGTCTCCAATTTTTTGTCCCACGTGAATGTCCGTATGTAATCTGCGGAATTTGGAACGATTTTTAGAGAGTGCCATTTGTCGCGGCCGGTCGGTTCGTTACCGACCGAGCCCGCTTATTTTTATTATTATTATTATTATTTATTTATTTATTTTCATGATTTATTATTTTTATTATTATTATTTTATGAAGTAATCAACGTACCGATTATTCCGAGAACCAGCTCGTCGGAAGTCGGCTCGAGTCCGACGAGGAGCGAGTAGTCCATCACCGAATTGTCCGCGAGAAACTTCGTGTCCCGTTCGATGGCCTTGTTGAGCACGGCTTTCGAGTGCGACCTTATGTACAGCGGGGAGTCGCAGCTCACTGCAAATTGTTTTACAAAATGTTTCAATCACAGTGGACGACAGTATTTAATTTTTTTTCACGTAAAATTTCGATTTTTTTGTGTTTTTTTTAAATAAAAAAAAATAATAAAAGGCGATTCAGGACATGTGAAACGACTCCGTCGGTAACCAAAATCTGTAATGAATGCGATTCAGAGACCCTAGACTTTTCGATAAATCTCCATTGAAAATCCCGATTTTATGCGCAAAAAATCGTATTTTTGGGATTTAAATCGAAAATGTTGGGTTGGGAGTAAAATAATTGTTATATTCGTGATCAGCGGAAAAAAATACGTGGAATACAGCCTTGAAACAAAAAAAAAGTCGATTGAACGACGATTTTTCACTTTTTGAGTCGCTTTTGGAAAAACTTCGATTTTCGTGATTTTCGTGATTTTACGATGCGCCACCTGTGCGTCAATCGTGACACTATTGACGCAAATAGCCGTGATTAATTAAATAAATAAATTAAAAAAATGTATTACTGTTCAACAAGTTCTCGTCGAGCAGGACGAGCTCTCCCTCGGAATCGACGTCCTCGGGATTGACCAGTCGGTTCCTTACCGACCCCTTCAGGTCGAACTTGTCGGTAATCGCCCGACCGTAGAACAGATTTTCCATCACGAGAACGCTCGTCCTCAGCGCGGCGTTCGTCGTGTTATTTTTGAACGACACTCTGTATACACCGACGATCTTTCCGAGAAGCGTCGGCTGCTTCGTCTGCTGGCACTTCTCCATGTAGGCGAAATAATTCGGCGCGAAGTCCAGGAATATCTGCATCTCGAGCCTCGAGAGTTCCTTCAGGATGAATCTGTCGTCTGTTCAGCAACAAAATTTTTTCGTAAATATGCAAATTTCCCGAAATGTTGAAGATTAAAAAAAAAAAAAAATTGATTACACTTTTCGCTACCGACTAAATTTTTGTACACACTAAATTTGATTAACGAAACTTCATCATCGTTCCAATTGAAAGCAAATGTGCGGAGAGCCCGAAGTATCGGATTATAAAAAAAAAAATTATTACAGTTTCCTTTACCGACCGAGTTTCTCCGCACTAAATTTAATTACCACCAGAATCCTTTCATTCCCCTTCCCATCGGAAATAAATGCGCCGAGAGCCCCAAATATCAGAATATAAAAAAAAAATGATTACAGTTTCCGTTACCGACCGAGCAGTCCCGAAAAAAAATGTAACTTCCACCAAAAAAAAAAACCCGACTCCGAAGACAACGTTTCTCACCCCGACTCTTGCAGAAAGCGCTTCCGCTCTTTCCGCCCCGGGCGGCCCACTGGACGCTTCTGCACAGACTCCTGGTGAAGCCGTCCTCGCCGCAGGGCAGGACGGATTCCCTGAGTGCCGCGAACTGTGCGGCGAAGTAAATTCTGCAATAAAAATTCGTCGTCGCGTCGTTGAACTGGACCTCGATGTAGTTCTGCTGTTTGACCGTTTTCTTGTCCTCCTCGGACTCGGCAGCGGCGCCGCTTCCGGATTGGTTCGGCGCGCTCGTTTCCGCCGCGACGAAGGCTTTGTCGGTCTCCATCGGGCTCGCCGGGCTCGGACTGTTCCCTCGCAGGAACGACAATACCGACGGTCGCTTGAATTCTCCCGACTGGGTCAAATCTCCGCCGGTATTTTCCTTGCTCTCAGCGAATTTGCGCTTGTTCAGCGGACTGGAATTCTGCTCGGTCACCCTCGAGACCGGAAGAATCTCGGCGAGGGCGTGCTTGTAGTCGATCGAGTCGAGGGCGTAGGCGATTATGGACGAAGGCTCCGACTCGTAGACGACCATCGGTACGGCAGATCTGCGGAAAAAAATTATCGGTCTCGATTAGCGTGGATTTTAGGACTAAAGCATGCTCGGTCGGTAACAAAAACTGTGATCTGCAATCCGAAAATCCGCGATTTTTATCGGCGAGCTCGATCGTCGCGGAGCCATTTTTGTTTCACAGTATTTATTTCAAAGTATTTGTTTCAGAGTATTTGTTTCAGAGTATCTGTTTCAGAGTATTTGTTTCAGAGTATTTGTTTCAGAGTATCTGTTTCAGAGTATTTGTTTCAGAGTATTTGTTTCAGAGTATCTGTTTCAGAGTATTTGTTTCAGAGTATTTTTCCTGAGTATTATTGTGAGTATTATTCTGAGTATTTGTTTCCGAGTATTTCTTCTCAGTATTTCTTAAGAATATTTTTTCTCAGTATTTCTTAAGAATATTTTTTCTGAATAATTTCCTTTCGACCGAAAAACGACCCACAGTCGCAGCGATCTCGATTACAGTTTTCCTTACCGACGGAGCTGCCTAAAAAAAAATTACCCTAGCGGCAGTAAATGATGCTGAAATGAGGCGAGAGGATTGGCGATCGGGTTGATGATCGCCGTCGAAGGCAGCAGCTGCGAGAGTATAGTCTTTTTCCTCGCGCTCTTCTTCCTCCTGTCGACGAGATCGTCGGAAGTTATCGGCAGAACGTCCGAGTGCGATCGCTGATGGAACTTGGGCGATTCCTGGACAACGACGATGTCCTCCGGATTGCCGTTATCGAGACCGATCTCGTCGGAGCTCTCGACAGTCTCGCTGCCCTGAGCCTCGCTGTGAACCGCCGATATAGCGTCGACCGCGTTGTAGTCCGCCGACACCGGACTCAGGTCCTCGATCTGCGACTCCGCGTCCTCGGTTATGTAACCATCGGTGTCGGTAACGCCGCTCCCTATCGTTACCGACCGCTCGGTAAATCGCCTCGGGCGATCGTCGCGCTTCTTCGCCGCTCCGATTTCCTGGAATCTGTCGTTCCAGTAGGAAACCGCCTCGGAGATGAGCCTCTTCGATATCACGATGCCGTCCTCGATCCTGAACATGAGACTCTGCACCTGCAACGGGACCGTAATTTTTAGATTCGGCGGAGATTCTTTCACACGCCAGCGCCCGATATTTTATTTGTTATATAATATTCGAATTCCGGGGAAAAAAATATGAAGATTGTAAAATGGGGTTTTTTTTCGGGGATTTTTTTTAGGGCCGTCAGTTGAGCCGTCTTGGTCAGATAAAAAATCTTATCCGGCTTAAGGGAGATATTATGAATGACTCATTAATTTCGGTAGTTTTCTTGTAATTCAGAATAAGAATGAATGGCTGGCTAAAATGAGGCTTATTCTTTTAGTCGATTAAGCGGCGGGTAATTTTTCGTCTGTCAAAGTATAATCTCTGTTAGTCGAATAGGATTTTTTTTTTGCAGGTCAGGACGGCGTAACTGTACAGCCCATGTGTGAAGCATCCTTGAGCATAAGTTTCAGAGAAGTGAGAGGGAATTGCAAACTATTATGGATGGTATAAAAATGTGAAAAAAAATCAAGCATATTAAAGGTGCTGAAAAGATTGATTTTGCGTAACAACAATTCTAAAATGTTATAAAAAAATTGATGAAAAATGAAATTGTTCAACGAATCTCTCGGAAATCTTACTTTTTTTTAGAATGAAGTCCTTCCACTTAAATCCACTTTGAATTCTTTTTTTATATCGGAAAAACGTCTAGAAAATCCGAAAATTCAAAGTGAATTAAAAAATCGGAAAAAATTCATAAATATTCAGAAAAATAAGCGAATAATTTTCATAAAAAAAAAGTCACGTTTCCGAGAAATTTGTTGGACAATTAAATTATTCATCAATTTGTCATCAACATTTTCGAATTATAATTACGCAAAATGAATCTTTTCATCATCTTTAACACGCTTGATTTTTTTTTCAGATTTTTATACCATCGAGAAGTGTTTAACAATTCCCTCTCAATTCTCCGAAACTTATGCGAAATCAACACTATTCGCAGGGACAACCTAAGCGATTCCTCCGTAATTCACAAACCTGCCCCAATTTACCTCTGCCTACCGGGTCAGAATCAACCACAACGCACCTGCCGCTCAGAGCTCTTTCCCTCCATCCTCCTATTTTCCAGCGTCGGCGACGTGAGCTTCAGCTGAATCTCCTCGATCTTATTTTTGAAGCATTGCTGGTCCTTGACGAGCTGCTGCTTCGCCGCGCTCAGCACTTCAGGATCGACCTGGACACCCGACAATTTTTCCCTAATACTACTGAACACCTCGTCTCCCTTCAACGCCAAGCTTTTTATCTCCTCGATGACGTTCGCGTGCTGCTTCGCGTCGTAGTCGATGCTTATCAGCGGCGGCGGAAGCGAAATTTCCCACTGGGAAATCTCGGTGTACTTGAAAACGGCGAGCATGTTTTTTCTCGCGAAGTACTGCGAGTGTTCCTGATGAATGGAGTGTTTGCAGTCCTCGGAGCCGCGCTTCGTGTAGACTCGGCCGTGAAAGCGTAGTTCGAGGTACTTGGCGAACGAGAGCGACCACGTGTCCGAGGACATCGGGACGACCGGGGAGACGCTCTTGCAGCGAAGACACTTGCTCCACATGAGGATCTGGCCGTTGTTCTCGTGGCCAAAGGGCTCGGTGCTCATCTCGGCGAGGCTTATGTGGATGCAACCGCCCTCGTGGGCGAAGCGACGCTCGTGCTGGCCGATGTCGGTCCGGCAGGCCTAAGGATGAAAATTCGGTTCATAAAGAGTGTAGAAATAAATTCGTGCGAAATTTAATCTACTGGTAGTGGAGGTTTTTATGCTGATGTTCTTATATTGATGTACTTAATAGGGATGTGGATGCGAATGATAAAAATCTTGAATAATTCATTATGAATTGAATATGAATAATTGAATTCGATACTCGAATATTTCGAATGATTCAAAAATAAATAATAATGTGAGACGATATGCGATCAGAGCTGGGCAAAACACTCGAAAATCCTCACAATAAAAAAAATATATAAAATGCTTTTTGTACTTGAAATACATTTATAAGTCCTTCGTTTAAGTACTTTGTAAAATACCTCGTAAAAATCAATAGGGTTGGATGGATGGACGGCAAAGTACAAAAACTATTTTGTATTTTAAATAGAGATAGTATTTTGTATTTTTTTGTTTTGAGTATTTTTGAGTGTTTTGCCCAGCTCTGATCGCAAAAGGTTTTACACTTTCTTGTTCGAATTGTTCAAGAATAATCATAAAACTTTTAATTATCCGAAATATTCCAACATTCGATTCAAATTCCGAATTGAATTCATATTCAATTCATGAAAAATTATTCAATTCTTTGAATACTCGCAAGTCCCTAATTCATTATACGTAATATTATAATATTTTGATAAAAAATGAGAAACCCACCGAATAACCAAAATAAACAAAATAAAATAAAACAATAAACCGGGAAATTTCGCGAGACTACCTGGAGGCACTTGTAGTCTGGATTGAGACAGTATCGCTCCAGGAACCTGCCGAGCGCAATGTCGTTTCTGCCGTACAAGTCCATCTTGACGACCCAAGGATTGACGCAGAAGGTCGGCGCGTTGCTTCTGTTCCCAGAGAAGCTGCAGAAGAGGACGGAGAGCCGTTGGTGATTCTCGGGCTCGAGGCAATCCGGCACTTCGGGCCTCGCCTCGGGCTCGGCGCGAGGTCGCGCGACGACGCTGTCCACCAGGAGGCGGCTGCCGCACGCCCGGAAGTTCGCCAGGAGCGACTGCACGGATCGGCTCTCCAAGCTCGAGGTGAACTTCGCTCGAACGAACGGATGCTCCGGTCGAAGTCGCCAGGTCGAGGACGACTCTTCGGGATGCTCCGTCGAGGAAGCCGCCCGGCCGCCCGGGACGGCGTCGAGCAAGTGAACCGAGTAGAATATTTCCTTCGGGAAAAATCTCCGCAAAACGCAGTTTCGCCCTGGCTCGGTCTCGAGGTATGGAATGGAAAATTTCAGATAGGGCGACAAGCTCAACGTCGTGTCGTCGAGGGCTTTCTTGAACTTGTTGAGCAGCGGAAGATCCGCGACGCTCAGGCGAGTCTGACGGGCCGGGTCGGACTTCGGGAAACTCTCGGAGCTCTTCGAGCCCCGGTCGGGTTTCAGCTGGCCCTCGTCGTCCTCGTTGAGCAGCTGGTGCAGCGGGTCGCTCCGGTCGCTGACCGACTGGCCGTGAACGCGTTTCTCCTCGGAGGGGATTTTTTCTCGCAGTTTCGGAGCCGTTTCCGAAATTTCCGACGAATTTTTTTCTGGCTCGGAGGATTTTTTTTTGTCGTCGGGGAGGGTCGGGGGCTTCTTGAAGAGCTTGAGGGTGTCGTAGGGGTCGCTCGGGTCGCTCGCCGAACGTCCCTGGAGGCGCTTCTCTTCGGAGGGGATTTTTTCTCCGGGCGTCGAGAAATCTGGTGGATTCTCCGGGTCGGAGGATTTTCTTCTCTCGTCCAGGGCGGCGCGGCTCGAGGGTTTGAAGAGCCTGAGGATTGTGATGTAAGTATATTAATATATTGTTCAGTTGCGGTGTATATTTTGTGTGATTTAAGTTTAATAATATTTAATCCAAATTTTATTAGTTTATATTTTTCTTGAGAAAAAAAATATATATATGAACTTTTTAAAGTAAAATAAGAATGTTTGAAATACAATTAAGCATTGCTCTCATCGAGTCTTTGGAATCTCGACAATTGTGAAATATATTCTCAGTATTTTTCTCATTCCCTCGTGAATACCATTACGAAACTATCATTACTTGCCACAGCGATTGTTTCTTTCCAAAATTTTAATATATACGCAATTTTTTAATGAATAATAGGAAATTAATCGAAAATTAATGGGTAATTAACAGGTGATAGGTTAATTCATAAAGGGTTGGCAGCGCGTTGTTTACCGAAAATAGTTGGTAATCTCACTGGCTACATTACCGGTTATTATTTTAGTAACTACCATAATTAACCGGTTATTTTGCAACGCTACCTGAGCGTGTCGTACGGATCGACGTCGTCGCCCAGGATCGTGGAGACCCTTTTCAGAGTCTCGACACTTAGCGGAGAATCCTCGGAGATTCTCGGACGAGTCTCGTCGGCGGAATTTCTCGACTCGTCGTCGAAGATGCTCGGCGAGTCGCCGACGAGTGTGGAGTTCGCTTCGGGGGTGGATTTTTTTTTCTTCCTCCGGGCGGCTTGACCGGAGGTCTCGAAAGGAGGATCGTCCCTGGGAGACTCAACGGGACTCTCGTCCTCCAGGAAGGCGCCGTCGTGCTGCGAGGGCGGCTTCGCGAATTCGTCCATCAGAAAGGATTTTTCTAATCTCCACGAGTACGAGGCGAAGATCATCATCGAGGTGACTTTTTTTACCCTCTTGAGCTCGGACTGGGAACCACCGCGGAGAAGGATCGTCGCTCCCAGATGAGGCTTCGGGCAACCCTCGAAGTACATCAGGGTCTTGTAGCCGTCTGGAGGAAGCGTACAAAAAATCAATCGTCGATCTTACGGAAAAAAATATTTTTATACCGTTTTGGAAATATTTTTTAATAATTTTGGAAATATTTTTTAATAATTTTGGAAATATTTTTTAATAATTTTGGAAATATTTTTTAATAATTTTGGAAATATTTTAAAATAATTTTGGAAATATTTTAAAATACTTTAAGAAATATTTTTAAATTATTCTAGAAATGTGTCGAAATAAGTTTCGCAAATATTTCCGAGCGATGATTGTTTCGGGAAGAAACTGTGTCTTTTTTTCTGGAAGACGTACTCTTGTCGTTCGGAAAGTTGCGAAGGTAAAACTTCTGGCAGTTTCCTAGCTTGTAGCGGGTCGTGAGATGATCTATCGTACTGACGATAGCGCCGCCGGTGCATCTCGCCACTCTCTCGAGAACGCTGAGCTTCACGTTGAGGACGAGAGTAACTCCGCACTGCCGAAATCTGTCCTGGGCCAGTCTGGACACCGGCCGATGTACGAGAACGACGTTGGGCCCGAGAGCCGTTATCCTCGCGACGGTGTGCCCGAGATACTCGTTTTCCTGCAATCCAACGAATTATCACAAATTTTGAACAAAACAATAATTATCATTTTATAAAAAAAGTAATTACCATTTTTAAAAATAATGATTATTTTTTAAATAATGATTATTTTTTAAATAATGATTATTTTTTAAAAAATGATTATTTTTTAATAAATGAAATGAATATGAATTTGAGGTGGACGAAGAGAATTTGTACCTGCATCATTACGGGCTCGAGACTGAGCAGCTTGCCCTCGACTCTCTGATACATGAGGCCGCACTTGAGGAGCAGTATCTTCGGATTGGCTATCATAGCGTTCATGCCCCGATGAGCGACGTTCTTGCTGCAAACGACGCCGGAAACAATCTCGCAGTCGTGCCTCTTGCCCCCCGGTGATTTTTTAATCTGCACGTAGTGGCGGACGTCCATGTCGTCGGCGTCGTGATAGAGATCGGGGCGTATGTGATCGATTATGTCGTGAGCGAGGGAGAGTATCGTTTCGGTCCAGCCTTCCGACAGTCCCTCCTTGTTGAGCAGTTGTCCGATCAGCGAGGCTTCGTGCTGCCTGTACGCGCATCTGTAATTAATAAACGACTAGTAATTAATTAACGACTAGTAATCAATGATCGATGGATCGATGGATTGATGGATCAATGGATCAATGGATCAATGGATCAATGGATCAATATATCAATAGATCAATAGATCGATGGATCAATAGATCGATGGATCAATAGATCGATAGATCAATGATGAATGGATCAATGATGAATGGATCAATGATGAATGGATCAATGATGAATGGATCAATAATGAATGGATCAATGATGAATGGATCGATGGATCGATGGATCAATGAATCGATGGATCGATGGATCGATGGATCGATGGATCGATGGATCGATGGATCGATGGATCGATGGATCAATTGATCAATGGATGAATAGATCAATGGATCGATGGATCGATGGATCGATGGATCGATGGATCGATGGATCGATGGATCGATAGATCGATGGATCAATGATCAACGGATCAATGATTAACAATAATTATTCGTATGGAGTCAGGACTAACGTCAGGGCATTGTAAGCGCTCATCTCGCCGAAGGCGCTCCTCAGGTTGGTAGCTTTGTGCCAGCTGTTGGGCTGCTTGAATTCCTGAACGTGAAGCGTGTCCGGGCTCAGCAATTCGTCGGTCACACCGGACTCGCAGCGATGCGACTTTATGTTAATTTCCTTCTGCTTGATCGCACCGTCGGCGTTGTTGTTGCAACTGCCCGTCGTGCTGCTGCTGCTGCTGTTGTTGCCGCTGCACGCGGCCGCCGCGCCGTCGTCGATCGCGTTGCCCGCGCAGAGATCCTCGGACGTCGGTCGTTTCAGCGTCACCGTCGACGCCTCGAGATTCAGGTCGAGGTAGAAACTCGAACTCGACGAGGGCAAACGCCCGGCCGGCTGGAAGTCCACTTGCTTCGTTTCGCTCTCCGAATCTGCCAATCCAACATTCATCCATTATTTATCAATATTAATTAAAAATTTTTAATTCAATTCTAAAAATTCGAAAAATTTAATTTACTTCAAAAAATTCGGAATCCTTAAAGTTCAAAATCTTAAAAAATCTAAATCTTAGCAATTCGAAAATCTTTAAAATTAAAATAAAATCTTAATGTTAAGAAAATATGCAGAAAATCGGGTTTTCTAAAAAAAAAAAAAAAAAAATGCATCATCCGACATTACGGACTGGGAGAGGCGTCGGCGAGCTGGCTAGAGCGAATTTTTCGGAAAGGGACGAGTCTCGTCTCTCACCGGTCGTGGAATCGTGCTGGGGTATTGTCGTCACCCACGCGGGTTCCTGAGAGTCGCACGTCGCTCGTTCCTGGTCCAGGGATTCGTAGCTCTGCATGCGGGAGAGTTTTATCGGCCTGAATAGGGCGGGACCGTCGCCGAACGGGTTCTCCGACTGTGCCGACTCGATGAAGCCCGCCTCCAGCAACGCCTGCCCGATCGCGACGGCCTGGACGCTGCAAATAAAACCTCGTTAATGATAATAATTAATCATCACCGATAATCATTGATAATCATTGACAATCATCGGGTAGAAAAAAAATCAAATTAACGAATATTGCAAACCGTGTCGTTGCCTTGTTGTGCGATATGATCCAGTTAACGAGCTCGCTGCCGGTAAAACAGTTGTGAAAACTCTTCAGCCGTACCCGATGAGTCTGCAGGGGTATCGCTTTGCTGGAGCGAAAGAGTTCCTCGTAGATTATCCTCAGGGGCGCCGAATTTTGCAGAACCCGTGAACGCTCCTGCCCACCCAGATAGCTGCTCGCCGAACTGCGACGATCGAACATCGAAGATTTTATCAAATTATTTTTCTAGTTATTATACAAAAAAAAATTCCATCGAATTTGGGCGAATACATTTTTTTCCATCGAATTTTAGGGCGAAAAAATATATTTTTTTTTTAATGGAATTTTAGCGAAAAAACCTTTTGTAATCGAATTTCGGATGAAATTTTTTTTTTCCGTCGAATTTAGGCGAACGAAAAAATTGAGTGAAAAAAAAGTTCGACCGTACCGTCCGAGAGCGTACTTCTCCTCCATGTAGCCCACGCTGGCCTTTCTGCAGACGCGAGTCTCGTCCTCCATCCGGTCGCTGCTCGACTCCTGCTGCTGAACCGCTCGGGAATCGACTCTGCCGTACTTCACCTGCAGGTCCTCCTGCAGAGCCTTCAAGTCCGCCGAGAGGACGCTCCTCATGTCCGACGACTGCAGGTAGGACAGCACCACCTTGCAGCAGTACGTGCACACTCGCAGGTCGCCTGAAAGCAGGATAAGCTTCAAAACAAAAATAACAAAACGTAAATAAAACAAAAAAAAAAAAATTATAATCAATAAATATCATAACGACGCGGTGTCCGGTAAAAAGTTCGCCAGCGAATCCAAAGCATTTCCAATTTTTTCCAAGATCATTAAAAAAAAAAAAAAAAAGCCGAACAATACGAAATATCCTTTTTTACTGAAGAGAAAAAAATGCATTGACAATCGTTGTCGCCAGCGAATCCAAAGCATTTCCGATTTCTTCCAAGTTCATTCATAAAATTAAAACAGGCGGAAAATACGAAATATCCTTTTTTACTGAAGAAAAAAAAAGTCAGGAGCGTTGCGTAACTTTTCGAGAACGCGAAAAATTCAAGTTCGAGGAAATTTTCCGGAGCTCCCGGACACCGTGGCGGGGACTATCCGTGTCATGTACCGGTGCAGCCCATTATTTTGCCGGGAATCTCGTCGGAGCAGCACTTCGAGCAGAATATCTGACCGCAAACCCGGCAGTGATGCCTGCGTCGAAAAGTCGTGAAACGCTCGCCGCACTCGTAGCACTGCTTCGACACGCTGTCAGGCATCCAGAAGCTTCTCAATTGTGAATCCTTGTACGATTTAAGATTCTGCGATCAGAAACATTACGATCGACATTAATAATTCATTCGTCAATTGTATGCAATGCGATATTCAACAAAAAATGAAAAATAAATTCGTTCAACTTTGCGTAACGAACCCAAACCTAAAGATCCTAAACCCAAACCAAAAAACCTAAATCCAAACCTAAAAAGCTAGACTCAAATCTAAAAGCCCCAAACCTAATTAACCTAAACCTAATAAACCTAAACCCAAACCTAAGAAACCTAAACCCAAACCTAAGAAACCCAAACTCAAACCTAAGAAACCTAAACCCAAACCTAATAAACCTAAACCCAAACCTAATAAACCTAAACCCAAACCTAAGAAACCTAAACCCAAACCTAATAAACCTAAACCCAAACCTAAGAAACCTAAACTCAAACCTAAGAAACCCAAACTCAAACCAAAAAATCCTAAAGTCAAACCCAAATTAATTTCTTTAGTTAAAGCAAACCTTCAGCAAACCCAAACCCAACAAAAACAAAAACCAAATACAGACCAGAAAACCTTAACGTAAACCCAAACCGAACCTAAACTGAAAGTTAAACTCAAATCGGAGAACCCCAAACCTATAGCCAAATCCAAACCCAGAGTGAAATTTTTTTAAAGCGTAAGCAAACTTACGCTGCTCTTCAGAGCTACAATGTTACTGATGCGCTTGAGAACATTTGGCAAGCTGCGTCCCTCGGAGGCGTCCAGTGGAAAGCTCGAAGCGCCCGATGCACTGTCCTCTTCCTCCTGGGACTTGTCCGTTGCATTTTCGTCTGCGCACTTCCACGAGTCGGACTCTCCGGACGAACTCTGCTCGTCGTTGTTGGGCGACGTGACCGAGTTTTCGTTCGACGGCGACGTACCTGCTTTCAAATAGTTAATCGCAATGCAATGAAAAAACACTTTAATCTATAAAAAAAATATGCATATACATGTATATATATATATATATATATCACCCTTGCCGAATCCAAACAATTTTGAGAAAAGCGACGCGACGACCGGTTGACTCTCTTCCGGGCTGAGCGGTGCGAATTCTGTAAGTTTCGTAGGCGAGTTCATATTCTTGTTCATCATTGTTACTCGCTCGATCGTCGGGCCGAAGAGATTTCTTTTTATTTTTTTGTTTATGTGTGTGTTTTCTTTTCTTTTTGTACCGAGTGTTTATCTCCGACCGCGGAAGGTTTGCGAGTGACAGCTCCGAGTCAGCTGACGCGGATGACATGTAGACGAGCGGACGCCCGTCGAGGCGCATTGGGAAGATTCTTTACCGACGGTGGCGCTGTTGATCGTCGAAGGTGGCAGCTCGAAAGTTAAATCGCATGTGCGAATTTATGCAGACAATCTATATCTATATCTATATCTATATCTATATCTATATCTATATCTATATCCATATCTATATCTATATCTATATCTATATCTATATCTATATCTATATCTATATCTATATCTATATCTATATCTATATCTATATCTATATCTATATCTATATCTATATCTATATCTATATCTATATCTATATCTATATCTATATCTATATCTATATCTATATCTATATCTATATCTATATCTATATCTATATCTATATCTATATGTAACTCATGCATGAAAAGCGCTACATTGCGTGCCTACGGAGAGGCGTAAGTTTCGCTTTGCAGCCATGAGTGTTGCAAATTCCTGGCGCATGCGCAGTTCGGCTCCTTTTGCGTGCGATTTGCTGTCAGTTCGTCTTCGAGGCTTTGCACCTTTCTTAATCTTTACTTCGTAAGTAAATGGCAATGTAATTGCAGGTAAACTGATCGGTTGATTTGCCGGCCGCTCGTCGCGTGCTCGGCCGGTAAGTTACCGACTCGCCTCGTTGGTCCGCGCGGGTTCGTGAGCGTCGAGCCGCCTCGGAACGTTTTTGCCATTCTCGCTCCACTGTGCTCGTTTAGTGTAATATAGAATAGAAGCTAAGTCTATTCGTCCGACAACAAATGGAGGACTCTGTGGACGATCGAGAAACCGAGGAGGAGGAATTCACGGCCGAGAGAGCTCTCGCCGAGATCGAGAACGCCTGGCTGAACGAAAAGTTCGCTCCCGAGATTTTGCCACACAAGTCGGATCTGGTCGATTGCATGCTGCAGCAAATATCGCACATGGACGAGAACATGAAGCGATTGGACAGGGGCGATCTGAGACTGGCCATTCACAGGTAGTGTTGCAAAATAACCGGCTCATTACGTCAGTTACTAAAATAACCGGCAATGTAACCAGTTACATTACCGGATATTTTTGGTAAATCCTTCCAAAGCTTCAATACTTATTAATAATTAAAGATTCGCTTATATATTAAAATTTGCGAAAAAAAATATTGCCGTGACAAGTAATTGCAGGTTTACTTATAAAGCAAAAACTTTTTTCTTCTTCTAAAAATAAAATGTAAACTATTGAAATTACTATTGAAACTATTGAAATTATTTAAAAAATAAATAAGTTTCATTTTTAAAGTTGAAATATTATTATGTATTATGGAAAATATTATTTTTTCTAAAAAAAAAAAAACAAGACTTTTATTAAAATCAATGATAAATGGATTAATAAATACTTTCCGTGAAAAAGAAGTCCAGACTTATCCAGGATTAATTGCATGCAATTATTGCGATTGTAAAATAAATATCTGTAGTTATTTACCGATAATTACATCAATATTGCATCCACAGGATGGAGCTCGATCGCATAAGATTCGTTATATCGAGCTATCTGAGAACGCGATTGGAGAAGATCGAGCGTTACGCGATTTTGATACTCTCGGAGGAGGCGAAACGCAGCCCGGACGAGCTCTACCTTACCGACGGGGAGACGAAATTCGCTAAGGAATATCTTACCGGCGTCGAGACGCTCTTCAGGACCCTCGCTCTGAGACACATGCCGCCCAATTTTCAGGAGTTTCAAGTCTCGAATCTGACCGTCAAACCGAACATGCACGCGCACGTCTTTCTGCGGGCCAACAAGAACGTCATGGGCATTATCATTCCAGGCACGGTCGATCAGGAGATCTACTTCGAGGCTGGCTCTCAGCACATAATACGCTACAACGCTGTCGCCGACTTAGTCAAAGACGGGAGCGTGCAGTTGATTTGAATCAAAAAGGTTGCGTTTGAAAAAAATCGAATTTGGAAAAATTTGGGCTTGCAAAAAGTTCAATTGAAAAAGTCGTATTTGAAAAAAGGTGACTTTGAAAAAAGTTTAATTTGAAAAAAGTCGTTTTTGGAAAAAAGTTGAATTTGAAAAAAGTCGTATTTGGAAAAAAGTTGAATTTGAAAAAAGTCGAATTTGGAAAAAAGTTGAATTTGAAAAAAGTCGTTTTTGGAAAAAAGTTGAATTTGAAAAAAGTCGTATTTGGAAAAAAGTCGTATTTGGAAAAAAGTTGAATTTGAAAAAAGTCGTATTTGGAAAAAAGTTGAATTTGAAAAAAGTCGTATTCGGAAAAAATTGATTTTGAAAAGCGTCGTATTTGAAAAAGTTGAATTGGGAAGCAGTCTTGTTCTTTAAAAAGTCGAGTTTGAAAAACTTTGAATTTAAAAAAGACGGATTTGGAATAAGTCGAATGTGAAAAAAAGATCTAATGAAATTTTCAAGATTTTGAGTTAAGATAACCGATACGAGGGAGTACTCAGAGGCTGGATCTCGGAACGTAGCGCGCTGTGACGCGGATTTAGTTGAAACCATCATCGTACGGTTGATTCGCAAAAAAAAAAAAAAAAAAAAATCCTCCATATTTTTTCACTGCATAGAAAGATCAATATTTTGTAATAAACTTGTATACACACACATTTTGTAATAAAACTATGTTACAAAAATGTCGGTGTTTTGTTCTCTTGGCTCAATATTGAAAAGAAAAAAATAATCATTTTTTATGCGTATCTTAGAAGATGCCTGTTCTGTACATTGGAACAGGCTCGTGTTTTACTGCCGATAAGTACGTGGACGATTTCGCTGGGTCGTTCCTTCAGCTTTAAGTCAACGCGAAAATTATTCCGACCCGGACTCAGTCGGTAACGAAAAGTGTAATTTATTTGAAAATTCGAGCCCAGAAAACTAAGCTCGAAAATCCTAGAAAAAATTACCGTTTTCTTTACCGACAGAGTCGCGAGTAATAATATCGCTTCGCACTGGAGATCGATGTTCCGTACATTGGAACCGGCTCTCGTTAATCAGAGCATCGATAAGTACTCGCCGTCCTCTTCAGAATTTTATCCTCTATCTTCTCCGTTAATCTCCGGCGATGTTTTTTTGTACGCCTACAAAAAAGAACAGCGATTAACATTTATAATTATGATATTATATATTAAATCAATAAAAAGAAATATTAAAAAATTAAAATCGAAACGGAGTAAGCTGTGGCGAATCGCCTGCTCCGCGAGACTCCGATTTGGTATGGAATAGCTCATATAAACAATAAAAAAATTAATAATGAATAAATTTGAATCATGAATTAATTTGTATATATTAATAATCAATAAAAAAAATATTAAAAAATTAAAATTGAACCGGAGCAAGATGTGGCGAATCGCCTGCTCCGCGAGACTCCGATTTGGTATGGAATATCTCACATAATCAATAAAAAAAAAATTAATAAATTTGAATTATGAATTAATTTTTATAGATTAATAATCAATAAAAGAAATATTAAAAAATTAAAATCGAAACGGAGCAAGCTGTGGCGAATCACCTGCTCCGCGAGGCTCCTAAGCAGCTGGCTCATCTCCTTTCCGGTCTCGTCGACCATTTTCGCAAAGTATCCGCTCTCGTCGCGAAGCAGAGCGTGCGGATGATCGAACTGAACGAGTCTACCCTGCTCCATAACCATCACTCTGTCGCTGTCCATAATCGTGTTGAGCCGATGAGCGATCGTGAGCACCGTGCAATTCTTGAATTTTTTTCTGATCGTCTCCTGGATGAGCCGATCAGTGGATTGATCGACGTTCGCGGTCGCCTCGTCGAGAATGAGAATCCTGTTGTTCCTGACGATCGCCCGGGCGAGACACAAAAGCTGCCTCTGTCCGGCGCTGAAGTTGCTGCCCTGCTGAGTGACGATTTGTCCCAGCGACGTCGTCCCGCTCTTGAGCTGCACCTGGTGATGCAAGTTCGGTCAATAACGAGTCAAGCTAGTCCTCGCGATTGGTGTTGATTTCGCATAAGTTTCAGAGAATTGAGAGCGAATTGTAAAATCTCGATGGTACAAAAATCCGAAAAAAATCAAGCGTATTAAAGACGCCGAAAAGATCAATTTTGCATAATAATAAATCCAAAATGTTATTAACAATTCGATGAAAAATTTAATTGTTCAACAAATCTCCCGTAAACATAACTTTTTTTTTTCAAAGAAAATTATTCGTTTATTTTTCTGAATATGTATGAATTTTTTTCAGATTTTTAAATCCACTTTGAATTTCTTTTTTTATATGGGAAAAACTTGTAGAAAGACAGAAAATTCAAAGAGAAAATATGTCTACTTATTGAAGAAAATTAATTTTTAAAATGTTCAAAATAGAATTAGTTATCGAGCGATTTCTTTCCTCTCAATAAAGTTTTCAAAATCCCGAAAATCGCCAAACGCATTCGCAGCCATTATTGCAATTATAAAACTATGATTGCTCATCACACCAATATTTTTTTTCGGAAATTCTAACATATAAGCAAATTTTTTACCGAAAATAATCGGCAACGCAGCTCCCTGCATTACCGATTATTTTCGGCATATAATTGCATAATCAACCGATTACTTTACGCTATATGCACCTGTTCGAGGGCGGACCAGAGTGTCGCGTCGTCGTACTGCCCGAACGGATCGATGTTGTCCCGAAGACTCGACGAGAACAGAACCGGCTCCTGAGGAATTATCGAGATTCTGCTTCGCAGATCGTTGAGCCCGATTTTCTTGATGTTTATCCCGTCGATGACGATCTCGCCCTCGAGTATCGCGAGGTTGAAGAGCGCCGATATGAGCGACGATTTACCGGCGCCGGTGCGACCCACTATACCGACTTTCATTCCCGGCTCGATCGCGAGGTTGACGTCCTTCAGCACCGGCCCGTCGTCCTCGGAGTAGCTCAGATAGACGTGTTCGAACTTTATCTCGCCCTTCGTCGGCCAGCTCGCCGGCGGCTTCGCTCCTGGCTCGCTGTCGAAGGGACCTTCCCGCTCCAGTCTCGTCAGCTCGAGGACCCGCTCGACGCTCGTCATCTGCGCAATCATCTCGGCGGTCTGGCGCATTCCGTACTGGAGCATCCCGCACAGGATCAGAATCTGGGATATCGCCAGACCGACGTTCCCGGCGAATGTCGTTCCTGGAAAATCGTAACTGCTATTACTGATATTGATATTAAAAAAATCACTTTCGCTCTCAAAAATACGTTCTCGAAAAACTCTGTTTTCGACCGGAAGTGAGACAGAAAAGTCAGACGGAAAAGACGTCACTTCCGGCATCAAAATTTCGGTTTTTGACCGGAAGTGACGTTGTCGGGGAAAACGTCAGATACGGTTTTAGAATCTCGGGATTTCACCGGAAGTGACGTCTAACGGGAGGGCTATTCAAACCGGAAGTGACGTTTTTACCGTACTAGGTCACTTCCGCTTGAAGACTGAGATTTTGAGACCGGAAGTGGCGTCGCAACGTAATTTTCTTGGGATATTTTTTTTCCGGGGAGATTATTGACAATCGTGTACCGTCATTCAAGAAGACGAAGCTGTAGGTGACGAACGCGACGAACGTGATCGTTACGAAATCGAGCCACAGCCCGAAAGCGGTGCTCGTAGCGATGGACAGAAAGTAAGCGCTGGTATGAAGATCCTGAAGCTTGTCGAACTCGTCGCGTACCAGATCCTGCTTGCTGGTCGATCGAATCGTCGCCAGACCCGAGAGCGACGAACTCACGTGCGAGAGCACCGGACTTTTCGCTGAAAGTCAATACAATCAATAAAAAAATCAATAAAAAACAACAAAAATCAATAAAAATCAATAAAAATCAATAAAAACAATAAAAACAATAAAAACAATAAAAATCAATAAAAATCAACAAGAATCAATAAAAATCAATAAAAATCAATAAAAATCAATAAAAATCAATAAAAATCAATAAAAATCAATAAAAATCAATAAAAATCAATAAAAATCAATAAAAATCAATAAAAATCAATAATCACCGATGCCCTCGAGGAGTTTGACGTCCCTCGCCGTCGCCAGATAGAGGCGTCTTATTTTGCCGTAAAAGAATCCCATTATCGCCATGGGCAGAACAGTCCACCAGTGGATTATCACGACCTGCGCGAGGATGCCGATCATGACGGCGAATATCTGGATGGCCTCGATCATCGTCGACGGCAAAATTTCGTCTACCGATCCGATGTCCTTCGAGAATCTGTTGAGTATACGACCCGATGGATTTTTGTCGAAGAAGCGCATCGGCGCCTTCAGCAAGCAGGAGAACATATCGTTGTGCATATTCGTGCTCGATTTCATGCACATCTTGTAGAACATCATATTTCTCGCGCTGGTCATCAAGACACTGGCGACAATGAAACCACCGTATATCCAGAGGGCCGTGTCCCTGTCGAGACCCGCGTCCTGGCCGGTATACACTCCCGTCTGAATTCAATTTTTTTCACCATGTCTCATATAACGGTAATTTTCATTTTTCTCTTTTTTTTTTTCTTATACGCACTACGTTAGAATCGACGAGTTCCGTCACGCCGCCGAGACCACCGGTAGAATCGAAGCTCGAGCCTTCGAGTCCCGAGACGTTCGCTGGAGTCGCGCTTGAATTGTTCAACTTTTCTCTAAGTCTCAGCTCCTGCTGATTCGTCCTAAATAAGTAAGTGGTAAGTAAGTAACAAGTAGGTGGTAAGTAAGTGGCAAGTAAGTGGTAAGTAAGTGGCAAGTAAGTGGCAAGTAAGTGGTAAGTAAGTGGTAAGTAAGTGGTAAGTAAGTGGTAAGTAAGTGGTAAGTAAGTGGTAAGTAAGTGGTAAGTAAGTGGTAAGTAAGTGGTAAGTAAGTGGTAAGTAAGTGGTAAGTAAGTGGTAAGTAAGTGGTAAGTAAGTGGTAAGTAAGTGGTAAGTAAGTGGTAAGTAAGTGGTAAGTAAGTGGTAAGTAAGTGGTAAGTAAGTGGTAAGTAAGTGGTAAGTAAGTGGTAAGTAAGTGGTAAGTAAGTGGCAAGTGGTAAGTGACAAGTAAGTTGTAAGCGATAAGTAAGTGGTAAGTAGGTGGTAAGTGAGCGGAGAGAATACTCTTGTCGGACGTAGGTTTTATAGTTTTACCAATAAGTGACGAAGTAGTCTGCGCCGCTGCTGCCCAACTGGCCAATCAGAGCGACGAGGAGAAAGATAACGATCGACAATATCGAGTTTCCGGCCGATATGTATTTCCAGTAGACCGACTCGCGTTTAGGTCCTTTGGCAACGAATTCCTCGGTCTCCGGGGAGTCGTCGTCGGCGTATTCCTTGTCGTCGATCGACACCGAGGCCTGACGAGATGCGGGACTCTCGACGTTGCCGGGCTCCTCCTGCTCGTCGGACTCGGTTGCGTTCTCGGTGGTTATCGATTTTATGAGGTCCAGATCGCTCTGCTGAAACTCCTTGTAAGTACCCTGCTTCAGCACGACTCCCTGTCGGATAAGATCGGCGGGCATTAATTTCAGCGAATTCGAGTATATGACGGGGCAAAATGGACCACATAAAATGGTCCGTTTTGGCCCGCTTTGGGCTGCAATAAAAATTGAGAAAATATTGAGAAAAATTACTAACATTGTTCACCATTATTATAGTATCGACATTCTTCAGGTATTGCACTTGATGAGTAACCAGTATTCTCGTCTTCTTCGCCAGGTAACCCACTATGCATTCCTCGAACAGTTCCTTCCCGACGTGAGTGTCGACGGCCGAGAGAGGATCGTCAAGCAAATATATATCCGCGTCTCTGTACACTGCTCTGTTGATCGTACAAATAAAAAATCATTATTTCTCAAAAAATCGAAGAAAAAAAAAGTACATTACAAAAAAATTAATCAAACAATTAAATAAGTCCTTGAAAAAGTAATAAACAAATAAATAAATAAATAAAAAATAATTCGTTGAATAAATACAACTTTACAAAAAAATTATTAATAAATGTTTTTTTTTATTTTTTATTATTAATGTATTCCGATTGACGAACCTGGCCAAGTTGATCCTCGCGCGTTGTCCGCCGCTCAGAGCGGTTCCCCGCTCGCCGACTCGGGTCTTGTCGCCGTGTGGGAGCTGTGCGAAGTCTCGCAGGAGGGCGCACACTCTGGTCACCCGTCGATATCGCGCCTCGTCGTAGGGCGACCCGAAGAGGATGTTGTTCCTCACGGAGCCCGCGAAGAGCCAAGGTTCCTGGCTCGCGAAGGAAACGACACCGCCGACCCTGACCTCTCCCTGTTTCGCCTCCAGTTCGCCGAGTATCAACTGCAGCATGGAACTCTTGCCGGCCCCTACCGGACCGACGAGCGCGCACAGCTGGCCAGTTTCTATCGTGATGTTGATGTCGTGAATCGTATTGGCGATGGAGTTGTCGACCCAGGAGGCACTGACTTGTTTTATGCACAGAGCGTTATTCTCCTTCGGTCGGGCCGAACAATCCAGCGGCCGCTTCTCCTCGAGCAACAGAAATGCCTGCAAATGGTAAATGGTAAATGGTAAATGGTAAATGGTAAATGGTAAATGGTAAATGGTAAATGGTAAATGGTAAATGGTAAATGGTAAATGGCAAATGGCAAATGGTAAATGGCAAATGGCAAATGGCAAATGGCAAATGGCAAATGGCAAATGGCAAATGGAAAATGGCAAATGGCAAATGGCAAATGGCAAATGGCAAATGACAAATGGCAAATGGCAAATGGCAAATGGCAAATGGCAAATGGCAAATGGCAAATGGCAAATGGCAAATGGCAAATGGCAAATGGCAAATGGCAAATGGCAAATGGCAAATGGCAAATGGCAAATGGCAAATGGCAAATGGCAAATGGCAAATGGCAAATGGTGAATATGATATACGAGTCAGTCTCTTTCAACTCAGCGACTTTTTGTTCGACCCTCGCTGGTTTATCCCATAATTCTGGCCCTTGCAATATGAACAAAACTATAACACATGTTGCATTAAACCGTTAATGAATGAAAAGAACTTTTTCATCGTTAGATTTTTTTTGCTCGAATTATCCCTTTCAAGATATATGAATTTGAAACAGATACGCATCTCCCTAAATGGATGATTAAAAAATCTTAAAAAATTGCTAAAAGGTACTTTCAATCGATACTAAAATATGGCCAATTATGGGATAGATCTGCGAGGGTCGAAAAAAAATTGGCTGAGTTGGCGGAGTGAATGCCTCATATGATAAATACCTCGAGTCTGTTTATGGATACGACAGCCTCGGCGCCGGCGGAGATGGCCATGGGGAAGAGAATGGCCATGCTGTACTGCATTAGATTAAAGTACTGTGCCATCGTGAACACTTTGACCGCCGATATATCGTTGCCGAGAAGTACGTAGGCCATTATAGTGAAATAGAGCGTCGTTCGTTCGGTGAAGACATACGTCGCACGATTGAAGCCACGGAGATACGAGGTCAGTGTCAATATGTCAACTTCGTATCGTCTCGCTAGAGAAACGAGTCGCTCGAACGGTTTCTCCCAATTGTACATTTTAATGACACCGATGCCGCTTATTATCTCGCTCATAAGCCTCACTCGCTCGTCGGTTCTCACGGCAATCTTCGAGCGCAGCTGACTGGTCAATTTACCCAAGTACCCTGCGGTTTGGAAACAGAACAAATTATCACACGATGGACCAATGGCGCTTCCAGCGGAAAGTCCGTCACTTGCTTCAGGACATTTTCAAGGTCGTTCGAGGACATTTAGGAACATTGAAAAAAATATCAATAATGTGTCGTATTAATGATATCAAAAGTTCAACGACATTCCAGGACTTTGTGAGCACATGCGAATGTTCAAGGATATTTCAAGGACTTCTCAAGGACATTCCAAGGGAATTAAAAGAAATTTCAAGGGCATTTCGAGGACATCTCAAGGACATTTGAAGAACATCTCGAGGACCTTTCAAGGATCTCAAGGTTATTCAAGGACATCTCGAGGACGCTTCAAGGACTTCTCAAGGACATCTCAAGGTCATCTCAAGGACCTCTCAAGGACATCTCAAGGCCATCTCAGGGACTTCTCAGGGACATCCCAAGGACATCTCAAGGACTTCTCAAGGACATCTCAGGGAATTCTCAAGGACATCTCAAGGACATCTCAAGGTCATCTCAAGGACTTCTCAAGGACATTCCGGGACTCTTTAAAGACACGCGAATGTTCAAGGACATCAAGGACCATCCACTGAACAGCATCGACGAACGAGCCGAAAAAAAATGATTAATCACGATCGAACCTTGGAGCGGTATTGTCTGAATGGTTATGAGGAAAACACCGGCGAGCGAGGCAATCTGGACGTTCCGCCAGATGAGGTACGCCACGAGAGCTCCCTGCAGCGGCATTATCCACACGAAATGAAGATTAACGAACAGCTGATCGAATCTCGCAACGTCGTTCGACAGCAAGTTTACGATTTGCCCGCCGGCAGTTTTGTTCGCCGCTGACCTCGAGAGTCGCAGTATCTGAAAAAAACAAAGATTACTTGACTTTATGTCGCCATTATCTCACGTAACCGGACGACCGATAGTCGATAGCTCCGCAACGAGATAATCCAACCTTTCTGTACAAGAGCGAACAGCACGCTATACGGACTCTCATGCCGATCTCGAGTTGTCCCAAGAACGTGTGGTGTTGGATGAAGGCGATCGATATCGCCAATATCACGACTCCTGTGGCGTACATGTAAGCCTCGGCGGGCGTCGACTCGCCACGGGGATCGAAGTGCCATATCAACAGTCCCAAAATCATTGGCTGCACGACTCTGCCAATCGCCAAAGAAGAAGTTGCGATTTTTTTTTTATTATTTGTTATTATAAATTTTTTTAGTTCATTTATTTATTTTTTAATTAATCAATCAATCGATCGGTCAGTCGGTCAATAAACCAACCAATCAATCAATCAACCCATCAATCGATCAACCAATCAATCGATTAACCAATCAATCGATCAACCAATCGATCGATCAACCAATCACCAATCACCAATCACCAATCACCAATCACCAATCACCAATCACCAATCACCAATCACCAATCACCAATCACCAATCACCAATCACCAATCACCAATCACCAATCACCAATCACCAATCACCAATCACCAATCACCAATCACCAATCACCAATCACCAATCACGAATCACCAATCACCAATCACCAATCACCAATCACCAATCACCAATCACCAATCACCAATCACCAATCACCAATTATTCAATCAATCAACCAATCACCAATTATTCAACCAATCACCAATCACCAATCACCAATCACCAATCACCAATCACCAATCACCAATCACCAATCACCAATCACCAATCACCAATCACCAATCACCAATCACCAATCACCAATCACCAATCACCAATCAATCAATCAACCAATCATCATTTTTTTAAATTTGTTTATTTATTATTATTATTGTTATTATTTTTATATAATTTACCTGAGAACCATGAAGTGAAAGAATATCCAGGCTCCGTAGAAGATGTACGAGAGTATGAAGGTCTTCTTTATGGCAGTGAGTAGTTTTGGTTTTCGGCCCATTTTAATCGCCGTTTCCTGCTCGCGCTTCCAATTTCTGCAAAATACAAAAGTAATAATAAGTAACCCGGGCAATTCGCTGGTCAGGTTATCGCAAAGTGGGAAACTCACCGTTCCAGACTGTCCCCGAGAGTCTTGCCGATGTCCTTCGGTAACGCATTGTGAAGATCTTTGGCCTCCAAGTCGTGATCTTTGCCGTATAAGAACAACGGGACGACCCACCTTTTTCGTAGATTGGGAGGCAAAAAAAACGATTGTGTTTACTCATTCCTATTTCTAGTGGAATTTACATTGCTTATAGCAACATATTGTTTATGAAAAACATAACGTCTATAAAAAAAACATATTGTTTATAAAAAAAGTGTATCGTTTTTTTTAAAGTATATTGTTCATAAAAAGTATATTGTTTATAAAAAAAGTATATTATTTATAAAAAACTCATTGCTTATAAAAAACATAATGTTAACAAAACTACTTTTAAATCGGGACACCCGATAGTTTCTCGACGCCGACAACTTAAAAGAACAAGTTTTTTTTTTAACGATTAATTCCGCACGATAGATCGATTTTTCGATCGATACACGTAGGCGCTTCTCTGGTGCCGGATTCCAGGCTCTTCCAGGCCTCGACAAACAATTTCAACGAAGTAGGCAACAAGGAAGTACAAACAGAACTCGAGAGAAGTCTCAGTGCAAAAAATATGAAGTCACGTGACACAATCTCTTATCGTCACATTCGATTTTATTTCCTCGACCTTCATCGTTTATCGTAAACTCGACGCCTCTCAACAATTAAAAAAAAAATGGTAAACAATTATCGGAGTGAAGATCGTGACTCGACTCACCAGAAGATAAGCCTACTAATCGGATTAGCGCTCAGTCGGGGGCTCGGATTTTCATACTTCACGCTGCTATCCATTTAACTACAGTGGCAATCGATTCTCAAAACGTACGCCCTTTCCCGCTTCCGGTTATCCGACTTCCGGTTTCGATCGCGAGCGCAGCGCCGAGACGACTCAGCCGGCATTCGGCAGCGATTTTACACACTCGCCCGCGCACTCTTACCGGCTACGCGAGAGGCTGAAAACCACGCGCAATCGCCCTCGGATTCGGGCCCTAAAATTCCCACGAGCTCGAACTAACGCGAACGACGAAAAAACGTACTCGCGAGACACCCGGTATAAGCGCGACTATAGCCAGTTCCAGCCTCTCAGAATGCACGTGGCGCGAGGCTCTCGGGATGCACCATCGAGGCTACGTCTCTCTATCGACGACGGCTCGATGCCCAATGGCACGCAACTCTCCTCACTCTCTGGCCGGTTGATCGTGCGGTGACGCAACACGCGTCCCGTCCCTGCTCTGTAGTACGAAGGCTATAACGCTATATGGCGTTATAGCGTTCGCAAAAACACTACGAGCATAGCTGTTACTGTAACGGATGTATGCGCGAATCCCGGGCTTAGTTGTTTTTTTTTTTAAGCTCCCGAGATCGGAGTTTTGTTTATAGTCGGATCGCGGTGTACCAGCCGGGCTTTAGGGGCGTAAAGCGCAAACAAGAGATCATGAGAAATCTTAGGGACTTTAGAAGAGTTTATTCGGCTATGTGGGTGACGATGCGCGCGCAGGCGCGCGCGCACTTACGACTATAATGACATTACGAAGACCTTCGGGAGGCTGCAGAGAATACATAATGAAATACAAATTCCGGGGACGGATTGTGCGATCTGCGAATGCCGCGTGAGCAAGCGCTGGTTTGCCGACGACGGGGAATCCTCGGAATCGACCGAGGACGAGATCATTTAGTTTGATGCGCGAGCGTCCGATGGCGCATGCGCGTGAGACCTACGACGGTAATGAGAAATGGAACTTTTAATATAAGGTGTATCTTAATCGTTTATAATTAGGGTCACTAAAATAGCACCATGTAAGAAACGTGTTGCAAAGGCTGCAAAGGCTCTCTCGGAAAATTGTCCCAAAGACCAACAACTCTTCTGTTTACTCTATAAAAGAAAACAAATTAAAAAGAATCGACAATGACTATAATAACGAGATTACGAAGATCTTCGCGTCTCCGAAGATCAAAGAGAAAAAGTAATGAAACAATTGAAAAGAATCCCTCTGAATTAAAATAAAATTCTGAGGACAGATTATGCGACCGGTAAATGCCTCGCGAGCACGCGCTAGTTTGCCGACGACGAGGAATCCTCAGAATCGACGGAGAACGAAATCCTCTAGTTTGCTGCGCGAGCGCCCGATGGCGCATGCGCGCGAAGAGGAACCAAAATGGCGGCCGCCACAGCGTTTCTCTCGTCGCAGGTTTTGTTTACAGTATTTAAAAAAAAAGGTATCGCGCATACACAAATTTGCGCAGCGTGAGTTACAGCTCGGGAATGTCTCGATGAATCGACGGGCTTCGAGCGTAATATTTTCGTAAAAAAAAAAAAAAAAAAAAAAAAAAAAAAAAAAATGTCCTTCAGAGCCGGAACAAATTGGTGTCACGATTTTCCCAAAGTCGCGAGAGACTCGGGTTTTCACTTCAACATGCACAGAGCGAGGGTGCGCGTGGACTGGAAGCGCATCGGTGAGTTCGACAATCGTTTTGTTTATTTATCCCGCTTTACCGACCGGTCGGTAAAACAGAAAAAAAAATCCCCAAAACTTTTTTCTCCACCGAATCGCCTCGATTTTAGTCACATAGTAAGAAAAATTAATTACGATCGAAAAAAAAAAAGTATAAAAAAATTAAAAATTTTATTTACAGGTTCGATCGACATAGACAGAGTGATAAGCGAGAGGGATTTTTCAACGATAGACGACAACGTCAACAACATAGTCGACTGCTGTTTGGAGAGCGAGTACGACTTAAAGATACTCGATCCAAATTTTGTTAAGCTCTTCAGATTGGCTCAGCTGGCGGTCGAGTATCTGCTCTACTGCAAGCAGTATTTGGACCGAAGTGTGGTAATTCTGAAAGACGAGCTCAGGTCGAAGCTCGAGGAGAACGTTAGATTGCGAAAAGAGTTGGACATACACGAAGCGAAGTTCAAGGAGAGAATAAGATTTTCTGAGAGAAAGTTAAACGACTCTCATGGCGAGATTCACAAGGTAAATCACTATTGTCGGAGCCGGGCGAATGTCTCGTACTCGAAGTACGTATCAAAGTACCAAATACCTGAAATTACTCAGTACCGGATAAATTGAGCACCTGAGTGCTTAAATACTCTTAACAACTTACATACTTAAATAGTACTCGAGTTCAAGTACTCAAGTCCAACTATTCAAGTTCAAGTACTCAAGTTCAAGTACTCAAGTTCAAGTTCTCAAGTTCAAGTTCTCAAGTTCAAGTTCTCAAGTTCAAGTACTCAAGTCCAACTATTCAAGTTCAAGTACTCAAGTCCAACTATTCAAGTTCAAGTACTCAAGTCCAATTATTCAAGTTCAAGTACTCACGTCCAACTATTCAAGTTCAAGTACTCAAGTCCAACTATTCAAGTTCAAGTACTCAAGTTCAAATACTCAAGTTCAAGTACACAAGTTCAAGGACTCAAGTTCAAGTATCCAAGTTCAAGTCCTCGAGTTCGAGTATGCAAGTTGAAGTACTCAAGTTCCAGTACTCGAATCAAGTACTCAAGTACTTGAATATTTGCGTACTCAAGTACCCATGAATTTGGATACTCGGGTAGTCATGTATTTGGGTACTCGAGTCCTCATGAGTTTAAGTAGTACTCGAGTAGTCAAGAATTTTGGATACTTGTGTACTCGAGTATTTGGATATTCGACTACTCAAGTGTTTTGGTAATTGAATACGTCAATTAGTACGTAAGGTACTTGAATTGCCGAGCACTGGATAGTACGATTATGAAAGTTTTGATTACGGATACATCAATATAGATCGAGTACTTGAGTACATCGATTAGTACGTAAGGTACTTGAATTGCCGAGCACTTGATAGTCCTCGAGTCTGAAAGTAGTGTTTGAGTAAATCGATCAATGCCTCGAGTAGTTGAGCAATTTGCCCGGCTCCGAGCTTTCTAGCGAGTAGAGAACCCTTCCGACTAAAGTAGACGATGAATTCTTGGTAGATACAAGAATCGAGGATCGTCGACGAGGCCTCGACTATCGAATTAACGAAACGAGAGTGAAAGAACGAGAAATCGCGTTATACTTGCAGTGTCCGCATTGCCCGAAGACCTTCGTCTCGGCGACCTTCGTCAGCGCCCACGTCGATCGAAGACATCCGCACTCTCGTCACCAATCGAGCTCGGACAACTCGCCGGCGCACAAGCGTTATCTCGCCGAGGCTGAGAAACTGCACGAGGAGATAAAGACACTCAAGGAGAGGCTCAATCAGACCGAGAGAGTCATAAGGAACAAGTCGGAGAAGGAGACGGACGATGGCGAGGACGCGGAGAAGGGAAGCGGCGAGAGACGCCTCAGCGAGAGGAGAAAAACGCGGGACAGGGACGAGGAACGTTACAGGGGATACGAAGAGGAGATCAGGCACTTCAAGGCCACCCTGCTCAGCGAGATTCGGGTCGGTCGAATTTTTTATTTTTATTAAAAAAATGTATATATATATAATCGAACTTCCGGTCCGAGAAACTTATTTTTCGACCGGAAGCGACGTATTTCCGGTATGACGTCACTTCCGGTTTGAACATCTTATTTCTCGGCCCGGAGCAACGTCGTACCCAAAATACGTCACAAGCCCATTTTTCAATCGGAAGTGACCCCATGTCGGTATGCGTCACTTCCGGTTTGAAAATCTCACTCTTCGAGCGACAGTGACGTCATACCGGAAATGAGAGACTTCCAGTTTGAAAATCTGATTTTCGGACGGGAAGTAATGTCGTACCGGAGATTCGTCACTTCCGGTTTGAAAATCTTAGTTTTTCACCGGAAATGACGTCGTACCAGAAATACGTCACTTCCGGTTTGAAAATCTTATTTTTTGACGGGAAATGTCGTACCGGAAATTTGTCACTTCCGGTTTGTAAATTATGATTTTTTTACCTGAAGTCACGTCATACCGGAAATAAGTTTAAGCTGTGCTAAACTTAAATCCACTGAAAATTAATATTAAAAAATGCACTGAATAAAGCAAAACTATTGTCTCGTTATTGCAGAATCTCAAGCTCAGCGAGGCGACGACGCATCGGGAGAAGGAGGACGCGGACGAGTGGAGCGGCGAGGACTTCAAGGAACTGGTTCGTCGACAGGAGAAGGAAATCCGCCGTCTGAGGGACCAGCTTCAGAAAAGGGTGAGTTTCGGCACGGAGTTCCGACGACGATCGTGGCGAGAGACGCAAATCGTTAAAAGTGTACAATTTCGTCCGCAGCTAACGCCGGATATCGAGGGCATTCACGCGAAGTTGGAGAACCAAGAGGACTTCTGGCAGTCGAAGATCGACAGCCTCGAGGCTCGTCACCGTGTCGACATGGAGAAATTGTACTCCCAGCTCAAAGTCAGCCGCGAGTCGGTGAACGAGATGCGCATCGATTGCATGTCGAAGATCAACGACCTCGAGTGGCGATCGCGCAGCGAGTCGGCGCTGCTTCCGGAAGCGAGAAACAACGATCGGCAGTCCGAGAAATTTTTGTCCGCGGGGGACTCGAACGGCCCTAGGGAAGCTCGTCGCCTATCGACGGGTAGTTCGCGGCCCAATTGCACGCTGCGCGAGAGCAGACTGGCCGACGAGCGAGTCAGAGACCAGTCGACCGGAAGACCCGAGAATATTTCCGGGGTTGAGGAATCGCGTCGCAAAGACGTCGCGAAATCGGCGCTGCCGATGTCGGCGAAACAGCCGGACGCAGATAAATCCACGGGTACGGCAATGGTGTTCAACGATAGGGTTATTTTGTAAAATGATGAAAATTGAAAATTTTGTATAGTTTTTTTTTTTTTTTTTTGGTAATAGTTGAAAATTGAATTTTTTATAGTTTTTTTTATGAAAGCTGGAAATTAACATTCTTATATCGGTTTCTCGTAAAGGTTGAGAGTTGAAATTTTCATAGCGATTTTTCATAAAGTTGAATGTTGAAATTTTTATATCTCTTTTTCATAAAGTTGGAAATTGAAGTTTTCATATCGATAAATAAAGAGACATTATGAGAAAGCGATATGAAAATTTCAATTTTCAACTTTTATGAGGAAGCGATAATAAAAATTTCATTTTTCAACTTTTTTTACCACGTCAACATATTTTTCTACGCCGACGACCAATCTCCAAATTACTTTACACTTAGAGGGACATTTGATACATAAACTTACTTCATATAATTTTTTTTTTTATCCAAAAATTTTACAATTTTTACAATCTTTTCGGTATCTTCAATACGCTTGATTTTTCTCAGATTTTTATACCATCGATAAGTGTTTACAGTTCCCTCTCAATTCTCCGAAACTTATGCGAAATCAACACCATTCGCAAGTATCCCACGATAAAAATCACGAAATTTAATTTTTATTTTTCCCAAAAACAGTTCCCTCCACGAGGAAGCAAAAAAGGCCGAGCAGATCGGACGAGCCGAAGAGGAACATCGCAGTCGCATCGTTGCTGCGGGAATCGCACGAAAGCCCGCTCGATTGTTATCAACTCTCGAGCCTGGACAAGCCGATTACCGACCGAGCGCTCGACGAGCAGGACGTGAGCAGTCTCGACTCTTGCACGACGACCACGACGAGCACCGCGGGCAAAAAACACGCCGGGCCGATCGGCGTGACGAGCAGCGAGGAGACGAGAAAGCTCGCGCTCGTCCCGAACAAGCGTCGATTTTTCGTCTCGGACGCGCCGAGTCGAACGAATGGACTGCGAGAAAGCGGAATGTACGGAGAAAATTTGGACGAGAGCGGCCTCGAAGCCTCTCCGGATTCCGAGGAAGAGGAAAATTCCGAAGTGACGCCCGAATCCGAGTCGGACGATACGGTCGGTAAAGCAGAGCTCTGCAATCGGCAATCGAAGATCGAGGACGATTTTCGGGCAAAAAACGAATCCGGTCGAGCGTCGGCTGAAGAGCGGTTCGAGTCCAAACTACGCGATCTGGGAATCGATCCGGAGTGGCGAGCTCTTCCGAACGCGAGCTTCGCGCAGATAATGGAAACGATTTCGCACAATCGAAAACTCAATTGCAAGGTCGGGAGAAATAATTTTATTACAATATATATATATATATATATTCTTTTTTTTTTATGGTATTGATTTTTTTTTTTTTTTTATAGAAGTATCAGAAGTACGAGGAGATACGCAACAAGATAATTCAGCGAGTGGCGAAGACACTCCTGGCGGAGGGGAGAGTCGCGAGGATAGAAATTTCACCGAGGCGAACTCCACTCGAGAAACTCGTGACGAACGTCAGGAGCAAGGCGACGAGGGCGCTGAGAATTCTCGAGAAGAACGACGGTGAGAAATTTTGTGGAATTTTTATAGCACAGAATGATGGAATTTGTAATTCAGAGTTGTATAATTCATTATACAAAATTATATAATTTATAATACAGAATTGTATAACTTATAATTCAAAATTCTACAACTTGTAATACAGAATTATATAACTTGCAATCCAATTTATAACCAGGACTCGTAAATTTCGGTGAGGAAAGAATCTTTACAATATGACCGATTTTTCAGGATCGCGTCGTGGGGTAAACCCGGGCTCGCAGCGTAGAAAGGATCATCGCTCGGGGCTCGTCGTTTCGAGCAAGATCGAAAGGCCGCCTGCAGCGGGTCGTCGAATTTCCCAGGAGCCGAGCCGCGAAATTCACAAACCGCGGGCTGTTTCGAGGAAGCTCCTCGACGACGAGAACGCGCCCAACGATCTCAAACACTCTTACGAGAGCATCAAAGATTTCGTCAGAGACGCGAACCGCAAACTGGTGACTTCGACGCCGCGCAGAAACGAGCGAAAATCTACGCTCGACGCCGCGTCGTTCGTCAACGACGCATCGACGATAAGAAACGCCAACAATCCGGACAGCCTTTCCGGCTCGCCGGGAAACAACGGCAAGGGCGTTCTCAAGTCGACGAGCGCGACGAGCGCGAGTCACGTGAAGAAGAAAGTTCTCTTCGATTTGGAGGGCGGGACGAGTCCGGATGGAGAAGAAGAAGAAGACGATGACGAGGAAGAACTCGAAGAAGATGAAGAATTTGAAGAGGACGAAGAAGAAGAAAAACAAGACGAACTTCCGATAGAATCGGAGACTAATCGAACCAAAGATCTCCGCTCGAGTCTCTTCGATATTCCCAGGTATCGATGCGACACATTTTTTAATTCACTTTGACTTTTTTTTAACTTTCTACACGTTTTTCCCATATAACAAAAAAATTCAAAGTGACTTTAAAAATCTGAGAAAATGCATACATATGCAGAAAAATAAATGAATAATTATCTTTTTTAAAAAAGTTTTGTGTCTGGGAGATTTGTTAATCAATTAAATTTTTCATCAATTTGTTAATAACATTTTGGAATTATTATTATGCAAAATTAATCTAATCGGCATGTTTGATACGCTTGATTTTTTTTCAGATTTTTATACCATCGAGAAGTGTTTGAAATTCCCTCCCAATTCTCTGAAACTTATGCGAAATTAACACCATTCGCAAGGACTACCTTAAATTATCGAACACTCGTTACCTTATTTTTTTCCCTCGTTTGCAGCATCTACGACTCGAGAGACTCGGCGGATCGGGAAATCGGCGTTTCTCCGCAGTCGGGATCCATCGTGCTGAAGACTCGTCAGAGCGAAAAAATCGCCCAGATATCTAAGCAGATCGAGAAACAGGTAAATGCGCGACTATTTAATTTTTCAATTTTTTTTTTTTTTAATTACGAAAACGCTACCGTGTAAGCCAAGATATAAGGCTTAATGTAATGCTTTTACTGTTCCAGTTGAGCGTGCCTCGAGAGAAACCCGTCGGCGCAGTGGAGGCCATTTTTATGGATAAATTTTCGCTGAGAGATAACGAGGAATCACGCGAAGCTAAAGATAAAAAAAATCGCGTCGAGCACGACGCGCCAGCCCGACGGCCGGAAGACGAGACTGGCACTGATAAGAATATTCCTCGAGCAGCTCCGCGTGTGTCGCACTATCGCACCTCCGATATCAAAGACTCGAACCTGGAAATGGATATCGACGAGTTGCTCGAAATTCAGTGAAAAGTTAGCAACCAAAAATGCACCAATTTATATATATATAATATATATATATATATTTTAATATATTAAACTTTGAACGGTGTTGGATCGTTCGAGTACGAGATTTACGCACATTCGACGTGGAGAACGAATAAAACAATTCACCGTCCAGAGCCGCGGCAGCGACTCGACGCCAAGTACTTAAAAATATTCTTTTGGTTTATTTATTTATTTTTTTTAAGTTGGGTGAAATTTTTTGTACTTAAAAATATTCCTTTGGTTTATTTATTTATTTTTTTTTAAGTTGGGTGAAATGTTTTCGAAACTTGGATATGGATATCGACAAGTCGCTTGAAATCCAGTTTTAAATAGCGGAGCTAATTTTTTTTGGGGAAAAAATGATTTCGGGCCGGATGCGAAATTAGCGTGCGCGTCCATCTCGAATTTGCTTTTTCCTCAAAAAAATTAGCACCCTTTAAAAAAGTTCATTACAGTTTTCGTTAGCGACCGCGATATTTCACTCTTAATCACAGCGAATAAAAAAAAAAAAATCGTCGGTGGAGCGAATCGCCTTTATCAGCGAAGCTCGTCGCCCGAAGAGTAGTTCGTCGCGCCGCCGTCGGATGGCGCTGGCCGCGCGAGCTCCGCGTTTGTTTACTTCCGATGGGAGGATAAACTGACGATCGAGTTTGTTCAGAAACAAACAAGAACGACAAACAAAGATGTTGCCGCTGAAGCTGAAAGCGGAGCATACGAAACAATTGGCGTTTCTGGCCGAACAATCGTCGCAAGGTATTGTCGGTATTGCAGATTCGCGCGATTCAGAATTTTTCTTGAAATTATTTAATCTTTTTATTTTTCTGTTTTCAGTGCTTCAGGACTTTTGCAAGCTGGCAGTGGACTACCTGCAGAAGGGGCCGAATCTGAAGCTCTACGGAGCTGCTGCCAGTGAGTATAATTAGCATAGCGAACCGTCGCAGCCGCCTCGTCGAGGTTATGCGAAAACACTCTTCGGCCAGCTCGGTCGGTAAAGTAGAGAGCGGTTCGGCGCGGCGTTTGACAGTGATCGAATACCAGTGAGCTACAGTATAACTCCAATTATCGACATTTTTAAGGCCTCGTTGAAGATTATTTATTTAGTTGTTTATTATTAACTTAATTTTAACAATTTAATAATAAATAAATAAATAAGTAAATTTATTAGTTGATTAATTGATATTAACAGAGATAAGAGTGACTTACAGTAGAACCCCGATTAACGTCATTTTTAATGTCTCGTAGAGGATAATTTATTTAGTTGATTATTATTAAATTAATTTTAATAATTTAATAATAAATAAGTAAATTAATGAATTTATTAGTTGATGAATTTATATTAACAGAGATAAGAGTGACTTACAGCAAAACTCCGATTAAGGTCATTTTTCACGCCTCGTAGACGGCACTTAACAAATTAATTATCAAATTAAATAAAACAATTCACTAATAACAAACATACAATTAATAACAAATTAATTAATTGACCAATCGATATTAATATCGATGTCACGTCCCGCAGAGGATAATTCACTAATTAATTTATCATTAAATTAAATTCAACGATTTAACAATAATAACGACGAAAATAAATTGATTAATCGATCAATCGATAATAATAATTTCTACAATAATAAAATGCATCGATCGAAATCAATGATCCAATTCACTTATTAATTTTTTTTTTTTTTTTTTTTCAGACAAGCTGCACGTCGAGCCGGAGGTGATAAGAAGTTCCGTCGAGGCTTTGATAAATCTGCTCCTGGAGGCGAGCAAGCAGGGAGTCGAGAGGGAAATTTTCCAGGAGTCGGTTGTCTCGCTCGGCTTCAGCGACGAGAGGGAGGAACTCCTGGGGAGGCTCTACGAGGTCAAGCGCTCCCAGATAGCCGGAGCTCTCGCGGAGATCGGCCCGAAACTGCCGCAGTATCGCAACATGGAGTGGAGATTTCAGGTGCAGATCGCGTCGCGATCGCTGCTCAGCCAGCTCACGCCCATCGTCACGATGGATCTGACCCTGAAGAGGAACGACTCCGACGACGTCGAGCACGTTCTGCTGCAAATGGACCCCGCGAATTTGCTGCACCTCGCCCAGCAACTCGAGGCCGCCGTCAAGGAGGGTCACAGCCAGCACATGAGGAGGATCAGAAAAACTATTAGATAAATAAAAATTTAAAAAAAAATTAACTTCGAGGGGAGATTTTTATACGATTAGGAAAAAAAAAAAATGTCGCGCATCGCAGACATGTCCGAGGAGCCCGCGAATGATGAGGCGCGCATTGCCCGTTGTGCGGTTGCGATTATCAATAAATTTCTCGAGTCGTTTAAAAAAATTGAAAGAAAAAAATTAACTCCGATGGGAGATTTTTATACAATAAAAAAAAAAAAAAAATTGTGGACTATTCACGGTATCGCGGACATGTCCGCGGAGCCCGCGAATGTCAAGGCGCGCAATACCATTGCCTGTTGTATGGTTTCGATTATCAATAAATTTCTCGAGTCGTTAAAAAAAAAAAATACAAGAATGACCGAGGAAGATGCAAATTTTTGTCAGAACAAATGTACTTTGTCAGACCGGGCGAGGGTTTCGGCCTTGGTGGCGCATCGGCGAGGCGACTGGACGGACGTTTGGTACGTAACGTCGACCAAGGAATTTGAATATGTCCCAGGGAAATCATTTTATTCGATGCGACGTCGAGAGAGGTATAAAAGGTGAGGATCGCCAGTGCGAGAACGCGTGCCGGTCAGCGCTGCTCACGCCAGTTAAATCGTTGCCTTAAAAATTAGAGACGATCGCTCTCCGTCACGCAAGTACGTCGTTTAATGTAACAAAATAAATTGAAATTATTAAATTATTAAATTATTAAATTATTAAATTATTAAATTATTAAATTATTAAATTATTAAATTATTAAATTATTAAATTATTAAATTATTAAATTATTAAATTATTAAATTATTAAATTATTAAATTATTAAATTTCTAAATTATTGGGAGTTTTTGTTAATATGATGTTTCTGTGGACAGGTGAATAATATGGAGCCGTTGGGTAAGGTCGACGTTATCACCGAGACGGTCGTCAGCACTTTCGAACCCGGTGCAACCGGGACGGTAGCTACGGCGATAGCGGATGCTGTTATCACGATAGGACCACAAGTTGCACGACAATGGATGCGCTACACCAACCAGACCGTAGCCGACAAAGTCCCCGAGGACATGCTGCATCTCATCGACCCACACTGGTGCGTGCGGAACGCACAAGACGACTTCGAAAAAAAATATTGAACGTTATTCAGGGATTATTTCTACGATCATTTTTTTATCGGTTAAAAAATGATCGTAGAAATAATCCCGCGTAACTAATTATTCGCAGGAGTGTTGCGATCGCCTGTAAAAAAAATCCGGGTCGAAATACAAAAATTTGTCGAAGAATATCATTTTTTTTTTTTTTTTTATGAAATATTCGATTTTTGAGAAATGGAATTTTTTCCGCAATTTTTTGTATTCGAGACTGGGAATTTTTTTCAGAGGATCGCAACAGCTTTACGAACGTGGGTTTTGTTACGATTTTCATTTAACTAGTGTTACGGATTAATAAAATAAGTAAATAATAAATACTGATTAATAGATATATAAATAATTAAAAAATCGAAAAAAAAAGTAAAAAATAGTTTCGTAACGGGAGTCTTTTTTTAATTAATTTTTTTTTATGATTCGACGTTAAGGTATCAATATCCGCCGATGGATCCGCTATGGCACAAAATCCTCGGTCTGGTTATGATCGTGATAGGCGTGATCGGCTGGTCCGGTAACGGAATGGTCGTCTACATATTTCTCATCACCCCGAATCTCCGAACACCGAGCAATATTCTCGTGGTCAATCTCGCCTTCTCCGATTTTCTGATGATGATCATAATGTCACCGCCGATGGTCATCAATTGCTGGTACGAGACTTGGGTCCTCGGTGAGGCTCTGCGATTTATTTTTTATACATAAACTCACAACCAATTTTTTTTTATACATTAATTTAATAATTTAATAATTTTTATATATGAGTTATACCAAATCGACCTAAAAATGACCTTTCGCGTGTTGGATCTGGCTTGCGATTTTTCGTATGATTGAACTGACTCTCAAAAGCACTCAAATATTTTTTGCAGATTTTTCCCAGTTTGTTTACTATTATTTGTAATTAAATAAGGAATTTATTCAGATCTTTAAATCGTCGCGATTAATAAATTCTCTTTTTAATTATAAATCATTATAAACAATTCGAAAAAAATCTAAAAAAAATATCCGAGTGCTTCTGAGACTTGGTTCAATCATCTAAAAAATCGCGCGCCGAATCCAAGAGGTCAAGGGTCATTCTTGGGTCGATTTTGTATGGAACACCTAATATTCATTTTATATAAATGATTTTATATAATTTTTTTTATATATAAAAAAAAATTGTCGATCGGTGAAAATACTAAAGATAGTCTTTGCGATTTCAGGTCCGCTGATGTGCGATATTTACGCGATGATCGGTTCGCTGTGCGGCGGCGCGTCGATCTGGACGATGACTGCGATAGCGCACGATCGTTACAACGTCATCGTCAAGGGAATGTCCGGTACGCCGTTGACGATCAACAGAGCGATCATCCAGGTCATCATCATCTGGTTGTTCGCCCTAGTCTGGACGATAATGCCCATGGTGGGCTGGAATCGGTAAGCTCGACGACGATCGACCGTCGATTCGGGCTGTACAGATCGGCCGGCTTAGCCGGCTAAAATATCTTATCCGGCTAATGGATTTTGTAGTTTCGCCGGCTAAGCCGTCTTTTGAAAAAACGTCGATTTTCGTGATTTTCAAAGGTCGATCGGCTCCCAATGGAGCCACGGAAAATATTATATAAATATTAATTTAGCCGGCTAGGCCGGCCCGTTTGTACGCTTCTTTACTCAATGGAACTTTTTCGTCAGGTACGTTCCGGAGGGTAACATGACGTCCTGCGGCACCGACTATTTCGAAAAAAGTTGGCTCTCCAGGTCATACATTCTCGTCTACTCGATATTCGTTTACTACACGCCGCTGTTCACTATCATATACAGCTACTGGTTCATCGTCGCCGTGAGTTTCATATTTTTGAAAGAATATTTTTTCATTTGAAATTTCATTTTTTCGATATTTCATTTTTTCGATATTTCATTTCTTGGATATTTCATTTCTTGGATATTTCATTTCTTGGATATTTCATTTCTTGGATATTTCATTTCTTGGATATTTCATTTTTGGATATTTAATTTCCCGGAAATGCGACTTCTTGGAAATTGTTGAATTTTAATTTTTCTCACGATTCAATTACCGATTCCAGACGGTCGCGGCCCACGAGAAGGGAATGAGGGAGCAGGCGAAGAAGATGAACGTGGCTTCGTTGAGGAGCGGGCCGCAGGAGGGCCCGAGCGCCGAAGCCAAACTTGCCAAGGTACATTTTCATTGCATGTTTATTTTAATTTTATTTTTTTGCCACTTTTAACGAAAATTTTTTGTCATCCGAGGGCAGGTAGCTCTGACGACGATATCACTCTGGTTCATGGCGTGGACTCCGTATCTGGTGATCAACTATCTCGGTATCTTTAACGGAGCGAAGATCAGTCCGCTGTTTACCATCTGGGGATCGCTATTCGCGAAAACCAACGCCTGCTACAATCCCATAGTCTACGCAGTCAGGTAATCGTCGCTATCGCAATATTTGCCCATACGGAATTTTATTTTTATTCATTTTCTATGTATTAAAAAACTTTTAATTATGGATTTTTTAAATCACATTTTAAATCATTTTTTAAATCATTGTTTTAATAGTTTTTAAAATTATTCTTCAAATCATTCTTTAAATCATTCTTTAAATCATCCTTTAAATAATTCTTTAAATAATTCTTTAAATCATTCTTTAAATCATCCTTTAAATCATCCTTTAAATCATTTTGCAAATCATTTTTTAAACCATTTTTAAAATTATTTTTGCAGTCATCCCAAGTACCGCGCGGCTCTCCGAGAAAAAGCGCCGTTCCTGATCTTCGGCGACGACGAAAAGCCGGCGCCTGCGGCCGGCGCGGCGGCGAACGCGGACGCCGGCTCGACCCACACGGCCGACGGAAAGGCCTGAGGGTCGCCTCCGAGTCTCCAATAACTCAACAACTCCCATCAGCATAAAAAAAAAACAAAAAAAAAATGCTCTCGCTTCCTCGCCCAATAAAGTCGGCGCGGCCTCGCAGAGCCCAGAAAGTAGACGGAATTTTTAGTTGCTCGTAGAATGTATATTTAATCATACAAAATCAAATTCAGATACAACGTTTATCGCTCGCAGATCATTCTCGTGTTTTCCTCTCTCGGCCTAGAATGGTAAAAAAAATCAGCCGATCGCGAATTTACAAAAAAAAAAAAAGAAAAATTTCAACGAAAAAACATTCCGTTGTATCCGGGACGAGTTTCGGGCGACCGGAGCGGTGGTGGCCAAACGGGTCGTCTGAAACTCGTCGTCGTGGGAAAAAATTTTCAAAAAAATTTCGTCTTTTTTTTCTTCCGTCTTGCCAAGTCGTCAATTCGATGCCGAGCGACGATCTCGTAAACCGCGTTCGAAGGCGTGCAATTTTTCCTCAAGTTCTCCGTAAATCTCGTCGTATTCGTCTGTATTTACACCGTGTTTATTTTTTTGCGTCGTTGATTTCTTGCATTTTTTTTTATTATTATTGGAGTCGTCCGATTCGGGTGTTTTCGCTGACTTTCCGCCTCCTCGTCGTCGGTGGGTCGTCGAGGTGCTTTCTTAGGCGGCGGCCTTCTCGCTGTCGGTGAGGGTCGTCACGCCGGAGACGGTCGAGGTCGCGTCGCCGGCCGGAGCGGCCTCGCTGGCGCAGGCCAGAGACGGGAATCTCTGGAAGAGCGCCGCGCGGTATTTCGGATGGCTGGAAAATTGGAATGCAAGATTTTTTTTTAATTAAAAGACGATAAGATGTTTGCATAGAAATAATTTTTTTGTGGATTTATGGCAATTTGAGGTTGAAATGGAGAAGAAAGAAATTTAGTTTTGTATGCGAGAGAGCGGAGGGATTGCAGTTTTCGTTACCGACCGCGCCACGCGGTATTTCGGATGGCTGAAAAGTTGGAATGCAAGATTTTTTTATTTTAATTAAAAGGCGATGTTTGCATAGAAATGATTTTAAAAAATTTATGGCAATTTGAGCTTGAAATGGGGATGAAAGAAATTTAGTTTTGTATGCGAGAGAGCGGAGGGATTGCAGTTTTCGTTACCGACCGAGCAGCGATATCTTCGATTTTGCGAATCGCAAATCTGCAGTACAGTCGATTTTTCCGGGAAAATGTTGAAGAGAAATCTGAATTACAGTTCTTGGTTTTTTTTGCTAAAAATGGACCTTCCCGGAGGATTGCAAATTACAGTTTTCGTTACCGACCGAGCTGCGATAACTTTGATTTCGCGACCCAGAAATCTGCAACACGGTTAATTTTTCCTAGAAAACGCTGAGCAGTAATCTGAATTGGTTTCATCCCAAAAAATGCACCGTCCAAGAGGATTTCGAATTTCAGTTTTAGTTACCGACCGAGTACCATCAAATCTCCACGAATTTTTCTTCCGCAACTCGCAAACGGACCGCAAAAATTGAATCCGCTGTGCGTCTCGACAATCTCTGGACCATTACCTGATGCCGTAGACGATCGGGTTGTAAACGGCGTTCGCCTTGGCGAAGAGGGAGCCCCAGATGGTGAAGAGTGGGCTGATCTTCGCGGACTCGAAGACGCCGGCGTAGTTGATGACCAGGTACGGAGTCCAGGCCATGAACCACAGCGAGATCGTCATCAGGGCGACCTAAAAATAAATAATAAAAAATAAATAAAAATCGCAAAAGAAATAATAAAAAATAAATAAAAATCGCAAAATAAATAATAAAAAATAAATAAAAATCGTAAAAGAAATAATAAAAAATAAATAAAAATCGTAATGGCGAGTCGGCCGATTTGCCCAACGGGGAAGTCGGTCGGTAATTCGGTTTACCTTGGCGAGCTTGCACTCGGCGCTGGTGTTGGCGTTCTCGGACGACCTGAGCGACGCGACGTTCATCTTCTTGGCCTGCTCGCGCATGTTCTTCTCGTGGGCCGAGACGGCGGCGATGATGAAGTAGTAGCTGTAGATGATGAGGAAGAGCGGCGCGTAGTAGACGAAGATGCTGTAGACGAGGATGTACGACCTGGAGAGCCACTCCTTGTTGAGGTAGTCGGTACCGCAGGCGGTCATGTTACCTTCCGGCACGTAGCTGCAATAACGCAAGTATTCGTTACGCAATGACACTACCGATCGACCATCGTTATTACAAAAATAACAATAATAATTACATTATTATTATAACAAGAATAACAATAATAATTGCATTATTATTACGACAATAATAGTAATAAAAATTGCATTATTATTATGACAATAATTGTAATAAAAATTTCATTATTATTATGACAATAATAATAAAAATTTCATTATTACTATGACAATAATAATAATAAAAATTTCATTATTGCTATGACAATAATAATAATAAAAATTTCATTATTGCTATGACAATGATTTTAATAACAATTTCATTATTATTATGACAATAATAGTAATAAAGATTTTATTATTATTGTGACAATAATAATAACTTTATTATTATTATTATTATTATTATAAAGTTGATTATTATTGTAGTAACATTGTTATTGTTGTCGTTAGGTGGTGTTTACCGGTTCCATCCCAGCATGGGGGCGATTGTCCAGCCCACTGCGAAGAGCCAGATTCCGAGGATTCGGAGGAGAGCGCCGTTGATGGTCATCGGTTTGCCGGCAAGTCCCTTGACGATAACGTTGTATCTGTCGAAGGCGATCATTGTCATTGTCCAAATGGAGCCACATCCGAACAGGGAGCCCAGCATGGCATAGACCTCGCACATGAACGGTCCAAACACCCATGTCTCGTAGTAGCAGTTGATCACCTGTTTTATTCAGTTATTTTTTGTTAAGAAAATATCTGTTTCACGAATGCGTTTCAGCGAGTGAAGTTCATGAAATTTCGTTTATCTAAAATTTGATCAAATTCATGTAATTTCATTTATCTAAAATTTGATCAAATTCATGTAATTTCATTTAGATAGAATTTGATGAAATCAATGAAATTTCATTTCGTTGAAATTCAATGAAACTCATGAAGTTTCATTTCATCAAAATTCGGTGAAATTCATGAAATTTCATTTCATTAAAATTCGATGAAGTTCATGAAATTTCATTTCATTCAAATTCGATGAAGTTCATGAAATTTCATTTCATTCAAATTCGATGAAGTTCATGAAATTTCATTTCATTCAAATTCGATGAAGTTCATGAAATTTCATTACATTCAAATTCGATGAAGTTCATGAAATTTCATTTCACTTAAATTCGATGAAATTCATGAAATTTTGTTACATTCAAATTTCAAGAAACTCATGAAATGTTCATTGAATCGTAGGTGGCCGTACCATGGGTGGCGACATGCAGAACATCATGAGGAAGTCGGAGAAGGCGAGGTTGATGACCAGAAGATTGCTCGGGGTACGGAGGCTCTTGGTCGTGGTGAAGATGAAGACGACCATGCCGTTACCGATGACCGACACGAGGCCGAGGCATCCGATAACGAAACCGAGGATCGCGTGCCACAGGGGGTTCATCGGCGGATATTGGTACCAGTGGGGATCGACGAGATGCAACATCTCCGGCGGCACTTTGTCGACCACCGTCTGATTACCGAAACCGCCACCCTGGGCCGCCCATCCGTACGCCGCGTAACTCGGTCCCGACATCGCAGACATCCTGCAACTAAAAAAAAATTAACTTTATTTTTCTTTCATTTATCATAATAATAATAATAATGGAAAATAATTTTTTTATGAAATGAAATTTCATCGAATTTTTATGAAATGAAATTTCATTGAATTTTAATGAAATAAAATTTCATCGAATTTTAATGAAATGAAATTTCACGAATTTTAATGAAAGGAAATTTCACGAATTTTAATGAAATGAAATTTCATTAAAAAAAATTTCATTAAAAAAAATTTCAACTAAAAAAAAATTAACTTTATTTTTCTTTCATTTATCATAATAATAATAATAATGGAAAATAATTTTTTTATGAAATGAAATTTCATCGAATTTTTATGAAATGAAATTTCATTGAATTTTAATGAAATAAAATTTCATCGAATTTTAATGAAATGAAATTTCACGAATTTTAATGAAAGGAAATTTCACGAATTTTAATGAAATGAAATTTCATCGAATTTTAATGAAATGAAATTTCACGAATTTTAATGAAATGAAATTTCACGTGTTTCATCAAATTTTAACGAGATGAAATTTCACGTATTTGATCAAACTTTAATGAAATTAAATTTCATGCATTCCTTTTTTATTTTAACATATTTAAAAATAAATAATAATCACATATGATTTATAATAATAATTAATGTTATTATTATATATGCAGTAGTGATTTTAAGTATTATTTGTAACAATATTTTTATGATTATTATTGTTATGATGCAAATTGTGTGGCTCACCTTTGTCGGCTACCTGGAGAAAATCGTAATAGAACGAACTAATCCAAGCACGTTATGCGTCGAGATGTGACGATTGTTTGTAACGTTTCGAAGTTTGTGGAGTTCCGCGAGGGTTTGTATTTTGTAATTTTGCAGATTGAGGGTTTCAGGATAGAGGTTGTTGTAATATTGGACGATTTGGTCCACTGTCGGATGCGGCTCGTAGCGTCCTCCACGAGTTCCGTTTAAATATGCACCGTTCACCATCCGGTGAGCTCCCATTTGTACCCCCGGCGAACCGGCGAAAACACGCTATATACATGCCTGCTCGTCTCTAAGTCTCCAAACAGTCTTAAGACGATGTTTATCGAGTTACGGCGGATTTGAGAATACCTTGAGCTACCGTAGTACACAAACCGAAACCCTACAACTATTCCTCTTTCTTATACTTACGAAGCATTCTCACCTGCCTCGTCGCCTTTCCGTCTTATTTTATTTTTTATTTTTTTTGCAATTTTGTTTCATTTTTAAATCTATTTTTAAATCAATTTTGTTTCATTTTTTAATCATTCTTTTTTGCTTCGTTGTTCGAGGAGCTTTCCCCGATGCTTTATTAAAATTGTTGAGATTAAACATTTAGATTATTAGTCAGGAAAAGAGAAAAACCCTGAATTTGTATTTTTCGTTGCGCGGTGGACCAACTTTGGTCGTCTGCGCAACCGTCGCAAACCCGAGTTCTTCGTCGATTCGGAAATACCGGAAATGCATGTTTTTCTTTTAGTGAAATTTATGTTTTTTTTGTGTAATTTTTATCGCCGATTGACGATGTTTACATTATTTTGTTTTCTGGTTAAATATCTCGTATGGAAAACCGAGCTGGAAGCGAAGAGAATTTTACTTCCGGTGTTTAACGATCTGCAAAACTCTTTAATGGCGCTATGCTAGTATATTTAAAAAAAAATTAAACTTCCACGATTTATTATATTCCCTATTCCATTTATACTTTCTGAAGGATCAGAAAACTCCTCACGAACAAACAATCGCATTGAACTTTCCATTCGATTTCGTTTCACCGATAAAAAAAAATTCATAAAACACAGTTCTTCTCTCGCCTAAAACCCAACTTCCGGCTTCGTGACCTTGAGCCTCATCCAGACAGCTCTGCAAAGAACTAAAAAAAGAAAGCAACGTATCAACATCCAAATTAAAGAAGCGCCTTCATTTCCTGCACTAATAACAAAAATCATTATCACAAAACTTTCATAAATCATCGATCGATTATAATTTTAAAAAATATATAAATCTAATATAAAATTGACGAAGTACCGACGGTCGGTAAGGCAGGAAAGCGTGTCCGCGCTTCCGCATGCTCCCCTTTTTTGTGATCGTTTCTCGGTTCTCAGAGAAAAAGATGATAGAAAGAAGTGCGACAACTAACAAACAAAAAATATCCTACAATATAAAGTTTAAAAGGTCTGAAATACCGACGGTCGGTAAGGCAGATCGAGCGCGCCTGCGCGCTGCCTCTCCGCGCGAGAGCGTCGTGTTTTTTGTTGTCATTTCTCGGTTCTCAGAGAAAAAGATGACAGAAAGAAGTGCCACAATTAACAAACAAAAAATATCCTACAATATAAAGTTTAAAAGGTCTGAAATACCGACGGTCGGTAAGGCAGATCGAGCGCGCCTGCGCGCTGCCTCTCCGCGCGAGAGCGTCGTGTTTTTTGTTGTCGTTTCTCGGTTCTCAGAGAAAAAGATGACAGAAAGAAGTGCGACAATTAGCAAACAAAAAATACCCTACAATATAAAGTTTAAAAGATCTGAAGTACCGACGGTCGGTAAGGCAGTTCGAGCGCGCCTGCGCGCTGCCTCTCCGCGCGAGAGCGTCGTGTTTTTTGTTGTCGTTTCTCGGTTGTCAGAGAAAAAGGTGACAGAAAGGAGTGGCCGGTGCTCGTCGACGATCCAGATGGAGGACTCAAGCGGCGCGATAAAGATAGTCTGCCCGTCGGCCGAGGAGCTGAGCGTTATAGTGAACAACGTGAGATGCGACGAGTGCGGTCTGTCCTTCCGGAACGAGCCGCGTCTCCGCATGCACGTACTTAAGATCCACGAGCGGAGGAACCTCGAGAAGACAGTCAAAGAGAAAATACGCTATCACTGCCCGGAGATGCTTTGCGTTTACTCCCCCAAGTCCGAGCGTTACTTCACGACGATGAAGTACGTGAAACAGGTTCGTAAAAAAACTGCACGATCTTAGGTTACGTTACTCGCGCTAGTAAACATGGCCGCGAGGTCAGAGATGTGCACCGAATTTATGGCCGGTCATTTTTCGGTCATGTGACCGTCGTCTCGTGAACGACCAAAAAATGGCCCCGACAAAAGTGACCAAAAAATGGTCCTCAAAAAATTACCAAAAAATGGCCTCGACCAATAAAATTGCCCTGACAAAAATTATCAAAAAAATGGCCCTCACAAAAATTACCAAAAAATGGTCCTCAAAAAAATGGCCAAAAAATGGCCCTCACAAAAATGGCCAAAAATGGCCCTCACAAAAATGGCCAAAAAATGGCCCTCACAAAAATGGCCAAAAATGGCCCTCACAAAAATAGCCAAAAAATGGCCCTCGCAAAAATGGCCCTCAAAGAAATTACCAAAAAATGGCCCTGACGAAAATTACTAAAAAAAATGGCTGACAAAAATAACCACAAAATGGCCCTGGCGAAAATGACCAAAAAATGACCCCGACGAAGATTACCAAAAAATGGCGAAAAAATGACGCTAATAAAAAATGACCAACAACATGAGACGGACAAAAAATGACCAAAAACATGAGACGGACAAAAAATGGCCAAAAATGACACGGACGAACAATGGCCGAAAAATGACGTTTCTAAACGCGCTACGCAATCTTGGTTTTTTTTTGTTTTTTTCAGCACTATCTCAAAGTACACGCTGCGAAGACTTTCGGCTGCAACCTGTGCGACAAGAGCTTCTCCACGGACGCCGCGAGGCACGCGCACTCTAGAGTATGCGGAATCGAATTCACGTGCAGCTGCCTCAGGGTTTTCGGCACCTACGAGGCCCTTCTAACCCATGGAAAAAGAATGGCTCACGCGATCGACGAAAAGTACAAGAGCACTCTGATGTAAGCACTTTCGTCCATGCACCGAACGAGTCTCATCCAATTTTAATATAAAGCCATTTCATGAATTTCAGCCAATTTGTATTAAATGAAACTTCATTAATTTCATCGAATTTTAATGAAATCAACATTTCGATCTACCCCTGTGAAAATAGTCTCGTCTATTTTTATGAGCTCTCAAGATAAAAAAAACATCGCAAAGTAAAATTCCAAAAAAACAAAAAACAAAATCGCAAAAAAAAATTAAAAAAAGAAACAAAAAACAAAATCGCAAAAAAAAATTAAAAAAAGAAACAAAAAACAAAATCGCAAAAAACAAAAGTGTACAAATTGTCTCGTGAAAAAAAAATCAATCATGCTAAATTTTATACTTTTTCGACCCGATTTCGATCTCCGCCTATGATAAGAATAAAAATAAAAAATTATTTTATTCCAGCAGGAGGGTTCGAGCGAAAACGCCGCCGGTCGCGCATCATCACCGAGGGAGCCGCCCGATCTCGATTCTTCCGCAGCGCGCTGTTTCCCCGAGCGTTCCGAAGACCGGTTTGGACGTCGCCGTCCAGACGGACGACATAAAGCGCCAGAAGCGAACGCCCAGTCCCTCGAAGTCCGGGAGACGCCGGGAGTCCCGCCAGACGCAGACTAGTTCGCTCTCCACCCGCGAGAGGCGCCAGCGAAAGACCGTCGAAACGCAAACCTCCCTCGCGGCCGCAAAATCGTCCGTCCGGAAGCTCGTTAAGAAACCCTCGAGAAACACCTTGAGAAGCGAGGCTTTCGTCAAGGAACTCGCCTTCGCCGAGAGCTACGGAAACGAGCAGCTCTTCCCGGGCAGTCCGCTGCAACTGCAGCACGACGTCGGCCTCCAGGTAGAGCTGAGAAAACACCGGTTATTTATTATTATTTTTTTTTTTTTATAAAAATTTCCGAAAAAAAAATTGCTGCGACAAATCGTAGTTTTGTAATTGTAATAATTAATGGCGTTCGCGACGGAATGAGAAAATACTCAGAATATATTTCACAATTTTTCGGGATAAAAAAAAATTTATGGAAGTAAAGGAAGATTCTTGATTAATTTATTTTTGGAAGTTTATATTATTTTATTTTTATTTTTTTCTCGAGAAAATATGAAGTAATAGAATTTGGATAAAAAACAATGAAGCAATTTGAATTGTCGATAAAATATTAAATAAACTTAGTTTACGAAAGTTAAAATATTCTTTTCTTAAATAATAAAAATAAATAAATAAATACTTTTGACGAAAAAAGAAGACGCAATGCATGAAGATTGATTGCATGCAATTGATTCCACTCGTAAAGTAAATAAAGCTTCCGATCTGCGAAATATTCAAACATTGAAAATATTTCTAAAATGTTCTCCAATTTATAAGAATCTATAAGCAAAAATAAAAATGCAATTCCGTCAACGAGCCTCACATTACATAACTCTTAAACTTCCTTTCTCTAAAGTTCAATAATAATAATAATAATAATAATAATAATAATAATAACAATAATAATAATAATAAAATAAAGTAAAAATTCAAAACATTCGTGCAACATAACAAGTCATTAATCGAATTTGCGTCCCAACTTTCAGGACCTCTGGGAGGAGAAGAACACGGCGACGCAGACGAGTCCGGAGAAGGATTTGCTGGAGGCGCTGAACGAGACCGTGTCCGAGCAGCAGACCGAGCTGGGCTGTTGCCTGACCGCCCTGAACTACGTCGTCGGCGCCTCCGCCGAGGCGGGATGTCCGTTCGGCGGCGCCGACGCCGTCTCCAGGTCCGACCCGATGCTCACCGTTCAGGCCTTCCCCGACAGATTCAGCAGCATCGAGACCCAGACCGAGTCCGCCTATCCGGGCTACTCGTTCGACTCCGAGGTCGCCCTCGGGCGCGGCTTCGCCGTCAGCTCGAACAACGAGACTCAGACGACCGAGAACTTCGACAACATCGAGCAGCTCCTCTACAGCAACACCTGCACGCAAACGTGCAACGACATTCTGCCCTCCGACCTGGGCCTATCGGACATTCAGACCCAAACAGCGTGGCCGGAACTCGACTCTGCTGTACCGGCCGAGACGCAAACCGCGCCCTCCTCGCCGTGCCGCGCTTGGCTCAACACCCGAACTAGTCACACCGAGACTCAGACCGAACTTCTCAGCATGTTCGACGAGTTTCAATAGATAGTATTTTTATTAATTAGATTTAAGATATATTTCTTTTTTTGCGTTCGAAAAGAACATAGTAAAAGTTCGATACTTTGCGTTTGATTTTATTTAATTTATTGTTGCTTTAGTTAGATTCGAAATTTTTTACTTTCGAAAAAAAAGATTAAAAGTTCGATCGGTACTTTGTGTTCGATTTTTTATTTTATACTTATTAGATTTAAAATAATGATTTTAATGAATGTTAAAAGTTCAATGGGAATTTTATAATTGATTTTTTTTTTAATTAGATTTTTTTGCCTTCGAAAAAAAAAACATATTAAAAGTGCGCAAACCTGCAACACCTGCAACGACACGCTAGGAACGATTTTCTCAGTACGCTCGACGAGTTTCAATGGGTAGTTTGTGTCGATTTTTTATTTTTAGGCACTCACTCCTTACACGTAAGAAGTGCTCATTAAAATCACTTTTTTCAATATCTTGTTTTTTATATTAGATTTAAACATTTATTATTATTATTGTTTTTTTTATTATTAAAAAAGAATCGTTTGTACTATTACGATCTAGGAGCACCTCACCCAGCCTCGACGACCTAAGCGCGCTACACTCGTCCGGTTATATATTTTTAAATATATATATATGTATATGAGGCATTCCATACATATTTCGGCCTGGGCCTAATCTTGACCCTCACATCTTGGATTGGGCCCGCGATTTTTTATATGACTGAACTAACTCTGAAAAGCACTCCGATTTTTTATAAGATTTTTTAAAACTGTTTATAATTATTTATGATTAATAAAATGAATTTATTGATCACCAAAATATAAAAATCTTAAAAAATTCTGAACAATCTTGTGTCATGTATAAAAAAAATGTGAAAACTTAAAAGTCGAAGCCACATTCTATTTCTTCGATTTTGTTTTTTCCAAAAAACAGTCGATCATGGGGTATCGATTTTTCAGCATTTTTGGCAATCAATAAATTCCCTTTATTAATTATAAATAATTATAAACAATCTGAAAAAAAATCTAAAAAAATATCCGAGTGCTTTAGAGACTCAGTTCAATCGTATAAAAAATCGCGGACCAAATCCAAGATGTCCAGGGACAAACCCAGGTCGAAATGGTATGAAAAGTGCATCATATTTTTTTTTACTCGTGGTTACGAATTCGATAATAGTTGCAGGGTCGACTATCCAAGCCCAATTCCGCAGACTCGATCCAATCTCCCCAAAACCCTCGTCCCTTCCAACAAAGCTATCAATATTAATTTTCCGTTTATATAAAAGTACAACAAATATATATATGTATATATATAAGTTCATAAATAACTAATCTTCTGAGGAAAACCAAGTCGGAGAGTTTATAATGGACGTGATTATTATTGTTATCAATATAGCAGGATAGTTCTGAAAGCCGACGTTTTTTTTTGTTCTTTTTTTCTTTTCCTTATGCGATAGAAAGGGCGATTTAAGATCCAGCGGATTTATCGAATTTTCACGGGACGGGCGAATCGGACGAACTCTCGATCGATCGATCACTACAACGTCGGTCCAGCGGCGTTGTCCTCCTCGAAGTCCGGCAAAAAGTCTTTGGTTCTTTCCTCTATCCTGTCGACGTTCTCGATCGCGTTCGCCAGCACTTTGAGATTGTTCACTCCGGACATCAATTGCCTGCGTCAAATACGAGACACTCGTTTTTAATCATGATAAATAATTTATCGAGAAAAATAACGTATTGATAAAAATAATTTATCGAGAAAAATAACGTATTGATAAAAATAATTTATCGAGAAAAATAATTTATCGAGGAAAATAATTTATCGATAAAAATAATTTATTGATAAAAATAAGTCATTAATAAAAATAGTTGAATAACGTCCGACGGAACGATTCTAGTGGCAATTTAAATCCTATCGCATTCTGTGTGTGCGCGTTTTACCTGAGGGAAACCTCGGCCGACGTCGCAGCCGTTCGCAGCTCGTCGCTCAACTTCTTCATCTTCCTCTCCGTGGACGAGGCGCGCGAGTCGACCCCGCCGCCCGCACCCGACGTACTCGCGAGCTTCCGGTTTTCCGAGCGCAGCATCGCCACCTCCGCCTGAAACGAAAATAAACCCTTCGTCGAATTTTTCGAAACTGATTTCATTTATTTTTTCTTATATAACTTTTTAAAAATGATTTTTCACTGTATAAAAAATCATTTTCCATTGTATAAAAAATCATTTTCCATTATATAAAATATGGTGATCATTATATAAAAAAAAATGGAATGCAATGATTTTTTTTTGTAATATAAAAAATGATGGTGACGGGTTCGATTCCGGGCTATTTAGCTGTACGCACCGTCAGTGCTTTGACCTCGTGCTTGAGTAACGCGACTGCGTTCTCGGCGCTGGTTGCTCTTTTCTGCAAAACGAACAGACGCGAACAGTTTAGATCGCGAGGTATGAAAAATCAACGATAAGAGAGAGAGGCGAGAGTGCACGCACCGTACTCTGTATGAGATTAACTTCCACCTGCTCCATAGCTTTCTCCAGATGAGCGTTTTCCTCGTTGTCGACCGCTCTCCTCGAGGCAAGTTCGGCTTTCAGCGATTCTATCCTGCAGCGGCGACCGTCGAAGAGCAACGATTTGAAAAAAAAGAAGAAAAAAATCAATGCTTTCGACAACAATGTGTTTCGCAGAGTTTTGTACTTAAACTTGGCAAGTTAATTACGAAGTCTATTATAATGTAGATAGCGCGCAAGATTCGCCAAGAGACAAACGCACATTCTCGTTCTCTCGGCTATGTGTCGTCTGGCGATGTTCAGCTGATCCCGTAGCCTCTCGTTCTCCGACAATAACTGTTGACAAATAAAATAATAGCTCGTTAAAAACGCTTTCGTAAATATAGCCTTACGAATGAGGACCCGAAAAAAAAAATAACTTAATATCAGAAATTGGCGAAAGCTAAACTGACAAAACTGACAAGAGGCACGTATTTGTTACTTTTGTTTAGTTTCGTTACTTTCGTTAATTTCGTTACTTTTGTTACTTTCGTTACTTTCGTTAATTTCGTTACTTTCGCTACTTTCGTTACTTTCGTCACTTTCGTTACTTTCGTTACTTTCGTTACTTTCGTTACTTTCGTTACTTTCGTTACTTTCGTTACTTTCGTTACTTTCGTTACTTTCGTTACTTTCGTTACTTTCGTTACTTTCGATACTTTCGTTACTTTCGTTACTTTCGTTACTTTCGTTACTTTCGTTACTTTCGTTACTTTCGTTACTTTCTGTTACTTCTGTTACTTCGTTTACTTCTGTTACTTTCTGTTACTTTCTGTTACTTTCTGTTACTTTCTGTTACTTTCTGTTACTTTCTGTTACTTTCTGTTACTTTCTGTTACTTTCTGTTACTTTCTGTTACTTTCTGTTACTTTCTGTTACTTTCTGTTACTTTCTGTTACTTTCTGTTACTTTCTGTTACTTTCTGTTACTTTCTGTTACTTTCTGTTACTTTCTGTTACTTTCTGTTACCTTCTGTTACCTTCTGTTACCTTCTGTTACTTTCTGTTACTTTCTATTACTTTCTATTACTTTCTGTTACTTTCTGCTACTTTCTATTACTGTCTGTTACTGTCTGTTACTGTCTGTTACGTTTAATATCGGGAGTCTTACGCTCGCTTCGCTCCGTTCCGGTAGATCCAGGTTCTCGCCCGGGCCGGTTGCCGAGCCGCCGACTCTGTTCCTGATCGGGCCGTCGTTCAAGAAATCCGGCAACGACTTGTTGACCCCGGGCTTGTTGGCGGGGCTGTTGCTCGTCGGGCACGCAGCGAACGAGCTCCGGGCCTCGGGTGTCCTGAGGGGCAGATCGAACGGGAAATCTTGGACGCTCCTCGGCGGCTCGCTCTGCTGGACGATCAGCTCCTTCGGCCTGCCGTGGTCGCGCGAGGCCTGTCGCGCCCGTCGTCGCTTATTCATGTCCACGAAATCCGCGCCTCCGGACTGAACGCACTGCTCGACGCTGTTCAGCGCGAAGTCCGGAAGATTCTCGATGTCGGCGACGACGAGCGGAACCGCCGCGGCGGCCTCGTCGCCGAGGTAACATTGCTCCATCACGAGATGGTCCTGAACGAAGTCCGGCAGTTCGGTGGGATTTCGGGAATAAACGGGCTCCATCTCGCGGTTACCGACGAGGCTCTCCTCGGGACTCGGACTGACCGGCGAATATATCTTTGGCCTCGCTCCGCCCATACTGTAATTGCTCCGGGAATCCGTGTTGAGGAAGTGCTTGAGACTGAAGGGATTCTCCTCCCTTCGCGGGTGATCGGAGCCTGGAAAAAAAAATTACAGATTAATGAATAAAAAAAAATAAAAAATTTCATAAACGTTTTTATAAAATTCAGATTAATGAAAAAAAGTTTCTGATTAATGAAAAAAGAAATTGAATTCGATGGAAACAATTAAAGCGTAATGAAAGAAAATTACAGATCAATGAAAAAGTTAGAGAATAGTGAATAGAATTGCGGATTAAAGTGTCGCCGTTCGGTGCGGGCTGACTCGGTCGGTAACGAAAACTGTAATTCATTTTTTTTTTCACGAGAGCGCTAAACGCTCCAGGAAAAAATAAATTAATTATGAGCATTTACTCGATTGTCGGAAGAATTCTGGGCCTAAGGATTTTCATGAAGCGATCCAAGTTCTCCTTTTCTAAGGACGAGCGAGATTCAACGACTTTTCAACAATATTTCAATGAATATTAGTAATATTTCAATAATACTTCAACAAAAATGTTTAAAAAAAAAAAAAAAAAAATGTAAGGATCTGCAATATAGTCGTGGAATTTTTCACTCCTCTCTGTCGATATCGGCGACCTTTTTTACCGACCAAGCCCGGCACGGTTGATAAAAATAATGAAAACAAAAAATAATTTTTCTTTTCATTAAAAATCGGCTTTCACGTTTTTCACTCTTCTCTCGCCGCTTACGAAAATAAAAAATGAAAAAAAAACGCATTGAGGAGGCGATTGACTTGTAGATTGACCAGTCTCGTCCCGATCTCCCGTCTGAAATTTTTTTAAATAACAAGTACACTCGTAAAGAGCGAAGGCAATTTTTTTTTACCGACCGAGTCCGACGCAGTCGGCCGAGAATTTCTCACCGGATTCAACGAAAACCAGCAGCTCTACATTTAAGGATCAATTCCAAACTAAAACCAGAACCAATCCATCAAAAAATCATCTTCAACCTTTACCTTTCTTCTCTCGGCGCTTACAAAAACGAAAAAAAAAAACCTTAAAAAAAAGTAAAAAAAAAAAATCAACAATCCACGGAATATCCTCGTAAAGAGCGACGGCAACTTCTTTACCGACCGAGTCCGAGACAGTCTTCCAAGCTTTCTCACCGGATTCAGCTTAGACCAAACAGCGAGCCTGCCTCTAAGGACCAGCTCCAAAAAAATAATAACAACACCAAAAACAAAAATAAATAGCATTAAAAATCCCCTTCCCCGTTTTTCTTTATCCGCTCGCCGAGCACAAAAAAAACCCCCACAATATCAGCGAAAAAAAAATAACGGATTGAGCACGCGATTTTCCGATACTTGTAAATTGACCACCCTCGTCCCGATTTCGGGTGTAAAAGAAAAAAAAAATAATCCACGATTAGACTCGTAAAGACCAAAGGCAATTTTTTTTACCGACCGAGTCCGGTTCGGCCGAGAATTTCTCACCGGATTCAGCTTAGACCAAACAGCGACCCTGCCTTTAAGGATCAGCTCCAAGATAATAATAACAACACCAAAAACAAAAATAAATACCATTAAAAATCCGCTCTCCCGTTTATCCGCTCACCGAGCGCCCAAAAAAAAAAAAAAAAAAAAAAAAAAAAAAAAAAAAACCCACAATATTAGAGAAAAAAAAAAGGAACGGATTGAGCAGGCGATTGGCCGATATACCTGTCGGGTGATCCGCCTCGTCCCTCGCTCGCGGCTCGTGCGTCTCGCGGGCAGGCTCGAGCCTCGAGCCGCGGGCCGTTTTCTCCGTCTCGTCGATCGGTCCTGCCGACCACTGGTGCGATGCCGCGGAGGCCGACGACGGCGACGAAAACCCGTCGTTCTCGCGGTGACTCGCCATCGCCCGATCGACGCAACGCGACGGGACACTGCGAGGAGACGAAGCCGTGAATTCACCTGGCCGCGCTCGGGCCGACGCCGCGTTCTCGATAACAGAAAATGCTTCGGCGAGTCCGGCACGGAACACCTCAATGCAGTCGCATCGCGGCCGCTGGAACTATCGTATCAGCTCCGACGCGGTACAGTCACGATCAAATACGCTTTTAAGGTTGTGTCGGCGAACAGAGCCACCCGGTGGGGACTCGAGGCTGCCTACATTATCGAAGGTCGAGGCGCGCTCTCGTCCACGCCAAACTCACCGGCCGACTCGGCCGACGATCTCATCGAAATGTTCGGCGACATTTTTTTTTTGTTCTTTTGCAAACATTTTTTTGAGATCCTTTTTTTTTGTTTGTATGAAAATATTTGAGATTTGAGTTTTTTTTTATTTTTATGACATTTTTGGGAAATGTGTTTGAGAACTTTTTCGTGATTTTGTTTGGTTTTTGAAAGTCTGAGATTTATCTTGTTTCGAAAGTTTTTTGAGATTCGTTTTGGGTTTGAGAATGTTTGGGATTTTTTTTGAAAGGTAAATCGTGGATGATAATACGGTGGGTGACAAAAAATAAGACGCATTTTTGGGTTCGGAATACTTCACTTCCGGTTTGGAGATCTCTTCCTCAAGCCGGAAATGCGGCACTTCCGGTTTGGCACATTTCATTTTTCGACCGGGAGGCGTCACTTCCGGTTTCACAATGTCTTTTTCCGATCGTGGGTGACGTCACTTCCGGTTTCACAATGTCATTTACCGATCGTAAGTGACGTCACTTCCGGTTCCACAAACTCATTTTCCGATCGTGAGTGACGTCACTTCCGGTTCCACAATGTCATTTACCGATCGTGAGGGACGTCACTTCCGGTTCCACAATCTCATTTTCCGATCGTGAGTGACGTCACTTCCGGTTCCACAATCTCATTTTCTGATCGTGAGTGACGTCATACGTCAAAGACGTCACTTCCGGTTTGAAGAACTCTTCCTCAAACCGGAAATGCGTCACTTCCGGTTTGAAAATTGCATTTTTCGATCGGGATGCGTCACATCCGGTTTGAAAATCTCATTTTTCGAGCTTCAGTGACGTCATACGTCAAACACGTCACTTCCGGTTTGAAGATCTCTTCTTCAACCCGGAAATGCGTCACTCCCGGTTTGAACTAAACGATTTACAATAATTAATTTATAAATTACGACTCTCTTCAAAACTCCATCTTCTTTTCCTCCGACACATCATCGAAACTCGAGCCTTAAAAAAAATCGTAATTTCCGCCGAAGAATCGTCCCTTAAAAAAAATAGAAACTCCCCTCCTTCCATCGAGTAAAATTTATTTCATACAATGTATAATAACATAGTTTTTTTTTATATTTGTAAATTCACAATATATGGCTCGTGTTCGAGAGAGTGATGGAGAGAGCGAGCGAGAGAGGGAGTGGGGGTGGGGAGAAAAAAGGACGAGAAGGATTTCGGGGAATAACATAAGGGAATGCCGTTCTCTCTGTACGTGTATACATGATTGCGCATACAAGCCGTTCTACGTTCACTCCATACGTATTACCAGCTCGTTCTCCACAGTACGCTTGTACCCGGTCATAATAAAAAAATAATCGGGGAGGGGGGAGGGAGGGAATATTATAGGCGATTTACAGTGTTCTACATGCTATTTAGTCTTCGCGACTTGGAAATCGATTAACGTTAAGGGTCTTCGAAATCTACATTATCGTTTACATAATTTCTTCGGTTTTTTTTTTTTTGTTCGCTTTTTCTTGTTTTCTTCCTCACGTTTATATAATATGACAATTGGCGTTAAAAGTAATATATTACGGTCTTCATTGCGTATCGTTGGGTAGAATCTCGAACTCACTACATGGGACCCTCTATTAGACTTATCTTCATTGTACAGTAGTAGATGCTCCGTCCGAGGCAGAGGAGAGCTACGAGGAATGCACCTGTGCGGACAAAATAACGATCGCATTATTATAGATATGCAGATGGATAGAAACGGTTGTTTCGTGTTCTGGGCCTCAGCCCTCTGAGAACACCGTGCGCAGGTACGAAAACATCGCGTACGCGGACAAAACGCGCCAATCTGCATACAAGAAAAAAAGAAACACAAAATATAGATATAGATATAGATATAGATATAGATATAGATATAGATATAGATATAGATATAGATATATTATTATTATTATTTATTGCTCCTGAGGCTCTGGGACTACGTATAGATATAGATATTATGTAAATGTGTATATATCTATATATAAAGCGGCGTGACTAAGAGCGGGCGTATTTTATGCGCGAAGTAATGCACGTTTATGCGCAGGAAAGAAAAATCGACCGAGAGATTTTTCGGGCGCTTATTAAATAGATCGGTACGATAAGCTTCGATTTAAAACGCCAAGGACATTAATTTTGCATTATTATGCAAAACTTTCTGACCTTATTATAATGTCATAAAGTTTTCAATAAATTGCTGAAAAAAAAATCTCAATAGATATTCATTAAATATTTTGTTTCTTTTTTCAGATAAATACATTGATTTTTCAGAAGCTACGCGAATTTTTTTACATTTTTGAATTTTTTTTTTTTTTTTGAGACCATAACTGCGGAACTGTGATACGGTGTATCACAGCGGATACACCTCTTTAAATTTACAAAGAAATGCATTAATAACTGATCGATGTATTCGAAACTTCATACTTGTAAAAAAATTAAAAATAAAAAAAAATGTATGGAAAATAGGAAAAATAATTTGTTACCGACTGCGTTCGGACGGATGGAGTTGACATCGACTTACCGACATAAGCGACGTATATTCCGCCGTTCGTTCCCACGAGCGTATACGTGCCGACCTGCGGAACAGCGATCAAAGGACGTTCAGTTATTTACGCGTACCAAAGCTGATCACGAATTAATAAATAATTGAATAAAAAATTCAATACAAAATGGAATACAAAATTGAATACAACATTCAATACAACATTGAGTGCAAAATTGAATACAAAATTGAATACAAAATTGAATACAAAATTGAATACAAAAATGAATACAAAATTGAATACGAAAATGAATACAAAACTGAATACAAAATTGAGTTAAAAATTGAATTAAAAATTGAATAGAAAATTGAGTCAAAAATTAAGTAGAAAATTGAATTAAAAATGTAGTAAAAAATTGAATTAAAAATGTAGTAAAAAATTGAATTAAAAATGTAGTAAAAAATCAAATAAAAAATGATGTACTGACTGTAACAGCGATACCGAGAATCAGGGCAATGATTCCCGATATGATGAAAGCGATGCCGCGCCCCTTGGCGAAGTCCGGCCCGACGGAAGACACCTTGCGGCAATGCGGACATCTCGCCAGTGCGTTGTTTAGAGTGTTGAACTGAAAAACGGGGTACTTAGAATAATCGTGAATCAACGATAACGAAATCGTTCGACGAGCGACACGTTGCCGAACGTTCGCGGCGACCTTACTAAGAATGTGTCGTGGCAATGGGCGCAGCAGACCCTGCACATTCCCGGCATGGACAGGACGGGCGGCGTCACCGGACTCGGAGCGAGATTTATTATTCTCTTGCAGTTCGGTCTCGGACATGCTATGCGCTGCGACGAACTCTTGCATATCAGCAAGCAGTTGCACGGACATCTCACGTACTTCTTGCCGGGCGGCGCGTTTCGAATCGGCTGCAAAGAATTCACAACATCCATTACCAGTCATCCAATAATAACAATAATAATAATAATAATAATAATAATAATAATAATAGTATTTATTATTATAAAACCAAACTCGAACTGTTACCATTTTCGATCTATAATGCATTGTATCAGAGGGAGATTTTTTAATTGGTATTTTCATGCAAAAGGGCTGGTCCAATAAATAAATATATAAATAAATAAATGACTAAATAAGTAACAATAAAAAGGGTGAAAATCGAGATTTTCGCAAAGCTTTTATAGTGATTCTTTGTTTTCCTCGTGGAGGAAGCTTTGTCGGTAAAAGAAAATAATTGCGTTTGAAAAATGTTGCTATTTGAAAATAAGAAAAAATCACTAGTTTTGAATGAGACCGTTTTTAGTAATTTTTTAGATAAAAATAAAATCGAAATCTGAGCGCTTCCATAGATTTTGGTCAAAATCAATAGCAAAGGTTTTTGATAAAAATATTATATTCGCGGGAAGTTTTAGGATGAATAGATTGAAATTTAGGCAAGTTGAAGTACCACAGACATTAAAAAAAAAAATTCAAAATCCAATCTTCATAAAAATTGCAGTGAATGAAGAGACGCGCAGTCTACTGGTGTACAAAATATCAATCTACTATCTGAAACCGTTTCCGAGGTGCAGTATTTTTAAACGATGCAAATATATCAGATATAAACATACACAAACACACACTTGTACATCTGGACGCTAGCTAAAAATCGCACTTCTCGACGTTTTGGACAAATTCTCGGAGTACTATTTTGTACTAAAAGTCGGAGTACTAATGTTTAGTACATTAAAATCTCGATTTTTTTTTTTTTTTTACGAAAACAGCTTCGTGCATGAGGAAGCAAAATTTCGCAAAAACAAAGCTTCCTCACGAGGAAGCAACATTTTCCAATAACATAGCTTCCTCACGAGGAAGAAAAATTTCCCAAAAACAAAGCTTCCTCACGAGGAATCAAAATTTCCCAAAAACTCACCCTCCCTACGAGGAAGAAAAATTTCCCAAAAACAAAGCTTCCTCACGAGGAAGTAACATTTCCCAAAAACACAGCTTCCTCTGCGAGGATGCAAAATTTCCCAAAAACTCACCCTCCTCACGAGGAAGAAAAATTGCCCAAAAACAAAGCTTCCTCACGAGGAAGCAACATTTCCCAAAAACACAGCTTCCTCTGCGAGGATGCAAAATTTCCCAAAAACTCACCCTCCACACGAGGAAAAAAAATTTCCCAAAAACAAAGCTTCCTCACGAGGAAGCAACTTTTACCAAAAACAGAGCTTCCTCTCCGAGGAAGCAAAATTTCCCAAAAACAAAGCTTCCTCTGCAAGAACACAATAATAATAATTTCATGCCAGCATGAAAAAAAAAAAAAAAAAATGTCTTCGTGCTCTCCCAGTTTCAAAGTTTTACAATCGCAGTTTCAATAACAAAATATATACATATATATATATATATATATTTTTTTCTCCCTTCGCCAAGCTGAGCCTTAATGCCGTACAGTCCCAGCACGTTCCGCCCTTACCGTCGCCTCGTTGCACTGTCCGCACTTGACTACGTGCTGGTCCTTCTTGCCGGATATGTCGATCATCGCCTGGCAGACCCTGCAAGTGACCATCGGCATGCCGCTCTGGTTGCCGGACTGGTACGGCGGCGGCAGCTCGTCCGGCCCGATCGGCGACACTGTGTTGACGTTCGACTGCGAACCATCTGCAAAAAAAAAAAGAACACAAAAAAAAAATAACAAAGTCACTTTCCATTAAAAAAAAAAAAAAAAAAAAAAAAAAAACTTAAAAAATTCCTTTGGATTAAAAAAAAAAAAAATAACAACAATTGTCTCACCGATAGCGTCGCTCGCGTGGGAGCTGTAAGTGACATTGTCGTTTTTGAGAAGCGGCTGCCGCTCGCCCTCTTTGCCGTCACCCATTGTCCCTCCGTCCGGACTCCCGACGACGTCGGTCTCGATTTTTTAATTATTATTTTTTTTTTAGGCGTTACTCGCTCCGCTCTATCGGGCGCGGAGAATCTCCGTGGCGAGGTCGAAGCGGCCCGAGCGGGCTCGACGCAAGTTCGTCGATGTACACACGATTTTTTGGTGTTTTTTTTTTTTTTTTTTTGTTCTGTCGTTTCCTGCTCGTCTATTGACACCTAGAGTCGTGCTGCGCCGAGAACCGCCATCACTGACAAATCGCACTCGAGGCCCCCCCCGTCGGTCCGTGCTGAGCGAGTGTCCGGCGGTTCGCTTCTGCGCTCGCTGTCACGGCAGTGTTTTTCTTGTTTTTTTTTTTCTTGGGTCTGCGCTGGAATGGAGAGTTTACGGGGTAATCTTACCGAGGGGCGGTAAAGTGACCGGTCATTTTTGGGACTCGAGCAAGGACCACCCCCCGTCGGTCCGTGCTGAGCGAGTGTCCGCCGGACACTGTCCGGCGGTTCGCTTCTGCGCTCGCTGTCACGGCAGTGTTTTTCTTGTTTTTTTTTTTATTTTGTATTTTTTTTTTTCTTAGGTCTGCGCTGGAATGGAGAGTTTACAGGGTAATCTTACCGAGGGGCGGTAAAGTGACCGGTCATTTTTGGGACTCGAGGCCCCCCCCGGCGGTCCGTGCTGAGCGAGTGTCCGGCGGTTCGCTTCTGCGCTCGCTGTCACGGCAGTGTTTTTCTTGTTTCTTTTTTTTTTTTTTTTTTCCTTAGGTCTGCGCTGGAATGGAGAGTTTACGGGGTAATCTTACCGAGGGGCGGTAAAGTGACCGGTCATTTTTGGGACTCGAGGCCCCCCCCGGCGGTCCGTGCTGAGCGAGTGTCCGGCGGTTCGCTTCTGCGCTCGCTGTCACGGCAGTGTTTTTCTTGTTTTTTTTTTTTTTTTTTTTTTTTTCCTTAGGTCTGCGCTGGAATGGAGAGTTTACGGGGTAATCTTACCGAGGTGCGGTAAAGTGACCGGTCATTTTTGGGACTCGAGGCACCCCGTCGGTCCGTGCTGAGCGAGTGTCCGGCGGTTCGCTTCTGCGCTCGCTGTCACGGCAGTGTTTTTCTTGTTTTTTTTTTTTTTTTTTTCTTGGGTCTGCGCTGGAATGGAGAGTTTACGGGGTAATCTTACCGAGGGGCGGTAAAGTGACCGGTCATTTTTGGGACTTGAGGCCCCCCCGTCGGTCCGTGCTGAGCGAGTGTCCGCCGGTTCGCTTCTGCGCTCGCTGTCACGGCAGTGTTTTTCTTGTTTTTTTTTTTTTTTTTCCTTAGGTCTGCGCTGGAACGGAGAGTTTACGGGGTAATCTTACCGCGGGGCGGTAAAGTGACCGGTCATTTTTGGGACTAAGAGGATGTGAAAGGCGTGTTCTGTCGTGGAACTCGGTCGGTATCGAAAACTGTAATCAACTTTTCTCTGGGAGTTTTCGGTATCTAAGGTCAAAAGAAAAGTCATATCCAAAGCGGATATCACCCCGGCTTTCGATGAGACTTTGCTTTTGCGCGTGAATACCACAATCCGTGAGGAAAGTTGATTATAGTTTTTTACTCGTCTTAATTTAAGGACATGTGACACACACGTATCGATGCTCCGATGGTAACAAATCGCTTTCCCTATTTTCTCCGTGATGGTTGATGCTGCGACTAAAATCAAATTAGGTTTTTGTAGTCAATAGATATAAGTATGAAAACCTAATTTGCTTTTGCTCGCCGTATCAATCGTTTTGGAGAAAACAGGGAAGGCGATTTGTTACCGACTGAGTCTCTAACACATGCCCTTAAGGAACTTGCGCCTTTCGAACTTACGGCAATCCACGTCAGATGGCGCTGCGAGCCGCTTCAGCTTCGCCGTCGCCCCAGAGCGCTCTTCTCCGCGCAGCTCGCAGTTCGTGCTCCAACGAACGGGAGAGAATTAAATCGACCAGCCACACTGGATTCAACTGGAGCTCGCTTCTCACCTCTGCTGTGTGCGCGCACGACAGTCCGTACAGCCATAATTTGCAACGAACCTCTACCGACGTAATCAAAACAAGCGTATTTTAGTCCGAGGTCTCGCTTCGAGCCGTCTTCAATCTTAGTACAATCGGATTCGCCAGTCCGACGAGAGGCGTTCGCTAACGTGAGTTCTCTTTCGCAAATACGCGACTACACGTTATCTGTGCTTTTATCGATTCTTCTCCCAGATATATACACTCGCTTCCAGAAAGTACCGACTGACCGGGCGGTGACGCATCGACGACTCTTTAGTGCATACGTAACGATCCAACGCTTTTTTATGTATGTTTTTTTTTTTGTTTAAGTTGGCGCGACCATAAATTACCGATTTCACTTCGGCCTTAAAAACATTTTTAAGGTCGGCCGAGTTTCGCCTCTCGGGTCGCGAGGCGCGATTTTGTTTCTGGCGGACAACACGCGCACGCAAGGCTCGGCGCTATTGCGTGCCTCGTCGCATATCGACGTAGCCGGGATCGAAAAAGACTCGTTGCAATAACACGATATACGATAGCTTGAAATTTTGCCCAACTGCGTTTTAGCATCTTTTTATCTTTTTGTTTGTTTTTTTTTCTTTTATCTAGATAAGGAGAAGGAAGTGGAACAAAGAGCGTTTCGTTTGTTTTTTTTTTATATCTATATTGCGGCTCAAGGAGAGTTTACACGGAGATTCCGAAAGTTTAGGTCGGTCTACATTTTGGGACTTGGCGGTGTGCCGAAAATAGGATAAAAATCGGGTGTGTTAATTAATTCGAGATCTTTGATTTTTTGCATAATAATAGTAAGGCGGAAAGTTGCTGAGTCGTTGGTAGAAAAATTAATTGTTGAAACGAAATGTCAGACTTTTGATTTTCTGATTTTTTATGAATTCGTTGATTTTTTTTTTTAGAATTCATATGAATTTTTTCTGAATTTTCTATCATTTCAAGATTTTTTGAAATCGAATTTGGAACATCGATGTAGAGGCACGAATTTTGGATTTTTTTTTTAACAAATGATTTAAAAAAGAATTTGTTAATAACTTTCAGGCATTATTATTATGCAAAATGAAAGGCCTTGACGTCATTGATGCGGCTGATTTTTTCGGAATTTTTCGCACAATCGCCAAGTATACAAAAATTTTTATCGAATTAATCTTTTGGTCCGCAATGTTTGTGTGATAAATACTTTATACCGTTTCCCCTCCAACTTCGACAATTGAAAATATAACTATTCAGTCGTAATACGATAATTATTTTAAAATCCACACCAACTATATATATATATATAATGTGTGAAGATAAATCTATACATGCGCGTCGTGTTTGTCTCGGTACTAATTGTGTGCAAATCGTATGTTACCGGTTGGTAAGTACGGGCGGGATTAAGGATGTTTTTCAACTTTGTTCTTTTCAAAACAAGTATGTACGATTATACAACGCGACGCCAACTTCCGTGCGATATCGCCTCAAAGTCCGTTTACACAAAAGTGTCGTCCATATTTTGTATTCGCCTAAAAGTGATTATTTATTAGTAACTTCAGACTCTTGAATTTTCAGCCAAATCAGTCCGAGAAAGATGACAACCTGGCAGAACGGTCCCGGATACGATCAAGGCCCACCAGGTTCTCGTCCTCAATTCTATCAGCTTACACATGTAGAGATAATGTCACGATTCGCCAGATTAGCACATAAAAAAAAAGTCGATGACGACAGGCAATAACGTCATTAATCATCCGCCACGTTATCGTTTCACCTGCGCAGTTTAACACATTGCTGTCGCGTTTATATCGAGCTTGACGACTCATCCGTAGTGTATAGGACACGTTTTCACCGTCGGTGCCACCGAAACCGATAAGATTAAGCGATTAGTGGAAATTCGTTGGAGGAACTGACGAGAGATCGTTTCTTTCTAATCGCCAGGCCCTGGTTTTATCTTGCCCGGCGCTCACGGCCCGTACGGTCAAGGACCCGGTGGCGTCCCGCCTTACGGACAAGGACCAGGCGGAGTTCCGCCTTACGGACAAGCGCCTCCGCCCGGATACCCTCCGTACGGCCAGGGAATACCGCCTCCCGGAGGCGTACCGTACGGCGAGCCACAACAGCCCGGCATGTACGGCTCACCCTACCAGGGCGGGTCCGTCGGGATGCACGAGGATGACGGGGGCATCAAGGGTTTCGACTTCTCCGACAGGACCATCCGAAACGGCTTCATCAGGTAATGGAGCGAAGGAGAGGTTGCGCTAGATGCGATGTGGAAGATTCGACTGAGGACCGTATTCTTAACAGCGACTTGAGCCTCGTGATCGGGAGTTGCATGGCCGTGCGAACTAGCGAAAGTAGCTCGCATAGACCGACAGGCCATGCAAGATCGTAGTCAAGGAAGGCTTAAGTGGCCGTTTGGAAAACACTCTTATGGTTTAATTTAGCGTAGTAAGCTAGGATTAAGAATGCGGAATTTCGGAAGATACCCAATTTTTGTAAGTCCTTTAAGGACCCCCTCCTAGGCCCCGATTAATGTAAGTCCTTTAAGGACCCCCTCCCAGGCCCCCGTTATTATAAGTCGTCCAAGTCCCTGCCCAAACCCCGATTAATGTGAGTCCTTTAAGGATTTCCTCCCAGACCCTGGATATTAATGGCCCGGAAGATATCTGCATGACATCAAACTTCATCTTCGGCAAGTCTTCGGAAATGCATCGCTTTAGGAAGAAAAAAAATCGTTCACTTGTAGAATCTTAATCTCCGAGTGAACTTCCCAGAGCGAAGTTTGTGTCACGCCGTTGTAACTTGAAGTTCAGTCTCGTGCAGAAATCTTCAGGGTCATGAATATTATAGGTTCTCCAAGCCCTCCACCCAAGCCCCGATTATTGCCTTATTATTCACTAAGGACCCCAGACCCGGATCCTAAGTCCCCTTAGAACACCGTATCCCATGTTTGAGGACACTTTACTGTACTTATGAATACCTAGTACTTAGAAGTTCCTAGTAATTATAAGTACCTAGTGCTTATCAGTATCTTCACCCTCCAAAGATGTTCTCACACCCCTAAGTAGCCCCCCCGCCCTCCTAGCATTACAGATTTTAATCGTATTAAATGACTCTCGTAGGAAAGTGTACACGATCCTCATGTGCCAGCTCCTGATCACTCTCTCGATGATAGTCCTCTTCGTGTATCACAAGCCGACCCAGGAGTGGGTCGGGCGGCACAGAGAGATGGTCTGGATATCCCTGGGAGTGACGATCGTGCTTCTCATCAGCATGGCCTGCTGCCCTAGCGTCCGACGCAAGGCGCCGATGAACTTCGTGTTCCTCTTCATCTTCACCATCGCCGAAGGTTTCCTGCTGGCGACCGTCTCGGCGTCTTACAGGTCTCAGGAGGTCGGTTTCGGATGAAAGCGCATCGCTCGCTCGCTTCGTGTCGTTGCTGATGGGAATTCTTTGTTTTAGGTCCTCCTGGCCGTGGGCATCACGTCGGCGGTCTGCCTCGGTCTCACCATCTTCGCCTTCCAAACGAAATGGGACTTCACCGGGATGCACTCGTTTCTCTTCGTCGCCCTTCTGATTCTTGTGCTCTTCGGGTTCCTCGCTATATTCATCCACGGAAAAATCATGACCCTAGTTTACGCGTCACTTGGCGCTCTGGTGTTCTCGATGTACCTGGTGTACGACACCCAGATGATGGTCGGCGGCAGTCACAAGTACTCCATTTCCCCGGAGGAATACATCTTCGCCGCTCTTAATCTCTATCTCGACATCGTCAACATATTCCTCTACATATTGACGATCATCGGAGCTTCGCGGGACTAAATTGTAGTTTCTCTAACTATCGCTTCATCTTACGTCGCTAACGAAAAATCTTGAATTCAAATTGCTGATAACAAACAATGATACGATGTTGAAAAAGGATGCCGCGGACTCGAATCAACGCGAGATTCGAGGCAATCGTGGCCCATGTTATTTTTCCATTAAATTAAATCTATAACTACTTGCGACGGCTTCGATATATTCGATAAGCTTGACGAGGTGAAGATTCGGTTAACTCCCAATCCCTCGATGAGAGTTTCATAAAGCTGTGAGAGAGACAGAGCTCCTATTTTCGTCAATATATTGTCATTATTTTTATTATTATTACTGTTAATATATATTTGTGTAGAGTTATTACGGTTATTAAACGTAATCGCAACTTTTCTTCTCCCGCAGGATTAGCGATCAATTCTTTTTGTACTCATATGATCCTTGTTACCAAAGGCTCCGATGACCCGTTCTCGTGTCTTGTAGAAAGTATTATCGTTGTCATATAATATTATTATTATTAATGTAATTTAAAAAACAAAATGAAATTTTACGAAAAATTCGCCAATGATAAATAATCCACCAATGTCAAATTTAATCGTTGTAGATATTATGAAATAAAATTAAATAAAAACATTGACTGTTGCGCCACAGTAATAAATGGGTAAAAAAACCATGAATATTTTGCGATTTTTTTTTTGGTCCACACTATAAACTATAAGAAAAAAAAATCGAAACTTTACTATACTATAAACTATAAGAAAAAAAAATTCGAAACTTTACTTGGGGCTTAAGCCCTTAATTTGAGAAACTTAATTTAGGGGCTTTTTCGGGGAAAACGGTGCGTAAGGAATTCAATCGATATATCCAAATTCGTGTACATTTATATTTTAGTTTTTTTATAGTAAATTATTCTTACAGTTGGTTGTATAGAAGCTCTCGGTATCGAAAAAAAAAAAAAATTGAGCCGTTTTCTCGATGAAGTTTATGAGTTATTACTTTTTTCTTCTTCTTTTCTTTGCGTTGCGTGGAGGCGCAGATGGAGAGATTTGGTCCGTAGAGCGGCGTGTTTCAGCGGCAACCAATTTTCTTTTTTCTTAATTTTTTTAAATTACTTTTGTGCAACTCGAGTGCTCGGAATATATAGGATATTTTTTTTATGTATAATAATAATATATACGTCGTTTAAAAAAAAAATTGTTCAATGGCCTGTTCCGAGCGCTGGGACTAGATGGGAACACGTGAAGTACCATTGACGACCTCGCAGGTATTTATTGACCTCCGTTTCTCCGAGGCGCGTGAGTGTGTTTGCGATAATCGCTGCGATAAAAAGTAGGAGTGTGCGAATAGCGTTCGAATTGAATTGAATACTGATATTTAATTCAAAATTTGAATTGAATATTCAAAAATTCGAATAATTCAAACAAATTCGTATATTTTGAATATTTGTAATTTTTTTTTTTATCGAATACGAATATTCATGAGTATTACAAAAATTCCAATATTTCGAATAACTTTTATGAATTGGATATTCGAATGATGAAATTCCGATCACAATGAAACTGAGCACATAAATTGTATTCATTGAATGAAGAATTCTGATTATTACAAAGCTGAAGAACTTACGCTCGATTGCAAGTTATTTCCTTTTTCAAAGCTCAAGCGTGTACAACAAATTCTGTTATAAATCAATTAGCATTGTTTATCGCGTAATTTATAATGACCATTATGGTCCATTATAAAGTCTCAAATAAATATATCTAATTACTAAAATAGTTTACCTAATTGGAATATTCAGACTATTAAAATCATTCGAATATTTTGAATATACAAACACGAGTTATTCATATTCAATTCGTGATGAATTATTCAAATTTTTTAATATTCGCACATCCCTAATAAAAAAGCCTTCTCCGAGATTCGCGTCGTGCGAGTGTGGGGCGCATGTGTGATTTCGATGACGGGCAGTTTTACAACGATGGAGAGAAGTTAGCGAAAAAAAAAAAAACGAGATGACACGTAACGCTCTAAGACTAACAACAAGAACTCTAATTCAACTGGCACGAGAGTTTAAATATGGTTTATTATGCGCTGTGGAAAATAAATAGGTGGGCAAAAAAAAAGAACGGAAAAAAAAGAGAGAAGTTAGCAGCACCGATTCGAACTTCTCTCCACTCTTCGGTCGACGGTGACCCGGTCGGGCGCGTCCTGAGGCTCCTTTCCGTGAGTTTTGTCTAAAATCGCCTCCGCCAACTCGCTGAACGCTCGGTCGATGTTTATGTTCGCCTTCGCCGATGTCTCCATAAATCTAATTCCGTGCTCTCTTGCTATCTGCAAAAATCACCGAGGCTTTATCTTTTTTATTCCGGAGGAGCGAAATTGCGAAAATGAGGAATCGAGTTGTTTTTTTATACGGGAGGAGCGAAATTGGGAAAATGAGGAATCGAATTTCTTTTTTATACGGGAGGAGCGAAATTGGGAAAATGAGGAATCGAATTTTTTTTTTATACGGGAGGAGCGAAATTGGGAAAATGAGGAATCGAGTTTTTTTTTTTCGGTAACTCACGGCTTCGCCTTTCTCCGTGCTGACGACTCGTCTCTCCTCCATGTCGCTTTTGTTTCCCAATATCATCTTCTCAACGTCCTCGTTGGCGTGCTGAAATTAATCGGGCGATGAGAAAAAGATTAAAATTTTGCGAAAAAAAAAGAGCGCCGGCTCGTCGAATAGTCGATTCGCGGGTCCTTTTCGAGGACCCGCGAAAATTCAAGGTCATTTTAAGAATCATCAGATCTTTTCTGTCGCTCCCAAAGACCGATCGTGGTCTTTCTCAGTGACTCGACGATATTCTCAAAAGTCTCTTCGTCAGTCAAACAATTTTGATAATACATTTATATTAATAATAAAAATAATAATGAATTAATAAAAACGATATTAAATTTGAAAAAAGAAAGTTGGAATTTGAAATTTTCGTCATAAAAGTTGAAAATTTCAATTTTCATGCAGCTTCGTCGTAAAAGTTGAAAATTTCTTCGTCATGAAAATTGAATATTTCAATTTTCATGTTGCTTCGTCGTAAAAGTTGAAAATTTCAATTTTCATGTAGCTTCATCGTAAAAGTTGAAAATTTCTTCGTCTTCAAAGTTTAAAATTCAAATTTTCATGTTGCTTCGTCGTAAAAGTTGAAAATTTCGATTTTCACATAGCTTCCTCACAATCCTTAATCGTAAAGCTTCTTCTACGACTTTCTCCGAGCTGAAGCAAAAAATACAGAAACGTCGACCGACTCACTTCGTCGATGTTTCTCAGCCACTTGACGATATTCTCAAAAGTCTTTTCGTTAGTTATATCGTACACCAGCATTATCCCCATCGCTCCCCTGTAGTAGGAAGTGGTTATCGTGTGGAAACGCTCCTGTCCTGCGGTGTCCCTGCAAAAAAAAAAAAAAAAATAAAATAAAATAAAATAAAAGAAATTAAAAAACCAAAAATCATCCACTCGTAAATTCTCTCCCTCGAGACAGCGAGTCGTCGTGTCCACCGTGTGTCTCTCACCATATCTGCAGCTTGATCTTCTTACCCCTCAGCTCGACGGTCTTGATTTTGAAGTCGATTCCTGCAAAATAAAAAGAAAAAAAAATTTCAATCACCCAAAACTAATTTTCGCACTCAAAGTCCATAGACCAAAATATTTAAAATACAAAAATCATATAAACTAATCTTTCGTACTCAAAGTCCCTTGACCGAGATATAAAAAAAACAAAAAAAAAAAAGAAATTCACATAAAACAGATTTTTCCTACGAAAAATCCATCAAGCGATATTTAAAAAAAAGTTTGCAACTATCCAAGTTCTCCGCATAAATACAAACATAAACAAGCTTAAAATCCCGTAAAATCATTTCATCACTCAAAGTCCATCGACCAAAGATAAAAAAACAATTTCGCAAGTATCCAAGTTCTATACATAACGCACCGACCGAGATATAAAAAAAAAAAAAAAATCATTTAAAATTGACTTTTCGTACTCAAAGTTCCTTGATCGAGATATTTAAAAAATTTAAAAAAAAAAAAAGGAAATTGGTTCAAAATTGATTTTTCGTACCCAAAGTTCCTCGATCGAGATATTAAAAAAAAAAAAAAAAAAAAAAAAACAACAAATGAGTTACGTAAAATTGATTTTCGCACTCAACATAAAAAAAAAAAAAAAAAAAAATGAAAATCCCATAAAACAGATTTTCCCACTAAAAATCCACCTCCCCATATAAAATAAAAACCTTTCCAACTATCCAAGTTCTCCGCACAAATACAAACGCAAACGCGCTCAAAATCCCATAAAATCATTTCATCACTCAAAGTCCATCGACCGAGGATAAAAAAAAAATTTCGCAAGTATCCAAGTTCTATATATAAAACACACGCGTATATACATATATACACATAAGCATTAGGGCGAAACCGTCCATAACCTCCCAAAACCCGCTCCGCCGTTCGCCCCCTCGTCAAATCACCTCTAATCGCACCTCCCAAAACCCCGCCAACATTTCCGCCCAATTAAAAAAATACCCGCGACAATTTCCCAGTTCCGCATTCCTTAAAATTCCCCGATTTTTCCATCGCTAATTCCGCGCTTGGCGAGTGGGAGGGGCGCGGGAGGGGAGGCGGGCGGGGGGGAGGGGGGGGGTTGGGTGTTCGGCCGGGCCATCGAAAGAAAATGAGGTTTCTCACCGATCGTAGAAATGAAGGTCGTGGAGAATGCGTCGTCGGAGAATCTGAAGAGTATGCAAGTTTTTCCGACTCCGGAATCGCCGATGAGTAAAAGCTTGAAGAGAAGATCGTATGTTTTCTTGGCCATTTCACGGTGTTTTATTCCGGCACTGTTGTGTGTGTGTGTGTTTGGTTTTCCACTGACTGAGAGGAGAGTGCGGAGCGAGAAGGAAACACGGTACGGCGATGAGACGGTCGAGGACGGCGAGGGAGGGGGGAGGGAAGGGGAGGGGGGGGAGCTCGGTGAGTTCGCGACGGAGAGGATGGAAGGGGTTGTGGAGAGGTGGAGAAATAAAAAGATTAGAGAGGTAGGATAAGATGAGTAAAAAAGGTCTGGCGAAGGTCGGAGCGTTTGTTGGCGAGGTTAAAAGTTTCGAGTCGGGAGTGGTTTGTGAGGTCTGGGTGTGTTAGGTGTCTTTTTTTTTTTTTTTTTTCAAGGTCGGAGGAGGGTGTCGCAGGTGTCGGTAAGGGGAGCGACTTTACCGATGGATGGTCGGGCGGGGCTCGGTGATGGGGGCGGGAATGTGTGGGTGTTGAGGGCATGTGTTGCGGGCTCAGTCGGTAAGAAATCGCCTTCCCTGTTTTCGCTAAGAGGATTGATACGACGAGCAAAAGGAAATTAGGTTTTCATATTTATATGTATTGACTACAAAAACCTAATTTGATTTTGGTCGAAGCATCGACCGTAACGGAGAAAATAGGGATAGCGATTTGTTACCATCGGAGCATCGATACGCGTGTATCGCATGCCCTTAAGGGGAAGTGACATATCGCGGTCGGTAATGAAAACTGTAGTGAACTTCTCTCAAGGGTGCTAATTTTTTTGAGAAAAAAGCAAATTCGAGCCGGATGCACACGGTAATTTCGCATCGGGCCCGAATTCATTTTTTTTTTTTAAATTAACACCATTAAATAAAGTTAATTTGAAAATTGCAACTATCTCTCACACTCATGGCCCCGTCACGTGACTTTCACTTCCCCTTAATGGCATGTGCCACACACGTATCGATGCTCCGATGGTAACAAATCGCTTTCCCTATTTTCTCCGTGATGGTTGACGCTTCGACCAAAATCAAATTAGGTTTTTGTAGTCAATAGATATAAGTATGAAAACCTAATTTGCTTTTGCTCGTCGTATTAATCGTTTTGGAGAAAACAGGGAAGGCGATTTGTTACCGACTGAGTCTGTAACACATGCCCTTAATACTGTCGCTACTGGTGCTACTCTTCGTTCCTCTTTTCCCGCTACCTTACCGACGGATGGTCCAGCAGGGAGCGTGGACGCGCTTCCGAAAAGCCTAAAAAATAATATATATAAAAAAAAAACTAGAAACTTCCAAAACTACTCTGTTCTATATCTATCGCACAGAGAATAACGCCCGAGAAATGAAACGCCCAAAGAGCATCAACACCACCGCTACTGGTGCTGCTCTTCGTTCCTCTTTCCCCGCTACCTTACCGACCGACGATCAGGCAGGGATCGTCGACCTGCTTCGCAAAGCATAACCAAAAAAAATAGCAAAAAAGTAAACCAGAAACCTAAAAACTACCCTGTTCCTTATCTATCGCACATAGAGTAACGCCCGAGAAATAAAACGCCCAAAGAGCGTCAACACCATCGCGACTGGTGCTGCTCATCATTCCTCTTTCCCCGCTACCTTACCGACCGACGGTCAGGCAGGGATCGTCGACCTGCTTCGCAAAGAATAACCAAAAAAAAGAGCAAAAAAGTAAACCAGAAACCTAAAAACTACCCTGTTCCTTATCTATCGCACAGAGAGTAACGCCCGAGAAATAAAACGCCCAAAGAGCCTCAACACCATCGCTACTGGTGCTGCTCTTCGTTCCTCTTTTCCCGCTACCCCCAGCTCGGCGCGCGCGCACGGAGGTGGTTTATCTCTAGAGACTTTTAGTGTCTAACGTGGGACATCAAACCTCAGTCGTAAAAGCACTAGCTCGTCTGGCTAGACGTTTGCTCCCGACTCTCCTTTCAAACAAAAATCCGTTCACGTGTTTCTCCGCTCGTGTGGAAAAAATAATTCCCTAAAAAAAAAAAAAAGTCTCTCGCATTGGCCGACTCGGTGCTCGATCGATCGATCCTCCGCAGTTCGTCGCGTTCCGCGCTGTCGGGAGTGTTTACGTAGCGGAGAGTGACGAGAGGAACGGTGGATTAAGATTTTTCTCCGCGCATCGACTCGTCGCCCAGCTCGAGCACGCCTCGGTTTACCGTCGGCGAGGATTTTTAGGTGAGGTTTTATTTGTCTCTCTCGCTCCGCGCGCAAAGCCGCTGTTACCGCATAACTGCCCGACGGGCTCGCTCTCGGGCTCTGGCGACTCCTGACCGATAACTCGCTCGGCCACAATAAACCGAGATACACGCTCACCGCGCACGCGCGTGCGCACGGAATTGTACCAGCCTCGCGAGAGGCTGCGCTGGACTTTGGACGGCGGAACTTAAAACGCCCGCAGCGCCATCTCGCGGCGATCCCGCGAACTCCGCGACGCGCTCCGCTGGTCATTTTTCTCTCGTGTCTTTTATTCTTGTTTTCCGAAGTGTATTTTTTTTTATATTCCGTATGTACGAGGAGGGATCGAGCGAGACTTTTTCAAGGACGCTGCGGTGCGTTGAAAGTCGAGCTCGATTGCGATTGGGGGAGATTAAGAAAAATAAAATATGCTCCACGTGCGTGTCGATCACGTGGTCGGATGGTGATGCGTCGGTCGAAGAGATGGAGATGCAGCGCAGGGTTCGCACTCGATGCGTTCGATAGAGCGATCTCGATCGTCATTGGAGGGTTCTGCGTCGAAGATCTTCGTGCAATAGAATGCGGCCTGTGAGCCGAGTGGATCGAGACCGGACGTTCTTTTGATGACCAAAACGTTCGGTGATAAAACATAGATATGGGATTATGAAAAAGAGTCGGTCGTGGAAGTTAAGGAGATGCGAAACTTTCCCGTCGAGCCGAGAGCAAATGCGCGGGCTTTTTAAAACGTAAACAGGGATCCGTTTGATTATAATGGATCGTTATTATTACGATTGAAAACAATCCATTATAGTTAATTGAGGGGATGTGAAACCCCCTTCCCTCGTCTGTCTGAGAACGAATGCGCGGGCTTTTCAAAACGTAAAGCGGGTTCCATTAAATTATAGTGGATCGTTATTAATGAGACTTTGGGAATTGAGGGATAATTATTGGTCTTTGGATTGCGCGGCGCATAATGATAATCAAAACTTTCAATGATCGGGGGCCTTTTTTGTTACGGGATTATAAAAACAGCCAATCATAAAATTCATTTATATATTTTTATGTGAAGAGCAATATACTAAAGTACAAGGGAAAAGTGAAAACTTATTTTCTGTAAATAAATTAATAATAATAATAAAAATAATAATAATAATAATAATAATAATAATAATAATAATAATAATTTTTAAGGGGATGCGAAACCTCCCCTTGACCCGAGAACATCTGTTGTTTTTGCGCGGGCTTTTTGAAACGCGAACTGGGATCAATTTAATTATAATGGATCGTTATTAACAAGACTTTGGGAACTTCGGGATAATTATTCTTCCTTAACGTCGCGCCCGAAACAATTCGCACAGAACGAGACGTAATATACATATATGTGTATATATATGTATATATGACGAAAAATGTTTGGAGGGCCTAACGTGTTGTTACTCGTGGAGCGTTGGTGGGGGGAGTTCAGTAACGAAGCAGCAACGGGACAAAAGTTTCCGCGCATGGCCGAGAGCTCATTCTCAAGAGTACAGCCGAACAATTGCGCCTAACTCTATCAAACGATTCGACCGTGGCCCAACTTGACAGCAATAAAGATTCGTCTCAGACTCCGTTTCCCCCCCCCCCCCCCCTTCCCCGTTTCTTTGTCGTAGTCCGAGCGAAACTCAGCACTGTCGTAGCGCTTGCGCATTCTGAATGCGCAAATTTTTATAGCGTTAAAGTTAACATTTTTTTTTTTTAATTATAATTTCGACTATCATTATGGATTTTTTTTTGCACACTGCTCGGTCGGTAATGAAAATGTATTTCAGTTTTTCGCAGATTGCAAATTCGCGACGCCTTCGGAACTTACGATTTGAGTTTGGTCCGAAGTTTTTTTTTTAACAAGATGGCGGAAAAATTGATTACAGTTTTTCGTTACCGACCGAGCAGATTCGACATTGCGAAGATCGCTTTAAGGCTGTGTGAAACAAGTGATGTGTACAATATTTAGGGTGTATACAGTGTATACAATGTGTGTATACAATCTTCCGTAAAAACTACGTGAAATCTGTTTCAGACTCAGTCGGTAACGAAAACTGTAATCAATTTTTTTAACTAAATTTTCTCGAATCTACTAAAAATTGAAAGTATTGCCTACATACGAAGATCCCAACAATTTGGGTCTGTTTCAAAATACTCGACACGCGTGCAGAATACGAATTGCAGATTTTCGTTACCGACCGAGTACATTCAACATGCAAACATAGCTTTAAGTCTATGTAAGACAAGTTAAGAATTACAGTTATCGTTATCGACTGAGTGTATTAAATATCGCCTCAAAGCGCCGCCAAACCCGTCCCCGACTCGGTCGGTAAAACAGATTTCCCTTACCGACCAAATAAAAAACCTCCCCAAAAACACCCCATCTTACCACAACAACAAAAAAAAGGATAAAGAGTACGAAGCCAGCTTGTTTTCAGGACACCTCAAGGCTCCTCGACCTCACCGGAAGTCCGAAGAAAAAGCGATCAAAAATGGTCAACATCGAGTCCAAAACTCAGAGGAAGTCTCCACGCGCCGTCCTCGCGCCGGAATTCCTCCGGCAAGCCATTCCGCTGCGCGCCGCCTGGGTCGGAACTCTGAAGGACAAGCGTCACATCTCCTCCGCCATAAGACACCTCACAAGAGTGCTCCCCGGTATGTCCCACCTCAAAAGATGCTCCGGTAAAAGATTGGTTCTTGCCTTTGCAGCGCCGAGCTCGGTCGATAATTCCTCGCCGCCTGCATTACCGACCGTCGGTAACTCGAGTCATCTGCAGCTGCAAGAGCTCGAGGAGCTTCTCGGCTCTGTCGGCGAGGACTTCGAGCCATCGAACTTCGAGAGGGAGTTCGAGATAGTGCGGGTACCGGCCAGTGCCCCGCGGACCAAGGCCCAGGCCTGCGCGGCCTCGAAGATTTGGCCCTTGAACTTCCATCCGGATCCTTACGTCGAGAGGACTCTGAGCGGTTCGTGCTTCACTCCGGAGGATTTGGGGACGATAGATCGGTGCTTGGGACTTTGCATCGAGGCGGCCCGACAGGAAGCTCGTGGGAACGAGGATTGCACCGGAAGCGCGATTATTTTTGATCCCAGGAGGGGGAAGATCGTCGCCATTGCTGCTTCGAGAATCGACCTTCATCCGATGTGGCACGCGGCCATTTTGGGCGTCGATCTCGTCGCGAGGCTTCAGGGCGGTGGAGCTTACGATCTGGTGGGCGAGTCCGTGGGCAACCGGAAGCGGAAGTACACCGGAAGTAGACCTGAGATTCGACTTCCGGTGGCTTTTCCGGCTGGACTTTTGGAACTGCTGAGGCGCGAGGGAGATTCGACTTCCGGTTGCGAGGTTGGGGAAACCGGAAGTCGTTCTGAGATTCAACTTCCGGTGGGACTTCCGGAGCTGGCGAGGCGCGGGGAAGCCTCGACTTCCGGTTGCGAGATCGAGGAAACCGGAAGTCGGCCTGAGATTCGACTTCCGGTGGCTTTTCCGGCCGGACTTCCGGCGCTGGAGAGGCGCGAGAGAGATTCGACTTCCGGTTGCGAGGTCGAGGAAACCGGAAGTCGTCCTGAGATTCAAGTTCCGGTGGGACTTCCGGAGCTGGCGAAACGCAAAGAATCTTCGACTTCCGGTTGTGAAGTCGAGGAAACCGGAAGTCGTGCCGAGGTTTCACTTCCGGCGGCTCTTCCGGCCGGACTTCCGGAGCTGGCGAGACGCGAAGAATCTTCGACTTCCGGTTGCAACATCGAGGGAGAAGAGAGAGGAAAGAACGGAAGTTCGGAGTATCTTTGCACGAACTATTGGGCGTTTTTGCTGAGGGAACCGTGTCCACTGTGCGCCATGGCTCTGGTGCACTCGAGAGTGTCGGACATTTTTTGGGGAGCGGAGAACGAGAGACGGGGCGTGCTCGGGAGCCGCGCTCTGCTGCACGCTGTGCCGGGACTCAATCATCGATATCGCGTATGGAGGGGCGTTAGGGAGGAAGAGTGTCGAAGACTTTGCGGCGAAATTATTATCCGTCGATAGAACCACTTCCGGTGTTGGAAGTAAAAGGTTGTAAACAAAATTTGAGAACGAATAAAAATTTGAAGATAAATAGATTTTTCAATATTTTCTGACTGCACGTGGATTGCGGGGAGGATGAGTGCCGAAGAGTTAGCGGCGAAATTGTGCGTCTATGGAACCACTTCCGGTGTCTGTGTGGGCGTGATTTCCATCGAAACTAAAAGAATTTTTTAAAAATCGGAAACTTGACGGATCTTCAATTAACGAAATTCTTCCTATTCTGAGAAACTCTTTCTCCGTGTACGATATCCATATTTCCTGACAATCCAATTTAAACCGATGCGAAAAACCCTGCCCCCCCACCGGGCCCACGCTCGATCGATGACGAATCGTCTTTATTAATTTCTGCGAAACCGTTGCTACTTTGGACGAAAGCGAATTATTAAACAATTCTTTAGAAAAGATTTCAACATGACTTGAAAAAATGACTTGAAAGAATGTCTCGAAAGAATGACTTGAAAGAATGACTTGAAAGAATGACTTGAAAGAATGACTTGAAAGAATGACTTGAAAGAATGACTTGAAAGAATGACTTGAAAGAATGACTTGAAAGAATGACTTGAAAGAATGACTTGAAAGAATGACTTGAAAGAATGACTTGAAAGAATGACTTGAAAGAATGACTCGAAAGAGTGACTCGAAATAATGACTCGAAAGAATGACTCGAAGGAATGACTCGAAAGAATGACTCGAAAGAATGACTCGAAAGAATGACTCAAAAGAATGACTCAAAAGAATGACTCAAAAGAATGACTCCAGAGAATGACTCGTAAGAATGACTCGAAAGAGTGACTTCAAATAATGACTCGAAGGAATGACTCGAGAGAATGACTCGAAAGAATGACTCGAAAGAATGACTCGAAAGAATGACTCAAAAGAATGACTCAAAAGAATGACTCAAAAGAATGACTCGAAGGAATGACTCGAAAGAATGACTCGAAAGAATGACTTGAAAGAATAACTCGAAAGAATGACTCGAAAGAATGACTCGAAAGAGTGACTCGAAATAATGACTCGAAAGAATGACTCGAAGGAATGACTCGAAAGAATGACTCGAAAGAATGACTCGAAAGAATGACTCAAAAGAATGACTCAAAAGAATGACTCAAAAGAATGACTCCAGAGAATGACTCGTAAGAATGACTCGAAAGAGTGACTTCAAATAATGACTCGAAGGAATGACTCCAGAGAATGACTCCAAAGAATGACTCGAAAATGGCTTGAAAATGATTAATGAATTCTTCATCAATTATTTCCGAACAAAAAAGAATTCATAATGAAACAAAACAAAATTATCAAACATTCCAGAGCCCCTTCCGTAAGCATCATCCTCCAAATATCTGACCGTCGTTTCGAATAATTTTCCAGATCAACAGCGAGGTCCCTTCCGACCCTGCCGCCAGGAATCATCGTCGTCATCTTCGCCGGAGCCGTCGTTTAGCGGTCCGGCAATCGTTCCGTGTTACGCCATCGTGCCGATCGCCGCGCAGAAGAGGCGCACCGTCTCTCCCACACCCGGAGCGCGTCCACGAGCCAGCCCGACGGTTCGCCACTTTGACGAGCGCACACAAACGCCCCGTCAGTTTAGAGTCCGACGATGCCGCGACTCACGAGGATCATCGAGATTCGTTCCAATTGACGCTCGCCCTGGAATAAGCTCTCATTGGCCAGCCTCTTAATCCCCTGACTTCTCGGCAGACGCGCCGCGCCATCGCAGCGCGCATCGCTCACTCGGTCCTCATTCGTCGCGCCTCGAACAACCTCCTCTTAAAAAAAAAAAAATAAGAAAAAAAAAAAAAAATTTTACTATTTTTTTTGTAATTTTTTGAGGCCATCGGAGTGCGACTTCCGGTCCGAGGAAACCGACTTCCGGTCGAGACGGCGAAGCAGCGAGGCCCGCCCGGCAAGCAGGGAGATCCGCCTCGGACAACGCCGGCGCTTTCCGTTTGATAAATATTTAATTTAAAAAGAAGTTCGTCGGGGAAAAATCTTCTTCGCCACCGGAAGTCGCCAGCGCGAATGGGACAGTTCTACTGGCTGCTGCTCTTCGAGAGAAGCCACTGAAGCAGACTCGCCGCCCGAGCGGGATTTCTTTCGCCAGCCATCCGAGCTCGATCGCTTCGCGACGACGGAGAAAAAAAACGGACCGGAAACGGAGCGACAACGACTCTTGGGACTGTTTCTTTGGCTGACTTCCGGAAGACGGACTTCGAGATGGAGCGAAGAATTTTGAAAATGTGGTGACTCGCGACGGCCCGAGGCCCTTACCGATCGAGACACTAAACAGTGTGTGAGCCTTAGTCACGTAGGAGTCGCGAGTCTGCCGAACCGGAAGCCCGAGCGTACGCGAGGCTTCCTCCGAGCGAGCGGCAAGAAAAAATCGGCAAGATCGGCAAAAATCGGTTAAAAAATCGGTAAAAAATCGGTATAAAAATCGGCATAAAATCGGCATAAAATCGGTTGAAAAATCGGCGATAAATCGGCAGACTTTTTTCGCCTACCAGGACAGACCGGGGGAAGCCGATCGAAGAAATCGGGGAAAGAATAAGAGACCGCCGAGGGAAGAAACCGGTCAGGAAGAGAAAGGAAAAAAATCGGCGCAGGCGACAAAATGCTTTTCAGCCCAGGCATTGCGATGGTGTTCGAGGACGCGTTTATCGTATTCGCGCGTTTCTTATCTCTGAAGTCTCGGGGCTGTGCATTATTGGAGACACACAGACAGCGCGAGACGACCGGTATCAAGAAACTGTACAACAGCTTCTTCGTTATGTTCTAAGGAAAGCCTCGTCTCTCCCCTTTCGTTGTTGACTCTGTTATTTCCGTTTCTAAAAAAAAAATCATTTTTCTTTTTTGTACATTGGAGCAGAAAAAAAAAATTCGCGTGGACGCTTTTTCGGCTTTCTCGCTTTACGATTATATTTTATTATCATTATCGTTGTTATTCTCATTTAATTATCGCGTACCGATCGCGCTCGTTGGATTCATCGATAATTGCTATGCGCCTTAGAATTTTTCTTCTCCCCGAAATCGACGATTGCGCATCGTCGCCTTTAAAAAAATCGACGTCTCGCCGTGCGTCGAACGGGCGTGCGCGGGCGTTCGGCGACGCTTCGGGCATCAATTAAAAAAAATTACCCTGTGAACTGTTTTATCGATCGAGGCTCGAAAAAAAAAAAAAAATTAAATTACGATACGTAAAAAATATATATATAAAATTTGTTAAAAATAAAAAAAAATAAATACCACGCAAGATTGTCCTCGCGAGCTTCGGGAAGTTTGGGAAAATTGAGAACTTTTTTTTTTCGACGAATCGGACAAGTTTCCAATTTTTTTTTTTTTTTTTATTATTATTTTTTTTTTAACGAGAGCGAGAGACCGAAGAGGAAGAGATAAGAAGAAAAAAAAAATTATCGAATGGAGCTGCAAATGATGATGGACTCGGGCTCGGAGACATTGAACAGCGGATCCATGTGGCTCGGTCACTCGCCGGGCTCCTCGCCGCAGCCTCACGCTCAGCCCCTGCAGCAGCCACCGCCGCCCTATCACCGGCTGTCGCCGAGCCGCCAGGACGGACGCGCCGTCGTCTCCAATCAGCAAGTGAGCCAAAACGAGCCTTTCAAAAAATTGATTAAAAAATTAAAAAAAAATCATTTCTTAATTATAAAAAAAATAAAAATAATGCTTGATTATGTAAACGTTTATTTGCAATTAACGTAACAAATTTGATTCACTTATGAATTAAATTTTTTATGAATTAAAATTGGGGACGATCTTTGCGAAAAAAAAATTATTTAAGAAAATATAAAAATTAATAACCAAAATTCATTTCTTGATTATAAAAAAAAACTGTAAAAAAAGAATGCTTGATTATGTAAAAGTTTGTTTGCAATTGACGTAACAAATAATCTTGCCTTTTGAAATTAATTATTATGACGAATTGTCAAAGAATTTGTTGAAAACAAAAGTATATCAAAGTAGTAGCAAAAGAGATTTGTTGGCAAATTAATGTTTACAGAGTTATCTTCTTGTACTAATTTTATACCTTGGCAAAAGGCCATCGACCCGAGTCCTTCAGCTTTTATCAAAATCTTCATTTATAATTATCAAGACGAATAACCAATTTATTTTAATTAATTATCAAAAGAGATTATCAAAAAATTCATTCAACAAAAAAATTATCAAAATATTGATTTGTAATTAACAAAACAAATAATCCATTTGCTTCATCAATTACCAAAACAAATTACCAAAACATTAATTTATAGTCAAAAGAAAAAAAAAACAAATAGTCTGTTCATTTGATTAATCATCAAAACATTTATTTCCAATTAAAAAATCAAATAACCTATTTCTTTAATTAATCATCAAAACAGCTATAAAAAAAAATCTCCAAAAAGCCTTCCAATTTTCTTTGCCCCACAAAAAAAAAAAAAAAATTTAACAATTTAACATAGCAATTAACAATTATTTTTTTTTCTCAAAAAAAAAAAAAAAAAAAAAAAAACAGGTCAGCATGGGATTTCACGATTCGGCATCGCACGGTGTGTTGTGGCACGAGAAGCGGGACGGCGCGAAGAGTTCCGGCGAGGATGGTGCGGGTCTGCGTGGAGGCGTTTCGACCGGGACGTCGGCCAGAGACGGGACTGCGAAGCACCCGGCGAGTTTCCATCAATCGTCGGGCAACGGGCTGAAGCGACGGAGCGGCGAGGTTCAGCAGATCGCCGAATTGGAGAGGAAACACACGAGGCGGGACGGTCCGTAATGATCGCTGAATTTTCCTCCGAGGCCCTCCGAGCGCTCGCGGCGAGCGTTTCCGCTCCTGCCCGAGAAGAAGACGAGAAGACGCTGCGAACGACGGCGCAAGGCCGCGCACGCACGGACGAACGCACACGCCGAGCCGCGAATAAAGTGGGCTCGATTATCGTCGTACCGTGCGACGCGATCGGGGAGGCTCACGTCCCGGTCCCGGACTCGTTTCGACTAATGAAAATTGCTCGCTTCCTCTCCCGCTCGGCGCGACGATACGCAGATGCGATCTCTTACAACTGTTGCAATTTTTTTATTTTTTTTTATTTGATTTTTTATTTTTTATTTTTTATTTTTTTTTGCTGCGTCGTGGAAGAAGGTTTTTAGAATTTTTTTTAATCGGGAAAAGTTTCCGAAGAATGTTCGTGAGAAAGAAGCTTTTTTAGAATTTTTTTTGTCGCGAAGAGGGTTTGGAAAAAGTTTTGTTGAGAAAGAGGCGTTTGCAGAATTTATTTAGTCGATAAGAAAGTTTTATTGAAGAAGGAGGTTTTTTAGAATATTTTTTTAGCCGAAAAGAAAGGTTCGTTAAAGGAGAAGGTTTTTTTTTAATTTTTTAAGCAGCGAAGAATGTTTCCTTATAAAAGAATTTTTTTTTTGAATTTTTTTTAGCAGTAAAGAATGTTTTCTTAAGGTAGAAGCTTTTTTAGAATTTTTTGAGACGGAAAGTACGTGTCTTTAATGAAGCTTTTTCAAAAAATGTTTACCGATGAAAAAGTAATCGCGAGTCTTGTCGCGTCCCGGAAACGGAATTATCTCCAATTTTACGAAATTTGTAATTACTAAAACTAAAAAAAAATGAACGAAACAATCTTTTTAAGTAACGATTTTTAAAAAATGATGATTTTATAGAATGATTTCTCTTCTAAAAAAAGTCGCATCTATATATTTTTTTAACAACAAAAATTGAATAATCCAAGTATCGAAATGTGCGCTTAGCTTCCTCCTTAACATTTTCCATTTCCAAAGCTTTCTCTACGAGCAGCCAAAAAAAAAAAAAAAAAAAAAAAAATGATAGACGTCTTTTCCTCCTGTTTTTATTTCTTGTAAATTCAACTCGCCCTCAATTCTGTTCCTTAAAAAAAAAAAATAATAAATTTCCTTTAAATAATAATTTCGTTTAAAAAAAATTACATTTTCCTTTAAACAATAATTTCGTAAAAAAACATTGCTTTTTTTAAAATTCCGAATCGCTGTAAAATGACGACCCGAGCGTAGTCTTCGTTTTCGTTTCGTCCGAGTCGTCGGGACAGAATTTGAGCTTTCCGATCGCGTTCGTTCGGGCGTCGATTGGCCGAGCGTCGCGATACGCATTATCAGCGGAGCGTTCCGCGCGAGTCTCTCGTCGGGCAGAGGGCTAAGGTCAACCCGGCGAACACAATCTGCTCCGCGGTCTCGCCGCGGACGATTATTCCGCCGACTCTGAACGCGCTTTTTCATTTGTTTCAGGCTCAATTGGAAGCAATGGCTGCGGTCACGCAGGTTGGTCGACGCAGGTCGAGGAACTCGCCGAGCACCTTGCCGCAGACTTCGACGGCCCTCTCTCCGCGCTGGCAGCCTCCGATCTCGCCAACGCCGTTGCCTCTTACAACATGAGGTGAGGCGGCTCAGCGACGGACCGTCATCTTATTTTATTTTATTTTATTTTATTTTATTTTAGTGAAATTGATTTTTAAATCGAAAACATCTTTTTGCCTATTAATATCAATAATATCGATAATATCGATAATATCAATAATATCGATAATATCGATAATATCGATAATATCGATAATATCGATAATATCGATAATATCGATAATATCAATAATATCAATAATATCAATAATATCAATAATATCAATAATATCAATAATATCAATAAATATAGCGATAAAGTATTGGCCTTATTTGAGCCGCGCTAAGGTAGCTTTATCGGGTGATTGACTGAATCTCTCGAAAAAACAATGTTTCAGCGAAGCCCTCCTGGCTCTGCCGTCGCTGACGGTTTTCAAGCAAGAGGCGCCGTCCCCGGAAAATCAAGCCAGCAATGCCAAGTGAGCAAAAAAAAAAAAAACTAAATTCTTATCATTGCTGTTCGATACTTATTAAATTATTATCGTGGTGACTGCCGTCAGGGAAAACCGGGAAAAGTCAGGGAATTTCAAAATTGGTCAGAGAAAAAGTAAATTGTCGCCGAACCTTCTATAAATAAATAAGGAGTACATAAAGGGAGACTTACAAAAAAAAATTGGAAACATTTTGAAAAAAATAAATAAATATAGACTTGATTCTGAATACAATAATTAGGTATTTTCATTAGCATCATTAATTTTTTTAAATACAAGTCATTAGAAGTTCGGTCAGAGAAAATTTTTAATTGTCCAGTGAAAAGTACAACTTTGTCAGATTTTTAATTCCCGACGATCAATAAATTCCTCTCTTTAATTATAGACAATTACAAACTATCTTTAAAAATCTAAAAAAAAATATGTGAGTGCCTTTACGACTTGCTTACTTCAATCTTACTTCAATCGTACCAAAATCGCGCGCCAAATCCAACGTGCGAAGGATTTCGTATGGAAAATACCCCATATTAAATAATATATTAATAACAAAAAAAAAATATTATTAATAAAAATATATGATTAATAACTTGAAAATATTGATATATTTTTTGTCACCAATTTTCTTGCGCAGGAGCGTGAACGCGTCGCAGAGATCGAACGAGGCGGACAGCAACAACAACAACACGGCGCAGAACGGCGTGATATCGAACATAAACGACGGAAACGCGACGACGACGACGAACGCCAACAGTCCGACGAGGCCGAGCATCGTCAACAGCGCCGGCGGTGTAAATCAGCACGCTCAGAGCAACAACAATCAGGGACTGAGAAACAACGGTCAGACGGCTCCGAGTCTTCACCAGCTCTTGTACTCGAGCGGCGAGGACTACCAGCAAAATTCTTCGGGTAACCACGTCTCGTCGTCCCAGCAGGGCAACGAGTTCAACGAGGACAGTCGGTGAGAGTCCTCGCGAGCATAAACGGATTTTGCCGGACGGATCGAGCCTGGCGCGTCGCGCCGCGATTTCTCTGTCGGTCCCCCGACGCGCGTTTCGCTAGAAAATTCGTAACTCCCGGACAAATTTTTTTCCACCCTGGACGATGCGGGCGTTTTGTCGGGCGGAATCCGGCGTTTCGATTTCGGTACAATTAAATGCGTATCGGTGCGAGCAGCGCTGCCCAAGGGGACTCGCACGGCGAGTTGAGAGTCTTTATAAAATTGGTGCGACGCGCTGGTGCTAAGATACATTTTTATATACATTTTTTATAGACATTTTTATGTCAATTTTATAACAATTTTTGTATCGATTTTATATCGATTTTTATATCGATTCTTATATCAATTTTTATATCAATTTTATATCGATTTTTATACCAATTTTTATATCGATTTTATATCAATTTTATGTCGATTTTTATACCAATTTTTACATCGATTTTATATCGATCTTTAAGTCAATTTTTATATTAATTTTAATGTTAATGGTCCGGATAGCTTTCAGTACGTGCTAGCGGCGGCGACGAGCATCGCCACGAAACTCAACGAGGAGACCCTTACCTACCTCAATCAGGGACAATCCTACGAGATTAAATTGAAGAAACTCGGCGATCTTTCGGCCTACCGCGGTAAAATTCTCAAGGTAGAAAAAATTAATGTATAAAAAATTCGGAGCACGATCGGCGATGATCGAAGCGAATCGAACTCATTTCATAGATCAATTTCGATTTTTTTTTTAAATATTTACTTATTCTTATTATTGTTTCTTTTTTTTTCAGTCGAGCATCAGAATTTGTTTTCATGAGAGGCGACTGCAGTACACCGAGCGCGAACAGATGCTGGCCTGGCAACGGGCCCGTCCTGGCGAGCGACTCCTCGAAGTCGACGTGCCTCTCAGCTACGGCATGGTCGACGTTTCCCAAGCTTCGCCCTCCAAGAACAGCCTCGAATTCATGTGGGATCCCACCAAGGAAGTCGGAGTCTACATCAAGGTATCCCCGTTTCCAGAAGAAAAAAAAAATCAAGAGAAAAAAAAAATTAACATTTATTAATTTTATCATAGAAATTTGATATCTTTGGATCAGAAACTTTGTGAAATTTTAGCAATTCGAAAACTATCTGGATTTGATCGAAAAAATTATGGAGCATTCTTCAAACACTCCAGAACACAACTCGGCACTCACAGTCCAAAAAACAAATGACAACACGTTGAAAAAAAATATCCCAAATTTCAAAAAATTGGTGCTTAAAATAAAAAATAAATCAGCACAAAAAAATGAATATTGCAAATTGATTAATTCAAGTAAACGCATTACGTTCAATAAATGAATGTTCATCGTTTTTAAACTTTCACATTAATTCGATATCTCCGTATTAAGCTCTCTTCGAACTTTCCGCAATACGAAAACTAAAAAAAATGTTGCATTCTCCAAACACAAAAAAAACTACATTTCAAAGAAACAAATGTCAAAACCTTGAGAAAAAAAAATGCCGCAAAATTACAAAAAAAAAAGATACCAAAAAAAAAAAAAAAAAAAAAAATGGTTATGAGGCATGAAATTTTGATAGAACGTTCGTTTCCAGGTGAACTGCATAAGCACGGAGTTCACGCCGAAGAAGCACGGCGGCGAGAAGGGCGTGCCGTTCAGGATCCTCGTCGAGACGCGTCTGCCGGGTGGTTCGCGGCTGCACGCAGCCTCCTGCCAGGTAAAGGTATTCAAGCTGAAGGGCGCCGACCGGAAGCACAAGCAGGACCGGGACAAGATAATGCGAAGGCCGCCCCACGAGCAGGACAAATATCAGCCGAGCTACGACTGTACGGTCCTCTCCGACGTAAGTTCTCCTCGTTGATATCGCCGACGTACCCGCCGACTATTTTTCATTCGATTAAATGTTTAGCCTTGTATAATATCGGTTGGGCAGATACCGCTGGATTCGTTGTCGCCGCCGAGTCCGATAAGCCAGGGCGAGGGAAATCCGTTCGCGTCGAGCGACCAAGTGTGAGTACATTAGCGATACATATTCGATAGCTTTCCATTGGGCTGTTTCAAAAATGTTTGCCATTCGAAAAATATCGGTCGGATTTGCTCCAAAAAATTATGGAGCGTTCTTCAAACATTCTAGAGTAGAACTCTGCAGTTGCAGCTCCAAAAACGAATGGCAACCTTTTTTAAAAAAATATATATACGTAAGGAACTTTGCGAACGACTTCGCACAAGTTTCGGAGAAACGAGAGCGAATTGCAAATCCGGATGGTATAAAAATATGAAAAAAATCGAGCATATCGAAGGTGCTAGAAAAATTAACTTTGCATAACAATATTTCGAAAATTTTATTAACTAATTGATGAAAAATACATTTTTTCCAACTTTGTTTTTTATGACAATTATTCATTCACTTTTCTGAATACGTATGAACTTTTTTATATTTTTTAATTCATTTTGATTTTTTTTTTATACGGGAAAAATGTGTATTTACGAAATTGAAAGCGAATTAAAAAATCTAAAAAAATTCATACGTATTCGAAAAAATGAACGAATCATTTTCATTTTAAAAAAAGTTGAATTAAAAGAATGGTCCGGCGAGTCCGTATAAAATATATATATATATATATATATATATATATATGGGTCCCCCAAAAAGTATCCGCATCTGGCAATTTTTCCAGTCGATCTTTTAACACCGTCGCGATCCATGAATCGCGGTGAATTAATCCCACGATCTTTAATCGCAAAAAAAAAAAAAAAACGAATTCTGTCCCAGCGTGCGTGCGAATTAGTCGTAACGACGGCACGACGTTGGCGCGTGTCGAAATCGCCGTCGCGATAAGGCATCCCCGGTTGATTTTTTGAGCCCGGTCTCGAGTTGATGATACCCGATAATACTCGATCGGAGCGGAGTGCACCGTCGAGCCTTACCGGTACGGCAATCCGGACTTTGTTCCCCACTCGGCTCGGCGCGGCGGAGGCGGTGCACTCCGCCGGATACAGTCGAGTCTCCGGTGCGCAGCCGTTCGCGGGAGCGGCGGGTACGGCCGAGTCCATCCGAGTGTTCCAATCGGAGTCTTCGCCGCCGTCTCGTCCGGAAACCCGCAGAAGAGACTTTCTTCTTCTATCCTCTACGCCTGCCTATCGCCCTCTACAGGCGGCATGTGCGACAGAATGAAGAGAAAATGGCACTGTCTCGGCCAGGTGACGAGCCGACATCGGGCTAATAAAAATGAAATAAAAGTAACTTCAAAGTAACCTCAAAGTAACCTCAAAGTAACCTCAAAGTAACTTCAAAGTAACTTCAAAGCAACATCGAAGTAACTTCAAAGTAAATTCAAAGCAACTTCAAAGTAACTTCAAAGTAACTTCAAAGTAAATTCAAAGCAACTTCAAAGCAACTTCAAACCAACTTCAAAGCAACTTCAAAGTAACTTCAAAGTAACTTCAAAGTAACTTCAAAGTAACTTCAAAGTAACTTCAAAGTAACTTCAAAGTAACTTCAAAGTAACTTCAAAGTAACATCGAAGTAACTTCAAAGTAACATCGAAGTAACTTCAAAGTAACATCGAAGTAACTTGAAAGTAACTTCAAATTAACATCGAAGTAACTTCAAAGTAACTTCAGAGTAACATCGAAGTAACTTCAAAGTAACATCGAAGTAACTTCAGAGTAACATCAAAATAACATTAAAGTAACACTTAAAAAAGTAACACTTGAATATTTTTGTACTCCTGTACTCTTTCAATAAAAAAAGTGCTACAGAAGAGAGTTTAAACTGTAGCCGGGACGTCGTCGAGGGAGTGCCTGCAGCAGGCAAGGTGCAACGTTCGAATTAGCCAGAGAAACTGGCTTCAACTGGCGCGAGCCGGCCTGGCGGACAATTTGCGAACCGGAGTGCGTATCGCCGCGGAGTGCCTCGCCGGTCTCGGCGCGGCTGTTACGTGTTCGAGGGACGGCCGGAGGGAGGAGGAAGCCTCGCGAGGCCGGGGGCGGCGAGGAGACGGCGGCGGACACGAAGCCTCCAAGCCAGCGACCGTTCAGTCCATCGTCGTCGTTCCGCGAACATGGTGACTCGTCCCGACGGTGCAAGAAAATAATACCGTATTAATTCCGTGCCCGACCGAGAGCTCGGCGAGAGCAGCCATGATACGTCGCTAGAGGAATTCACTCCGCCGACGAATTCACTCCGATACATCGACTCTGATACATAATCGATAATTTTTTTTTATTTTATTTTTTTTATAATTAATTTTTATTTTTTTTTGTAATTTAATTTAATTTATTTTTTTTTATAAAAAAAAAATTATATTAAAAAAAAAGCTGGAATGACGTCTCTCGGTGGATCTCGAGGAATCGCGCGGTCATCGTCCGCCCTGCACGAAATCGCTTCTCGAGGAATATTCTTCACCACCGATCTGCTCCACAATCGCGTCCAGCAAGCTACGAGGACGTTCGGGCTCGTCGACGATCGCTCGAAATTTTCGCTCCCGATGGGAGAATCCGAACCGATCGCGAAGATGGCTCGCGCACGCCTCGTGAGATGACGAGCGTTCAGGCTACCGGATAGCCGAACAATTCCGAGAAAACCGTACGATCGAAGGAGAAAGAAGAAGAAAAAATAGTCCGACTCTTGTGAGGCGAAGAAACAATTCTGATTTTTTTTTCGCTTTTTTTTTTTTTTTCTGTTACTAAAAAAAGAAGAAATTTAGAGAATTAAGAATAAGAAGAAATCTCGCGAAATGAGAAAAGATTTCGAAAATCTAGAAATCTAGAAAACAAAGTTCGAATTTTGTGACGCGAGGAAACAATTTTTTTTTTTTTTTTTTTACTGTTACCAAAAAAGAAGAAATTTGAGAATTAAGAATAAGAAGAAATCTCGCGAAATGAGAAAATATTTCGAAAATCTGGAAAAAAAAGTTCGACTTTTGTGACGCGAGGAAACAGTTTGATTTAAAAAAAAAAATTTGATTTTTTTTTTAACATTAACAAAAAAAAAAAAAAAATTTAAGAGAAGAAATCTCGCGAAATGAGGAAAGACTCGCCGAAGGACGGCCAATGTCGATGGCCAAGGTCGCGGCCGTCGAGCGGGAGGAAAGTCAAGATTTACGTGCTCGGACGCGACACCCTGGCCCTGGTTGGTCGGGACGAGTGGTGGGAGGTCGGTATAGTCGTCAGGTTGGGCCACGCGCTCGGCTCGACGACGATTTCCGGCAAGAGGAAGAGAGCTCGTTTGCTGGCGGGGTCGATGACCTCTTCTCGCCGGTCCCGCATCGAGGGACACTTTTTGCCCTCCGCCGTTCAGCTGGACGTCAGCTTGGTCTACAGCAGAAGAAGGCGGACCCTCGTCAAGGCGGCGTCCCGCTGCGGTGCGCCTCTGTAAGACTCGACCGGAGATTTTCCGCTATGAGCGACGCGATTCGATGCTCGGTCGGTAACGAAAACTGTAATTTTTTTTTTGGGAATCTCCGAATTTGTTTGATGGAGATTGGAGATGCGGAGAAGGTAACTTTTTTTCGAGAGAAAGGTTTGAAGACTAGAGTTTCGGTTACCGACCAGTCCGAAACTCGGTCGGTAACGAAAACTGTAGTTTTTTTTGGGACTCTCCGAATTTGTTTGTTGGAGCTTGGAGGTGCGGAGAGGGCGATTTGGTTCGCCGGGGAAAAAGTTTGACGATTGGAGTTTCGGTTACCGACCGATTCGAAACTCGGTCGGTAACGAAAACTGTATTTTTTTTTTTTGGGAATGCCGAATTTCTCTGATGGAGTTTGACGGGGCGGAGAAGGCAACTTGGTTTTTCGTGGGAAAGGTTTGAAGACTACAGTTTCGGTTACCGACCGGTCCGAAACTCGGTCGGTAACGAAAACTGTAATTTTTTTTTGGGCATTTCCAAACTTCTCTGTCGGAGGTTGACGGTGCGGAGAATGCAATATGCTTTTTCGAGGAAAAGTTACAAGATAACAGTTTCGGTTACCGACCGAGCGCGTGCAGGTTGTTTCTCGCTTAATTTCAACAATGACTGAACCAAAAATATCATGAATTATAAAATCTTATATTATAAGATTTTAATATAATTATAAAATCTTATATCATAAGATTTTAATGTAATTATAAATTCTTATATTATAAGATTTTAATAGAATTATAAAATCATGAATTAAAAAATACCATAAATTATAAAATCTTTGTTTAAACATTATCGTTCTCGTTTGGTTTCAGCAGAAGTCAGAGCCGCGGTGGCGTCGGTTCCGTGGCCGCGGGCTCGCCGACGGCGTCGACCCCGGTTCCGTTGACGATAGCCGCGTCGCCAATCGGCCAGTTCATCAACGCCCTGGAACCGGTCAAGGAGGAAGGCGGAGCGAACACCAGCAGCACCGTCGACACTACGGTGAACATCTCGGCGACGAGCACCGCCAGGTAGCGTTGTAAAACAACCGGTCAACTGTCGAGGAAATATTTAATAAATTTAATTAAACACAAACTCAAAATATTTCTGCTTCTCGAAAAAACAAAATCCAAACTATCGAAACTCATATTAACGAGTAATATGAAAAAAAATTAAACCATTGAAAAAAACAAAATTAATGATAAATAAATGAATAAACACTTTCGACGGAAAAAAGAAGAATCGACGTACGAAGATTAAAATTACATGCATTATTTGCATTAATTGCATGCAGAAATAATTCCAATCCTAAAATAAATAATTTCCGGTAAATTATAATAAATAGCTTAAGTTACTAACCGGTTAAATACCCGGCTGCTTAAGATAGTGCTATCGGACTATCGGTGCTTCAGAGAGAATTCAAAGAGAATTGCGAACACTTTTCGATGAGATAAAAATATGAAAAAAATCAAACATATAGAAGGTGCTGAAAATACTGATTTTGCATAATAATAATAATTCCACAAAAAGTCATTAACAAATTAATGAAAAAAAATTCTTCAAAAATCCCCGGCAACTTAACTTTTTGTTCATATAAAAATAATTTCTTAATCTTTCTTCAATACGTACGAATTTTTTTTAAGAATTGTATAATTTTTAAAAATTACCCGAACTTCTCAAAAAAATTCATACGCAATTCAGAAAAATTAACAAATCGTTTTCATTAAAAAAAGTAAGGTTCCCTCACGATTTGTTGGGACATTTTTTTTCGTTAATTTGTCAATAAAATGTTTGAATTATGATAATAATTCCAAATAATTCATAATATAATAATAATAATAATAATTAATTTTGCAATTACAATAAGATTAATTTTGCCTAATAATGCAAAATTAATCTTTCCAACACCTTCCACACGATTGATTTTTTTTTCACATTTCTCCCATCGAGAAGTGTTCGCAATTCCTCTCCCAATCATCTCCGAGCTCACGTGGCGTCGGACTGTCCGCAACTGTTTCCTTACCCGTTTATTTACCGAACTTCCGTCACTGTCACCAGGTCGAGCATCGAGTCTCTGTCGTCCTCGGCGGTGAGCGGCTCTCTCGTACCGGAACAAGCGTCGAGCTGCGAGGCGAGCGACATCGACGCGGTCTCCTACGAGCTTCCGGTTGACGCCAGCGTGCCGCAGACCAACGCCTGGCTGCGGGCTCGGCGTTTTCACTCCTTTCAGGCGACCTTTGCGAGTTTCTCGGCCGGCGACATTCTGCGTCTCTCCCGCGACGATCTGATTCAGATATGCGGCCTCGCCGACGGGATAAGACTCTTCAACGCCCTTCACTCGAAAGCGCCGACCCCGAAGCTGACACTCTACTTCGCGATGGAGGGCAGCGTCGCGACGCCCTGGAGAGTCATTTACCTGGAGAACCTAAACAGCGCTCTGCTAGCATCGAAACTGCTCGCCACCCTAAATCTCTCCCACGATCGTCTACATTCCGTTCTCATTCAGGGACCGCAAGGCGTTCACGTACTCGTGTCGAACGAACTCGTGGCGAACATCAAGGACGAGAGCATGTACCTGGTCGAAATTATCAAAGGTAGGCTTTGATACATCGATCAAATTTATGTTCATTGATTTATTATCAATAGTGTTAATTATGAATATATATATTTTTTTGCCATTCGAGCATTGCGTTGTCGAGAGAAATGAGATTCTCAAACCGGAAGTGACGCATTTCCGGTACAAGGTCACTTCCGGTAAAAAAAAAAATGAGATTTTCAAACCGAAAGTGACGTATTTCCGGTATGAAGTCACTTCCGGTAAAACAATGTGATTTTCAAACCGGAAGTGACGTATTTCCGGTATGAAGACACTTCCGGTAAAACAATGAGATTCTCAAACCGGAAGTGATGTATTTCCGGTACAAGGTCACTTCCGGTAAAAAAAATGAGATTTTCAAACCGAAAGTGAGGTATTTCCGGTATGAAGTCACTTCCGGTCAAACAATGAGATTTTCAAACCGGAAGTGACGTATTTCCGGTATGAAGACACTTCCGGGCAAACAATGTGATTTTCAAACCGGAAGTGACGTATTTCCGGTATGGAGTCACTTCCGGTAAAACAATGAGATTTTCAAACCGGAAGTGACGTATTTCCGGTATGACATGACTTCCGGTCGAAAAATGATATTTTCAAAGTGGAGGTGACGTATTTCCCATATGACGCGACTTCCCGTCGGAAAGTGAGATTTTGAAACCGGAAGTGATGCATTTCTGATATAACTTGCTGGGATAATGTAATAATAATTAAAATTGATGTCGATCTATTGTTTAGTCATGAAAGTATTGCAGAATTTATTTATCGGTTGGGTTATAAGCTCTGCATATTCTGACGACGCTTCATTTTATTTTTGGTAGACTGCGCCAGTGAACGCTACAAATTGCTTCTGAAGCCATCGTCGCCGCGTTGATGAGTCCGATGATCTTCATGACAGTGCCTTACCGGCGAGCTCCGGAACAATATCGACAAGAAAATGCGTACAATACTCGTTGTCGTGTCGGTCACTTTTATAAGCATCGTATATTATCAATATTACTATCATTATTATTGTTATTATTATTTTGTTTAATATCCTTGAAAATTATTCCTACTGATAAATACCGTTATCGTCAAGTATTACGTTTATTGACGTACATGCGATACATATATATGTATTTATATATATATACATATATATAAATTTTATGAACAAATATATAACGATGATTATTCTCTATATTATGCACACTAAATCTTCGACATTCCCATCAGCGCAAGCAACGATGATTTATATCGATTTCGGTACACAACAGTTTAGCGTCGAGTCCCGGAAGGACCTCACTCGCTGCAACAGAGAAAAACAGTGGATCTTTTGATTCAGCTGGAAATTGCGAAATTCGACACGCCAGGATACCGCGTGAAATCGCACGAGGTGGAGAATAATTTTTTGTAACTCATGCATGAAAAGTGCTACTTTTCGTGGGTGCCGAGAGTGGCGAAAGTGGCGCTTTACAGCCGAGTGTACTACGAATCCCCTTTACGCACGCTCCTCGTACTTTACGTACGCTTCTCATACTTTGCGCACCCTCCTCGTACTTTACGCACGCTTCTCGTACTTTACGCACGCTTCTCGTACTTTACGCACGCTTCTCGTACTTTACGCACGCTTCCCGTACTTTACGCACGCTTCTCGTACTTTACGCACGCTTCTCGTGCTTCACGCACGCTTCTCGTGCTTTACGCACGCTTCTCGTTCAGCGCCACAATCGGCATGCACGGAGTAGCGCTTCACCTGCATTCGTTCAAAAAAATATTATGCGACACTAGTGCCGTCTAACGAGCACCATACGCGATCTGTGAAATGTCACTCACTTCACAGCGTGTCGATAACCGCCCTTGTATCGCGAGTTACTGTTTCAATACTCACATCTTCAAACGACACTTTCCATGAGCGTCCGTTCTCTTGTCGACCACGCATGGTCCTTTGATTACTTCGATTATACTCCTGCGAACCTCGCCTCGATGTCGTGGAGTTTCGGCCATTGCCGGTAAGGAAGTTTCCGTTCTTATCGGCAAAACAGTTTCCGTCCTTATCGGCAGAGAAGTTATCGCGTTTATCGGCAAGGTAGGTTTCACACTCGAACATTGCGCAGACGTGTACGCAATGCCGAAAATAATAAGAATCGTCGTCGACGCGATGAAGATGGCGCTGCGTTCGCCTTGTACAATCATAACTACGACTTGCGACGCCTACGAGCGAGGAAAAAATTCTTATCCGTTTCTCTGCTGATCGAATTAATTGGCCGATATAGAAAAGCGCTCGGCCGTGGCGTTCGCGACAACACACTCACTTTGTCTGACGAGAATCCCGCGAGATATCGCCGTTTTATATCTGCGACGTAATTCGTGACTCGCAACAACGTGACGTCAGTCTCGCAACTTCCGCGGAGATGTCGATGCGTGGATAAAACGGGGTTTTCTTTTTCCTATTGTACAATCAGCATACGTCATGGTTCGAAACGATATTTATTTATGTGCAACCTCGTTAGAGATAATTTCCAAATGGTTTAGTCATTGTCGACGGAAATTCGTTCGCTATCTTTTTTATGACTATGCAACGGTCGATGATCCGTTGTTTTATTCCTTCGGCTTGGACTCCGACGGCTCTGCTTTGGGGTTCTTCAGAGCATCAAAGAACGCGTAAGTCTGTAATAATAAGAAACTTTTTTTTTAATCAAATAATTTTCATTTTTTTTTTTCGAAAAAAGGGGTTCTATTTTCTTATGTGCTCGAAAAAGATTCCTATTTTACTGTTTATTTCGAGAAAAGGATTCCTATTTTCCTATTTCTTTCGAAAAAATAATTCCTATTTTCTGATTTTTTCGAAAAAAGGATTCCTATTTTCTGATTTATTCGAAAAAAGGATTCCTATTTTCTGATTTTTTCGAAAAAAGGATTCCTATTCTCCTATTTCTTTCAAAAAAAGGATTCCTATTTTCCTATTTCTTTCACAAAAAGGATTCCTATTTTCCAATTTCTTTCGACAAAAGGACTCCTATTTTCCTATTTTTAAAAAAAGGATTCCTATTTTCCTATTTCTTTCAAAAAAAGGATTCCTATTTTCCTATTTCTTTCAAAAAAAGGATTCCTATTTTCCTATTTCTTGCGAAAGAAGGTTTCCTATTTTTCTACTTCGGTCAAAAAACGGATTCCTATTTTCCTATTTTTTGAAAAAATAATTCCTATTTTCCTATTTTATCTTGAAAAATATGTATATATATATATTCGTACCAGTACTGGTTTGCAGCTTCCGAACGGATCCCACGTTTTGTTCGGTCCGCAACGTTTGTCGGGCGCAGCACTCACCGATGTATCCATCGCCCCGAAGATAACAAGTATTATCGCACCGAGCAACAAGAAACCGAAACTCACACCGGGTAACTTCATGATTTATTTTTATTTTTTTGCACGCGTGATTTCTTATCGTCGCGCCGGCGTTCGACTGTCTCGTGTGTCGAGCTCCTGCGAGATCCTCCGCATTTATACTCTCGAGCCTCTCCCGTTTAACTACACGACTGCAATGCCGATCGATTATACACAAATAAATTAATTAATTCACAGACGAGCCGCGCCATTCACAGTGTGGCTCGCAGCACGTGACGTTAAAACCTCACCTGTTTTATTGGGATTATTATTATTATTATTATTACTGTTATTATTATTACAAGGAAAATCGTGAGTTTCCGAGAATCGTGTAATTCTCTGGACCATTTATAAATTGCGAAACTTGACGTCGATTATTTTTCTCCACTGACAATGTTGCCGCGAAGAGATAAAAGTAGCTTTGTACACAAAAGTAGGTGACATGACGAAGTCTTGTAAAATTCTCTATCAGTATTATTTATTTATTTATTTATTTATTATATATATATATTAATTCTCAGTAATCATTATTTAGTATTACGTTATCAGCGTTGTAATTCGGTCGATTAGGACTCTATTTACGATGCACGCGATTTTTCTGTACCGCCTCTTGAATGTGGTTTCATGTATAGAAGCAGTCGTAGCCGGCTAAACTGTTTCAGCCGGCTAATCGGTTTCAGTCGGCCAAGCTATTTTAGCCGGACAAGCTATTTTGGCCGGACGAGTGAATAAATTTTTGCATAATTTCGTGGATACAATCGAGCCCCTTAATGTCGCATTGTACTTTAAGCCAAAAAGGCCAGCGGATTCGTGTTCAGCGTGCAAAAATACGCCGGAATACGTTGCAGATAACATTTAGAAAAAAAAATAAAATAAAAAATTCGTCAAAAAATTCCAAGACTGTATTAGCTGACGGATCAGCCGGCTAAGACGGCTTAGCCGGCCAAACTATAAAATTCATTAGCCGGATAAGATATTTTAGCCGGCTAGGCCGGCCTATCTGTACAGCCCTAATTCATACTTTCAAGTATGCGCATGCACGCATAATGTGCCTATGAAATCATAGAAGCGATACAAAGAAGCGATCTACTACACTCAGCTAAAATATACATGGTGCGGTGATCGTCAAGGCCTCTCGTCAAGGGTTTGTATTGTTATATTTTTTATTCATAACTCGATTATCCGAATAATCGTTAATCCGAACTGGTCTCGGCCCCAATTGGTTCGGATAATCGAGGTTCTACTGTATATTTTTATGTGGAATAAAAGTTCGCTGCGACCCGCGCAACTCTCTTGTTTTAGGTGGAGAGTATTCGGCGAGCTCGAGGCTGTCCGCGCAGCTCGATGGATTTATCGAAGGGTGAGTGAGAGGACAGGCACGTGTCGACTTCGATTTTTTACACCGAAGAACGCGTCGCCCTTTATCGAGGTCGATCGCAATCGTTTTTGCAGGCGGCTGTTACGAACGCCACGCGATGGCCGCATTTAAAATGCATCGCTGCTCCAGTGAACTATCGACGGCTCTTGTAAAAAGCCCTCAAACTGAACTCCGAACTTAAGATCAAACTCAAGTCCAAAATTAAGATCAAACTGAACTCCAAACTTAAGATCAACTTTAAGTCCGAACTTAAGACTGAATTTAAGTCCAAACCCAAGATCAACCTTAATTCCGAACTTAAGATCAAACTTATGCACGCAATGAAGTTGGGACCAAATTCCGATCTTGCCTTCAAACTAGTCTCTTAAAATTCCACCCTTAAATTCGTAGCAAAGAAGTGGAAAGGACAGGCACGTGTCAACTTCGATTTTTTACACCGAAGAACGAATCACCCTGTTTCAAGGTCGATCGCAATCATTTTTTCCAAACGCTCATTAAAATTCTATTCGATGCAGGCATGTGATAATATATTGCTATCATATATCGATTCACGCGATTTACAAAGTATATCACTGTGTGTTCTCTATCAACGCCACTGTTACCAAGGCACTGATGCCTATGCCAGGTTGAACTATGGCTATTCACTATTCAACCCCACATAGCCATCGTTTATCATTTTTTATAATCGGTTTTGCATATAGTAAAAAAAATGGAATCCAATTAATAATTAATCGGAAGGAAATGCGACGTTGCAAACATGCGTAGCTTGACGTGTCAAAGGTGCCCTATAAAAGGGCCATTGCGCAATAATTCAGTTCAGTCTTCGATCAATCGTCTCAGTGGCAGCTTCAAGTTATATCGTTACAGTAATAATAGTAAAGCCATGGAATTAACCAAGTACTGGGTTGTCGCTTCGATTCTTCTGGCGACGACATCGCGATCGGAAATTGTCATTTCTGACAGTCAAGAGTTCGCCCCAGCCTTTCGAGACTTGGTAAGAATTTTCGGCATTAGCCAATAGAGGCACTAGAGGTGTTTTCATTTTGGGTCAATTTATAAATCTGACTGGTCTTAAAATCGAAAAGTTTCATATCCGACACACATAGCACGGCAATTTTTTTCATAGGTTAGAAAAAATATATATATATATATTTTTTTGAAATATTGAAAATATTTGTTAAATGTTCTAGAAATTTTTTGAAAATATTTTTTTTCCGCTCATAAATCTTACATGGAAGTGCGTCAGAAATGTTTCAGAAAAGTGTGAAAAATTTAGAAATTCGATATTGACTTTGAGGAAAAGTGAATATTTCGGAAGCCTGAATTCCACAAATTTTGTGCAAAGAACGATCGCATACGCGTAATTTGGATTTCAATGAGATTCAATTTGGAAGCTCAAAGACTCCGTAAATCAAGCCCCCGAACTACCAAATTTCCGAAAGTACACTCACCGAGTGGTCAAATCTTCGAATGCAGATTTCTCCGAAAGGGAAAATGCAGAATGCAGATTTCTCCGATCGTGCAAATTCCCGACTTTCTACAGTGTGCTTGAAAGAGCTTTCCCTAATGGTTACGGAATTTTTCCTTTCGTAGTTTTAATTTTTCTGATTTCACGTTTCGGAGATTTAACTTTTCGATTTTCTGACATGTTGTACTTTCAGTTTGTTGATTTAAAAAATCTCTCGTATTTTCACTCTTTCTGATAATTTATTTCGAAATCGGTTACTTTCTGTTCGGAGTATTAAATCTTTGAACAATTGGCTATTCACCAATAAGTTTCTACGGCGCTGCGACGTGTTCTCTTCTTGCCGTATCTATTATTTATTGTCGGTAAACTTTTCAATCGTTTATATTTATTTTTCGTTTTTTATACTTCGAATTTATACTTTCGTTTTTTAATTCGGGCCACTGACTTTTCTGTTTTTTAAATATAGGTAAACAGGATTTTCCGATTATTTCATACAGTGTGAAAAATATCGAAAACGGAACTTCGATTCCGCCCCGTGAAAACAAAGTTTCCTTGCTATAGAGAAGTAAAAATTCGGAAATATTCTTATTATCATAATTTAACAATATTATCAATTCAAAACCGTTATATAAAAATACTTTACATTTGCAAAACAATGCTTGCTTGCAGAACCGATGAAAAATATTAGTATCTGTTACTGTAATGTGATTCTTTCGAGTAAATCAAGTTTATGATTCGTTTTGTATTGTACACTCTACCGAAACAACCCCATGGGTAATTGTAGCCATGCTATAGATACAAAAACGAAACGACAACTAACGACTATTCAATGGGTTTCAGATCAACATCGTGACATCTTGCTATGGAGGCCACGTGGATGGAGTAGGCATTTCTGGAAATGTGCCTGATAATCTCGTAAGGACATTGGCCGAGCATTCGATTCCCGTAGCGTCGATCGATGAAAATGCAAAGAGCTTGGTTCCAGTACAACGCATAGGTCCACAATTTCGACACGAACTACGGGTCTTTATAGTTGGCGCCTCCTCTGTCAAACATCTCTGGGAAATGATCGTAGCAAACATGTTTTATGCTATATGGTTCGATTATATGGCCTCGTATTTAATAATCGATAGTTCACCCAAATGTCAAAACAACGTACATTTCTTGTACGCTGCCTGGAAAATGAACATGATTAATACAAAAGTAGTATGCTTAGAACCTCGCGGAGGTAAAACAGTTATCTTTGGATTCAATCCTTTTACGAGTCAGGCGCCGGTTCCTTGGGAAGAGATTCGGGTTTTTAAATTTCAAGACGACCATCCTTTCACCGTCTTCCATCAAAGTTGTCGGAAAGATGAGGCGATGTGCGTGAATTTGGATTTCGATAAAACGGCTGATCTTGGCGGCTCCGAAATCCATATACACGGACGCCCCCTAAGCCGTGATAAGGTAATCAAAATGGGTGGTCCGTTCTCATATAGATTTTTTACTACTTATGACAGAGTTATGTTTACTATTCTTGATGTTCTGAACGCAAAGCCGAAATTCTTTGGTTCCCTAAAGAAGCATGTAGTCCATGAGGGGGGTATACGTTTTATTCCCACGGGGTTAAACTTTGAAACCTCTACTGAGGAAACCATGTATCCACACGAACAGTCCGGATTCGTTGTTGTAACCAAGTTCAGAGGTAACAAATCGCAGCTGAACAAAATCCTCACTGTCGTCGATGTTAATACCCGGTACGGTATAGGTGTGGTTTATTTGATCACTCTGATTTTCTTAAAATTTTTCGTGCATCAGGCTCTCGTTCCGGCGTTACTTAATCTTGTGCGTATAACTTGTGATACAGGTTTTGAAAACTTGCCCAATAACACGGCAGCGAGAACATTTCTAACCGGCCTACTATTTTTTGTTGTAACGATCCAAGGCATTTATCAGGGTAATTTGGCTGCCCTACTGACAACAACAATTCCTCTGAAAAATGTTAATACAATGCAGGACTTTGTAGAGATGAATTATGAGAGAATGTATTCTTTAAACTCTGTGAAGACTATCATCGAGCATCCGTACATCAAAGAGCGTTACAAACGTATCAGGAACATTATCGATTGTGTAAACTTCGTGAAGAACGATTCATCAGCGGCTTGTTTAGTCACAGTCGACGGTTCAATTGACATAGCGGTACAGGCAAAGCTGCATGTGGGTAATAAATACATCACTCCAGCGTATTTTGCTTTCGGAACGCGATGGTTTTGGCCTCTCAAAGACCGAGTCAATAAAATAATCTCAAGAATGGTCGAAAGTAGTACGCTCGAACAGTGGGACGTGAAGTGTCACCCGCCAATATTTACGGAATACGAATTTGACGACGACGTCAAGGCAAACGTGGATTTTAAAAACATCGAATTGAGCGAAGTGACATTTGCCTTCGTTATTCTTGGAATTGGACTCGTGTGCGCTAGCGTCACCTTCGTTGTCGAATTAATAGTTCACCGTTATCAATCTAGAGTCGTGAGTGTGAGAGTGCAATTTCTAAACTGACTCGTCCCACATAGAACGAACATTTTTTTGGAAAGGATATGGAAAATATTTTTTTGAAATAGTGAAAATATTTTGCCAATATTCAAAAAATATTCGTGTGATGTTTTAAAAAAAACGTTGTGAAAATACTTTTTTTCCCGCTCATAGATCTTCCATTAAAATATTTCCAAAATGTTTTTTTCAAGCCTTCCATGTGAAGTGTCAAAGATCGCATCACCAGTCAAATTTGCATAAACACAACCACCTCTAAGGCCGGAAACAATCGTAGAAATATTTTGGTGAAACACAAAATAAATAAAAAATTTGTAACACCATGCTTGAGAAATATTTCGGATGTGTTGTGTAGTTTACTTCGCTCTTGTAAAATTTTGTAACTATTGTTAAGAAATAATCACCAGGTGCGTTGTAACGCGGCGTAAATAATATTAGTAGACAAGCAAAATTGTAAAAATACTGTATTACTTGTTGGTTAATGTGATTCTATGTTATTAAAGCGCAATATTTTAATATCGCAATATCGTGTGTTTATTAAAAGAAATCGACTTCATCCCCATATTCAATCTCTCGGGCTTTAGGGTCGAATTTCTATTCGCTAGGCAGCAACGAAGCAGCGTTCGATGTCTAGGAAAACAGAAACAGATAGTCGACCAACTGGCAACATAACCCATGTAAGAATGCCGATCCCTTGCCTTTCTCGGACAAGTGTTTGAGCCGCGGGCCAGCATTGGCGGAAGGGTCTCACTTGTCGAGATTGGCCCAAGCGTCAATAAGATAATGGAACGTTGCTGAGCCAGACAATAAGCTAGGATTCGGCATGACACTACTACTAAATGTCAACCAGGCGACCGTCCAAGAATGGCTCAAAGAGTGATTAACATTTGTTGGAGCAACGGCAAATTCACAAAATAATATGTAAGTCGATTGTTGGCTGAATCTCGAGACAAGCTTGTCCGCATCTTCGCGAAATAATCACCATTTGATATTATTTCTGTACTGTCGGAGCACGGTAGAATACTGGCTTTTGATCCAGACAACACGATTGTTGTCTGGATGTACCGTCTGGATGTAACAACACGATTGTTGTGTTACGTAGATGTAAACTCGCAGCGAAAAAGTGGAGGGGACAGACACGTGTCAACTTCGATTTTTTACACCGAGGAACGCGTCGCCCTTTATCAAGGTCGATCGCAATCGTTTTTCCGAACCCTCATTAAAATTCTATTTGATGCAGGCATGCGATAGTATATTGCTATCATATATCGATTCACGCGATTTACAAAGTATATCACTTCGTGTTCTCTATCACGCCACGGTTACCAACACACTGATGCCTATGCTTGGTTGAACTATGGATATTCACTATTCAACCCCACATAGCCATCGTTTATCATTTTTTACAATCGCTTTTGCATATAGTAAAAAAATGGAATCCAATTAATAATTAATCGGAAGGAAATGCGACGTTGCAAGCACGCATAGCTTGACATGTCAAAGGTGCCCTATAAAAGGGCCATTGCGCAATAATTCAGTTCAGTCTTCGATCAACCGTCGCAGTGGCAGCTTCAAGTTATATCGTTGCAGTAATAGTAGTAAAGCCATGGAATTAACCAAGTACTGGGTTGTCGCTTCGATTCTTCTGGCGACGACATCGCGATCGGAAATTGTCATTTCTGATAGTGAAGAGTTCGCCCCAGCCGTTCGAGACTTGGTAAGAATTTTCGGCATTAGCCAATAGAGGCACTAGAGGTGTTTTCATTTTGGGTCAATTTATAAATCTGAATGGTCTTAAAATCGAAAAGTTTCATATCCGACACACATAGCACGGCAATTTTTTTCATAGGTTTGAAAAATATATATATATATATATATATTTGAAATATTGAAAATATTTGTTAAATGTTCTAGAAATATTTTGAAAATATTTTTTTTCCGCTCATAAATCTTACATGGAAATGCGTCAGAAATGTTTCAGAAAAGTGTGAAAAATTTAGAAATTCGATATTGACTTTGAGGAAAAGTGAATATTTCGGAAGCCTGAATTCCAGAAATTTTGTGCAAAGAACGATTGCATACGCGTAATTTGGATTTCAATGAGATTCAATTTGGAAGCTCAGAGACTCCGTAAATCAATCCCCCGAACTACCAAATTTCCGAAAGTACACTCACCGAGTGGTCAAATCTTCGAATGCAGACTTCTCCGAAAGGAAAAATGCAGAATGCAGATTTCTCCGATCGTGCAAGTCCCCGAATTTCTACAGTGTACTTGAAAAAGCTTTCCCTACTGCTTTCGGAATTTTTCCTTTCGTAGTTTAAATTTTTCTGGTTTTCACGTTTGGGAGATTTAACTTTTCGATTTTCCGACATTTTGTACTTTCAGTTTGTTGATTTTAAAAATCTCTCGTATTTTCACTCTTTCTGGTAATTTATTTCGAAACCGGTTACTTTCTGTTCGGTGTATTAAATCTTCGAACAATTGGCTATTCACCAATAAGTTTCTACGGCGCTGCCAGGTGTTCGGAGTTTTAAGTTTTCTGACAATTGAAATTCGATTTTTCTTGCCGTATCTATCATTTATCGTCGGTAAACTTTTCAATCGTTTTGTCGGGTTTCTGGAATTTATACTTTCGGTTTTTAATTCGGGCCACTGACTTTTCTGTTTTTAAAATATCGTTAGACAGGATTTTCCGATTATTTCATATAGTGTAAAAAAAGAAAATCGTTAATGAGGCCCGTTTGAATATTCACCATCCGGAACATCGATTCCGCCCCGTGAAAACAAAGCTTCCTTACTATGGAGAAGTAAAAATTCGGAAATATTCTTGTTATCACAATTTAACAATATTATCAATTCAAAACCGTTTTTAAATTGATTTTTGAACAAAAGACTTTACATTTGCAAATAAATGCTGGTTTTCAGAAACGATGAAAAATATTTGTATCCGTTATTGTAATTAGATTCTTTTGAGTAAATCCAGTTTATGATTCGTTTTGTATTTTACACTCAACTGAAACAACCACATGGACAATTGTAGCCATGCTATAAATACAAACGAAACGACAACTAACAACTATTCAATGGGTTTCAGGTCAACATCGTGACATCTTGCTACGGAGACCACGTAGATGGAGTAGGCATTGCTGGAAATGTCCCTGATAACCTCGTAAGGGCATTGGCCGAGTATTCGATTCCTGTAGCTTCGATCGATGAAAATGCAAAAACCTTCGATTCAAAGCACCCACTAGGTACACAATTTCGACACGAACTACGGGTCTTTATAGTTGGCGCATCCTCTGTCAAACATCTCTTCAAAATTGTCGTAACAAACATGTATTATGCAATGTGGTGGGATCCTATGGCCTCGTATTTTATACTCAATAGTTCACCCAAATGTGTAGGCAACGCACGTTTCTTGTACATTGCCTGGAAATTGAACTTGATCAATGCAAAAGTCGTATGCTTACGACCTAGTGGGAGTAAAACACCTATCTTTGGTTTCAATCCTTTTACGAGTCAGGCACCAGTTCCTTGGGAACGGCTTGTCGTTATTCAACCTGAAAACCATCCTTTCACCGTCTTCAATCAAAGTTTTCGAAATGATGAGGCTATATGCGTGAATTTGGATTTCGACAAAACGGCGGATCTTGGCGGCTCCGAGGTCGAGGTACACGGACGCCGTGAAATCCCAATCAATAAAGCTGGTCCGTTCTCATATAAATTTTTTACTACTAATCGCAGAATTATATTTTCTATTGTTGATATTCTGAACGCAAAACCGAAATTTATTGGTTACGAAATGAAGCGTTTCATCGATAAGGGAGGTATAAGTTCTGGTGTCACGACGTTACACGGTGAAATCAATACTGTGCAACTCATGTATCCACACGAACTGAGTGGGTACATTATTATAACCAAGTTCAGAGGTAACAAATCACAACTGAACAAAATCCTTACCGTCGTCGATGTTAATACCCGGTACGGTATAGGTGTGGTTTATTTGATCACTCTTATTTTCTTAAAATTTTTCGTGCATCAGGCTCTCGTTCCGGCGGTACTTAATCTTGTGCGTATAACTTGTGATACAGGTTTTGAAAACTTGCCCAATAACACGGCAACGAGAACATTTCTAACCGGCCTACTATTTTTTGTTGTAACGATCCAAGGCATTTATCAAGGTAACTTAGCTGCCCTACTGACAACAATAATTCCTCTGAAAAATGTTAATACAATGCAGGACCTTGTAGACCTGAATTATGAGAAAATTTATTCTATAAACGATCTGAAAATTATCATCGATCATCCGTACATCAAAGAGCGTTTCATACCTGTCGGGAACATGATCGATTGTGTTGTCTTGGTGAAGAACGATTCATCAGCTGCTTGTTTAATCATAGCAAGCGGTATAATTGACGTCGCGGTCCTGGAAAAGCTTCATGTAGGTAATCAAATCATCGTGCCAGTGTATCTTTCGTTCACAAATCGATATTGTTGGCCTCTCAAAGACCGAGTCAATAAAATAATCTCAAGAATGGTCGAAAGTAGTACGCTCGAACAGTGGGACGTGAAATGTAACCCGCCAATATTTACGGATTACGAAATTGACGACGACGTCAAGGCAAACTCGGATTTTAAAATCATCGAATTGAGCGAAGTAGCATTTGCCTTCGTTATTCTTGGAATTGGACTCGTGTGCGCTAGCGTCACCTCCGTTGTCGAATTAATGGTTCACCGTTATCAATCTAGAGTCGTGAGTGTGAGAGTGCAATTTCTAAACTGACTCGTCCCACATAGAACGAACATTTTTTTGGAAAGGATATGGAGAATATTTTTTTGAAATATTGAAAATATTTTGCCAATATTCAAAAAATATTCGTGTGATGTTTTAAAAAAACATTGTGAAAATACTTTTTTTCCCGCTCATAGATCTTCCATTAAAATGTTTCCGAAATGTTTTTTTCAAGCATTCCATGTGAAGTGTCAAAGATCGCACCACCAGTCCAATTTGCATATACACAACCGCCTAAGCACGGAATCAATCGTAGAAATATTTCGGTGAAACACGAAATTAAAAAAAAATTCAAAATTTGTATCACCATGCTTGAGAAATATTTCGGATGTGTTGAGAGATTAAGCATGTTCTGAAATATCTGGAAAACTTTTCGTAGGAATATTTTGATAGAATACTTAAAAAGTATTATTCTCATATATTTCAGAAATATTTCGTAAGATTTGAAAGACTGAAAATATTTCTAAAATAATTCCAAAATATTGTGTTCTATGTGTGGTAATTTACGAGCTAACGTTTCAATATTCACGGCGATTTAGAGTGCGCGTGTCGCATTAATCGTAAAAAACGCGTAGAGATTACTTCGTTCTTATAAAATTTTCAAAATATCATTAACAAATAACTTGTGTAGTTTACTTCGCTTTTGTAAAATTTTGTAACTATTGTTAAGAAATAATCACCAGGTGCGTTGTAACGCGGCGTAAATAATATTAGTAGACAAGCAAAATTGTAAAAATACTGTATTACATGTTGGTTAACGTGATTCTATGTTATTAAAGCGCTATATTTTAATATCGCAATATCGTGTGTTTATTAAAAGAAACCGACTTCAACCCCATATTCAATCTCTCGGACGTTAGGGTCGAATTTTTATTCGCTAAGCAGCAACGAAGCAGCGTTCGATGTCTAGTAAAAAAGAAACAGACAGTCGACCAATTGCCAACATAACCCATGTAAGAATGCCGATCCCTTGCCTTTCTCGGACAATTGTTTGAGCCGTGGGCCAGCATTGGCGGAAGGATCTCACTTGTCGAGATTGGCCCAAGCGTCAATGAGATAATGGAACGTTGCTGAGCCAGTCAATAAGCTAGGATTCGGCATGACACTACTACTACATGTCAACCTGGCGGCCGTCCAAGAATGGCTCAGAGAGTGATTGACATTCGTTGGAGCAACGGTAAATTCCTATAAGAAAGTCAATATATGCGTATACATTATTACTAGTGTTTTTTTGTACATATTTTTATTTATTGCTCCGTCTTACCTTGCTCCAACGTTGGACCGACGTTGGTGCAAAGTATTAGACCGACATTTAAGCCCAAGCTTCTGTAATTGGCTCAACGGCGGCCCATCTTCAAACAAACGGAAGCCCAACTTTGGCATCGAGTGCTGGTCCGACGTTTCGTTGGACACGTCGCGTACCGACTTCACAAATCCGGCAGAAAATGTTGCCTCGAGACTGAGCCGATGAAACACCATCGTCGACCCAGTCTTGGTATCCGACTGTTGGCTATTGAGCATCAGCCACGCGTCACATTCAGGAGGCTGGCTCAACATTAGCAGCCGAGCGTCAGCCGATCGTCTTCAACAGCCAACCAGGGTGGCCCGATGGTCAATTCCTACATGCGTGGCGGATCGTTGTGACTCGAGCTTTTTGCGCCCTAGCTATATTCGTAGCAAAATTAAATGTAGATGTAAATTCGCAGCGAAAAAGTGGAGGGGACAGGCACGTGTCAACTTCGATTTTTTACACCGAGGAACGCGTCGCCCTTTATCAAGGCCGATCGCAATCGTTTCTTCCAAACCCTCATTAAAATTCTATTTGATGCAGGCATGCGATAGTATATTGCTATCATATATCGATTCACGCGATTTACAAAGTATATCACTGTGTTCTCTATCAACGCCACGGTTACCAACACACTGATGCCTATGCTTGGTTGAACTATGGCTATTCACTATTCAACCGCACATAGCCATCGTTTATCATTTTTTACAATCTGTTTTGCATATAGTAAAAAAATGGAATCCGATTAATAATTAATCGGAAGGAAATGCGACGTTGCAAACACGCATAGCTTGACGTGTCAAAGGTGCCTTATAAAAGGGCCATTGCGCAATAATTCAGTTCAGTCTTCGATCAACCGTCGCAGTGGCAGCTTCAAGTTATATCGTTGCAGTAATAGTAGTAAAGCCATGGAATTAACCAAGTGCTGGGTTGTCGCTACCATTCTTCTGGCGACGACATCGCGATCGGAAATTGTCATTTCGGACAATCAAAAGTTTGCCCCAGTCGTTCCAAACTTGGTAAGAATCTTCGGCATTAGCCAATAGAGGCACTAGAGATGTTTTCACTTTGGGTCAATTTATAAATCTGCATGGTCTTAAGATCGAAAAGTTTCATATCCGACACTCGTAGCACGGCAATTTTTTTCATAGGTTTGAAATATACATATATATATATATTTGAAATATTGAAAATATTTAGAAATATTTTGAAAATAAGCTTTCATTCAACCATTTCAACATGCGCATAATTAAATATGTTTAAATTAGGGTGCGTTGAAATACTCTTGTTATCATAATTTAACAATATTATCAATTCAAAACCGTTATATAAAAAGACTTTACATTTGCGAAACAATGCTGGTTTTCAGAAACGATTAAAAATATTTGTATCTGTTATTGTAATGGGATCCTTTCGAGTAAATCAAATTTATGATTCGTTTTGTGTTTTACACTCTACCGAACAACCCTATGGGCAATTGTAGCCATGCTACAAATACAAACGAAACGACAACTAACGACTATTCAATGGGTTTCAGGTCAACATCGTGACATCTTGCTATGGAGGCCACGTAGATGGAGTAGGTATTGCTGGAAATGTGCCTGATAATCTCATAAGGGCATTGGCCGAGCATTCGATTCCCGTAGCTTCGATCGATGAAAATGCGAACGACTCGATTCCAATTGAACACTTACGTCCACAATTTCGACACGAACTACGGGTCTTTATAGTTGGCGCCTCCTCTATCGACCATCTCTTCGACATCCTCGTAGCAAACATGAATTATGCTATGTGGTGGGATCATATGGCCTCGTATTTTATACTCGATAGTTCACCCGGATGTAAATTCCAAGCAATTTTCTTGCACGTTGCCTGGAAAATGAACCTAATCAATGCAAAACTGATATGCTTAAAAACCCGTAAACGTACAGTGATCATTGGTTTCAATCCTTTCACGAGTCAGGCGCCACTTCCTTGGAAAAAGTTTCGCGTTTATCAATTACATAACGGCCATCCTTTCACCGTCTTCTTTCAAATTTTTCGAAAAGATGTGACAATGTGTGTGAATTTGGATTTCGACAAAACGGCGGATCTTGGCGGCTCCGAGTTCCATATAAACGACCGCGGCATAATACGTATTAACGGAAGCAAAGTAAGTGGTCCGTTCTCATATAAATTTTTTACTACTAATAACAGAATTATGCATACTATTCTTGATCTTCTGCACGGAAAGCCAAAATTTTTCCGCCCCCGAATAGGGAATGTAGCCAATGAGGGAGGTATACGTTTTATTCCCATGGGGATGAACTTTGAAACCTCTACTGAGACAATGACCTATCCACACGAACTGTCTGGATTCATTATCGTAACCAAGTTCAGAGGTAACAAATCGCAGTTGAACAAAATCCTCACTGTCGTCGATGTCAATAGCCGGTACGGTATAGGTGTGGTTTATTTGATCACTCTTATTTTCTTCAAATTTTTCGTCCATCAGGCTCTCGTTCCGGCGTTTCTTAATCTTGTCCGCATAACTTGTGACACAGGTTTTGAAAACTTGCCCAATAACACGGCAGCGAGAACATTTCTAACCGGCCTACTATTTTTTGTTGTAACGATCCAAGGCATTTATCAGGGTAACTTGGCTGCCCTACTGACAACAATAATTCCTCTGAAAAATGTTAATACAATTCAGGACCTTGTAGACCTGAATTATGAGAAAATTTATTCAATAAAAAATGTGAAAACTATCATCGATCATCCGTACATCAAAGAGCGTTTCATACCTGTCGGGAACATGGTAGATTGTATAAAATTCACGAAGAACGATTCATCAGCTGCTTGTATAACCATGATAGACGGTACAATTGACATGGCGATAAAGGCAAAGCTTCATGTGGGTAATAAAATCATCGAGCCACTGTATGCTTGTTTCGCAACGCGATGGTTTTGGCCTCTCAAAGACCGAGTCAATAAAATAATCTCAAGAATGGTCGAAAGTAGTACGCTCGATCAATGGGACGTAAAGTGTCACCCGCCAATATTTAAGGATTACGAAATTGACGACGACGTCAAGTCAAACGCGGATTTTAAAATCATCGAATTCAGCGAAGTGGCATTTGTCTTCGTTATTCTTGGAATTGGACTCGTGTGCGCTAGCGTCACCTTCGTTGTCGAATTAATGATTCACCGTTATCAATCTAGAGTCGTGAGTGTGAGAGTGCAATTTCTAAACTGACTCGTCCCACATAGATCGAACATTTTTTTGGAAAGGTTATGGAAAATATTTATTTGAAATAGTGAAAATATTTTGCCAATATTCAAAAAATATTCGTGTGATGTTTTAAAAAAAACATTGTGAAAATACTTTTTTTCCCGCTCATAGATCTTCCATTAAAATGTTTCCGAAATGTTTTTTTCAAGCATTCCATGTGAAGTGTCAAAGATCGCATCACCAGTCCAATTTGCATATACACAACCGCCTAAGCACGGAATCAATCGTAGAAATATTTCGGTGAAACACGAAATAAAAAAAAAATTCAAAATTTGTAACACCATGCTTGAGAAGTATTTCGGATGTGTTGAGAGATTAAGCGTGTTCTGAAATATCTCTGAAACTTTTCGTAGGAATATTTTGATAGAATACTTTAAAAGTATTATTCTCATATATTTCAGAACTATTTCGTAAGATTTGAAAGACTGAAAATATTTCAAAAATGATTCCAATATTGTGTTCTATATGTGGTAACGTTTCAATATTCACGGCGATTTAGAGTGCGCGTGTCGCATTAATCGTAAAAAACGCGTAGAGATTACTTTGCTCTTGTAAAATTTTGTAACTATTGTTAAGAAATAATCACCAGGTGCGTTGTAACGCGGCGTAAATCATATTAGTATAAAAGCAAAATTGTAAAAATACTGTATTACATGTTGGTTAACGTGATTCTATGTTATTAAAGCGCAATATTTTAATATCGCAATATCGTGTGTTTATTAAAAGAAATCGACTTCAACCCCATATTCAATCTCTCGGGCTTTAGGGTCGAATTTCTATTCGCTAGGCAGCAACGAAGCAGCGTTCGATGTCTAGGAAAACATAAACAGACAGTCGACCAACTGGCAACATAACCCATGTAAGAATGCCGATCCCTTGTCTTTCTCGGACAATTGTTTGAGCCGTGGGCCAGCATTGGCGGAAGGATCTCACTTGTCGTTTTTTTCCAAACCCTCATTAAAATTCTATTTGATGCAGGCATGCGAGAGTATATTGCTATCAGATATCGATTCACGCGATTTACAAAGTCGATGTCTAGGAAAACAGAAACAGACAGTCGACCAATTGGCAACATGACCCATGTAAGAATGCCGATCCCTTGCCTTTCTCGGACAATTGTTTGAGCCGCGGGCCAGCATTGGCGGAAGGGTCTCACTTGTCGAGATTGGAAAAAGTGGAGGGGACAGGCACGTGTCAACTTCGATTTTTTACACCGAGGAACGCGTCGCCCTTTATCAAGGTCGATCACAATCGTTTTTTCCAAACCCTCATTAAAATTCTATTTGATGCACGCATGCGATAGTATATTGCTATCATATATCGATTCACGCGATTTACAAAGTATATCACTGTGTGTTCTCTATCACGCCACGGTTACCAACACACTGATGCCTATGCTTGGTTGAACTATGGATATTCACTATTCAACCCCACATAGCCATCGTTTATCATTTTTTACAATCGCTTTTGCATATAGTAAAAAAATGGAATCCAATTAATAATTAATCGGAAGGAAATGCGACGTTGCAAGCACGCATAGCTTGACATGTCAAAGGTGCCCTATAAAAGGGCCATTGCGCAATAATTCAGTTCAGTCTTCGATCAACCGTCGCAGTGGCAGCTTCAAGTTATATCGTTGCAGTAATAGTAGTAAAGCCATGGAATTAACCAAGTACTGGGTTGTCGCTTCGATTCTTCTGGCGACGACATCGCGATCGGAAATTGTCATTTCTGATAGTGAAGAGTTCGCCCCAGCCGTTCGAGACTTGGTAAGAATTTTCGGCATTAGCCAATAGAGGCACTAGAGGTGTTTTCATTTTGGGTCAATTTATAAACCTGAATGGTCTTAAAATCGAAAAGTTTCATATCCGACTCACGTAGCACGGCAATTGTTTTCATAGGTTTGAAATATATATATTTTTTTTTTTTGAAATATTGAAAATATTTGTTAAATGTTTTAGAAATATTTTGAAAATATTTTTTTTCTGCTCATAAATCTTACATTGAAGTGTGTTAGAAATGTTGATACTCAGAAAAATTTAGAAATTCGATATTGACTTTGATGAAAAGGGAATATTTCGGAAGCCTGAATTCCAGAAATTTAAAGAACGATCGCATACGCGTAATTTGGATTTCAATGAGATTCAATTTGGAAGCTCGAAGAGTCCGTAAATCAATCCCCCGAACTACCAAAGTTCCGAAACTACACTCACCGGTGGTCAAATCTTCGAATGCAGATTTCTCCCAAAGGGCAAATGCAGAATGCAGATTTCTCCCATCGAGCAAATCCCCGAATTTGTACAGTGTACTGGAAAAAGCTTTCCCTACCGCTTTCGGAATTTTTCCTTTCGTAGTTTAACATTTTCAGGTTTTCATGTTTTGGAGATTAACTTTTCGATTTTCTGACATTTTGTACTTTCAGTTTGTTGATTAAAAATCTCTCGTATTATTACGATTTCTGATAATTTATTTCGAAATCAGTTACTTTCTGTTCGGAGTATTAAATCTTCGAACAATTGGCTATTCACCAATAAGTTTCTACGGCGCTTCGACGTGTTCGGAGTTTTAAGCTTTCTGATAATTGAAATTCGATTTTTGTTCTAGCTATTATTTATTGTCGGTAGACTTTTCAATCGGTTTGTCGGGCTTTCTGGAATTTATACTTTCGTTTTTTAATTCGAGACACTGACTTTTCTATTTTTAAAATATCGGTAAACAGGATTTTCCGATGATTTCAAATAGTGTAAAAAAAAAAAAGAAAAATCGATAATGAGGACCGTTTGAATATTCAGCATTCACGACTTCTATTCCGCCCCGTGAAAGGAAAGCTTTCTTACTATGGAGAAGTAAAAATTCGGAAATACTCTTGTTATCATAATTCAACAATATTATCAATTCAAAACCGTTATATAAAAAGACTTTACATTTGCGAAACAATGCTGGTTTTCAGAAACGATGAAAAATATTTGTATCCGTTATTGTAATGGGATCCTTTCGAGTAAATCATATTTATGATTCGTTTTGTGTTTAACACTCTACCGAAACAACCCCATGGGCAATTGTAGCCATGCTATAAATACAAACAAAACGACAACTAACGACTATTCAATGGGTTTCAGGTCAACATCGTGACATCTTGCTATGGAGGCCACGTAGATGGAGTAGCCATTGTTGGAAATGTGCCTGATAATCTCATAAGGGCATTGGCCGAGCATTCGATTCCCGTAGCTTCGATCGATGAAAATGCAAAGATCCCAGTGGGTCGCCCAGGTCCACAATTTCGACACGAACTACGGGTCTTTATAGTTGGCGCCTCCTCTGTCGACCATCTCTACGACATCCTCTTCGCAACTATGTATAATGCTATATGGTGGGATTATATGGCCTCGTATTTTATACTCGATAGTTCACCCACATGTGAATTCCAAATGATTTTCTTGTACGTTGCCTGGCAATTTAACCTAATCAATGCAAAACTGATATGCTTAAAAACCCGTGAAGGTAAAACAGAGATCATTGGTTTCAATCCTTTCACGAGTCAGGCGCCACTTCCTTGGGAACGGAATCGCGTTTATGAATTACAAAACGACCATCCTTTCACCGTCTTCTATCAAAATTTTCGAAAAGATGTGACAATGTGTATGAATTTGAATTTCGACAAAACGGCGGATCTTGGCGGCTCCGAGTTCCATGTACACGAACGCCCCATAGGCATTGATACAGTAACCCAAAAGGCTTCTCCGTTCTCATATAAATTGTTTACTACTACTGACAGAATTATGGTTAAAATTGTTGATATTCTGCACGCAAAGCTGAAATTCGTCGATTACGCATATGAGAATGATATCCATGACGGAGGTATACATTTTATTCCCGGGGGGATAAACTTTGTACTCTCTTCTGAGACAATAATCTATCCACACGAACTGTTAGGATTCGTTATCGTAACCAAGTTCAGAGGTAACAAAGCACAGCTGGACAAAATCCTCACTGTCGTCGATGTCAACACCCGGTACGGTATAGGTGTGGTTTATTTGATCACTCTGATTTTCTTAAAAATTTTCGTGCATCAGGCTCTCGTTCCGGCGTTACTTAATCTTGTGCGTATAACTTGCGATACAGGTTTTGAAAACTTGCCCAATAACACGGCAGCGAGAACATTTCTAACCGGCCTACTATTTTTTGTTGTAACGATCCAAGGAATTTATCAGGGTAACTTGGCTGCCCTATTGACAACAATAATTCCTCTGAAAAATGTTAATACGATGCAGCACCTTGTAGAGTTTCATTACGAGAAAATTTATTCTGCAAAAAATACGATGACTATCATCGATCATCCGTACATACAAGAGCATTTCATACCTGTGCCGAACGTTTACGATTGTGCGGACTTAGTGAAGAACGATTCATCAGCTGCTTGGATAACCATAATAGATGGTACAATTGACCTGGCGGTAAAGGAAAAGCTTCATGTGGGTAATAAAATCATCGCGCCAGTGTATATTGCTTTCCATACGCGATTGTTTTGGCCTCTCAGAGACCGAGTCAATAAAATAATCACAACAATGGTCGAAAGTAGTACGCTCGAACAGTGGGACGTGAAATGTAACCCGCCAATATTTACGAATTACGAAATTGACGACGACGTTAAGGCAAACTTGGATTTTAAAATAATCGAATTGAGCGAAGTGACATTTGTCTTCGTTATTCTTGGAATTGGACTCGTGTGCGCTAGCGTCACCTTCGTTGTCGAATTAATGGTTCACCGTTATCAAACTAGAGTCGTGAGTGTGAGAGTACAATTTCTAAACTGACGGCGATTTAGAGTGCGCGTGTCGCATCAATCGGTTCGCATTAAACGCACCAAAAAACGCGTAGAGTTTACTTCGCTCTTATAAAATGTTAAAAATATCATTAACAAATGACTTGTACAGTTTACTTCGCTCTTGTAAAATCTTGTAACTATTGTTAAGAAATAATCACCAGGTGCGTTGTAACGCGGCGTAAATAATATTAGTAGACAAGCAAAATTGTAAAAATACTGTATTACATGTTGGTTAATGTGGTTCTTTGTTATTAAAGCGCAATATTTTAATATCGCAATATCGTGTGTTATTTATGAATAATAGGAGACCTTTTATAAAGCATTGCAGCTTTTTTATTTATTATATATTTAGACATTGTAGAAAAGTGGATAATTATGTATAGTCTATTTTTCCGCGAATGGGAATGCCAGCGGGATAAAACTGCCATACAACGAATGGGTAACTGAATGGCATATTGAATTCTATATTAAATGGTAGTACAAGTGGGGAAGATACCATTGGCAAAACCCCATTGAATTACCCTTAACGAATAGTCAATTATAATCAATGGGATTTTCGATGGTAATTAATGGGAATTAGCCAAGGGCTATGTCGGTTTCATCGTGTCAATTCCTGTTGCATCCGTTGAATTGACCAGCACAACTTTAGGGTGGCCCCGAGGATACAGCTTTTCGTCTGTCTGTAATAAAAATAAATGCATAATTATAATTTTTCTTTCGTTATCGAAATCGATCAACGATTCTTACAAAAATGTATATTAAAAATAAACAAAAAATTGAGTTGCAAATTGAAATTTTCATATGGCTTTCTCATAACGTCCCTTCATTCATGACATTCAAGTCAAATTCTGAATTAAATATCAATATTTAGTTCAATTTAATTCAATCGCTATTCGCGCACCCCTAATTTTTATCAAAGACCTTTGGTATTGAATTTGGTCGAAATCTATTGAAGTGTTCAGATTTTTTTTTTTTTACGAAAGCAAAAAAAATCAAATGTTATACCAAATAGTAAAGGCAGTTTCCGGAGCGATCCCACAGTCTGCCGGGCCCGCAACGCTTGTCGGGTGCGCAATCCACCGACGTATCCATGGCGCCGAATAGAATCAGTATTATCGCGGCGAGCAACAGCAAAGTGTAATTCCCACCGGGAATCTTCATGATTTCGATGTTATTGCGAGATTTTTTCAAATCAAGTCACTCTTTTTTCTATTATTTTTTCGATACAATATTTGCAACGAGTTATTATTTTTATTTTTTTGTTCGATACGATATTTGCAACGATTTATTATTATTATTATTTTATTTTTCCTACGACGATTCTGTTGACGTTGTTGATGGGTCTCCTATTCTCTGAAAGGAAGAAAAAAACTTGCTCGTTTACCTTGTAATTTTCTCGCGGTTAGCAGGAAAATCGACAGCGCTAGTTGCCGAGACAGGAGACCCGTGGAATAAAATTATCGGAATTTTCCTCGGGGAAAAAGAGAAAAATATCCGGAGCGTTACATTACTTGGAAAATCGTCGCGAGTGATTGATTTTTTTTTCGCTCGTCTGCACTGGAGTCTGCAGAAATTTTTTACAAGAGTTTTCCATACAGTGACAGTCGTAGAAAAATATATATATATTTTTAAGTATTTCAAATTTTTTTAAAATTAAATATTTGACACTTATATAAATATTTATTAAATTTCTTTGAATAATTGTTTTTCGTTTTTGTAATTTTTAATTAAATTTTCAACACAAATTCCTGACGAAGTTACGACGATGGGGACTGATAGTTATAATTAATGCTCACATATATTGACGACAATTTCCATGCGCGTCCAATTGCAACCCCTTCGGGCAAGGCGCTGCAATCACGTTTCCGTTTACCGTCATTATAATTCAACTGAAAGGAGAAAAAGTTTTTTTTATTTTCCACATGCTCTTGGGGCAGCTTAAAATTTTTCATAGTGCGCGTTAACAATTGTCGGGTCTTTTGCAGATAACACAAAAATTCACAGTCACCATAAAAAACAAATTAGTCACTTAATTAATTCAAAAAATTAATCGTTTAATTAATTTAAAAAAATTAATCATTTGATTAATTTTTTTTTAATCATTTAATTAATTTAAAAAATCGTTTAATTAATTTTTTTTAACTATCAAACGCAGTCCTCTCGAATCCCTTTTTCCTAAAAAAAACGTCCTTTTTCTAAATTCTTATTTCTCATATTCTACGAAAAATTAAAAAAAAAATTCTTCACACGTTGTGCGTATTACCTAATACGATCAATGAAATCGCAATCACAATCAATAATATCCTCGTCAGCGAATAACTTGCGGGGACTATCTTCATCAACACTTGTGCAAAAGATCTGCGACGATAGTTTTTAAACCGTCCGAAAAAAAAAACAATTTACTGGAGATTGTCTTTAAAAAAATTGATGAATTTGAATAAACGAAAAATTAAAAAGTTTCGTCCCGATTATGGGACTCGTCTCCTTCGGAGACGAGTAATAAACTTCGCGCGTGACTCTGACTATGCCGTTTGTCGAGATGCAGCGAGATCTTCGGTACTTATACCGTCTGCGCACTCTAGGCTCGACTCACTCCGATAAAATCATAATTACGCGTGCGTAAGTACAGGAAAAAAGTGCTCCATGACGCAGACAAGTTTCTTCCTTGTAAAAATATTGCGCGAGATCGATCCGCTCATGATTCAGATCAAGTGACCTTTTTTTTTGCAAAGATTTCATGATTGCTTAAAAGACCTTTTTAGAAAAATCAAATAATTGATGTTTACTGAAAAAAAGGATAACAAAAAATTTAAGTTGATATCTAAGAAAATAAAACGTGTACCTTAGACTTTTTTTTAACATTATCGACGGATCGCAAAAGGATTTGTAAGAATTTTGTTTGTAGCATAGATTTATAATATAATTATATTTATATTAATATAATTATAATAATATAATATATATAATAATAATATATTATATATTATATATTATATAATAATATATATAATATAATATATTAATATTTATATTAATATATATATGTATATATATATATATATATATATATATATATACTCTAGGGGGGTTCGGCGCTCGCGCGCTCGCAACCCTTTCTGGACGTAAATCCTTATTATTCCAAATACTTTAAACGACGTGTGCACTTATAATAATAGCGTTACTATAATACCCCTTCATACACTGAAACCCTTATTATTCCAAATCCCCATAGCAACCACCTCTCTAGTTAGTATGGCAACCCCCTCCCCTCCCCCAATTTTTGACACCACAGCGGCGGCGAAATCTTTTTATATTATAGATATAGATATAGATATATATATTTTAACGGGACGCCCCTACCCGCGGGTAGGGTTTCGCGTTTAGCCGCGAGATGGCGAGCTGGCGGACGGTTCTCGCAAGCGAATCAGCCGGCGGCCACTATATAAGCTCTACCTGTCCGATCCTCTAGATTCCTATCCTGTCTCCTGATACCGAACCACTCCTCTAATCTCTATCAGGATCCCTCGTAAGTAGATGAGACTGCGAGGAATAAACTGCGAGGAATGATAGATTCAAAAATTAAAAACTCATCGAAATAATGACGAATATTTATTTTTGGTACAATTTCGTTGAACAGAATTTTGGAAAGCATCAAATTCGGAGTCGGCGAACATAGATCGGACACGTCTTGGATTGAATGCTGTTTTCAAGATTTTGGTTTTATTGCACGAGTGCAATTTTGCGGTATCACGACGAGTTCTTTGTCCACCGCAAAAGGCTTCAACAGAAAAAAAGTGTTTTTTTTTTAATATTGACGTAATTTTGAATTTTTTTTTTTTTATTATTAACCAGAAAAATGTCCATACCTTGAGACGAATTTTAAAGAACATCCTTTGAGGTTCTATGTGAACGTTCTGGGGCATCCTCGCGTCCATCGGGTGAACCAGATGCGCCTCCTTTTTTGCGGTCTCAACTTTCGTGGATTCACAATTTACACATTTATCCATGGCACCGAATATAATCAGTATTGTCACACCGAGCGATAAGTAAGTGTAATAATTTCCACCACATTTCTTCATAATTGCAATGTCACTTCGATAATTTTTTTTTTTTTTTTTTTTTTTTTTTTTTTTTTAGGATGATTCGACTCGGTCGGTATTGCAGAGTGAAAAACTATCGGCGCGTCCTCGCGCTGGCCTCCGACTTCCTTGTCTGACGAGTTGCCGCGAGATATTCCGCATTTATACCCGCGATTTAACTGCAAAGTAATTTTACTAATTACGCAAAATTGCTCGGACGAACCGCGTCAGAATCTAACGACTATTATTATTTTATTATTTATTTCTGTACGAGGAAAGCAATAAGGTTTTGAAGGTCAATGAAGTTCGTAGCTAAATTGTCGCCCGTGGTCGTCGCGTTGCGGTTCATCGACGAGCCTCGAAGGAATCTCGAAGTCTGAAACGCAAAAAAAAGTAATAAAAATTTTTGAAATAATTTTAAAAAATTTCTCGGAAGGTATTTTCAAAAAAATTTCTCGGAAGGTATTTTCAAAAAAAATTCTCGGAAGGTATTTTCAAAAAAAAAATTCTCGGAAGGTATTTTAAAAAAAAATTCTCGGAAGGTATTTTCAAAAAAATTTCTCGGAAGGTATTAAAAAAAAAATTCTCGGAAGGTATTTTCAATAAAAATTCTCGGAAGGTATTTTCAAAAATTTTCATACCTCGCCATTGGTCCACGAACACATTTTAAAATTGCGTTCTGCATATTCCGACGGAATCCCGCGTTGTACCCTTCGGGCAAGGCACTGGGAGTGTTGACGCAGACGTATCCATCGCGCCGAACAGAATCACCATTATTGCAGTGATTAGCAAAAAAACGTAATTTCCACCGGGAATTTTCATGATTTCGATGTTATTGCGAGATTTTTTTTTTCTCAATCAAAGTCACTCTTCTGGTATTACAGACGGAACAGCAGTTAAATTATCCTCGCGCTACCGTCGGACTCCTTCGACTGTCGATACGCAACTAAAACTTCCGTATTTATAGGCACGATACGACTCGTGTCTATAAATATTTATTAATCGTGCATTCTAGAGTTCATTTTTTGCGTTCTTCAACGTCCTCAAACGGCACGATAAAACGCCACCAAAACTTCGGACAAGGCCCTATCTTGTGTATTTTTATCCGTACAATACGATGAGCACCTCGAAATTTCCCTAGCTCCATTGGGAGCCGAGATATCGACCTTTGAAAATCACGAAAATCGGCGTTTTTCCAAAAGTGGCTCAAAAAGTGAAAAATCGTTGTTCAATCAACTTTTTTTGTTTCAAGGCTATATTCGATGTCTTTTTTCCCGCTAATCACGAATATAACAATTATTTTACTCCCAACCCAACATTTTCCATTGTAATCCCAAAAATACGATTTTTCGTGCATAAAATCTGCTGTGACGTTCGTGACGCAGTGACGTTCGTGACGCCGTGACGTCGTGACGCAGTGACGTTCGTGACGCCGTGACGTTCGTGACGCAGTGACGTTCGTGACGCAGTGACGTTCGTGACGCAGTGACGTTAGTGACGCTGTGACGTTAGTGACGCTGTGACGTTAGTGACGCTGTGACGTTAGTGACGCTGTGACGTTAGTGACGCTGTGACGTTCGTGACGCTGTGACGTTAGTGACGCTGTGACGTTCGTGACGCTGTGACGTCCGTGACGCTGTGACGTTCGTGACGCTGTGACGTTCGTGACGCTGTAACGTTCGTGACGCTGTGACGTTCGTGACGCTGTGACGTTCGCGACGCTGTGACGTTCGTGACATTCGTAACGCTGCGAAGTTCGTCACTCTGTGACGTTTGTGACATTCGTGACGCTGTGGCGTTCGTGAGTCTGTGACGTTCGCGACTCTGTGACGTAAGTAACGGAGAAAATGTCTTCCCCTTTATGGTGATAAACATTTAGGCGCAAAATATTATAGCTACGGAAAAATAAAACTGTGTTTCGCTCACGTAAACAAATTTCAAATAACATTTTTTATTATTATTCAACAAGCTCGACAAAGTATCATTTGAAGGTACAGATAGTGAATCAATATCTGTCGTTATTTTTTCGCAGTATCGTTGCAATCCGCTATCCTGCGATTCGTCGATAAGATCCGAGAGGACATCAATCTCTGTAACACAAAACAAAATATACTTCGACAAAAATCAAAAAAGAAAAATTTGTTCGTAAAATAGAGTAAAGTATACAAAATTGATCATTATTATGTGAAATTTAAATTAAATAAATATTAAATAAGCATTAATGAACAAATATTAAATAAGTATCAATAAACAAATATTAAATAAGTGTCAATAAACAAGTATTAATAAATAAATATTAAATAAATATTAAATAAGTATTAATAAATATTAAATAATTTTTTTTTGTGCATAAAAAGGGAGCTTTGCGACCCTTACAGTTCCTGACGGCAAGCCCCGCTCGCATCCGCTCTCAGACTGCCTGCGCAAGGTACCGATACGATTGTCGCTTGTGGCATTGGGACACTAAGAATTTTTATGCCATCAGCAGTGGCGTTCGCCGGCGCCTCCATCGGTGCGCTTTCGGTCGGATGGGCCATCGAATTTACCCCAAACAGGGCCACCATTATTAACGCACTCAATATAAGAAAGAAGAAACTTCCACCCGATATCTTCATTTTTTTTTTTTTTTTTTTTTTTTTTTTTTATACGATATTTTTAACGAGTTATTATATTATTTTTTTCAGACACGAAAGTGATATAGGCTGGTCTTCCCGGAATTACGATTACCGTCGGCGTTATTGATTGGATTCCTGAAGATATTATTCTCTGAAACAAAAAAAAAAAATGATCATTTTACCTTGTAAATTTCTCACGACTAACCGGTTAATAAAGAGCGCTCGTTTCCGCGCCGAGAGACGCGTGGAATAAAATTATGATCATTTACCTCGTGCAAAAAAGAAAAAAAAAAGAAAAATACTGAGAGCCTCACATTCGGTCTTTGTGTTTCCAATAAATCGTGAAAACTATGAATACAGAAAGTCCTTTTTCTTAATTCTTATTTCGCACATTCTACAATAAAAAAAATAAATAAAAATGAATAAATTGTTGACATGTCAATATTACCGATTATTCGACTAATAATCGTCGAAGAGAGTGAAGAGCAAGAAGACGTAATTGCCGGAGAATATTTTCATCGACACTTGTGCAAAACTTCTGCGACGATCGCTTAAAAATTAAAAAATTAAAATTAAAAAGTTTCTTCCGGAAATCCTTCGGGGACGAGAAACGAAGTACGCGCACGACTCCGACTCTGCAGTCTGTCGAGATGCTGCGCGAGCTTCCGTACTTATATCGCCGGCGAACCCGAGGTTTGACGCACTCCGATGAAACTATAATTGTCCTTGCGCAAGTACAGGAAAAAAACTGCTCGATTATGCAAACAAGCTTCTTCCTTGTAACAATATTGCGTGTGATAAATCCACTCCCGATTCAGATAGTTTTTTTTTTGCAAAAATTTCATTATTGTTTAAAAGATTTTTTCAGACAAATAAAATAATTGATTATTTATTGGAAAAAAAAGAAATTAAAAAAATTAAGATCAATAATAAAAAAAAAAAATGTTGCCTTAAAATTTTTTTATAAAAACATTATCGACGGATGGTAAAAGGAATTGTGAAAATGCCGGAGGGAAAGGGTTAAAAATGTAAAGTGTTTTATTTAACGATAAAGTTTTATTTGTAGCATGGATTTATAAAAACAACGGCGTGACAACTATGATATATATACATATATACACATATATATACAATGTTCTCTCTATAGTGTCGTTGCACTGCATTGCGCTGAGATTCCGGTGACGAGATGCAATTGGATATCAATCTCTGTAACAGAAAGATGAAAATCATTGTAATTGAGATAAATCGAAAATTGTACGAATATTGTAAAATCCTTTTTTCCCTAACGCATAATTATTTCGACGAAAATGATTATTTTCAGGGCATTATTATTATTATTATTATTTTAGATACCATCGGTTAACATCGATAATTGATCGGTAGTAAATACTACCGATCAATTATCGATGTTAAATCGTTGCCTTGTTGACGTATCAATTTCGCTCGGTATGCTATAAGTACGTCTTCCCAGCTACAGACCGAACTACTTATAATATATTATAAGTACTTCTAATTATAACATACGTGCGCGCACGCTGTACGATTTATTTTGTTTAAGGCTGATTAAAAACAAAACCGATTAAATCGATCTTTAATCGATGAAATCGATCTTTAATTGACGAAATCGGTCTTTAATTGATAAAATCGATCTTTAATCGATGAAATCGGTCTTTAATTGATGAAATCGGTCTTTAATTGATGAATTCGATCTTTAATCGATGAAATCGGTCTTTAATTGATGAAATCGATCTTTAATCGATGAAATCGGTCTTCAATTGATGAAATCGATCTTTAATCGCTCGATGAAATCGACCTTTAATCGCTCGATGAAATCGACCTTTAATCGCTCGATGAAATCGACCTTTAATCGATCGATGAAATCGATCTTTAACCGATCGATGAAATTGCTCGATGAAATCGCTCGATGAAATCGCACGATGAAATGGCTCGATGACATCGCTCGATGAAATCGCTCGATGAAATCGCTCGATGAAATCGCACGATGAAATCGCTCGATGAAATCGCTCGATGAAATCGCTCGATGAAATCGATCTTTAATCGATCGATGAAATCGATGTTTAATCGATCGATGAAATTGATCTTTAATCGATCGATGAAATCGATCTTCAACCGACCGATGAAATCGATCTTCAACCGACCGATGAAATCGATCAATGAAATCAATCATTTTCAGTGAAAATGTTGGTAATCTGACTCGGCCTCGGTGTCTGACTCGTTACCGGCTGAAACTACTCGGTGCGATTTTTATTCTTACAGATCTTGGCGACATTCCCCTTTGGCGTCGCTCCTCATTCCCTTCGGGCACGGGGCAACGATTATCCCGTCTGGCCCATGGCGCTCCTCGTCGTCTTCGAGAATTTCCTTACCGGTAGTCTCCCTGATATCGCGAGAGCGTACGATTTTCGCAGTATCGTCGTTACCGACCGTCGGTAAAAAGTCGATACCGATTCTCCTATTTTCGTAAACTTCGAGCTCCGCTAATTTTGCCAATGTCCGACCCGACACGATTACCAATATTATTATTCCCAAAATAAAAATAGACGAATGTTCGCCGAACATATTTTATTTTTTTATATTTTTTATATTTTTTATATTTAAATTTTTTTTTTTTTTTTTAACCTCCAACGATCTTGTATATTCGCAGGACGGATCAGCTCTCTACTTGAAATCTTTGGCGAGAATTTTTTTTTATATATCCTCCCCGCCATCGTCATCGCGATCGTCGTCGCGCTCTGAGGAGACGAAGCGATTCGCGCATCGCCGAGCCAAATAATTAGATTCACGGAATTACACGAATCTCTATTTCTGATCGGAATTTCGACTGATCAAGAATATCGATATAAAAGTAATAAATCATGAGTTGAGTGTTCCGGCCGTCGAGTAGAGAGCGAGAGCACATCCTGCTGATACTAATTCTGCGTCCACGCGACTCCGCCTGTTGATAATCGGTCTCTGGACACTTCTCTTATCTTCGAAATTAAATGGCGCAGAGAAATCGTAATAACTATTAATCTTTTGCTAGTGTCTGATCGGTTATTGACTAAAACTACTTGCGCTCTACTCTGTACGTTACGCGTCACGAACTGGTCGGAAACTTCAGAGTTCCTTTTTAATTATTGAATATCCTGATCGGTATCGTGAATGGCGGACACGATGCAGTTCACGCTAGGCGAGCCGAATAATTAGATTTACTACATTATGAAAATCTCACTTCCTCATCAATGTCGTGACCCATTAAAAAGCATGATAAATTGCATGATCATTGGAGATTCTCATGGACCCGTTATGTAAACTCTCAAGGACACGCAAGAACTCTCAAGGTCTCTCAAAGACTCTCAAGGATTCTCAAGGACTTTCAAGGACTTTCAAGGACTCTCAAGGACACTCAAGGACTCTCAAGGACTCTTAAGGGCTTTCAAGGACTCTTAAAGACTTTCGAGGACTCTCAAGGACTCTCAAGGACACTCAAGGACTTTCAAGGACTCTCAAGGACTCTCGAGGACTCTCAAGGACTCTCAAGGACTCTCAAGGACTCTCGAGGACTCTCAAGGACTCTCAAGGACTCTCGAGGACTCTCAAGGACTCTCAAGGACTCTCAAGGACTCTCAAGGACTCTCAAGGACTCTCAAGGACTCTCAAGGACTCTCGAGGACTCTCAAGGACTCTCAAGGACTCTCAAGGACTCTCAAGGACTCTCAAGGACTCTCAAGGACTCTCAAGGACTCTCAAGGACTTTCAAGGACTCTCAAGGACTCTCAAGGACTATCAAGGACTATCAAGGACTATCAAGGACTTTCAAGGACTCTCAAGGACTTTCAAGGACTTTCAAGGACTCTTAAGGACTCTCAAGGGCTCTCAAGGGCGCTCGCTTTTCACAAAGCGAGCGATTATACATTTATTTTGTATTTAAATTATTTATCGTTATTATGTTGTTATATAATGATTAATCCTTAATATATCATTCAGGAATGATCAATTATATTATTATTATTATTGATTAGTAATAAATAATTATTAAAATGAGCAGAAAGATCGTTGTATTTGTTCTTACAGTCTTTGACGGCACCCTCCGTTTTGGTCTTTCTGCAGACCGTCAGCGCACGGGCCGCCAATGATGCCGGTCGGTTTCAAAGTGTTATTGTCACGGTAGTCGTCCTCCCCCTCCTCCTCCTCCTCCTCATCCTCGTCTTCGTCCTCGCCACTCTGCGCTCTTCCGGTATTTCTTTTAGTCATATTTTTCGCTCTCTCTTCTCTGCTCCTGATTGTCGAAGGTTTTTCACTACTTATCATAAAATCCGTTACTGCACTTTCTCGCATTCTTCTCTCACCCGGAAGTTCGGTGACCTTGGAATTCGCGTCGGTGACCTTGGAATTCGCATTGGTGACCTTGGAATTCGCGTCGGTGACCTTGGCATTTGCGTCGGTAACCTTGGAATTCGAGTCGGTGACCTTGAAATTCGCATCGGTGACCTTGAAATTCGAGTCGGCGACCTTGAAATTCGCATCGGTGACCTTGGAATTCGCATCAGTGACCTTGAAATTCGCATCAGTGACCTTGAAATTCGAGTCGGTGACCTTGAAATTCGAGTCGGTGACCTTGAAATTCGCATCGGTGACCTTGAAATTCGCATCGGTGACCTCGAAATTCGCATCGGTGACCACGGAATTCGCGCCAGTGACCTTGAAATTCGCATCGGCGATCACCGAATTCGCGTCGGTGACCTTGGAATTCGCTTCGGCGACCTTGGAATTCACGTCGTTGACCTTCGCGCTCGGCGCATTTTCGGCGTCCATCTCGCGCGTTCCATTTACCGACTCGACCGAATACAATGCGAGGAATACCGTAGTAAAAATTAAAAAGTTCAACCCGTCCACGGACATTTCTCCCCAAATTATTTAATTTAGAAAAAAAAAATGTTACTTTAAAAACAAAAATTCTTTCAAGTTTTTTTTTTTTAGGTTGGAATGAAGCAACAGGTTGGTTAATAAATTTGCAGTGGAGATCGTTTTTTCCGCGAGACCAACGAAATCACGACTGTCTACGCTTCGTAGAATCTTTGAAATATATACGGCCGGCCGGCGCTCGCCTCGTTGCGTAACGAATTTCTGTGTCGCGGTGATTTCGAGCCGGTTCGAGGAAACTTCGCAGATCAGATATAGGCGAAACGGCCGAGAGTCACGAACGTTGCAGCATCGTTTCTAATCCTAACTTGAAGATCGGCCAATTAAATTGTTACCTTAGATTTTTTATATAAACACTGTCGGCGGATGGTAAAATGAATTGTACGAATGCCAGAGGGAAAGGGTTAAAACGTAAAGTGTTTTATTTAATGACAGAATTTTATTATTTCGCAACATGGATTTATAATATTATAAAAATAGCGGCGTGGTAAGCATATATATGTATATATACATATATATTATGTTCTCTCTATACTGTTCTTGTGCTGCATTGCGCTGAGATTGGGGCGACGAGATTCGATAGGATATCAGTCTCTGTAACAGAAAGAAGAAAATCATCGTAATTAGGATAAATCGAAAATTGTACGAATATTGGAACATCGTTTTTTATCTTATCACATTATTTCGCTCAAAATGATTAATTTCAGGGTATTGTTATTATTATTATTATTATTATTATTATTATTATTATTATTATTATTATTATTATTATTATTATTATTTCAATATAATCGATGAACCTCGATAGTTGATCGGTAGTATTTTCGTTAAACCATAGCCTCGTCGCCGTACCAGTTTCGCTCGGTATGCGAGAATCGCGTCTGACCAACTACGGACTTAACTACTTGCGCGTACGCTGGACCGTTCGTTCGTGCCCAAGAAACACTGAACAGGCAATTTTTTTGTGAGACTACTTAAAAAATAAGCGATAAGCGATAAAAAATAGATCGATCTTCAATCTTTCGATCTTCAATCTTTCGATCTTCAATCTTTCGATCTTCAATCTTTCGATCTTCAATCTTTCGATCTTCAATCTTTCGATCTTCAATCTTTCGATCTTCAATCTATCGATCTTCAATCTTTCGATCTTCAATATTTCGATCTTCAATATTTCGATCTTCAATCTTTCGATCTTCAATCTTTCGATCTTCAATCTTTCGATCTTCAATCTTCCGATCTTCAATCTTTCGATCTTCAATCTTTCGATCTTCAATCTTTCGATCTTCAATCTTTCGATCTTCAATCTTTTGATCTTCAATCTTTCGATCTTCAATCTTTCGATCTTCAATCTTTCGATCTTCAATCTTTCGATCTTCAATCTTTCGATCTTCAATCTTTCGATCTTCAATCTTTCGATCTTCAATCTTTCGATCTTCAATCTTTCGATCTTCAATCTTTCGATCTTCAATCTTTCGATCTTCAATCTTTCGATCTTCAATCTTTCGATCTTCAATCTTTCGATCTTCAATCTTTCGATCTTCAATATTTCGATCTTCAATATTTCGATCTTCAATCTTTCGATCTTCAATCTTGCGATCTTCAATCTTTCGATCTTCAATCTTTCGATCTTCAATCTTTCGATCTTCAATCTTTCGATCTTCAATCTTTCGATCTTCAATCACGCGATCTTCAAGCGTTCGATTTTTAATTCATCGTTAATCGATTGATCGACGGAAACGATGTTTAGTCGATTGATCGACGGAAACGATGTTTAGTCGATCGATCTGTAATCGATTGATCGACAAAATCGGTCAAATTTATTGAAATTTTTGGTAATCCGATCCGGCGCGAGTTTAATTCTTACGGCAGATCCGAGTTTAATTCTTACGGCAGATCCGAGTTTAATTCTTACGGCAGCTCTTGACGACACGCTCCGATGGCGTCCGGCCGAGTTCCTCGCACACACGGAGCACCAACGATGTTGGCCGGTACGGCATTCCAGGTTCCGTTTCCGCCGAGTTTATGCTGCTGTTCTGACACATTGTTCTGGGTCGGAAGCGTTTGACGATCTTCAACGATCGGGGTATTTTCACTTTCGATAATGTGAATTTCGGTAACTTCGACACTCGGCAATATTTCCACAACCACGCATCTCGCAGACGTGCCGATCGCCGTAAGTACGACGAGAAGTGATCCAATAGCGATTACAAAATTGAAACACTTTCCGAACATTTTTTATCTTTTTTAGATTTTTTAAAGATTTTTAAAAGATTAAAAAAAAAATTTAAGATTTTTTAAAGATTTTAAAAAGATTTTTTAAAAAATTTTAAAAGATTTTTTAAAAATTAAAAAAAAAAATTTAAAAGATTTTTAAAAGATTTTTAAAAGATTTTTTAAAGATTTTTTAAAAATTAAAAAAAAAAATTTAAAAGATTTTTAAAAGATTTTTAAAAGATTTTTTAAAGATTTTTTAAAGATTTTTTAAAGATTTTTTAAAGATTTTTTAAAGATTTTTTAAAGATTTTTTAAAGATTTTTTAAAGATTTTTTAAAGATTTTTTAAAGATTTTTAATTAATCAATTTTTTTTAAGTATTTTAGATCCAAATTTACACGATTTGTGAGCCGCAGCGAGCTCGAACCTTCGCGAGAGTGGCGAGCGCCTCGTCTGTCAAGTTATCGCGAGATCTGCTTCGTTTATACTCCCCGTCCGAGCGTCGATTCGTTGCGTAAGAGCGTCTTCTTCCTTCTCGACGATATAATGATGGACGGATAAAAAGTGTAGATCGTACGTAGGCGAGGTCAGTAAGTAATTGTCCAACCTTATACAACTCGCTCGACTTGATATCGAGCACATCCTGTTGAAAATACTTGCGCGTCTACTCGACACCGCCCGTTCATACTTGGCCGGGCACTTTGAAGTTAATTTTCAATTCATTTAATTCAATGTAATTCGATTAAAAATGTATTATTAATTTTTTTGAAATTTTTATATCACTTATAAATTTTCGCTAAATAGCGTGGAAAGATCGTAATTTTTTTTCCTCGCAGCATTTGACGACGCGCTCCATTGCCAGATGCGGTTAATTTTTCATCAATTCAATTCAATTCAATTGGATTTAATTTAATTTAATTTAATTTAATTTAATTTAATTTAATTTAATTTAATTTAATTTAATTTAATTTAATTTAATTTAATTTAATTTAATTTAATTTAATTTAATTTAATTTAATTTAATTTAATTTAATTTAATTTTTGTATTAATAATACATTTTTTTTAAATCGACTAGTTCGTTATACTTGTTCCTCACATGCTGTGACGACACGCTCCGGTGTAGTCTCTGCGCAGATCTCCGGCGCAGGGCGCGCCGATGATGCTCGGTGTCGATGGCGGAGAATACTTTTCGTCGTCGATCTCCTCGATCTGTGCTTGTCCGGTCTTAACTTTATTCCAATATTTTGCTCTTCTTTCTCTCCTCCTGACTGTTGACGGTTTTTCAATATTTATCATAAAATCGGTTACTGCACTTTCGTGCGTTCTCCGCTCACCGGGAAGGTCGCTGACCTCGAAACGACTCACGGTGACCTCGGAATTAGCATCGGCGACCTTGTCGCTCGGTGAATTCCTTGCGTCCATCTTGCGCGTTCCTTTCACCGAACCGATCGCGTTACCGGCCGACCTTCCAGCCACGAAGCCCACCGAACACTTCGCGAGAACTACCGTCGTTATTATTAAAAAGGTCAACCGGCCACCAGACATTTTTTTCAATTTTTTAGATAAATTTTTTATATAAATATTTAATATAAATATTTAATATAAATTTTTTACATAAATTATTTATATAATTTTTTAATGTAAATTTTTTATACAAATTATTATTATTATTGATTTTTGTCAGGTGTAAAGTAAAGGATTATTCAAAGTCGCAGTGAGGTCGTATTTGCAGGAGACTAGCGAGCTCTCGACTGTCTACATTTCGCAGGGTCTTGTCAATAAATACGCGCCCGCGGCGCTTGCCGGCCTCGTTGCGCAAGTAATTCCTTATCACAGTGATTCAAATTGTTTCAAGGAAATTCCGGCGCATTTCACATATAATAAGCGCTGTTGCACCGTTTCTATTCCGAAGGTGCATGTCTGACCGATTATTGACTCATACTACTTGCGCGCCTCTAGTCGATTCCGACCCATTCATTTTTGGCCATTATTAACTTTACAGTCAATTTTTTTTATTGAATATTACAGAAAAATCGCCACAACTAATTTGTGTCCTGTGCATGTCTGCCCAATTATTGACTCATACTACTTGCGCGCCTCTAGTCGATTCCGACCCATTCATTTTTGGCCATTATTAACTTTACAGTCAATTTTTCTTATTGAATATTACAGAAAAATCGCCACAACTAATTTGTGTTCTGTGCATGTCTGCCCAATTATTGACTCATACTACTTGCACGTCTCTACTCAACTCCGACCCATTCATTTTTTACCATTATTAACTTTACAGTGAATTTTTCTTATTGAATATTGCAGAAAAATCGCCACAACTAATTTGTGTTCTGTGCATGTCTGCCCAATGATTGACTCATACTACTTGCGCGCCTCTAGTCGACTCCGACCCATTCATTTTTGGCCATTATTAACTTTACAGTCAATTTTTCTTATTGAATATTACAGAAAAATCGCCACAACTAATTTGTGTTCTGTGCATGTCTGCCCAATTATTGACTCATACTACTTGCGCGCCTCTAGTCGACTCCAACCCATTCAATTTTGACCATTATTAACTTTACAGTCAATTTTTGACTGTAAGTTAATAATAATGACTTTGTCTTCTCTGAATGTCTGACCATTCATTAACTCAATCTACTTACAACTATACTCGACCTTTCTCATTAATTCCCACCACTTTATATTTAATTTATTTCTCATTAATTTTTTAATTTTTACTTTGCACTATATTGACTTTGTCTTCTCTGAATGTCTGACCATTCATTGACTCAAACTACTCGCAACTATACTCGACCTTTCTCATTAATTCCCAACACTTTATATTTCATTATTTCTTATGATTTTTTTTTTAATTTTTACTTTACACTATATAAACTTTGTTTTCTGTGAGTGTCTGACCTGTTACTGACTGAAACTACTTCGGCGATCTTTTCCTTCTCACAGGGCTTGGCGACATTGTCCGTTGGCGTCGAGCTTCATTCCGCCCGCGCACGGACCGTCGACGATGTTGTACGGTACGACAGGTATGAACCTCGCATTCTCATTTCTCGCACTAGTTGTTTTTTCGGTATTTATCTCGGTCGTGGTTTTTTCCCTCTTTGCGAATTCCTCCTCGCTGAGAAGTCCCTCGATATTTATATAAGACTCGATCTCCACGATCGTGCCGTTCTCGTCGACGCTCCGCGGATTTTCAATTACGACTTTCCGCGTCTCGATCGCTTTGGGAATCGGCGATTTTTCCACTGTGCGATTCGCGGACGCGTCGATCACGGAGGACGCGACGAGCGGCGCCATCACAATTAAAAACGTCAGACCTTCACCGAGCATTTTCTAGTTAAAAGAAAAATTATAATAAAAAAAAAATTATACTTAAAACTTTTTTAAAAATGTTTGTATATTTTTAATTATCAAAATTTTCTTACGTTTAAATTTCTTTTTAATTTTTCGTTTTTCAATGTCTTTTCATTAATTTTTATCTTTCTTTTTTATTTTCAAATTTTTTGATTATTTTTTGTTTATTTATTTATTAATTTTTTTATGTCGTTGAGAACTCTTTCGAAGTCGAGAAATAATCGATTCGGTAGGAGACCGCAGGGAGGTCGCGTATTCGCGACACTGACGAGCTATCGTCTGCCTACATTTTGCGAAATCTTTTCCATATATACCGTGTCCACGCTCGTTGCGTAATTATAAAATTTCATTCTGATTGAAACTGCTTCGGGGAAAAAAAGACTCGCGGCGCGCGAAGTCGCAAGATGATCAAACTGACGTACGACAGTTGACGTACAACAGTGACGTTATGTAAACATTTTGTTTGTTTTCCTCTCGCGACGCGTGCGATCAAATTTACTTATATTGTAGCTATTAATCGTTATCGCGACCGATCTTTGCCGCGCCCGATCTTTGCCGCGCCCGATCTTTGCCGCGACCGATCTTTGCCGCGGCCGATCTTTGCCGCGACCGATCTTTGCCGCGACCGATCTTTGCCGCGACCGATCTTTTCCGCGACCGATCTTTGCCGCGACCGATCTTTGCCGCGACCGATCTTTGCCGCGACCGATCTTTGCCGCGACCGATCTTTGCCGCGACCGATCTTTGCCGCGACCGATCTTTGCCGCGACCGATCTTTGCCGCCACCGATCTTTGCCGCGACCGATCTTTGCCGCCACCGATCTTTGCCGCCACCGATCTTTGCCGCCATCGATCTTTGCCGCCATCGATCTTTGCCGCCATCGATCTTTGCCGCCACCGATCTTTGCCGCCACCGATCTTTGCCGCGATCGATCTTTATCGCGATCGATCGTTATCGCGATCGATCGTTATCGCGATCGATCGTTATCGCGATCGATCGTTATCGCGATCGATCGTTATCGCGATCGATCGTTATCGCGATCGATCGTTATCGCCATCGATCGTTGTCGCGATCGATCGTTATCGCGATCGATCGTTATCGCGATCGATCGTTATCGCGAACGATCGTTATCGCGAACGATCGTTATCGCGATCGATCGTTATCGCGACCGACCGTTATCGCGAACGTTCGTTATCGCGAATCGTTATCGCCGATCATTTATTAATAATAAATCATTAAATTGAGAAGAAATATCGTTATATTTGTTCTTACAGGTGTTGACGACACGTTCCTTTGGAGTCCCTCTGCAAACCTTTAGCGCACGGGGCGTCAACGATGTTGGTCGTGTTTGCACTTTTATCGTCATAATAGTCGTCGTTCTCCTCCTCCTCTTCGTCTTCGTCCTCGTCCTCTCCACTATGCGCTTTTCTGGTCGTCTTTACTTTATCCGTCTTTTTTGCTCCTCGTTCGCCGCCCCTGACAGTCGACGGTTTTTCAGTACTTAGCGTTGAAACGGTTACTGCACTTCCTTCCGTCCTTCTCTCACCCGGAAGTTCGGTGACCTTGGAACGACCCGCGACGACCTCTGCCTTCGCGTCGGTGACCTTGACGCTCGGCGCACTTTTGGCGTCCATCTTGCGCGTTCCATTCGCCGACTCGACCGCGACGCCGTTCGATCCTTCGGCAAAGGAACTCAACGAATAGAACGCGAGGAATGCCGTCGTTAAAATCAAAAAAGTCAATCGCTCACACGACATTTTTTTTTTTTTATTATTATTTTTATTACAATTTTTTTTTTTTTTTTTTTTTAGAAAGCAACAGGTCGATCGCTAAACCGCAGTGGAGATCGTATTTCCGCGAGACCAACGAGATCTCGACTGTCTACACTCGGCTGGATCTTTCTCATATATACGGCCGGCCGGCGCTTGCCTCGTTATTGCGCAAGGAATTTTATATCGCGGTATTGCGAGCTGTTTCGAGGAAACTGCGCAGTTCAGACATTGGCGAGCCGAGCCGTGACTCACGAACGCTCCGAAACACCGTTCCTGTTCCGAATGTAAACACGATCGATTCAATTTGTTGCATTCTATTACCTCTTTATTTTATTTTATTTTATTTTAAATAATATATATATTTTTTTTTTTAATATCAAAATAAAATGATAATAATATTAATATATATTATTATTAATTTATTTTTGTGTTAAAATATATATATATTTTAATTATTTTAATTTCGCACGATTCGGTTGTGGCGCGCGTCGATTTTTTTTTTATTAAAAAATGTTTAAGAAATAAATTATTTAGAAATTGCTAATTAAAATAAAATAAATAGAATTATATATATATATTATTTTTAATAATTGCGGAAGACTTTGAGAGTTCAGAGTCACGCGCGATAACCGACACGAGTCTCAATTTCTAAAAATAAAAAAAATTAGTAATAAGAAAAGACGCGATCAGCGATATCGTCGGCTCGGTTTCATAAGGGCGTATCGACCGCGCATAAGCATAGAATGTACGCCGTTGAAAACTGCCGCTGTTTCGTGTCCCTGACGGAAAGACAGTTTACTACGTGACTAAGTAAAATTACTTTTCTCGGTATCATCAACTTCAATGAGTGAACACTCAGCGAATCGATCATTAAATCGCCGTACTCGTCGGCGGCAACGAAGGAAATCCCCGGAAATCTTCCGACCGACCATGCAACATTATTTATCGAAAAAAAACTGTGAAAAATCGATAACCTCCGCTATTTATAGCGAAATGTCTTGAACTTCCAATCGATACTTTTTTTATTTTCTTGTTTTTCGAAAATCCCGAAGATACAATTAGGCCACATCCGCTCGTTAAAATTTCACACTCGCGATGCTCCGACGCGCCGGCGGCGATTCGATACGTCAGCCTCTGCAATACAAAAATAGTTTTTCTTATTTGAAAGAACTACCAATTCAATAATAATAATAATTATTATTATTATTATTATTACTATTATTATTATTACTATTATTATTACTACTATTATTATTATTATTATTATTATTATTATTATTATTAATAATAATAATGTTATTGTTGTTGCCGTTTTGCATAACAGTCTAAGATGACGTTGACGTTGAAAAAAGTTGAAAATTGAAATTTCCATTTCCTTTATTTTCAAAGTTCCCTCTATGTGGAAGCCAAAAAAACAGAAAATGCTTTCTCATAGGAGCTTTGCGGATCAAGGAACATTATGATAAAGCGATATGCACATTATGAACATTATGATAAAGCATATTTCATTTTTCAACTTTTAAGAGGAAGCAATAAGAAAATAAATTTTATTTTTATTTTTAATATAAAATAGACCAGAATGAATTATGGAAAGATGTCAATTTATCGGTTTTGCTACCTCCAATGATGTTCCAGGGCTTGACGGCATCGTCCGTTGGAGTCTGGCCTGGTTCCCTTCGGGCAAGGTGCTCTGATGTCGTTGGTGCCCTGGCGAACTTGTGGGCGCGCGCAAAGCGACGTATCCATAACACCGAACATAATCAACAATATCGCCATCAGGATTGGAAGAGGGCTTTTATCGCCGAGTAACTTCATCGAACTGTTTTTTTTTTTTTTTTTTTTTTGTAATCACGAAATAAAGTCTTGTCGTTGGTGTACCTTCGCGTGACAACCGGTCTCCTGACTGTCGGGAAAATCGGTCGGATACGCCGTATTTATACGGAGTGTAAGAATCGAGGCTCGGCGCATTAATATTTGTTTTTATTCATTTGCCTTTCGATTCACTGGAAGAATGACAAACACATGCAGGGTGCGCGAAGAATATCGATGATAAAACCTGTCGCCTGGTCCATTACTCTGTAACACAACGTTCATTAAGAAAAAAAATAACGAATCATAAATAATAGGATGATCATTAATTATAGGCAGATTAACGGTAAACAAAACGCTTCCGAGGCGAACGTCGTAGATTGAGGAAAAACAGAGATTGAGACTGTGGAAAAAAAGTCTCGTTCACTTGTCAATGGAATTATAGAGGTATTCGAAAATATATATAAAACGTCAGTTTCGGTTGAGAATTTAGATTTTCAAACCGGAAGTGAGATTTTTCCTTGTGACGTCACTTCTAATCTCCAAACTGAGATTTTCAAACCGGAAGTGATGTTTTGCCTCACAACGTCACTTCCGGTCGGAAGCTGAGATTTTCAAACCGGATGTGACGTTTTTCATTACGACGTCACTTCCGGTCGATAACTGAGATTTTTAAACCGGAAGTGACACTTTTCCTCATGACGTCACTTCTAATCTCCAAACTGAGATTTTCAAACCGGAAGTGACGTTTTGCCCTACGTCACTTCCGGTCGGAAGCTGAAATTTTCAAACCGGATGTGACGTTTTTCATTACGACGTCACTTCCGGTCGATAACTGAGATTTTTAAACCGGAAGTGACACTTTTCCTCATGACGTCACTTCTAATCTCCAAACTGAGATTTACAAACCGGAAGTGACGATTTGCCTTACGTCACTTCCGGTCTAAAGCTGAGATTTTCAAACCGGAAGTGACGTTTTGCCTTACGTCACTTCCGGTCTAAAGCTGAGATTTTCAAACCGGAAGTGACATTTTGCCTTGCAGCGTCTTTTTATATATTTCTTACATTCGCTAGAATAAAAATCTGATACATTTATCTGTAACGCAGCCAGTGACAAAAAAGTGTGATTTAAGGAACACACGAACGCGCATATGTTCATGTCGAGGGGACTTCGATTCGACTTCCGACCCACTCTCGTACGACGCTGACAGTTCGTCGAAGAAAAAGAGGGATAGATAAAAAAAATAAGAAAGAGAAACATGTCGAGAGGCAAGAAGTCGAAGAGAAAGACCGGCGAACGAAGAAAACGGCAGGAAGCCGAAATGGTCGCCGAAGCGCTGCGCTCGGCGGACAACGATGGAAGCTCCGTTCAATCGACGAATCAGTCGCGAATCTTCGATCCAAGTAACCTCGACGATATTCGATAATTACGGCATTCGTAAAAATCAATCAATTCCCATAATATTTCGATCCGTTCGTCAGTCACGACGACGACTCCGGACGAAGCTTCGCGCGGCGAGACGCTCGAAATCGACGAAAAATCGGGCTCGAGCAACGATCCCAACCTCGCAACGGGAGATGCGCGGGAGATCTGCGCGGTGGACGCTCCGCGCTGCTCCGCGAGTTTGACGATTCTCTTCAAGAACGACGAGCTTCAGACTCTGCGCAGCGTCCTGCAAAAAACGGATCTCGTGAGAGCCAGTGGGAAAAAAATTGATTGACGAAAATAATGAAAAAAAAATCCTACGAAATTTGTTCTTATCAATGGATTAAAAATCAAAATCCAAATAAAATAATCAGGGCGGACGGTCCATTGCGCAGATCTCCTGCGCAGATGCGCGAGAGATCTGCGCGATTGACGATCCGCGCTCATTATTTTATCTCGAAAAAATAAATAATAAAAAAAAAATAAACAAAAATGACAATATTTCCGAACGGTCCATCGCGCAGATCTCTCGCGCATCTGCGCGAGAGATCTGCGCAATGGACGATCCGCGTCGATTATTTTATCTGGGAAAAAATAAATAAATTATAAAAAAAAAAAATAATAATTAACCAAAAAATTCAACGAAATTTGATTTGATTAATTCATCAAAAAAAAAAAGGAAATAATCTTTCGGAACGGACGTTCGCAGTCTCGGACGCCGTTGCTGTTGGGCGCGATAATACTGGGCAGGTCGGACGTAGTGAGGCGTCTGTTGCGGGACGGTTATCCGATAAACTCCCGCAGCGAGGGAGACAAGACGACGGCGCTGATGTGGGCGGTGAGAAACAAGGATCTCGAGATGATAAATCTGCTGGTTCGTCACGGCGCGGACATAACCCTTCTCGACGAGAACGACGACAACGTCGCGCTGATCGCCGTCCAGTCTTCCTCCTGGGAGCAAAACGACTTTCTCGACTTTTGGAACAGCATCGACCGGAAGATCGACCTCGATCACGCGAACACGAGCGGAAACACTATATTGCACTACGCGAGGGAGAGAAGCTGGGACGTTCTCGCTAAGATTATCGGAACGGATTCGGGAGCGGACCGTGGAATCGAACCAGCTGGAGTTGGCACTTGCGTCTGCTGCTTCTGCAAGCCTCCGCGAGGGGGCGCCACGCACAGAACCAAAGAGGTATGTGTCCAGGAAATTTTTTATTTAAAAAATAAAAAACAATGAAAGCGAGTGATCAATATTTGTAATACGAGCCGTTATGTTGTCTCGCACGCTCCCGGTACCCGCGTGAGTGTGTCTAAATATCTCTGAGTGTCTCTGAGTATCTCCGAGTGTCTCTGAGTGTTTCTGAGTGCTTTTGAGGGTCTCTGAGTGTCTCTGAGTACCTCTGAGTAACTCTGAGTGTCTCTGAGTACCTCTGAGTGCGCTTCTGAGTGTCGGTCTGAGTTTCTCTGAGTGTCCTTCTGAGTTTCTCTGAGTAGCTCTGAGTAGATCTGAGTAGCTCCAAGTATCACTGAATATCTCTGAGTATCTCTGAGTATCTCTGAGTATCACTGAGTGTCTCTGAGTATCTCCGAGTGTCTCTGAGTATCTCTGAGTGTCTCTGAGTATCTCTGAGCGTCTCTGAGTATCTCTGAGTGTCTCTGAGTATATCTGTGTATCTCTGAGTGTCTCTGAGTATCTCTGGATTTCTCTGAGTATATCTGACTATCTCTGAGTATCGCTGAGTATCTCTGAGTATCGCTGAGTGTCGCTGAGTATCTCTGAGTATCGCTGAGTATCGCTGATTATCGCTGATTATCGCTGAGTATCGCTAAGTATCGCTGAGTATCTCTGAATATCTCTGAATATCTCTGAATATTTCTGAGTATCGCGGAGTATCTCTGAGTATCTCTGAGTATCTCTGAGTGTCTCTGAGTATATCTGTGTATCTCTGAGTGTCTCTGAGTATCTCTGGATTTCTCTGAGTATATCTGACTATCTCTGAGTATCGCTGAGTATCTCTGAGTATCGCTGAGTGTCGCTGAGTATCTCTGAGTATCGCTGAGTATCGCTGATTATCGCTGAGTATCGCTAAGTATCGCTGAGTATCTCTGAATATCTCTGAATATCTCTGAATATTTCTGAGTATCGCGGAGTATCTCAGAGTATCTCTGAGTATCTCTGAGTACCTCTGAATATCTCTGAGTATCTCTGAGTATCTCTGAGTTTCCCTTTGAGTATCACTGAGTATCACCGGTGTGAGTGTCCAATCGACACGAACTTTACTTATTATGTGTATTTATAATAAAATTGTCCACTTTGCAAAATCGAACGTTACAATTAACAATAATAAAATTAAATAAATGAATAAGAAAAACGCGAAGGTCTTTCCACCGGAAGAAATGGAGTCGACGCTGTCCCACCTGACGGTACTGTTCGACGAGATCGTGAATCGTTACCGCGAGACTTGGGCTCGCGATCGCAACCTCGGCTATCCCGGCTTTCGCGGTGGTCACGGAGACTCCGCCGCGACCATCGAGGATCTGATGAGTCTGAGGCGCGAGGAGATCGCCCGACTAAACACGATTCTACCGAAACTCGAGGAATCGTATCTGCAGAAACTCCGCGACTGTTGGTCGTCGCTTGTCTCGAGGATGAGACTAGTCGCCGGTCGGGACAGGGAAAGGTTCAGCGAGTACGTTACCTCGATACAAATTCAGCTTCTTACTCACGAGGTGTGCCCGAAAGTGGAGAATTTCGGATGCGACGTTACCGACCGAGCTGGCTTGGGAGACGTCGAAGAAAATTCTTCGCGAAGAAACGACGATTTTTCCGCTGCAGAAAATAAAAGATATACAAATAAATAATTATTCGACGAATAAATGTTTCTCAAACGATATTCGTGATTATGTTATTTGATAATTGTATAATAAAAAATAAATTAAATAATCTTGGACCCTTTCCTCATCCGTGAATTTTTATTACATGCTCTCGGTAACATGCATCAATAGTTATACATGACAAACTCTGCGACGCAGAGAGTTCGATAAGATTAATTTTTATTGTGTAAAACGTCCATTTCTTTTTTTTTTAATCTTAGATACAATAATTGGTTAATTAATTATCAATCAATAGTATGATACAATTATCGTGTTTGGGCGGGGAGGGGGGAGTGTCGATTAACGAAATATTATTATGAAACATTCGAGACATCCAACATTCTTAAGCCATTTTTTTTAATACCTTAATGTTCGTTTTGTTTTTATTTTTTTTATTTTTTATTTTTTTTAATATGATTCTTTCCGTATAAAAGTTGCTCACTATAGACGGACAGCGACGAGATAAAAGCGGCACGATTACGCATTCGACATTGAACTATGGATTTTTCTTTTTTTTTTTTATTCTTCTTTCTCGGACTTTTATTTTTCTCCGCTTCCTCGTTCGTATTAATTATATCGACATGAGTTCGATAAAAATTCATTTAAGTGGCGATTCCACGATTTCGCGGCGATTTTCAATTACCAGACGATCAATTTATTTTCCAGCCCTACAATCGAACGAAAAATTGCTCCGGCGAGTTCTCCTCGACTCGGTCGGTAACAAAGCTGTTTCTCTATTTTTCTACCCGACAATAAATATTTCGGACAAAAATAATTATTTTTTTAATAGAATACGAGAATTCAATTTGCTCTTGTCCGAAATATTAATAGCGGGGAAGAATATAGGGAGACGTATTTGTTACCGACTGAGTCTGTTTCACATATCATTTAAGGACGCATCACACTTAAATTACCAACAAACATTTTCATTCGATCCAATTTTCGGTAATTCGCGATATGCCAAAAATATGAAAAAGAAATCAGCCGTATTAATTATGTCAAGGCTTTTGATTTTGCATACAAATAATGCCAAAAAGCTATTGATACATTTTTTAAATAAATTGTGAAAACGAATGGGAGAATCTTTTATTCATTCATTTTAAATGAATAACGTGATTTTTTGAATTCGTATGAATTTTTTTCCGAATTTTCTTACATTAAAATTTTTTTTTTTTCGAAAATTTCAAAAATCGATGGAGAGCGACGCATTCTCAGATATGTTTCCTTATCGCGATTCCACAGTGGACACGAAAAGTTTCGGGACGATTGCGCCGACAGTTGCGTAGTCGTAAAAAAAAAAAATTTTACGGAAAATATAAGAATGTAAGATAATTCTGAAAAATTCATGTGGCTTCTAGAAAATCAATTAATTACTTTGAAAAGAGTCAAAAAAGGTTTACTGATTATTCGTTGAGCATTTTTTTAGTATTTGTTAATAACTTTTTGACATTATTTTTCAGATTTTTATACCATTAAGAAATGTTAAAATTTTCAACGAATCTCACTTTTGGGTGGGAATGTACGTGTGAAACATCCTTAAGATTTTTTTTTGTAATTAAGCAACAAAGATCTCGTCGACGATATGACCGGTTCGCGTTCACGAAGTTAGAAAGTAAGAAATAGAAATGATCGAAGATCGACAAATATATATATATATATTATCAAAGGCCTTGGATCACACGCGACACGCGCAATATCCGATCGTCAGAGTAGTCGCTAGATCGCGCTAGTTTCTCCTTTAAAACGTCGTTATTAAAGTTTTAATAAAAAAAAAATTTAATCAAAAAAGAAATATATTTTTTTAATCCGCCTTAATCGTTGACAACGCGAAATATTCCTATCAATAATTTTATTTTTTTATTTTTTAATATACCTTCTCTCGCGTTGCAAATCTCACGCTTACCGAGGATATTTTACGCGAAAATCGGAGGTCCGTTAATTCGCCGAGCGCGATTAAAAATATACCGTGTTCCTTTTTTATTTTCTTTACTTTAAATATTTTTTGCTCTTTCTTTTATCTTTCGTTAATAACGTAACGTATTTATAATCGTAATATTATTGCGTGTAACAAATGTCATGTATCTTGTTATTTATTTATTCAACGCGATTTTTCGAATTCCTCCGTCATCGAGAGAGATCCTCACCGAACAATTAATATAGTGTTTTTTTCAATTTCTTTTTTTTTATATATTATATAATATAGTTTATCCTTAAACGTTAAACAGTTCCTGGACGACTTTGGTAAATGAGTAAATAAGTCAGTTTCGAACGCTCGATTTCTAACACGTCGAAAACATTGATTCGTCGTTTTCTAAACGCTTTATCGAATGAAAATCGATGCTAAACAAAGTGCGACAGTCAGTCGAATATATGAAATAAAAAAAAGTGATTCAATTCGCCTCGCAGTAAAAAAATTCATTTTATAAGCGATTTGCCTGGGGGGGAAAAAATGGGCGAAGATGGATTTTTATAGAAAAAAAATCGCAGTTGCGCTAAAGAACGCGCGATCTTCGGCGTGACTTTTCAATTCCCCGGTACGAAGACCCGAGACCCGAAGGGCGTCGGTCCCGGCGAACCGAGCGAGACGATGAACTCGCGGAATAATTCGTCGGATCGACGGATCGTGATCAGAAGGGTGCGATTATTGCCGCCGCCTCGCCGCGGCTGGTCGGCAGCGACGCGCACTCCGTCCACTTGTTGGAATTCGGATCGTAACACTCGACGGTCGATATCGTTATCTGGGTACGATAGAAATTAATCTCCTGCGACTGATCGCCGCCTATCACGTACAGGCGACCGTCGGCAGCCGCGACCGCCGGGTACGATCTTCCCATGTTCATCGGCGCGACGGCGCTCCATTTGTTCTGTTGGAAAAAATAAAAATTAATTTCAAAAAATTAAAAATTGATTTAAAAAATTGGTAGTAGGAATGTGCGAATAATCAAAATTTTGTACAATTCATTATAAATTGAAGACGAATAATTCATTATGAATTGAACATTCGAATATATCGAATAACTCAATTTTTTATGAATATTTATGAATAATTCAAACATCAAAGTGTGTGACCATATGCGATTTGAGCTGAGCAAAATACTTGTTGCACTTAAAATACATTTATAAGTACTTCGTTTAAGTACTTTTCAAAATACCTTGAAAAAATCAAAGTACTTGAACGAAATATTTATAAATGTATTTTAAGAACAAAAAGTATTTTGTATTTGAAAGGCGGATAGTATTTGGTATTTTTAATATTTTTCGAGTATTTTGCCCAGCTCTGGACTTATTCAGAATATTTGAATAATTTGGATTATTCAAATTTTGAATTGAATATCAATTCAATTCAATTCAATTCAAGTGCTATTCGCACATCCCTAATTAGAAGTTAATTTAAAAAAGTAGAAATCCATTTCTTAATTAGAAATCACTTTTTAAAGATAAGATATTAATTTTTTTTATTTAAAATAAATAAAAAAGATTTACGATAAAAAATTTTTGAAACTACGTAGTCGATAATGATTTCGGTAGAAATGATGATTAGTGGGAAGATGCCGCACCTTGTCGAAGGAATATCTCTCGACGGACGTCAATACCTCCTGAGTCTTGTTCGTGCCGCCCACGACGTAGATGAAGCCGTCGAGAATCGTAATTCCCATTTGAGACCGAGGGGTGAGCATCGGCGCGAGACAAGACCACTCACCGGTAACGGGATTGTAGCTTATCACGTCTTGGCGGTGTCTGCTGTGGTGGGTGCAACCCCCCACTATGTAAATCAATCCTGAAAAAAATAAACACATTTTTTTTCACCGATTTTTTTTTTTTTCAAATTTTGCAAATTCGACTACGTTAATAATATAGTCGATTTATAATCGATTAATAATATTATTGTCGATAGTCGATTTGCAGTCGATTTATAATATTGTCAATTTGTCCTAATTCGAGTAATATTTATGATAAACGTTTTTTTGACGCAATTCAAACGTGTGCCGATTTTCTCGAAAATCAACAAATTTTTTTAAATCGCCTGTTCAAAAATCTGTTAAGGTTGAATTTTCGGTCGATTTTTTAAATCGATTTTTTGGCGAACCTTCGTAAGCCACGACGCCCATGCTGAACCGTGGCTCGGGAAGTTCGCCGTGGAGGGTCCAGGCGTTGGAGAGAGGATCGTAGGTCTCGATCGAGCCGCCGATGTCCTCGCCGATCCATCCTCCGAAGGCGTACAGACTGTTGTCCAGGGCGCAGAGACCGAACTCACATCTCGACTCGATCATGCAAGCGATCGGTGTCCAAACGTTGTCCCGCGGATCGTAGCACTCCCCATTCGCCATTATACCCGACTCGAGCTCGCCGCCGACGACGTACACCTTCCCGTCGAGCAGAGCCACGCCCGGCAATATTCGCCCGATTCCGATCGGAGCCACTTCGCTCCATTCTCTGCAAAAAAAAATAATGCGGCGTTAAAAGATTTTCATAATTTTCCTTTCTGACGGGAAAAAAAAAATTAACGCAATTTATTAATTGCCTAATATGTAACAATGAAAATAAATAAAAAATTATATATACAAACATATAAATAGAAATATATAATAACACTAAATAAAAAATGAATTAAAATTAAAACGAGAAAAATTCAACAATTAAAAAAATAGTGAAAAACAATTGTTTAACATTCCGTGAATGGTTTGAAAATCTATAATTGCTTGCAATTTACGATTGTTTAAAAATGATTAATTATTTTTAAATGATTGTTTTTCCTAATTTTTTTTACCCGGTGAAGGTGTCGTATTTTTCGATGGTCTCGTAAGTACTCTCGGGATCCTTGGCCCAGCTGTCGGCGGTGTGCTCGCGCTTCGAGCCGCCGATAACGAGGATATTTTTTTTGGCGCACAGTCGCGGCTGTGCGCGCAACGGGACGAGGCAGCCCTTGTTCGAGACCAAGTCTTTTAGTATGGATCGCAGGGCGACTATGAGACTGGCGTCCTTGCACTCGACGATGACGCTCTCGAGGCGCGCCAGCGAGCAGAGGCGCAGTCTTATGTGACCGAGTATCTCGAAGACGTAGCAACGACGAGCCGGCATGTCGTGGACGATCCAGTTGTACGCTGCTTGGAAGACCTAAAAAAAAGAAAACAATATGAATTATACATATATATAATATATATTTACGAAAATTCGAGTTTTACATATATTCTTTGATGAAGTACCTGAAATTCGGTATCGATGTGTATGTACTCGCTACTGAGAAAATGAACGAGATATTCCTTTGGCAGATCAAGGAACTCTTCCTCCTGCGAAACTTGAGGAAAATTGACTTCGATGAAGCGTAGGGCAGTCTCCAGTAGATCTAGTCTGTTGTGTGCTTCCGCGAATCTGTAAAAAAAATGCAAATAAAAACATTAATATTCAGTGACGATTATTTCACCGAGAACTACAACTCCTCCTCGTTGATGCTCGAAGTAAATTAACCGTACGAATAAATCAGCACTTATTGTTTTCAGCAAAAATAAATTGATAATACTAATTGCGTTTTGCTAGTTTACAATTTTACTATTTTACTATTTTACTATTTTACTACTTTACTATTTTACTATTTTACGATTTTACTATTTTACTATTTTACTATTTTACTACTTTACTAGGGAATAAAAAATTAATTCAGGCAGTATAAAAAAAGGGCGGCGAAGTTTTACCTATAAATTCCAAGTGCATTGGAGTAGTGGAGTTGCTGACAGAGGTAAGCTATGCATCCGGCGACGACTTCGTCCAGCTCGAGCATATCAGCCGCAGCGAAGAGCTCCTGTACGTTGTCCTGCGTTATATCCACATTGCCGGTGTAAATAAAATCCACCAGGACTGACAATGTACCAGCGCCGATAGAATGAATCTCGACCAATTCCTGCTGCTCCTCCACCAGACCTCCGGTGAACATCGCGTTGAAGTACGCGCTCCCCGCAGCCAAGACCGATCTGTGAGCTCTGATGATACTCTCGCCTGCGACCAGACCTACATCGCTGAACTGATTCTTCAGACGCTGCGCGTTTAAGTTTCGCAGAACCTTCGGCGCGTACTGGCCAACGGCATAGACCGTGCTCGACGCGTCGGACGCCTGACGCATCGGCTGCGTAGCGAAACCCATCGCCTGCGAATTGTGACCACTCTTCTGTGGAGGCACCGCGCCATCAGCCATGAAACCATCGAGGTGGCCTTTGTCAGCAGCACCTGCGAGCGTAAAAACAATATCTGTTCATTCTCGACGACGGAGCGATGGGAAATATTAATTCTTCATTGCGAAAATTTTTAAGTTTTAAAATAGTACTTTGCGACACTAGTGCGAAGAACTGGCCTTTTGATGAAGGTTCCGCAGGCGTCCGCACGAGCGAAAGGCAAGTGCTGTTTGTGTTACGAGCGGAACGCGAACGGATCGCCTTCGGGAGAACGCTTTTTTGCACAAGTATCGCCCACTATTTTATTTCATTCGGGTAAAAACACAATTTCCGCGCCTCGTGAAACATAAATTTTGTACGAAATTGTGCGAAAAAACTTTGCGCGAGAAAAAAAAGTTTAAGTAAGTTTAGGTAACTTAAATAATTTAGATAAAATGAAATTTTAGACGATTTAATATATAACGGAACGGCGTCTGATTTAATTATTTTTTTTCACTGTTTTACGATTGTAATTAATAGATCTCGTTATAAAACACATTATTTGTGTACTATTCAAGGAGAAATCCGTTAGTGAAAAAAATTACAAATAAACCTTTCGAAAATGATTTTTTTAACTCGTGCGATTGCAACATTCGCTGTTGGTTCGTTCCGCAGTCTCGCCGTCCGAAAAACGCATTTTTTCGCACTAGTGTCGTAATGTACTATCAATTCATTCATAAATTAATTTTTTTTTTTAACATATAAAAAAATATGAATATATAATATATAATATATATACATTATATCTATTATATATTACATATATATTAATATATCTAAATACTTTATACGTAATCAATTAATAATAATAAATGAAAATGAAATTAAATAAAATTACAAATACAAATGTAATATAAATATAAACATAAATATATAAATATAAATATATTAAAAAAAAAAAAATATGTTCTAGTCGGTAAAGCAGAGCAGCTGGGAAGTTGTGTCTCGCTGCGTTCGACGAATCGCAGTTCGCTCCGTTGGACTCTGCGAGTTTCGCTGCGTCTTAATTTTTAAACAGTCGTCAGGATTTATTCATAACTTGGAGCCTCTGCGAACCATCTAGAAAGTCCTGGTCTTCTAACAAACAAAACAAACTTCACAAATAAAATGAATAAAATGTATTAATAACTAAAAAAACTTAAAAAAAAAAAAAAACATAAAAACCCAACTTTCCACTCGAACCGAGATCGCGCGAATCGGCGATGGCGATCGCTCCGCAAAAAATCGTTTTACGTAACGAAAAAAAAAAGGAACTAAAAAAAAAAAAAAAAAATGAAAGGTGGAATCTTGGGATACTCACGACATATACGGGACAGCACCTTGTAGACGCTGTGGAAAGATTTGCTGTTGTTTTTTCCCTTCAGACGCATCACTGAGGATTCATTTTCGATCGGCTCTTATTCCTAGTTTTTTCGGCGATTTTTATACGCATATATACACATATATATATATATATAAAATGCGTGTGTATTTATTTTAACGGTTAGAAGGAAACAACAATGACGAAGATGTGTAATGAAGTTAGCCGCGAGTCTCGCTCGACGATAACAGGACGACAACTCGATGCACTCGCGATTTTTTTTTATGTGATATTATTATTATTATTATTCTAGGGTTTTTTTTTTTTTCTAAACACAAACCGCTCCGCCGCGCATCGGAAAAAGCGTGCTGGTTTTTTGCTCGTTAGTTTGTTCGAGTCTCGATCAGTTGTCTCTAAGTTCGCGCTCACCTCGAGAGCTCATCGTGAGTTATCAGCGTTTGAACTGTATTTTTATTTTGTAAAACGCTCGAGGACATTATCGGTTGCGGTTTCTCGCTGGCGTTCGCCTCGGGCACGCGCGCATGCGCAGAGCCGCGCCACGATTGGTCTGAAAATGTCAAATGACCGTCGTGAAATTAGCCGCGTATCGCGAATCGATTTATTCCGTGAGGCGAGAGAGAAAAATAGTGTTTTGTGTTTCGACGAGAATTATATATATATGTTCTTTTTTTTATGTCGAGAGAAGTGGAGAGGGGGGGGGGGGGAACGGGATTGGACGAAACAGAGCAACGATACACCCACGCGACGCACCGGTTGACCCGTCGATTCGGAAACTTTTTTGTTTTACGAACAATTATCTTTTTTTTTTTGTCACTTTTTTGTTTGTTTGTTTGTTTTAAGTGGAAAACCCGACGAGTCGCGGAATTCACTTTATCGTCGCCCCCCCATATTTCCTTCTTCTCTCGCGGCGGTCGCGCTGCTACTGCCCTTCGATATTATGATATAATTCGATTATCGGATTCGTCGCGTCTCTCTCCCTCGGCCAGGAGTGCCAACTTTCCGGACCTCGGTGGCGCTGCGCGCGCCCCCCGAAAAGGCAGTGAGCGCCACGGGGGAAAAACGGCGAGTGACGGAAACAGCGGAAAAAAAGTCTATCGCGTATGAGAGTTACCACGGTCGGTAATGAAAACTGCAACTTTTTCAGCTGGTAAAGCGGAATATTTTGATAATCTTACGATTATGTGAAAACTCTACTAAACTGCAATGGCAAAGATAAAATTAATTCTGTCGGCTTGGGTATACAAAATACACGGAATGCGATTACGTTCGCCTAGTTATAAAAAACGGTTTCCACTAAAAGACAAAAATTTTATTTTCGGTAAGTGAGTTACCACGGTCGGTAGGGAAAACAGCGATCAACTTTTTCAACCGGCAAGGTAGATAATCTTTCAAATAATCTTAAGATTATATAAAGCTCTACTAAACTGAAACAACAAAGCTAAAATAAATTCTATCGACCTGGATATACAAAATACACGGAATGCGATTACGTTCTTCCCGTTACACCGACCGATTGCCTCAAAAAAAAACCTTATTTTCGGTAAGTGAGTTACCACGGTCGGTAATGAAAACAGCGATCAACTTTTTCAACCGGCAAGGTAGATAATCTTTCAAATAATCTTAAGATTATATAAAGCTCTACGAAACCGAAACAGCAGAGCTAAAATAAATTCTATCGACCCGGATATACAAAATACACGGAATGCGATTGAGTTCTTCCGGTTATACCGACCGGTTGCCACTTAAAAACCAAAAAAAAACCCTTCACCTTATACATAAATAGTGCGTCATTCTCGTAGCAACGGCGCATCTGCCGGAGAGAGCGGTCGGTCAAGAGGCGTCGTGAGGCTTCCTCCGGTACTGAGAGTAAAATAAGAGATTAAATAAAGACAGAAAAATGTGGTACGGAACGAGTTGCATAAGACGCCAGAGTCGCTGCATTCTCTCGGCGTGTCCCAATCGCTTTTATTCTTCGCTGTACAGTTAAACCGAGTCGAACGCCCGAGTCGACGCTCGGACACTTGAGATATTATAATCGCCATTATTTCGCCGGACGCGACGTCGTAGATCGCGGACCGCGTCTGCACATGTGTGACAAGTGCTCCGCCGAGATAAGCCCGACCGACAATCTTATCAGTATATTCCTCCAAATATATCGCTATGTACGCTTGCATGACAATATAAAATAAAATAAAAATAAAATAAATTAATATAAAAAAAAATTTATATACAACAAAAAAATAAAATTAAAAAAAAAACAAAATGGCCGACCCGACCATACAGACCTTTTGTTGCCACCACAACAATAAAACTGACATGGCTGTCGTAATAATGCAAGAATTCAACACCGACATGTACAACACTGTCTGCATGCTCTCATCCGCCATGGGCATTCTCGGTGCTGTCTATCAGGTAATTTTTTTACTTATTTATAATAAATTTTTTTTTTTTCGAAAATTGTCACACTTGTGAAAAAGGTACGATCGCCTAGGGACATTTCTGAGTTACAGGTGTGACGTTTTTACGTGACCTCGGAAAGCGCACGAACTTTGCGGGTGTGTAAAAGTTTGATTGAGCATCGACCTTTGGCATTTATGCGGGACGGAGGAGAATTGGGGTAATGGGAGTCAGCCTTGTTTACGTCTCGTTAACAAGTGTCAGAGAAGATTACCGAGGTGTTTGTAAAATCTCTCGTAACTGGAGAGATCGAGGCGACATCGACTTCCAAAATTGGCAGTCTTTACAGATGTCGGTTCGGACATTTCTAGAAGCTCGTACTGTTTTAACTGTACATCGTTTCAGCGGACCGCGCGATTTTAGGTTATGTTCTCGCAAGACGTACCTTGTGTTCCTTAATTTATGCGTTTCTGTCGGCACATTCGAAATGAATTTTACATATATTTGAGACGCGTAACATGCGTTCTCTTACCCACTTTCCTGTTTTCCTTAATCCTTAAGTTCTTGCACTAACAAGAGTATTTGAGATAATTTCATTGAAAAATTAATTAAAAAATTCTGTAACGCGACTTCCGGTTTGAAAAGCTCACTTTCAAACAGGAAGTGAGGTCAAACCGGAAATACGTCACTTCCGGTTTGAAAACTTAATTTTTCGGCCGGAAGTGAGGTCAAACCGGAAATACGTCACTTCCGGTTTGAGAATTTCATTTTTCGGTCGGAAGTGAGGTCAAACCGGATGTGAGTTAGTTTCGGTTTCAAAATCTTGTTTTTTGACCGGAAGTGACGTCAAACCATAAAAAACGGCACTTCCTGTTTGGATATCTGATATTCCGGCCGGAAGTGACATCAAACCGGAAATACGTTCATTTCGAAATGCAGATCTCATTTTTCGACCGGAAGTGACGTCAAACCGGAAGTACGTTACTTCCGGTTTGAAAATCTTTATCTTTCAACCGGAGGCGATTCCGGACCGGAAATACGTCACTTCCGGTTTGAAAATTTTATTTTTCGACCGGAAGGGATGTCGAGTCGGAAATACATTACTTCCGGTTTGAAAATCTTTTTCGACTGCAAGTTACCTCAGACCGGAAATACATCACTTCTTATCGAAAAATAAGATTTTCAAGCAGGAGTTTGAATCGAGCGTGGTGATTGCGCATCCGGCTCGAAAATACTTCTTTTCCAAAAAAGAAATGTTTTTTGCATTGTTTTTTTAATTGAGATATTGAAAGTCGGACCGTTTCGCAGGTATTCCCACGACAGGTATCGCCGTCCGGGCACCGATGGCAGAATTTCTCGGCTGGGAGAGGCAGAGAAATCGTCGTGTGGCTCGCAGTCGCCGACTTGCTCGCATCACTCGGTCAGTAAGATAAAAATAAAAAATTATTGCTCTGAAAATTAAAAGAATTCTAATGTTATCGTCATCTCGGTTTTGCAGGAGTTTTCGTCAGGTCCGCTCTGTGGATGAATTTCAAGACCATTATGCCCATGGAGGATGACACTTCGAGCGTTGTTTTCTGTGCGCTTTCTTCGGTAAATTTTCACCTCTTGAGGAAACAATAAATATATGTTTGAAAAATGAAAAAAAAAAAAATTAAATTAAATTAATTTTTTAAATTGAAATAAAATTAAATTATATTCAATTCAAACATTAATTAAAATGCATCTATTTACAAAAAAAAAATGCAGAAGCTAATGCCGCTAAGGCGGATGAGAATTAATTTCCGATATACGAGAATTCCAGGCGTGGACGCAATACTTCTACATGGCCACTTGGATCTGGACGCTGTGTTACGCGATCGACATGAAACTGTTGCTCGGCGAACGACCGGGACATCCTTCGTACTACCACGCAGCGGCCTGGATCTGTCCGGCTGTTCTCACCACTTTCGGATTGACGATTCTTTACGTTCCCGACGCAAAGTGAGTCGGTTTCGAAGATTTTTTTACCCAAAACCGTATTTCTTTTTTTTTATCACTGAAAAAAAATTAACAAAAATTACAAAAAATCCCAACCTAACGATTATTCGTGCCGGTGTTCTGATCATGTAAAAAATCCCCAAGTTCGAATATAAATAAATATGGGAAGTTAAAAAAAAATTATAACAATTTTCGAAAAAATAAATTTCTCTTGAAATTTGTTATACTCGGACCTGTAGATTTTTTACGGGATCGCAGGACCATTACGGACTCGATCGCTAGGCATTTTTGAAGATTAAGCATTTTTTTTTTACAAAAAAATTTAAATGATATGAAGCATTTTTTTAATTCGCTAATAAAATAAAAAATTATTTGTGCAACAGTTGTCACAATTCGACGTCGCTGTCGATGGCGGTGCTGCGAATTTTGCCGAACTACTGCGCGACGTACGTGCTAATCGCGGTGGTGATGATTGTGAATCCGGCTCTGTACATTTCGTCGTCGAAGGACCTCCAGAACGCGGTTACTTGCAGCCTCGGGCAGATAACAGGACGCGAGAGAAAACTCGTCCAGACGGTTCGGCTCAAATTCGCCCTCACCAACATCGTTTACTACGTCTGCTGGATACCGAATTTCATAAACGGAATATTACTCTGGACCCTCTGGTTTCAGCTGCCCGTTAAAGCGATAATCAGCCTGTGGTACATCATGGTGAGTTCGAGAATTTTTTCTTTTAATGCTGATAAACATTTTTGTAACATTTTTTAAATTATTAAATTGAATTACTAATTTAATTTCTGTAAAATTAAATTTATATTACTATTCTGAATTTTATTACGGTTATCAATTTTTTTTTTAGGCTGTGACGAATCCGCTGCAGGCTTTTTTCAACGCAGTCGTTTATCAGCGCTGGGGCAAGCGGGAAAAATTTCGCACCGAGTGGTGCCTGGAAAAATTTGGTTTCAACAAAGCGTCGAAAGAACGAGAGAGCAACGACGAGACGCTCACGGAATCTTCGCCCCTATTGACTCCCCAGTACGGCTGCACTCCTCATACCAGTATAAACGGATCGTCCTCTCTCTAGAAAGCCTAAAAACGCGATTATACTGTGATACTAGAAAATACGAAATCTTTAAAAGTATTAAATTTTTGAATAACGATTTTTCTACAATGAAAGTTTGAAATTTTTTTTTATTTATAAAGTAAAGTACTAAATGTCATGTGCGATATCGTGTGTCGTTCCTAGCACGGAACGTGGCATGTCACGGCAACGGCGCTGCCACGTGTCAGGCGAGAACCCTTCCAGATTATATCTATTATCATGTTGCGTTCTAGTTTTTTTCTTTTTTTTTTTTTTTTTTTTTTTTTTTCTTTTTTCAATCGATTAGCTTGGATGAGCGTGCAGCAAATTGTTCTGAAAACGACCGAGTGTCCTTAAACTTGTTCCAAACGTGTCAATCATGCATTTCGTCTGAAGCCGACCAGTTCTTTCGCAGTCTCGCGTTTTCTCTTAGCAATCATAACAAAGCTTTCGATCGTTGGTTCGATTTTCATAGTGAAGACATGCTGAGCTGAAATTGCCATTGGAATCCTGAGGTCGGATAAAACAATTTAGACCAAGAAAAGTTACTAAAAATGTTTAGCGGCCGTAGCAGTAATAATTGTAAAAAAAAAATTCAATTCGAAGCTAATCGCGTAACAATATGCGGCAACCCAATAGCTACTGATCAACAGGTAGCGAGGTAATGCGTATTCGGCGCATGGATCTACCGCGTCACGTCGATGGCGCGAGAGGGGGAAAGCGAGAGAGCAGGATCGATAACCAGAGCATTGGGGGAAGAGAGCACCGCTCGGGTCGATAGCTAGGGAGAGAACTCTTCGGGTCGATACTAGCGCGTGAAGTGAACTCTGACCGCGTAACCTGGACTCCCTAAATCTCGATCGTGCGACAATCGGGGGCATAACCAGAACCAATAAGATAACGATACGTCGATGCGTGGGACATCGGAGATGGTCGCCCTGTCAATTTAATGATTCATGGTGACTACTTCGGATGTAGAGAGGATCGAGGGAATCGAAACTTAATTCGACAACGAGACGATGAATACAACCAACGGACTAATCAGCCGAACGGAAATCAAAACCAACTTGCGATCGGTATATAACAGACCTGTCGTTTTATTTTATATATAAACATACAAAACTGTTCTCTTATTTCCCGTATCATTGACAATTTTAGTTTGTACTTTTGTTTTCAAGAGTGAGCTGGATGGTGAAATCGGAAAAGTAACAAATCAAAAATTGTTGACCTTTGTGGACAATGAGTTGTTGCAAGGAGTACAAACTTTTCTTTAGTGTGTATGGTTGCCAGGTGCGCACCGCTGACGGGAAATGAGTGTCCAGTCGACCATCCAGCGGCGAAGTGTCAAACTCTACCCGGGGATACCCGATACAATATATAATTTCATATAATGTTCATAATCCCTGGGTCGAGCGCACAAACGCAAAGTACGACAAGGCTGTTTTAGCCGTCTGGAATATAAAAAACGACTAATTAATTATGTTGTGTTGACAGTTTATGGGACAATTATTGGTACAAAAAATGTTTGTGCCAATAAACAACGATTACTCTTACTAGCCAGATGGTTCTTATGGACATCATCATTATGTTCCCGGCCGTTAGTTGACAAGGTGCGTTACAACGCATCATCATGCATTGTAAGAGTTTTTGAGCTTTTGGCGATAGTCTATACCATTGACTGTTGTATCTGTGTGGAAGAATTTTTTTTCTTTTTCATGCAGCCACGTGACCAGTCATTGACTATTTGCTCACATATAAACGCCAATACTAATACTGTGATCAATCAGAGTTTGGGATGCGCTGCAGAGTATCAATAAGTACAGCGACATGAACCCTATGAGCGACAAGCATGTCATCGTTGCTTGTAGATCGTTTGGCTGTGTAAGAATCTGAATTTGCAAGCGGATTATCTGTTAATTCGAAAGATCGTTCAAGTTCGGTTGTAACTTTTACCAGAAGTCCCAATCCATTGGTCAGCATCATGCCAAGCCCAATGCCAAAAAACAAATTCCATCTGTAAGCTGCTTTTATGAGGTCGACAAACCTGACAACAGTGGATTTTTTTAAGAACAATGTTTATTGTGCATTCCCTAATGCTTCGTATTTCTACGTCGTATTCTAAACTGTTGACCATCTCACTCGATAGTATCATTGTGTCTGTCGATACACCAAGCTAGCTGTACCGTGTCCCTATCGTCCAGTGCATATGAGGCTTTTTGTGTTTCTACTGATGTGTTGTTGTTGCCAATGCATTCCAATCTGTGCCTGAAGATTTCAGTTGCAACTTTATCATGCCTGTTACCGCAATCAATTAATCATCAACTCACCTTAACGCGGCAAAAATGCCGCAGCCGTGTTGCGTGTAAGTGATTAGCATAAGGACATTGGCTAATATGGATCCCGACGTCATAAGTATTACTACGTTGAAATACAGAATAACGTAAAAATAATATTTCTGCCTGTCGACATGATAATAATCGACGAGAAAGATGAATTTTCCGGGTTCGGTACCGTTCATCAGGGAAATGTCGATGATCTTCTGTATGACCGGTGGTATTCCAACGAGCAAGAAGCCCGAATAAATCGTGACTGCAAGGAAATTCGACAATTCTATTGAAAAAAACTTGTTAAATCGCAACTAACCTTTACCGTAACTGAGTAACCTATAAACGCAGTATTTATATTTTTTCCAAGCTCGGTGTATTCATGAAGAATGTTAACTTCTCGTTCCAGAGCCCACAATTGCCAATCCGTACGGATACGACTTAGTAACTTTACTGTCTGTACGTATCGGGCAGATCAGTGATCATTTGTGGGTACGATTATTGTATTATAATTGCTGAAAAAAAGATAACTGACCTTCTGAAAGGTCAACATATAAGTAATAAAATATATAGCTTCGGTGATCTGGATAACGGTTAGTGCCAACCAGTCCACAAAGATATCCGAGTCTTCGTAATTATTATAAATGGTCCGAATCCGACACATTATTTCGGTGACGTAGAAATACATGTGAACAGTGCACCAAACGCGTCTTGTACGGGTACTCTGATCCGGCCATTGTCCAATGAACATCAGCAGCCATTTGTTTAATCTATAGTAAGGGTGTTGAAACAAGTCCATCGTGACTCAAACTACCAACGACGATTCTTTTATGGCTACTACAGCCGTTGTCTATGGTACTCAATACACTACGGGCTTGCTTCTCCATGTATTTTATTGTTCTTCTCTCAGCATGAATTTTCATGATATTATGTTTCGCGCCTCGACGGACGTTTAAATTGCTCATCTATAAGTAAAAGTTGAGTGACAGCGATGCGTGTAAGTGTAGCACTTATGGCGTCCGTTGCCACGTATTCAACTTCCCTTAAAGAACAATACAAAATTCTTCCATCACAAGTAGGAATTTTCATGATGTTATGTCAAAGTATCACGACTCGACGGACGTTTAAATTGCTCATCTATAAGTAAAAGTTGAGTGACAGCGATGCGAGAACATACCTGCGCGATCCGTATGCGTCGTCGATACGTATTCAACTTCCCTTCGAGAGCAGTACAAAGTACTGTAACACCGGAGTGGAACCTCGCAGTTATGTTAATATTTGCTGGAAGAATATTCTTTCATCGCAGTCAATTGAAATGTAAGCTACTTCCACCCTGGTATCGATTAAGAGAGAGTGTTTTACACTGAAATTAAGTGTTTCACTTCTGTGTTACGGTGAAGCCGCGCTTGAGTGTGCGGAGGCTTAAATCAATGGGGAATCACCAGCACAGAAGCGGAGTCCTTCGACGTGGGAAGAGCGATGGAACAGTAGAAGGGTTCATAATCGATATCCGTTCCGTCCGCAATGTTAACAGGTGTGCATTATTTTTATTGTTAAAAGTGGGACGGTTTATTGTGTTTTTAAAATTTTTTTCTTTTTTTACAAATACAAAAGCTTGGTGGTAGGGTGAGCGTGGCCGTGTGGATCGGAGCGCGTCCCACAAGCAGTAGGCAATCAGTGTCGACGAATCCGATATTAGCAACGAAGGACTGGGCGCAGGCATTGAACAGAGGAGAACCGAGAAATATCATCTATCTTGAGTACGGGAAGGCCTTCGACAAGGTCCTGCATCGCCATCGGCTGTGGAAGCTGGAGTATCTTGGAATCAGGGAGAAGCTGCTTGGAGCGTCAGTTGGTGGGGGTTTTTTCCTCCTCCCCTTCCCTCACGGCTCTGTAGGGCGGTAGTGAGCGTCCAGGGTGAGGAGTTGGAGTAGATGTTGCTTCTTCGGCTGCCAAGTCACTTGAGTAGTTTGACTAGAGGTGAGGATGGAAGGGATGATGGGAGAGAGTGTAGTGGAAGGGAGTGAAAGTGGAGGTGCAGCGGCGGTGATGGTGGAGAGGCGGCGTGGCGGAAGCGCTTGGTCGCTACAGTGGGGATGAGTTGGTTGAAGCCCGCACGGGATCAGCTGGTGACGACGTAGCTACGAGCCCAAAGTTGTATTTCCGAATATTGGAGTACAACTTGGTAGCGTCTCGCTTATAAAACTCGCTTACAAAACATCATGTTTTTAGAGTACATGGCGTCGGGACGCTACCACAACCCTTGATAGGATCCTTGAAGGAACCCAGAAAAGGGGACGAGTGGAGTCTACGCAGTAAACAATAATTTCGTAAAATCGGAATGCGAAGTTTCGTAAAAATGATTTTGCTATATACGAAACGAACTCGTTTGTTTTCAGGTTTGAAAATACAAATCTGTCCTTTTATTTCCCGTGTCATTGACAATTTGAGTTTGTACTTTTTTTTGCAAGACTAGAGCCGGATGGTGAAATTGGAAAATTAACAAAGAAGAAATTGTGAACATTTGCGGAGAATAAGTTGTTGCAAAGAATACAAACTTTTTTTTACTGTGTATGGTAGCCTGGTGGACTCCGCTGACACGAAATTAGTGTCCAGTCGGCCATCCAGCGGTCAAGTGTCGGGCTCTACCTGGGAGTACCCGATACAATATATTACTTAATATGATGTTTATAATCCCTGCGTCGAGCGCACAAACGCAAAGAAAGACAAGTAAGTTTTAGCGATCTGGAATATGAAAATGATTAATTGGTTTTATTTTGTTGATCATTTATGGGACATCTATTAGCACAAAGAATTTTTGGGCTTATAAATAACGATTACTCTTACTAGCCAGAGGGTTCTCATGGACATGACCAATATGTTCCCGGCTGTTAGTTGACAAGGGACGTTACAACGCATCATCATGCATTGCAGCATTTTCTGAGCTTTCGGCGATAATCTATACCATTGACTGTTGTATCTGCGCGGAAGATGACTTTTTCTTTTTCATGCAGCCACGCGATCAATCATTGACTATTTACTCACATATAAGTGCAAATACTGAAACTGTGATCTATCAGAATTTGGGATGCGCCACAGTATATAAATAAGTACACCCCCATGAACGATATAAGCGACAACGCTGACAACGCTGCTGGTATATCGTTGGGCTGTGTAAGAACCTGAATTTGCAAGCAGTTTATCTGTTAATTCGAAAGATTCTTTATCCTTGGTTGTAACTTTTACCAGAAGTCCTAATCCATTGGCCAGCGTCATGCCAAACCCAATGCCAAAAAACAACGTCCATTTGCAAGTTGCGTCTACGAGATTGACATATCTGGCAACAGTGGATTTTTTAATTAATAATATTTTTTGGGCATCCCCCCAATTCTTCGTATTTCTACGTGGGATTCTAAGCTGTTGACCATCTCACTCGATAGTTTCATTGTGTCTGTCGATACACCAAGCTAGCTGTACTATGTCACTATCGTCCAGTGCATATGATGCTTTATGTGTTTCTACTGATGTGTTGTTGTTGCCAATGCGTTCTAATTTGTGCCTGAGGGTTTCGGGTGAAACTTTATGATGCCTGTTACCGCAATCAACAAATCATTAACTCACCTCAATGCGGCAAAAATTCCGCTACCGTGTTGCGTATAACTAATTAGCATAAAGGCGTTGGTTAATATGGATGCCGATGTCATAATTACTACTACGTCAAAATACAGAATAACGTAAAAATAATATTCCTGCTCGTCTACACGATAATAATCGACGAGAAAGAGAAATTTTCCGGGCTCGGTACCGTTCCTCAGGACAATGTCGATTATCTTTTCTGCGACCGGTGGTATTCCAATGACCACGAAGCATGAATAAATCAGGACTGTAAGAAAATTCGACAAAACCATAAAACACTTGTTAAATCGCAATTAACCTTTACCGTAACTGAGTAACCTGCAAATGCGATATTTATCTTTTTTCCAAGATCGGTATATTCGTGAAGAATATTAACTTCTCGTTCCCGAGCCCACACTTGCCAATCCGTACGAATATGATTTAGTAACTTTACTGTCTGTATGCATCGAGCAGCCAGTTATCATTTGTGGGTATAATTATTGTAGTATTACAATTGTTGAAAAAAAAAGATAACTTACCTGCTGGTAATTCAACACAAAACTAATAAAATATATAAATCCGACGATCTCGATAACGGTTAATGCCAGCCAGTCCATGTAGATATCCGAGTCGTCATACTTATTACAAATGGTCCGTATCCGAGACATTATTTCGCTGACGTAGAAGTAAACGTGGGCAATGCGGAAAACGCGTCTTGTACGGGGACTCTGCTCCGGCCATTGTCCAATGAACATCAGCATCCTTTTATTTAATCTATAGTAAGAGTGTTGAAACGTATCCATCATGACTCAAACTACCATCGACGATTCTTTTAGGGCTACTACAGACGTTCTCTACGGTACTCAATACACCACCGGTTTGCTTTTCCATATGTTTCATTGTTCTCCTCTAAGCATGAATTTTCACGATATTACGTCAAAGTATCGCGCCTCGACGGACATTTAAATTGCTCATCTATAAGTAAAAGGTGAGTGACGGCGATGCGAGATTGCACTTATGGCCTCCGCATGCCTCGCTGCTACGAATTCAACTTCCCATTAAAAACAGTACAAAGTATTCTAGCAATAGTGGGAGTCCGAAGGTATGATGACGTTTTCTGGAAGAATCTTTTTCCATCACAAGTAGGAATTTTCATGATATTATGTCAAAGTATCGCGACTCGACGGACGTTTAAATTGCTCATATATAAGTAAAAGTTGAGTGACAGCGATGCGAGAATATACCTGCGCGATGCGTATGCGTCGTCGATAGGTATTCAACTTCCCTTCGAGAGCAGTGCAAAGCACTGTAACACCGGAGTGGAACCTCGCAGTTATGTTAATATTTGCTGCAAGAATATTCTTCCATCGCAGTCAATTGAAATGTAACCTACTTCCACCCTGGTATCGATTAAGAGAGAGTGTTTTACACGGAAATTAAACGTTTCACTTCAATGTTACGGCGGAGCCGCGCTTGAGTGTGCAGCAGCGTAAATCAATGGCGAATCCCGAGCACAAGAGCGGAGTCCTTTGTTGCGGGAAGAACGGCGGAACAGTAAGAGGGTTGATAGTCGATATCCGTTCCGTCCGCAGTCTGCATTGTTGTTACTGTTGAAGGTGGGACGCTTTATTGTGCTTTTTTACAAGTACAAAAGCTCGGTGGTACGAAGAAGAGCTAAAAGAGGTTTTTTGTAACACGTGCACGAAAAGTCCCGCTTTTCGTGCCTGTAAAGTGTGGCGAAAGTGGCGCTTTTTAGCAGAGGATGCCCGAAAAATGCTGTAGATACTATTTTACACGCTAGTTACTTTTTTGCACACTTTTTTCACACTCCACTTTTGCGCACACTTTTTTAACACTCTAGTTACTTTCGCCCACACTCATCTGGCACTCCCGCTATTTTACCGCACGCCCTTTACAGGCACGAAAAGCGGGAATTTTCGTGCACTTGTCACAAAAAGTAGTATGCGATATTTCTGAGAAAAAGCGGTCTCCCAAGGGCGGTTGGGAAAGGTCACTCGGCTTCGCCTCGTGTCTTTGTAGCTCTCGATCCGGCTCGTGCAGCCAACTTCACAACCTTCGTCGAAAGACCGCTCTTCCGTACTAGAATCGCAAAGTGCTGTTTGGTGATTCTTGCCAAGGTACGATGAACCAATATGACGATAGTATTTATTGTCACAAAGCACTCTTAGTGTATGCGTTCTTCGAATTCTCGGTAAACCTACTCTCTCCGAGCACTGGCTTGAGTCAATGTCGAGACTCGGAGAATTTATTGTTTCCTCTTTCAGAATATCTTGAGATATCTTAAGATATCCAGCCGACGGTTTCTCTAGATTTCTCTCTACCGGTTTTGTCATGCAAAGTTTTTCCGAGAGTTGGTACATGAGTGAGATTATGTAGCGTTGGAAGCCCAACAAACAACAAATCCAAAACTCGAAACTCTTACCAAACGCATTTTAAAATTCGATTATAATTCCGTAACAACTCCTCCAATATTTTATTCCACACGAACCTTTTTTTCTATAACACCGGTCTCAAAACTATGAAATTCACCGGTCATTTTTTTATCCATTTCGTCGAAGGTCACGAAATATGTGTTGGAATTTCTTGCGGCTCAACTTTGCGACAGAGTACTGGAGTGAATGTTAAAAAAGAAACATATGTTATAGGCAAGAATGGAAAAAAACGTGCTGTCGGCCAGCCAGCTCTAACGCTACTAGTCGTCGCCGCACCGGTGCGGCTGGAAAGGAGCTGCGCGCACGCGACGACGCCGTAGCTTCAAGGAGGGTCGAGCGTTACAAGGTCACCAAGAAAAATATGCTGATGTTTTTTTTTTACGCATTGATATGAACGCTCCAAGTGTAACTGCAAAGTTTGAATGCGTTCGTCTTCACCGTTTTCGAGAAATATATATATATATATATTTTTTTATTTGCACCATTTAACATTGATTCTTATGGCGGATTGAAAATAAGCGATGAATTTTAATGTTTATAGGGTAGTTCAGGTTGGAAACGTTGCAAACAAATTATTGAAAACTGTAAAGGATATTGTCAGGCACCTCTGTACAAAAATGTAGATAATTGTTCTTCAACGTTAGTAAACAATAAGCAATTACATGGAACTTTACAGCTTTATCTCGGCACGCGTGGCACGTGCGAGTGAGAGACCGCATGGCGGACCTCTCACTCGCACACGACCTGCCCCACACCTTTCGCGCCACCGAGCCAATCCCCTCCGGTATTGAAAATCCGGCGGTCGGTAATGAAAACTGTAATGGACTTTTCTCAAGGGTGCTAATTTTTTGAGGAAAAAGCAAATTCTTTTTTTTCTCAAAAAAATTAACGCCATTGAATAAAGTTAATTCGAAAATTGCAACTATCTCTCACTCATGGCCCCGTCACGTGACTTTCACTTCCCCGTAAGCATCCTTGTTGCTCTCCATCAGTACATGCGTTGGTGCCCAAAGGATGTGTGCATCGAGCACACAGTAGGTCGAGAGGCGATATCGATTCGTATTTTTGTTCACAGGCTCTCCCGACAAATGTGTATCGGTAATTATATAATAATGTCTCGCCTTATCCGAAGCTCACGAGCGCCACCACTGGGGAGTGAAAGTCACGTGACGAGGCCGAGAGTGTGAGAAAGATAGATGCAATTTTCAAATTAACTTTATTCAATGGTGTCAATTTTTTTGAGAAAAAAATTAATTCGGGCCGGATGCGAAATTACCGTGCGCATCCGGCTCGAATTTGCTTTTTCCTCAAAAAAATTAGCACCCTTGAGAAACGTTAATTACAGTTTTAATTACCGACGGCGATATTTCACTTCCCCTTAAGGGCATGTGTTACAAACTCAGTCGGTAACAAATCGCCTTCCCTGTTTTCTCCAAAACGATTGACACGACGAGCAAAAGCAAATTAGATATAAGGTTTTCATACTTATATCTAATCGACTACAAAAACCTAATTTGATTTTGATCGAAGCATCAACCATCACGGAAAAAATAGGGAAAGCGATTTGTTACCATCGGAGCATCGACACGTGTGTATCACATGTCCTTAACAAGATCGTCAAATGACGGTAATTTTACCATGACTGTAAATTACGGTAACTTACCACCTGCCCTCGCCCTCTGTTGACAGTGTGATGTACCAATTTTCACGTTCCTGCGCTTTCCTCCCTCGAGATGGCGCGCGAGTCCGCTTCGCCCGTCGAATACCGAAGAGTTCTACTCGCGATGCGCGGGAACTACGAAAGGAGTGATTAAGGTATTTGTGAAGATAACCGAAAGAACTCGGAGATACGACAAGTTATTGTTGAAGCTTTCAACTGATATTCAATATATCGTTACAGACTTTTACTCAAGAGCTCGATACTCACAGCTCGAAATTCAAGTTCCGCCCTTTTCAATTTCGTACAAATTTACTTTCCGATGACTTTTTTTTGACGATGCTTCCTCGATATCCAAGAGTAGGAGTGGCTCAACCCTTCCAGGAAATGCGTCATCCGGTCCAGATTTTCCAGATTTTCTCCAATCGATTTTGCTGTAACTTTCGACCGTTTCAATTTTATGAGATGTATACATATATATATTTTTTTTACCTTAAGAAAAAAGATGCAAAGTATTCCTCACTTCTTACTGTTTTGCGCGTAACTTCCTCCACATGGAAGCCAAAAATCGATCAACGAACTTTCTCACAGAGAAAGCTATGCGTAAAAATTTTGAATGAATGAGGAAGCGATGCGCAAACTACTCTGCACCTTATTTTTCGTCGCGCGATCATTACAATTTCATCCTCACAACCGCGTCGACTATTTACAACAAAAAAAGTTTTTTTTACAACATTCGATTAATCGTTAGTTCAGCGCACACTCGCCAACGAGCACCTTCGGTATATCCGAAAAGCCATTTGTCGAAAAATAGTATTCTCATTTTTTATCTCTTATTTCCAAATATTCGTCTCAAATCGTACAAATTATTATTTTCATTTTATTATTATTAATGTTATGCTTTTTTTTTCTTCAATCCGTTTACGGCCTCCCGATTATTTACTCGGTACAATAATAACGCGCCGGCGATAGTTAACAGCGAGTAACACGTACATTTATTAACGTCGATTAGCACCGAAGACGAGGATAACGTTAAGAAACTACGAGTTAACTTCTAGGCTCTACGATCGAGCGGAAGGACAAGAAAAAATTAGTTATACTGGAACAGACCTAAGAATAAACTTTGATTAGTTAAATCGATCGACTCGACGCGTGGACGCAAAAAAAAAAAATTGCCTTTTCGGAGACACAACTCGAGAGCGATTTTGTCATGACCAGATTTTTATCGTCGCACCTTCGTTTTCTCGCGTAAAGCTTTCCCCGCCGCTTAAGATAACAGCTCTCGTTCGAAAATCTGAACGCGTGCGAGATTCCTCCGCAGTCGAGCGCGTTCGACGAACTCCCACTTTTACGCTAACGCGTTCTCTCGTCACGTTCCAGAATAAACGAGAGCGAAAAACACGCGGAAGTGAACTTACTTAAATAAAATTATTCAAAAAAAATATCTTAAGAGCGAATAAAATACTATGATATAATCTCACTTAAGTAGAATTAGGTTGCGACTCGAAACGCATGCAACTTTTCTATTTTTTTTTTTTTTTTGTTAAGTTAAAAATTGTTCTTTCCCGTCGTTTTTAGTCTATAGTGTCGTTGCAACGTTTGGAATTGCCTCGTAAGTAGAGAGCGACTGTTTTACGATATTCGTTTGTTTTTTCGGCCCGGTGCGCGATTCTTTCTTCCCGGAAGTTGACACGTTCGAAAAATAATTATATCGATGATAATCTTCAAGTCGGGACGTCCCGAGTGCCGAGAGTCAGAGACGTTATCTCGCGGACGATCATCTCCGCTATTTTCCACGCCAGTTCCTCCTTCGCCTGTCGACAGAAAAGTTTTCATTGTTTTCAATTTTTCACCTTTTTTTTTTTAACTCGATACCACAGAGACGATAAATCCGTGGCTTATCGCGACGTTATCACGGCGCTCACCTTATCTTGCTCGATGTGTATGAACCTCTTGACTGCGCGCGATAAACGAGATTCTAAAATTGCGTGCTACGATTAATGCTAATTGTAACTTTAAAAATAATAGAAAAATATAAATTAAATAAAGGAGGATTTCCAAAACTCACCGTACTTCCTTCGAGGATCCGGCTCGATCTCCGTCATGAACCTGCCCATGTCGTCGACGTAGCCGACACTGAGACTGGAAAATAAAATTTTTATATGCATGCGTTTTCGCTCTGATAATTAAATTTTTTTTCATCATTGCTTTCTCGCTGAGAAAGCTTTGTATTGGTGACAACAAAATTTCGAGATTGTCACGAAAATGTTTTCGGAATGTTCGGAAACATCGAAAAATCCCTTTTTTCCAATTGATTTATTGACTGATTGACTGATTGATTTATTGATCTATTTATCGATTGATTTATAGACTGATTAATTGGTGATTTTTCAAAATTTGTCCAAGTTACAGTAATAACTTGGATAAATAAAAAAAAAAAGCTAAATTACAAAAATGATTGCCGTAGGCGTACGCACGAGCTTTTGGCGCGTCTCCAAAGTGAGTCCGGATCGTAGAGTTGCCTCGTGTCGATGTTCATGCCGTTGTTGTTTCTCGTATTATCGTCGCTCAAACGACCGAGATCGTTTCCTTGCATTGTCGTCGGCGCGTCTTGATTGCCGACGCTCATCGTGCTGACTTCGCTGCTGCAGTCGGAACCTTAAAAAGAAAAAAAAAACCAACACATTTATCACGAACGCGCGCATGTTTTATTTATCTCGCGAAAGTTTGTCGATAAGTACGGCGAGCTTACCCGCTCTCCGGAGGCGATTATGCTGAAGACCCGTGCAAGCGCCGCTCTGAATGGTCCCGATGAGCTCCGACAAGTATTTATAATACAACTGGGAAGATAAGAACGCTGGCAGGTAGTGCTGTGCACGTTCGACGAGAAAAAAAAATCTTAATTACAAAACGGTGGAACGCATTTTTTTTTCTTCTTAATTTTGCATTTTTTTTTTTTACCTTACTGAGGAAGTTATATACAACATTGCAGGGTCGATCGAAACAGTCCGGCTGCGGTCCATCGCCCCCCTCCTGACAAATGTTCTGCTCGACTTGAAAACGAATCTTGTCGCTGAATCCCAACGGCATCGTCGCTTGCAAACTGAAATACCTAAAAAAATATATTTATTTTAACATGTTAGAAGTGTTTTTTTTTTTTTTTTTTGGGATTTGATTCCTACTTGTCGTAAATAATTAGGGCGTCGGTCTGCGCCTCCGCTGGCGATAGTCGACCGCTCTTCTCCAACAGGTTTTGCTTGTAGTTGACGGCCGTCATCCAGAAGTCCAGCAGCTCCCGTTTGTTCTCGAGCTCCATGAACTGAAATATTTTTTTTAAAGTCATTTTTCAAATTTAAGATGTTCAATGGATAAGAATTAAAAAATACAAATATTGCGCAGGAATTCCTTGGAATCGTTCGCGTATCCGAAATAATATATATAGATTTTTTTTTACTGAAATACGAATCTTTCCGTAATGTTCGAATATCGGAAATACTAATTTTTTTTTTTTTTTTTTACTGGAATTCAAATTTTTCCCGATACATTCGAACATCTGCAATGATAATTTATTCTCTTGACTGAAATACAAATCGTCCCGATACGCTCGAATATGTAAAGTGACAATTTTTTTTTCTTCTCGTACCTCCATAAAATAGAAGAATGCGGTTTCGTTGTAAAGTATATCGGCGAGTTTGACGTCGCCGCTCGTCAGTACGTCGATTTGATGCTTGCAGTGAAAGTCGCTTCTCAAAAAGTCATTGACGTATCTGAAAAAATGCAAATATGTAGCTTTCGGTTTAAGTTTTAATAATTGGGTTTCGTAGGATTTTTAGCGTTAGATTAGAAGATTTTTAAAGTTAGATTTGGAACAATTTTTGCAGTGAGATTTAGTGAGATTTCTACAATTAGGTTTACAATTAGATTTGGTCCGGATTTTGGTTTAACTTTATCTTTGGCTTTTGGTTTGGGTTTTATTTAGATTTCGGTTGAGCTCGAGATTTTTTGTTTAGATTTAGATTTTGGTTTAGGTTTAAATTTCGCCTTCGAAGAAAAACCTCGAGAGCGTGCAATTTTCGATCGCCACTCGTCGATCCCCTCTCAGAAACTTACTCGTCCTCGAGGGTCGCGTAGACGATTCGCTGGACGTCGGCGAGCCGGTTAACGAGCGGCTCGACGTTCTCGCAGGTGAGACAATCGTCGACCTCGGCCTTGAGCTCGCGGCCGTCGAGCCGGAGCGCCCCGCCGGCGATGTATTTCCCGTAAATTCTCAACGCGTCCTGCTTCATCGTCGAGACCGGAAGTCTTCCCGTCCGAAAGTCCCGCGGACGATCGACGCTCGACACCGAATCCACGCTATTTACAGGCGAATCGTTCGATCGTCCCGCAAATTTCGATATACGAAAATTCTCGTTTCCGTCCCCGTCGCCGACGCACGGACCGCAAATGCACTCGACCTCCATCCAAAATTTGATCAGCGAGAGACTTCCTCGACTCTCCATGAACTGGATGAAGTAACCGAGCGCTCCCTTGTCCGCGAGGATCTCCTTGAGGCTCTTCGAGAGCCTCGAGTGCGAGTACGAGACCTCCGGATGACGATCGACTCGACCCTCGTCCTCCTCCTCGTCGCCGAGACTGCACAGAACCCTCGACTCCGTCCCCGATGAACGAACCGAAGAAACATCGCGCGACGAACTTCGACCACCCCTCGATGGCGACTCGCCGCTCGACGGCGTTGATCTTTCTCCTCGGCCTGGAAAACAACGATAATTAGCCGAGCAATCAAAATCGACGATGTAAAAACTTAAACAAAAAGATTGTCAAATAAATTGTTCAAATATTCGAGAACTTTGGAAAAAATTATTCATAAAATCATTATTAAACATTGTAATTAATCATAAACATAATAGAACATTAAAGAAATTGTAAAAACTTCTAAAATTTTTTTTTAAATAAAAAAATTCTTAAAAAGTCAAAAAATTCAAAAAAATTCTTAAAAAATCAAAAAATTCAAAAAAAAATCTTAAAAAATTCAAAAATTCAAAAAAATTCTTAAAAAATCAAAAAATTCAAAAAAAAATCTAAAAAAATCAAAAAATTCTAAAAAATATACGTGTAGAGTAGAACCGCGATTTTCCGAGCGCCCGTTACCGGAAACGCCTCTGGGACGGACGAAGTTTCGACTACACTTGCATACCTTGCACAGCATTGCCGTGCCCGCACTTCAGTCGTATGCGCAGTATTAATTAGTTTCTCGAACCGAGCAAATAAAAACGCACGTACTCAAAATTTTCGTCAATCTACAAGTCTCGTAGTTCAGTGTGACCGATCTTTGAAAAAAAAAAAACAAAAAAAAATACAAATCCTTCCAAAACTCGATAAGGGAGAGAAAGGCGCATCGTTCGCGCGCTCGTACGAGCTTGGCGAATCGTTGGAAAATCGTACGACGTTCGTGCACCGAACAAAACTGGTAGTTTCTGCGACAAAGCTTCGAAGTTAACATCAAATGTTCCAAATCATGATTCTTTAAAAAACATGCACCGTAATTTAGTACTGTAATTTTTTTATATACGTGTCGCGCTACGTCGCTTGACGCAGCTTCGCAGTTCCGTTATCCGATTTCCCATTAACTCGAACTCACTCCGGTCCCAATCGATTCGGATAATCGAGGTTCTACTGTACAAAAAAAAATTACATTATAAAAAATCATAAAATAATTTTCAAAAAATTACAAAACAAATAAATAAATCAGATATAATTAAATTTAATTTAATAAATAAAAAAAAATAACTTTAAAAAATGTAAAAAAATTCTAAAATTATAAAAAAATACATATGTATGTATAAATCTATGTAAATATTGACATCGTCCAATAACATTAAATAAAATACATAGATTTTTTGTAAAAAAAAAAAAAAAAAAATTAGCTTAAAAAAAATAAAAAAAAATTGGAAAACGAACGAAAACGTGTGCTCGAGCTCGGCAACGGGCTTGGCCCGTTGGCGAACATACATACACATATATATAAAAAAAAAAAAATTGATTTTTTAATTATTTTTCAAACCGAGGTTAGAAAATCCTCGAGCTCGAGTCGCTCGAATTTCTCGATCGGGATTTCCGTACTTTCGGTTCTTTTTCGTCGATCAAAGCGTTCGGCGATTTACCAGATTTTTTAAAGAACTGAAGCATTCTTGGAGACTGGACGAGGCATCGTTGACGAGGCTAATCCTACCGCGCGCATCAGAGCTATTTTCTCGCTGTTCTCTCTGCCGTGTCGTCTTATGTTTTTATTCTTTTTTTTTTATTTTATTTATCGTCGATTTAGATTTTTCGGTCGATCGATCGCGAATCGGCGATTTTTTTTTTTCTGTGCGTGAAATTCAACGTTGGAAAAAAAGTGCGAGAGAAAAAAAAAAAACATGGAAATAAACAATTCACATTTGAGGACGAATCGTACGTAACAACTGTCATTGGGTGTTAATACGCGAAGAACGGTTTCTCGTCCAGTCAATCGGTGCACGTCTGGCTGGTTCGATGTTTATTGTCGGTTCGAGGACCGCGCGAGCGAGCGAGAAAGGAGGTGCTGGATTTATCGATATTATGAAATACTTGGAAGGTCGAGACTGGCAATTTTTTTTGTTAAACTAATTTTTTCTATTGCTAGGGGATAAACAATGACTCGGGTGACGTTTGTCTGAAGGTTACCTGCGGTCGGTAAGGTAGACGGGAGACCTCGTAGGGGATTTGTAAGGAAGGATTCGGGAATCTAAGACGAGGTGGCGCGAGATGATCTTTTCCATAGAGGAAAGGCAGTTGTTGGGTGTGAGAAGTGTCATAGAGTGTGAGAAGTGTCATAGAGTGTGAGAAGTGTCATTGGGTGTGAGAAGTGTGATTGGGTGTGAGAAGTGTCATTGGGTGTGGTAAGTGTGATTGGGTGTGAGAAGTGTGATTGGGTGTGAGAAGTGTGATTGGGTGTGAGAAGTGTGATTGGGTGTGAGAAGTGTCATTGGGTGTGGGAAGTGTCATTGGGTGTGGGGAGTGTCATTGGGTGTGAGAAATGTCATTGGGTGTGGGAAGTGTGATTGGGTGTGAGAAGTGTGATTGAGTGTGAGAAGTGTCATTGGGTGTGAGAAGTGTCATTGGGTGTGGTAAGTGTGATTGGGTGTGAGAAGTGTGATTGGGTGTGAGAAGTGTGATTGGGTGTGAGAAGCGTCATTGGGTGTGAGAAGCGTCATTGGATGTGAGAAGTTTCATTGAGTGTGACAAGTGTCATTGGGTGCGAGAAGCGTCATTGGGTGTGAGAAGCGTCATTGGGTGTGAGAAGCGTCATTGGATGTGAGAAGTTTCATTGAGTGTGACAAGTGTCATTGGGTGCGAGAAGTGTCATTGGGTGTGAGAAGCGTCATTGGGTGTGAGAAGTGTCATAGGGTGGGAGAAGCGCCATTGGGTGAGAGAAGCGCCATTGGGTGTGAGAAGCGCCATTGGGTGTGAGAAGCGTCATTGTATGTGAGAAGTTTCATTGAGTGTGACAAGTGTCATTGGGTGCGAGAAGTGTCATAGCGTGTGAGAAGTGTCATAGAGTGTGAGCAGTGTCATTGGGTGTGAGAAGTGTCATTGGGTGTGAGAAGTGTCATTGGGTGTGAGAAGTGTCATTGGGTGTGAGAAGTGTCATTGGGTGTGAGAAGTGTCATTGGGTGTGAGAAGCGTCATTGGGTGTGAGAAGCGTCATTGAGTGTGAGAAGCGTCATTGGGTGTGAGAAGCGTCATTGGGTGTGAGAAGTGTTACTACGTTATAGGAGCGTCATTGGGTGTGAGAAGCTCCATCGGGTGTGAGAAGCGTCATTGGATGTGAGAAGTTTCATTGAGTGTGACAAGTGTCATTAGATGCGAGAAGTGTCATAGGGTGTGAGAAGTGTCATTGGGTGTGAGAAGCTCCATCGGGTGTGAAAAGCGTCATTGGTTGTGCGAACTATCATGAGGTGTGAGAAGCTTCATTGCGTCTGAGAACTGTCATTTAGTATTACGAAAATCGATATTATGAAATACTTGCCACTTTGAGAATTGAGGAAATAAATCTCTTTTCCAGAGAACAAACAATTATTTCATTGCCGTGTGACCGAACAATACCGACCGTCGGTAATGCTGCTGCGCGGCCTCGTACGATCTCACTTCGGAAATCTGCCGCGAGGTGGCGCGCCGTTGTCGTGCTTCCACGGACTAAAATCCTAAAAGTCAGCACTCACCGCCGGCTCTCAGAATAAAGTCGAGTCGCTGCCGTTTTTCACGAAGCATCTTTAACCTCTGCACGGACAAACAATATTATAAGCAACGATGTCTTCGGTACTCGTGCCGCAAATTCCGGCGCCCGGTTTCTCCTTCGATCTCTGCTCGAGGTAAATAAGGTCGATTTGGAAGGTCTTTCGCTCGTCGATTTTCGACCGTCAGACACGAAATGCACCTTCGTCGCCCAAACACAACCTCGCGCCCAATAATGCTGTGTCACTTTTTCGATTCTCCGTAAAGAGAAACATTATTTTCACCGAAAAAAAAAGCACTTTAATTCGATACCTTAAAATTTAACTCGATAAATTAGTTTTCTCGAAACTTTTGAAGACGATAAGTTTTTCGGAAAAATCTCCGGTGCGGGCACGAGCGGGGCAATGCGGGTCGCCTTGGGGAGAATTTCCTACATCTGAACCGAAAAATTAATATTGCAATTATTTTAATTTTATTTTATTTTTCAGTCTCGTAGAGAAAACTCAGAAAATTTGGATCGTCAGGTTATCGTATAGGAAGATGTTTTGCGTGTCCCAAAATGCAAGGAAACATTTTTTTTTTTCTATTACGGTCCGTCCGTCCTTCCGTCTGTCTGTCCGTGCCATCTAAAAATGCACTGATTTTCCAGAGACTTTGGATTACGGCGAACATTTGCTGCGTGTCTTTTACGCATAGAATGCAGTTTTGATATCCAACTTTCAATTGATCGGTCCATGAAGATGCCTATATATATATATATATATATATATATATATATATATATATTAACGGGACATGTCCTTTTACATAAAGCTTAAAATACATAGTAAATGAGATCAAGATTATATATATATATATAAGTTTACAAAAGAAGAGAATACTGAACTTATATTTTATATACTACGATGTTATTATATTATACGTGCCACATGCTTTATCTTGGTCTATGCCAATATTGTTATCGGAACTGTAAAAATGTATATGTAAAAGGGTTTGTCCTGATAATTAAATAAATATATATATATATATATAAATTGCAAAATATAGTTCCAATAAAACGTCAGGTCAGCAGACAAAATCACGCCCAGACATAAAAAAAAAAACTTTAAGTTAATAGACATGTAAAAAAAGAACTTTAAATTAATAAACGAGATATTGCTTAAGACCAACAGTTAATTTAATCGTTAATTTTTTCGGTAATTTAATTGTCTATTAAATCGTTGTTTTAGTTGGCTGCAAAAAAAGCTTGCGTGTACCAAAATACTAATTATGTTTCGAACTGTTGCCAGGAACGACACCCTCGCCAAGAAAGGATTTCCGGCGCCCAAGGCAACGAAAACCGGTACGACGATCGTCGGAATAATATACAAGGACGGAGTGATTTTGGGCGCGGATACCAGAGCGACGGAGGACACGATCGTTTCGGACAAGAAGTGCAGCAAAATACACTTCATGGCGTCCAACATCTAGTAAGACACGTCCCGCAACGGAATGTACCGAGCTATGTTTTTCAAAAAAGAAAACAAAATAAAAATCGCGACTACAGTGTCGGAGAACTCGATGAGGAAACCAACGGAAAATGCTTTCTCGCGAGAGAAGATTTGGCAACGAAGAAACATTACGCGAAAGCCATAAAAAAAAAAAAAATGAATTTAAAACTTTTATGAAAAATCCATACGAAAATATGAGTTTGCAACTTTTCTGAAAAAAGCCATACGAAAATTTCGATTTATAACTTTAATGAAGATGGGAAAAATTTCAATTTTCAACTTGACGAGAAAACCGTATGAAAATATCAAATTACAACTTTTATTGAAGATGCATACGAGATTTTAAATTTACAAGTTTTGCAAGTTAAACATTTCAATTTTTTTCTTTCTTTTCGTAGCTGCTGCGGAGCCGGAACGGCGGCGGACACGGAGATGACATGCCAGATGATAGCGAGCCAGCTCGAGCTGCATCGTCTGAACACGGGTCGGGTCGTTCCCGTTTCGACGGCGAACATGATGCTGAAGCAGCTGCTCTTCCGTCATCAGGGACACATCGGCGCGGCCCTCATCGTCGGCGGGGTCGACATAAACGGCCCCCATTTGTACTCGCTGTTCCCCCACGGCTCGTCGGAGAAATATCACTACACGACCATGGGCTCGGGCTCGCTTGCCGCTATGGCAGTTTTCGAGAGCCGGTGGAAACCGGACATGAGCGTAAGATCGAATCTCTCGGCACGCGCGAAATCGCTCACACAAAAATAATTGCTTGTTAGCTTCTCAATGAAAAAGTAACAGCGTTAAAAAAAAAAAAGAAATGTAAATGCAATTCACCTGACTGGGAGTTTTTATGGAAAAATTGGTGGACTAAAATTGTATGTGCAATTGTGATGAACAATTGATATAATTGTCCATTGAAATTTAAGTGAATTATTGGGGGAAAAGTAAATTAATGAAATTAGAGCACTTACATAGTAAAATGGCACTAAAAAGGATTTCTAAAATTTTTAATATAACGTACATTACAATTAGTATGAATATTTCGTCACAATTGCACAAGAAATTTTAAGTCCCATTTTACGCATAAATACTTCCGTTACCAGTCAATAGAATTTTACACCATTTTTAAAATTTATTTTTACATAAAAAAAAACTGATGAAGCAATGTGCAAATGACAATTTACAACCTTTTAAGCCTTTCGTTTTCATTTGACGCAGGAGGAGGAAGGAAAGACGCTCGTAGCCGACGCGATCCGCGCCGGAATCTTCAACGATCTCGGCTCCGGTTCGAACGTGGATCTGTGCGTGCTGCGCAAGACGGAGATCCGCGGTTCGGACTTCGACACGAGGGCTGTCGATTATCTTCGGCCCTACGACGAGGCCAACGTCAAGGGCAAGAGGCAGGGCTCGTACCGTTACGAGCGCGGCACAACCGCCGTTCTCATGAAGAAGGTTCGTCCGATCATCGTCGAGGAGGAAAGCGTTCGCAGCATCGACGGCGAATCGATGGACACCTCGTCGTAAAGCCTCGGCACAGAAACTATTTCGCTTGGACAATTTTTTCTTTCTTTTTTACTATAATTAATTCACCGATAAGGTCCTTATAATTGTTGTTATTATTTTTTTTCTCAAACGAATTGAAACAATAAAGGGTCTTTCACGATAGACTCGCTGAATACTCTGCGGAAAAATGGGAAAAGAAAATATCGTCAAAGTTCGGGCCCGAAATTGTTCGACGTGAACAATGTTTTTTTTATTTATTTTTTCTTACAATAATTCATTGGCGACTCACGGTTAGACGATTTGCTTTTATTTTTCTCAAAACTAACTAATTGGACCAATGAAGCAATTGTCGCTTCTTAATATTACACAATATATTTAAAAAAAAAACAGAAGGAATAAAAGAAGAAGAAAAAATATTATAAAGTATCGCAGAAAATTAAAACAGTCCGGCGTTCTGTTTCAACCGCTGTCTTCTCCACGCCGGCAGTTTCTCGAATTCCGTCGGATTCATCTTGAACGCCGCGGTGAAGTCGTCGTAGGTGAGATGAAGCTCTTTCCGTGAGACGTCGACGCCGGGCGGAAGCTGTTCGGGATCGCTTTTGAGGATTCTGAGAGGGTATTTCGTGAATCCGTCGAAGTTCGGGCTCGATACTTTGGCCGGAACTGCCTTACCGGCCGGGCATTCCTTGTCCTGCAGGTAGTAACGAAAGTTCGGTAAATAACCAGTTAAGTAGCCGGTCATTTAACCGGTTGATAACTACAGCTATTTATAATATTTTACCGGAAGCTATTTATTTTACGGTTGCAATCATTGCTTGCAATTAATCTTTTTCATCGAAAGTATTTATCAATTTATTTATCATTAATTTTTATAAACGTCCTGTTGCATTTTTTTAAATAATATTTAAATAATATTATATAATATTTATTTAAGTATTTGGCGAAAATAACCGGTAATGTAACCAGTTACATTACCGGTTATGTTCGGAAATGCAACCAGTGACGTAACTGGTTACATTACCGGTTATTTTAGTAACTAACATAATTGACCGGTTATTTTACGACACTACCTGCAGGGAGTCGCGCATCGTCTCGAACGATCGGTAATCCCGCAGATGATTGTGATTCCAGTTGTCGAAGAGGCCGATGAAGGTGGGCGGCTCGAGGCTCTGTTTTACCACCGAGATCGTCGTGTTCCGGTCGCGACCGGCGGGATGCGTGTAGAGGAATATCGTCGCGTTCTCGACGCACTCGCGCAGCGATCTCGTCGGCGCGAGGCTGCCGAGCCACACCCAGACGACGCTCCCTGCGTCGAGGATCCACGCCGACTCGGGCTGCAGGCTGCTCTGCGAGAAACCGAGGACCTCCTCGCCGAGGAAGACTCCGTCGGTAACTCGGCACTGGTACAAGTGTCGGCTGCACTCCTCGCCCTCCTCGGAAGACTCGGTACCGTAATTGCCCCTACCTGGAAACGATAAATCGGCGATCAATTTTTATCTCGATGATCGGTCGGTAAGTTACCGACCTCGTTATTTAGGCAAAATCAATGTTCTTGGCACTTTGGGACGGCGCATTTTTTTTTTGTCAATCCGATCCACTGTGAGGTTTAAAAAAATTCTCGGAGATTCTCGATTTACCTCCAAGTTGATCCCAAAAAATGAGGATCAATTTTTTTTCTATCGCCGATCGGTCGGTAAGTTACCGACATCGTTATTTATGCAAAATCAATGTTCTTGGCAGTTTGGCACGGCAAATTTTTTTTTTTATCGATCCGATCCACTGTGAGGTTTAAAAAAATGCTCGGAGATTCTCGATTTACCTCCAAGTTGATCCCAAAAAATGAGGATCAATTTTTTTTTCTATCGCCGATCGGTCGGTAAGTTACCGACATCGTTATTAATGCAAAATCAATGTTCTTGGCAGTTTGGCACGGCAAATTTTTGTTTATCAATCCGATCCACTGTGAGGTTTAAAAAAATTCTCGGAGATTCTCAATTTACCTCCAAGTTGATCCCAAAACTCGTCGTGCTCCTTGCCCTCGGCTACGAGAGGCGCGACGCTCGGGGCCAACCTTCTCGAGGCTTCCCTCGCGTCTCCGGTGCTCCTTCCGCCGCACCACACGAACGGGCAGGTCGAGAAGAGGATGAACACCCCACCGGAATCGAGGCTGCTCGCTCTCAGCGGACGCTCGACGGCTTTCGACGTGTACGGGGTCGAGCCGAATACTCTGACGAGATACTTTTTCGGGGCTGAAAAAATAATGACAATTACCGATCTTCCGGATTAAAAAATAATAATAATTACCGATCATCCGGATTAAAAAATAATAATAATTACCGATAATCCGGATTAAAAAATAATAATAATTACCGATCATCCGGATTAAAAAATAATGACAATTACCGATCATCCGGATTAAAAAATAATAATTACCGATAATCCGGATTAAAAATAATAATAATTACCGGTCATCCGGATTAAAAAATAATAATTACCGGTCATCCGGATTAAAAAATAATAACAATTACCGATCATCCGGATTAAAAAATAATGACAATTACCGATCGTCCGGATTAAAAAAACGATGACAATTACCGATCATCTGAGTTAGAAAAATAAAAAATTGTCTCACGAAAGTCCTGATGCTGTCCGGTGAGAATTCTCAATTTTCCGGCGTATATCTGAAGGAGATGAGGTGGCTCTCTGCCCTGTGAGGCCTTAACGAGCTGCGCGTCCGATTCCTCGGCCAAACGACACGCCGCCTCGAGAGCCGTGTCTCTGTCGATCCCCGTCGAATGCGCTCCTTCCCAGCAGTAGATCTTAAAAGCATGACAAATACCACGGTCGGTAATAAAAACTGTAATTAATTATTTTAAACCACCCGGAAAATTTACCTTGAACAGTAAATTCCGAGGTGAATCGATTCCCAATAACGATCCCCAAATAACGATTCCCAAATAACGATTCCCAAATAACGATTCCCAATAACGATTTCCAAATAACGATTCCTAAATAACGATTCTCAAATGACGATTCCCAAATAACGATTCCCAAATGACGATTCCCAAATAACGATTCCCAAATAACGATTCCCAGATAACGATTCCCAATAACGATTCCCAAATAACGATTCCCAAATAACGATTCCCAATAACGATTTCCAAATAACGATTCCTAAATAACGATTCCCAAATAACGATTCCCAATAACGATTCCCAAATGACGATTCCCAAATAACGATCCCCAAATAACGATTCCCAATAACGATTTCTAAATAATGATTCCTAAATAACGATTCCCAAATAACGATTCCCAATAACGATTCCCAATTAACGATTCCCAATAACGATTTCCAAATAACGATTCCCAATAACGATTTCCAAATAATCATTCCTAAATAACGATTCCCAAATAACGATTCCCGGATAACGATTCCCAATAACGATTCCCAATTAACGATTCCCAATAACGATTTCCAAATAACGATTCCCAGATAACGATTCGCAAATAACGATTCCCAATAACGATTTCCAAATAACAATTCCCAAATAACGATTCCCAATAACGATTCCCCAGATAACGATTCCCAATAACGATTCCCCAGATAACGATTCCCAATAACGATTCCCAGATAACGATTCCCAAATAACAACAATGACAATACTTACGATAGATCTTTTTCTCCGGCCATATCCGTACTTGTAGCACATAACGTAGCATACGCCGGCGTAATATATACCGCGATCCTCGATCTCGGTAATTCCATTATTCCCGCCGACTCTCCACAGGCTCCTCTCGCCGCTTCCATCGTCGACCAGCTGGCACTCAGCCGCCATTCGCGGCCTCTCGCTCATGTAATCGGGCTCGAAGGTCGGCGGCAGCGTCAGAGGTCGCGTCCTCGGGGAATCCCAGCTCTTCATCAACGATTTCATTTCCGTCGGTTCTTCCCCCTCTATCGCCCTCGCGACCGGAACGCTCACGCTGTAGCCTTTCTTCTTGACGAATCCCCGTGCGTTTCTCACGGCCTCCAATTGCTCGCGCGCATTGACCTCGCGGCCGACCCAGGCCCACACACCGGCCTCTCCACGGTCCAACAGAAAAACCGAGCCCGAGGCGAGATCCGATCGAAAAATCGGTCCCGATTTCAATTCCGCCACTTTGTACTTTCCCGATTGCTCGCTGCATTTGTAAAGCTTTATCGGACTCGGAACGCGCTCTGCCTTACCGACCTCCGGTAAAACAGCGCGGCGCGCGGGATCGAGGAAAGTCTCGAAGAGACGCTTGTCCTCACCTGCAGATTTCGAAAAAATCGGTATTTTAATATTTCTTAAAGTTGCGGTATTTTTACCGTATTATGACATCATTTTTTTTTTCTCAACATCTCGCGTTGTGAAAATTCGGTCCCGAAAGTTTCTCGTAATTTACCGTAAAAAGTGGTAAAAAGCCATCTGTCCAGACGTGAAGTTACATGATTTACCTATTCAAATATGAAATTACCGATTGAAAAATTGTTGACTTCACTTTCATAGTTGTGAAATTTCCAATAACACATTTTTGTTTCCTTCTGCCAACATTACCGTAACATTTTTTGTTTGAAAATTCACCATTCGCTAGTGATATTTTAAATTACAATCAGGGTCGAATTTTAAGACATTAACTTTGATTTTAAGTTTGGCCCGAACTTCAGTGCTCAAAAATTTGAGATCAAACTTAAGAATTAAGATCGAACGATCATACGTTTGGATATAATTTTGATCTTAAGTTCGGACTTGAGTTTGATCTTAAGTTCGAACTTAAGTTTGATTTCAAGTTCGGACTTAAGTTTGATCTTAAGTTCGAACTTAAGTTTGATCTTAAGTTCGGACTTGAGTTTGATCTTAAGTTCGAACTTAATCGAACGACCCTCAGACCATGCGATTTTATCAGCAACGCGGCAATGTTCAAAGCGGTCACCTGCCGTATTATTGCGGTAAAAATACGGTAAAGTTACCGATCACACATTTTATCCTCACCGCGCAGCGTCTGCTCGTAACCGTCCTCTACGATTACCACGCGAGCGTTGTTGTTCTCCTTGCGAGCTTCGAGAATCGCCGCGGCGTGGCGCTTGTGGAGGGCGTTCGCGGACGAGCCGAGCCAGAGAAAAACGACGCCGCGCGACTGCGTGTCGAGCAGGATTACGTCGCGCGACGAAAAGTTTTCCCACTTAACGCCGTCGAGTTCCGTGACGATAGGAAAGGCGAGGCCGGTCACTCTGTGCAATGTGCAGCTCGGCCTCTCGAAGTGTACTCGCTCGACGACGAATTCGCTGCGGAAGTAGGCGAGAAGACGAGGACTCTCGCGGCTCTCGGACTCCCTGGACAAGATCGTCGCTGAAACTTGGGAGTCGAGCTCGGCCGCTCGGAGCGCCGCGGCGCCGGATATCGTCGAGTCGCAGGACGAACCTATCCAGAAGTGAATCGCTCGGACGGCGTTGTTCACCTTTACCTCTTTCACCTGAGCGAAAAAAAATATATAAAAAATGAAATAAATTAAATTAAATTTTAATCTTTAGGTTTGAGCGCGTCGGAAACGCGACCCGGTCGGTAATGAAAACTGTAATTATTTTTTCTCAATGACATGTTTCCAAAAGACATGCTCTCAAAGGACATGTTTCCAAAAGACGTGTTTCAAAAAGATATGTTTTAGAACAACATGTTTCAAAAAGACATGTTCTCAAAAGACATGTTCACAAAAGACATGTTCACAAAAGACATGTTCACAAAAGACATGTTCACAAAAGACATGTTCACAAAAGGCATGTTCTCAAAAGGCATGTTCTCAAAAGGCATGTTCTCAAAAGGCATGTTCTCAAAAGGCATGTTCTCAAAAGACATGTTCTCAAAGACATGTTCTCAAAAGACGTGTTCTCAAAGGACATGTTTTCAAAGAACATGTTCTCAAAGGACATGTTTTCAAAGAACATGTTCTCAAAGGACATGTTTTTAAAGAACATGCTTTCAAGGGACATGTTTTTAAAGAACGTGCTTTCAAGGGACATCGTTTCAAATGGCATGTTTTCATAGGACATGTTTCAAAAAGACATGTTCTCAAACGACATGTTTTCCAAAGACTCGATTCCATAAGACATGTTTCCAAATGACATGTTTTCGAAAGACATGTTTTTATTTTGGTTCATCAATTAAGTAATGAATACTCGCCGGTACTCCTGGATACGGAAGCGGTCCGTCCTTGGCGGAAACGGCGTAGATTATGTAAGCCGATTCGGAGAGAAAAAAACCCATTTTGTTTCTCGATACGCTGATTGCTCGCAATCCCTGCAATTTTTTTAATATTACGAACCGACTCGGTGAGCGAACATTTAAAAAAAATTATCGATCCTCTCACCTCGATCTTCCAGACGAAGAAAGCCGTTCGATTTTTCGGAACGCTCCTGAAGACGTCGCTTCCGGAGTCGTCGGAGCAGGAGCTCCGGTCATCCTGTTAAAAAAAAAAAAGAAATAGAAATAAATCGTGGGAAACAATAAGGTCGATCATGGATCGATGGATCGTTGCGCCGAGCCTCGAGCGCAGCGCGCATGCGCCGTTAATGCAGGTGTTTGGGAAACGATAATCGCCAACGCAAACAAAAGTCCGACCTTCGAGGGAATCGCCTCGACAATCGACGATGAAAATTTTTTGAAAATTAATAATTTGAAAATAAAAAAAAATTGCATAAACACGATAATAATCAAATTGTTGTTAGATCAATAACAAAGTTATCAACAAAATAAAAATCATCAATATTGATATAATTTTGAACAATATCGCTGTTAAATCGACGCAAAATCGATCGATAAAAATTCATTTCGACTCGCAATTTCTTATCAAATTCAATTCACCTATCCATAAAAATTTCACACACCGTGTAAAAAAATGCTATACCATTTTTTTATTCTTATTTTATTAAAAAAAGAAATAACAATAACTTTTCTGAACATATCGATCTCGGATCGATTTACCTGCGCAGGCAGTTCGAAGATCATCTCGGTATCCGGCGAAGCTTCGACAGCCTCGCTAGCCGAGGGACCTCGACCGCTCCAGAAGTTACCCAGCGCGAGGAACGTGACAAAGCTAACTAAACCGTCTCCTCGCTACGCCTCTCCGACGAGGGCGTGAAAATCCGCAAAAAAAAAAAAAAAAAAAAAAAAAATAGAAATAAAAATGTTCACAAAAAAAAAAATAATAAAAAAATAATAATAAATAAATCAAGCCACAGTTCGATCCGCGCCTGAAGTCTGCGGTTGCCCGTTGAAAACTAGCGCATGAGAAAACCCGTAGTATAATACGATCCCTCACGAGGACTTAATCACACCGCAACGAACGGAGAGCTGAGAGAGAACATGTAGCTCTATAGCTTAAACCGCCGGTGTAGAACACCGGTAAGTAGCATTTCTCGTGCGTTCAGTGTGCGAGGTACGCTGTGCGCGTTTTACTCGAGTACAGGATCGAGCGCTATTGTGGCTGGTTTTACGGCCGAGGAGAGGCTCGCGCGGAAGCGGTAATCTTCGCCGTTCGCTCGCGCGCACACACACGAGCCTTCCGCGCCGATTTTACGGAGAAGCCGCTACGCTTTAACAAACTCCGCTAGCACACTTTTATGGAAGGAACGGGCTCGCCTGGTGGAATAGGAGAGCGGACGAAGGATGAGAGTCGAGCCGAGCGGAGAGGATTGTTCGCATCGGCGGGGCTCGCTGAGTCTCGGCGGCGTTGAGCGTGATAATTCGCTGAGGACCGGAAGTGGTTTTCGGGAGGGGAAAAAAATTGATTGCAGTTTTCGTTACCGACCGAGTCCAATTACGAAGACTCGCACTCTCCGTGCTGGAAAAGCCGTCGGAGAATAAATCTTTACTAGTTCAACGAATCCTCCGCCGAGTCTCGGTTGCTTCGACGACTTTTGAATTACCACAGTCGGTAACAAAAACTGTAATAAATTTTTCATAACAACACTCGCAATTTCCTTCTAAAAGGAAATTCTCACAGAAACCTCAATCAAATACGCTTCACGTAAGCATTCACTGCAAACCGGAAGTGATCGACACCATAAAAAAAAATTACAGTTTTTGTTACCGACCGAGTCCAATTACGAAGACTCGCACTCTCCGTGCTGGAAAAGCCGTCGAAGAACAAATCTTTACTAGTTCAACGAATCCTCCGCCGAGTCTCGGTTGCTTCGACGACTTTTGAATTACCACAGTCGGTAACAAAAACTGTAATCAATTTTTCACAACAACTCTCGCCGTTTCCTCCTAAAAGGAAATTCTCACAGAAATCTCAATCAAATGCGCTTCACGTAAGCATTCACTCCAAACCGGAAGTGATCGACACCATAAAAAAAAATTACAGTTTTTGTTACCGACCGAGTCCAATTACGAAGACTCGCACTCTCCGTGCTGGAAAAGCCGTCGGAGAACAAATCTTTACTAGTTCAACGAATCCTCCGTCGAGTCTCGGCTGCTTCGACGACGTTTGAATTACCACAGTCGGTAACAAAAACTGTAATCAATTTTTCACAACAACGCTCGCCGTTTCCTCCTAAAAGGAAATTCTCACAGAAACCTCACTCAAATACGCTTCACGTAAGCATTCACTCCAAACCGGAAGTGATCGACCACCATAAAAAAACACCATAAAAAAAATTACAGTTTTTGTTACCGACCGAGTCCAATTACGAAGACTCGCACTCTCCGTGCTGGAAAAGCCGTCGAAGAATAAATCTTTACTAGTTCAACGAATCCTCCGCCGAGTCTCGGCTGCTTCGACGACGTTTGAATTACCACAGTCGGTAACAAAAACTGTAATCAATTTTTCGCAACAACGCTCACCACTCCCTCCCAAAAGGAAATTCTCCCTGAAACCTCAATCAAATACGCTTCACACAAGCATTCACTCCAAACCGGAAGTGATCGCCACCACAAAAAAAAAAAATTACAAAAAAAAAGAATTACCACAGTCGGTAACAAAAACTGTACTAAATTTTTCGTAACAATCCTCGCAATTTTATTCTAAAACAAAATTCTCAAACGAACCTCCTCACATAAGCATTTCCTCCGAACCGGAAGTTGTCGGCACCATAAAAAAAAAAAGAAAAAAATACAGTTTCATTACCGACCGAGCCGGCGTCCGAAGACTCGCACCTTCCGCGCGGGGGAAGCCGCCGCGTGAGAACGAGAACTCCTCACTAGGTCACCGAATCCCCGTCAGCGATTGTAGCGGTACCGAAACTGTATCGCGGGACTCAAGCGAAACGTCTCAGCAAACTCCCATATAAAAAAAAAGAAAAAAAAAAAAAACAGATCCCACTCACCCGCTTAGAAAATCCCATAGTTCCCTCTTCTTGCAGCTCCGCTTCCGGCCTCACGATCGGTCCATTCCTCCCAATATACTCTATCAAAAACCAAAAGCCCCCGCTTCTAAAAACAAAAACAACCCAGACAGTGCGAAAAAGCGCTTCGTACGACGAAGGACTCGCCTTCTCCGTAACACAGTTTGATGCTAACTGTTCGCCGTGCAACTGACACGTTATATTCCAAAGTAAAAAGAAACCATAGCGGTGCGCGGCGCGCGAGGCTCGTCCGGAAGCGGGCCCGGAACTCCGAGCGGCCACCCGTGACCAGCGGGCCACCTCATGAATACACCTAGCGCACGAAGAGGGTCTCGCCGTGCCGCAGCGAGGCCCGACACATGCGGGCATTTTTTCTTTTTTTTTTACGCATAAGTGTAACGGATGGAAGCGGCGAGCGAGTTATCTAACGCACCTGCTCTCTCTCGGAGGCGCGCGTGCGCTTCGGCCTCGCCGGTGACAAACAAAGAGTCGGAGGCGTTCGGGATGGAATTAAGTTCGTCCTGGAGCGAGCGAGAAAGTTTACCGAGCGTGTGGGAGTGTTTCATTGCGTAGCTATAAAGTGCTACAAAGAACGGAGCCTCCCAGACGCGCGTCTTTTATTATTTTCTCCAGGAAATCGTTGCACGATTAGTTCGCTTTCCTGAATCGCTCGTGTAGACTGTACGAGGCGTGTTGGCTCGAGCGGGGAGGGGGGAGAGGCGGGGGAATATTTTTGTTGTAGACTTTCGAGGCATTCCTGCGGCCCGCGAGCGCAACAGCAGCTGTGACGATTGTGTTGCCCCATCGCGGACGATGCTCGCCGGCCGCAACGGAGACGAATGACAAACGCGCTTGAGAGTCATCACACACGATGTTATTTATCTTCACCTCTGTTCACGCGCTCACTGTCATGCGTTCGAGATGCATTGCAGAGAATTTTTCTTTTGTTCTTCGTGAGGTCACTTCCGGTGTGAAAAAAAACGATCTTGGTCTCTGACCGGAAGTGACGTATTTCCGGTATGTCACTTCCGGTCGCGAATCAATATTCTCAAAGCGGAAGTGACGAATTTTCCCCTATGAGGTCACTTCCGGTTTAAAAACAATGCGAGTTTTTCAAACCGGAAGTGATGTATTTCCGTTACGTCGTCACTTCCGGTCGAAAAAAATGTTATTTTTCAAACCGGAAGTGACCAATGTCACTTATGACGTCACTTTCGGTAAACAAAAAAATGTGATTTTTCAAACCGGAAGTGACCAATGTCACTTATGACGTCACTTTCGGTAAAAAAAGTGGGTTTTCAAACCGGAAGTGACCTATTTTCGTTACATCGTCACTCCACTCATACTTATACAGATAATCAAACGAATAATTATCATCAGAACAAAAAGTTAAGTTTCCGAAAGATTTATTGAACGATTAAATTATTCCCCAGTTTGTTGATAACATTTTGGAATTATTATTATGCAAAATTAATCTTTTCGGCCTCTTCGACACGCTTGATTTTTTTCGCATTTTTATACCATCGAGAAGTGTTCGCAATTCGCTCTCGATTCTCTGAAACTTATGCCAAGTCAACGCCATTCGCATGGACTACCTTAAAAAAAAAAAAAAAACCCGACAGTCGATCGGAACTGACGGACGAGGAGGCGAGCAGATGACAAGAACAAAGCGCTGCTCATCACGGCCCTCGGACGGATCTCAATGGCAAGCTCCTGATGGATTGGCGGAACCGGAAGCCCGTCTACTCGAGCGGTAAAACAGAGTTCCAGTCCTTGCGCTCCTCTTCCCAGTCTCGTAATCCGTTGCTAGGGACCGATAGACTTCCCCCGATTAATGTACGTTTATTATATTTTACGCACCCTAAAAAAAAAAAAAAAAAAAAAAACGACAGTCGACGACTTGAATCTGGACGGAAAAGGTCTCTTGGCGAGATCGAGGAGCAACACCAGCGTATTGAACCTCGCGGGCTGCGAGCTTTGCCCGGAAGAGACCGAGGTAAAGGGCGCGAAATACAAATCGTTACTCCTGAAAACGAATTTTTAGGAAAATTCCTATGTACATTTTTTTTTTTTAAATATTGTTATTATGTTTATTTTTTGTTTAATGTAGATCGATTTAGGCGACTCGGACTCGGGAAACTTTACGTTGGCATTCGATCGACTGGGCCTCGAAGCTCCCTGTGATAAGAACGAAGAAATGCCGCCTTTTGGGGATCGCGGAACTCAGACTTGCGGCTGCGAGAACTGCTTCGAGAGCGACCAGGAAGCGGCGGAGGGCATCAAGAGCAGAGAAATCTCGACCATGAAGCTCGTCGTCCAGGGACCGGAAATACTCAATTATCAGGTATTATGCAAAAAAAAAAAAAAAAAAAAATGGCACATTAAATTTAATGTACAATTGCGATGGAAAATTAATATACTTTTTCATCGATATTAAAGTGAATTATTAAAATTAAATTACGGTATTAACTGTTTTAAAAACTTTGTAAATACTTTATTTTTTCATAATTTACTTTAATTTCACTGGTCAAATTTGATATCAATGAAAAAGTATGGTAATTTTTCATCGCAATGGTACATTAAATTTAATGCACTGGAACTTAAAGTTAGCTTGCGTTGTTTACATCAATTGAACATCGATTTACATTTTCTTGTAAAATTAATAGACCGGATATCAAAATTACAGACATTTCGCCTGCAATTTACAAAAATTTTGCATTGAAGATAAAAATTTTACTGTAAAATTGCAACGCACGTTTGTTTGAAATTTCAAGAACAGTTTTATGTTTAAAAAAACAGCTTCTAATACCGTTAATTAATTTTAGAACGAAATTCTTTTACAGCGTAATATTATAACAGAGGAGGGCAAAAATGAACCATTTTTAAAAAATTATTTCTTTTTTGCGACACAGAAAATGAAAAATTTACCCAACTCTCCCCTGTTGTATAATATCGTGACGACGAGAGTAATGCTGTGTTGGCTCGCAGGGCACTCAGTACACGCCGGAGGACATAGCTCGCTACTGGAAAAAGGATTCGCGAATGTGGCTTTGGAAATCGGTGCGCATGACGCGCCGGAGAATGATCGAGTCGGCGAAGTCTTCGCCCATCGACTGCGCCACGAGGACCGAGCGCGGAGACGTTCCTCGAACAGGCTGACTGTAATTTCTCGCAACTACCATTTATTTTTCTACAATTAAAAAAAAAAAAAAAAAAAAATCTGCTGTTAAAACTTCGTCATAAAAATAAAAAATAAAAAAAATACAACGAGCAATTATCAACATTTGACGCTCAATTTATTATAATTTTTTTTTTTATTTACTCTGAGTCGAAGAATAGAGAATATTATGAGAGAACGAGTCGCGCGATCGTCGATAATGGAATGAAGCTTCCGATTTTTTTTTTTTTACTTTTTTACTTTATGTTTTTAATTTTATTGTTTTGAGTAAATTCTCATCCGCAAGTCTCGACGCTCTCGAGGGTCTGCCCGAGCTCTATGCTCTCGCCCATCTCGAAACGCGCGAAATCCAGGATTTCCGCCTGGGAGTCCATCAGCACTTGCTGAACGGTGAGGCTCGGGTCGAGCAGGTACTCCTGATAAATCATCGAGTTCTCGTCGTCGGCGTTCGACGCCGGCTGGTCGACGTCCGGATGCCCGATTTTCGTGGGATTCATTCCTGCAACAGTAAAAAGTATATGAATCAGCGAAGTATTTTTTCTTTTTTTTTCCTAAAATTTTTCGTGCGTACAATCGAGATTTCCAATGGCTCACTGCACTTGAAACAGAAAAAGACCAGTGGATTCGTGTTCAGCGGGAAAAATTACGTCGAACTACGCGGCAGATCATTTTTAAAAAAGAGAACAAAATGCTAAATATTGGAATTAGGCAAACGAATTATTCCAATAATTAGAGATATTAATTTGAGTCTTTATATCGGATTTGAGTCTTTATAACGGGCCACAATGGTCACTATGCGAATTGATTTATAACAGAATTTGTCGGACACGTTTAAGCTTTAGAATAAGGAAATAACTTGCACCCGAGCGTGAGTTTTTCAGCTTTGTAGTAATTAAAAGTCTTCATTCAATGAATGCAATTTGGGTGCTCAGTTTCGTTGCAATCGGAATTTCATCATTGAAATATCCAATTCATACAAATTATTCGAACTATTCGAATTTTTGTAATGTTCGTCGATATTCGTGACATTCGATTTTTTAAAAATAATTCAATCCAAATTTTGAAATCAATGCCAATATTCAATCCATTTTTTGAATTCAATGCCAATATTCAATCCAAATTTTGAATTCAATCCAAATTTTGAATTCAATCCAAATTTTGAATTCAATGCCAATATTCAATCCAAATTTTGAATTCAATGCCAATATTCAATCCAAATATTGAATTCAATGCCAATATTCAATCCAAAATTTTGAATTCAATTCCAATATTCAATCCAAATTTTGAATTAAATTCCAACATTCAACCCAATTTTTGAATTCAATGCCAACATTCAATCCAATTTTTGAATTCAATGCCAACACTCAACCCAATTTTTGAATTCAATGCCAACACTCAACCCAATTTTTGAATTCAATGCCAACATTCAATCCAACTCAAACGCTATTCTCAAACTCCTCCTCGAAACCCCCCCAAAAAATCACCTATAATATGCTGGCACAGCTGAGTGCCGAGCAGATCGTCGTTCCCCGCCGAGCGGTAAGCGAGAATCGCCCCGTATTTCCCGAACGACGCCGGAAGCGGATCGACCGGTGCGGGGTGAGTGCAGCCGGCGAGTTTAACGTCGGGCGCGACGTTGACGCAGAGCGCTCGTCTGACGCCGATGTTCTCGCCGACGCTGCCGATCGTCAGGGCGGAATGATCGGCGAGCGACTTGCCGTCCGCGGCGCGCAGGGCGTTCAGCGCCTCGGCGTCGAGCGCCGCTCGGTTTATCAATTCCTTCGCGGGAATCTCCCCGGCTCTTCTCAGCACAGCCGAAACGACCGTCTCGGCCAGGCCGTGAAACTGCTTGTTCCGCGCCACGAAGTCCGTCTCGCAGTTTATCTCGACAAGCGCGCCGTGATTCTTCTCGACCATCACGACGATCAAACCCTGCGCCGTCGCTCGGCCCTGAAGCTTCTCCGCCTTCGACCAGCCCAAGGCCTGCGCCTGCTCTCTCAGCCACGCCTCCGCCTGGAAACAATTATTATTATTATATTTATATATTTATTTGCTTGACGGAGTAACTCCGTCGATCCAATAAATAAAGTTTTGTCCGTTACAAGTGGCAAAGACTTTGACTCGTCGGGGAACGCTTTATCGCACTAGTGTCGTAACGTACCATGTTACACCGTCCTCAAATTATTTGTAAACTATTTTTTAATTGCTTTAAGAAGGTTTTTTTAAAAATTATTTCGAAAACTATTTTTAAATCGTTCTAAGCAAATATTAAAATTTATTTTAATTTGAAAACTGTCTTCTAATCGCTAAAAATGATTTTTAAAGCGTAAAAATTTATGAAAAAATCACACGCTTTCTATCCGAGTGGTGTCTTCGCCCGGGCAGTGAGGAAAATAAAAACCAATTAACAAATCGTGTACAAACGGAAAGAAATTCCTAAAAATAAATAACAGACAAATTACAAGTTACGAGAAGCGATGAATGAACGAGTGACTCTTTGCAAAAACGTTCCGACGCTCGAGCCGAGACGGCCCGGCGCGCTGCGTTCGACAGACCGGACCGCAACGGAAACCTCGTAACTTCGACTAAGTTTTTTTTTTTTCGTTTTTTTTTCCTCCGTCACGCAATCGGCGACCGTCGCGCTTACTTTGACGAGATCATTGTCGTGAAGCTCGAGAGCTTTTTTGCAGTTGGAGAACGTGTAGCCCGTCTTCTTCCGGAGCTTGGCGAGCTGGCTCTTGCTCGACGACTGCCACAGAATCCCGCCGGTGTGGACGAAACGCTGCAAACCGCGAGCAATCATCTGTAAAAAAAAAAAAAAAAAATTAATTAAAATCAATTATATATATTTTTTCCCTGGAACGATAATTGCAGATAATTGGACTATTTGAACCGAATTATGTTACATCATCTCGCGTCAAATAAATAGACTATATTACACGTTTTGTAAAATGGCGATTTCCGTTAAATAAATAAATAAATAAATAAATAAATGAAATAAATAAATCAATAAATAAATGAAATAAATAAAAATATATATTATTAAATCTTCAAGGTTAAACAAAAATTATTTCGAGGTTGTGCAATCGATGTGTTCTCTAGGTTAAGTTTTCAGGCGAGAAACCATCGAATTTTCATGTTTCTCGAAATAAAAAAAATAAGATAAAAAAACTGAAGGTTTTCTATAAAAATTTACGAAAAAGGAGGTAAGAATTATTGTGGGAGATTTTTGGGCGAGAAGCTGCTTTAATTGATAAATCGATTGAAATACGTTGCCTGGCTACTGCCGAGTCCGGCCCGACTCGCTGCACGGAGAGGATTGATAACAACACTCAGTCTAGCAGTTTCGTAAGCCGGTCGAGAGAAAAAAAAAAAAAAAAAAAAATTCAACCCGTTCGCTTCTACGGTAATTTTGGGAATCTCGTCAGCGATATCGTGGAAGTATTCGTTGAATTTTTGAGACTTTGGGCTGAATTAAAGAAAAAAAAGTGAGGCTGCGTGCTGACCGTGTGAGGGGCGGCGAGAAGCGGAAGACGTGAAAGCCGCGAAGCGTCAAAGTCGTACGGAAAGCTCGAAAAGGTCGTTGACCTCTGCGCTCGATCAGCTGATCGGGTCGATCGACGGTTCAAGAATCGTCGAAGATTTTTCGTTTGCGAATGTTCGTCGAATCTTTTGAGTCGCGAATATCGGTCGGATTGTCGCGATTACGAAATTGAAGAAAAAGTAAGGCGAGAAGCGGAAGACGTGAAAGCCGCGAAGCGTCAAACTCGTACGGAAAGCTCGAAAAGGTCGTTGACCTCTGCGGCCGATCAGCTGATCGGGTCGATCGATGGTTCAAAAATCGTCGAATATTCTTCGGTTGCGAATGTTCGTCGAATCTTTTGAATCGCGAATATCTTTTGAATCTTTTGAATCGCGATTACGAAATTGAAGAAAAAGTAAGGCGAGAAGCGGAAGACGTGAAAGCCGCGAAGCGTCAAAGTCGTACGGAAAGCTCGAGAAGGTCGTTGACCTCTGCGCTCGATCAGCTGATCGGGTCGATCGATGGATCGTCGAAGATTCTTCGGTTGCGAATGTTCGTCGAATCTTTTGAATCGCGAATATCTTTTGAATATTCTGAATCGCGATTACGAAATTGAAGAAAAAGTAAGGCGAGAAGCGGAAGACGTGAAAGCCGCGAAGCGTCAAAGTCGTACGGAAAGCCCGAGAAGGTCGTTGACCTCTGCGTCGATCAGCTGATCGGGTCGATCGATGGATCGTCGAAGATTCTTCGGTTGCGAATGTTCGTCGAATCTTTCGAATCGCGAATATCGGTCGGACTGTCGCGATTACGAAATTGAAGAAAAAATAAGGCGAGAAGCGGAAGACGCGAAAGCCCAAACGGTCAAATTCGGGCGGAGAACTGGATGGGGTCGTTGACCTCTGCGGTCGATCAGCTGATCGGGTCGATCGACGAGTCAAGAATCATCGAATATTCTTCGGTTGCGAATGTTCGTCGAATCTTTCGAATCGCGAATATCGGTCGGACTGTCGCGATTACGAAATTGAAGAAAAAATAAGCCGAGAAGCGGAAGACGCGAAAGCCCAAACGGTCAAATTCGGGCGGAGAACTGGACGGGGTCGTTGACCTCTGCGGTCGATCAGCTGATCGGGTCGATCGACAGAAGAGGAAGCGTCTCTGTTTTCCTTGCAACTTTCACATTTCATCAAATTTTCGAAACGACAATTCCGTCTTTTCCATCACAAAGCAGCGTGATTGTTCGAAGGACCGATCGAAACGCTGCGAAGCTCGAGCGTCGCGGCGGCCATCGAAGGGGTCGTTGACCTCGCGGGTCGATCGGCTTACCGACTTTTCCTTACATTTATTTCGATTCTCCAGCGAAACGATATTTCGTGTTTCAGATAATGAAGCGTCGGGATTGTCCGAGGAAGGATCGCGCGGCCGGCAAGTTGGCGTTGAAGCGGCGATCGACGACCTTGGGCGCGTTTATCGAGGCGAAAGTCGAGCCGCTGTTCGCCCTTCCGGATAACCTCTTGGACGCTTCGGTCCGCAAGCGTTTCAAGCGAAGGCTCGATGGCGCGAGCGTCGAGACGGACAGGGAGAATGAATTGCGCCCGAATTCGTACACGGCCGAGCGGCTCCGGAAGGAAAATTTCCGACGTCACGTGGTCGGCCTCGTTGTCAAACCGGAAGTGCCCGAGGATGGACTCGATCTCAACAACGATCGGGCCATAAATCGATACTATTATTACATAAGGAACGGTATAGACACCATTCACGTAACCTCGATCGACGAGGCTACCGTCTCGAAGATCATGGCCTTGGTACCCGAAAAGCTGTCAACGAATTTCAGCAACTCGTTGGAATGCCTGATGAAGGAAGTCAGAGACGACTTTATTCTCGGTGTCAAAAAGTCGATTGTCGAATTTGTACTCACCGATCCGTTTACCAACGAAGTTTGCGAAAAGGTTCGTTTCTCGTTCAGCATTTATCGGTATTGTGGTTGATTATTGTGGTTGATTATTGTGGTTGATTATTGTGGTTGATTATTGTGGTTGATTATTGTGGTTGATTATTGTGGTTGATTATTGTGGTTGATTATCGTGGTTGATTATCGTGGTTGATTATCGTGGTTGATTATCGTGGTTGATTATCGTGGTGATTATCGTGGGTGATTATCGTGGTTGATTATCGTGGTTGATTATCGTGGTGATTATCGTGGTTGATTATCGTGGTTGATTATCGTGGTTGATTGTCGTGGTTGATTGTCGTGGTTGATTGTCGTGGTTGATTGTCGTGGTTGATTATCGTGGTTGATTATCGTGGTTGATTATCGTGGTTGATTATCGTGGTTGATTATCGTGGTTGATTATCGTGGTGATTATCGTGGTTGATTATCGTGGTTGATTATCGTGGTTGATTATCGTGGTTGATTATCGTGGTTGATTATCGTGGTTGATTATCGTGGTTGATTGTCGTGGTTGATTGTCGTGGTTGATTATCGTGGTTGATTATCGTGATTGATTATCGTGGTTGATTATCGTGGTTGATTATCGTGGTTGATTATCGTGGTTGATTATCGTGGTTGATTATCGTGGTTGATTATCGTGGTTGATTATCGTGGTTGATTATCGTGGTTGATTATCGTGGTTGATTATCTTGGTTGATTATCGCGGTTGATTATCGTGGTTGATTATCGTGGTTGATTATCGTGGTTGATTATCGTGGTTGATTATCGTGGTTGATTATCGTAGTTGATTATCGTAATTGATTATCGTAATTGATTATAGTAGTTGATTATCGTAGTTGATTATCCTCGTTGATTATTGTTATTGATTATTGTTATTGATTATTGTGATTGATTATTGTAATTGATTATTGTGATTGATTATTGTGATTGATTATTGTTATTGATTATTGTTATTGATTATTGTTATTGATTATTGTTATCGATTATCCTTTCAGTAAAAACGATGTGTGTTTTTTCTTTAAGGACATCGGAACGAAGGAAAGATACGAGGTCGACAATTTTTCAAAGGACTGCACGATGAATTTTGAACGGTATCGATTGAATCTCCACGAAAATCTTTGGCTGTTGAATCCTTGCATGAGACTGATGTTGGAACACTGGGTACGCGATTGGCGGTGCGTTGTTTTTTTTTTTTTTTTTTTTTTTTGAGATAACGTTACGGATATAGATGAATGTCGATATTTTTATTCGAATCGTAGATCCTTCCGGTTGATCGACCTACGAGAGACCGAGAGAAAGGGTGACAGTTGGGACTTGACGAATTTTCAGACTACTCTCTTCAATCAGATTCAGATACGACGTGAGATCCTGAAGAACTCGTGGTTCGGAAACGTACAAAATATCTTCCTCGTGGTAACTCGCGAAAAATACGCGGAAGATTTTTTTCCAGGGAGGAGCGGGGCAAAACGGACCAGCGTGTGCCACTTTAGCTGAGACTTTGGTTCTTGTGTGTCCCTAAAAAAATAGTAAACATCGTAATTAACTGTAAGCTAAATAAATAAATAAATAAATAAATAAATAAATAAATAAATAAATAAATAAACAAATAAATAAATAAACAAATAAATAAATAAACAAATAAATAAATAAATAAACAAATAAACAAATAAATAGTCCGTTTTGCGCCGTCCTCTCCCAATTTATAACGAATCTAAAAATGTTTTTTTCTTCTTTCAGAACAACCGGAAGAAACTCGTGCCGAGTCCGTTGCTGAAAAAGCGCTTTAAGAGATTCTTCGACTGCGCCGCTACCATGATGGAAGCCCAGCTGTTGAAGATATGCCAATTTACCCTTCGCGATCTGATGGAATACATTCTCGATCGTTACTCGAGTCGTGGCTTCAAACTCAACGTCATCGTCAGAGCCAAGGAACTCGCTTACGATCCACCGATTAAATATTTCAAGGACGTTCTCTGCAGCATCTTGGATGCCGCTGTCGAGGCTATCGCTGGATTCGCCAGACTGGAGACCCAGCTCTATCTCGATTGGTCCGGAGCTCGAGCTATACTCAAGGTAATCGTAATCGCAATCGCAATCGCAATCGCAATCGTAATCGTAATCGTAATCGTAATCGTAATCGTAATCGTAATCGTAATCGTAATCGTAATCGTAAATCGTAATCGTAAATCGTAAATCGTAATCGTAAATCGTAATCGTAATCGTAATCGTAATCGTAATCGTAATCGTAATCGTAATCGTAATCGTAATCGTAATCGTAATCGTAATCGTAATCGTAATCGTAATCGTAATCGTAATCGTAATCGTAATCGTAATCGTAATCGTAATCGTAATCGTAATCGTAAATCGTAATCGTAAATCGTAAATCGTAAATCGTAAATCGTAAATCGTAAATCGTAAATCGTAATCGTAATCGTAATCGTAATCGTAATCGTAATCGTAATCATTTATTGTTGCAGCCGAAGGTGTTGACATCGACAATCGAGAGTTACAAGCGACAGATCGCCGATCTCGTGGACGAGCAAGGGATCGAGCCGGAGAAAATACTGGACGAGCTGCGCGTGTAAAAATTTCCTCGCTCGTTATCAGAACACCGATATAATAATAATATTATTTATTAGCATTTTAGGTGTTACATTTTTGATAATTTTTTTTTTTTATCAACAGACACTCGAGACTCTACAATGACGAAGAGTTGATAAAAGTGAAAGCCTTTCTCGCGGACCCTACGAAAACGATCGAGGAGTATCGCGAGAGAATAGCGTATTACTACAATGTGGCTGATAGAATTTCCATAGAGATCGAAAAAATCGCATTCGTTGGCCTCTTCGAGATAACCCTCGGAGACTTTGTAGACACTATCGTCGAGGCTGTGGAATCGTTCAAGAATTCATTGATAAACCGCCTGGTGACTGAATATCAGGCGAAATCAAAGTCGTGAGTATTTAAAAATAATAAGAATCATAATTCCTATAAGAATTATAAGAATTATAAGAATTATAAGAATTATAAGAATTATAAGAATTATAAGAATTATAAGAATTATAAGAATTATAAGAATTATAAGAATTATAAGAGCGATTAGAATGATAATAACGATAAGAATGATGAGATTGATAGGTAATAATTATCTTTCTCGAAGTATCGGCGACGAGTACAAGGCAATAGCCGACCGTGCTCTGAGTCAGCCACCGAACACCGCGGCTCTGATGGACCTCGCGGACTTCATGAGAAGAGCCGAAGATCATTCTCTCAAGGATCTCGAGAAGCAGCTTCGCGAGGTCCTCGACAGTATCGGCTTTCTCTCCGACTATTGGCTCCTCGCCGACACCGAGATAAGAGTCAACAACACGGCCTTCCAGTGGTACCACCGTATGCCGAAGATTCTCGAGGAAAGCAGACAGATCGTCGAGGCCAAAACCCAGGAATTTCAGGAGACGCTGAGAGGTAAAGATCGCCGCCATTTTTCCGCGAGTCTCGGTCCTTGATAACAAAAGCTTTCAGGAAGATACCAGAAGTTCGAGGAGGAGCTCGAGTCGTACGCGCGCCAGGTCGAGGAGATTCAGTACTGGGGCGACACGGACGAGGTTTTTCGCTACCAGAAGAGAGCCCAGAATCTGGAGAACAAGCTCATTGCGGCTATGGAGAAGATCGACAAGTTCAACGAGGAGGAGGCGTCGTTCGGTTGGGAAACGACTCAGTATCCTCTGCGCAAGAGGGTCGCCGATCGTTTGGCACCGTTCAAGAGGCTCTTCGACGCCACGTGCGAGTTTCGCGTTAAGCACGAGAAATGGACGACCTCGATGATCGGCGCGTACGATCCCGAGGACATCGACAACGACGTGAGCGTCGCTTACAGGACGATCTTCAAACTCGAGAAGGCGTTCGCCGAGCCGGCCTCCAAGCAATTGGCGGCGGTCGTGCGCGAGAAGATCGAGAACTTCAAGGGCCACATGTCGGTCGTTCTGACGCTCGGCAATCCCGGAATGAAGGCGCGCCATTGGGAGGAAGTTTCCGGGATCGTTGGCTACGCTATCAAGGTGGACGGTGAGATGACCCTGGGAAAGATACTCGATATGGGACTGGACGGTTACATCGAGAGATTCGAGGGTATCTCCGAGGCGGCGACCAAGGAGAGCACGCTCGAGAAGAATATGGAGAAGATGCAGAAGGATTGGCTGCACATGGCCTTCACGGTGAATCCTTACAAGGACACCGGTACCTTCGTCGTCGCGGGGGTCGATGACATTCAGCTGATGCTCGACGATCATATCACGAAGGCTATGACCATGAAAAATTCACCTTACATCAAGCCGTTCGAGGGACAAATATTGTGAGTTATGTCTTCCTTTGGTACTAAGCTTACCGGCGGGTTTGCGTGTCAGTCGATCTATCACTTCCGGTTTGAAAATGACCATTTTTACAATTTTTTACAATTTTTACAATTTTTACAATTTTTACAATTTTTACAATTTTTACAATTTTTACAATTTTTACAATTTTTACAATTTTTACAATTTTTACAATTTTTACAATTTTTACAATTTTTACCATTTTTACAATTTTTACAATTTTTACCATTTTTACCATTTTTACCATTTTTACCATTTTTACCATTTTTACCATTTTTACCATTTTTACCATTTTACCATTTTTACCATTTTTACCATTTTTACCATTTTTACCATTTTTACCATTTTTACCATTTTTACCATTTTTACCATTTTTACCATTTTTACCATTTTTACCATTTTTACCATTTTCAATATTTTCAATTTCCAACAACGGGAGTGATGTACTTTCGGTTGTGACGTCACTTTCGTTCGAAAAATGACATTCCCAAACCGGAAGTGACGTAGCAGAGAAATTTATTAAATTTCCTATGTAATTTTCCGTCAGTCTCGAAGGCCACGGTTTATCATGCCGTAGACAGTCAATGACGCGTAATCCGTTCGCAGGAAGTGGGAGAGCAAGCTTCACCTCCTCCAGGACATTCTCGACCAGTGGCTCAAAGTCCAAGGAACATGGATGTACCTCGAGCCGATCTTCACGTCGCCGGACATTCAGCAGCAGATGCCCGACGAGGGCCGAAGATTCAGCGCGGTCGACAAGACATGGAGGGACATAATGAAGACCGTCTACTCCGACGCTCGAGTGATGTCGGTCGTCGAGATCGACAAGATGATCGAGAGACTGAAGAAGAGCATGGGCCTCCTCGAACTGATACAGAAAGGACTGAACGAGTATCTCGAGAAGAAGAGACTCTTCTTTCCACGTTTCTTCTTCCTGTCGAACGACGAGCTGCTCGAAATACTCTCGGAGACCAAAGATCCAACTCGGTACGCTAAATGCAACCATACACAGCCCCACTTCTTCTCAGCTTAGAAGAATCATCTTACAAAATTTTTAGATAAATCTTCTTAAAAACTTATTACATAAATTTACTTAAAAAATTATTACATAAGTTTACTTAAAAAATTATTACATAAATTTACTTAAAAAATTATTACACAAATTTACTTTAAAAATTCGTAGATAAATCTTCGTAGACAAATTCTAAGATAAATCTTCCTAGATCATTTTTCACAAAAAAAAAAAAAAAAAAAAAAAAAAATATCGATACATTCACTTCCTTCTCCGTTAGGGTTCAGCCCCACCTGAAGAAATGCTTCGAGGGCATAGCGAAGCTCAGCTTCGACTCGGATCTCGAAGTCCACAAGATGAAATCCGCGGAGGGCGAAGAGGTCGAACTGGCGGACGTGATATCGACCGCCGCGGCGAGGGGACAAGTGGAAAAATGGCTCCTGGAGCTCGAGGGCGACATGCGAAAGAGTATTCGCCAGATGGTCCATCGGGCGATCGAGGCTTATCCGATCAAGGAGAGAACCACGTGGGTCCTCGAGTGGCCCGGCCAGACGGTGCTGTGCGTCGGCCAATTGTACTGGACTCAACAGATCGAGGAAGCGATGCTGCGCGGGCTCGAGGGACTCAAGGACTATCTCGATCAGTGCCAGACCGAACTGAACGATATCATACTGATAATACGCGGCAAGCTCTCCAAGCAGAATCGCATAACTCTGGGTTTGTTTGTGGCGAAGCTTTTGGCAAGATCGGGACCATTTTCTGGATAATGGTGATCGATGAATTTATCGGGAGGTTTTTTTTTTTACTTTCAGAGGCTCTTGTGACGCTGGATGTTCATGGAAAAGACGTCCTGACCGATCTGTGGAAGGACAAGGTAGTCAGAAACACTGACTTCAAGTGGCTCTGCCAGCTGAGATACTACTGGCAGGTAAGTGGAACTCTGGAAAAAAAAAATCGAAATCAGATCAGTCTATTGACAGATCACTCGATCGAAAGATCACTCGATCGAAAGATCGCTCGATCGAAAGATCGCTCGATCGAAAGATCGCTCGATCGAAAGATCGCTCGATCGAAAGATCGCTCGATCGAAAGATCGCTCGATCGAAAGATCGCTCGATCGAAAGATCGCTCGATCGAAAGATCGCTCGATCGAAAGATCGCTCGATCGAAAGATCGCTCGATCGAAAGATCGCTCGATCGAAAGATCGCTCGATCGAAAGATCGCTCGATCGAAAGATCGCTCGATCGAAAGATCGCTCGATCGAAAGATCGCTCGATCGAAAGATCGCTCGATCGAAAGATCGCTCGATCGAAAGATCGCTCGATCGAAAGATCGCTCGATCGAAAGATCGCTCGATCGAAAGATCGCTCGATCGAAAGATCGCTCGATCGAAAGATCGCTCGATCGAAAGATCGCTCGATCGAAAGATCGCTCGATCGAAAGATCGCTCGATCGAAAGATCGCTCGATCGAAAGATCGCTCGATCGAAAGATCGCTCGATCGAAAGATCGCTCGATCGAAAGATCGCTCGATCGAAAGATCGCTCGATCGAAAGATCGCTCGATCGAAAGATCACATTATTCAAAGATCACATTATTCAAAGATCACATTATTCAAAGATCACATTATTCAAAGATCACATTATTCAAAGATCACATTATTCAAAGATCACATTATTCAAAGATCACATTATTCAAAGATCACATTATTCAAAGATCACATTATTCAAAGATCACATTATTCAAAGATCACATTATTCAAAGATCACATTATTCAAAGATCACATTATTCAAAGATCACATTATTCAAAGATCACATTATTCAAAGATCACATTATTCAAAGATCACATTATTCAAAGATCACATTATTCAAAGATCACATTATTCAAAGATCACATTATTCAAAGATCACATTATTCAAAGATCACATTATTCAAAGATCACATTATTCAAAGATCACCCCATTCAAAGATCACCCCATTCAAAGATCACCCCATTCAAAGATTACCCCATTCAAAGATCATTTGATCTATCGATTTTAACGATCTTTCAATTTATCTATTGACTTCTGGGCAGAGCGGGTTGTTTTTCTTTCGGGTCGATTTTTCATCCATTTTATTTTTTTCACCTACTCCATATCTTCATCCCCCATGCAGAAGGGCGATCTCTGGACCTACATGATAAACTCTTATCTCCGTTACGGATACGAGTACCTCGGCAACTCCTCCAGACTCGTGATAACACCTCTGACAGACCGCTGCTACCGAACACTATTCGGCGCCCTGAGCCTCCACCTCGGCGGTGCCCCCGAAGGCCCCGCCGGAACCGGAAAGACCGAGACCACCAAGGACCTCGCAAAGGCCGTCGCCAAGCAGTGCGTCGTCTTCAACTGCTCCGACGGCCTCGACTACATCGCCCTAGGGAAATTCTTCAAGGGCCTCGCCTCATGCGGCGCGTGGTCCTGCTTCGACGAATTCAACCGCATAGATCTCGAGGTCCTCTCGGTCGTCGCCCAGCAAATCCTCACGATCCAGCGCGGCATCAGCTCCGGCGCCGAGAAACTCCTCTTCGAGGGCACCGAGATCTTCCTCGATCCAACGTGCGCCGTCTTCATCACAATGAATCCCGGCTACGCCGGCCGATCCGAGCTACCGGACAATCTCAAGGTAGGTTTTGCAACGCTTAAACCTAATTAAAAAATTTAACATTTAATTTAGGTTTTACAACCTAATTAAAAATTTAACATTTAATTTAGGTTTTACAACCTAATTAAAAATTTAATTAGGTTGTAAAAGCTAATTGAAAAATTAGCTTTTACAACACTAATTTTTTTAAATTATATTATCAAATTTTTTTTTTAATCGACCATTTTCAGCATAGGAAATCGTATTCAAAATTTTTGCGAAACGGCACTGTTTTTTTTTTCAAACAATTTTCAGACATCGAATCAAAACCTCCGCCATTGTTTTCGAGTGCAACCAGGAAAAGAAATTCATTTCACCGCCACCCTTTATTTCGTTCGAGTAAAATATTAATCTGATTAAAATAAATATATTTTTTTTACAATAATAAAATTGATTTTTAAAAATACATTCTAAAAAATTCTAAAAAAAACAATCTTCCGCATTTTAACCCTATTTGACACCATTTCGAAGGCCCTCTTCAGATCGGTCGCCATGATGGTTCCCGACTACGCCCTGATATCGGAGAACACGCTCTACTCCTTCGGCTTCTACAACGGAAGGCCATTGGCGGTGAAGATCGTGACGGCTTACCGATTGTGCTCGGAGCAGCTGAGCAGCCAGTGCCACTACGACTACGGTATGCGCGCCGTAAAGTCTGTCCTCACCGCCGCCGGAAACCTCAAGCTCAAGTACCCCGAGGAGTCCGAGGACGTGCTGATGCTGAGGAGCATCAAGGACGTCAATCTACCGAAGTTCCTCAGCCACGATCTTCCGCTCTTTCACGGCATAGCTTCCGATCTCTTTCCCGGCGTGGTTCTCCCCGAGCCGGACTACACCCACTTGAACGCCTGCGCAGTGGAGGCCTGCAGAGTGGCGAACGTCGAGTGCACGCCATTTTTTCTGGAGAAGGTCCAGCAGATATACGAGATGATGATCGTCAGGCACGGTTTCATGATCGTCGGTTTGCCGTTCGGCGGAAAGACGACGGCTTACCGGATGCTGGCCGAGGCGCTGGGGATGATGGAGGAGCGTGACCTTGGTGATGAACACGCGGTGGAGATAACGGTGATAAATCCGAAATCGATAACGATGGGCCAGCTCTACGGTCAGTTCGATCCGGCTTCGCACGAGTGGAGCGACGGGGTTCTGGCGGTGAGTTACAGGGCGTTCGCGACATCGGACAATGAGAACCGGAAGTGGTTGGTCTTCGACGGACCGGTCGACGCGATATGGATCGAGAACATGAACACTGTGCTCGACGACAACAAGAAACTGTGCCTCATGTCCGGGGAGATCATTCAACTCGCGCCGACTACAAACTTGATATTCGAGCCCATGGATCTTGAGGTAATTTGGTAGGTTGGGTACTTGTAGGTAGACTGGCGATCGATTGATTGGTCGATCGGTTGATCGACTGATCGACTGATCGACTGATCGACTGATCGATTGATCGACTGATCGACTGACCGGCTCATCAGCTAGTAGGCTGATCGACTGATCGACTGACCGACTGATCGACTGATCGACTGATCGACTGATCGACTGATCGACTGATCGACTGATCGAATGATCGACTGATCGACTGATCGACTGATCGACTGATCGACTGATCGACTGATCGACTGATCGAATCGTCGATCGACTGATCGACTGATCGACTGATCGACTGATCGACTGATCGACTGATCGACTGATCGACTGATCGACTGATCGACTGATCGACTGATCGACTGATCGACTGATCGACTGATCGACTGATCGACTGATCGACTGATCGACTGATCGACTGATCGACTGGTCGGCTGATCGACTGATCGACTGATCGACTGATCGACCGATCGACTGATCGACTGATCGACTGATCGACTGAAAAATGGCAGTACTTAAAGCACACCTGTATTTAAAGTCTCGGAATAAAAGTACCAAATAAGTAATATGTACTTTAAGTACCGGCAAACTCTGATACATTGATACATTGATACATTGATCTGCCGATTTTCAATTTATTGATCTGTCGATCTATTCTCCCGTACCTCAGGTAGCCTCTCCGGCGACGGTGTCTCGTTGCGGTATGATTTACATGGAACCCATAGCCCTGGGCTGGTCTCCTCTACTCAATTCCTGGATGAACACTCTCCCATCTAATTTCACCGAGCACATAAAGAATCATCTCAAGGATATGTTCATGAGATTCTGTCCCGCCCTGCTGCACCTCATCCGTCGTTGCGGAGCAAAGGTAAATCCTCCCAGTAATCAAAATTTTTTTAAATCCAAAATCAATTTTAAACAATCAATCAAAATCAATTAAAAATCAATTACTCTCTAATTAATCCTTTACATCCTTTTTTTCACCGATTCCAGGAAATCATCGCTATGCCCGATGCGAACTTAACCAGATCGGTGATGTACCTCTTCGACTGTTTCCTCGACGACTTCAGGGACGAGAAGTTCGCCGAGTCGATATCCGACCTAGAAATGAGGGCGCAGGTCGAGGTAAAAAAAAATTACAGTTTTCGTTACCGACCGAGCAGGCAACTCCGTCGAACTGTCTTCGTCGTTTTAGGGCTCCTTCTTCTTCTCCTGCATCTGGGCGATGGGCGGCACACTGACGATTGCTCACCGCGAGTGGTTCAGCGATCTCTTCAGGGCACTCACCGAGCGCGAATTTCCCGATGAGACCAGAAACCGATTCGGACTTCCGGCCGAAACGAGCGGCCCGAAGAAGCCCTACGTGACTCTCCTTCCCGGCGCCGGTCTCGTCTACGACTACCGATACGTCAAAGAGGGCAAGGGCAAGTGGAGACCCTGGTCGGATGAACTTCAGGACGCGCCACCCATTCCACGCGACATGCCCGTCAATCAGATCATCGTCGCGACCGTCGAGACCGTCCGCTATTTCAGCCTCTTCCGGAAACTCATTTGCCACAACAAGCCCGTTCTTCTCGTCGGTCTGTTGTTAATTTATCAAACATTTTTTAGTTCGTTCGTAATTCGAGACAAGATTTTATTTTATTTTTTATTTTATTTTATTTTGTGAAATAGGAGCCGTTCGAAAATTCGATGCAGATGGAGATTTTAAAGCTGTAGTAAAATTGATATCTTCGAGATCTTTCAATATGTGCATTATAGTTGATAGAGCCGAAATGGAAAATAAAGTTGCAGTGCTCATTTTTTCTTTTTTAATATCACAGTATAGTGAAAAGTATTATAGTCTATTTTTCATAGAAATGGACCTTTATCGCGTTAAAAAAAAATCTAGAGAATTGCTCTCATTAAAACTCCATTTGAAACCGCATTTAAAAAAAAATTTTGTTTGACTGACAGTTTTTACGATACAGAGATTTTTCAGAAAAGTTACATTTCTCGATATCTAAAAAAAAAACAAAAAAAAAAAATACAATGAAGAAATTCTGAGAAACTTTTTAAAAAATAACAAAAATGTATATAATCGTTTAAAATGTAGAACGACCTCAACAGGTCCGACGGGTACGGGAAAGTCGGTCTACGTAATGGAGTTTCTGCTGAAGAGGAACAACCCTCAGGTCTTCAAGCCGCTCTTCGTCACCTTCTCGGCGCAGACGAGCGCCAACCAGACGCAGGACATGATCATGAGTAAGATGGACAAGAGGCGAAAAGGCGTCTACGGGGCGCCGCCGGGAAAGCACTGGGTCGTCTTCGTCGACGACGTCTCAATGCCGTCCAAGGAGGAATACGGCGCGCAGCCGCCCATCGAGCTGCTGAGACAGTGGATGGACCACTGGACCTGGTACGACAGAAAAGACGTCACGCCCTTCAATCTCGTCGACGTCCAGCTTGTGTGCGCGATGGGACCGCCATCGAGCGGCAAAGACGTCACGCCGAGATTCAAGCGTCATTTCTTCACTCTTGGAATTTCGGAATTCGGCGATGACGTCATGACGACAATTTTCTCGAAGATCGTCTCCTGGCATCTTGAGACCCGGGGATTCGACAAGGGCTTCGAGTTGTGCGGCGAGCAGATTGTTCTTGGGACTTTGGATATCTACAAGGCGACCCTCAAGTATCTTCTTCCGACACCGGCGAAGTCGCACTATCTCTTCAATCTTCGGGACTTCTCGAGGGTCATACAGGGCGTTCTTCTTTCATCGCCCGAAGCCATGCCGAACGCGGTAGGGTTTTTACTCGTTCGGTCATTTAGGAACATATGTTCTTTTTTTGCCCTGGGGATGAAGCATTTTTTGTTTCTTCATTTTTAGATCTTAACGCGTATAGGGTTGACGAATGTAGATTTGACGCATATAGGATTGACGCATGTAGGGTTGACGCATGTAGGGTTGACGCGTGTAGGATTGACGCGTGTAGGATTGACGCGTGTAGGATTGACGCGTGTAGGATTGACGCGTGTAGGATTGACGCGTGTAGGATTGGCGCGTGTAGGATTGAAGCGTGTAGGATTGACGCGTGTAGGATTGACGCGTGTAGGATTGACGCGTGTAGGATTGACGCGTGTAGGATTGACGCGTGTAGGATTGACGCGTGTAGGATTGACGCGTGTAGGATTGACGCGTGTAGGATTGGCGCAGATAGGGTTGACGCAGATAGGGTTAACGTAGATGGGCTAACTGCTACTCTCCACCGATATACAACCAAGCGATTGTCCTGACAATTCCTCGAATTTTTTTGTCCAGCAATCCATGAAGCGTTTGTGGGTCCACGAGTTGCTGCGCGTCTACGGCGACCGCCTAGTGGACGAGTCGGACACCTCCTGGCTGGTGGAGCAGATAAGGTCGACGCTTTCGGAGCGCCTTGACGAGGACATGGACCAGTTGTTCGCCGACTTCGCCGCGCCCAACGGTGCCCGGATAACCGAGACTCAGCTTCGAAACCTGGTCTACTGTGATTTTCAGCATCCCCACGACGACCGGAAGCTCTACATGGAGGTCGACAGTCTGGACCATCTGGCCCTCGTCGTTCAGGATTTTCTCGACGAGTACAACTCCATCTCGAAGAAACCCATGAATCTGGTCCTCTTCAGGTTCGCGGTCGAGCATCTCTCAAAGATATGCCGGATAATGATGCAGCCGAGGAGTCACGCACTCCTGGTCGGAGTCGGTGGTTCCGGTCGTCAGTCCTTGACCCGATTGGCCTCCCACATAGCCGACCACGAGATCTTCCAGGTAGAGTTGTGCACCGAATTCATGACCGGTCATTTTTTGGTCCTGTGACCGCCACGTGACCGACCAAAACGTGACCAAAAATTGATGCTGACAAGAAATTACCAAAAAATGGTACTGACAAAAAATGACCAAAAATGGTACTGACAAAAAATGACCAAAAATGGTACTGACAAAAAAATGACCAAAAATGGTACTGACAAAAAATGGCCAAAAATGGTACTGCCAAAAAAATGACCACAAATTCATGACGATAAAAAATGACTAAAAAAATTGCGCTGACAAAAAATGATCAAAAAATGGCACCACCACTGCTTGCTCGTTGTTTGTGAAAATGACCGTCATTGCATATGATAGATTGGGGAAATACCAAAATGATGGTAATTGGAAGGTCCTTTTTGTGCCAATTAACTTCAACTAGAATTGACGGTCATTGCACATCTCTTCCAGGTCGAGATTGCCAGGCAGTACGGCGCGTATGAGTGGCGCGAGGACCTGAAGACAATCCTGCGTAAGAGCGCCTCCAGCGATCTTCACACGACGTTCCTCTTCACCGACATGCAGATAAAGGAGGAGTCCTTTCTCGAGGACATAAGCAACCTCATGAACTCCGGCGAGGTGCCGAATCTCTTCGCCACCGACGAGAAGACCGAGATATGCGAGAGGATGAGGCAGATTGATCGTCAGCGTGACAAGTCGATGCAGACCGACGGAAGTCCGGTCGCCCTCTTCAACTTCTTCGTCCAGGTCGTCCGGGACCAGCTCCACATCGTCGTGGCGATGTCGCCGATCGGCGAGAGTTTCCGCACCAGGATAAGAAAGTTTCCGGCTCTCGTCAACTGCTGCACCATCGACTGGCTGCAACCTTGGCCAGAAGACGCTCTCCTGGCGGTCGCCACCAAGTTCCTCGGCGAGATTGACCTTCCGGATGGCGAACGGGACGCCTGCATCGAGATGTGCCAGTACTTTCACACCTCCACTCAGGAACTCTCGACGGAATTCCTTCAACGGGTCGGCAGGTAGATTTTGGAGTGAAACTTCTTCAAGGACGTTTTGCATTTTCAGGGTAGCGTAAGTCGCGTTACGCGTTACCAGTTACCCTTTGCGCGCTGCCTGTTGGTTTAGGAACACGTTACGCGTAACGCGTAACGCAGATTTCACAATATAGTAAGTCACATTATTGGTAACGCGTAACGCGTAACGCAGATTTCACAGTAGAGTAAGTCACATTATTGGTAACGCGTAACGCAGATTTCACAGTAGAGTAAGTCACAGTACTTTTACCAACCTGAAGAAAAGCTGTAACAGATAGAAATGGTTGATGTTCCAAATTTGGCCACATCAGATACAACTACGTGACTCCGACGTCATACCTCGAGCTGATAAACACTTTCAAGGACCTTCTGGCGAAGAAGCGGTCTGAGGTCCTCGAGGGGAAGAGACGGTACGAGGCCGGTCTGGGGAAGCTCGACTCCACCCACAAGCAAGTCGAGAGGATGCAGGAAATCCTCGTGGCTCTGCAGCCGAAGCTGATTGAGGCTGCGAAGGACGTCGAGCGGATGCTGGCCAGCGTGGAGAGTGAGAGCGAGGAAGTCTCGGCCATCGAGAGGACCGTCAAGAAGGACGAGGAGGCTGCTCTGGTAATTTCACTTCGTCTAACGAAGGCCAGATTCGAGACTTTCTACGAGTATAACGTCGCAGGTCGTTGCCGGAGCTGCTGAAGAGATTCGCGTCGAGTGCAACGCGGATTTGGAACTGGTGATGCCGATTCTGAATGCAGCGAACGCTGCGCTGAATACTCTGACGTCGCAGGACATACAGATCGTCAAGACTATGAAGAATCCTCCGGCGGGAGTGAAATTAGTGATGGAAGCCATCTGCATATTGAAGGTACATTTAACAGTATGACGATGTGACGTTACTAGGAATGACGATGTCTAGGAATGACGATGTCTTGGAATGACGATGTCTAGGAATGACGATGTCTAGGAATGACGATGTCTAGGAATGACGATGTCTTGGAATGACGATGTCTAGGAATGACGATGTCTAGGAATGACGATGTCTAGGAATGACGATGTCTTGGAATGACGATGTCTAGGAATGACGATGTCTAGGAATGACGATGTCTTGGAATGACGATGTCTAGGAATGACGATGTCTAGGAATGACGATGTCTAGGAATGACGGTGTCTAGGAATGACGATGTCTAGGAATGACGATGTCTAGGAATGACGATGTCTAGGAATGACGATGTCTAGGAATGACGATGTCTAGGAATGACGATGTCTAGGAATGACGATGTCTAGGAATGACGATGTCTAGGAATGACGATGTCTAGGAATGACGATGTCTAGGAATGACGATGTCTAGGAATGACGATATCTAGGAATGACGATATCTAGGAATGACGATATCTAGGAATGACGATATTTAGGAATGACGATATCTAGGAATGACTATATCTAAGAATGACGATATCTAGGAATGACGATATCTAGGAATGACGATATCTAGGAATGACGATATCTAGGAATGACGATATCTAGGAATGACGATATCTAGGAATGACGATATCTAGGAATGACGATATCTAGGAATGACGATATCTAGGAATGACGATATCTAGGAATGACGATATCTAAGGAATGACGATATCTAGGAATGACGATATCTGGGAATGATGACATCTAGGAATGACGGTGATCATCACAATACTTAATGGTGGAAGCGATTCGCGCATTGAAGCTTAAGTCCCGAGGAATCCACTGGCGAATTCATCGATCGTTGTTTCAGGACGTAAAACCCGAAAGGATCCAGAGTGAAGGCGGCAAGATAGTCGACGACTACTGGAAGGCCTCTCTCCGCGTCCTCGGTGACATGAAGTTCCTCGAGGGTCTCCTGACCTTCGACAAGGACAACATCCCCGAGAAGATAATGACGAAGATTCGAACGAGCATCCTGACGAATCCGAACTTCGACCCGGACAAGATAAGGAACGCCTCGACCGCCTGCGAGGGCCTCTGCAAGTGGGTCATCGCGCTCTCGGAGTACGACACGGTCGCCAAGGTCGTCGCGCCGAAGAAGGTCGCCCTGGCCAGGGCGGAGGCCGAGTACGCCGAGGCCATGGCGGCCCTGGAGATCAAGAGGGGTCAGCTGAGGGAGGTTCAAGCGCGCGTTCGCAGACTGGAGGAATTGTTGGCACAGCGAAAGGCCGACTACCAGGCGATGACCGACGAAGTCGACGACTGCGAGAAGAAGCTACGGCGCGCCGAGGAACTCATCGGCGGCCTCGGCGGTGAGTACAGCAGGTGGTCCGAGACCGCCAGGACACTCGGCGAACGCTACTTCAAGCTCACCGGCGACATACTCATCGCTTCCGGCTTCGTCGCCTACCTCGGCGTCTTCACCGCTCACTACAGACAACGCCAGCTGGACAAGTGGATCCGGATTTGCACCGACCTAGGGGTCGTCTGCACGCGGGACTTCCAGCTGAACCAAGTGCTCGGCGATCCCGTCCTCATCAGGTCCTGGAACATCTCCGGACTGCCCAGCGACCTCTTCTCCGTCGACAACGCGATCGTCGTCGTGAAGTCCAGAAGGTGGCCGCTCATGATCGATCCTCAGGGACAGGCGAACAAGTGGGTGAAGAGCATGGAGAGGAACGCCAATGTCCACGTGGTCAGGCTCAGCCAGAGCGACTACATCAGGATCCTGGAGAACGCGATACAGTTCGGACAACCTGTGCTCCTGGAGAACGTCGGTGAGGATCTGGACGCGGCGCTGGAACCGCTGCTGCTCAAGCAGACCTTCAAGTCCGCTGGTTCTTGGTGCATCAAACTCGGAGACTCGATAGTCGAGTACAATGAGAAGTTTAGGTAGGTCTCTCATCATCCTGGATGGCAAGTTTTGAGGGATGACTGAATCAACGACCGTCGTGATCCGTGCAGGTTTTACATAACGACCAAGCTCCGCAATCCTCACTATCTGCCGGAAGTCGCGGTCAAAGTCACTCTGCTGAACTTCATGATCACTCCGGTTGGTTTGGAGGACCAACTGCTCGGTATTGTCGTCGCTAAGGAGAGGCCTGATCTCGAGTCTGAGAAGAATCAGCTCATCGTCCAAGGAGCTGCCAACAAGAAGTATCGGATGGCTTTTCTCGATCGCTTACCGGCGGTCGGTAAAACAGAAATGATCTATGGATCATTTTTTTTTTTTTTAGGATGCTGAAGGAGATTGAGGACAAGATCCTCGAGGTGCTGTCCGAGTCAGACGAGAACATACTCGAGGATCAGACGGCGATCGCCGTTCTGAGCTCCTCCAAGGTCCTGTCGAACGAGATCCAAGCCAAACAGACCGTCGCCGAGGCGACCGAGAAGTCCATCGACGCGGCGAGGTTGCAGTACACTCCGATCGCGGTTTACAGCACTGTTCTCTTCTTCACTATAGGTGATTTTTTCTCGAGGGGGTTAATTTAATGGATTATTTTTATGATCGCTGGTTGGGCAAGTCTCAGGCTGACTTCTTCGGTTTTGGGAGGGTTTCATACACCTCTTTTTTGGGTTCCTTCTTTCTTTAGGTTTCAATGCACCCCTTCCATAGGGGTTTTCCCCAGTTTTTTAAATGAACTATTTCTATGATAACTGGCTGGGTGAACGTCAAGTTGGCTTTTTTGGATTTTACTCTGGGGCGGTGTTTCATATCCCCTTTTTGGGGTTGTTTTCTTTGGGTTTTTTTGGGAACTTCCGAACGGTTTCAATGTTCCTGAAAAGAGACAAATTTTTATATTAAAAAGAAAAAAAATTTCAGCTGTTCTGGCGAACATCGACCCGATGTACCAGTACTCGTTGGTGTGGTTCGTGAATTTGTTCAAGAGCACGATAGACAACACACCCCCGGTCGAGGACGTTGAGCAGCGTCTCAAGGACCTGACGAGGTGTTTCACGTACTCACTGTACGTTAACATCTGTCGTTCGCTCTTCGAGAAGGACAAGCTGGTATTTTCCCTCATACTGGCGGTAAATCTGCTGAACAAGCAGGGAAGAGTCTCGATGGCCCAGTGGATGTTCCTGCTGACCGGCGGTATCGGCCTTGAGAATCCTCACGCCAATCCCACGGATTGGTTGCCGTCGAAATCCTGGGACGAATTTTGCCGCCTCAATGACGTCCCCGGATTCGCAGTGAGCTTAAAAAAAAACAGCATCAAATATTGATGGTATGACAAAAATTTATTGGGTTGTTGTTCTTCAGGGTATCATCGAATCCTTGAGGAGCAACACCGGTCTGTGGAAATACGTGTTCGATCACAGGGAGCCACAGTCCTTGACCTTTCCGGCGCCCTTCGACAAGCTGAGCCTCTTCGAGAAGATGCTCGTGCTGCGTTGCCTCAGGCCCGACAAAGTTGTGCCATCGGTGCAGCTGTTCGTCGAAGGTATGTGCGATGAGAAATAAGAGATCTTTTGTTCTGATGTCGAAAACATTTGCCGAATGAAAAGCGTCCGTAAAAAACGTTATGATCAAAGTCCTGGTGCGGAAAATTTGATCCAACTTAGAGGTCTGGGATGAAGGTTTAGATGGTCTGGGAATGAAGGTCTGGGATGGCTCTGGAGAAAACATTGAGGAAGCAGACTCTGAGTAATCAGGACCTGGGATCACTGTTGGAAAGATGTTGACCCAGCGGAGTTGCAATAATGAGGGTCTGGGATGGCTCTTGGCGAAACTTTGACCCAGGTGGACTTAGAGTGATCAAGGTCTGGGATGACTCTTGGGAAAACAATAGCCCATGAGGAATAACCAGGGTCTGGGATGACTCTAAGGAAGACTTTGACCCAGATGGTCTTAGGATAATCAGGACCTGGGACGACTGTTAGGAAGACATTGAGGCACCTAACTTGGTGTAATCAGAATGACTGTTGAGACTGAATTGACCCAACAGACTCAAACTAGTGAACTGAATAATGGCCTGGGATGACGGTTTGGAAAACAATGGCCCACGGGGAATAACCAGTGGTCTGGTTATAGCCGGGGTCTGGGTTAACCGGGGTCTGGGATAACTGGGGTCTGGGATAACCGGGGTCTGGGATAACCTGGGTCTGGGATAACCGGGGTCTGGGATAACCCGGGTCTGGGATAACCTGGGTCTGGGATAACCGGGGTCTGGGATAACCGGGGTCTGGGATAACCGGGGTCTGGGATAACCGGGGTCTGGGATAACGGCGGTCTGGGATAACCGGGGTCTGGGATAATCGGGGTCTGGGATAACCGGGGTCTGGGATGATTATTGGGCACACTGACCTAAACGCCCTTAGGGAGACTTCGACCCGGGTGGACTTCCAGCGATCAGAGCCTGGGATGACTCTACGGAAGACATTGACCCAGACGGTCTCAGGATAATCAGAACCTGGGACGACTATCGGGCAGACATTGACCCATCGAACTTAGAGTAATCAGGATCAGGAATGACTGTTGGAAAGACATTGACCCAGCGGATTTAGAGTAATCAAGGCCTGGGACGACTCTGACCCCGCTGAACTTATAATTACAACAACTTCCTCGCAGTCGAGCTGGGAAAGCAGTACATCGAGCCGCCACCCTTCGATCTGGCCTCCTCCTACGCCGACTCCTTTTGCTGCATCCCACTGATCTTCGTCCTGACACCCGGCGCCGATCCCACAGCTCTACTGTTGAAATTCGCCGACGATCAGGGCTTCGGTACCAACAGGTTGTTCTCGCTCTCCCTTGGGCAAGGTCAGGGACCGATCGCCGTCAACCTCATTGACGAGGGCGTCAAGAACGGCACGTGGGTCGTTCTTCAGAATTGTCATCTGGCCAAGAGTTGGATGGGCACTCTCGAAAAGGTCTCTCAGAAATTTATTCCTTCATAAAAAAAAAATAAAAAAAAATAAAAAATGGCCCCCCAAAGATCCGTCGATTTATCGAATCGATTTGTTTGCGCCCCTAACAGATATGCGAGGGTTTCACGGCGGAAACGGTTCATCCGGATTTTCGACTGTGGCTCACGAGCTATCCGGCTGATCATTTCCCGGTTAGCGTTCTGCAGAACGGGGTCAAGATGACGAACGAGCCGCCGAAGGGTCTCAGATCCAATATCACGAGATCCTACTTGCAGGTATGTCTATATGTATACATAGATTTGGCACTCGACCGCTTTTCATCTTGACTCGCCATCTCGGTTTCTCCCCCTCGATCTATTCGCGGTAAACGGTTCTATAAGTTTGCGACTTTAAGGATCCCATCTGCGAACCCGAATTCTACGAAACCTCGAAGCAGAGCGAGTCCTTCAAGAAGATGCTCTTCTCCCTGTGCTTCTTCCACGCCATCGTTCAAGAGCGCAGGAAATTCGGTCCGATAGGCTGGAACAATCCGTACGAATTCAACGAGACTGACCTTCGCATAAGTGTCCTCCAGCTCAAGATATTTCTGGATCAGTACGAGGACGTTCAATACGAGGCTCTCAAGTATCTCACGGGTTGGTTGTCTTCAACTTATTCTCGACTTGATCTCAACTTATTCTCAACATGTTTTCTACCGGATCTTAATCTTGTTCATAACTAATTGTCAACTTACCTTCAAACGGTTTTCAACTTGTACTCAATATTATTGATCTCAACTTGATCTCAACTTGATCTCAACTTGATCTCAACTTGATCTCAACTTGATCTCAACTTGATCTCAACTTGATCTCAACTTGATCTCAACTTGATCTCAACTTGATCTCAACTTGATCTCAACTTGATCTCAACTTGATCTCAACTTGATCTCAACTTGATCTCAACTTGATCTCAACTTGATCTCAACTTGATCTAAACTTGATCTCAACTTGATCTCAACTTGATCTCAACTTGATCTCAACTTGATCTCAACTTGATCTCAACTTGATCTCAACTTGATCTCAACTTGATCTCATCTTGATCTCAACTTGTACTCAATATTATCGTTTTCAACTTGATCTCAACTTGATCTCAACTTGATCTCAATCTACTCTGAACTTACTCGTAACTTGTTTTCAGCTTTATGAAAATTTCTGTTCAAATTATTTTCAACTTTTTTGCATCTTCTGTTAAACTCATTTTCAACTTATCCTGAACTTTGTACTTTTCCCAACGCGAATATGTAATTCACCTGAAAACGGAATGAAATATTTTCCAAGGCGAGTGCAATTACGGCGGCCGTGTGACCGACGAGTGGGATCGAAGGACACTAATAACGATCCTCTCGAAGTTCTACTGCGAGCAGGTAGTCGAGGATCCGAAATATCTGTTTGACCCGTCGGGCCGTTATTACGTGCCAAAGGCATCCGACTACAACGAGTTTCTCGACTACGTGAGAAACTTGCCTATGACAACCGGCCCGAGTGTCTTCGGAATGAACGACAACGCGGATATAATAAAGGATCAGCAGGAAACTCAATTGATGATCACTTCAATTCTGCTGACGCAGGTAATAACAACATTATGACTCCAATAGACAATAAACTCAGCGATATTGACGAGTGCACGTTTCACCCACGCTGCTCGCTCAGGAGGACACGGTAAGCTCTCCGGACTCGTAAAAGCCAATCTGTAACTTATCAATACTGAACTTTAATGTTGTACTTTGTTTTTTACGTGGAAACACCCAAAGAGTTCATGGAGCAAGGTAAATAGCGTCGTGTTTACAGCAGCTTCGCAGGTTCTCTCGTTTAGAGCAAAATGAGTTACCACGGTCGGTAACTAAAACTGTAATCAACTTTTTTCGCGAGTGGGGGCACGGACGATCAAACGAGAAGTGTCATCCACTGCGGATATCACGCCAGCGTTGGATGACACTTTTCTTTCGACCGTACCTGCCGTCATTCCTGAGAAAAGTCGATTACAGTTTTCATTACCGACCGAGCACGGGTTGGGTGGGGAGGGTCGCGTTTCTTCGAGTTTCAAGCCTTCTCAGAGATGAAACTGAGATGAATGAGACCTTTCATTTAGTAATAGAATCGTGTTCACAACGGTTTCGCAGATTCTCTCGTTTAGAGTAAAATGAGTTACCACGGTCGGTAACAAAAACTGTAATCAACTTTTCTCGGAAGTAGCGGCACGGACGATCAAACGAGAAGTGTCATCCACTGCGGATATCACGCCACCGTTGGATGACACTCTTCTGTCGACCGTAATTGCCGTCATTCCTGAGAAAAGTCGATTACAGTTTTTTTTTACCGACCGTGGTAATCAGCGCGAGAATTTTGGTGTTTCTTTTCGCATTTTTTTTTTTTAATTTCTGGCTCTCTTCGGCAGGACACCGGATCGGCGGAGGTCGAGGGTGTGAAGACACCCGACGAGACGGTCTACGACGTCTCCGCCGATATACTCTCCAAGTTACCGACCGAGTACGATCTCGTGGACGCCATCGAGAGATATCCGACCTCGTACAAACAGAGCATGAACACCGTTCTCGTGCAGGAAATGGGAAGGTTCAACAAACTTTTGAACACCATAAGAAACAGCCTCGTAAATGTCCAGAGAGCCATCAAGGGTCTCGTCGTAATGGACTCCGCTCTCGAGGAAGTTTACGGCTCCATCGTAACAGCCAAAATACCGACTACTTGGAAAGCCAATTCTTATCCCTCTCTGAAACCGCTTGGGAGTTACATTCAAGACTTCCTGCGACGTCTCCGATTTCTCGAGGTGGGTAGATCGATCATTCTATCGACCGATGACAAAGTCACTTAAAAAAAAAATCTTGTCACTTCCGGTTTAAAAGTAAGATTTCCAAACCGGAAGTGACGTTTTAGGGAAAAATGTTGACTAACGCGATTCCTCAAGGTCTGGTTCAACGAAGGGCCTCCGACGACTTTCTGGCTGTCGGGTTTCTACTTCACTCAGGCGTTTCTGACCGGGGCACGTCAGAACTACGCGAGAAAATATTCGATACCGATAGATCTGTTGATATACGATTTCGTGCCGCTCAAGGAAACGACATTCGCCGAGCCGCCGATCGACGGAATTTACGTGCACGGCCTTTTCCTGGACGGCGCACGATTCAATATGGATTCAATGACCCTCGACGAATCCCTGCCGAAAGTCCTCTTCGACAACGTTCCTTACGTAAGTTTCTGTACGATTAATATGTGCAACATCAATTTATATATATTAAAAAAATATATATCGGAAATATAAAAATCTTTGGTAAAATCATATTCCATGAATCAGACACACGCTCGTATGAATATTTATTTGCAATTTTTTTTTTTGTTTTCGATGCGAGCAGCTGTGGTTGATTCCAATAACGAAGGAGCAAGTGGTGGAAAAGCTGACGTACACCTGTCCGGTTTACAAGACAGCGGAGAGACGAGGAATTCTCTCGACAACGGGACACTCGACGAATTTCGTAATCGCTATGTGGCTGCCGACAAGAGAACCGGCAAAGCACTGGATAATGCGCGGTGTAGCTATGCTCTGTCAATTGTCTCAATGAGCGAGTAATAAAAACAAGGCCCTCCACTAAAAAAAAAACGTGAAAAAAAATACATATTTCGCTCTCGAATTACGACGCGCATTTCCAGCGGGGAATCGATGCTCCATCTCCGCTCCGAGGGCTCTTTGCCTTCCTGGAGGCTACGCTACAGCACCGCCCCCTCCCCCGCGCTTCTCTGTGCTGCATTTGACGTGAATATCGAAGTTTCCCGTAATACATGCATAGGCCACCTGCTGGTACAGCTTCAACGTTGACATACTCTGTGATGTGGTACAACGGTCTGGGGGTAGTCGGAGGCTGCACGGGGCGAAATGGCACGTCGGGGGGCAAAATGGACCACTCTTCAAAACAATGTCTCGTCTCGACCGAGGGCTGCGGGGCAAAATGGACCATCATTAAAAAAAAAAAAAAAACCCGTCTCTCAACGAGAAGCGACAAAAAGCTCGTCTCGACCGAAGGTTACGGGGCAAAATGGACCACCCTTCAAAAAAAGTCTCTCGACGAGACCCAAGCGTCGAAGAGAGAAGTCTCGTCTCTACCGAATGCACCGGGGCAAAATGGACCACCCTGAAAAAAAATGTCTCTCGACGAGAACCGAGCGACGAGAGGAGAACTGCCGTCTCGCCCGAGGGCAACGGGGCAAAATGGGTCCGTTTCGGCCGCAAACGCTCGCACACCTTTGTCGCGCGATGAGAGAGGAGATTCATCGAGGCCAGAGGTTTCTCCCTTCAGTTCGCGCGCGAGCCTCGCCGCCGGGAGGAGAATGGCACGTACGTGTGAGCGCCCGAGCGCCGGTTTGAAAGATCGACACGGGGGATGACGATCGTGTAGTGGTAGCGACGATGGCGGGCGTCGGGCGGCGGGGCGAGGGGCCGACTCCGGCCCGGTGGCGGCACCCTGTCTACTCGGACCGAGATCGCCGGAGGCTCGTTGCCTAGCGACCCGGTATTGATCTCTCCCCCGCTCGCATCTCGGCGCTCTCCCCCTCCCCCCCCCCGAAAACCACCCCCTTCATCCCATCGCCCCTTCCCGAGCTTCCGTCCATCGAGTATTCGTCCCTGTGCTTCTGCATCTCGTTCGCTCACCCGCTCAGTCTGTCTGCTGTGCACATACTTCATCCCTGGACCGAGAGAGAGGGAGAGACTCCTGTTATCTCTCTCGCAAAAGTTCCTAGCTCGGTTGTGGGGGGAAGACGGGGCAAAATGGACCAGTGGGGCAAAATGGACCAGTGGGGCAAAATGGACCAGTGGGGCAAAATGGACCACTGGTTTTCTATTCGGGATGAGAGTCAATTCGACTTGTGAAAAATCCTTGGTGGTCCATCTTGCCCCCGCGTCTGTCTATTGTACAGATACTTTATCCCCGGACCGAGAGAGAGAAAGAGAGAGAGAGAGATTCTCGTTAGCTGTCTCGCAAAAATGTTTAACTCTGTTTGGGAGGAGGGCGGGGCAAAATGGACCAGTGGGGCAAAATGGACCGCTGGTTTTCTATTCGGGATGAGACTCAATTCGACTTGTGAGAAATTACTGGTGGTCCGTCTTGCCTCCGTGTCTGTGTACTAGATACTTTATCCCCGAACCGAGAGAGAAAGATTCTCGTTAGTTCTGTCGCAAAAATGTCTACCTCGGGTTTGTAGGGGGAGGGGGTAAAAAGGACCAGTGGAGCAGACTGGTCCCTATGTTCGCTATTCGGTATCCGAGTGAATTGTGTGAAAAATTTGTGGTGGTCCATTTTGCCCCCGCGTTCCGTCTTGCCCCGCTCTTGACACGTGCGCGGGACTCCGGCCCGTGGCGATGGTAAAAACGTATCTCGCTCGTGCTCGCGAAGAATTTCGGGCTCTTAGGCGTCTCTTCCGAGGACTGGTGTAGAGCGGGGCAAAATGGACCACTGGTCAAAAAATGGTCCAGTGTCCTCAATAAGAGATTACATTTAATTCCCCATGAAAGATTTACACAGGTGGTCCATTTTGCCCCCGTGGTCCATCTTGCCCCCCCCCCCTGTCCTGTGCATCCGCTTGATGGCGATGGTAGAAACCCGACTCTGTCTTGCTTGCGAAGAATTTCAGAGTTTTTGCCACCTTCCTACCATCAGTTCAGAGGTGTGGGGGGGGGGGGCAAGATGGCCCATCGGGGAAAAACGGACCAGTGTATTCCATTCAAGATTACACTTTCAATTTGCCTTGTGAAAAATTCAGGTGGTCCATTTTGCCCCAGTGTTCCATATTCCCCCCTCCTTCGTTTTCCGCACGTGCGCTTGAGTCCGTTGCATGCCACGCCGGTCTCCGTCTGCTTGCGAAGAATTTCGGGCTTTTGGGCACCTCCGGAGATCGGAGTTACTCTTTCTCACGTTTCAGGGATAATATTAGCGATCCAGGCGGACAAAGTACGTCCTGAGTACTCGACGGAGAATATCGGGGGTGGTTGACGCCCCTCTATTTGTACAGGGGAGAGGGTACGTGGAGTTTGGGTTATCGGTCGCTCTCACCGGGAACGAGACGCGGAGGATGCTGCCGGAGCTTCCCGTCACTCAGGAAGTCTCCGGGATTGGGGCGTGGCACGTCGAAAATTTCGCCCCGACGATATTCCTCTTCCTCGCTGCACCGGGTAATTCCGCTTATCTGTACATAGCCGGATGCTTCATTTCCATCTCGACTCACCTCTACCCTAGTTGACTCCTAGATTGCCGTATAGCGGCTCTTACTTTGCTCCTGTGTATCCTTCCATTCCCCACGAATATCGAAGAATCCGGGGCAAGATGGGATAGCTTGGAAGTAAATGAATTTTTGAAACCCATTTTACCCCGGTCGGTTCGGTGGTCCAATTAATTTTTACGATTTTTTTTGTGTCCCATTTTGCCCCACGTCCACGGTGTACAGCATTTCCCATTTTGCCCCAGTTTTTTTGGCGGTTGGGTTAATTTTTTTTTGCAATTTTTTTAGTGCTCCATTTTGCCCCGTATCCGCCCGAGTTCCGCGAGAGGATCGGACTCGCTCGCTTCACCGAGCGAGCAAAGCACTCCGACATGCGCCTGCAGAACTTTGAGTCCAAGTCGAAGGAGACGACGTCACTCTGAGCCTTAAGGAAACTGACGGCGAGGTCACGTGACTCACCAGCCTGGACCCTCGCAGCATTCCATTCCGCCTCCGACCCTACCTTCGACTCGGGACTCTTATTACGTGCAAATAACGTCAGGACAAAGCTCTCCGACAAATCCTACGTGGATTGGGACACTACGAGATTCTCTAGCACTGGGGATGAAGGACTCAAGGCATTTAAGAACTTTCCTTTTGTGCGAGATTCAACAACATTTTATTTTTTCATCCCACGACATTTTTCCCCGGATTTTTTTTTATACCATATAGTACGATAACGAGGTACAAATAAAATGTTTTAAAAAATTGTCGGTAACTCTCTTTACCGGCATTTATTGATAACTTCTTTAATGGATAAAGACATGTCCAAATCTATCGCACACGACAATTAAGAACATTTCATTTTTTCATCTGACGACATCGCAACCGGTATTTTTCTACACCACACATAATACCTAAACGAGGTAAAAATAGAATGGAAATCGTGGGAAATTTTCTTTACAGGCATTAATTATTAATTATTTTTTATGGATGAAAAAAAAAAATCTCCAAACGATCTTTTATCTCGCGGGAGGTGATTCGGAGCCAGCGGGTCTAAAACGGACCACTGGGAGCGTCAGCTGCGTAGTCTACGCAGCAGACTCGGTTCGGTTTCGCGCGAGCTCGCGTGGGTGATTTTCTCTCGGTCGAGGGGGTCGAACACGAGCGAGACTGGTACACTCGGGGATGCTGCGGGCTCAGCGAAGGGTGGAGTTGCCGGGCAACCGGAGAGCCTCCACCCTTAAACTTTCGAGCCCTCTCCCCCCCCCCGGTGCGCCTCGATTCTCGCTCTCCCGCTTGTACCCCGGTCGATACAACCGCGGAACAAATCCTCGACGCGCTCACCTCGCTGTTGCACGCTCGCTCGGGGACTCCCCCAATTTTCCATTACGCCGTATATTCGTACCCAGCGCTGCGACTGCTGACGGAGCGAGTTAGCGGAATCGAACCTAGCGCGTCTCCCGCCCCGTTGCCTCCGGTAATAATCTTCATACGCCAGTCTCTTTTTTACCGTCCATCCAAGGGAGGGGGGCAAAATGGACCACTTTTTTTTCTTTTTTTCGACGGATCAAAACGACTCGTCTCGAGCGGGTGAATATGGGACAGGGCCGTTTTACCTCGCTCTCCCGAACAATAATTTCGCTATATCTGTGAGGAGGAGCAGAGTGGGGCAAAATGGACCACTTTGATGATTTTTGGTGTTGTTGCCGATGTCCAAATTTCTAAAATGTCTCGTTTCGAACCGACTAAAGGCAGGTCCATTTTGCCCCGTTTTTCATGAAAATCAATCATTTTTCTACTGGTTGCATCAATCGGGAGTCTCGAAGGGAGGAGATTTTTTTTATCGAGGAAATATTTGATTTAGACAAACTTCACGGGGAAAATAAACGACACACACACACACAATTTATTCGGTACTCGGTTATGTTAATTAATAATCGTACGGGGCAATATGGGTGAAATTAAAAATCAGTTTTACAGTCATCGATGTTCTACGTTGGGGCAAGACAGGTGTCGAAAGGCTTTCGTTAATAGCGTGCAGAAATTACAAATCCTCCAGTCGAATTATGCATGTTACAGAGCGGTGGGCGAAGGGGGGCAAAATGGACCAGTATCTTCCACTCCAGACAAAACGAGACTTTTCTCACGAGCCAGAAAACAGTTTTTCATGTGTGGTCCATCTTGCCCCACTTTCGGTTCCCCCTTCCCTATCAGCTGATAACTTCGTCAAACACTCTACAGAAAATTTCTAATACAATTTCAACAGTATTCTTCGAGTCGAATCGTGTATAATACAAACGGAGCGAGATGGGGGCAAAATGGAACACTGGGGGCAAAATGGACCAGTGTCTTTCAATCCAGACGAAACGGAACTGTCCTCACGACCCGTAAAATAATTTTTCACACGTGGTCCATTTTGCCCCACTCTCGGTCCAACCTTCCCCCATCCGCTGATAACGTTATCAAACACTCTACAGAAAATTTCTAACATAATTTCAACAGTTTCCTACGTTTCGAACATGTGCGAAAAAAATATGTATGTATGTACTTCGATGATAATTTATTTTATATATATGCATGCTTTCATATATATAATATGAAAGACATATACTTTATATATATGTCTTTCAATCCAGACGAAACGGAACTGTCCTCACGACCCATAAAATAATTTTTCACAAGTGGTCCATTTTGCCCCACTCTCGGTCCAACCTTCCCCGGCCGCTGATAGCGTTATCAAACACTCTACAGAAAATTTCTAACATAATTTCAACAGTTTCCTACGTTTCGAACATGTGCGAAAAAAAATATATATGTATGTACTTCGATGATAATTTATTTTATATATATGCATGCTTTCATATATATAATATGAAAGACATATACTTTATATATATGTCTTTCAATCCAGACGAAACGGAACTGTCCTCACGACCCGTAAAATAATTTTTCACACGTGGTCCATTTTGCCCCACTCTCGGTCCAACCTCCCCCCATCCGCTGATAGCGTTATCAAACACTCTACAGAAAATTTCTAACATAATTTCAACAGTTTCCTACGTTTCGTACATGTGCGAAAAAAATATATATGTATGTACTTCGACGATAATTTATTTTATATATATGCATGCTTTCATATATATAATATGAAAGACATATACTTTATATATATGTCTTTCAGTCCAGACGAAACGGAACTGTCCTCACGACCCGTAAAATAATTTTTCACACGTGGTCCATTTTGCCCCACTCTCGGTCCAACCTTCCCCCATCCGCTGATAGCGTTATCAAACACTCTACAGAAAATTTCTAACATAATTTCAACAGTTTCCTACGTTTCGAACATGTGCGAAAAAAAATATATATGTATGTACCTCGATGATAATTTATTTTATATATATATGTATATATGTGTATGCTTTAATATGTACCGAACATACGGGACTTGGAAGTGTCCATCGAAAATCCGAGTTGACATTGGTCCGCTCTTAGCATTCACCGCGTGCCTTATGAATTTTGAAAAGTTGGCACATGGAAGCCCGCTGTGAACGCAAGGAGCACAGACTCACGTGTGTGTTTCTTCTCTTCTCGATCTTCCGTCGTCCTCTTCGTCGTCCTCTTCGGTCCGGTCCTCGGCACGATGTCGCGTCGCGACGCCCTCGCAGCTTCTCTCGAAGTCACGCAAAAAAAAAAAGAAATTTTAATAGCGGTCCATTTTGCCCCACCCAACCCCAGCCCGCTACACCGGAACTGGGAAGACGCGCTTTAAAAGAAAAACAATCTCTCAATTTTCATTCCAATTTTTTCGCACCAAAATTGTCCCCAATTATTTCTCACGAAAAAGTTCTTCCAATTACTTCGTACGAAAAAAATTGAACATAATTTATTCACTCTTCCGCTATGAAAATCTTGTAATTAAAAAAAAAAAAACCACGCTCCCGCACGCTTTATTCCCGAACGAAGTAAAAACACTCCGCGTTTCTCAAAACTCTCGAATTCAGAAAGTAAAAAAAAAAAAAACTACAAAAAAAGTGAGAAAATAAACACTCCACATTTCTCAAAACTACCTAAACTGCGACCTAAACTTCGCTACCCAAATTGACACCCCAAACAATCTAACAACAAATGTAAAAAAAAAACATAAACAAATTACTCTAAAAAGCGAAAAACTCCACAATTCTAAAAAAAAAAAACAGCTACCTTAAGACCCAAACCATCCGACACCAAATCCAAAAAAAAAAAACGAGACGATTATCACCGGTTCACGATCCGACCGCGACTGTCGATCCGGGAATTCGCCCGATCGCCAGGGTGACCATATTGCCCCCTCCCCACATTTTCCGCTCGGTTTTTAAATCTAATGAGGGGGTCGAAGGACCGCTGGTGGGGATTATTATGGGGGGGTGCAGTGAGGGGGGGGGGGTTGGATAGGGGATGAAACGAAGAGTCGATACAATGCGCCGTTCGGCTCGTGAAAACGAGCGCCCCCCTGCAAGAAGAGTCCGCGGACCGATGAGATTTTTTTCGGCCCCCCCTTCGGAGGATTTCGTGCCCTCCGCCGTTTCCGACAGACGAGCTCCATCCATCTATCTGTCCCGGGCACGAAATAGCCGTAACTTATTGCTTGTTTGGTTCTGCACCGGAGGGGGGAGGGGGAGGGGAAAGGGGGAGGGTGAGGGGGGGGGGGGTTTGAGGTACCCTTCGGGTCTGGTCCGTGCCCCATCGGTTCCGTCCCCGTGGCGGCGCGATCGAACTGAGGAGGGAGCAGCTGACGGCCGGCTCCATTGTCTGTAGCCATTCGCACGATCGGGACGAAGCCCACGGTCTGGGGTTCTTGCACACGAGAGCCCGAGCGCCGAGGTGTTAAATTTTGAAAATTTATTATCGTCAGTTCGAAATAATTTTCGAGACCGAAGGGGGGCTCTAAAAAATATATATAAATGAAAAATAAGAATTGAAATAGATTTAGGGTTTTTTTTTTTTTTTTTTTATACGGTCATATTTTGGGGTGAGGAGCGGTTTTGTGCAATTTAGAAAAGTTCATACATAGACAAACGTTATAGTAAATCGTACTGCCATAAATATAATAATAATAATAATAATAATAATAATATACAAATTTATAAGACTGCAAACACAGAAAGACATTACGTTAAATCATATTACAATAATTATAATAATAACAATAATAATAATAATACAGATGTATTATTATTATTATTATCATTATTAGTAATTATTATTATATGTAATAATAATTATTATAATATGATTCAATATATCAAATATAAAAATTTGACAATGTTGAAAGAAAGAAAAAAAATGTCGACAGTGTAGGAAATAAAGTTTCCCACGAAAGTAACGCTACAGCGCGCGAGGCTGCTCGAGGGGGTGCAATTTCGCAGGGGGGCGGAGGGGGAGTGCAGAGAAGATCAACGAACCTTTGCCAATTTATAAAACTGAAAACATACACAGATATTACATTAAATCATATTACAATAAATATAATAATAACAATAATAATATAATACAAATTTATTATTATTATTATTATTATTATTATTATTATTATTATTATTATTATTATTATTATTATTATTATTATTATTATTATTATTATTATTATTATTATTATTATTATTATTATTATTATATAATAAATAATAATAATAATAATAATAATTTGACAATGTTAAAATAAAGAAAAAAAAATGTCGACAGTAGAGGAAAGAAATTTTGCCGCGAAAGTAACGCTACGGCGTGCGAGGCGGCTCGAGGGGGTGCAATTTTGCAGGGGGGGGGGCGGAGGGGGGCGGAGATCAACGAACCCCTTGGGCCGAAGAACTCGCCCCATTTTCGGCGCAAGAAGGGTCGCCCCGACTTAGGGGTGGCTCGGCACGTGAAGACCTCTGCGGCCGAAAAGCCACCCCCGCCCCCCCCCCCCCGCCCCCCATTCTGGTGCAGAATGGCAGAGAGCGAGAAGAGCGAGAGAGATTCGGAGAAGCTAATTCGCATCCGCGGGGCGAAAAAGCAAGGGGGTGGTGATGGATGCGGTACACATTCGGGGAGACAATGGCGGCATTTCCGGGGGCCGCGGGGAGGGGGGGGGGAACTGTGGGTCAGGGTTGCCCCGAGGGAGCTTCGACAGGGGCTTTTAAACATCCCCGCGAGCAAACTCTTACAGAAAACCACCCCCTCTTCCAACCCCCCCCCCCCCCCCCCCCCCCCGGCAACCCCCTCATGGATCCTTGGGGCACATTCGGGGTAGCCCCGAAGGGCGAGGAATTTAATATGAAATTATTTAAATCCCCGGGAAGAACATCTGCAACCCTCGGATGGAATAGACATTGGGGTGCGAGTGCAGACAGAAATATAAATTGTGTGAGGGTGGTTTAAGAAAAATATTTGTTTGGGTTGAAAAGATATTTGTTTGGGTTGAAAAGAAATTTGGTTGGGTTAAAAAAAAAATATTTAGTTTTGTTGAAAAGATATTTGGTTGGGTAAAAAAAAAAATGTAATTTTGTTGAAAAAATATTTGTTAGGTTTAAATGAATGTTTATTTGATTCCAAAGAATAATTGTTTCGTTTGAATGAATATTTATTTAGTTTAAAGAAAGTTTCATACGGTTCAAATAAATTTTGATTTGGCTTTAATAAATGTTTATTTGGTTCAAAAAAAATATTTGTTTGCGCCCGTCAGATAGATTATTTTTCTGCATTACTGCGACGACTCACCATCCGGAGAATCGACCTGGGGGGGGGGGGTAAGGGGGTTCGGGGCGTGGCAGGAAGCTAACAGTGCAGTCCGAAACATCGAAGGCTTCACTATAGCATTTTTTTCCATTTTGTATTTTTCATACGAAGAAACAAAAATTTTTGCAAAAAAATTGGAGCTCGGTCGGTAAGTAAAAACTGTAATCGCCATTCTCAACAGCGAGGGAGCTTCGGACAGTCAAAAAATGACGTCCCTCGCTTCCGCAACTGGATCCGAGCCAGCCGGAAAGAGTTCGACAACCTCAAAAAAAAAAAAAATTGATCAACAATCTTCTTTACCGACCGCGGTAACTCGATCTCGATTTCTCAAAACGGTTCCCCCGATCGGGGACTTCCAATGCTGGGCGGGGAGTCTCGATGTCCTTCAAAAAAAAAGTAGAAATCTACCTTACCGACCGTGGTAACTCGCGCGCGCAGGCGCGCGCGCACGCGCACATGCAAACTCACGAACCTTCTTTCCAGCTCGGTCGCTCTCGCGGCAATTTCTCTTGCCCCTCCCCGCCCCTTCGTCGCATCGATCCTTCCACGACCCTCCTCCATTCATGATCTCTCCCTGGTACGTACACACGGCAAGGACGTCGAACCGTGGCGAATAGTAACGCCGAGCCAGTCGTTCTCTTTCTGCCTCGTATCTGGAACAATCCAACGATTTCTCTGAGCGAGCGAATTTTTTTTTTTTTTTTTTTTCGAAGCTTTACGAAGAAAATCGTCCGCCGGTCCGAACCGAGCTCGGTCGGTAAAGAAAACTTCTTTTTATTTTTCTTTTCTTTTGATAAAAAAAATTGTTTTTTATTTTATTTTTTTTTTATCGAAGCTACGAGACTCTTTTTCGAGAAAAATAAAATTTTTAATATGTGCTCGAAGCTGGTGGCCATTTTGGAGCGTTACATTGGGACCTGGCTGGAACCCGGCCAGGGCCTTGTAACGCTATAAATGTTCACTTGAGAACTGTGACTCTCGTGTAGAGGCGAATGATTCTTTTTTTGGTCCAAAGCGTTGACGGAAGGTTGAAGAAAATTCATTACAGTTTTAGTTACCGACCGAGTTCGCTTTGCACCGAACGCGAGGAATTTTTTTTTAATCTTACAAAAAAAAAGTACAATAAATTCAAATAATTGGGGATAAAACATTGATTTTCACGGAAACTCGATCTATTTTCTTATCCATCGATATTTGCTGCTATAATAATAATAATAATAATAGTAATAAAAATTATTATACACGATAGGAAAATGTAGTGAAATTTTTTTTTTCGTGGATCGATTGTTGCATGCAGAGGCAAATAATTCGCCTCTGGTCCGAATCGTCGGCGAAATCTTGAAGAAAATTTATTGCAGTTTTGGTTACCGACCGAGTCCGTTTTGCACGAAGCGCGAGAAAAAAAAATTGAAATTAATATACACGACAGGAGAGCGTTGGAAAAAACATTTCTTTTTTTAGATGGAATCAGTGACTCTCCTTTTACCGATAGTATTGTTCCCTTGCTTGCAATCGCTGCGGGTAGAGGGGGGGGAGGGGGGGGGTAGCGCGTCAGCTGATTACATATTGACGTAACGATAAGCGCGGTCCTCGCGTTCGAGCGCGACCTCCGCTACCAAAGTGTCGGCACGACGTCGCGACCTCGTAATCCTTTCTTTCGCTATAAAAAAAAATGGCCTCCCATCGATCCACCCTTTCTAATAACTGGGATCTGTACAACATTTTTAATTTAATTTTTGATTGTTAGTTTTTAATTTTTGATTTTTAGTTTTTCATTTTTGATTTTTAGTTTTTCATTTTTGATTTTGAATTTTGAATTTTGAATTTTGAATTTTGAATTTTGAATTTTGAATTTTGAATTTTGAATTTTGAATTTTGAATTTTGAATTTTGAATTTTGAATTTTGAATTTTGAATTTTGAATTTTGAATTTTGAATTTTGAATTTTGAATTTTGAATTTTGAATTTTGAATTTTGAATTTTGAATTTTGAATTTTGAATTTTGAATTTTGAATTTTGAATTTTGAATTTTGAATTTTGAATTTTGAATTTTGAATTTTGAATTTTGAATTTTGAATTTTGAATTTTGAATTTTGAATTTTGAATTTTGAATTTTGAATTTTGAATTTTGAATTTTGAATTTTGAATTTTGAATTTTGAATTTTGAATTTTGAATTTTGAATTTTGAATTTTGAATTTTGAATTTTGAATTTTGAATTTTGAATTTTGAATTTTGAATTTTGAATTTTGAATTTTGAATTTTGAATTTTGAATTTTGAATTTTGAATCTTTAATTTGTATTTTTTTCATCGTTTCTTCCAGCAATGACAATTAAGCGTATGAATTTCGTAGCCGGTGCATGTAAAGCTGGATCGTACATCTCGTAGCCATGGCGATCATGCACTACTGATAAAACAACAGTACACAGCTTATAACGTGTATAGCCCGCGGGGAGGGCCCGCGAGCCATCAAGAACGGAGTCCAGTCCGCGCGATCCAAAAATATTGTCGGATTCATTGAGTGAAAATAAAATAAAAAAAATTTAATTAAAAAAAAATCTCCGCATCGATTTTTGTTACTTTGGATTTTTCTATTTTTTGTACAAACTCGATAAGCTTTTTTTACGCTCCGAGCACTCGACCCAACACACGGTGAATCTACAAGTAGCAACCTCGGAAATTTACTTCTTACAAAAATTAATAACAATTTCAACTAAGAAAAAAAAGAAAAATGAACCAAAATTCAAATGAAAGTGACTTTCATTAAATTCAATCTAAAGTTGGTCTAATTTTGAAAAAAAAAATTAAAAATTGTTAATTCATAGTTTTTTGGTAAAAAAAGTTGGTCAAAGTTATAAAAAAAAATTACAACTCAATAAAAAAAAGGTCTCAAAGTTGATAAAAAAAAAAATGGCGATACATTTTTTTTTTATCGCTTCTTGGCCGAGGAGCCTCGACTTCCGGTCCCGCGGGCAGACTCGCAGGCGCTCGCCCGGCTCCCCGGAAAGCGACGATTAACTCCGTTCTCGCGTGCGACTCGAAGAGAACACTAAAAAAAAAAAAAAAAAAAAAAAAAAAAAAAAAAAAAAAAAAAAAAAAAAGCCAAGTAACGAAACTTTGCCACGAGAACTCACGTGCGAAACATTTGGGTACAACCGGCAGTTAAGCGAATCGTCGTTATCGCCGCGCTTCCGCCTCTCCTGTCCTGCCGTCTCGCTCCCCGTTACGCTATCGAAGGCTTCGATGAAACGCCCGGAGTACAAAATCGCGGAACAGTCCTGCGGCTGGTACGAACCGACTCTCTCTTTCCCGTCCGAAAAACTCTTTTCGAACTCCCCGTTATCGAACGCAAGTTCGCCAAAGTCCGTGATTCTATTTTTGGAATTCTTGGTAACCTTATTAATTTTTATGCTTTCAATTTTGAGCTGAAATAAATGTTTCGATTTTCGTAAAAAAAAAATTGTGTTTCAATTTTTTGTAAAAAAAATAATTTTTGAATTTTTGTATAGATCATTTTTCAATTGATTAATTTTCTAATTAATTCTTAGAGAAAATTAGTAACACGCAGTTTGAGAGTAAAATTAGTGGGAGGTTGACCGTGACATTGGAAAAGGAAGAAAAGTTTTGAGCAGTTTTTCGCTGCATGCAACAATATTAATAATCAGATGATTTTCTTTAGAATTAAAAAAATATATATAATCTTTATATAGTGATAAACAGTATTAATGATAATTAGTCAGTTTCAACAATTTATAACGATCTTGACAAAAAAAACACAATTTTTTTCTTTTTATTAAAAAAAAATATTGAAATTAGCGAAACACTTGTTCGATTTTTTATAAATTTTGTTTTTTTAGCGTACGGTTCGAATAAAATGACGAGTGTGCGTTGACGATAATTAGGCATTTTCCGAGTCTTATCAGGTCGTTATCGAACGCACCGAAACTTCCACCGGTTCAGCTTCTTTCCCTTTTTATCCTCTCCAATAGAATTCCACACAGAAAATAATACAAAAAAATCACAATAAAAAAAAAACAAAAAAAAAAACATTAAAAATCAGAAACCAAAAATCAAAAAATTATTGTTTCAAACCAAAAAAAAAATGCGTTACCTGGAGCAGCAGCGGTCGATCGGTCCATCCGACGAGATCCACGCCGGGGGCGTCGAATTTACTTTTTCTTCTTCACCGTTAATCACGGAAATTATTTTTCGAGCTTTTTTTTGTCTCTTACCCAAAAAATTGTCTCCGAACTTCCGCTTCCCCCCCCACTCCTCGCGACAAAAACCAACACGCCCCGTTCCAAAATTAATAAAAATCAATGCTCAAAAAAAAAAAAAAAATCCAAAATTAGTTTCTTCCCAAAAAAAATCCATTTTTTTTTTGAAATTCACCTTAGCCAAAATCGAAATCTTGAAATTGCAATTTTGAAACCCCGCGGCCTCCGAGGACTCCGCGAACGATCCCCGATCCTCGAATCAACTCATCTTCACCCTCATCACGCAAATTACATTCCGCCCTTATCTCAAAAATCAAAAAACCCCCAAAAAAAATTCCAAAAAAAATGGTTTCCAAAAATGTCCGCCCCCACTCTCTCCCACCCCCACGACAAAAACCAACCCATTTCCATGCTCCGAAAACCATCCCCAAATTTCAAAAAAAAAAACCCCAAAAAAAAAAATTCCAAAAATCTAATTTTTTCAAAAAAAAAAAAACCAAAAAAAATCCCATTTCGGATGAAGTTTACCGGCTTGTGCTTTAAATCCTGGATGCTCCGTTCTCTCGTCCGGTGAGGTTTTCGTGTGACAAGGGATTCTCGTCCGAGCCGCACCTGCTCGTCCTCGGTCATGCGCGGGGGCCGTTCCGGCCGGTCCCGTGCCGGCTCGTCGCCGGGACGCGCGCTCTCCTCCGTATCTCTGCCGAGGGGTGTTCCGCGTTCTCTCGCTGCTCCCGGGGATGTTGTTCGTTTGATGGTCGCGGGGCCACTGCGCCCTCTCCGCCGTCGCCCGCTTTGCCCTACCCCTCGCTATCGCGGCCGCGCACGTACCGCCCCCCCCCCCCTCCGCCCCCCTCCGCCCCCGGAAGAGTTACCCCGGCGCTTCGCCCCCACTCCGCCCCCTCCCTGCGCGCCCCCAGACGAGGGCGCTTCCCCCCTCCGGCGCTCTTCCCACCCCCGACGGCCCCCTCCGCCCCCCCCCGTTTCGCTCCCCTCGGCCGAGGAGGGAAGACGAAGGGGGGGTTTTTTACCCTCTCAGTCACTGCCGTGCGATTCTCGATCATCTAGAGTGGTTTCTAGGGTTTTTTTTTTATATTAAATTTTTTTTTTTGTAATAGTGAGAAGCAACCCTCGCCACCCCCCACCCGACCGGCCCCCTTGGGGGGTTGTGGATGATGGGGAAAAAAATTCAAAAAAAAAAATGGTTTCTAAATTTCGGCTTTCCCCCAGTCTCTCCCAGCCCCGCGGCAAAAACGAGACCATTTTCATGGTCCGAAAACCATCGCCCAAATTTCCGAACAAAAACGAAACCAAAAAAAAATTCCAAAAATCGAATTTTTTCAAAAAAAATCCAAAAAAATCCCTCCGACCGCCCCCTCTGCCTCCCCCGCCCCGGAATGGCGGGAAAAAACCGGTGGAGGAAGAAGAAATGGGAGGAAGAAGAAGACTCTGGAAAAAAACCCCCCGAAAAATCCCGCCCCCTCCGAAAAATCCCCCCGAAATAGAAACCCCCCCCCATCCCCCCCCCCCTCGAATCAAAATAGCCTTCGAAAACAAAAATCTCCCGGAAATAAAATTCCTTGGAAATAAAATCAACCCCCTTTCCCGCGAAATAAAATATCCAATGAGACCCCCCCCGAAAAGAAAACTCCCGAGGAACCCCCCCCCCCCCCAATCGGAATAGCCTTCGGAAACAAAAACTGCCCGGAAATAAAATTCCTTGGAAATAAAATCAAACCCCTTTCGCGCGAAATAAAATATCCAATGAGAAATTCGGCCCCCCCCCCCCCCCCCCCCGATAGGAAAACTTCCGAGGAAACCCCCCCCCCAATCGGAATAGCCTTCGGAAACAAAAACCACCCGGAAATAAAATTCCTTGGAAATAAAATCAACCCCCTTTCCCGCGAAATAAAATATCCAATGAGAAATTCCCCCCCCCCCTGAAAAGAAAACTCCCGAGGAAATACCCCCCCCCCGCCCAATCGGAATAGCCTTCGGAAACAAAAACGGCCCGGAAATAAAATTCCTTGGAAATAAAATCAACCCCCTTTCCCGCGAAATAAAATATCCAATGAGAAATTCGCCCCCAAAGACGATAATCAGGTAGGAGAAAAAAAAAATGAGATCGGGATCGAAAAGCGACTTTACCCACCCATTCCGTCGCGCACCAGGACGTGAAAACTGCCCCCCTGGCCCGAGCGCTGGATGCCGGAAGTCCACACGAGTCAACTTACGATTGGAGCTTTTTTTCCAATTTTTTGTTTTTTATTTTATTTCCCTCCCCAGCCGAAGCGCAAAAAACCCTCCCCGGGAATTTTTACTCCCCGATCGGTTGCTCTTCCGATCCCGGTCCTTAGTCGGCACCTAAGACGCTCCAATTTCCGGTACGAATCTCGCTCTTCAGCTTCCGGCGGATTTCCCTCGTCGACGATTTTACATTCAAAAAGAAAAGTGTGTGTGTGTTTTTTTTTTAATTCTCTTTTTCCTCTCACTTGGCGAATAAATTATTATTATCATTATATTTATGTTAATATGATTTAATACAATATTTGTGCATATTAGGAGTTTTGTGAATTACACAAAAAATACAAAAAATTAAAAAAAAACTCAGTATATTTAATTAAAAAATTTTATTTACTTTTATTTTTTTAGAGGCCGAATTTAAATTTTTGGAATTTAAATTTTTAATTTCGAAGTAAAAATGAATGTTCGTATTTAAAACACCTCGGCGCAGACTCAGACCGTCGACAATTTTTATTTTGTTTAACATTCCCAAACTTTTATACTCGACATATAAATTACATTATAATATATTAATAATAACAATAAAATTTGTATATTATTATTATTATATTATTATATTATTATTTTTATATTATTATATTATTATTTTTATATTATTATATTATTATTTTTATATTATTTTAATATTCACTGTACTTCTTAGCGCGCTTTCCTATTTTGTTTTTTCCTCTTTACCGACCCGAAACAATTTTTTTTTTTTTTTTTTTTTTTTTTTTCATGAGATAACAGAAAGCGGCCTCGAGAGCGTCGTTCGCGTAGCTCGTTAAACTCGTCGCAGGGCAGAATCCCGACTCCGTGCAGCCTTCACCTTCCTCCTACGGTGCTCCCGGTTGATGCTCGTGCGCCGACGGAGAGACCGGCCGGATCGCGAGAGGTGGCCGCCAAGTGGCTTCCCCGCAGCCACGCGCGACATCGTTATGGGGGGGGGGGGGGGGGGGGGGTGGGGGGGGGAAATGGGTTGCGCGCGCCCCGTTTGTGATGCTGTTGCCCGTCGGAGATTCCGGAGCGGCGTGGGAGAGCGCAGGGCACAGTCATTGGCCACTCGACTCGGAGTCCGACTCGGCACATCGTAGCTTCGATTTCACTCGTAAATTTCGATTATTTATGGGAAAGCCTTGAGGGGATGACATTTTTTTTTTTTTTTTTTTTTTTTTTTTAAGCGCCTTACCTGTTTTACCGACGGAGCGCGGGCGATTTTTGAGTTTCGACCTGGCATTGTTAACTTGGAGAATCGTGTCGATTTCGGATGAGTTTCGGAGAATTTGGGGGAATTGTGAAGACTTGTGGATGGAATAAAAAACTGGAAAAAAATCGGGCGTGTCAAAGATGGCGAAAAAATTAATTTTGCATGATTGTCATTTTAAAGTGTTGACTAATTTTGCATGAGTATAATTACAAAGATTTTTTTTTTTTTTTTTTTTTTTTTTTTTTTTTTTTTTGAGGCTGTGTTCCACGTATTTTTTCCCGCTGATCACGAATATAACGATTAATTAACTCCCGGCCCAATATTTTCCATTTTAGTCCCAAAAATATGAGTTTTCGTGCATAAAATCGAGGTTTTCAATGGGTCAATGCACTCCAGGCCCGAAAATACCAGCGGATTCGTGATCAGCGGGAAAAGATACGTCGAAATACGTGGCAGTTCATAAAAAAAAAAAAAAAAAAAAAATGGCCCCTTTCGAGTAAATTTTTTGGGTTTTTCAACGTCATAAAACGGCACGAAAAAAACGCCACCACAACCAAGTGAACGCGGTATACACTATGCATGATTATCTCTTGTTTGAGCAAATTTCCGACGAAATTTCGGTGTGATGTCACACCGAATATCGTCACTTCCGGTTTGAAAATCCAAGTTTTGAACCGGAAGTGACCTCACGCCGAAAATAGGTGACTTCCGGTCCGGAAATCTAATATTTTTCGAGCGGAAGTGAACCATTCTATTCCCATCTAGTCAACCACTGCATTCGCGTATATTCCTTTCCAGCGACAAAGTCTCGATCCCGAGTTCGAATTCCACACAGCTGCCACCTGCCAATGACTGTACACGGCGCCCGATTCCTACCCCTACGCCGGTCCTCGGATAGGGTGCGAGGCCTCCGACCGGCTAAGGCGCGCATGCGCCCTCTCCGCCACGAAAAGCGCACGAGTCTCCGCGGATGCTGAGGGGTCCAGCGACTGTCCGCTCACACACACACACATATATACACACGTATGTGTAGTTATATATGTATACATATACGCAGTCAAATATCATAAGGGCGTATCTCGCACCATTTAACGTGCAAAACGTTGCCCGTTACGCCCTTCTGTTTCCCACTATATATACATATATACATATATACATATATACATATATACATATATACATATATACATATATACATATATACATATATACATATATACATATATACATATATACATATATACATATATACATATATACATATACACATATACACATGTGTGCGTGTGTGTGTGCGTGTGCGTGTGCGTGTGTGCGTGTGCGTGTGCGTGTGCGTGTGCGTGTGCGTGTGCGTGTGCGTGTGCGTGTGCGTGTGCGTGTGCGTGTGCGTGTGCGTGTGCGTGTGCGTGTGCGTGTGCGTGTGCGTGTGCGTGTGCGTGTGCGTGTGCGTGTGCGTGTGCGTGTGCGTGTGCGTGTGCGTGTGCGTGTGCGTGTGCGTGTGCGTGTGCGTGTGCGTGTGCGTGTGCGTGCGTGCGTGCGTGCGTGCGTGCGTGCGCGTGCGCGTGCGCGTGCGCGCGTGCGTGCGTGCGTGCGTGTGCGCGCGCGCGCGTGTGTGTGTGTGTGTGCGTGCGTGCGTGCGTGCGTGCGTGTGTGCGTGTGTGTGTGTGTGTGTGTGTGTGTGTGTGTGTGTGTGTGTGTGTGTGTGTGTGTGTGTGTGTGTGTGTGTGTGTGTGTGTGTGTGTGTGTGTGTGTGTGTGTGTGTGTGTGTGTGTGTGTGTGTGTGCCGAGCATCGGCGGCTCGTGCGCCGACACTGTGTCTTCGCCCTCTCCGGCTTCCGCTTTGTGTCTGTGCGTACGCGCTCCTGCTGCCGCTACTTCCGTCCTCGTCGTCTCTTTCAGTCTCTCCCTTCCGCGTGCACCGCCGGTACTATACCGACTTCCGTTGGCTCTCTCTGTCTCCGGCTCTCGCTCGTCCTCTCTCGAGTGCAGAGGGTCGCGAGGCTGTCTTGCCGTCCTCGTTCAAGGGCGGCCGGCCGCCATACCGCCTCTCCGCTTCCGGTCGAGCTCTATCAACCACCCCCTCCCCCCCTCGCCGCCCTCCATTCTCGACTCCACGGCTTCCATTCTCGTTGCAGAAGTTTAGAATTATAAGTGCGAATCGTCGCATTCATCTTATGCGTGCACGCAGTTGCGTTTGTTTTTTTCTTTTTTTTTTTTTTGCGACTCTACAGTCGCTGCACTGACTCCGGTTGATGGTCGAGTTCGTGCGGGGATTCCCGTCTAATGGGGATTTTATTTTTTATTTCTGTTTACCCTTTTTTATTGCGGATTTATAGTCGCTGCACTGACTTTGGTTATTGTTACGTTATCATATTTTTTTTTACATGATTATAGTTGTTGTACTGACTCCGATTGTCGGTCACGTTGTTACGGGGAATCCCCGTCTTACGGAAAATTCAGGAGTATTATTATTATATATTAATTTTTTTTACATGATTAGAGTTGCTGCACTGACTCCGGTTGCCGGTCAAGTTGTTACGGGGAACCCCCCGACGTACGAAGAATTCGGGAGTTTTATTGTAATTTTTTTTTCAACACGATTATAGTTGTTATACTGACTTCGGCTGTCGGTTACGTTGCCACGGGGAATCCCCGTCTTACGAGAATTAGGAGTTTTATTATTTTTATTTTTTTACATGATTATAGTTGCTGCACTGACTTCGGTTGTCGGTCACGTTGCCACGGGGAATCCCCGTCTTACGAGAATTAGGAGTTTTATTATTTTTATTTTTTTACATGATTATAGTTGCTGCACTGACTCCGATCGTCGGTCACGTGTTTACGGGGAATCCCCCTCTGAAGGAGAATTCCGGATCGAGGCTCGTACGGCGAGGCGGGGAAAGTACTTTCTCCACGATTGAGAATCCCAGCGTAGTTTTGTGTACTACGTGCGGGTACGTTTAACGAGAGTATCCCGGTGGCCAGTCAAAGGGGTATGGCGAGTGAGCCGGTGCCGGGACCGGGGCGATGTGTTTTTGGCAGTCATCCACCGAGTCCGGGTAGACTCGCTGTCGGGAGGGTCGGCACCCCGTTCCACCCCGTTCGCTTTCGTCCCGTGAGCTCTGGGAGAGAGAAAGAGAGCTGCTCTTCGAAATATACTTCAAGGTCTCTCAGCCGAATCACGAGTCCAGGGAAAGGCCCTTCCGCGTCCTACGAGTCGTCAACCTTCGTAGCTGTTTCTTTTTTTTTTGCCGATCGTATCGAGAACATATGAGGTCAGTTGACACGCTCGACTTCCGTTGAAATCGAATACCGGAAATACGTCACATTTGGTTTGAAAATCTTGTTTTTAAACCGGAAGTGACGTCGCACAAAAAATACGTCACTTCCGGTTTGAAACTTTTATTTCCCGACCGGAAGTGATGTTTTACCGGAAATACTTCACTTACGGTATGAGAAACTCATTATTCGACCGGAAGTGATGTCAGACAGGAATTACGTCACTTCCGGTTCGAAAATCTTATTTCCGACCGGAAGTGATTTCAGACCGGAAATACATCATTTCCGGTTTGAAAATCTCACTTTCCGACCGGAAGTGACGTCAGACCGGAAATAGGCCACTTCCGGTTTGAAAAATCTCGTTTGACATCACTCCGGTTTGAACATTTTTGAACCGGAAGTGACGCATTTCCGGTTTGAAAATCTCACTTTCTGACCGGAAGTGACGTCAGACCAGAAGTAAGTCACTTCCGGTTTGAAAATCTCTTTTGAAATCACCCCGGTTTGAAAATGTTCGAACCGGAAGTGACGCATTTCCGGACATCACTTCCGGTTCGAAAATCTCATTTTCGACCGGAAGTGACGTCAGACCAGAAATTCCTAACTTCCGGTTTGAAAATCTCACTTTCCGACCGGAAATGACGTCATAACCGAAATTTCCTAACTTCCGGTCGAAAAATGATATTTTCAAACCGGAAGTGACGTATTCGCGAAACGTCGTTGAGAGAAATTTACCTTGTCGTCGAATCGACTAAATTCGTTTAATATATGTTATGTAATTCTTTTCGTTATCGGCTCGTCACTTCTTGCGAGAAACTTTTTTCTATCGAGAACGATGGGAAACATCTCACCTGGTACTCTCCAGTGATCCACCATTCTCCCCGCTCATCGCTCTTCTCGCTGAGTACGGAGCGACGAGGCTGCATTCTCCTCGGCGTCGACGTTAATCATTCATCCGACGATTACTGTTTCTTTCCTCGTCCTTCATCCACTCCAGGCAAACTCCCTCCACAGTCGCTCGCTACTTCCGGAAAAAAGCAATCTTCATTTCTTCCACGTGTCTCTTGCTCTTACCTTTTTTTCTTCTTTTTCTTCTAAGACTCCATATCTGGATTCGAACACTTTTTAGTTTTCACTAGCAGAGAAAGTTGACTTCGTGGAAAAAAAATATATGTCTGATACTCAAGACGAATTCGAGCTGTTCCAGTGTTAATTATAATAATTTTACGACGAGAAACGATTCATTTTAGTTATTTATTATTTTCACCGCGAGAAAGGGTTGATAATATTTTTACGGTAATTGTGGGTGAAATGTATTATTTTTACCACGAGAATATCTTTAAAATAATATTTTTGCGATAACTGAGGGTTTAATATTTTATTTGTAACATGAGGAAGGGTTAAAAATAAAATTTTTGCCATAACCGAGGGTTGAATTTATTGTTTTTACTACGAGAAAGGGTTAAAAATAAAATTTGTGCCGTAACTGCGAGTTAAATTTATTATTTTTTAGGACGAGGAAGGGTTAAAAATAAAAATTTTGCCATAACCGAGGGTTAAATTTATTATTTTTGCCACAAGAAATGGTTAAAGTAATCGTTTCATACCCAAGAAAATATTCAAGTAATTCCCATCACTAAAACGGACTTCAAAATTTATTGTTTTCAAACCCAACAAGTAATCATATTCGGACCTCACATTCACAAAAAATATAAAGTCCCCTCAAGACGAGAATAACTTGTTCAACCCTCTCAAAAAAATTGCCCCAAAAAAAAAAAATAATAAAAAATAAATAAAAAAAAAATTAACCCCCAATGCAAGAAACACACAATTTTAATTTTCGTCCCATCGAGTGCGCATGCGCGCCGCTCCAAGATCATCAACTCGTCAAGCCGCGAATTTCTCCCTAAAAAAAAATAAAAAAAATTTTGTTAAAAAATTTGTATTCATAGCTAAACATCTCCGACGCTCTCGTCTCGAGGTTGCTCGGGAGGAAAATTTTCTCCACCCGAATCCGCCCGGAGAATTAAAATCCGCAACTCGCTCCTCGAGCGAACTCCTGGAGCTCTAGCGCCAAAGTTCTCACTTTCCCTCACGCAACTTCGCACATCCCCGAGTATTTAACTCGTCTCTCAACTCTCCGACGCTTCTTCACTCTAATAATCTTCCACTTTGCACAACCCCCGTTTTTTTTTTTTTTTTTTTTTTTTTTTTTTTTTTCGAAAGCGTGGTACACTATTTTACTCTCCGAGATGTAGACTCGAGAGCCCCCCCCCCCTCCTCTCTCTTCGCATGCGCCACTTTTCCTGGGCTCTCGTTCATATTCCACTTCCTCTTGTTCTTCGCTTCTGCTTCGCTCCGTTTCTCTCCCTTAGCGACTACCGCATACACGCATATATATATATATATATATATATAATATAAATATATAAGTATATATTAATATATATATAAAAATATATTATATATATATATATATAAGTTTCGAAAGCAGTCAGATTTCATTAACGAAAAAATTCTAAAAAAATTTTTTTCAAAAAAGTCATTTTTGTCAAAAAAATGACTTTATGATTTTTCTACTTTCAAGATGGCGAAATTTTTTTTTTCGAGATATCGAATTTCTGCCACCGGCATTCGCTTCAGAAGCGCCAATTTCAAGGGGGATACGTAAAACCAGGACCTTTTTCGAAATTTTAAAAATTGACCATTTTCAGGGTAGAAAATCCTATGTTAAATTTTGCGAAACGGCACGTTTTTTTCAAAAAATTTCGAGATATCGAATTAAAACCTCCGCCATTGGTTTCAAGTCGCATATTTCCCAACCGATTTTATTAACGAAAAAATTCCAAAATTTTTTTTTTTGAAAAAAGTCATTTTTGTCAAAAAATTCCTCCCCCCCCCCTTATGATTTTTCTACTTTCAAAATGGCCACTTTTATATATATATATATATATATATATATATGTCGACTTTCATTTTTCTACTTTCAAAATGGCTACTTTTATGTATATATATATATATATATGTCGTTCTTGTTCATTCACTCACACACCTCTGGCGGGAGACTCCACGGTCGTTGCCGCTGGGTACGTCCGGGAATTCGCAAATTGCGTTTGCACTTGCTGGAAGGAGGCACAGAGAGAGAGAGGAAAAAAAAGGAAGTAGAGAAAACTGTGAGGTGATGCTCGCGCGAGTACCGAAAGGGGTTGCTTTGAATAGCTCCTTCTCAGGGCTCCGCTCGAACCATATTCCACTTTTTTTTTCCTACCATTCCCGACTACCTCGAAGGTGTTTTTTCACCTCTTGCAGCTTCCGCTGGAGTAAGTCATCGAGCGAACCGGAGTCGTTTCACCCAAGAATAACAAAATAAATTTTTCCTCACGTCAGCCCAAAATAAATAATTTTTTTTTGTAAAACCAAAATATTTTTTATTTTCGTCCTCCCCAATAAAAAAAAAAAAAAAAAAATTCTAACAAATCTTCGCCCGGACCCTAAAAAAAAGAAACCGTGTTTCAAAAATTTCAGCCACGTTTCGCAGGTCTCGAACGATTTTTTTTCGCCCCGAAAAAAAAGCAACGTTCGAGAGCGACGCTAAAAAAAAAAAAAAAAAACTTCAATAAAAAAAAAATAAAAAAAAATAAAAAAAAAATGTAAAGGGCGAGTCCCGCCCTTCGGCCACGTGAAGAGCTTGAGGGTGCGTCCGGAGAGGGCGGGGGAGAGAGGGAAGCGCGACCCCGCGAGCTATCGAGAGGGCTGCGCCGCTCCACGCGCGAGCCAGATCTATCGTTCTGCAGTTCACCCGCTCGGATGCCTGTTGAAAACTCGGTCCGTCAAATTCAGTTAGCTCGCTTTTGTCTGGAGTTTCCGCCAACGCCCTGCTATCCCAACAAGGGAATCATTATTGCTCCGCGTATCATGTATTGCACACTGTTCTCGTATCTTCTTTTTTTCCTTTCAGCTACAACGGATCTCTTTTATTTTATTTTTATTTTTTTTTATTTTTCATTGTTAACTGAGTTACCCAACTCGCTGCAATACGCACGAGCATACACGACTTCGGAGCCGAGAATAACGATTTATCTCGAACATAGGCGAAGCGTGTACGACAAGCCTGGCGCAAGTCGTTCTAATACGACTGCCATTCGATGTCCGGAAAATCGGGACGCGAATGGACTTTGAGAAACGGATTTATCAAAACTCATCGTCACTAACGTAAAGCCGGTTTTTTGCACGATTAAATTATGGAATAAAAATATCGATGGCCATATCGATGACCATATTCGATGGCCCTATCTATGGACATATCGATGGCCATGTCGATAGCCATATCGATGCACCATATCGATGGCCCTATCTATGGCCATATCGATGGCCATATCTATGGACATATCGATGGCCATATCGATGGCCATATCGATGGCCATATCTATAGCTATATCGACGTCCTTATCTATGGCCATATCGATGGCCATATCTAAGGCCATATCTTTGGTTATATCTATGGCCATATCTAAGGCCATATCTAAGGCCATATCTAAGGCCATATCTAAGGCCATATCTAAGGCCATATCTAAGGCCATATTTAAGGCCATATCTAAGGCCATATCTGTGGCCATATCTGTGGCCATATCTGTGGCCATATCTGAGGCCATATCTGAGGCCATATCTGTGGCCATATATGTGGCCATATCCGTGGCCATATATATGTGGCCATATCTGTGGCCATATCTATGGTCATATCTATAGCCGCATCTATAGCCGTATCCATAGCCATAGCTATATGTTATAGCCATATCTTATAGCCGTACCGTATAACCATATCTATTGCCATAACGGGAGCCACAGCAAGAGCCATAGTCGCCACGTCGTCAAAGCTATGCGATAAATGCAAATTTGGCCGAATGAAACTTGCTCCACCAATCGCGTAAGAAAAACTGAGGGGTTCCTGCACTCCACTGGCAGAGAACCCTCGCATTACACCCCCGGCGTTTGCACACTCGACGTTTTCACCCGACGCGATGATCCTACTTGCTTAGCTCACTCTCTCTTTCGCCGAGGATTGTCGTTACCCCGTCGGTCCGTGCCGTCTCGCAATACCCGGAGCAGCGCGAGCAACCCTCGTGGACCATCGTCTGCGGGGGGATAAAGTTTCGTTGCTCGGGCTCCATTACTGGTACGGACGAGCGCCCCACACACGAACATCTTAAAATCAACTCAAAGCCCGAGTTCTTTTGCACTGTCGGAATTTTTTTTTTTTTTTTTTGCTGTGCGATCGGATGATAAGAGGCATATGTATAGATAAACTGGCCGTTCAACCCCGCTGCTCAGTCGTAACCGGGGAAACCCCGGACCTCCCGTGGCTTCCCGCTCAGCGTGGCACAGAACGGATCTCCCACTGTCGCTGCGTCTGGACTCTCGCTATATTCCCCTTCATGATTCGATGGACACAGCTTGATTATTTACACGCTCCTGACCGTGAACGTTTTGTGTGCTGCACGGGAGAGACGGGGACGCCAGCCCGCTCGGCTATCTCGCCGGACCACTGACCGGACGTGCCGAGCCTGCCAAATGAATCCGAATGGGGATGAGACCGGCTATCCCGACATCGGGGATCATAATATCATGGTATAATCTCCACTTTTTTTTTTTATAGAGTCGCTCGGGAGACCAGTCGATTGTGACTTTATGAGGTTGGTTTGGCTTGATCTATCGTGGCAACGGAACTGTTTTAATCCGTTCGGGCGAAGAATCTGCCTTACCGACCGGGGTAATCCGATCGGAGAATCGGGAGCGATCGGTGGATTTGCAGTGTTTCTCTTTTTGGGATTGGTGTCGTGGGTTGGAAAAATAAATTGTAGAAGCTGCATTTTTTTTTTTTTTTTTTTTTTTTTTTTTTTTTTGGGAATTTTTGCTTTTTGGGAACTTTTGCATTTTTGGCCATTTTTGCATTTTGGGATTTTTCTTGTTGGCGGGGATTTTCGATTTGGGGGGAGGAGAACGACACGGGACTGTCGGTACAATTTTTTTTTTTTTTTTTTTTTTTTTTTTTTTAACGCAATGGAAAAAAATTGAGTGAATTATGTTTTATTTATTTTTTTATTTATTTTTGCCAAAAATCAAATTATTCTCGAGTGCCGAAGCCGCAGCGAGCATCGGCGGATGCTCGTCCCGTCTCCGATCTCGCCGACCGCGGAGCGCGCCACGCCCTCGTCGCAAAAAATTAAAAACAAAAATAAAAAATTGAAAAGACTAGAAAAAAAACGCACACACAGATGAATAAAAATAGTAAAATGAAAATATCGTATTCAGGATCTTGAGCGATTCCGGGAAAGCGAGCCCGGAGTCAACGAGCCGGGAAGACGCATCCGCCACTCCGGGTAATCAGAGCGGACCGAGACATAAATACAAGCCCCAAAAAAAAAAACTACCGGATAAACAAAAAATAAATAAAAACATAAAAACATAAAAATGAATAATAAAACAAGCGCAGACGAAGCAAGAATTGCCGAAAGAAACCTCGACGAGATAGATGATAAAAAATAAAGATAAAAAAATAAAAATGGAGTTTGACAAAAATTTGAAAAAAAATAAAAATGGAGCCAGAGAACGAGAGTAAGGAAGGAGTATTTGGGGGGGGGGGGGGTGGAGGGGGGCGGATGAGGGGGCGAGCCGGGAGAGCGAGAAAGCCGGCGATTCTCGCCGGGTCGCTAGGCAACCCTCTGCCGCCCCTGGATCCCTGGCTCGTAGGACCGCAGAAAGGAGAGCGAGAGGGTTTCGGAGGAGTGCGACGTGCGGGGTCCGAAGAGGGGGGGGGGCGGATAGATGCATCCTCTCCTCCGCCGGGGGGTCCAGGACTATCACCCAGCCCCGGCCAACTAGTGTTATTGCATTTCGATTTTCGGGGCTTTGGCCGCTTTCTCTCGTCTCACGGTTCGGGAGCACTCGTATATATGTGTATACATTGTATATATCGTGTATGTGTCTACATAGGGGCGGCCGGGGCAAAATGGACCAGCCAATTATTTCGGGGATTCTCATCGATCGAGCACATTTCAACGTTTACTTTTAAGAGAAGAAACGAAACGAACGAAAATGTGGGGCAAAATGGACCAGCCAATTATTTCGGGGATTCTCATCGATCGAGCATATTTCAACGTTTACTTTTGAGAGAAGAAAGGAAACGAACGAAAATGTGGGGCAAAATGGACCCTGGGAAAAATGGTAAAATTACATTTTTTGAACGATTGCATTTCGATTTTCGGGACTTTGGCCGCTTCCTCTCGTCTCACGGTTCGGGAGCACTCGTATATATGTGTATACATTGTATATATCGTGTATGTGTCTACATAGGGGCGGCCGGGGCAAAATGGACCAGCCAATTATTTCGGGGATTCTCATCGATCGAGCACATTTCAACGTTTACTTTTAAGAGAAGAAAGGAAACGAACGAAAAAGTGGGGCAAAATGGACCAGCCAATTATTTCGGGGATTCTCATCGATCGAGCATATTTCAACGTTTACTTTTGAGAGAAGAAAGGAAACGAACGAAAATGTGGGGCAAAATGGACCCTGGGAAAAAATGGTAAAATTACACTTTTGAACGATTGCATTTCGATTTTCGCGGCTTTGGCCGCTTTTTCTCGTCTCACGGTTCGGGAGCACTCGTATGTATGTGTATAGATTGTATATATCGTGTATGTGTCTACATAGGGGCGGCCGGGGCAAAATGGACCAGCCAATTATTTCGGGGATTCTCATCGATCGAGCATATTTCAACGTTTACTTTTGAGAGAAGAAAGGAAACGAACGAAAATGTGGGGCAAAATGGACCCTGGGAAAAAAATGGTAAAATTACACTTTTGAACGATTGCATTTCGATTTTCGCGGCTTTGGCCGCTTTTTCTCGTCTCACGGTTCGGGAGCACTCGTATGTATGTGTATAGATTGTATATATCGTGTATGTGTCTACATAGGGGCGGCCGGGGCAAAATGGACCAGCCAATTATTTCGGGGATGCTCATCGATCGAGCATATTTCAAAGTTTACTTTTAAGAGAAGAAAGGAAACGAACGAAAATGTGGGGCAAAATGGACCAGCCAATTATTTCGGGGATTCTCATCGATCGAGCATATTTCAACGTTTACTTTTAAGAGAAGAAACGAAACGACAAAAAATGTGGGGCAAAATGGCCCCAACGAAAAATGGCAAAATTAATTAAAAAAAAAAAATGATTCCAAAAAATTCACGAAATTTTTTAAATCGTTTCGCTGCACAGACTAAAAATGAATTTTTAGCATATCAAAAATAAACATACGAAACGATAATCACCATGCTGATTTTATTATTAATTTCTTTGTTTCGAGCCTCTCTAGGTGACAATTTCATTGTATTTCGGAAGTGGTCCATTTTGCCCCGCGTGACCATTTTACCCCACCCACCCCACCCACACCCACCCCCATGCAACCTCATCTTCGCTGAGTAAACAGCAACCTTCTGAACGCGATCAATCGGGGATTTCTAGGGCACTCAGGCTCGATCAAGAGTAGATATATCTATAGTATCGATTGACTCCCTCAGACCTCACTCAGCAAGATCGATGCGCAGCCTCCCACAAAAAAAAAAAAAAAAAAAAAAAAAAAAAAAGTCAGGCTAGACGACTTAAGAAACAGGACTCGAAGTCGTCTCGGAGAAAGTCCCGGTCTTAGGGCTTCCCTATAGCCGTCTGCCCGGTATATTTCTGTATCCGAGGCAGACGTTGAACGCCTGGGCTATATGTGGACCGACGGTTGACGGCGTCGAGCTGTCTGGGCCGTCGGACTGCCGGCCGGCGAACCCGTGCCCCGATCTGCCGGCAGAGCGGTCGGGAAATCTCGTAAACCGGCGAGGAGCAAGAGTAGGGGGGGTTTAGGGTTGGAGGATGGGGAGGGATGCGAGAGATTGAATACACGAATCAGCTGTAGCCATTTGCCTCGTGGCGAATGGTCTCCGAGGAAACTTTGTCGAAACTCGAAATTTGCGAATTAAGCCTTCCCTAAACGAGCCCTATGGTTGGCCCAGCATCGGCAGGGTTTGTGGTTTGGTGTAATTAACGTTTAGTGTAGGGTCGGATAGAGGGGTAGCTTATGGGCACTGAACTGATAATGAGTCCAAAAGATAGGTCAGCGTGAGTTCAGCGTGGGCCTTTTTGGGCGTTGCATAGGGCCGGTTAGGTGACCGGATTCCTATCATGGCCCTAACTCGATCTCGAATTGTACCTCCTTTATTCCGGGAAGATTACAAGAAGTTATGCTATGAAGTTAAAAAAAGTGACGTCACTTCTGATGGGAAAGTCTAGTTAGGGCCTGAGTAGTCTCTCATTAGGGCTTGACTAGTTCCTCTTTAGGGCATGATCAGATCCTCGTTTGGGACCGACTAATTTTTCGTTAGGGCTACACTAGATCCTAGTCAGAGCCTGATTAGATTCTCGGTAGGGCGATATTACGTCCTGTTTAGGGCCTGGCCAGTTCCTCGTTAGGGCCCAATGAGATTCTCACTGGGGCTTGATGGTTCCTTGTTAGGGCCAGATAAAATCCTCATTGTGGCCTAATGAGTTCCTTTAAGACATGATTAATTTTACTTTAGGGCATGCTTAGTTCCTCATTAGGACCTGGCCAGGTACTCGTTAGGGGCTGATTAGATCATCACTAGGTCTTGATAGGTCCTTGTTAGGGTCTGACTGTGTCCTCTTTAGGGTCGGACTAGGTCCTCTTTGGGGTCTGACCGGGTCGTCTTAGGGATCGGACTGGATCCTCTTTAGGGCCTGACGAGTTCCTCCTCAGGGCCTGAAAAGTTCCTTGTTAGGGTTTTACTGGGTCCCCTTTAGGGTCTCACTGGGTCCTTTTAGGGTCTGAGTGGGTCCTATTTAAGGCCTAACGACTTTCTCCTTAGGGCCTTACGAGTTCATTGTTAGGGTCTGACTTGGTCCTCTTTAGGTTGTGACTGGGTCCTCTTTGGGGTCTGACTGGGTCCTCTTTGGGGTCTGACTGGCTCCTCTTTGGGGTCTGACTGGGTGCTCTTTAGGGCCTGACAAGTTCCTCCTCAGGGCCTGACAAGATCATTGTTAGGGTTTTACTGGGTCCCCTTTAGGGTCTGACTGGGTCCTCTTTAGGGTGTGACTGGGTCCTCTTTAGGGTGTGACTGGGTCCTCTTTGGGGTCTGCCTGGCTCCTCTTTGGGGTCTGACTGGGTGCTCTTTAGGGCCTGACAAGTTCCTCCTCAGGGCCTGACAGGATCATTGTTAGGGTTTTACTGGGTCCCCTTTAGGGTCTGACTGGGTCCTCTTTAGAGTCTGACTGGGTCCTCTTTAGGGTCTGACTGGGTCCTCTTTGGGGTCTGACTGACTCCTCTTTGGGGTCTGACTGGGTGCTCTTTAGGGCCTGACAAGTTCCTCCTCAGGGCCTGACAAGATCATTGTTAGGGTTTTACTGGGTCCTCTTTGGGGTCTGACTGGGTGCTCTTTAGGGCCTGACAAGTTCCTCCTCAGGGCCTGACAAGATCATTGTTAGGGTTTTACTGGGTCCCCTTTAGGGTCTGACTGGGTCCTCTTTAGAGTCTGACTGGGTCCTCTTTAGGGTCTGACTGGGTCCTCTTTGGGGTCTGACTGGCTCCTCTTTAGGGTCTGACAAGTTCCTTGTTAGGGTTTGACTGGGTCCTCTTTAGGGTCTGACTGGCCCCTCTTTAAGCCCTGACAACTTTCTCCTTAGAACCTGCCAAGTTCCTTGTTAGGGTCTGACTGTGTCCTCTTTAGGGTCTCACTCGGTCCTCTTTCGGGTCTGTCCCGTTTCTAATCTTCCTCCCAGACTCTTCACGAAAATCGCATTACCCTCCATCCAAAACAATTACAAAAAAAAAAAACCCCCATTCACCGCGGACTGAGAATATAAGAATGCCGTTTTCGAAGCTCGGTAGCGAAGTCTCTGAAGATGACACACCGAATCTGTATCGAAGACGTGGAAAAAAAAAAAAAAAGAAGATAATACGAATAAGAGCGAGGTTTTTCCCGCTGGAGGGTGAATTCGTGCGAGAGCGAGCACACACAATTGTTCGGGCAAACATCGCCCGGCTGGCACGGCCCGGGCATAACCCGAGATTCTGGAGTGGAAAAGGCGAAGTGTTCTGTGTCTGAGCTGTGGCTTTGGCAATGGCAGCCCGTAGTCGGCCAAGTACTTTCCTCACACTCTGACACTCTCCGTCGTTCTCTGTCTCTCGCGCGCTCGCCGTTCCTTCGCTCCATTCGGGAAACGTAACACTCGACAAATATATATACAATACGAGACTCGATCTATATAACTCTCGACCCTATGAGGAATCCTCTCTCTTTGCACTTTCCTCGTTTCCCTCCGTCGACACAATTCCCCGGGTCTCGAATCTCCTTCCGTGCATACATCGGTAATGGGAGTTCCGCTCGCGCGAAAAACGCGGCTCGAAATCGTGAATCTCTCGACCTATCCAGGGACAAGGAATATTTACGAAAATTAATTTATATATATATATATATATATATATATATATATATATATATATAAAATTAATTTATATATATATATATATATATATATATATATATATATATATATATATATAAATTAATTTTTGTAAATATTAAAAAAACATTATATATATATTATATATAAAAATTATATATATATTATATATATATATTAAAAAAAATTATATAATTTTTTTTTAATACGAAGTATTAAAAAAAACTTCGTGACGCAGCTGTGGATTATGGAATTTTGAAAATGGAGATTTTCATTGCCGGAGATTTAACGGAAATTCCATAATTTTTGAAAATCTCATTTTTCGACAGGAAATGACGTCATACCGGAAATACGTCACTTCCGGTTTGAAATTCTCATTTTTATATAAGAAGTGACGTCACATTTGAAAATATCTCACTTCCGGTTTTGGAAATCTCAATTTTCGGCGAAAAGTGACGTGATACTGAAAACGCGTCACTTCCGGTTTGAAAATCACAATTTTCGACCGAAAATTGCGCCATACAGAAAATACGTCAATCGTCACTTTTCGACCGGAAGTGACATATCGAAGATACGTCACTTCCGGTTTCAAAATCTCTTTTCTCGACCGGATGTAGCGTCATACCGGAAATACGTCACCTCCGGTCGAAAAATGTGTTTTCCAAACCGGAAGTTACGTATTTTTTCTATATGAGAATACATTTTTTAGCATACGCATTATATTATTTTTTTCGTTATTGATTATGCAATTATTACATGGCAGGCAAATTTTTCGAATTATGTCACACGTACATTTACTTCCCTATGCGAGCTTCCCGTTGTTCACGACAACGTTAATTTGCGACGACCATCCTAAGGTATAAATTTATATATATATATATATACATATGTATATATATACATATACACATATATACATATATACATACATACATATATATATATATATATATATATATATATATATATATATGGGTAAATTATACGGTTACTCTTTGCTATGCCCGGTCGCAAGCAAACGCACAGGGAAGCGGCGGAACGAGACGATATTAATTAAAGGGAGGGTCTGCGAGTGACGCGTTCCAGAGGGGAAAGGGAGAGGGCGAAAAAAAAAAAATTGAAAAAAAAAAGATGAGAAGCCGCGAGAGAAAAATTAAAAGACAGGAAGAGGTGGAGCAACCCTTCCGGGGATGTTCCACTCCAGACTCCGTACGGCATTTTGTCCGCCGGTTAACGCGACGACCATCTCGTTGGAGCCGCGGTAAGTTCTTTCGCCACCGACTACCAAAAAAAAGATACCCTAGATGAGATATGAGATAAGATTTTTTAAATAAAAAAAATTACCTCGTATCTTAATTTCGGACATTAGACCGACGCATCTTCTTTCATTTTGTCTCGTTTCTCACGACCGACAATGACGTAAATGGTAACGAGTCCTGCGCTCCTTCAACCGGTAAAAGGCTGACGGCGTCGCGGGACGACCCTCCCGCAAGGTTACTCACTTACTCACTTTCCCTAGGAGTTGTAGCGCCATCGCACAAGCAAACGCGACCCCTGCATGGTCGATGAGACTACAGGATCGTTAACAAGTTGCTTCGGTCCTCTCAAACCCAGCTGCTTTCCGTGCGGCTGCCGATTGGTTGGGAGAGAATCAACCAATTGGTTGGGAGAGAATCAACCAATTGGTTGGGAGAGAATCGATCAATTGGTTGGGAGAGAGTCGATCAATTGGTTGGGAGAGAGTCGATCAATTGGTTGGGAGAGAATCAATCAATTGGTTGGGAGAGAATCGATCAATTGGTTGGGAGAGAATCAATCAATTGGTTGGGAGAGAATCAATCAATTGGTTGGGAGAGAATCAATCAATTGGTTGGTAGTGAATCAATGAATTGGTTGGGAGAGAATCGATCAATTGGTTGGGAGAGAATCAATCAATTGGTTGGGAGAGAATCGATCAATTGGTTGGGAGAGAATCAATCAATTGGTTGGGAGAGAATCAATCAATTGGTTGGGAGAGAATCAATCAATTGGTTGGGAGAGAATCAATCAATTGGTTGGGAGAGAATCAATCAATTTGTTGGGAGAGAATCGATCAATTGGTTGGAAGAGAATCAATCAATTGGTTGGTAGTGAATCAATGAATTGGTTGGGAGAGAATCAATCAATTCGTTGGGAGAGAATCACTGAATTGGTTGGGAGAGAATCAATCAATTGGTTGGGAGAGAATCAATGAATTGGTTGGAAGTCAATCAATTCATTGGATGGCAACCAATCAATTGGTTGTCGACCAATCAATCGGTTGGCAATCAAGCAATTGGTAGGCAACCAAGCAGGTGCAAGGGAATCAACCAATTGGTAGGCAAATAAGCAATTAGTAGGCAATCAACCAATTGGTAGGAAACAATTCGGTTAACAACCAGCTATTTTGTTGCCGCAACCAACTTGTTTTGTTGATACAACCAACTTGTTTCGTTGATACAACCAACTTGTTTTGTTGTTACAACCATCATGTTTTCTTGGTGCAACCAACTTCTTTTCTTGGTACAACCAACTCCTTTTCTTGTCACAACCGACTCAATTTCTTGGTACAACCGACTTCATTTCTTGGTGCAACCAATTAACTGTCTAGGAACCAACCGTGAATTTGGCCCTATCAGCAACCGTCGAGCAACCAACTCTACGCTTGGCCCAACCACATAATTGACCAACAACCAACTACACGCTTTCGCCCAAGCAGACAGTTGGCAAGCGATCAACTCTAACTCTCAACCAGTCACTTCCTCCCCAAACAACCATTCAGTCATCCCAACCAATCAACTCGCCCAACGCAGCCAATCGCAGTTCAACAATCCACCCAACCCGTCTACAACCAACTACTCCACCTCATCAAAGACAACACAAGCCATCAAAGAACCTCTCTCACAGCCTTCATCCCAAATCGCCGGACTCCCCGCAACGAGTCGCAACCCTCCCGGCCGAATGTCCCACAAATTTTGAACCCCACGGTACAACCAACCGGAACGAATGACTGGAACGGGAAAAGAACAAGACGAGAACGGAGCCGAGGAAAATTCTTGCCGCGGTCTCGCCCGGCGTACAAAACCATCCCAACCCCGCTTCCTCCCGCTCGCTCGCGACTTCGTACTTTTCATCTTTATCCGACCCACCCCCAACCACCCCCCCCCCCTACAACCCCCCCCAACCACGCGCATCGCCCACCGTTTCTGCCGCTGCCGGAGCGCGATAACCGGCTAGAGAACGACGGAACTACGAGTTACCGACTGTTGGTAAAACAGGGGCGGATCTAAAATCGCTTCGCACGGCGAGCGGAACGACATAGGCCGTTCCGACTCCGAGCGGGGGAGGGGGCGGAACACCCCCAGCCCGTCGCTGAGGCTGGTCCTTCCGCAGATCGATGGAGCGGTGACGTCACGGGGCGCGGGATGCTGCGTCGCCATGGCGACCGCCAACGGTCCCGGCCGCCTCGTGGGGACCGCCCAGGGGCTGAGGGATGAAATTTTATTAAATTTCCCCGCTCGCTTTTCCTTCGAGGCTCCCACACCGGCGCTAACCCCTTGCCCCAACCTGCCCCCCCTTGCCCCCCCCCACCCCCTTCTCGCCCGGTCTCTCCGTATCCCTCATCTTTTTAGTTTATTTTTTTAATCCTTCTTCCGGACCAAGAACCCGGCTTCTTAGGGAGGAGACCTCGAGCCCCCGACTTCATCCTCCCCCAGCCCCCCCCCCCCCCCCCCCGAGCCGCCCATGGTAACCGTCTTCCGGAAATTAATAGTGGGAATTTGTGTTCGCGGAAAGGAGGGCAGTTAAGGCAGATTTTTTCGGAAAACATCTACTTCGACCTAATTTTTTGAGGCGTTAGGGGGTTTTTTGTAGGGCTGTGTTGAGGGCGAGTGTAAGGCTGGGAGATTTTTGGGGAGGCTGGGAAATGTGTTTTGGGATTCGGGATACGTTTTGGGGCGTTGAGGGGTATTGTGAGGGCTCTAAAATTAGCGGGTTGAATTTTCTGATGAGGCTGCGAATTACATTTTTTTAGGGTTTTGGGTTTAGGGTTGGGAATTGGAGGGAGATTTTAGGGCTGCATGGTAACGCTCTGAAATTTTTGTTAAGGCTGGGAAATACATTTTTTAGGGTTTCAGAATTGGAGCGAAATTTTGAGGCGTTGACGGATCTTGTCTAGGGCTCTCTTAAGGGCGAGTTTAGGGCTCCGAAATGTTTGTTCAGGCACGGAAATGCACGTTCTTTAGGGCTTTGGAATTAGGGCTAGATTTTGAGACGTTAACGGGTCTTGTCAGGGCTCCAAAATTAGCGGACTGAATTTTCTGTTAAGTCTCCAAAATAAATTTTTTAGGGTTTTGGGTTTAGGGTTGAGAATTGGAGCTCCAATTTTGGGCTGCATGGTAACGCTCTGAAATTTTTGTCAACGCTGAGAAACGAACTTTTTAGGGTTTTAGAATTAGAGCGAAATTTTGAGGCGTTACATCGGGGCCTGGTCAGGGCCTGACCAGGTTTCGCCAGGACCCCCTTAGGGCCTCATGTAACGCCCCAAAATTTCCATCACGATTAGACAGAAACCTTCTTAGGGTTAAAATAAAGTTAACAAACACTCTCGGAACGTTACATCGATAACCTAACATCAGAGGGCGCCTCGTCAGGGCCTCCTCAGCCCCCGATGTAACGCCCTAAAATCTCCCAATTCCGGATCCACCTTCCAAAAATAAATACCGCGAATTTCCCTCGCTCAGAGAACGAGACCAGTTAACGCAGATTCGCCGAGAATATTCCTTCGACCCCGACGGCGGAGCACTTTTCGCTCTTGGGAATCCCCCGAGTACGAAGGGCTTTTTTTAGGGCGGGGGCGGAGGGGTGGGGGGGGGGAGGATAAAGACATCAGTTAATTCATCGTGTCGTTTATACGGCAAAAAGTTTCGAGAATCGCCTAGTTGTGCGTTGCCCGAGGGCAAGGTGGGGGTGGGGGTGGGGGGGGGGGGGGTGAAGAACGAGTCGGAGGGCGAAGAGGTTTTCCCTCGAGGTGTAGTTCACGAGGAAAACGATAGCGAGAGGTAAGAAAAACAAGAGGTAGGGAGAAAAAAAAAAAAGTGCCCTCGAGCTCGTTTTTCTCGTGCGGCATCCTCGAGACCGAGTACGCGTCGGCCCCCGGACGAGATAACTGTAGGCGGTGGGGAATGAGGTAAGAAGGTGGAAGCAAAAAATAGGGCTGAGAATTTCCTCTAATTTTTTTTTTTTTCTTTTTTTTTTCTTGGGGCTTTGGGAACGCGAGGAGAGAGGTGGGGTGGCTCGAAGGATGTGAGTGACGATCGATCACGTATTAATATCTCGAGAGGGTCGTTCGGTTATTTCGAAGAGCGGCGAAAGCGATCGTGCGCTATAGGGCTGTGCCGCTTCGAGCTGTAGTCATGGAATGTGCAGGGGTGGGGAATTAAAAAAATGTTGTCACGAGGTTTCGACTTGGTTGGAATTGTTTTCGGAAAAAAAAAACATTGACTCGCTGATAGCTAGTTTGGATTTTGGGACGTCAGATCGGAACCTGGTCAGGCCCTGGCCGGGACTTCGCAGGGTCTGATGTAACGCACTAAAATGTGTATTGAGGCTGGGGAATAATTTTTTTAGGGTTTTAGAATTGAAGAGAAATTTTGGAACGTTACATCGGGACCTGGTCAGGCCCTGGCCGGGATTTCTCAGGGTCTGATGTAACGCTCTAAAATGTGTATTGAGGCTGGGGAATAATTTTTTTAGGGTTTTAGAATTGAAGAGAAATTTTGGAGCGTTACATCGGGACCTGGTCAGGCGCTGACCGGGTCTTGTCAGGGCCTTCGTAGGGCCTGTTGTAACGTTCTAAAATGTCTATCAAGGTTGGCAAATACAATTTTTAGGGTTTTAGAATTGAAGAGAAATTTTTGAGCGTTACATCGGGACCTGGTCAGGCGCTGACCGGGTCTTGCCAGGGCCTTATGTAACGCGAGAAAACGTCTATTGAGGCTGGGGAATAATTTTTTTAGGGTTTTAGGATTGAAGAGAAATTTTGGGGCGTTACATCGGGGTCTAGTCAGGTACTGGCCGGGTCTTGCCAGGGCCTTCGTAATGCCTGATGTAACGCCCCGAAATTTCTATTAAAGCTGGGAAATACGTTTTTTCAGGGTTTTAGAATTAAAGAGAAATTTTGGAGCGTTACATCGGGGCCTGGTCAGCCGCTGACCAGGGCCTGCTTAAGGCCTCATGTAACGCTCTAAAATTTTAACAAAAAAAAAATCTCCGATATCTCTCGTTCTCGTTATCTCGCGCTCGAAATCGAATAGACGAAAATAAATGTCTGCATCGCTGCTCCCCCTTCGTTGCCTCCGTCGCTCTTTCTCATCTCGCCTCGGCGTTCTGTGGGAAAGAGAGCTCGGGCAAGGGCTGCGTGCTTTCGCACGGACAAAGGCCAAGCAGCAGCCTGCCCGCTCCGAGCCTCGGCCCGACGCAGCGCCCGGCCAAAAATCATCAATTAAACCTTCGATCCCCGAAATGACGGGCCGAGTCCGGCTGCTGACGCGGACGCGCCCTTCTCTCACCCCGACCCTCAAACCCTCACATATAAATATATATATTCTTATACACATAAATGATACATACAAAAAAAATTATACATACAAAAAAAAATATATAGATACATAGAAAAATATGTTAAAATTTTCTATACGTCTATAAATATGTGTAAAATTTGTATATTAAATCAAATTTACCGTACGACGCACTTATAATATTATTATTATAAAATTGAATTAATAATTATTATTACGTTATATATTGATTAGAAATTATAAATATAATTAATAAACAATAAGTTATTAGGTGAAAATTTTATACATGTGTATAAATGTGTACAAAATGGATGTATTGTGTAAAATGTAACATATGGTATTATATATATATGTATATAATTTATATGGTTCGGGCACGGTTCGTCGATGCGTTTTCTCGTCCCTGCACACGCACCAGACAGCCTGACTGCGGTTCGGCGCGCGACCCTCGCCTGCGCGATATCGCCCACCCTATTCCAGCCGGGAGGGAGAGATCCGCACGCGTTGCACGCATCGGAGCTACAGCATCAATTTATGCGTCTCGACGTTTGTTGCGTTAAGGGCGAGAAGAGAGCGTCGCGGGATGGAACGAGATCCGGGCGAGGATAGAATCGGTCTGTCGATTATTCTCCATACTACTATAATAAATATGTACTAAATCGACTAAACATCACTATCGAAGAAAAATTATACATACCGATATAATAAATAATCAATAATCGAGAGTGAATTAATATTTCATATCATCCATAAAATATTAATTATTTATTCCAAAAATAATTCATTTTTGCAAATTGCGACAAGATATTTACATTCTTTATCCATAAATATGTTTTGATATTATATGTATATAAAATATATAAAAATGTTTTTATTTCGAGAAAAAAAAAAGCGAAGAAAATTTCGTGTCGATTTCGTCGACCATGGATGTAAATCTAGGTGGTAAAATTTTTCCCCGCTACAGATATCAATAAATATGTATTAATATTATATGTATCTAAAATATATAAAAATGTTTTTATTTCGAGAAAAAAAAAAGCGAAGAAAATTTTGTGTCGATTTCGTCGACCATGGATGTAAATCTAGGTGGTAAAATTTTTCCCCGCTACAGAAACACATATATGTATATAGTTATATATATATACATAACGATATACAGATATAGAGACAGATGGGGAGGACGAGAGGAGAGCGTCGGGGGATCGATGCTTCGAGGCAGCCGCGTTGGGTGAATGTCACGAGCGAGGGCTTTCTATTACATTTTCCGAGGGGGCACAAGGTGTAAACCCGGTGCGTCCTCCGGCCCCGTGGAAGCCACCCCGATCGGCTGCGAGTGCAACCAAAGCCCGGAGAGCCACGGAGCGGGCGTCCGGATCGCAAGGGCGGATGTCCTTGCATTCGAAGCCTCGGGGACATCCGCCCTTAGGGTTTTCACGAACCGGAGCGGGGAGCGCGAGAGCGGGGCAAAATGGACCACTGGGGCAAAATGGACCATTTTTCACAGCGTTTCGAGAACGAAAACGGTCTCGAATCGACTGGTCCATTTTGCCCCAACGTCACCCTAGAGCCACAGAGCTCCGTCCGGCGTCCCTTAGCGTGAGAGCCGGGAGGGAGGAGGAGGCAAAATGGACCACTGGGGCAAAATGGACCATTTTTCACAACGTTTCGAGAAAGAAAAACGGTCTCGAATCGACCGGTCCATTTTGCCCCAACGTCACCCTAGAGGCACGGAGCTCCGTCCAGCATCCCTTAGCGTGAGAGCCGGAAGGGAGGAGGAGGCAAAATGGACCACTGGGGCAAAATGGACCATTTTTCACAACGTTTCGAGAAAGAAAAACGGTCTCGAATCGACTGGTCCATTTTGCCCCAACGTCACCCTAGAGCCACGGAACTCCGTCCAGCATCCCTTAGCGTGAGAGCCGGAAGGTAGGAGGCGGCAAAATGGAAGACTGGGGCAAAATGGACCATTTTTCACAACGTTTCGAGAAAGAAAAACGGTCTCGAATCGACCGGTCCATTTTGCCCCAACGTCACTCTAGAGCCACGGAGCTCCGTCCAGCGTCCTTTAACGTGAGAGCCGGAAGGTAGGAGGAGGCAAAATGGACCATTTTTTGCTTCCTCACAGAGGAAGCAATCACCAATTTTGTTTTTACCATAAATTAAAAAATAAAATAAAGCTCTATCTGATCTCGAATCCACTGGTCCATTTTGCCCCACCCTCTCCCGCGAGCCTTAGAGCTCCGTCCAGCATCCCTTACCGTCCCAGCCATCGCGACCGCCAACGCAGAACGCACCAGAATGGAACACCGGGGCCAAATGGACCATTTTTTACCAATGCTTGAAATTAAAAAAAAAAACCTCTCATCCCGTATTCACGAGTCCATTTTGCCCCACCCATTTTCCAGCGCTCGAAGAACTTTCAAACGACCCGTTCAAAATGTAACACCGGGTCAAAATGGTCCACCAATTTATCTCCCAACCGAGGAAAACAACGAAAAAAAATCCAAGTTACTCCTCTCAAATCCCCGGTCCATTTTGCCCCACCCTCCCCCAATGACTCTCCAGTACTACGGAGACCCCCACCGTCACAAAGGTTCGAAGCCGAGCGAGCTCGGACACCGCTGGAAGGCCAGCGCCCAGCCAGCAGTACATTTTCCCCAAGCGCGGGGGGGGGGGCGATGTGGGGGGGGGGGGGGGGGGGGTGATAATTTTCGCCCCCTCCGAGGGGGTCCGAGCGATGACGATGACCGTATCGGTCCATAAATGCCCGAGATAAGGACGGCCAACAAGCCCGCCCCAAGTGTGGCGAGGGGCAAAGGGGGGGGGGCAAGGGGGGGGGGGCGGATTCGCTGCGAAAACGGCGGCGCAGGCGTTCTCCGGGCTCGTTCGAGGGGTGTGTTTGGTCCGGGAACTTCATCTCGGCGGGGGATGCTGTATTGATCCGGGCAGGGTGAGCGGGCTAAAGTAAACCGCCGTCGCAACTGCACGGCCTGCGAAACTACGTTGCCTTGGCAACCCCACTCTCGCCTACGGTCCTTCGACGCTCCGGGCCCCCCTTTTTGTCCCCCCCCCGCGCGCCCCCCTCGCCGTACCGCCGAGTCGAGGCTCTCCCCCGCCGCCCCGCGGCGAAACCCGGCGAAGCCCGAAACTCCGCGACCCGAGAGAGAAACTTCGAAACCCCCCCCCGCCCCCCCCGCCCCCCCCGCCGGTTCGACTCCCCCCCGGCCGCGGTTGTAGAGTTCTGTCTTTGGCGCTCTCGATGGAAAAGCTCTGCGTGGGCGCGCATCGACTCGGTAAACGGAAAGCCCCGACATCTCACCCAAACCTTCTCCCCCCCCCCCCCCCGCGGGGCTTCGATATTTTATATGGTTTATGGGGGGGTTGTGTGGGGGGCAAAATGGACCAGGGGAGAAATGGAGGGGGAGGGGAGAGAATTGAATATTGGCGATGGCGATTTTGGGACGACTGATTTTGAATGTCTGCGGAGAAGATGGTCCATTTTGCCCCCGTTTTTGGTAATTTGGAGGGATGGAGGTTATTCACATTTTGCGGGGAAGGGGGGTTTTCTTTTGGATGGAGATTTAGTGACTTTTACTGGAATTTCGGGAAAGCCCATTTTGCCCCATGAGTGCTTTCTTTTTGTTTTATTTTGTTTACGTTTCGATTTGCGTCTGAAAATCTTTGAGAGTTGCTGAAATATGTTGTGTGAATTTATGATAATCGCTGAGGGTCTACGATGGTCCATTTTGCCCCACTCTCTCCCCGTTTTGCCAATGGCGATTTTGTGGCTTGATTGTGGATTACTCTTCTAAATATCACGAACCAAAAGGGTCCATCTTGCCCCATTTTTTTTTTTTTTTAATACATTTCATAGAGATACAAATTATTAAAATTCAGCCTGCAAGCTGTGTATTTTTTCGGGACACTTATTTATTAATCTATGCTGGAAGTGCAGGAAAGTCCGTTTTGCCCCATCAATTTTTTTATTTTACTTCAGTTTCACTTTGTGTCTCAAAATCTCAAAAATCTTTAATAGAAGTTAAAATATGTTGCGCGGATCCATGAAAATCGCTCTATCTCTGCGGTGGTCCATTTTGCCCCCCCCCCCCCCTATCTATATATATATGGTCCATTTTGCCCCCCCCCCTATCTATATATATATACATCTACATAGTCGCGATGTGTGTTTGGCTTTCTCTTACTTTTCATCTCTCCTCCTTCGCGAAGCGACGAAGCTGAACCCGGGAAAGATCCTGGATCGCTCTCTCGACTTATTTTTCCTTCCAGCACTCACTTCCGTCCTCTTCAACGTTGCCTCCGCCTCATTCTCCTCACCAATTTTCGTGTCAATTTTTATTTTTATTATTATGATAATTTTTTTTATATTTATCAAACTTATTTTTGTCAGTCCCGCACTGCTCGGTCGGTAAGGCAGATTCCTCGAATTTTTCCTCCGCTCCAACTTCCATCCTGTTTGGATAGCCGATTCGGCTTTTTTTTTTTCGTCCGCCGAGCGAGAAATGGAGATGAGAGAAAAACATTATGCCGAGCTGCGTACGGTAAACTCTGGATTTGCGGGAGTAACGGAGAGCGATGACGAACGAGGCTCAACAAGGGCGACCCTCGAGTGCTGTTGCGCCATACCGACATCCCGGATTTCCTCGGCTCTTCCTCCTCATCTCCTTCCGCGCTCGGCCTCGTTCCGTCGTGAAGGGCGAAATAAATTTTAATTTATTTTTTTTCAGCTCCACAGTGCCAATAACGGTGGAAGAAATAATTATTCTGTAATTGTCATGTTCGTAGTTCTCGGGAGAAAAAAAACAGCGATTAGAGTTTTCGTTGCCGACTCGGTCGGTAACGAAATCTGTAATCAATTTTTCTCCCCCCTTTCCCATTATTCATTAATAAAATAATAAAATGAATAAATCGTAAAATAAACATTAGGTAAGAGAACTTATAATCTATTTATTCAATTATAATTTAATTTTAATTTATTTATGGATTTACTTAATAAATAAATAAACAAATAAAAAATAAGTTTAAAAAAATACAAAATTCTCACAAATGTTTTCCGACACTTATTAATAAAATAATAAAATGAATAAATTGCAATATTCGGTTACGGTACTTATAATATTTATTTATTTGTTTGCTAAATAAGTCAATGAATAAGTAAGCAAATAACTATAAAAAAAAAAAAAAAAAATCGAAACATTTTTTTTCCCTCTTTGGACGATCCCTTGGGCGAGCCGCCGATCTCACGACAGATGGCTCGAACAATGCGCCGAGTAATTCATCGCTGGGGATCGGCCCATTTTGATTTCGTGGCGAAAACGCGCGCGCTGTTTGTCCACATATGTACGGTTGAGGTATCGGAAAGATTGGAAGAAAAATTCAGTCTATTGTGCGCTATCGCTTAACCATTTTTATATACGATACTGGATTTTTTAGAATTTTGTAGGATTTTTCCGGAGAATCTTAATTTTTTTGTTTTTTGAATAAAAAAAAAAAACTTCAAAATAATCTGAAAAAATTTCCAAAAATGGAGAATTGCACACGAAAATTGTCAAGCCGTTGCCCATAATCGACTCAATTTTTCTTCCAATTTTTTTCACTGTTTTTCTCAAAAAAAAAAAAAAAAAAAAATTAAAAAAAAAATAGAAGGTGTCTTAAAAATTCTTAAAAATTCTTATACGCGACACACGATTTTTCAGAATTTTTTCAGATTTTTAAATCGCGCCGATCGATAAGTTCAATAAGACTTCTAATTGTTAAGCATTTTTATAGTTAAGACTTTTTATTATTAAGAATTTTTATCATAAAAACTTTTTATTATAAAAAATTTTCTCCAATAAGTTTCTTTTTTTAATTATAAATAATTGCAAGCGACCTGAATTTTTTAAAAAAATATCTGAGTGTTTTTGAGACTCATTTCAATCGTATAAAAAAATCGCGGGCCAAATCCGCGGTGCGACGGGTCGGAAACAGGTCGATTTGCTGTGCATCGCCGGCCGAGAAACGGAAGGGCGTAAGTGCCGCGATTTAACACGCAAAACGGACGGACATGCGCCCTTCTGATTCGGGCCACCGGACGCGTGCGTTCCAGCGCTTATGTGCGCCGATTGGAATGCTCGAGCCGTCGATACTCGGTCCGATAAATTCCTGCGGATCCGGGACAGCATCGACGTCGACCTGGACGAAATCCCACGGACTCTGATTAAACCCCAAGCGAATCGACACTGGACTGTGTCGAGATTCGTGCAAATTACTTCCATGCTCGCGCATGGAGCCGCTCCGGATTTCGACTCCGAAATTCATCCGGACGATAAATATGGCGACTTAAAAAAAAATCCATTTTTTTAATTTTTTTTTTTAATTTATTTAACTGGAGCGAATAATCATTTTTTTCTCGAGTGAAATTCAAGCTGGCGATACGATTTAATGAATACTTATATTTTTTTTAAACTTTATTATAGTTTTTGATATTTAAAAAAAAAAAAATTGATATTTAAAAAAAAAAATTTGGGAGAATTTAACATGAACGAATAATTATTTTTTTCCCGAACTTGGGTCGGATCCCGACTTGGATGGGTGACCGCGGTCACCCATCTAAGTACTGATCCCCCCCCTCGATTCTTGATACGGCGGCGAAATCTTTTTATATTACAGAAATATATATATATATATATATATATATATATATATATATATATATATATATATATATATAATTAAAAATATATATTTATTTTAATTATTAATTGATTTTTATGATTTATTTATCTTCGTTGTAAAAAAATTTCGTATGAAATTAAATGTACTAGTGTTGGAGGTTTTTATGCATAAACTGGTATGTTAAATTTCGTGTACAATTAGGATGAAAGCGTCGATTATATTAATAAATTTAATTGAGTACTTTAAGTACTTTAATTCCAATAATTTACTTTAATTTCATGACAATTGTACATTAAATTAACAAATTTTTTTTAATGGCGTTGAATCGTTGTATTCGTATTGTGTTTGAATAAATATCGATCTATCTGAATATGTAAAAATAATTTGTAAATTTAATGCACTGGAACTTTAAATTTGCTCGAATTACTTAAATCAATTGTGCATTAATCTGCTTTTTCATAAAATAAAAATATTTTATAAAAAATATTAAAATTACAAATATTTTGCCTCTAGTTTATAAAAATGTTAATTAGAACTAAAAGTAAAAGTATTAAAAATTGTTCCAAATCGGAATTGCTCTGTTCGAGTATAAAAAAAAATTATGGAAAGAATTCGTCGAATGAATTGTTCGGTCGTTTAAGCGTGGCTCGAAAAGCGGACAATTATTATTTGATTGCATAAGTTTATATCGAGTCCGATCGATACCCGACAATTTATAGTCATCGGTTCGTGCAATATTTAGCAATAATCGATAACGGCAAGCTGGCTCCCTATTTGTGACGAATTACTTAATCAAATAATAAAACCGATAACTCGTTTGTGCATGTGAAAAAAAATCTACCGAAAATGCACAATTTTTTTTTTTTATATTTAATAGAAATCGTTTCTGAAGATATTCAGGTTTTAAAAGCAAAGTTTGCCAGTCATACCGGAAATCTAAATTCCCTGGTCCAGAACGCGAAGCCAAAGCTATAATTATAATTTAGAATTTTAATTAGGAATTATAGAATTTTATTAAATTTAATCAAGAATTTTATTAAGAATTTTTATTATTATTTCTCTCTATTAATAAGACTTTCTAGTATTGAGAATATCTATTATAAAGAATGTTAATTGTTAAGAATTTTTATGATTAAGGATTTTCATTATGAATACTTTTTATAATAAAAAATGTTTATTATTAAGCATTTTCATTATTAAGACTTTTTATCAATAAGAATTTTTATTATTAAGCATTTTCATTATTAAGACTTTTTATCAATAAGAATTTTTATTAATAAGCATTTTCATTATTAAGACTTTTTATCATTAAGAATTTTTATTATTAAGCATTTTCATTATTAAAACTTTTTATCATTAAGAACTTTTATTAATAAGCATTTTCATTATCAAGACTTTTTATCAATAAGAATTTTTATTAATAAGCATTTTTATTATCAAGACTTTTTATCAATAAGAACTTTTATTAATAAGCATTTTCATTATTAAGACTTTTTATCAACAAGAATTTTTATTATTAAGCATTTTCATTATTAATCACTTTTTTTATCAAAAATAATAAAAAAAAAATGAATACAAAAAAAATATGAACCAAAAGTAGAAAATAAAGCAAAAAAAACTCTTAAGATTTCATCGACGAGTCTTCATCGCCAGCGCGCATGCGCAGCGCGCCTCGGTAAGGTAGAGCGCGTTTAGCGCGGATGGGCTTTCATCTCGGCGCCGCAGAGTTCGCCACGCTCTGGTCCAGTCCAGCATCTTCCAGATGCGCGGCGCGCCATCTGCTCGTCCTCGCCCGAACTAAAGTAGGGGTGGAAGCGAGGTTGGCGAAGCGTTCGCCAGAGCGTCGTCCGCGCAGGACCGTCCGAGAGTCCTCCGCTTGTATATACGTGCGCTGCACTCGGCTGCGGCCGTTTCGTGCCTCGTTACGTCTTTTAATTTAATTAAAAATTAATCGTTCGCGCTCGTGTAAAAAAAAAATATATTTAACTAAAATTTAAAAAAATAAATCTCGGCGAATTTCACTAAAATCGGGTCGGAAAAAAATCGATAAAAATCGGCGAAAGATTGGCGAGGGAGAAAATAATAATAAAAATTCGGGAATCGAGCGAGGGGAAAAGGAAAGTCCGTCGATGGTTGTGCGAGAGTGCCAATCGCTTTGTCAGGGGAGCTCCGAATAAAATGGCTGTGATTTGCGGTCTGCCATTCGTCCTGTGAAAAATATAAGCGCTTTCGGGAAAAATACGAGATTCGTCGAAATATTCGAGAAATATATTTATAGATGTATTTTTTTTTTTTTTTTTTTTTTTTGGGAGACGAATCTCTGCGGATTTGGTTTAATCGATGCGTATAATGGCTGTTTACGTACTCGTGCGCAAAAAAATCCGCTGAGGGGGGGAGAAGTGAAGCCGAGCGGCGTGATTTTTTTTTATCCCTTGGGCTGACATTCGAGGGTGAGAAACAAAATTTTATTTCGAAATATTGGAGATTTATTAATTGAAAAACATTAAAATTTTTTAAAACACTTGTCGATACTGTTAATGAAAATTTTTAATTTCTTCGTCCAGAAATATCGACAATTCCGAAATTTTTTTAATATAAAAATTCTTTATTTTAAATTCAGAAATAAAGAAAAAAAAACTTAACACTGTTATGAATAATATATTAATTGTATATTTTTTTCAGGTGGAAATTCGTGGAGGCGAAAAATCGAGGGGACGGTGCAGCTCTAAAAAGTTTGTTGCCAAACATTGAGTATCTAAAAAAAAAAAAAATAGAAATAAATAAATAAAAAAAATGCGATCGTACGACGGGGAGAGCAGTTCGGGCGACGAGGACGATCGCAGAGAAGCTCTGCCGGAGGCCCATTTGAATCCCGGAGCTTGGCAGAGATCGGGCAGTGCTCATCCGACGTGGGCCTGGGAACATCGAGCCAATGTAAATTTCATACTCAATATTATCATTATTTTTATTATAATATTTTTAATATTTTAAATTTCATATTTTTGATTAACATTTTTCTAAATTTCAGTCGAAATATTTATCATTTTTATATCTCGTATTTTAACCCAAAAAAAAGGACATTAATCTTAAATAAATGTGAGCGAATTTCAAGTTCCAATACATCAAATATACAATTTACTTTTACAGTCCATTACAACACAAGGCGCGCCAATGTAAATTTCATACTCAATATTATAATTATTTTTAATATTTTAAATTTCATATTTTTCATTAACATTTTTCTAAATTTCACTCGAAATATTTATCATTTTTATATCTCGTATTTTTACCCAAAAAAAATTACATTAATCTTAAATAAATCTAAACGAATTTCAAGTTCCAATACGTCAAATATACAATTTACTTTTACAGTCCATTACAACACAACGCGCGCCAATCGTTCAAAATGCATGACTTGCACAATAAACAATTTAACAAAAATCTTCAAGATTTTTTTTTTTATTAAAAAAAAAATCCTAAAAAAAAAAGTTCTAATTTTTTTTTCTATAAAAAAAAAAAAAAAAAAAAAAAAAAAAAAAAAAACTAAACGACTCTTTAACGCATTACAGCATCAATTACCCTCTCAGGCGAACCCCTCGCTGGACTCGATGGCGTACTCGGCGCCGGGCGCTTCTCACCCCGGAATCGCGGTGCCTCCTGGTTACTCGACTGGCGATCATCCTCAGACGACTCCGGGAAGGAGAACGCCTTTGGGCGCGGTTGGGCTCGGTGGTTTTTACTTCCAGCAGCAGCCGCAGCCGCACGCTTCGTCCAGCGCGTTGTCCGACGAGAACCGACCGGATCAGGAGAGGTGATGAAGATCGCTGCGTTTCCGACCGATCGATGAATTCCGTTTACCGATTTTCCATCTAAATGTTTATAATAATTTATATGTATATTTTTTTTTTTTTTTTTTTGTGAATTATCGGCGACAGACCGGGAGCATCGAGACTGAATTGTCCTCCGAAGTCGAAGAGCACTCGGCAGGGTAAGAGCGTGCGTTTGAACATAAACGCGAGGGAGCGCCGAAGAATGCACGATCTGAACGACGCTCTGGACGAGCTGCGATCGGTCATCCCTTACGCGCACAGTCCGTCGGTAAGGAAGCTCTCCAAGATCGCTACTCTGCTGCTGGCAAAGAACTACATTCTCATGCAAGGTCGGTATCATCTTCACGGAGAGATCATGAATCATGGATCATCGAAGGATTCGTGGATCATCGAAGGATCCGTGGATCATCGAAGGATTCATGGATCATCGCAGGATCCGTGGATCATCGAAGGATTCATGGATCATCGAAGGATTCATTTAACATCGAAGGATTCATGGATCATCGAAGGATTCATGGATCATCGAAGGGTCCGTGAATCATCGAAGGATCCATGGATCATCAAAGGATTCATGGATCATCGAAGGATTCATGGATCATCAAAGGATCCATGGATCATCGAAGGATCCATGGATCATCGAAGGATTCATGGATCATCTAAGGATCCATGGATCATCGAAGGATCCATGGATCATCGAAGGATCCCTGGATCATCGAACGATCCGTGAATCAGCGAAGGATCCATGGATCCATGGTTCATCGAAGGATCCATGGATCATCGAAGGATTCATGGATCATCGAAGGATCAATGGATCATTGAAAGATCCATGGATCATCGAAAGATCCATGGATCATCGAAAGATCCATGGATCATCGAAGGATCCATGGATCATCGAAGGATCCATGGATCATCGAAGGATCCATGGATCATCGAAGGATCCATGGATCATCGAAGGATCCATGGATCATAGAAGGATCCATGGATAATCCACGGATCCAAGGATAATCCACGGATCCAAGGATAATCCACGGATCCAAGGATAATCCACGGATCCAAGGATAATCCACGGATCCAAGGATAATCCACGGATCCAAGGATAATCCACGGATCCAAGGATAATCCACGGATCCAAGGATAATCCACGGATCCAAGGATAATCCACGGATCCAAGGATAATCCATGGATCAGCCGAGGATCCATGGATCAACCGAGGATCCAAGGATGAGCCGAGGGTCCACGGATCCACGGATCCACGGATCCACGGATCCACAGATCAGAGATCATCAACCACGCATTACAATTCGAAATTATAATTCCGAGATGAAACTTCATTTTAGGAAACGCCCTTGACGAGCTGAGAAGGGTCATAGCGGTTCTCCAGTCGCCGCACGCTCACACGACTGCTTTGCCACCGACCCCGGTGTCTTACGATCTTCTCCAGGGCTTCCCTGGAAAATTGTTTCAGGGAGTCCACGAATTGCAGGGGTTGCAGGGAGTGCAGACCGGCAATTCACAGGACGTGACCGCTGGAGGTCCGCCTACCGATTCGGCCGCGACAGGCTCCGAGTCGACTTAAAAACAAAACAAAAAAAGATTCCATCGGGTTTCCTCATCGAATCCGGTGAGGTCGTCGTTTGACGATGACAACGTTTACTCAAGATAATCGAGGTCTTTTTTTGAAAACGATGAAAGTATTAGATTTAACGAGCGATATAACTATAAAGTTTGATAATTGATTAATTATAGAGCAATAAGAAAGATCGAGCGAGTTTCTCACAATTACTCGAAGGAACGATGCCAAAAAAAAAAATTAAAAAAGAAAACCAAAAAAAAAAAAACATTGGGACACGAGACGAAATAGTCTCGAGTCCTCTCGTCCGCAACACGATAGTCAATATAGCATGTGATACGTGTGAGATATATGCTAGTCATATTTATATTATATATACACACATACAAGATAAGTCGAGAATAAGTCTTCGATTTATAGTATTTTATTTATATACAAAAAAAAAAAAAATTTAAATATACACTCGCGGAGAGTTTTACTGCGTGAAGTGCCGAGAGAAGTATTGATACGATATTGTGGCAACGATGGATTATCGTTCTGTGAAAATTTGAAGAAAAAAATAATAATAACAATTTAAAATAAAAACAGAACTTTTACCGTTGTCGCTTTAAAAAAAAAAAAAATCGAAAGTCCGTCGCTGATAAGCCTATGTAGCAATAATGCAAATATATTTACAAATTAAACTATAGATTATTATAACGAGAAATTAAACTAACGAAAGTATTGCCCGTGAGATTGATGGGGCGGTGAATTTACGATACAATGTACGACGAAACGGTCGAATTAGCCGGAGGGAGGAATGTGGCGATAAATCTTCGAGAATTCATTGAAAGTACTTAATATTTAATGTAGAGTGTAGGATTTCGACGTATAGTGCTCAAATAAAAATATATTTAAGAAAACAAAAAGAAAAATCGTCGAAATTTGTCGGGTTACCGGACTGACAGTGAAGGTCGAAGAATAAAAAACACAAAATACACATAAAATGTCGATAACAGCGAAGAGCCCGATAAGATTCGCGCAAAAAAATAATAACGCATTATTGGTATAAAGATAACACGTGATCTATTTCCAGTGTTACGTCACTTCCGGTGGAAAAAATTAGATTTCCAAACCGGAAGTGACGCATTTCAACTTTACGTCATTTTCGGTAGACAAATTAGTTTTTCAAAACCGGAAGTGACGCATTTCCGGTAGAAAAATAAGATTTTCAAACCGGAAGTGCCGTATTTTCGACGTTACGTTATTCTCGGTTCAAAAACTCTACCCTCAAGCCTGAAGTGACGCACTTCCGGTATGACCTCACTTCCGGTAGACAAATAAGATTTTCAAACCGGAAGTGGCGTATTTTCGTTGTTACGTCATTTTCGGTTTAAAAACTGGACTCTCAAACCGGAAGTGACGCATTTCCGGTAGAAAAATAAGATTTTCAAACCGGAAGTGCCGTATTTTCGACGTTACGTTATTCTCTGTTCAAAAACTCTACCCTCAAGTCTGAAGTGACGCACTTCCGGTATGACCTCACTTCCGGTAGACAAATTAGATTTTCAAACCGGAAGTGGCGTATTTTCGATGTTACGTTATTCTCGGTTCAAAAACTCTACCCTCAAGCCTGAACTGACACACTTCCGGTATGCCCTCACTTCCGGTAGACAAATTAGATTTTCAAACCGGAAGTGATCTATTTCTCTAAAAAAAAAAAAAAAAAAAAAAAAAAAATCTCGTGCCATCGAATTCAGAAGCGCCTCAATCTCCCCGCACGAGTCCGCAAAACAAAACCATCCAATCTCCCCCCCTCCGCAATCGCCGTGTAAAATAAAAAAAAAATCACTCACCCACCTTCCGAAAGAATTTAAATTCTCCCGCCCAAACGGCGCCCCATCGTGCGGCGCCCGCCTGCGACGTTTCCTCGCACGGCCCTGCGCTCGATCGCCAGACGGCGCTGGCCTTCGAGCCAGCCGCTCGTTCGAAAGCCGCACCGATCCTGCCGCTCGCCTCGCTTCCCCTCCTGCACGACCGAAAACTCTCCGCAGCGCGATTCCTCGCCTCGCTCAACTCGCACCAGTAATATCGCGCCGCTCTCGCAGCTCGCAGCTCCGCACGCTCCGCCCGTGCACGCGGCTGCGCACTCGGCCCCCAAAAAAAAAAGGTGCTTCTGACCGTCCCACGCGCTGCTCTGCGACTCATTTTCTTCTTCTTCCTCCAACGAAACGAAAATAATAATATCTGAAATATCTGAAACTAAGTCTTAAAACAATAACAACGATAACAATATAAGAGAAGTTTCCTCGTTGACGAATGAAGTATAAAGACCAGAGAGAAACATCGGAAGATAAAAAAATTGTCCGGCCTTAGAAATCGCACAGCGAGAAGCGAGGAAATAATTCCTACGGCGCATGCGCGCGTGTCGCTCTGCGTTTTGTAACGCACAGTGGTGTATTTTTTTTTTTGTTCTCTCTCGCTCGCTCCTTCTCAGTCACGTCTCGGACGGCGAGCGGGGAGGGGGAAGCGTCACGACGCCGGACGCGCAACGTCACCTGGAGAGAAAAAAAAGAAAGGGAGAATGTGATCGTCCTGCGGATTGTAAATAGGGCGGTGCGCAGCGCGTGGATTTTTGTTCGGTGAGTAAACATTTTTTTTTTTTCCGGCGCGAAGTTTTGCTCCGCGTTGTTTTTGCTGGGAAGGCTGGCTCGGCCGGCTCACGAGCTATTTAATTCTCGTCGAAGGCGGCGCGCGGAGGGGGGGGGGGCGAGGGGTGGGGATTTAAAGGACAGTGGCGTAGGAAGAGCGCGTCGAGCTCTTCGCAGTGGGTCGAGGCTGAAACTCTCTCGCTCAAATCGTGAGCGAGAGACCTTTTTTGATGTTTTTTTTTTTTTAAGGGCAAAAAGTATTGCGGGCGAAATGTTTTTTTTTGTGCGGATCTCGCGTGGGCGCGGCGATGCGTCGTGCGTTGCGCTGGCGAGGCAGTGCACGATACAAAAAACGTAGAACCATCTCGAAAAAAAAAAAAAAAAAAAAAAAAAAAAAAAAAAAAAATAGATAAAAATAAGTGAAGAATTTTCGTTTTATTTTTTATTTTTTTTTAATTGTTATTCGATATATATTTATATTGATCTATATGTGTATATGAGTGTATGTTTATGATGTATTTAGTATTATATTACATTATAACTGACAAATATGTTCATTCGATTTATATATACATATATATATATATTTTTTTTTGTAGGGAATAAAAATAGAAAAAAAGAATTCAGGGTGAAATGTTTTTTTTTTCGGCATGGATGGTTCTGTGGTTTTGTGCGGCGATATGTCGTGCGTTGTGTTGGTGACACAGTGCACGATGCAAAATGAAGATCCATGTCGAAAGAAAAAACAAAATTGTAAAACAGATTAAATGTATTTATAATTATCACTTTGCACATATTTACGTTGATACATCAATGTAAATATGTATGTATATGGCTATATGTACACGATATATATAGCACATTATTATCATATATATGTATATATATATATATATATATATATATATCAATGTATCAGATTGATAATAGTCTACTGAGAACACACATGATGAAATGTACGTGTTAATTAATGTCAAATCATATCTTTATTTCCTATGCGTATACATTATATATATATATACATATATATATATATATATATATATATATATATATATATATCCATAATATTAAAAGATTTTGCCGCCGCCGTCGCCGCCGTGTCAAGAATCGAGGGGGGGGACGGATCAGTACTTGGATGGGTGACCGCGGTCACCCATCCAAGTATTGAACCCGTCTATATATATACGAAGCTGAAATTTCCACGGGGCTCGCGGCGGTGTCTACGGCACTGTCGGCAGCGCACACTGTACAGGCAAGCGGAGGTCCCAGCGCCCGAGAAATTATTCCCTATCTCCATTGTCGCATCGAGAAAAATATGTTTATCGAGCTAAAAAAAAGTGGAGTTATTTGAATGTTCGTTTTACCTCGTCACAGCGGAAACTTAGCTTCGGTGAAAAAAAAAAAGAAATATCGAATCTTTAATATGTTCGGAATATTCCAAAACATCGGAAAATCACATTTAGAAGAAACGTCCGGACACACGTATAGGCGCTCGCTCGCGCGCTTGTGTGCGTATGATTCTGACGCTAAAAATGCAAATCGCTATAACTCGGTAACGCCTCGATCGATCTCGCTGAAATTTTACACACGGCACATGTAGTGAAATGTCAATGTTTTTTGATAATTTCATTAAAAAATCTTCAATTATTCTTTATATGACACAACATTTTAAACAATTTTCTAAATAATTTCAAATTTCCCGCTCAAATGAGTTCATTTTTTTGAATAATAAATAATTACAAACGATTTTAAAAAATCGAATAAAAAACCCAAGTGCTTTTGAGAACGAGTTCAGTAACATAAAAAATCCCGGATCCAATCCAAGATGTGAAGGGACTTAGACCCAGCTCGAAATAGTAGGAAACGACTCAAATACCATAAACGACCCTGTCAAAGTAATATAATGATATATTCAAAATCAACATATCAATATATTAATATATCGATATATATAAATAATTCATATATCTGAATATATGTATACATATATCTATATGTATACACGTTACCGAAGCGATTTTCCAGGGAGCTCGGCACGGATTTCTACGCCACTGTCGGCGGTCTACACTGTACAGCCACAGCAAGCAAAGGTCCCAGCGCCCGAGAAACTCTCTGTTGCCGCCTCGAGTAAAATATGTATATCGCTCTCTCGCGTTCGTCTTTCGTCGTGTCCGCTAGCGGGCACTCTCTCCGTCTCCCTCTCTCATCATACAGAGAGCGATAGAGAAACATAGAGAGAGAGAGAGAAAGGAAGCGGCGCATAGAGGAAGCGGCGCACCAAGCCGCCCGGCTTGCCAAGACTTTATCCGCGAACTGTGGCCTGGACGAAATTATTCGAGGGAACGGTGGCGAACGGGGCATTCTTTTCCGACGCCCCTGCACGCTCCTCGAAGGGGTCCCGATTGTGAAAGAGCGCTAGGAAGAGTCTCTCCTACTCCTGATTATCGAATAAGCGGAATGGAAGCCTCGAACGCTTTTCCACAACGCTGACCGGGCTCTCCTGCGCACTTTACTCGGAACCCTAGACAATGCCTAACGGCGTGAGTTCCGTCACGCGGGCGGGCGGGGGGGGGGGGGGACGAGGATTACACTGTTCAACGGCTCTCCCTCTAAGCAATGTTTTCGGACGGAAAAACGGATAAAAAAAAATGACAATGACAGTGACAATGACAATGACAATGACAATGACAATGACAATGACAATGACAATGACAATGACAATGACAATGACAATGACAATGACAATGACAATGACAATGACAATGACAATGACAATGACAATGACAATGACAATGACAATGACAATGACAATGACAATGACAATGACAATGACAATGACAATGACAATGACAATGACAATGACAATGACAATGACAATGACAATGACAATGACAATGACAATGACAATGACAATGACAATGACAATGACAATGACAATGACAATGACAATGACAATGACAATGACAATGACAATGACAATGACAATGACAATGACAATGACAATGACAATGACAATGACAATGACAATGACAATGACAATGACAATGACAATGACAATGACAATGACAATGACAATGACAATGACAATGACAATGACAATGACAATGACAATGACAATGACAATGACAATGACAATGACAATGACAATGGCAATGGCAATGGCAATGGCAATGGCAATGGCAATGACAATGACAATGACAACATATTTTTAATATCAATATGTTAAATACTTTTTCGAAAATACGTATACACGTTTGAACGACATATCGCCCCAATTACTCGAGTCGGAAATCTTTTCGGCGACTCGTGTCGCTCTTGTTCTCCCAATTTCTTTTCGTCCGCCTTTCTTTTTTTTTGAAGCGCCCAACATTCGATTAGATAAGCTTCGAGCCCGTCGCTCGCAGCCGAAAGTGAGCTCGTCGCTTCGATAAACTTCAAGTGCCGTACGCGATATCGGGCAATAACTTTTACCTCGTATCCAAACACTGACTCCGACAGTCAGCATCAGCTATTTTTTCCCAAAAAAAAACCCGTCTCCTTGATTGCTCGTTGAGTAGAGTAGCAGAGAGAAAAGATTTTTTTGTTTGTTCGCCCGAGACAGAAACCAAACGGTGGGAAAGTAACGAGTCTTTTAAAGCGCGGTTTTACCTTCGCTCTCGTTCGCTCGCTCGAACCTACGCGGTCAGTGATAAAAGGACGGCGTGGGCGCACGTGCGCGCAATTTCATTCGTGAATTTTCCACGCCGCTACGCGCTCTGTGCGACGAGCGACAGTTCCGTGCGTTTCCGCGCGCCGCCTGCGTGGAGCGCGGCTGCGACTGCGACGCGTTGCCCACGCGAGTTACGGGCGCGTTAACTGTAGCGAGGACTGTTTACGCTGTCGTACGGCGAGTTACGTTTTCGCGCACGACTGCTATCCCGAGTGTACGACGCCGTAGGAATTTCTCTACAATGTATCGCTGACCGTTGGTGACTCGGAACGGGCGAGCGTGGGGAGTCACGAGTGTCTCGCGCTCGTTGACGATGCGGCCGTCGGAGTGACGTCATAGAGAGGCGGTGCTAGCGAGGCTTTCGACTCAGACGAGCTCCGCTCTCTACGTCGATCGGAACGATGTAAATTGATTTAGGGAGAAGAGAGTGAATTTTTTTTTTTTTTTTTTTTTTTTTTTTTTTTTTTTTTTTCAGAAGAAACCTGCGGTGCACAACGAGGCTGTGCAATTATTGTCTAGTGAAAGACGAAGGAAAAAAATCATTTTGCAACCGGAAGTACGTCATCTTTGGCTTGAGAATCATTTTCGTCGACCGGAAGTGACGTCATACAGGAGATACGTCACTTCCGGTTTGAAAATCTCATTCGTCGACTGGAAGTGAAGTCGTACAGGAGATACGCTACTTCCGGTTTGAAAATTATTTTTTCAACCGGAAGCGACGTATTTTCGGTAAAAGGAATGAGATTTTCAAACCGGAAGTGACGCATTTTCGGTAAAAAAATTGATCTACAAACCGGAAGTGACTCATTTCCGGCAAAAAAAAGAGATTTTCAAACCGGAAGTGACTTATTTCCGGACAGAAAACTGATCTAAAAACCGGAAATACGTCACTTCTGGTTTGCAGATATCATTTTTCAACCGGAAATACGTCATTTCCGGTTTGAAAATCTCATTCTCCGACCGAAAATCCGTCACTTCCGGTTTGTAGATCTAATATCTTTATCGAAAATCCTTCACTTTGGGTTTGTAGATCTAATTTCTTGATCGGAAATATGTCACTTCCGGTTGGTAGATCTAATTGTTTTACCGGAAATTCATCACTTCCGGTTGATAATTTTTTGATCGTAAGTGACTTTATACCGGAAATACGTCACTTCCGGTTTGAAGATCTCGTTTTCGACGCGACGTATTACCGGTAAGTCGTCACTTCCGGTGAAAAAATGAAATTATCAAACCGGAAGTGACCCGTCGTAGCGTGTTCGCCATGAGGAAAAACCGGATGGATACTAAATTTCGGCTTGGCCATGACGCCGATCCCGTCGTCCTTCCCCAGCCGCCTCCACGCTCCATCTCCGACACTACAGCGATCCGCTTCGAGGCACTAATTCAGCTCGGTTTTCTTCTCTCGCGCGCACAGCGAGCCCTCCCTTGTCTTTCCTCACCTCCTCCGCCGCCTTCCCTTCCGCACGGTACACCGTGGACTCTCGGTACCGCGCCGGCAAGCGTTTCTCCCATTGGTCGAAAAATCCTCGAAAGAGAAACGGAGACTGTGATAGCGGCTCGCGAAGGTTGAACAGAGACGAGCAGGGCGAAACTATGCGGCGCGGATGAAGGGGGTTTGGTGGAGAAGCAGAAGAGGAGATTCCAGCTGGAGAAGGAGGAAGTCTGGTGGCGGGAAAAGCCTCGCTAGAGACGGAGCCAGAGGGAAGCGAGGCCGAGAAATAACGGGGATGCTGGCGGGTGGCGATAGAGGGAGGTGAAGAGGGGTGGAATCGATGCCGGTCGCCTTGGCAACCGCAGCACCAGATCTTCCGTCGGTCCTAGGTAGGACCAACTTCTCGCTCCCACGGAAGCTTCTCTTAGTATCGCTTGTCTCGTACGGTCTCTCCATGAAGCATCCTTTGCTTCTTGTTTCTCTCCTTCACCTCCTCCTCTCCTCTACGCCGCTCCCCACCTTAGGGGACTCTGGTCCCAGCGTAGGTAATAAACAGTCTTTCGCCGTCCCTCTCCTGTACTGTCAAGAGAGAGGACAGGAGAGGAAAGGAAAGAAACGGAACACCTCTCCTTTCCTTTCCTCTCCTTCCATCTCCATTCCTCTCTCTACCTCTCTTTTCCTCTCCTTTGCTCTCCTTTACTCTCCAGTACTCTCCCTTCCTCTCCTTTCCTCTCCTTTCCTCTCCTTTACTCTCCTTTACTCTCCATTACTCTGCTTTACTCTGCTTTACTCTGCTTTACTCTCCATTACTCTGCTTTACTCTGCTTTACTCTCCATTACTCTCCTTTACTCTTCTTTACTCTCCTTCACTCTCCTTTACTCTCCTTTGCTCTCCTTTACTCTCCATTACTCTCCTTTACTCTCCATTACTCTCCTTTACTCTCCATTACTCTCCTTTACTCTCCTTTACTCTCCTTTATTCTCCTTTACTCTTCTTTACTCTCCTTTACTCTCCTTTACTCTCTTGGACCCTCCTTTACTCTCCTTTGCTCTCCTTTACTTTCCATTACTCTTCTTTACTCTCCTTTCCTCTCCTTTCCTCTCCTTTACTCTCCTTTACTCTCCATTACTCTGCTTTACTCTGCTTTACTCTCCATTACTCTGCTTTACTCTGCTTTACTCTCCATTACTCTCCTTTACTCTTCTTTACTCTCCTTCACTCTCCTTTACTCTCCTTTGCTCTCCTTTACTCTCCATTACTCTCCTTTACTCTCCTTTACTCTCCTTTACTCTCCTTTACTCTTCGCAGCTCCACTCACTTTTCTCTCCTCACTTTTCATCTGTTCGGTTTTCGTTTCCTCAGCTCACCTCTCCTCCGCGCGGCTCCGCCCTCCTCTCCTTTCCGCTCCGCCCCTTCCTTCCCTTAGTTTTCCGCCCCTTCTTTCTTCAGTTCTCCCCTTTTCAGTTCTCCTCCCCGCCCCTCCTCGCCCGCCTCTCTCCTCTCCACCTCTTTCCTCATCACCATACAGAATCTTCACAGTATTTGCCACAAATTTCACAAATGCGGCGCAGGCGGGCGGAGGGAAGGAGGGAGCTCCAGACTGCAGTTTGAGAGTCGGGGTGATGGTGTCAGAGTTTCAGGGGTGAGATGGCGGAAAATATAGTTGGAGAGGAGAGGGAGCTGGAGGGGGAGAGGATTCGCAAGTACTGCGAATCGTGGTCCGATTCTCTATTATGAATGCAGATTCAGTTCAGACGCAATCGAAACGACGACTTCTCTAGTACTTTACGCTCCTCTCGATGTTTTACATATTTACCAATTGTCCCTGGGAATGAGAAGTACGGGAGACAATAAATTGCCGCAAGCGTTGACCTTTTGTTTTGTTTCCGATTTTGAAGCAGGTTTCCCCATCGATCGGTTACTTTGGGAGTAAAACTGCTTGAAGATTCGTGATCAACGGGAAAAAATAGGTCGAATATGACTTTTTAACAAGCAGTGGGAAAATTTTGGATTTTTTTTGCCCGAACAATTTTTTGGCGCATAAGGAACGGTTTTGGATATTTCAAAAGAGCGATTTCGTCGCTTTCCCGTGGAATCTCGGGGAAACCGATGTGTCCAGCGTGTTCTACGGGAAAAATTACACGGGATAAGGCTTTGTCCGAAGTCGCGGAAGCGTTTTTTCGGGCCATTAACGCCGAAAGAAAAATACCAAAATGGCGACGCATGAACTTCGTCGCCATTTTGTTTTTGAAAAAATGGAAAAATAAAAAAAATGCCTGCGACACCACATTTCTATGTATATTTTCGCGCTGAACACGAATCCGCTGCTACATTCCACCCAAAGTCAAGCGGGACGTCAATAATCGCAGCAATAAGTTTTATTTTGTTATTTTTAGTTTATCGACCCAAAAATCGAAATAACGAGAATGAATCAATTGATCTCTCTCGCGAGTGCGGTCGAGGGTGGGAGGCGTTGAACCGCAACCGAGATCGTGACTCCTGCGACCCCCGGTCGAATGTAGGTCACAGGCCCTTATCCACTTCGCCCTACCACGTGGATAAGGACTTCCTCTCGATCCAGGCTATACCAATTTTTATTTTTTTTTTATTATTTTTTCTCGCTTCCTTTTTCGTCGTGCAAAATGTTTGCCTCTTCGGTTCCCCGAGCCGTGATAGGATCGGATGCAGCTTCGGAGTAGAGTACGGTGCACGGGGCGATATAAAACGACGACGTAGACACCGGTCGAGCGCAGGCTCTGACGTCAGACGCGTCCCGACGCTATTCCTGTCCCGAGGTTTACTCTCGCGTACGAACGAAACGGAATTCTCTCCGAAAGCTCGGTCGTCCGGTGTCTATCGTACTCTTCCGAGCTTCTAAAAATGGCCGCTTGCAAGTTGACCGATCGAAGAATTACCGTCATTTCTAGCGACCGTAAAGTGACGGTAAAATTACCGTCAAAATAAAGTTATTTTACTATGATCGTACAAAATGGCGTTCATTTTTCTTGGCGGTCATGTGACCGTCTCTCGGACGGTCAAATGACCAAAAGACACATAGTCAGAAAATGACGGTAATTTTTGTCTTCAGTCATCTCTCGGTAAATACCTTCGTCGGTAATTTATTCTTCGAGCGGTCATATAACGGTAAAATGACCGTAAAGTACAATGCGACGTCATATTATTTCCTAAAAAAGTTTCATCCAAAATGGCGATCTTTTTCGTGCTCGGTCATTTGACCGGGTCAAATTACCCTCAACGTCTCCGCATTTGCAAAATGCCGGTCATTTCCGTTTCGCTCGGCGAAAAAACATGAGAAAAAAATGAAAAAAAAAATATAACCAAGCAGAAAACTCATTGGCATTTTCTATCTGGAAATGAGGATAGCGCAATCTCGTCTCGCGTCGCTTGCGGAGCGAACCGGAGAGGGAGGGAAGAGTTAACCGACGAGCGGCACGAGAGTTTGACCTCGCTGGCTTCTTTTTTTTTTTCTCTTCCTCTCGCCGACTTACCGCTATCCCACCGAGACTCTTTCAGCATCGTCGTCGTCGGCTTCTTCCTCCCAAAGTCCTCCCCGATATCCCGAGGAGCGCACGGAATAAAGTGCCGAACGCGAATACCAATCGAGCCGGGCCCGAAGCGCGGGCGGTTTGCTTCTTTTGAAATGACCTTTGGTCATTCCGGAAGTAACTTTCCGCCATTGCGTCCTACGCTCTGCTTGCCTTATGATTTATTTTTCACTGATTTATTTTTCAATAAAAAAAAAAAAAACGTAATCAGTCTGCAGAAAAACTTTCGGTCGAAAAATGAGATTTTCAAACCGGATGTGACGCGTTCCCGATGTGGCACGTCACTTCCGGTAGAAAAAAAAAATGAGATCCTCAAACCGGAAGTGACGTCATTTCCGGTGTGACGTCGATATCTGTCAAAAATGAGATTTTCAAACCGGAAATGACGTCACTTCCGGTCGGAAAACTGTATTTTAAAACCGGAAGTGAGGCACTTCTGATGTGACGTAACTTCCTGACGAAAAATGAGATTTCAAAACCGGAAGTTGGATATTTCCGATATGAAGTTACTTCCGGTAGAAAAAAATGAGATTTTCAAACCGGAAGTGACGTTTTTCGGGTATGAAGTCATTTTCAATTGAAAACGAGATTTTCAAACCGGAAATGACGTCACTTCCGGTCGGAAAACTGTATTTTAAAACCGGAAGTGAGTCACTTCTGATGTGACGTCACTTCCTGACGAAAAATGAGATTTCAAAACCGGAAGTTGGCTACTTCGGATACGAAGTTACTTCCGGTAGAAAAAATGAGATTTTCAAACCGGAAGTGAGGTATTTCCGGTATGACGCTATTTTCGGTCGAAAAATTAAATTTTCAGACCGGAAGGGACGTACTTTCGGTATGACGTCACTTCCGATTAAAAAATGAGATTTTCCATTGATTACAGTTTTTGACATTAATTTTTTTTTTTTTATATATATTTTTCACGACAAGGAAGCTTCCTCCGCAAGGAAAAAAAACTAAAATAAGATACAGTTAACATTCTCACGATATTGTTCGACAATAACGGTTCAACGTTCGCGGCTTATTCCCATGGAGAATCTCGGTCGAGTTTACCTCTACGGCTAACTGACTATTGAGCCGAGTATAATGAGCGTCGGTGGTAGCCGTTGGATGTACCTATGGAACGTTGTACATGGATACCGTAATACATCCACTATGCACATAGGCAGCCTATAGCGATGTGGATCTAGCCTATAGTCGGCCGAATACGTCACTGGGTATTTGAGAGAGGACACACGAGGTACCTGGTCTATAGAGAACGGTACATATTCCATATATATATATGTATGTGTATATATATATATATATATATATATATATATATATATATATATGTATCCGTACTATACAGCATGAAATGGTATAGAGGGGTTGTAGGTGGTCGCGAGAGTGGAGCCAGAACGACTGCTGTCATCGGGAAACACGCCCACATCCAGGAAATACGTTACCCCGTACGCTCGGCTGCATAGGCGGTAGCACTTTGCAGCTGCAGGTTCATCGAATTCACATGTTTGCCGGCGGTGTGAGGCTCTGAACGACATCGTTCAAACGTTGGCGTTTAATTTTCGAACAATTAGGATTTATTTGTTTTTTTTTTGTTTTTGTTTTTGTTTTTTTTTTTTTTTAATAAGTAGCGGGGATAATTTAGTGTGCTCAGTGAAGTTGGATGTGGAAAGGTCTTCGGTAGTTTTGGGATCGGGTGGGAATGTTTTGCTGAACATCTGACTGTATTGCCCGAATATCTTGCCGAATATCTCGCCGAATATATCTCCGGATATATCTCGCCGAATTTATCTCCGGATATATTTCGCCGAATATCTTGCAGAGTATCTCGCCGTATGCCTCGCCGAATAACTTGCTGAATACACCTTGCCGAATATCTTGCCGAATATTTTGCCGAATATCTTGCCGAATATTTTGCCGAATATCTTGCCGAATATCGTGCCGAATATCTTGCCGAATATTTTGCCGAATATTTTGCCGAATATCTTGCCGAATATCTTGCCGAATATCTTGCCGAATATCTTGCCGAACATCTTGCCGAATATCTTGCCGAATATCGTGCCAAATATCTTGCCGAATATCGTGCCGAATATCTTGCGAATATCTTGCCGAATATCTTGCGAATATCTTGCCGAATATCTTGCCGAATATCGTGCCGAATATCTTGCCGAATATCTTGCCGAATATCTTGCCGAATATCTTGCCGAATATCTTGCCGAATATCTTGCCGAATATCTTGCCGAATATCTTGCCGAATATCGTGCCGAATATCTTGCCGAATATCTTGCGAATATCTTGCCGAATATCTTGCCGAATATCTTGCCGAATATCTTGCCGAATATCCTGCCGAATATCTTGCCGAATATCTTGCCGAATATCCTGCCGAATATCTTGCCGAATATCTTGCCGAATATCGTGCCGAATATCTTGCCGAATATCTTGCGAATATCTTGCCGAATATATCTCGCCGAATACATCTCGCCGAATACATTTCGCCGTATATATCTTGCCGAACATCTCGCCGAATACATCTCGCCGAATACATCTCGCCGAATACATCTCGCCGTATACATCTCGCCGAACACATCTCGCCGTATACATCTTGCCGAACATCTCGCCGTATACCTCGCCGAATACCAAGCTCCGATCAGAAAAAAAATGGCACTGCTACCCCCCCCCCAATTTAAAAACTCCCCAAAACAGCCTATCTTGTGTATAATTTCCCATAGAACACGGATAGGCGCCTCGCTTTCATCCACACCAAAATAAAGTTACTCCAAAGCACAGTCAAAAAAAAAAAAAAAAAAAACAAAAACAAATCTCTCTATTCGATTCTACACAATCCATACACATATTTTTAAACAAATATTTTCACCAAGTAATCAGAGATTTCGATCTGCGAGAAAGTGCCCACTCTTTCCAGTTCCAGACTTACGGTGCAGAAAAAAAAAAAAAAAAAAAAAAAAAAAAAAAAAAAAAAAAATCGAGAGAATAGAAATAGCGGGCGGAAGAGGGTGGCGGAATGGACCGCCCTATATAGTGACTATGCACGTGGGTTCTTTACATAGCTCCACACTGCGGTGGGATCGATTCGACTGGAGGTGGAAGCCACCCCCACCTTTCCCCCTCCCCCCCCCCCACCCGAACCCCATTTACAAGCTCCAATATACACTCCCCCCCCCCCAGCCGGCTCCTTTTGCCCGCCGGCAAAATATCCGGAGTTTCGCCTCTCGTTTCCTCGGAGTTCTCGCCCTCTCCGCCCGACGACCTGTTCACTCACGGCGTCTCCTTATCCCTCGCTCCTCTTATCCCCGCTATTCGCTCCGGCCGTACGAGCGAAGTCCTAGGCGAGTGGAGAGAGCACTTTTTTTTTTCACCTCGAGAGTTTGTCGGGCGGTTTCGTGGTCGAGGAAAAAAAAAAAAAAAAAAAAAAAAATTCAAGCGAGGAATGTCTTCAGCTGGCGAATGTAATAGAGTTTTAGGCGGAAGTGCGGGGGGGAAAGTTTGAGAGGAGAAAACTTAGATTTATTGGGAGAATGAAATAGGAGATTGCGGTTGGAAATGAGCGAGTCTCGTAATGGAGACGAGCGGATTCGGTGCGGGGTGACTTTTTGAGGCGGAATCGCCGGTAAAGCAGGCCGGTTGCGGTCCGGGCGAGGCGACTCGGTCGGTAAGGAAGGGCGGTATTTTTTTTTCTTTTTTTTTTTTATGGGTTTTGATTTCTTGGACGGTGTTTATCGGGAAATCGAGCAGAGGCTGAGAATTTGGATTCGTCGGAAGATTTTGAGGGATTTTGAGGAAACGGATTACAGTTTTTGTTACCGACAGAGCAGAAGGTTTCCGGCAAGTTTCGCATCGCCTTAAGGCCGAAGAGATTCAGCTCGCGCACGGTGTCTTTGAAAAGATCGAGGCGATGGGAGATCCGCGCTTTGACCTATCCAGGCTCGGTCGGTAACAGAAACTGTAATCCACTTATCTCTATGACATTTTTGTGACATTTTGTGACATTTTTGTGACATTTTTGTGACATTTTTGTGACATTTTTGTGACATTTTTGTGACATTTTTGTGACATTTTTGTGACATTTTTGTGACATTTTTGTGACATTTTTGTGACATTTTGTGACATTTTGTGACATTTTGTGACATTTTGTGACATTTTGTGACATTTTGTGACATTTTGTGACATTTTGTGACATTTTGTGACATTTTGTGACACGCTAATCTGGATGACCCTTGAGCGTTCCGAGAACCAAGAGGAAGCGCTCGACGATCTTCGTTATCCAGAAAATCTTCGACGCATCGTCGATAAATTGTTTACAGTTTTTCGTTACCGACCGAGTCTGTCCCGCGTTGTTGTAATTTTTTTTAACGAGGCTACTGCGGCTCCGCGACGCGATATATTATTATCCGTGACGTTGACGAGCCGACGATGTGTCCGGATCGGCGCGCAAAGCGAGTGAGGGACAAGTGGAAACAGATAAGAGAAGATGAGCCGGGTGGAGCGGCGAAGGTTGGGCGATAAATTCCACAGACCGGGGAAACGAGCGCGAGCGAGATGACTGCATTTTATGTCCCGCCTCCCTCGCTCTTATTACGCCCGGGGCGCATGCCCTCCATCCGTATAGCGCTCTGCGAGAGTCCTGCGTCGTTTCGTCCCCCAAACCACCACCTTTATATATATATATATACATATATATGTATATATATATATATAAATACATATAAATACATATAGATCCATATACATATATATATATATATATATATATATATATATATATATATATATAAATAGGGGTATTCTACGTCAAATCTAGTTGCTAATCCTAAACGCGATTCCGTCAATTGCAATTTTACTCCATTTTGGTGCACGAGTAAACGATTTTTTAAACGAGCAGATCAATTCTATTATTTTTTTCAGAATTTATTTGAGTAATGGTTTTTCGAGTTTTTGCTAGGATAATTTGCGAATTGAAAAAAAAAAAATTATATCAATTGTATTCGGGCTTTTTGGTATTTTTCTAAACTTAATAATTTTAAAAGATTTTCTCTTTAAGATTTAAATTTTTTATTTAGAAGCTTAGAAGATTGTTTTTTTCGCGGATTAAAAAATTTCGTTGTCGGTGTTAAAAAAGATCTGAAAAAAATCCCGAGACCTTTACGGGTCGGTAACAACGTCGCACTAAAAAAATGAGCAAAATCGACGGGCCTGACGTGGGCTGTTCGTTTGACGCGGAACGCCCCATATATATAGCTTCACCGACGCTCCCCTTTAATACAGGCGAGCCGTACGTACGTACATGTATTCTCTTTCGATCCCTCCACTCGCTCGCTCGAAGCCCTCGCTCGCTTGCAAACCCGAATTTAAGGGTGGTGCGAGAAATAATAGTTACAATTAATCGATTAATTAAATATATAAAATAATAAAATAATATATAATTATAATAAAAATATAATATTAAATAAATTGAATGAAATTTGTACAAAGTTAGATGTTAATTTGTATGATTTATTATTAAATTGTACATATTATATATCTTAAATAAAATTACATATTGATTACATTACAAATTTTTATTTCATATATTTCTTCTATTATAATCATTAATTACAATACAAATTAATTCAATTGAATTATAATGTATGAACATAAAAGTTTCAACGAACATATAGCAAAAAGTTGGCGGTTCTTCGCGCACGAGAAATGGAGCGTGAGAGGATTTTTTCTGACGCGACGCTCTCGCGCAGCGCGCGGAGAAAAATCGCGCTCGGTCGGTAAGGCAGGGAGCGACGCGCCGGCTAGAAACTAGCCGGCCGCCCGCTGGCCGGGGAAACGAGGCGCTCGAGCCGCCGCTCTCTTTGTGCTCCCGCTCGGGCGAAACGTTTCCCAGAAAGCAGAAAGCACGACGACCAGCCGACCCAGCGTAAGCAACGCGCAGCAGAGAAAAGACAGACTTTATATCTTTTTTTTTTTTTTTTTTTTTTTTTTCTTCTCTCGAATAACGCGAGCGAGGGCGAGGCGGGGGAAGCGGAGAGAGTCTGCAGTGGTAACAGCGCGGATCGCAATATTCCCCCCCCCCCTCGCGCCGCCGCAGCGCCGCACGGACTGGGCTGCGCGCGCAGCGCCTTTGATCTCTGTACGTTCCACTCTTTTCCTCGATCGCTAGTGATTCTTTTTTTTTTATTTTTTTTTTCTTTTTTCATTTTTTTTTTTTTTCTTCGGCTCGTTCTTCCGCACTCGTATTACGACATTTGTCTCGGGTTTTTTGTGTTGCTCTTGCTTGTTTTATATTTTTTATTTTAATTTAATTTTATGGAATTTTTGGAATTTTGATTATTATAGAAATTAGCGATAAATCTATGGAAATTTCATAGATAGTCGTTAATTATATAGATTTATGAATAATTTGTTTATTTTATTTTTATTCATTTTTATTTTACTGGACAGTTTGAGGGAAAGTTTCTACGGGTCTCGAACGGACCCGGTGGAGTCTCGAGCGCAGGTCGGTCGAGGCGCTGCTTCGACGATGTCGGGAATTTTTTTTTTTTTTTGTATTGGGACAAAAAATAACAATCGACGATTAAAAATAACGGGAAAATAATAACAGAAAAGTCGGTCTCAATATCTATAAAAAAATATCTTTGATCTATAAATATCTATATCTATAAAAAAAAAATCTATAAAAATAAATATAGATATCTGAATATCTATATATATAAAAAATCTATATCTACGAAAAGAACTTAAGTACCTACCATGTATTCAAATTAAATAAGGTGTTTAATTTTTTTTTTTTTTGGAAAATAGATTATACGAAAAAAAAAATCAAAAATTATATTTAAAAAAAAATGTTAAAATTATCCCACTATTTCATTTTATTTATTTCATTCGAGCATGGGGATTTTTCGCATCGGAAAAAAAAACAAGAAAATTTGTAACATTTTTCTTTATTGATTTTTTATCATGAAAAAAAAATCGTAAAAATATAAAACTCTTTTTGCTCGCGCTGCAACCGACATGCCGCGAGTGGCGAAGCGATCGCTGGGCGAGAGATAGGAATTGAAAAGATATTTACAAAAAAAAAAAAAAAAAAATTGTGGTTGGGGAGGATTGCGAGTATTCGCGGATCAATGCGACGATCCACTGTCGCTGCTGCCGGGACTGTGAGTAAAGCTCGGGATTAACCCGCTTAACGCGGACGAAAGGTAGATTCCGGCGGCCGGTCTGATCCACGGGGCAAAGGAACGAAATTGCAACCCCGGTGAAATTGCACCATTTCAAAAACCACCCAGAAGACTCCTCTGCTCTTCGTTACAATTCTGTCCCACAAAAAAAAAAAAAAAAAAAAAAAAAAGCCCGGAACGAGCGGATTCCCAATTTACCGGCAGCTTGCGTCCAACAACATTCCCCCCCACCCCCCCCCCCCCCCCCGCCAAAAAAAGATTCCCCATTTCACCGGCGACTTCTCTTGGTCGACATTTGCGAAAAAAAAATAAACAAAAAAAATACCCCGCCACTCTTATGTGACTTTTTGTAAATTTTTGTTAATATTACATTCAGTTATGGTTTTGATATTATATTTAGCGTGCGTGTGCGGGTGCGCGTGCGTGTGTGTGTACGTGTGTGCGTGCGCGTAAGTGTGCGCGTGCGCGTGCGTGTGTGTGCGTGCGCGTAAGTGTGCGTGTGCGTGTGCTCTTGCGTGTTCGTGTGCGTGTGTGTGCGTGCGTGCGCGTAAGTGTGCGTGTGCGTGTGCGTGCGCGTAAGTGTGCGTGTGCGTGTGCGTGCGCGTAAGTGTGCGTGTGCGTGTGTGTGCGTGTGTGTGCGTGTGTGTGCGTGTGTGTCCGTGCGTGCGTGTGCGTGCGTGTGTGTGCGTGTGTGTGCGTGCGTGTGCGTGTGCGTGTGCGTGTGCGTGTGCGTGTGCGTGTGCGTGTGCGTGTGCGTGTGCGCGTAAGTGTGCGTGTGCGTGTGCGTGTGCGTGAGCGTGTGCGTGTGCGTGTGCGTGTGCGTGTGCGTGTATCGGACGCGAAAAATTCAAACCGCTATAACTCGAGAACGCTTTGAGCGATCGAGCTGAAATTTCACACACAGCATGTGTGGTTAATAGTCAATGTTTCTGTAAGCGATTTGAAAAATTCAATTTTCAACTCTTATGAGAAACCGATATGAAAATTTCAATTTTCAACTTTTATGAGAAACCGATATGAACATTTTAATTCTCAACTTATTTTTTCAACATCTTTTTATATTTTTCCCCCTCAAATAAAAAAAAAAAAATCTCTTAAGTTACGCTCCTTATCCACAAAGATCGTACGACTGAACCCGACACATTCCCAATTTCCATGCCGTACACTGTAAAAAAAAAAAAAAAAATAATACCTTCAATGTAACAAACTGGAAGTTTTTGATGATAAACTAACAATTGTGATGATAAATTAATATACATATTTATTAAAATGTAAATTATTAAAATGAAACTACTTTCACAGTGAATTGAGGAAAATGATTAAAAACAAACTATTCCCACCTCTTTAAAACACCAAACATTAATTTTCCATCACAATTGTCCGATAATTCAATCTACCAGTCTTCGCCCAAAAACTTCCAACCCGCCGCATTAAATTTCATACCATTATTACATACATATATATTTTCTTGCAGTCTAAAATTTCAGACATTTTTCCCGCCACAGAAAAGTCCAAAAAATACATTTTCATTAAAATCAAAGTAAATTATGAAAAACAAACTATTCCCAACCTCTTTAAAACACCAAACATTAATTTTCCATCACAATTGTCCGATAATTCAATCTACCAGTCTTTGCCCAAAAACTTCCAACCTGCCGCTTTAAATTTCATACCATTATATATATATATATATATATATATATACATATTTTCTTTTTTACAGTCTAAAATTTCAGACATTTTCCCCGCGACAGAAAAGTCTGAAAAAAAAAACGTTATTGCTCAAAGCGTTATCCTCGAAGCCTCGGACTCCTGCGGCAAGCGTCTACGTTCCCTTCCGCAGAAGCGCGATAGCGTCGATCGCAGCGAAACGCCGTCTCGCACTGTGCGTGGTGGGGCGAGCCTCGCGCATGCGCGCTCGCGCCGCCGCTTTTTCGTTCGTTGAACCGTTCGCTGCTCTCGGTTTCGCCCGTCGCTCGTCGACTGTGTGTGCGTGCGGACAGTCGAGCTTCGCCGGCGCGCCGGAGTGGGGGAGGAAGCGTTGTTCTCGACGAGCCTCTCCGTCGCCGCTCGCTCGGCTGCGCGCGCACGCGCGCTGCGCGCCGCCGGCGGCGACGCCGTCCGCGCCGCCACTCCGACGCGAGCCGGTCAACGGGTCGGACGATAAGCGCGAGGCACGCCGCGCCGCAGACTCTGACGCAACGCGAAACGAGAACGCGACCCTCGCCTCGGTTCTCTCGTCGTTGGACTATTTTTTTTTTACCCAAGTCGCTTGGAACGAAAAATAAATAAATAAAATTAATTCCGATCGATCGGGGGAAAAAATAAAAAATAAAAAAAATAAATCGGGGAAAAAAATATTTATAGTTAAATATTTTGGGACATTAAATTTGGGAATGTTGATGTTGGAGTGGAATTGGTTGGGGGAGGAAATTTTGAAAAAGGGCATTTTTGAGGGTTGAGATTTTGGGTTTTTTTTTTTTTTTTTTTTTTTTTTTTTTTTTTTTTTTTTGGAAATCGAGGATGGCTCGGATGGGGAGATTCGTCGGGACGTGCTGGGTCGGGGACGGTCTTCGAAAAAACGCGTGGTTCGATCGCATACGCGACGATTATTTTCGTAATTATAATAATGGAGGCTGGAGTTGGGAGACGACGTGAATCGTGCGGGAGTTTTGCATAGCGGAGGTATTTTAGGTAAATGAAGGGGCGGGGGGTTTGATAAGGGGTTTTTTTTTTTTTTTTTTTTTTTTTTTTTTTTTTGATGCAGGGTAAGTGCGGGTTATTCGGAAGACCGTGGCTACGTAACTCAGCGTCTGGAGAGAAAATATCGACGATGAAATTTCATTCTGAATCCAAAGTATCTAAAATTGGTGCAGATGGTTTTTTTTTTTTTTTTAATTTTAATTTTAATTTTTTGGAAAATAGAGATGTGTAAAGTTTCGAAGTACATCTTGATTCTGTGTTCGCTGACATCTTTTGTTTTTTATTTAAGCATTTTTTTATTTGAAGCATTTTTATTTCGCGGATTTTGGATGTGAATATTTTGAATCGAATTGCTTTTAATTTAAGCACTTTGCGTTTCGTTATGTTGGATTTCAATACTTTGTATTGAATTTAGATATTGAATTTAAATATTTTGTGTTTGGATATTTTGAATGCAAGCTTTTTGAGTTTCAAAGATTTTGAGTTTGACCATGTTCAATTTAAACATGTTGACTTTGCGCATTTCAAATATAAGGGTTTTGAGTTTACCTATTTTTAATATAAATATTTTGATTCGAGCTATTTTTAATTGAAACAATTTGAGTTCACGCATTTTGAATTTGCACATTTTGTATTAAAACATTTTGAATGTAAACATTTTGAATTGAAGCATTTTGAATTTAAATATGTTGAATTTAAACATTTTTTATTTGAACATTTTGAATGTAAAAATTTTGTATTCTAGCCTTTTGAATTTAAACATGTTGAATTTAAACATTTTGTATTTGAACATTTTGAATGTAAACATTTTGTATTCTAGCCTTTTGAATTTAAACGTGTTGAATTTAAATATTTTGTATTTGAACATTTTGAATGTTAAAATTTTGTATTCTAGCCTTTTGAATTTAAACATGTTGAATTTAAAAATTTGTATTTGAACATTTTGAATGTAAAAATTTTGTATTCTAGCCTTTTGAATTTAAACATGTTGAATTTAAACATTTTGTATTTGAACATTTTGAATGTAAAAATTTTGTATTCTAGCCTTTTGAATTTAAACATGTTGAATTTAAACATTTTGTATTTGAACATTTTGAATGTAAAAATTTTGTATTCTAGCCTTTTGAATTTAAACATGTTGAATTTAAACATTTTGTATTTGAACATTTTGAATGTAAAAATTTTGTATTCTAACAATTTTAATTTAAACATTTCGAAATCGCACATTTCGTCGTCGGATATTCGCTCGTGCCAGCGGCGAAACGTGGCCGAAATTAACAGCCTTGCTCGCTGTTGTTCCGAACCGCGGAGCTTACCGAATAACCCACACTTGCAATAAATTGCCCTACGAATAAAATATATTTTTTTAAATCGCCTACTATTTTTTTTTTTTTCAATATCGCATGCTATTAAAATTTTTGGCCCTGACGGTGAAAATATAATATAATTTTTGTTGTTGTTATTTTATTTTTTTATTTTTATTTTTTCGGAGTGAATATAAACTCTCACGTTCTCTTATCGCTGTACACAATTTCCCACTCTCTTATTCACCCCGTGTCTCTCTCTCTATCTCGGCACACGGTGCGCGGTACGAGGTAGCGCGCGACTTATTGATCCCTCTCAGTCCTCCTTCGTTTCCATGCTTATGATATATTTTATATGTACGGAGCGAGAGAGAATTTAAAGAAAACTTCCGAAGACGATAAACAGACCGATCGAACATTCGAAATTTCGTCAGGAATTAAAGAATTTTTTTTTTTTTTACAATGTCACCCTAAGCATTAAATTTAAAAAAATTGCAATCTTGAAAAAAAAAAAGAATTTTCCGCAAAGATCCTTTATTATTATTTTTTTATTATTTTTTCATTTTTTAAAATATTTTTCATAATTTTATAATTTTTTTTTTCTACCGATTTTCTTTCTTTACGACACTACACATTTTTTATATATAAAAAAATTGTATCAACTGTACAATTTTATTTATTTTTTTAACTGAACAGTCGATAATCGTTAAATGTTTTTTATAAGACAAGATGTAGAAATATCGAACGATTTCCGTAGAAATTTTTAGCAACAGATTTAGCACACTTGAGAAAAAAAAATTCCAACAAGCATCCAAAATTACCATTTTTTTTTTTACGATTTTACAATATTATTTCACATTTATATTAATTATATTTATACTATTTATTATATTATTATCATTATCATTATCATTATCATTATCATTATCATTATCATTATCATTATCATTATCATTATCATTATCATTATCATTATCATTATCATTATCATTATCATTATCATTATCATTATCATTATCATTATCATTATCATTATCATTATCATTATCATTATCATTATCATTATCATTATCATTATCATTATCATTATTATTATTATTATTATTATTATTATTATTATTATTATTATGAAGTAATTAATGACAAATTTTTGTTTCTGCCTTCCAGAAAGAAGCGAGTCACGTGATGGAATTGGCGGAGGATCGTCCGGTCGATGCCCGATCGGATTCGCCATCGGCGTCCGATCGTCCGGAAAATCCGCGATTGTGCGACGATTCGCCGAAGTCCGAAAGCGATGTCTCCCGAATCGGCGAGGACGCCGCCGCGCCTGCGCTTCCGGACTCGTCGTTACCGGAAGTCACCACGAGGCTCTTCGCCGCCAACGCCGATTCGCCTCTCTCGCCGACTTCCGCATGCAGAATTCCGCACGCGAGCTCGCCGATCGGCAACGCGACCGAGGAAATCTACCTTACCGACCGCGATAAGCCGGCCGATCCGTCGCCGTCGCGGAAGCGCCCGGCCGCCGATTTTCTGCCGATAAGCGCCGAGATAAAGCGAATCGGCCTCGAGATATCCGACGAGCAGGCGCAGCAGCTGAAGAACGACGTGCGAAGATTGTCGCCGATCCTGGTCAGCCTCCGCGAGCGAACCCTCGGCGAGATATCGCTGACCTCCGACTCGGGCCTCTTCGAGGAGGACGCGCAGAGATCGGCAACGCCGGAGAGATCGGCGAGCCCCGCCGATTTTCCCCAACCGATTTCCGCGCCGATCGAGCCGCGCCCTGTTTTACCGACCGTCGGTACATCGCCGAGCCCCGCCGATTTTCCCCACCCGATCTCCGCGCCGATCGAGCCGCGCCCTGTTTTACCGACCGTCGGTACATCGGCGAGCCCCGCCGATCTTCCCCGACCGATCTCCGCGCCGATCGAGCCGCGCCCTGTTTTACCGACCGTCGGTACATCGCCGAGCCCCGCCGATCTTCCCCAACCGATCTCCGCGCCGATCGAGCCCCGCCCTGTTGTACCGACCGTCGGTACGACGGCCGATGCCGAAGTGTCAGAATCACCGATCACGGTGCCGATCGGTATGGAATCGGCAGCTGCCGATCGCGCGAGCGAAGCCCCGATCGACCCAGACTCGCCCGGAAGCGCCTCCGAGCTTCCGGTCGAAGAGATCGGTAACTTTTCCATACCGATCTCGGGCCCGGTTCAGCGGGAGCTCGTCATAGTCCTCTCCCGTGTCGACGGCGATGCCGATTCCAAGAAATCGGTTGCCAATCGCGAGCGCGAGCAGCGGACCGAGAGCGATCCGGCCGGGCCCGGCCGGAGCGCCGCCGACGCCGGCCCGGAGCGCCCCGCCCCGATCGGCGATAAATCGGCGGAGATCGGTAAGGAGAATTCGTTGCCGGTCGGGGATTTTTGCCTCTCGCCGAAGTACCTCGGGAACGATCAGCTGAGCCGCAAGAGTCCGATGGTCGTCATCGAGAGGACCCTCCAGAGCGGCTCGAGATCGGTAACGGAAACCGATCGCGCCGATCCGCCGCGGTCGAATTTGGATCGAGTGCGCAGAACGCTCGCGCAGAGCATGATCGATAACGAGGACGATTCGCCGATCGAGCCGCTACCGATCGGCGAGGATTCCCTCGGATCGGTATCGACCAATGGGCTGCCCGGAGCGACGAGCGATCTGCACGAATCGCCCGACACCGAGACCGAGACGGAAACCGTCTCAGACAGCTCCGAACTCACTTCGATGAATTCGATTAATCTGGCCGATTGCGCCGAGCCCGCCAATGGACTCTCCTGTCCCGATACCGATTCGCTGCCCTCCGAGGAAACGCCGGAGGGAATCATCACGAGACTCGAGCCCGAGAGACCCGAGGCTTTCACCGAAGACTCGGCCGAGAGTCTCGCACTGGCGACCGGCGCGAGGGACGAAGTTCGATCCGACGGCAGCGACTCCGGACTCGGCAGCGAAATTCCCGGCGATACCGGGCCAGCTCCGGCACCCGAGAGCGACTCCGAGACATCCTTTCTCGATAGGATACCCGACGATATTCTCACCGACAAGGACAAAGGTACGCTTCTTTGGGGACAGAGGGTAACTAATTGATCTTTTTTTTTTTTTTTTTTTTTTTTTTTTTTTTTTTTTTTTTTTTTTTAAGAAAATGGACAGAGGGTAACTAATTGATCTTTTTTTTTTTTTTTTTTTTTTTTTTTTTTTTTTAAGAAAATGGACAGAGGGTAACTAATTGATCATTTTTTTTTTAATTTTATTTTATTTTATTTTATTTTTTTTGAAAAAGAAAATTCATATAATCTAACTGTTTCGTGTGAGAAAAAAAATGTATTAACTTGTGGATCAATTATCGCTGAATTTTTTTTAAGTATCGCTCAAATTTTTGAATTATGTTAAAAATTGAGGAGCGAAAAGTCGCAATGTTCATTTTGCCCCGCTGTGCTGTGCCCCGCGATAGCTTTCATAATACGGTCGTACTCCTCGCGCGCGCAAGTGGTATCGCTTCTTTATGGCCGGAGAGTAACTAACTGATCATTTTTTTTTTCGAAAAAAATTCCCATATCCAAATGTTTCATGCCCGAAAAAAAATGTGTTAACTTGGCCATCAATTATTGCTCAAATTTTTTTAAGTATTGCTCAAATGTTTTTAAGTATTGCTCAATTTTTAAAAGTATTGCTCCAATTTTTCAAAAGTATTGCTCAAATTTTTTTAACTGTTGCTCAATTTTTAAAAGTATTGCTCCAATTTTTCAAAAGTATTGTTAAAATTTTTGAAGTATGTTAAAAATTGACGAGCGAAAAGTCGCAACGTTCATTTTGCCCCGCCGCGCTATGCCCCGCGACAGCTTTCGCAATACAGTCGTACTCCTCGCGCGCGCAAGTGGTATCGATCCGCTCGGGTCGTGTATCGATTATCAAGAGGCGGAGGACAGCCGACCGTCGTGGTTGGTAGCAACGACAGCGCGAGCAACACCGATGACGGCTGCGACACCGCCAGTGCCACGAACGAATGCCAAAACGTTTATCGTTGTCGTCATTATTATTATTATTATTATTATTATTATTATTATTATTATTATTATTATTATTATTATTATTATTATTATTATTATTATTATTATTATTATTATTATTATTATTATTATTATTATTATTATTATTATTATTATTATTATTATTATTATTATTATTATTATTATTATTATTATAAATGAGACTCCTTCCACAAACGGTTGCTGTTATGATATGCTTGCAGCAGTCAATCAAGCGGAGGCTTTCGTTCCGGACGCCGGGACATCGGGAACTCAGCAAACGCAGCAGCAGGAACAGCGAGAGCAACAGCAGCAACAGCAGCAGCCGGTACACTTGCCGAGTTTGCCGAGTCCACCGAAGAGCAGCCTGAAACGAAGGCTGACGGACTGCATGGAGGGCGAGCCGAGCCCTAAGAGGATCAACACCGAGGATCCGTCGAGAAAGAAACGCAACATCCAGTTCGATGCGGTTACCGTTTATTACTTTCCGAGGGCTCAAGGATTCACCTGTGTACCCTCGCAGGTGAGACTCCTCATTTGTTTTCATTGCGAACTGCGAATCGGTAAGTCGGTACATCGGTGACTCGGTAAATCGGTGAGTCGGTAAATCGGTGAGTCGGTAAATCGGTGAGTCGGTAAATCGGTGAGTCGGTAAATCGGTGACTCGGTAAATCGGTGAGTCGGTAAATCGGTGAGTCGGTAAATCGGTGAGTCGGTAAATCGGTAAATCGGTAAATCGGTGAATTGGTAAATCGGTAAATCGGTAGATCGGTAGATCGGCAGATCGGTAAATCAGTGAAGTCGGTAAATTGGTAAATCGGTAGATCGGTAAATCAGTGAAGTCGGTAAATTGGTAAATCGGTGAATCCGAGAATCGGTGAATCGGTGAATCGGTAAATCGGTAAATCGGTAAATCGGTAAATCGGTAGATCGGTAGATCGGTAAATCAGTGAAGTCGGTAAATCGGTGAATCGGTGAATGGGTGAATCGGTGAATCGGTAAATCGGTAAATCGGTAAATCGGTAAATCGATAAATCGGTAAATCGGTGAATCGGTGAATCGGTAAATCAGTAAAGTCGGTAAATTGGTAAATCGGTAAATCAGTAAATCGGTAAATCGGTAGATCGGTAAATCAGTGAAGTCGGTAAATCGGTGAATCGGTGAATGGGTGAATCGGTGAATCGGTGAATCGGTAAATCGGTAAATCGGTAAATCGGTAAATCGGTAGATCGGTAGATCGGTAAATCGGTAGATCGGTAAATCGGTAGATCGGTAAATCGGTAGATCGGTAAATCGGTAGATCGGTAAATCAGTGAAGTCGGTAAATTGGTAAATCGGTAAATCGGTGAATCGGTAAATCAGTGAAGTCGGTAAATTGGTAAATCAGTAAATCGGTAGATCGGTAGATCGGTAAATCAGTGAATTCGGTAAATTGGTAAATCGGTGACTCGGCAAGTCAGTAAATCGGTAAATCGGTAAATCAGTAAATCGGCAAATCGCTAAACCGCCAAATCGGCAAATCGCCAAATCGGCAAATCGCTATATCGGTAAATTATCAAGATAACGAATTAAAGAGTTAGAGAGTTGACAAATGATTATTCAACATACTTACATTCATTTACCAAATACCAGAAAATAAAATAAAAACTACCACCCCCTACGAATTACATTTCCAAAAACTCACCTCAACTTCTCTTCCATCAACTTTTCTAACAATATACATTTTTTACAATCAATTTTTTGGTTTCCAGGGTGGAAGTACCTTGGGAATGGGCGCTACGCACACTCACGCCGAGAGATTTTCCCTCGCCGAGCACGCGACCGAGCAGAGGCGAATTCATCGTGCACGTCTCGCCCAGCTGAGGTCGGAGCGTGCGGCGAATTGCGTGACCGAGGCGGCGTCGAGCTCGGAGGATCCGAGCGACGACACCGACGAGGAGCCGAGCGACACCGAGGAGCTCGACATAGACAGTTATTACTTTCTCCAACCGGTGCCGACGTGGCAGCGAAGGGCTCTGCTCAGGGCGGCCGGCGTTCGGAGGATAGACGCGGTCGAGAAGGACGACTGTCGCGACATAAGGGCGAGCAGGGAGCACTGCGGTTGCGGCTGCAAGGGCTACTGCGATCCCGAGAGCTGCCCCTGCTCGCGAGCCAACGTCAAGTGTCAGGTACGATATTCCGAAAAAAAAAAAAAAAAATCAATTATTATAAATTTATTATTATTTAATGAATATTAATTTAATGAACAATTTTTTTTTGTTTTTTTTTCAAATATATTTATATATGTATTTTTGTTTTGTTTTGTTTTTTTTTTGTTAACTATAGTAAATGTAATATTAATATGTGTTTTTTTAAAATTATTTTATTTCGTTTGTTGTTGTTTATTAAAAATCGGTTGATAATGAGTATCGATTGGGTAATAATGTCATTATTTATTGTGGAAATAAGAAGGTTTGGATAGTAAACAATTTATTGTTGTTTTAGAAAGTAACGATAAATGATTGTTAGCTATGGAGAATATTTTGGATTAAATAAATGCGTTGGTTTATATTATTTAGTTTGTTATTGTTGTTAAATATCAATTGATGATAATTGATAATTTATCGGTTGATTATCTTATTATTTATTCGATTTATTATTTATTGCGAAGGGGACACAATTTGTTATTATTTAACAGACAAACGATGAATAATTGGAAAACAATAAAAATTCTATTGTCCAATTACAATATAATATTATTTATTTATTAACGATAAAAAATATAATATTATAAAACACGCTCTTTCATTATATTATTCAATTCGTCATTGTTAATTACATATCAATCGACAATAATTCTCGATTAGTCGAAAAAAATCCCTTCATTAAATCAATTACATTTATCCTACAATTCATTCGACTAATTTATTCAATTCCCCAGCTTGAATTTTTTATTACTTCTCAAATATTAACTGACAATCAATAGTTGATTGATAAACACTCTTATTCGTTTTCATTATTTAACAAATAATCGATAAACAATTAGAAATCAATAAAAACTATTAAAATACAATACAATATCATTTATTTATTAACAATAAATAAATATATAACATTAAACACGCTCTTTAATTACATTACTCAATTCCTCATTATCAATTGCCTATCAATCGAAATTACCCAACCCGCCAATTCGTTCGAATCTATTTACACGATTAATGATTCATTTTATTATTTTTTATCATTTTTTATCGTTACTTATTTTATTTTAATTTCGCAGGTCGACCGGGCAGGTTTTCCATGCGGTTGTTCCCGAGACGGTTGCGCGAACAGTTCGGGCCGCATAGAGTTCAACCCGGTGCGCGTGCGAACACACTTCATCCACACGCTGATGCGCCTCCAGCTCGAGAAGAAGCAGCGCGACGAGGAGCGAACCGACCACGAGCTCGCCAGCCAATCGGCGCGCGGCCCGAGCTTGCTGGCCAATCCGCTCAGCCTCGACGCCAGCGCCCTCGCCGGCGACCCGTGCATAAACGCCGGCGGCTTCACCACTCTGCACTACGACAGCCACGACGCCGCCTCGACCTCGTGCCAGCCCGTCGTTCACGCGCGAGAGGACAGCCTCGACCTCTACGCGATACGCGACGATTGTTACCCGGCCGAGCCCGAGCCGGTCGGCCCCGAAAATCAACGAAAGCTCCACCCCGAATTCGGCCAGGCCTTCCAGGCTTTTCCACTCCAACAGCAACAGCAACAATCCGGGGTCGGTTTCGTTCAAGGAAATTATCCCGACTATCAGAGCTACCAAACGCTCGCATCGACGTCGCGCTTTCAGGTAGTCTTTTTTTGCCAACCAAGATATCGATTGTTGTAGAATATGACAAAAATTAAATGTCATTGATATTTGTGTTTATATTCGGGATGCGCGAATGGGACTTTAATTTAAGTTTATTTTATGTTGGAAATGTTTTTGTAATATGAATGTTTATTGATAATTCGTGAAGAATCAAAATTGTGATTTTCTGAATAATTCGAGAATTTGGCGAAATACTCGGGAAAATATTTAGAATGCGGAATACTAATCTGTATTTGAGATAGAGAATACTTTTTTTACTTGAAATACATTTTTAAGGACTTTGTTTGAGTACTTTGATTTTTAGAAGGTATTTTAAAAATTGCTCAAACGAAGTACTTATAAATGTATTTTAATTACGAAAAGTATCTTGTATTTTGGATTTTTAGTATTTTCGAGAATCTTGCCAGGCTTTGATGTTCAAATTATTCATGAATAATCATAAAGAATTGAATTATTCGAAATATTCGAATAGTCGATTCAATTTTCGAACAGACTTAATATTCAACTAGCAATGAATTATACAAAATTTTTTATTATTCGCACATCCCTAGTATTTTGCCCAGCTCTGCACGTGGTCTTGCACTTTGATGTTCGAATTATTCATAATTATTCATAAAGGATTTAATCATTCGAAATACTCGAATTTTCAATTCAAATTTCGAATTCAATTATTAATACTCAATCCACAATGAACTATTCAAATTTTTTATTGATCTCGGATCCCTAATTAATTTCGATATTAATATTCAGCCGCAGTTTCAGCCGATGAGCGAATTATTAATTCGAATTATTAATAATTATTCATAAAGAATTTAATCATTCGAAATACCCGAATCTTCAATTCAAATTTCGAATTCAATTATTCAATCCACAATGAACTGTTCAAAATTTTTATTGATCTCGGATCCCTAATTAATATCGATATTAATGTTCAGCCGCAGTTTCAGCCGATGAGCGCCAGCGCCGCCAACGGCGCTTTCTCGCACTATTCGTACGGCCAAGATCCGAGCGCGATGCAAGCGCCCTGCCAGCCGCATCCGGGCACGCATCACGTCTACGAGAACTTCCAGCAGGAGGAGACTTCGGGGACTCAGCAGTACACGAATCTCAACTCGGTGCAGCCGATGAACGCGGTCGTTCAGCAGATGGGAAAGCTCGAGCCGTTCTCCGAGCTGCTCGCCGGAAGATATTCGTACTACGGAGACGTCGAGCCGCAGCCGATAAGTTACCAGCAGCACGCCGGGAAGATCGAGCCGGAGAAGAGCGAGAGCGTCGAGAATGTCGAGGGGGCGAATGACGACTGCGACGAGAATTTTGGGGAGATCATTAAAAAATCGATGGTCGAGACTGTCTCGGCTTGAAGCGGGATCGAAGCCTTTTTTTTTTGGTTTTTTTTTTTTTGGATCTCGAGGAAATCGCTGATTTATGGACTTGGGAATTTTTTACTGAAAGGCACTGAGAGGTCGATTTTGTCTGCGGAGAATTCGTGGAGGTGCGTTAGGTAGACTTTTTTTGAAGGGCTGGGCGACGTTACCGACCGTCGGTAACTTAGGCGGTTTTTGCAATTTTTGTTTTTATTATTTTTTTTTTAATGTGTGTTTTTTAATGAGAGTTCCGGGGGCAAAATGGACCTCTGGTTTGGATCGGATGACTGTTGGCGACTCGGGAAAGTAATTGCGAAGACGGTCCATTTTACCCCGCGACGGGGTATGTTCGTATGAAACGATTGGTAGTTCGTCGGTTTTGCAAGATTTTTTTTTTGGGTGTGTGTCGAGAGTGGGAGGGGCAAAATGGACCTCGACTTGAGATTGGAGGATTCGTGGCGGCTCGTGGAAAAAAAATTGTAAAAACGGTCCATTTTACCACGCTCCTGAGGTTGTTTGGCCGGAACGATCGGTAACTCGACGCCAGCTGACGCGAATCGACGATCCCTCCGGACTCCCGACGAGTGCGAGAAATCGGACACTAGTGCCGAAAATTATACATCGGGTGTAAAAAAAAAAAATGGTACTTTTTTGGCACTTGGGTCTCGATTATTATAGAACATGTTACAAAAATTTGACATTGACATTGTCATTGACAGTGACATTGACATTGACATTGACATTGACATTGACATTGACATTGACATTGACATTGACATTGACATTGACATTGACATTGACATTGACATTGACATTGACATTGACATTGACATTGACATTGACATTGACATTGACATTGACATTGACATTGACATTGACATTGACATTGACATTGACATTGACATTGACATTGACATTGACATTGACATTGACATTGACATTGACATTGACATTGACATTGACATTGACATTGACATTGACATTGACATTGACATTGACATTGACATTGACATTGACATTGACATTGACATTGACATTGACATTGACATTGACAATGACAATGACAATGACATTGACTTTGACTTTGACTTTGACTTTGACTTTGACTTTGACTTTGACTTTGACTTTGACTTTGACTTTGACTTTGACTTTGACTTTGACTTTGACTTTGACTTTGACTTTGACATTGACATTGGCATTGACATTTCAAAAAAAATTTATCGTGTCGGGCGTCCGGTGCGGTGCTTTTTATCAGACACACTTTCTCGCCGAGAGCAAGTCGAAAAAAAAAAAAATTAATTTAAAAAAATGGAAACGACTATCACGATAACGACGAGAATAAAATTGATTATTCAACGAGGTTGTGACCAAGAAACAACAATGGGATCAGCTTAGAATGCAGTTTATAATACCTAACTTTAATAATTAAAATAAATAAACAAAAAAAAACGAAACGGAGAATTAAATTTAAAAAAAGAAAATAAAAACCGGCAACAACGTAGGTGCGCAGTGCACGCGGGCTTTTGGGCCGAAGTGAGGAGGGTCGCGGTTCGATCCGAGTACAATTAAGCTTTACAACTTTGTACATTATAATTTTGCTATAACGTTGTTGTTTTTTTTTTTTTTTTTTTTTTTTTAATGAGTGAAACTCGCTCATCGTGACGAAGCAATTTCATTGACCGAGCCTGAGATAAAAAAAATTGTAAACCTTTTTTGTAAGAAGAATTCTCGACAGTCCTGAGAGGCAATTTTTTGTAAAGCGATTTATTTATTTTTATTATTTTCCATTTTTTTTTTTTTTTTTTTCTGACTCGCACCTTTGGAGAGGAATGCGATTTTTTTGTTGTAAAATCATTGTGGAAGTTACCGGAGGTGCGCTCCGCTCGGCGACGAAGCGATGAAGCCGAGTCAGATAAAAAAAAATAAGAAATAAAAAAAAAAATGGTGCGCTTTAAAAACGGGACTTGCGCCCTTTTGACTCTCGGCGCCGAAACCGCGGCTTTCCTCTTTTCCTTCGGGATCCAAAAACCCGGCGTCAACCGCGGTCCGAGTCGTCAGGGACACACAACAAAAAAATTTTAATACAAAAACGTTAAAAATAAAATAATAAAACACACATCGCTGCGTGCCGGACAATTGTATAAACTTAAAAGATAAAATTGTAATAACGTTAAAAAAAAAATGACACCGCGATTATTGATAATTATTAATAATGGGAAACGCGCGACACTTCGACTCGCGAGAAGGTGGAGAAAAAAAAAAAAATCTTCGGCAAGAGACAATTCAATTATTTACAATTATTGGGAGGACACGTGACACCTCCTTACGATTTATATATATAAATATATACACGCATGTATATATATATATATATATATATATATATTTAAAAAAATTATATATATAATACGAATGTAAGTAACTTTTAGAGTATTTGAGTAAAAAAAAAAAACAAAACAAAAAAAAAACATGCAAGGCATAAGTAGTTGTTAGCGTTTTATTAAATGTTGTGGAAAAGTCTCTGTGTCTGTCTTTAGTGTGTGTTTGAGTCTCCTCGTCGTTCCTCATCCTCGCTCGACGATTTCGGAGCGATAAAAAAAAAAAAAATCTGTCCCTTCCAGGCATCGAATTTTCCGAAGCGTGGACCATGCGAGAGTTCACCCAAAAATTTCTTTTCGAAAGTAAATATTTGACAAGTAAAAAAAAATGAATTACAGATTTTGTTACCGACCGCGGTAATTAACATGGCTTCGAATCCCTTAAAAATCGTGTTTTTATCATTAAAATGGAAAATATTGGGTGGAGAGTGAATTAATTGTTATATTCGCGATCAGCGGGAAAAAATACGTGGAATATAGCCTTGAAACCTAAGAAAAAAAAAAAAATCGATTAAACAACGATTTTTCCATCTTTGAGCAATTTTTGCAAAACGTCGATTTTCGCGATTTTGTAGGGCACGATGCAGAGCCACAATAAGCTCCCAACTTAAAAAAAAAAAAAAAAAAAAAAAAAAATTATTCACCTCTATACATACATTAAACATAAATAAAATATACATATTTTTATTCCTTCCAATTATCGATCCTCCGAGTTCCACACAAGCCTCGATTCCTCACCGCGCCGCGCCGCGGTCACGTGACCTCGCCTCGCGCCCTCAGCCGCGAGATGGCAGCAGGTGCCTCGTCCCTGAACAAGCCGTTCGATCGGCGTTGAACTCGGCTCGACCGAACGTGTCCGGTGATCGGCTTCAGCAGCACCGGCGAGTGGTTTCCCGTTTGCCTCAATAAACAATTAAAATTTTTTTTTTTTTTAACCTATCGTCAATCTCCCCCGTGCGCATCGAATCGCCGCCATTACAGTTACTCCTCGACTCCAACTCCATTCTCCAATCACTAAAACAAAAAATCACTCCCAACTTAAAAAAAAAAAAAAAAAAATCAGTCCCAACTTAAAAAAAAATTACTCACCTCTATACATACATTAAACATAAATAAAATATACATATTTTTATTCCTTCCAATTATCGATCCGTTCTAGCGGCGATGAACTCGGGTCGCCCGACGTGTCGGGTGATCGGCTTCGGCAGCACCGGCGAGTGGTTTCCCGTTTGCCTCAATAAACAATCAAAAAAATGTTTTTTTTAACCTCGCCGCCATTACAGTTACGCCTCGAGAAAACTCCATTCTTCGATCACTAAAACAAAAAATCACTCCCAACTTAAAAAAAAAAAAAAAATTACTCACCTCTATACATACATTAAAAATAACAAATATACATATTTTTATTCCTTCCAATTATCGATCCTCCGAGTTCCACACAAGCCTCGATTCCTCACCGCGCCGCGCCGCGGTCACGTGACCTCGCCTCGCGCCCTCAGCCGCGAGATGGCAGCAGGTGCCTCGTCCCTGAACGAGCCGTTCTAGCGGCGTTGAACTCGGGTCGCCCGACGTGTCGGGCGATCGGCTTCGGCAGCACCGGCGAGTGGGCCGAGAGGCCTCGGGAGCAGAGGTGTGTGACACTTGCATCGGTATTCAACGAGAGCCGGACAGTGTTTCCAACATGGCGGCTCGGCCGAGCGGAGCGCGGAGAAAGGGCGGGGGGGGGGGGGGGGAAAGCAGGGAATGGCGTCGCGTCGGGACAGGCCGAGCTCGGTCGCAACGAGCGGCGGAGAGGCGGCCGGGCAGGCGAAGCTGGCAGGGCCCAAACCGAATGCCGATGGTTGGGCGATGGAAGTTTGCGGCCGTACGTGAGCTCGGACGGAGGCTGACGAAGGCGCTCGCGCTAAACAATATATTTATCGATACGAGACACATGCATATCTATGTGTGTGTTTCTAAAATAGAGAAAAAGCCTTTTCACGACTAAATTAAATACCATGACAATCTCTCTCGCCGGGCTTTTGAGATCGTAACTGTAATAATAATAATGGAAAAGGAGATAATCCGGTGCGGAAAGCAAAGAGATTCGAAGGCGGGTTAGACGGTTCCGTGCAAAAATCGCCCAAAAGAGAGGCAGTGAAGCTTCGATCCGGGTCTTTCTTAGGCGCTTTTCTTCGAGATCGACGGATCGATAAATAACATATATATGTGTAAAATGGCGAGGGATTGTTTTTACGATTGAATTGAATACCGTGACAATTTCTCTTACGGGATTTTCGACTTTGCGACTGTAATGAGGAATAATGTTTAAAAAATGTGAAGGACAATAAATATAGCTGAAAAAAAGGAGGAGTGAGTTTCGATCGAGGATCGTTCTTGGCGTTATCGCTGCAACGTTTTGCTCCTCGCCAGATCGACGGATCGCTAAACAACGTTTATATATATATGTGTATATTAATAAAGAAAATAAAGAAAAATACTTTTCGCGATTGAATTAAATGAGATGAGAATTGTTTTCACCGGATCTTTCACTTTGCAACTGTAACGACGAATAATAAATAACATATAAGTAGATTCTGGTGCAAAAAAATCTGGTGAACGCTCCGTGAAAAAAAAAACCCTAAACAGCCCGAGTGAGTTTCGATCGCGGATCGTTCTTATCGTTATCGTTGCAACGTTTCGCTTCTCGCCAGATCGACGCATCGCTAAACAACATATATATATGTATATAAATATAAAAAAAATATAGAAAAATACTTTTCGCGATTAAATTAAATACCATGACAATTTCTCTCGCCGGATTCTCTGCGTTGCAACTATAATAATTAATAATAAACAATACAAAATTATATACGGCGACGAAAAACAAAACACCCGTTAAACATTCCATTAAAAAAATAATAATAATAACTAAAAAATGGAAATCTTTCTCAACGGATTTTCCACAATGAATAAATAAAAATAAATGACAAATAATAAAAAAGTGTTTTTGGCCTAAAAATAAAAAATCTCTCGTAAGTTCCGCGAAGGAAAAAAAAACGCCTAACGATCGAGGCCGATCGTTGCCGTTCTTGCTGCGAAGTTTGCTTCTGGAATCGCTTTTTGGTTCCGCCGAAGGTGTTGACGTTTCCAAGGTGATTTATAGAAAAAAATTTTTTGCGATCGTCGACGCTGAGGTCGGAAGTGGAGATCGAGTCGGTTCTTCGTCGGATGACAGGTGCGCGGAGCGGAGCGACTCGGCGCTTCTCTCGGGCGAGCTCGAGCGCCGGATTTTGCGAAACTCTCGTCGACGCCGACGGCGTTCCGGCCGGACGTCGCACCGGGCGCGAACGGAGGGAAATGAGATATTTGTCTTCTGCATGGATTGCGGAATCGCCGCGATGAAGAGGAGCAACGCCGGAGGGAGCAGCGAGCCGACTCGCGATTGCTGGATATGAGCGCTGAAAATGGAGACGACTCCTTGGTAAGTCGAGCGAGGACTCGAACTTTTCGTCTTCTTTTATAGACTTTGTTTATGTTTTTTGTTATTGTTATTAAAAAAAAAAATGAAAAATTGCAATAAAGTTGGCGAAAAAAATGTGAACGATGGTCGCGTGGTTGGAAATGTTTTTGAGAGGGGAAAAAGTGAGAGGACTTGAAAAAATGTTCTCGACTTTATTTATGTTTTTTGTTATTGTTGTTAACAAAAGATGAAAAATTGCAATAAAATTAGCGAAAAAAATGCGAACGATGGTCGCGTGGTTGGAAAGGTTTTTGAGAGGGGAAAAAAGTGAGAGGACTTAAAAAAATGTTCTCGACTTTGTTTATGTTTTTTGTTATTGTTATTAACAAAAAAATGAGAAATTGGAATAAAGTTGGCGAAAAAAATTTAAACGATGGTCGCGTGGTTGGAAATGTTTTTGAGAGGGGAAAAAGTGAGAGGACTTAAAAAAATGTTCTCGACTTTGTTTATGTTTTTTGTTATTGTTATTAACAAAAAAATGAGAAATTGGAATAAAGTTGGCGAAAAAAATTTAAACGATGGTCGCGTGGTTGGAAATGTTTTTGAGAGGGAAAAAAGTGAGAGGACTTAAAAAAATGTTCTCGACTTTGTTTACGTTTTTTGTTATTGTTATTAACAAAAAAATGAGAAATTGGAATAAAGTTGGCGAAAAAAATTTTAACGATGGTCGCGTGGTTGGAAAGGTTTTTGAGAGGGGAACAAAGTGAAAGGACTTAAAAAAATGTTCTCCACTTTGTTTATGTTTTTTGTTATTGTTGTTAACAAAAGATGAAAAATTGCAATAAAATTTGCGAAAAAAATGTGAACGATGTTCGCGTGTCTGGAAAGGTTTTCGAGGGAGATAAAAAGTGAGAGAACTTAAAAAAATGTTCTCCACTTTGTTTATGTTTTATTGTTGTTATTAAAAAATGAAAAATTGCTATAAAATTTGCGAAAAAATTTTGAAAGATATTCGCGTGGTTGGAAAGGTTTTCGAGAGGGGAAAAAAGTGAGAGGACTTAAAAAAATGTTCTCCACTTTGTTTATGTTTTATTGTTGTTATAAAAAAATGAAAAATTGCAACAAAATTTGCAAAAAAAATATGAACAATGTTCGCGCGTTTGGAAGAGTTTTCGAGCGTGAAAAACAAAATTCGAAAACTTTTCATTTTTAAAAATCCACGTTGTTTATGTTTTACTGCCGTTAAAAATACAACATTGCAATAAAATTTGCAAAAAAAAAAAAAAACAAAAAAACGACACTCGGGCGTTTAGAAGAATTTTCGAGTGCGAAAAACTTAATGTTCCAACTTTCCATTTTCATCTCCACTTCGTTTATCGTCTATAACCGATAAAAAAAATTCCACCAAAATTTGCAAAAACAAAAAAGTTTTCGAAATAGTTTTCAAGCCTGAAAAAAAGATAAAACTTAATTTTACATTCTCCCCTTCGTTTATCTTTTATTATAGTCAAAGAAAAAAAAATTGCAAAAAAAAAAAAAAGAACTATGTATGTACATGAGGGCGTTTGAGAGAGTTTTCGAGCGTGAAAAAAAAAAAAATGAGAAAACGAAAGAAAGAGACGGGAGTCGACGAGACTGCTTTCTGTATAACGGGCCTGCCAGCTGACGTGCCTCGGAGAGCCCCGCGACGCATACCTCATGGCCACATTCGCCTCGCCACACTCTCCGCGCATTATAGCGTATGCCCCGATAGTCAGACGTTGGTATCGCACTGTAGTAACTTTTAGCCATTCAACTCTCCTGTTCGAGCACACTCTCGACGGCTCGGACACGCTCTCGGGCGAAGTGCGTTTACTTGTTATTTATTTTGGTTCGTGCCAGCGGAGACCGGGCGCGTTCGAATATCTAGTTTTTCAATTATCGGCTTGTGTCGATAATCGACCGATGATTCTCGTTCGCTTTTGCGTCACAGTGGTGGGTTTTTTTTAGATCATTTATCCAAATGTTGGAAATTACAAGCTTGTGTTTGGGGAACAATTAAATAGTCTGGATAAAGTTGGTCACAGATGAATGCAATGTCCAGGAAATGGGTACCTTGTGTGGGTTGTCTGCGAGAGGTGTTGCTGAAAGGTGTTTTTCTTTGATGTTTCTCTTTGATTGGTGGTTTTGATTGGTGGTTTTGATTGGTGTCTTTGATTGGTGTCTTTGATTGGTGTCTTTGATTGGTGTCTTTGATTGGTGTCTTTGATTGGTGTCTTTGATTGGTGTCTTTGATTGGTGTCTTTGATTGGTGTCTTTGATTGGTGTCTTTGATTGGTGTCGTTGATTGGTGTCGTTGATTGGTGTCTTTGATTGGTGTCTTTGATTGGTGTCTTTGATTGGTGTCTTTGATTGGTGTCTTTGATTGGTGTCTTTGATTGGTGTCTTTGATTGGTGTCTTTGATTGGTCTCTTTGATTGGTCTCTTTGATTGGTCTCTTTGATTGGTCTCTTTGATTGGTCTCTTTGATTGGTCTCTTTGATTGGTCTCTTTGATTGGTCTCTTTGATTGGTCTCTTTGATTGGTCTCTTTGATTGGTCTCTTTGACTGGTCTCTTTGACTGGTCTCTTTGACTGGTCTCTTTGACTGGTCTCTTTGACTGGTCTCTTTGACTGGTCTCTTTGACTGGTCTCTTTGACTGGTCTCTTTGATTGGTCTCTTTGATTAATCTCTTTGATTGGTCTCTTTCACTGGTCTCTTTCACTGGTCTCTTTGATTGGTCTCTTTGATTGGTCTCTTTGATTGGTCTCTTTGACTGGTCTCTTTGATTGGTCTCTTTGATTGGTCTCTTTGATTGGCCTCTTTGATTGGCCTCTTTGATTGGCCTCTTTGATTGATCTCTTTGATTGGTCTCTTTGAGTGGTCTCTTTGATTGGTCTCTTTGATTGGTCTCTTTGATTGGTCTCTTTGACTGGTCTCTTTGACTGGTCTCTTTGACTGGTCTCTTTGATTGGTCTCTTTGATTGATCTCTTTGATTTGTCTCTTTGATTGGTCTCTTTCACTGGTCTCTCTCACTGGTCTCTTTGATTGGTCTCTTTGATTGGTGTCTTTGATTGGTCTCTTTGATTGGTCTCTTTGATTGGTCTCTTTGATTGGTCTCTTTGATTGGTCTCATTGATTGATCTCTTTGATTGGTCTCTTTGATTGGTCTCTTTGATTGGTTTCTTTGATTGGTCTCTTTGATTGGTCTCTTTGACTGGTCTCTTTGACTGGTCTCATTGATTGGTCTCTTTGAGTGGTCTCTTTAATTGGTCTCTTTAATTGGTCTCATTGAATTGGTCTCTTTGAGTGGTGTCTTTGATTCGTGTCATTGATTGGTGTATTTGATGGTAACCTGTGATTGATTCCTTTGATTGACGTCTTTGCGAAATATCTTTGAGAGGACTTCAATTTCTATATACATATACACAATGAATATTATATATTACAGAATAAATATTGTTTAATATTATTATATGATATATTTCGAGGAAACAATAAAACCTGATAATTTAGTCCATCCCCCTCGTGTTACGCCTAACGACACATAAAACATTGTATTTATGTGCGGCAACGGGGGAATTATCGAATAAGCGTATTCCAGTTCATTCCTCCGGTGCGTAACGCGGGCATGCGATGTTTAGCGGTGTAACACAGAGCGCTGTTTAATAATGGACTGTGAGTAATTTTTCGCGTAGCCTCCACTAGCGGTCAGCGTGCTTCCTACAAGCGGAGCGTACGTTCTCACACGTGACGGCTTCCGCGGGACGATGCGCCGTGACCACACGCGTGTAACAAACTTATGCGTAAGTCCGCCGGGAAAAGGAAGCCGAGGGGAGCGCGAGGGGAGACCCGATGGAAGCCAAAGCGGCGGCGATGTCTCTCGAGGCGAATTATCGCATCCTCAAAAATTATGTAATAAATTCGACATTTTTTATTTTTTATTTTTTATTTTTTATTTTTGTAAAAATATAACAAATATAATATAATATGATAAAAATATAATCGACGCGGAGAGAAACGGTGTAGGAGGGCGGGATTGCGAAAGGCGTATCTCCAGCCGATGACGCTTACGGGAATGCAAAGTAATACGTGTCAAGTCCAACGAGGCGCGTCGTCGGAATGCAGAGGTGCGAGGATGCAGTCCGAGGTCCGGCGCTGTGTACTATATCGGCCCCCTGCCAATCCCACTCGACCTCCGCTTCACGAAAATCAAATCGCGATAACGGAATCTTTGCTTCAAAATTAGTTCAATAAAAAAGTGAAATCATTTCAATAAAAATATAATAATAATAATAATAATAATAATAATAATAATAATAATAATAATAATAATAATATAGTTTATTGCTTATAGAAAGAGCTTGCATTTCGGCCCTTACAGGAAGTGGGTGCTACAAAAACGATATGCAATTCAAGTTTACATTACATCATTACAATAAAAAAGAAAAATTGTTTCAACGAAAATGAAAAATGATTTTAATAAAAATATAATAATAATAATAATAATAATAACGATAATATAATTTATTGCTTATAAAAAGAGCATACATTTCGGCTCTTACAGCAAGGGGGGGGGGGGTACAAAAATGATATACAATTCAAGTTTACATTACATCATTACAATAAAAATAAATTTAAAAAAACTTTTCATAAGTCATTGCACCGCGAGTACTTACAAAAATATATCACACTCACACATCACCCTCACATAAATATAGATTTTAATAAAAACGGAACATTTATTTTAATAAAGCCGTAAAGTATTTTTTGCAAATGATAATAAAAAAATTAGTTTATTATTTGAATAATTACAGTTGTTGAAAAAAAAAAAAAAAATGGGGCATTTTTTTCATCGTCGATAAATGTTCCTCGAGAGCCTGGGCGAGTTAGTGAAGCGAGTCTCTCCTCGCTCGGGCCGGGCTCGTCGTTGCCCGTTCGTCTAACTCGTGGCTTTTTTCCTTCTCCGCGCGAACTCCCGGGCGGCCCAAAGCGAGAGGTAATGCGAGAACCCGGCAATAACACAACGCGCCGCTCTTGCACAGTTACACAAAGCACACACACAACACAAACACGCACACACAGAGTCGATAATAGCGCCGCGCCGAGCGCCGCAGAGAGCAACGCGCTCCGCTAAAGGAAATAATAAAGAATCGCACGCCGGTTAACGACACGTTTATCTATGCGCGCCCCCGTCGTTATTTTTCCCTCCCTTTTCGCATCCACCGTTCGTTTCGCTTCCTCGCTCGAATAATTGTGTTTGTGAATTTTCCTTGAATACTTTTTTTCTTTTCGTACCATTCAACCTCGAACAAGGCCGATAGGCACGAACGGTGACGCGCCTTAAAGCCATTAAACGTTACGAGACGAGCGCTGCTTCTTTTTTTTCGTTTCCTCGTGAGGTGAATTTAAAAAAAATTATTCTTTCGAACCTTCTTTATTATTATTGTATTATCGATAATAATAACAACAACAACAACAACAACAACAACAACAATAACAATAATAATAATAATAACAACAACAACAACAACAACAACAACAACAATAACAATAATAATAATAATAATAATAATAATAATAATAATAATAATAATAATAATAATAATAATAATAATAATAATAATAATAATAATAATAATAATAATAATAATAATAATAATAATAATAATAATAATAATAATAATAATAATAATAATAACAATAATAATAATAATAATAATAATAACAATAATAATTCTTATAGATGGAAGAAAGCGATGTGAAAATTTCAATTTTCAACTTTTGCGAGGAAGCGATATGGAAATTAGATTTTTTCATTAATTTTTCAACACTATTTTTATGATTATTATTACCTTGCAATTTGCATTTTATTTTTATTTTATGCGAATTTTTGCATTTATTCTTGCGACTTTTCGCTGTTCTTTTTTATTTATCGATTTTTCATATATTTTTAATGCACTTTCGCCCCGCGATGCGAAAGAGATTCGTATCTGTTTTCGCAGAAAATTTAGTTAGAAAATCTATAGACGAGGTGGGAACAATTTCGTACGGTGATTAACGTAGACCGAGGGAAAGGAACGGTTCTCTGGTTTCCTACGTAGTGTATCTTTCCTCGTCACTGCGGAGAACCGGGAATCGTCCGTTTCACACGTTAAAAATAAGGCAACAACAAGAGCCAGTTTCGAGAGTCCGGGCTGTGTGTATTCCACGAAGCGCCCGTGAGAAGTCACGTCATTGAGCAAGCGCTCCCCCCCCCCCCTCCCCCCCGTCGTACGCCTCGCGAAGGAAAACAAACTCCTGTAAAGCCGATCGACTATGCCAGCATCGTCGAGAAAAAAAAAAAAAAAAACGAAGAAATTCTCCGAGATTATTTCCCGACGCATAAAATAATATTAAATTTTTTTTTTTTTTTAATTATAAAAATTGTTATTATTAAAAAAAGAAAGAATAATCTAATGAAATATTAATTCAATGGAACGGGCGAGAGCCAAAAATTATTCGAATACAATATAGTTGAAAAAAAAGGACATTATATTGTATTTTTTTTTATGCAGATAATAATAAATTATTTACACCTAAAATAATTACTTGGTGTATAAATAATTTCAACATTGAATTTATTCAGTGTTCGATACTTTGAATTAAAAAAAAAAGAATGAATAAATTTATTTACTTTTATAAAAAAAAAAAAAAAAAAATACTGTACGACGATCGTAAAAATTGGATCGCTCAGTTCGAGCCAGAGGAGCTTCGCAGCTCCGCGCTGGGGAAATGCGTTACAGAATGTCTGTCGAGTCACGGAGAAAGCCGGGCGATATGTACCATTCATTCGAGCGCGGTTCGGAGTCTATTGATGAAATAGTACATATTTGCCCGGTAATTTTTTATCGAGAACAACTTTCTTCTCGGGGCCGTGAATTTTGTCGGGCAGCTGAGCGGTGCGCGTAGCGTCGCAGCTTTATCGCGGCTCTCGCGCACGTGGTTTTAAAATCGTTTACGGCACTCAAAGTAGTCCTTGCGAATGGTGTTGAATTTCGCATAAGTTTCAGAGAATTTTTGAGGGAATTTTAAACACTTCTCGATGGTATAAAAATCTGAAAAAAATTCATATTTGTTCATACTATTTTGTTCAATATTTGTTAAACTCAGCAAATTTTTTTTTTCAGAATTTTCAGAATTTTTTCATCTTTTCTCAACAATATTTCGCTGAACTTTCGCAACTCTTTTCGCCGCTCGCTCTTATTTCGGAGTTAAAGAATAAGAAAACACAAAAGTCTATTCTGGATTAAAGTCCGGGTCTTTAACTCTCGCGTAATACACCGAGCGAAAGTCTGTCGTCTGACTTCAAAGCGCCCCCCCCCCCCCCTCCTCCCCCCGCTCATTGAGAAGTAACCGCGAGTCACGTCGATCCGCTCGGTTCTGGCAATCTTCTCACCTCTCCGAGTTACGGAATAGAGAGGAAAGATACCTATTTTTTTTTTTTTTTTTTTTAAAAGCAAAGTTGCCTCTCGCAATTTTCGTACCGGGACTCTCCTTAATTCGCAGCGTCCGCGGACCCTCGAGAGAAAACACCTTTGACTTCCTGTTTTATCGTCCTATTATTATTATTATCATTTTTAAACGGACCGTGGATCCACTTTTCGCAATCTTATTATCATTTTAATAACAATAATAATAATTGATCAACAATATTGAATATTTGTATTAACTATTAATCATTATTATTTATTATTCATAAATATCATTGGTCATTGGTCTTTGGTCGTCAGTCGTCGGTCGTCGGTCGTCGGTCGTCGGTCGTCGGTCGTCGGTCGTCGGTCGTCGGTCGTCGGTCGTCGGTCGTCGGTCGTCGGTCATTGGTCATTGGTCATTGGTCATTGGTCATTGGTCATTGGTCATTGGTCATTGGTCATTGGTCGTCGGTCGTCGGTCATTGGTCATTGGTCGTCGGTCGTCGGTCGTCGGTCGTCGGTCGTCGGTCGTCGGTCGTCGGTCGTCGGTCGTCGGTCGTCGGTCGTCGGTCATTGGTCGTCGGTCGTCGGTCGTCGGTCGTCGGTCGTCGGTCGTCGGTCGTCGGTCGTCGGTTGTCGGTCATTGGTCGTCGGTCGTCGGTCGTCGGTCATTGGTCGTCGGTCGTCGGTCGTCGGTCGTCGGTCGTCGGTCGTCGGTCGTCGGTCGTCGGTCGTCGGTCGTCGGTCGTCGGTCGTCGGACGTCGGTCGTCGGTCGTCGGTCATTGCCATTTGCCATTATACACTATCTTAAGATTACAGATTTGGTTACCGACCGAGCCCGGTCCGGTCGAGTCGGTACGGCAGATACGGCATGGCCTTAATCGTCATGATTATTGCACAGAGAACAATAGTAAGGTCCTTGAGGACGAACGATATTTGTCACCGACGTGTGGGAGTCAAAGTTGCGTACGAGGAATGAGTCATTCGCTGCTCGCGCTGCTCGTGTGTCTGTGTGTGTGTCCCACGCGTGACCGCCAAACGCTACCGAGAACTAGCCTAATCGTTCGAACGCTCCGAAACAGCTCGAATAATTAGTTGTACAGTGTGCATGTTTTTTTTAATTATATTTTTTTTTAATGTACGTACGCGGGATTCATCGATCCAGCGATTAAATTTGAAAAATGTTATCACAAGTGTGTCGCACCGAGCAGTCTCGTCTACGGTCTATTTACAATCGAGCCTGAACGCTTTATTCATCATCGTACCGCACATCTGGCGGGCTCGTTTCTTTTCTTCTTTCTCTGACGCATCGCACAAAACGCGTCAGGCTTAAATCGTTTTTTAAGATTGTAATAATTTTTTTTTTTTTTTTTTTTTTTTTAAGATCTGCCGAAATGATAAGCTATATAATGATGGCCAGGAGTGTGAGAGAGATAGATGCAATTTTCAAATTAACTTTATTCAATGGTGTTCATTTTTTTTTTTTAGAAAAAAATGAATTCTGGCCGGATGCGAAATTACCGTGTGCATGGCTCGAACTTGCCTTTTCCTCAAAAAAATTGGCACCCTTGAGAAAAGTTCATTACAGTTTTTATTACCGACCGCGATATTTCACTTTCTCTTAAGGGGAATATTCACAAAAAACTGCGTATATATATATATATATATATATATATATATATATATATATTGTTTTATTTAAGTTGTTAAACCAATAACCAAAACTTAATTAGTTCGTTGAGACCTTTTGTACCCAATATATTCGGCTTTCAATTGTCACGGAGAGTTTATCCAAAAAGGGAACAAGTTATAGTATTGTAAAATTGCGCTTGATTATTTTGAGATTTTTTTGAAGTCCAATAGAATTCCGTCGGCAGCGGCGGTGACGCTCGAACGAGAATCAAGGAAGCTCTTGTTTTTGGGCTGCTGCGATATCTCGTACTCTCGGATTATCATCGCGATCACTACCTTTGAGTGGAGCTGTGCAACTTTCATGCCTGTTGAAGAGAAAAAGATGAATTAGCAATTTATTATTATTATTTATTGTTCGATATCAAAGTCGAAACTGCGGTGTTCATTTATTGAAACGTTTAAGTGATTTTAGGTTTTTTTTTAATCTAGAGCTTGTCCGGTCAGAAAAACTGTTTTACCGACAGTGGTTCGTGAACTTTAATTGGGAACGCGAATTTCTCCGCGAAGGTTGAAGCGTCGGATGAAAATTGGAAACAGTGATTCGATAATAGTTTAGGTGATTCAAGATTCTTTTTATTTAAAATTTATCCAATAAAAAAAAGAAAAACTGTTTTACCGACAGTCGGTCGTGAAGTTTTATTAGAAACCGTTCGTCAGCCAAAGTTTCGACACACTCTTGCAGAAAGTCGCATCGCAGTTTTGTGTTACCGACAGCGATCCGACTCGGTCGGTAACCGAAACTGTAATGCGCATTTCTCCGCGAAATTTGATGCGTTGGATGAAAATTGAAAACAGTGATTCGAAAATAGTTCAAACAATTCAAGTTTCTTTTTATTTAAAATGGATCCAATAAAAAAAGAAAAACTGTTTTACCGACAGTCGGTAGTGACATTTTATTAAAAACTCTAATCGCTCTTTCAGCCGAATACGAATTACCGTTTTCGTTACCGACTGAGCGTCGGAACGTCGGAAGTTTGCACCGCATTATCTTGCGCTGTGATATGAAAGAATGAAAAAAAAAAAAATTCTGCTAAGATAAGTTAGGAAACTGTCGTGGATTTACTTACCGACGCACATCCTCGGGCCGATACCGAACGGCATGTAAGCGTCGCTGACTTTAACACCGTCGGCGAACCTTTCCGGATTGTAGACCTCCGGCTGATCGAAGAACCTCGGGTCTTGCAGAAGCCCGTACATCGATATGTATACAGGCGTGCCTTTTTCCAACACGACGTCCGTGCCCGGAATCTAAGATGGGTTCGGTAAAAAATAAAAAAATAAAATGTTTACGCTTTTGAAAAAAAAAAATGTCGACCATAAAACAAGTTTCAGATTTATCTCAGGACTGTCGTGGAATAAATGAAAATAAAATGAATGGCCCGCGAATCTTTGCCATAACTTTTTCAGTTTTTTTTTTTTTTTTGATAAAAAAGTTTTTTTTTTATTCCAATTGTAGTTTGTTTCTTCATAAAAAATATAGTAAAAAAATCAAAATGAAAATGCCGTCTGCAAAAAAAAAAGTTATTGGAATTTAACAAAATTATTTTTATATTAATTTTTAAAAATTGACGAAACGCTCGCATGGTAGAATTGACGGAAAAATAAAACTTCGATGCCGAACGGTTTTCTGGGAACTTACGGTGTACTCGTCACGTGTGCATCTGTCGATGGTCGTCACGGGTGGATGAAGTCGAATTCCCTCGGCGAGCGCCTGATCGAGATACTTCATGTCGTTGAATGCCTCGTACGTTAGTCCGTGTTTCTCGAACGATTTTTCGACGTCGTCACGTACTCGACTCTGGTACTCGGGATTCTTGGCCAGTTCCATCAGCGTGAAACTCCCCGATGTGGAACTCGACTCAAAGCCCGAGAAAAACGTTCCCGTTTGATCAAACAGATTGTCGCCTTCGAATTCTAAGACAAAAAACGCCATTTGCCATTTTTTGCCATTTTTGCAATTTTTGCAATTTTTGCAATTTTTGCAATTTTTGCAATTTTTGCAATTTTTGCAATTTTTGCAATTTTTGCAATTTTTGCAATTTTTGCCATTTTTGCCATTTTTACCATTTTTACCATTTTTGCCATTTTTGCCATTTTTACCATTTTTTTTACCGAGTTTGCTTTTTGCACGTTGCAAGCGATTACAGTTTTTAATTTGCTTTTTGCAAGTAGAAATGAAAAGACTTACTGTAAACATCGTTCTGTTCGCCATTCTTCAGTTGGACGAGCGAGTCGATAAAGTCGCCTCTCTTCAATCCCTCCTTCTCGCGTTTATCGATGGCGTCCCAGAATAGTTTGCGAACGAATTTCGAGTTGACGAGCAACGGCGAGCCGATAAGCTCGACGAGTTCGGGCACGAAGTAGACCGTCACCAGCGCTACCATTCTCTTGAATCCATGAAGAAAATCACCGACTGAGACATATAAGAGGGAGGCAAAAAGAAAATCGTGAGGGCAAATCCGTTGCCGACCGTTGGAAACAGGGCGTCTTCGATTGAATCTCATCTTCGATCCGGCTTTACTGATTGACTGATTGACTGATCGACTGATCGACTGATCGACTGATCGACTGATCGACTGGTCGACTGGTCGACTGATCGACTGATCGACTGATCGGCTCATCAGCTAGTCGGCTGATCGACTGATCGACTGATCAGTCGATCGTCTCATTAGCTAGTCGGCTGATCGACTGATCGACTGGTCGGCTGATCGACTGATTGACTGATCGGCTGGTCGGCTGATCGACTGATTGACTAGTTGACTGGTCGATTGATCGACTGATCGACTGATCGGCTGGTCGACTGATTGACTGGCTGACTGGTCGATTGATCGACTGATCGACTGATCGACTGATCGACTGATCGACTGATCGACTGATCGACTGATCGACTGATCGACTGATCGACTGATCGACTGATCGACTGATCGACTGATCGACTGATCGATTGATCGGCTGGTCGGCGGATCGACTGATTGACTGGTCGATTGGTCTATTGATCGACTAACCGACTGATCGACTGATCGACTGATCGACTGATCGACTGATCGACTGATCGACTGGTCGGCTGATCGACTGATTGACTAGTTGACTGGTCGATTGATCGACTGATCGACTGATCGGCTGGTCGACTGATCGGCTGGTCGACTGATCGGCTGGTCGACTGATTGACTGGCTGACTGGTCGATTGGTCTATTGATCGACTGATCGACTGATCGACTGATCGACTGATCGACTGATCGACTGATCGACTGATCGACTGATCGACTGATCGACTGATCGACTGATCGACTGATCGACTGATCGACTGATCGACTGATCGACTGGTCGACTGACTGGTCTATTGACCGACTGATCGTTTCCGATCAGTCTTGTACTTGAATTTTAGCGTTTTAAGTTCGTATTATTTTTGTCATCTAATCGTTCCCCCTTTATAATAAAAAAAAAATCTTTATCGACAATCACGACAAACATACCCGCCTTGGTGAACTCGTCCGGGTAGTTGAACGAATCAGTCTTGGTTCCGAGCGCCACACTGGCGATGAGATCAGTCACGTATCTGTCGCTCACATCCTGAGCGTCGACGTGCTTAACCCCCCGCTCGTCCCTCTTCGCCGCGCGCAGAAAATCCATCATCGGCGCGCCCGTCTCGATCATGATCGAGAACATCTCCCTCAGCTTGCCGGGCGTCAGAGACGGCGTTATCCTCGCCCGAAGATACTTCCAAGCCGGATTTCTCACCCCAAACAGATTCCTCATTCCGAAACTGTCCTTCTCGACCGAGCCGGCGAAGTGGCGGTCCGAAAAATTCTCAAAGTCCCTCATCATTATCTGCTTTATCACCGCCGGATCTCGCAGCAGTATGCACGGCTTGTGGAATATGTAGAAGCCCACATACGGCGAGTCGGTTCTCGCCGCTCGGTGAACAACGCCGAGATGCGCGCCCGGCGCTGTGCGGAACAAAATTCCGTCCCGGAAGTCACCGAAAATCAAATCGTTCGAGGAGAGCTGCTCGACACCGCGGCGAGTCCAGTATGTGAGCTTGTGACGGGCGTAGAGCCAGAAGATCAGGAATATTGACGATAGGGCGGCGACGATCAGACTCGCGCTGATCAATGACTGATTTAGGGCGAAAGCCAACATGGCCGATTTTTCCGGCGCACTTTTATGATGTTATTATTATTATTAATATTGTTGTTGTTGTTGTTGTTGTTACTATTGATATTGTTTTTGTTATTGTTACTATTACTATTATTATTGCCGTATTGTTATAATAATTATTTTGTTATAATAATTGTTATAATAATTTAAGTTCCTCGTCCGGTTTTGTTGGAATAAAATCGGAGAAAAATTAAATTGAATTGCTTTTAATGTGGAATTGAAAGAAAATAAAACGTGAGCCCGAAAGACGAAGCGAGCTGGACGAAGCGCGGCGAAGAGTGTCGGTGAAAACTATCGTCGGCTCAGGTTTTTATAGTTTGCTCGGTGAGCGGTTTTGCTAATAAGCGATTTGTTATACAAGAAAACGCGTTTTTGTTTTGTGACACGAATGATTTGTGAAGACACGCGGAAAAAAACGCTTGACACGGTGAGGTCGTGTTTTAAAATTGTCAATGCTCATAGGTTGAATCATTGATCGTAAGTTTCCTGCTCATGCTCAATGTAGCACGAACAGGTTTCTGTTCGTGCAGAACGTTCAAGTCTTAAATGCCAACGTTCTGTTGGCATTTAAGGTTTGGCATTTGAGGCTTGGAATGTTGGGTTTGGAATTTTGGGTTTGGAATTTTGGGTTTGGAATTTTGGGTTTGGAATTTTGGGTTTGGAATTTTGGGTTTGGAATGTTGGGTTTGGAATGTTGGGTTTGGAATGTTGGGTTTGGAATGTTGGGTTTGGAATTTTGGGTTTGGAATTTTGGGTTTGGAATTTTGGGTTTGGAATTTTGGGTTTGGAATTTTGGGTTTGGAATTTAGGGTTTGAAATTTAGGCTTTGGAATTTAGGGTTTGGGATTTACGGTTAGGAATTTAGGGTTTGGGATTTAGGGTTAGGAATTTAGGGTTTGAAATTTAGGCTTTGGAATTTAGGGTTTGGGATTTAGGGTTAGGAATTTAGGGTTTGGAGTTTAGGGTTAGGAATTTAGGGTTTGAGATTTGGAATTTAGGACTTTAATTTAGGGTTTGGAATTTAAGATTTGGAGTATAGGGTTTGGAATTTAGAGTTTAGGATTTAGGGTTTGGAATTTAGGTTTTGGAATTTAGGGTTTGGAATTTAGGTTTTGGAATTTAGGGCTTGGAATTTAGGGTTTGGAATTTAGGGTTTGGATTTTTGCATAAATATGGGACCGTTACAAATATTCGCTTGATTTGGTTCGTTCGTTTCTTCTCCTCGGGAATTGATAATTATACACATCGATAATTACATCGATGCAGTCGAGCTTTTTTTTATCCGTCATGGATAGAAAACATACTGTTTTTTTATGGTTGTTTGTTTTTTCGCAAAGTTACCTTGATTTTCATACCGGGTCTCTAATTGATTCGCAGCGTCCGCGGACGATCGAGAGAAAACCGCTTGACATCCTGCTCTGGCGGTCTTATTATTATTATTATCTTTATTGTTATTATTATCGCACACGCCGTGTATCACTTTTGCGTAATCTTATTACCTACTCAGCTTTATTCCAAATCTAAAGCGTCTTCAGCAATATATATACATATATATATATACATATCATATATATATATATATATATATATATATATATATATATATATATATATATATATATATATATATATATGATATATATTATATATTTCTCTATAATATAAAAAGATTTCGCTGCCGCCGCCGCTGCCGTGTCAAGAATCGAGGGGGGGGATCATACTTGGATGGGTGACCGCGGTCACCCATCCAAGTATTTAAAAATGCAAAACGATATTTTTCTCATCCCTTCATCATTAAAATCCGTTGGAAAATATTTCACTTGAAACCACCGCCATTGTTTTCGCGAAATCTCGGAGCTCGGATTTTTTTTTTACCCCAACAAGTGTTTATTTTTTTTTTTTTTCACAGTAACAAAGCTTTTTCTCACAGGAAGTAAAAATATATATATATATATATATAAGGATATATATAAGGATTTTGAATAAAATCCTTATATATATATAAATATATATATAAGGATTTTGAAAAATTTCCAGCGAAAACTCGGGGGTCCGATTTGACGGCAAGAAGCATAGTTCAAAGCTGGCCGGAAACTGTGTCGAGTGTCGCTCGCGGCTGTTTCGCCCTCGCCCGACTCCGGCCATTTAACTCGAGGCTCTTGGCCTGAAATATTAATTGAGTGCAACACGGAGAGCCGCGCGAGAGAGGAAACACTCTCGGAAGCGCCGCCTGCGAGCCGCGACTCCGAGGGTAAAACAGATCGGGCGGAGAGAAAAAAAATCTCGCGAGCACGTCTGACGCACTACGGCCGTGACTACTGCCGGGCCGCGCGGCGCTCCGGGGATTCCCCGTACTGCGTGGCGCTCCTCCCCCCTCCCTGCCAGCTCACCAAGCCGCGCGATGAAAGTGGAGAAAGCCTTCGACATCCCACGACTCTGCATCTAATCGCATCCCAATCGTAATCGTCGCTCGACAAATTCTCTCGCGCGTGCGCACGCAGTAAAAAAAAAAGAGGTCTTTAAAGTCGATAAAAATCCCATCGCCTGTGAACTTAAGAATTTTCTTTTCTTCCCGATTTTACAATGTAAGGAATTATTATTATTGTTTTTTTAAATTATTTATTACATATTTTTTAAATTATTTATTACATTTTTTTAAAATTATGTACTACATATTTTTAAAATTGTTTATTATTTATTATTTAAATTGTTCATTGTGTATTTTTATAAATTGTATTTATAATTTTTTTTTTAATTGCTTATTATTTACCTTTTTCATGGTTCGTTGTTTATTTTATTTATTAAAAAAATGATTCATTATTGTAATTATTTTTTGCTTATTATTAACCGATGATTTTTATCCGCTCGTGTGCGATAAAATGTCGGTGACTCTTGTTCGAGTTTCGTATCGGCGAATCGGTAGATGGTTGGATATCTAGGTCGAAAGTGGGCCACGACTATTGTGCGAGGCACACACCGAGCGGTGTCAGTGAACTAGTCGGTCGAAGGTTCGGCCTCGGCGTACGACTGCTGATAAATTCGAAGTATTTAGTAACACCTAGACCGTGAAAAAAAAAAGAAAAAAAACTTGGCACAGATGGAAGCAGACCGAATGTTTTTATATCTAGGAGAAAATATTGACAATTTATTACTTTATCAATTGACCGATTTATTAACTGATCAATTTATTGATTGAACAACTTATTGATTGATCAACTTATTGATTGATCAATTTATTGATTGAATAACTTATTGATGGATCAATTTATTAACTGATGAATTTATTGATTGAAAAACTTATTGGTTGATCAATTTATCGATTGAACAACTTATTAATTGATCTATGTATTGATTGAACAACTTATTGATTGAACTACTCATTGATTGATCAATCTATTAACTGATCAATTTATTGATTAAATAACTTATTGATGGATCAATTTATTAACTGATCAATTTATTGATTGAAAAACTTATTGGTTGATCAATTTATCGATTGAACAACTTATTGATTGATCAATGTATTGATTGAACAACTTATTGATTGATCAATTTATTGATTGAACAACTTATTGATTGATCAATTTATTGATTGAACAACTTATTGAATGATCAATTTATTGATTGAACAAGTTATTGAATGAACTACTCATTGATTGATCAATCTATTAACTGATCAATTTATTGACTGCACGACTTATTGATTGATCAATTTATTGATGGAACTACTCATTGATTGATCAATCTATTAACTGATCAATTTATTGATTGCACGACTTATTGATTGATCAATTTATTGATTGAACAATTTATTGATTGAACAACTTATGGATTGGTCGACTAATTGACTGATCAATTTATTGATTGAACAATTTATTGATTGAACAACTTATTGATTGATCGACTTATTGACTGATCAATTTATTGATTGAACAACTTATTGATTGATCAACTTAGTTAATGATCAATCTATTTATTGATCAATTTGTTAATTTATTAATTTCTCAATGTATTTTTTTTCGGTATCTAAATATTACATTTACAGTTTTCGTTGGAGTTTTTAGCGATTCCAAGAATTGGTCAACGCGGCGTTTAGGGAATGACGCAAAAGTTTCCGCACGATTGGCGGGCACGTGGCGAGGGCCGCCAGTGGTAACGACAAGTAACGCTTCGGCGGCAATCGCTTTTCCGAACGGACAACATTGGCAATTAAATTTTAGCCGCACGCTCGGCAACTCCTCGGTGTGTGAATTCGTGCGGTGTAAACGTATTTACGCTCGCTCGAGGCGACGAAAACCCAAAGCATGTGGGTGGCAACCGATACTGATAACAGTGATAACACCGGACGCGCAGTCGATTTATCGAACTTACACGCCGACGGGGAACTCGATTCTCTGTTGGCGCACCGAGCTCGATAAAACACCGGTCATTTGACCGGCAAAAATTACCGTTATTTAACCACCCATTATACACATAGAGATTCAAAAAAAATGGATATTTGTTTTTGATAAATAGATATTTATTTTTGATAAATAGATATTTATTTTTGATAAATAGATGTTTGTTTTTGATAAATGGATATTTATTTTTGATAAATAGATATTTATTTTTGATAAATAGATATTTATTTTTGATAAATACATGTTTGTTTTTGATAAATAGATATTTATTTTTAACAAATAGATATTTATTTTTGATAAATAGATATTTATTTTTAATAAATAGATATTTGTTTTTGATAAATAGATATTTGTTTTTGATAAACAGATATATGTTTTTGATAAATAGATATTTATTTTTGATAAATAGATATTTATTTTTGATAAATAGATATTTATTTTTAATAAATAGATTTTTGTTTTTGATAAATAGATATTTATTTTTAATAAATAGATATTTGTTTTTGATAAATAGATATTTATTTTTAACAAATAGATATTTATTTTTGATAAATAGATATTTATTTTAGGGATGTGTACATAGTATATTTTATTTTGTATTTTGAGTATTTTCGAGTGTTTTGCCCAGCTCCGTTTATAATGAACCATAACGACCATTATAAATAACGCGATAAACAATGCGAATTGATTTACAACAGAATTGTTTGTACACTTTTAAGCTTTCAAAAAGGTAACAACTTGCAACCGAGCCTAAGTTCTTTATCTTTCCAATAATCAAAATTATTCATTCAACAATACGATTCATGTGCTCAGTTGCATTTTAATCGGAATTTCATCATTCGAATTTCCAATTCATAAAAATCTAATTATTCCAAATTATTCCAAAATCAAATTATAAAAAAAAAAAAACAAAAAAAACAAAAAATTATTCCAATAAGTTTTCGGTCCCATCAGCGGAGCGGTGGGTGCTCGATGATTTAACCGATGCACTAGACCGGCGATCTTGTTAAGCCAGCCATGAGTAAACCCGCAGAATAACGACCCCACGGTGCGAGCCACGACCACACCAGCAGCAGCGCCAGCACCGCGGGAGAAACTCGACGACGACGAGGCCCGACGTTAAATCGATAACTCGAACGGAGCGCAGAGAGTACACGCGCCGTACAGCGTACACACCGTAGTAGCGCCAACATTTGTAAAGATGTCTGACACGAGGAAATAAAAAAACATTGCGTACTCCGTCCACACCAGTATTCCATCTTACGAAACGCCGAGCTGTTTTCCGACTCGCAGAGTTCATCGCGTCAGATTCCGTTTTATCATTAATAATAATAATAATAATAATAATAATAATAATAATAATAATAATAATAATAATAATAATAATAATAATAATAATATATCATCATTATTATTATATAAAATATATTATTACAATTATAATTCTCAATATGATAAATTATTATTGTTATTATTATTATTATGATTATATTTTTAATAATCGGAAAGGCAGCATACGATAGCGGGTCATCCCACCGTTCGATGACGTCGCCGCATCGGGCTCTGTGACGCGATACCTCGACGACGTCATCGCAGCCGCTGACGTAGCTGTACGCCGGTAGCATCCAAGTTATTCACGCGAATTTCTTCGGACTCGCACATTGCAGACTTTTAATCCAATTGCTATTGCTATTGGCCCTCGCTATTGGAGCTCGCTATTGGCCCTCGCTATTGACCCTCGCTATTGGAGCTTCGCTATTGGAGCTTCGCTATTGGAGCTTCGCTATTGGAGCTTCGCTATTGGAGCTTCGCTATTGGAGCTTCGCTATTGGAGCTTCGCTATTGGGGCCTCGCTATTGACCCTCGCTATTGGCGCTCGCTATTGACCCTCGCTATTGGAGCTTCGCTATTGGAGATTCGCTATTGACCCTCGCTATTGACCCTCGCTATTGACCCTCGCTATTGACCCTCGCTATTGACCCTCGCTATTGACCCTCGCTATTGACCCTCGCTATTGACCCTCGCTATTGGAGCTTCGCTGTTGACCCTCGCTATTGCAGCTTCGCTATTGGAGCTTCGCTATTGGAGCTTCGCTATTGGGGCCTCGCTATTGACCCTCGCTATTGACCATCGCTATTGACCCTCGCTATTGACCCTCGCTATTGACCATCGCTATTGACCCTCGCTATTGACCCTCGCTATTGGGGCCTCGCTATTGGGTTCTCGCTATTGGGGTGTCGCTATTGGGGTGTCGCTATTGGGTTGTCGCTATTGGGTTGTCGCTATTGGGTTGTCGCTATTGGGTTGTCGCTATTGGGTTGTCGCTATTGGGTTGTCGCTATTGGGTTGTGGCTATTGGGTTGTGGCTATTGGGTTGTGGCTATTGGGTTGTGGCTATTGGGTTGTGGCTATTGGGTTGTGGCTATTGGGTTGTGGCTATTGGGTTGTCGCTATTGGGTTGTCGCTATTGGGGTGTCGCTATTGGGGTGTCGCTATTGGGGTGTCGCTATTGGGTTGTCGCTATTGGGTTGTCGCTATTGGGTTGTCGCTATTGGGCTGTCGCTATTGGGTTGTCGCTATTGGGTTGTCGCTATTGGGTTGTCGCTATTGGGTTGTCGCTATTGGGTTGTCGCTATTGGGTTGTCGCTATTGGGTTGTCGCTATTGGGTTGTCGCTATTGGGTTGTCGCTATTGGGTTGTCGCTATTGGGTTGTCGCTATTGGGTTGTCGCTATTGGGTTGTCGCTATTGGGTTGTCGCTATTGGGTTGTCGCTATTGGGTTGTCGCTATTGGGTTGTCGCTATTGGGTTGTCGCTATTGGGTTGTCGCTATTGGGTTGTCGCTATTGGGTTGTCGCTATTGGGTTGTCGCTATTGGGTTGTCGCTATTGGGGTGTCGCTATTGGGTTGTCGCTGTTGGGTTGTCGCTATTGGGTTGTCGCTATTGGGTTGTCGCTATTGGGGTGTCGCTATTGGGCTGTCGCTATTGGGGCCTCGCTATTGGCCATCGCTATTACTATTGATACTTTTATACGTTATTGGTCTACACAATTTTTCTCATGTATGAAAATGGCAATTTTACCGAGGCAATTTTACCGAGGACTCCATTTCATTAATGTTTTTGGTAAACTTCCAATTACGGAAACTTCTTTTACTTTTACTTTTTTTATTTTTATTTTTTAATTTTTCAAGCCTCACATATTTCCCGAGTCCACACTCTGACAACCCCCTTCGAGCGTTTGCTCACTCACACTCTCTTTTTTTTTTTTTCCTCGTTAACTCTGCAGCTTTCCAGATGCGCGCACAGTGTTATGTTCGCGCAGCGAGCAGAAACGAATGTTTGCCGACCCACTCTGTCTATATGTGTGGGTGCACAGAGGGTTGATTTTTTTTTAAATTTTTTTCTAGTTCTCCCAACCCCCTTCGTGCATACTTGCAGCCACTGCAATTGCCGGCGACAGCTATTCCGCCCCCGGACACCCCCCCCCCCCCCCCCCTATGGGCTTTTGTACTTTCTCGCACCGGATGAAATTCGATGGCGAGGCTGCGGGGGATTGATTCGATGACTCAGAGCCTGCATCGAAAGGACGGGGGATGAAACTACGGGGGTCCGTGCGTTACACGACGATCCCCCTCGTCGTCGAGCGTGGAATCTTGAAATACAGAGCGAGAAGATTTATTCGATCTCCTTTTTTTTTTTTTTTTTTTTTTTTTTTTTTTTTTTTTTTTTTTTTTTGGAAGCATTTCTGATTACATGGAAAGAATTTATTTATTTATTTATTTATTTATTTATTTATTTATCTATTTATCTATTTATTTATTTATTTATTTATTTATTTATCTATTTATTTATTTATTTATTTATTTATTTATTTATTTATTTATTCATTTATTTATTTATTTATTCATTTATTAACTCATTTATTTAGGTATTTAGGTGTTTATTTACGTGCTCATTTATTAAAATTTTTATTTTTATTTTTATTTATTTCTCAAGACTTACGACCTTCTTCAAACACGTATTCGACGGACGCCTTTCAAGAAAAATCTTGCCTTTTTGTTTTTCCAATGCGTCAATCTTACATCTGAAATTTTATTGAATTTATTTCCAATTCCCAGCAAAATTTCCGTCACTTAGATTTCCCGAAGCAATTCGAAAAATTATAATTTTTTTTTATTAGTTAATAATCTTCGAAGTGAATAAATACAACAGTTGATAAATAAAAGATACGACGGTGAGAAGCATTCTGGAAATTCTGCGTTTTCGATCTACTTTTTCTCGTCGCATCGGGGAATTTCACTTACCGACGCTCCGTCGGTAAAACAGCGAGCGCGCGACCGCCCGCACTTGCGACGAGCGCGTACGTAATTGCAACGAGGACAGCGTGATATCGCGCTTACGCACACGGTTCGTCCGTCACTCGCGTCGCCCTCGCAAATGCACCGTGTGATATAAACGCCCCGTGGTCAGTAAAATGCCGCTGCGATGCAGAAACGCGCGCACCCGGCACGGCGACTCACCGGCACGGGACGGCAAGTAGTCGAGTCCAGTAACGTATCAGACGCCGAGCGATCGGGAGCGCGATCGTCACTTCTCTCGCGAACATTTATCATCGCAGAGTTGGCGCACCGATAAAAGATTAAATTCAATACGATCGACAATTATCGATGTACGTTTTTGGACAATTTTTTCATTTTATTTTATTTTATTTTATTTTTTTAACAAGTGTTTATAATTATTCGAGGAAGAAGTGTGGGAATTTTTGTGGCCGCGATTTGAGTGCCGTGCAATTTTAATACTGCGGCGAAAGATCGAGACGGGTTTTTCTGGGATGTTGAAAAAATTTTTTATCGTAGTTCGATAATCGTTTGTTATGATTATTGTTCGAGGGAGAAAAGTAAGGATTTAAAAAAATTATCTGATATAATTTTTTTTTTATTTAATTTAGTTCGCGGGTTTTTGTCGTAGGTTTATTAAACAATGTTCGTTTTTTTATAATTGTTTGGAATGTTTATTATTCGAGGAAGAAATGTGAACATTTTTTTGCCACAATTATCGAGTTCTGCAGAATTTCGATGTAATCGCGAACCATCGACGCACGTTTTTCTTCTATATTAATAATAATAATAATAATAATAATAATAATAATTTAATAATCGTTTCTAATATTTATTATTCGAGGACCAAAACCAAGAATAAAAAAAAAAATTGATGATATAATTTTTTAATATTACACCAAATCTTTGTCGTATCTTTTTCCTTCATATTTTTATTTTTTAAAAATAATTGTTTACAATATTTATTGTCGATGAACAACCGTGAGCATTTTTTTTAACGCTAAAATCAGAATATAATTTTATCCAATAATACAGAACAATCAGAATATAAATTTAATCCAATCGATAATTATCGACTCCTTATCTTCAAAAAAAAATTATTATTATTATTATTATTATTTTTTACATAATCGTTAATTTTTTTTTTTTTTTTTTATAAAAACAAAAAATGATTTCTTTGAGATTTCGAGCTCCGAAGGGTGTGCGAAGTGAGCGCGAGCGGAGCGTGCGCATCCCCGTTGGGAAGGGTCGAAATTTTTTTTTCGCGAATATATTAAACGGAGGGGTCGAACGGAGCGTTGGCGTAGGTCTCGGGCCGCGTGCTGTCGGCACGCCAGTCGGTCCTTCGACCTCGTACGGTGAGGACTAAAATCGGGGCGCGCGTATCTCTCACCGCAATCTCGCTCGACGTATCGATCGTCACGACGGAAACATTTATCATCGATTGATTCTTCGCGGTGTTTTTATCGACTCGAAAGATAAAATAGTGAGTTTCAGTTCGTTCTTTTTTTAATTTTTTTACGCGTCACCGAGAGCGCGAGGCTGAGTGCAGAAAATTAATACTTCGCACGGAAAATTGTTAAAATAAAAAATTGAAACTCGCACGAAATTATAAAATTTATACAATAAAAAAAAAAAAAAGTTGGTATATTTAACAAATATTTCTTGTTCTCGAGCGTCCAAAAAAATTTGTTAACTATTTTATTTGCACTTTTATTGTTAGTTGTAAAAGTAATTCTTGCACACTTCTCTCTCATTTTAAAATATTTATTGTTAGTTTACAATAAATGTGTTTAAACAAAATAAAGAATTTGTTTAAACAAAATGAAAAATTTGTTTAAACAAAATGAAAAATTTGTTTAAACAAAATGAAAAATTTGTTTAAACAAAATGAAAAATTTGTTTAAACAAAAGAAAAACTTATATTTAGAAATTAAAAAAAAAATTCATTCAAATAATAACAACAATTCATAACATACGATTATAATTTTACCAAATTGCATTTAAAATAAGGTTTCTACGCGAAACAAAAAAAAAATTAAAATCCCGCAAGAAATGATAGTTAATTGTACGAAGCTTTTTAGTCGCGTTCGCGGTCCTTCGGGACATCACTCGTAATTATACGCCCCAGCTCGTCCTGGGGCATTTTACGAGCGGTGCAGTCGCACAGATTCTCGGATTCCTCGAGGACAAGAAAAAAAAAAAAAAAAAAAAAAAAAAAAAAAATTAACGTCGCAACTATCTCGAGTGCGAAACGTGCGTCGTCGTAAGGAGTGGCGCGCCGCGCATGCGCGCGTTCTCCTGCGCCGCCGTGCAACGTCCGGCGAATCGGCCGATTTTCCTCGAACTCGCAACCGATTAACTTTGCCTCGCTCATTTTCCAATCTTTTTTTTTTTTTTTTTCTTGTCTTTCCTTTGTAAAACCCAACTACTTGGCCCAGAAACGGGAAGCCCGCACGTGCGCAGCTCAGCGGCGGTGACTAAACGAGTCCGACTCGCCGAGGTGATTTTTTTCTGCGAGTCGGAACGGCGCTGCGAGCGATTGTTATGGTAGCTCATGAGAAAGCGTATCAACATTCTGCGTTGATATCGGACACACGAGACGCTGCGAGCGCTCTCTCGAGCCACGTGTGTTTATAGACATATATATACGTATATACATATATATATAATATAGACATATATATACGTGTATACATATATATATATATAATATAGATATATATATATTGTGTACAGTGACTGCCATTGAGAATGGTACGTGAGATAAGGGGAGATAAATCGAGCGAAAGAGCGATTGTGCGGAGACGGATTGTCAGACGTTGGGCGAAAAATGGTACTTTTTGTTTTTGGGTGAAAAAAATGTATTTCGGGTACTTGTTGGAATTTGGCAAAATGGCCGAAAGTTTATGCCCAAAAAGCGTTACGGTTGTGCTTTAAATTTAGTAGAATGGTCAAAGGTGATCCCAAAAAGCGTAACGGGCCTGTTTCAAGGGAACCAAAAATGGCCAAAATGGCACTCAAAAAGCTTTAGGGTCTTTACTTAGAAATTGAGGGCAATGGTGAAAAGGGTCTTAAAAGAGCATAACGACCCTGTTCTAAGGTATTCAAAAATGGCCAAAATGGCTAAAATGGCCAAAATGGCCAAAATGGCACTCAAAAAGCGTTAGAGTCCTCATTTCGAAATCGAGTAAAATGGTCAAAAAGCGTCTTCAAAAAGCACAACGGTCCTGTTATAAGGTAACCGAAAATGGCTAAAACTGCACCCAAAAGTCGTTACGGTCCTCATTTCGAAACTGAGTAAATTGTTCAAAAGGCTCTTCAAAAAAGCATAACGCTCCTATTCTGAGGTAACCAAAAATGGCCAAAATGGCACCCAAAAACCGTCATGATTTTTATTTCGAAATTAACGTTGCGATCGGAAATTGGCTAGAATGGTCAAAACGGGCCATCCTGGCCATGTTACTAAAAAAAACGGTAATGTTCCTTGTTTCAAAATTGACCAAAAATGGCCAAAATCCCAATCAAAAAACTTACACATCTAATTTCAAAAACGACCAAAAAATGGCCACGGACACTCAAAAATCGCCTCCTCAAAAAAAAAAAAAAAAAAAAAAAAAAAAAAAAAAAAAAAAAAAAAGTCTCCGATTTTCCGCGAGTCTCCTCCAAGACGAACCACGAGGTCGTAAGATCCAAGTGGCCGCGCTCCGGACATCGAAGCAGTTGAGAGTTTCTTCTCTTATTACATTTCCGAGCCGGGCAGTCTGCGTTCTACCGTTGCGTCTGAGAAATCTCGAGACAGAAAAAAAAAAAAGGGAACGACTAGAGGAGTGCCGAGTCAAAGGAGAAAATAATCGGCTGTACCGAGGGGTGGCGTTTCTCTGGACGCGGCGGCGAGACTCTCTCGCACGGATTTAGATTCGGCACATGCGGCGCGCTACGGTCTCGTCGCGGTTCTCCCCCGGTCATAGCATAAATTTGGAATAATTTATCGTCCGCAACGCGGTGTAACTCCGGGCTTTCGTGGTTCAAGGCCCTCGCGAGCTCCGCCCTTAGAGGAAAGTTAACTTAAGTCTCGAAAGTTTCCTAAAGTCGTTTGCCGCCTGGAAAATAACTGGAGGTGAGCGGAATAGCTCGGAGCGCGGATCAATTGATCGATAGCAGGTTCGATTATCTGAATTGGCCAATAAATGAATCAGGCGAATCAAAAAGGTCTCCGTCGCGAACGATCGATGAGTCGATGAAAAGCGAGGCGACTCGGAAACAACGATCGGTCAAGGCTCGATCGATCATTGGCAATTGGCGAAGATCGACGAGGAAAATATTTCCTTCGGAAAACGATGAGGAAGCTCACTGAGGAAGCTGATTGAGTGACTCCGAAAAAAAATGAGGAAGCAATGTGCGAATTGTTTTTTTTTCTTTTTTTTTATCATACGTGAAGCAGATGTGAGGAAGTTCGTTAAACTATTTCGGCTTCCTCATTGAGGAAGCCGGACGAATTACATCGAAAAAAAATGGGAAAGCAATGCGCAGATTGTTTTGTGGTTATTTTTTAAACGTCATTCGTGAAAGACGAACTGTGAGGAAGAGCGTTGAAAAATGTTGGCTTCCTCATTGAGGAAGGTGATGGAATTACTTCGAAAAAATGAGAAAGCAATGTGGAGATTGTTTTTTTATCATTCGTGAAGCGTCTTCTGTGAGGAATGTCGTTAAAATATTTTGGCTTCCTCATTGAGGAAGTTGGAGTTACATTGAAAAAATGAGGAAGCAATGTGCAGATTGATTTATCCACATTTTTTAAAGTGAACCGTGAAACACCGTTTTCGAGGAAGATCGTCAAAGAATTTTGGCTTCCTCATTGAGGAAGCTGGACAAATTGCTTCGAAAAAATACGAAAGCCACGTGCACATTTTTTTCCCGTTCTCTTTAGTCATATGCGAGACAGCCTAGGTGAGGAAGTTCCTCAAAAATACCAGCTTCCTCAATGAGGAAGCTGAACGAGCAACTTAAAAAAAAATGAGGAAGAAATGCTCAAATTCCTTCATCCTCCTTTGTTAAAAGTCACTCACGAAGCTCCCTCTCTGAGGAAGATCCACAACCAACTCCGGCTTCCTCATTGAGGAAGCTGCCAAAAACAACTAAAAAAAAAAAAAATTGAGGAAGCGAGTTCACATTTTCCAAATTCAACCTATCCATCGATGACACTAACAATATTTATCCTCATTCTCTTCGCAAAAATGAACCTTCCTCAATGAGGAAGCAGAATAAAAAAAATTGACAAAACTTCGTTTTTTTTATATTTTTTTTATTCCACCCGACTATCGATAAAAGTTACAATATGATATTTTCTTTTGCTAAAAAAAAAATAAAAAAAAAAAAATGTTTCCTCGCGACTCACACATGCGTGTCTATCTCGCATCGTCATCTCCCGTTCGTACCGCGAAGCGAACGAGAGGTATTACAGCGAATAAGTATGCCGGCTTGCTGGAGATTAGCTCGCGCATCGACGCAATCGGAACGCCGGCCGCGAGTGAGCGTTACGCAATACTTGTGTGCAGCCAAGGTACAGACTAATACGACGGAACGTACAGTAGATCGTGTCAGTAGTTATATTGTTCCCAGAAGAAAAAAAAAAGACTGCCCATAGTCCATCGAAGTGATTCAGAATCTGCTGTTATTCCCTCGCAGTTACATAGTCAGGAAGCGTTCGCGTGTGTCCTCGTCTCCGATTCAATTTTTTTTTTTTTCCTCGATTTCCCTCGGGCTGTCGGACGTACCGTTGGCGAGCGTCGAAAGCACAAACAGTAAACAGCTCTCGTGTACAGTGCACCGTTCCGGAAATGCTGTTGCGGAAATTGTGTCTCCCGTTAAAGTGGGACTTCGAGAGCGCGGTTTATTATTCGTGTTTCAATAAAATAAAAAAAAATTTCATCGAACACAATACATTTTTTTCAACAAAATAATAACTTTGTTTAAACGAGATGAAAAATTCGTTCAAGCAGAATAAAAAATTTGTTTAAATACAATCATACATTTTTATGAATCCAATGCCAAATTTGTTTAAACGCAATGCCGAAATTGTTTAAACACAATGACAAATTTGTTTAACATTTTTTTAACATTGAGTTTGTTTAACATTAAGTCAAAACATTGTTTAAACAAGTTTACAGTGCTTAAACAAATTCAATGCATTGTTTAAACAAATTCAAAGTATTGTTTAAACAAATTCAAAACATTGTTTAAACAAATTAAATACATTGTTCAAACAAATTCAATACATTTTTCAAACAAATTCAGTACATTGTTTAAACAAATTCAATGCATTGTTTAAACAAATTCAATACATTGTTTAAACAAATTCAATGCATTGTTTAAACAAATTCAATGCATTGTTTAAACAAATTCAATACATTGTTTAAACAAATTCAATGCATTGTTTAAACAAATTCAATGCATTGTTTAAACAAATTCAATGCATTGTTTAAACAAATTCAATGCATTGTTTAAACAAATTCAATACATTGTTTAAACAAATTCAATGCATTGTTTAAACAAATTCAAAACATTGTTTAAACAAATTCAATGCATTGTTTAAACAAATTCAAAACATTGTTTAAACAAATTGAAAGCATTGTTTAAACAAATTCAATGCATTGCGTAAACGAATTCAAAACATTGTTTAAACAAATTCAAAACATTGTTTAAACAAATTCAAAGTATTGTTTAAACAAATTCAAAGTATTGTTTAAACAAATTCAAAGTATTGTTTAAACAAATTAAAAACATTGCTTAAAAAAATTCAAAACATTGTTCAAGCAATTTGTCCGCTAGGCCGTCTCCGCTCATTGGCCTCCTCGACGCGCCTCTTAACAATGTCGTCCGTCTATTTCCGGTCCCTCGCTGCAGGCCTTCCTGCCGTACCCTCCGACCTCCGGTGAGGACCAAGAGAGAAGTTTCACGGTCGCATTCTCGGCCGGAGGAGAGAACTCGAGACACGATCGATTCCACTCAAACAGGAGCGAGAGAAGGGCGCGTTTGTGGGTGGTTCGTCGAGCGCGCCTACGTGTCTTCCGCGCCCTCGGGAGACAGAGCTTTCAGGACATGTACTCTAATGTAGTTGAGTGCAATTTCCTCGCGTCAACTCCGCTCGGCCGTAGTGAAAAAAAAAAAACGGCGCTCCGCTGCGTCGCAGCCAGAGGCCAATTTTACGACTATCTGTACGAGCAGTTTGCAACAATGATACGTGGGTAGAAACACCGATCAGGCTCGACATAGTCGCAGCTCGAACCCGCTGACCTTTCCAGGGGCGCGGAGGGCGGAAAATGCGATACGAGCCGCTTTAGTGTCGAAGCTCTCGTGCGCCTCTGTTTCTGCCTAGCGGCGTGCCGATCGATTTCTGGTTTCCGTCAAGCGCACCCACGCTCGCTCAGGGCGAAGGCGAAGTCGAAGCTTCGGCGAGTTTGTTTGTTGATGGGGTTTAGAGTTGGTGGAAATCTTTAGGGGATAGCGAAGAAATGGAAATTAATTGATGGGAATCTTTTGTTACCGACCGAGCAGGAGGAAGCGAATTTAAGAGCGGGAGGTGTCGGTATGGAAAAGTGTTATTTTCTGGGCAGGGTAGAGAAAGAAATAGAGTTTTTGTTACCGACTGGGCTGGGGGTTGAATTCGTGGATTTCTGGGACGATGTTGGCGACTCGGTCGGTAAGGAAAACTGTAATGAGGTTTTTTTGGTGATCGGTCGAGGTTTTGATATTCTTTTGAGGCGGAATTGTCGGTGATATCGGAAAAATGAATTACAGTTTTCGTTACCGACCGAGCAGGAAGAAGCGATTTTAACATGAAAGGTCGGTAACGAAAACTGTAATCAATTTTTTAAAGCCACTTCCGGTCGGAAATTAAATCTTAAACGAAGCTCACATCCGTCCCGCTTCACCTAAGAATTTTCTTTCGACCCAGAAAGGTCAGCAAATTTGAAAAAAATGGATTACAGTTTTCGTTACCGACCGAGCAATAAAGATATAATTTAACACTGCAAGTAGTCGATAACGAAATCTGTAATTTTTTGTACAGTGCATCGATGAGGACGAGTTTTCAGGTTCTTACCAATGTCGGTAACAAAAACTGTAATCAATGTTTTAAAGCCAGCTGACCACTTCCGGTCGGAAATGAAATCTTAAACGAAGCTCACATCCGTCCCGCTTCACCTAAGAATTTTCTTTCGACCCAGAAAGGTCAGCAAATTGAAAAAAAAATGGATTACAGTTTTCGTTACCGACCGAGCAATAAAGATCTAATTTAACGCTGCAAGTAGTCGATAACGAAATCTGCAATTTTTTGCACAGTGCGTCGATGAGGACGAGTTTTTAGGTTCTTACCAATGTCGGTAACAAAAACTGTAATCAATTTTTTAAAGCCAGCTGACAACTTCCGGTCGGAAATGAAATCTTAAACGAAGCCCACATCCGTCCCGCTTCACCTACGAATTTTCTTTCGACCCAAAAAGGTCAGCAAATTGAAAAAAAATGGATTACAGTTTTCGTTACCGACCGAGCACCGCCCGGGCGGAACGGAGCGATTTACGCGTCGCCTAAACGTCGCCTCGACGAAAGTGTGGGAGCGACAGATGCGTAGGTATTCGACCCGACGACTCAGCCTCATTGCCGAGGCACGCATTAAATTGCCTCCAAGTCGCCGGAGGAAATGACAATTTGCTTGACAACGACGCTGCCTCTCGTACCTCGTACGGCGTTGCTCGTAAAAAAAAACCTCGCCTGTTCTATACCTTCGTAATCAAGAGGGCTATGGAGAGACCGAAAGTTTGACGTAAATGAACTTGGCAATTAGTCTCAATCCCGGCCCTAAAAGAAAAAAAAAAAAAAAAAAAAAAAATCGTCTCGTGTCCGTAACTACTGGTGTGACTGTAGACGTATCGGTTATTCAGCCTCTATTTCTATTAATTAGGATTAAAGAGGGAAAATTGATTGGAAAAAATAGTAAAATGGATTTAAAAAAAAATAGTAATATTGACAAAAACAATAGTAACATTGGCCAAAAAATAGTAATATTGACCCAGAGAATAGTAATATTGACTAAAAAATAGTCAATTGGACAATAGTCAATAGACATTGACAAAAAAAAAATAGCAAAATCAACAGGCCAAAAAGTTCGTAAAACAGGGAAAAAAATCCAAGAGCACCAAAAAAAAAAGCTTGAACTTTAGTGTTGTCGTGACTTTCTTTTCTATCGTCCCTCGGTCGAATAAACGAACGCGCGGATCTATTTACCAGACTCCAAAAAATCAAACGAACGGTTCTGTGCATTTGTGTTGCAGATCACAGTGTTTCGTCGTTCACGTTCTGTAATTCAATCCACGATGCTGCCCGAGTCGAGAAACTATCAAACATAGCCCACGATAATTCAAGCCCAGATTTCGCTTCGTCGTTTGCGCGAGGGGGTTGTGAAGGGGCAATGTCAGGGCTCCGGTTCAACGAACAGTGCTTCAGGCCGGCACGCGATCCGCGGGCGCCGGAATGCCAGCGATCCAGAACGCTCGATCGGTAGTGCCACAAAAAATAAAATAAAAATAATTCCGAAAAATAATAACAATCCCGAAAAATAAAAATAAATTACAAAAATAAAAATAATTTTGAAAAATTAAAATAACTTTGAAAAATAAAAATAATTTTGAAAAATAAAAATAATTTTGAAAAATAAAAATAATTTTTAAAAATAAAAATAATTTTGAAAAATAAAAATAATTTTGAAAAATAGAAATAATTTTGAAAAATAGAAATAATTTTGAAAAAAAAAAATAACTGAGAAATAAAAATAATTTTGAAAAATAGAAATAATTTTGAAAAATAAAAAAAAAATTGAAAAAAATTGAGAAAAAAAATTGAAGTCAAGAAAGGGAGCAAAGTGAGAGGAAGGAGACGTTGGTTAAGGTGCGTGGATGCTGTGGCCCGTATTGGGGGATGACGGGCTCGGGCCTTCGTCACCCCGTGGGCAAACGATTCGTCACAAGACACCGAACAAGCTCGGACCCCTGCTGCTGTGCGCCCCGTGCAAGCCGGCGCACAGGAAAAATCAAAATACCACGCAGTGGTACGTGCAGCAGGTAAAAAAAAATATAAAAAATTCCAAATATTCGTTTTTGTCCTTTTTTGTTGTTGTTTTTTAGTCGTAGAAGTTGCGAATGGAAAATCACTTTCGGAGATAAAAAATAAATAAAACAAAATTTGTTTAATTGCAATATTGATTATAATTATTACTATTACTATTATAAAATAATAACAATAGTAACAACATTAATATTACTATTAAAAATAAATGTTATATTAATAGTAATATTAATATTTTTATTTTTACAAAAAAAAAAAAATCTACGTAGTTCGAACGTAAAAGTTTGCACGTGAAACCTCATTTTAGAGCACGTGCGAGCGAGTCCTCGTTTCCGGGGCAATAAGGAGTCGCTCTCGCGTCAAAAGTGTGCTAGGAGAGAAGAAGCGAGCGAGCAGAGGTGACGAACGACTGGTTTTGAGTGTATTTACCGGGAGTCTGCACGTCCAGCCGAGTCTCGTCTGCCCGATCGACGATTTCCAGGTCGCACGACGTTGGCTTCGGCAGAAAAAAAAAAGTAGGATAATCTCTAGGAATCGCGTGTGTGACGATGTACGTACGATCGGAAGGGTATATCTCGTGTCTGTAATCTGGTAATCAGCCGGCTCAGTAGCGCCAGTGAAAGTAAACGCGGTCTCGTCGTGCGGCCGGCTGTACGCGGGCTTCTACTCTCAAATATTTCATATTTCATACTTCATGTTTCGACTGCTGAGAGACAGAAGGGCGCAACTCCAATGTTAAAGTGCATACGGCATACGCCCTGCAGTCTCGTAGCAGTCGATTTCATATTTCATGTTTCACTATTTGACTGTTTCACTGATTCAATGTTTCACTATTTGACTGTTTCACTGATTCAATGTTTCACTATTTCACTGTTTCACTATTTCACTATTTCACTGTTTCACTGTTTCACTGTTTCACTGTTTCACTATTTCACTATTTCACTATTTCACTGTTTCACTATTGCACGGTTTCACTATTTCACTATTTCGCTATTTCACTATTTCGCTATTTTGCTATTTCACTATTTCACTATTTCACTATTTCACTATTTCACTATTTCACTATTTCACTATTTCACTATTTCACTATTTCACTATTTCACTATTTCACTATTTCACTATTTCACTATTTCACTATTTCACTATTTCACTATTTCACTATTTCACTATTTCACTATTTCACTATTTCACTATTTCACTATTTCACTATTTCACTATTTCACTATTTCACTATTTCACTATTTCACTATTTCACTATTTCACTATTTCACTATTTCACTATTTCACTATTTCACTATTTCAATCATTCGAGCAAATTCGGAGTGGCATAGTCGAGTCGAACGTCAGTTCTCGCGAGTCTCTAATTGCGCCCTGCCTGACCGGAAGCTCGATCCCCTCGATCCCGTGACCGTTGCCGTCGAGATCCCAGCACGCTCGCCAAGCCTCTGGCCCAGCACCGGCAGAAAAGCATCAAAGAGAAAAGGCTGAAGGACATAAATAAAAGAGGTCTTTGTTCTGCCTCAGGGGTACTCCACAAATGCTTCCCCCACCCCTTTCCCTCTAAACCCTCCCCCCCCCCCCCACGTCCGCCGCCCTTCACGTCTCCCATGTTTTCATATCGGAGTTCTCTGCACGTCCGAGCTCTGTACTTCGTCCGGCGTAAATCCGCGGCCGAAAATCGAAAGGGCGCAAGTCCAATGGCAACGAGCGTGAGTTACGCCCTTCCGGTTCCGAGCCGCCGGCCTTCTCGCCTCGCGTCCTTCGAGAACGTACGACGAAGATAATACCTTGCATGCACGGTACGCCAGCCGAGTCGCTCTCGACAATGAGAGAAAGAGTTTTGGGATCCAGAGAGAGAACCGTAAACACGCGACGAGAATTCACGGAGTTTCGTAGGCGCAGCCGGCGACGAATCCGTAAGATTGCCCAACACGCAGAAGCGGCCCGTTCCACCCGAACGAATCTTTGCCGCTTGTTACTTTCGTGTATATAAATATATATATATATATGTATATGACTACTGTGCGCGACGTTGTGTTCGGTTGTCATTGAGTCGGCCGAACGCGTGACTCGGCTCGCGAGAAGTCACTAACGAGTTGGACAGCTGTCCAACTCGTTAGTGACTCGATGACTGCTGTTGTCTCCCAGCTGGGAGAGAACAGCAGTCATCGACGAGGACTCATCGACGACCCTCAACCCCGCTAATCGGCCAGCGTGATTGTTAGCGCGTCGGGTTTGTGCGCAGAAAAAAAAACAGATGGAAAGATTTTATTTTTATTTTTATTTTTTGGTGATTTTTAACGATGGGGTTGAAGTTGGGGCAGAGACGACGACGGATTCGCGCTCGGGGTGAAAAAGTAGCCGGAAATGTGGGTAACAAATACCAAAAACCGTCACGTTTTCCAAAAAGGGTCGAAACATTTTTACTTCATTTTTCATCGATTTCAATTTACATCCCGCTGATCACAAATCCACCAATCACTTTAAATCCCCACACTATAAATTCAAAAATTAAGTAACAATTAAGTTACCATCGTAACATTTTTTTTTTTTGAAAATATTTTGAGTTCAGTAACAGGGTCGATAGATGGAGCAAGTGTCTCGTAAAACTTGGTAAACGTCTTTCCGTCGTCCTTGTTTCCCATTCTCTTCCGCGTCTCGCCGGCTTCAGTCGCGAATGGATAAAACGTGTCCTATCGTTCTCTGGAGCCCTCCGGGGATGTGCCGGGAGTGTCGAGGGAGTCTCCGAGGGCCGAGTGGAAAGATGAAAAAAGAGCCGAAGTGGCCTTCACTTCGAGGCTTTTCTACTCGCCCAGGCGGCCCAGTCGAGTACCCAGTAGTAACAGCCGGCAGTAGTAGTGGCCGGTATACGATCAGACACCCCTCCGCCCAGTAGTATCGATCCATGCTTTTTATAGGTCGATATGAAACTTTAACGAACTGTAGCTGGAAGTGAAGAAGTCGAGGAAAAACAAAATATCGTTCAGTGACGTTGAAACTCGACGAGAATATTTGAAAATCACGAAGGGTTTTTTGAGTCACGCGAGAGTCACGCGGGAGTCATGCGGGAGTCACGCGGGAGTCACGCGGGAGTCACGCGGGAGTCACGCGGGAGTCACGCGAGAGTCACGCGGGAGTCACGCGAGAGTCACGCGAGAGTCACGCGAGAGTCACGCGGGAGTCACGCGGGAGTCACGCGGGAGTCACGCGAGAGTCACGCGGGAGTCACGCGGGAGTCACGCGAGAGTCACGCGGGAGTCACGCGGGAGTCACGCGAGAGTCACGCGAGAGTCACGCGAGAGTCACGCGTGAGTCACGCAAGAGTCACGCGAGAGTCACGCGGGAGTCACGCGGGAGTCACGCGAGAGTCACGCGAGAGTCACGCGTGAGTCACGCGAGAGTCACGCGGGAGTCACGCGGGAGTCACGCGGGAGTCACGCGGGAGTCACGCGAGAGTCACGCGGGAGTCACGCGGGAGTCACGCGGGAGTCACGCGGGAGTCACGCGAGAGTCACGCGGGAGTCACGCGGGAGTCACGCGGGAGTCACGCGGGAGTAATGCGGGAGTCACGCGAGAGTCACGCGGGAGTCACGCGGGAGTCACGCGAGAGTCACGCGAGAGTCATGCGAGAGTCACGCGAGCCAAGGGAGTCACGTGAGTCACAAAAGCTCAGACTTAGACAAAATTGATTCGTTTTTTATTACAGGCTTGCGCTCGGCTTATTATTTAATTTTTTTTACAATTGATAAAAATTGGTAGAAAAAATTGTTTTTGTCCGGAATTCGAATGTCAAACGTTCCCGCGATGTTTTTCAGTGTCAGATGCCTCGCAGTGGGCGGCTCAAACCTTGAACTGTTGTTTGCACCGTTTATAAATATTTGTTTTTTTTTTCTTTGATTACAGCCCACGTGGCGTTTATGGGGCGAGGAAAGGTGCGACGGAGTCATCTACACAGTCTACCTGAAGAAAGTACGATACCACAGGCCAACCCGAAGTCTCTCAGCCTCGGTGAGCCTCCACTTAAAATAAACAAATTTAAATAAAAAAAAAAAATGTATTAAAAAAAAATAACTTCTCATAAATTACTTAATATAAATAAAAAAAATGTATTAAAAAAATTATCGATAAAGAAATCATGATAAAAAAAGTTTATAAAAGAAAACGTTTGTAAAAGAAAAATGTTTACAAATGAAAAATATTTACAAAAGAAAAATGCCTATAAAAGAAAAATGTCTATAAAAGAAAAATTCTTATTAAAAAAAAAATGTCACAAAAAAAGATTTTACCGACGGTAATTTGACATAATTTTTGTTGTTTTTTTCTTTTTCCTTTAGGACTCCGACGATGAGATATCGCATCTAGAGTGGGAGACGGTGAGGGTGCGTTTTCTGAAAGCCGGTACGGTTCAGAGGCTGGTCGAGAGTTTGGCGAACGACGACGGCGAGCTCGAGTCGACTTACATAAATGTCTTCCTCGCGACTTACCGGGCCTTCACAACGCCGCGGGAGGTTCTCGAACTGTTGTTGTCGAGGTACGATGCCCTCGACGAGAATTCGGTCGCCCAGAGCGGCGAGCAGCATCGCAAGACGCTCGTGCAGGCCCTTCACGTATGGCTGGACGCTTATCCGGGCGACTGGAAGTCACCGCCGAGCCATCCGCTGCTCAGTCGACTCCTCGACTTCACGCATCGGCGATTGCCCGGCTCGGAGCTCGAGCTCAAGGCCCGGCATCGCCTGCACAGGTTTCAGAGGGAAGATCAGATCGGTGAGAGCGCGATGCATCGTCTTATGGATGTGTATTTTTCTATATATATGTGTAATTATTATTTTTTTTTTTTTTTGGGCGACCTCGATAGAGAAGATAAGAGAAAAGTGTTGCGCTAGGGAACGGGAAGTTTTATCAGCTGAGGAGTTAGGTTGGATTTTTTTTTTTAATAATGTTTGGGAGATGTCGATTTTTTTTTTTTTTTTTTTTTTTTGGGCGAAGTGATATTGGGAAGTGGGAGAGTCGGGTCGAGTTGCGCCGGATGTTTGAGCTCTGTTATCGTAAGTTAAGAGCTTCGGTGAAGAAGCGAGAGGAGAGCTGCTCGTCGCTTCTTCGGCGAGTATTTGTTAATTGTAAGAGGCGGTTGTTACGGCACGATTTTTTTCTTATTTTGTCAGATAAAATTTGAATATTAGAAAATTTAATTCATGGAAAGGTTGAATTTTCAATGGTTGAATTCCGAATGGTCGAATTTCAAATGCTTGAATTTCGAATGGTTGAATTTCGGATGGTTGAATTTCGAATGATTGAATCTCGACTGGTTGAATTGCGAATGGATGAATTTCGAATGGTTGAATTTCCAATTCAACCTTTCCATGGAAAGGTTGAATTTTGAATGGTTGAATTCCGAATGATCGAATTCCGAATAGTCGAATTCCGAATGGTTGAATTCCGAATAGTCGAATTTTGAATGGTTGAATTCCGAATGGTCGAATTCCGAATGGTCGAATTTCGAATGGTCGAATTCCGAATGGTCGAATTTCGAATGATTGAATTTCGAAAGGTTGAATCTCGACTGCTTGAATTTCGGATGGTTAAATTTCGAATGGTTGAATTGCGAATGGATGAATTTCGAATGGTTGAATTTCCAATTCAACCTTTCCACGGAATAGTTGAATTTCCGAATAGTTGAATTCCGAATACTCGAATTTCAAATGCTTGAATTCCGAATGATCGAAATTCCGAATGGTCGAATTTCGAATGAATGAATTTCGAATGAATGAATTTCGAACGATTAAAGTTTAATGGTTGAATTTCTACAACTTCACGGATTAAATTCCCCAACAGAAAAAATTGTATTTATTCAACCTAATTCATTCCATTCTACACATCAAATTCATCATCTTCCAAATTCAACCTCCGAAATAAAACTTACTCCATTCCACAATCCACCCAAAAACTTTCAATTCAACCACAATTACCCCAACTAATCGAAAACCGCACCAAAATCCTAAAATAACAAAATTTACTTCAGTCCCACTTTCCCAAAAAAAAAAAAAAAAAAACAAAAGAAGAAACAATTACCCTCGGTGTAATTTCCCTCATCTCCGAATAATAATATTCCTTCTAACTAAACAATTGTTTTCCAGACTCTTGCATCGTTTACGACAACAGTCGACTGTCCTTGCACGGTTCGGAGCAGCTCGTGGACGACTGGCCTGGTTATTCGTTTCCGGAGGTGCCGAACCGTCAGTTCGCCGAGCAGCTGACCAGGATGGACGCCGAGGTCTTCAAGAAGCTCGTCGCCCACCAGTGTCTGGGTGCGGTCTGGTCGAGGCGCGACCGTTCGCGAAGCCACGACGCAGCGACTGTCCTCGCCACGGTCAACCAATTCAACGCCGTTTCCCTCCGAGTGATATCGACGATTCTCCTCGATCCGACGCCGAAGCCGCAGGAGCGCTCGAGAATTCTCGAGACCTGGATCGACATTGCGCAGGAGCTGAGAATACTGAAAAATTTCAGCAGCCTGAAAGCCATAGTTTCGGGTCTGCAGAGCAATCCGGTTTACAGACTGGAGAAATGTTGGCAATCGATGCCGCGCGAGAAACACGAACTCTTCACGGAACTCGAGAGGATATTCTCCGAGGAGAATAACGCGTGGACGCAGAGGGAATTGCTCATAAAAGAGGGCACAGCCAAGTTCGCCGACACCGCTGGAAGAAGCGACAGACACCTGCAGAAACTCTTTCAGAAACAAAATACTCATGCCGGGGTGAGTAATTTATTTTTTTCTTTTTTTTTTGAGTTGGATTTTAATGGAGATTGATTTGCTGAAAGGGGATTATTTTATTTGATGAGGTAAAGTTTGTTTCGATGAGTAAAGTGTGTTTCGATGAGTAAAGTGTGTTTCGGTGAGTAAAGTGTGTTTCGATGAGTAAAGTGTGTTTTGATGAGTAAATTGTGTTTCGATGAGTAAAGTGTGTTTCGATGAGTAAAGTTTGTTTCGATGAGTAAAGTGTGTTTCGATGAGTAAAGTGTGTTTCTATGAGTAAAGTTTGTTTCAATGAGTAAAGTTTGTTTTGATGAGTAAAGTTTGTTTTGATGAGTAAATTGTGTTTCGATGAGTAAAGTTTGTTTCGATGAGTAAAGTTTGTTTCGATGAGTAAAGTGTGTTTCGATGAGTAAAGTGTGTTTTGATGAGTAAATTGTGTTTCGATGAGTAAAGTGTGTTTCGATGAGTAAAGTGTGTTTCGATGAGTAAAGTGTGTTTCGATGAGTAAAGTTCGTTTCGATGAGTCAAGTTCGTTTCGATGAGTAAAGTTCGTTTCGATGAGTAAAGTTCGTTTCGATGAGTAAAGTTCATTTTGATGAGTAAAGTTCGTTTCAATGAGTAAAGTTCATTTTGATGAGTAAAGTTTATTTTGATGAGTAAAGTTTATTTTGATGAGTAAAGTTCGTTTTGATGAGCAAAGTTCGTTTTGATGAGCAAAGTTTATTTTTATGAGTAAAGTTCGTTTCGATGAGTGAAATTTTTTTTCGAAGCAAAATGTAATGTACGAAGTAAAATTGGCCTGAAATTGGCGCCTCCCGCACAACATTTTTTCGTTCTATTAATCAATTTTTTTTCATTCCGCAGAATATCAGCTACGGAACGATACCGTACCTGGGTACTTTCCTGACAGACCTGACGATGATAGACACGGCTATACCCGACACGATAGCCGAGGGTCTCATAAATTTCGACAAGCGACGAAAGGAGTTCGAGGTACTCGCGAGGATAAGACTGCTACAGGGTGCAGCGAACGCTTACAATTTCAGCACCGATCCCCGCTTCGAGAGGTGGTTCCACTCGATCGTCGTCCTCGACGACAGAGAGGCCTACAAGCTCAGCTGCCAGATCGAGCCACCCCCACCTGGCAACACGCTCAATAATCGCGGAAAGAACAATAAGAAGCAGGTGCGTGATTTTTTTTTTTTTTTTTTAATGGGGCATAATGGACCGTTGATACGTCTATTTGACATCAAGTCTTTAAAAAATTGTCCGTTTTTCCCCGCTGTATATTATTGCTATTGCTATTGCTATTCGCCGCCATTGCTATTCGCCCCCATTGCTATTCGCCGCCATTGCTATTCGCCGCCATTGCTATTCGCCACCATCGTTTTTCGCCGCCATTGCTATTCGCCATCATCGCTATTCGCCCCATTGCCATTCGCCGCCATTGCTATTCGCCGCCATTGCTATTCGCCACCATTGCTATTCGCCATCATCGCTATTCGTCACCATCGCTATTCGCCGCCATTGCTATTCGCCACCATCGCAATACGCCCCTATTGATATTCGCCACCATCGCTATTCGCCGCCATTGCTATTCGCCATCATTGCTATTTCCTACCATTGCTATTTCCCACCATTGCTATTTCCGACCATTGCTTTTTCCTACCATTGCTATTTCCTACCATTGCTATTTCCTACAACTGCTATTTCCTACTAATGCTATTTCCTACCATTGCTTTTTCCTACCATTGCTATTTCCTACCATTGCTATTTCCCACCATTGCTATTTCCTACCACTGCCATTTCCCATCACTGCTATTCCTTACCACTGCTATTTCCTACCATTGCTATTTCCCACCACTGCTATTTCCTACCATTGCTATTTCCCACCACTGTTATTTCGCACCACTGCTATTTTCTATCATTGCTATTTCCTACCACTGCTATTTCCTACGACTGCTATTTCCTACGACTGCTATTTCCTACGACTGCTATTTCCTACGACTGCTATTTCCTACAATTGCTATTTCCTACGACTGCTATTTCCTACTATTGCTATTTCCTACGACTGCTATTTCCTACCACTGCTATTTCCCATCACTGCTATTTCCCACCACTGCTATTTTCCACCACTGCTATTTCCCACCACTGCTATTTCCCACCATTGCTATTTCCTATAACAGCTATTTCCTACTAATGCTATTTCCTTCTAACGCTATTTCCTCCGACTGCTATTTCCTACTATTGCTATTTTTCTATCATCGCTATTTTCTACCATTGCTATTGCTATTCCATCTGCTATTGCTATTATTGCTATTACTATTGTTACTGATTTCGAAATTTCTACATCGTAGGCTCAGCAAGGACACCGTAAGAACGACTCTCTCGCCTCGACGTCGAGCTCGAGCAGTTCGCAATTCTACTGCGACCTCGACTCGCTGCCGAGTTCGCCTCACAACTCCCTCGACCGGCGAACATCGCCCTCGCAGATGTCAAGCTCATCTTCCAGCTCGTCGCTGCCCTCACTCGACGTATCGCTGAGCTCCGGCGGCGGCGGCGTCGCGAACCAAGCGAGACTGGCGCCACCGTCGATCGCGGCGAACGGCACAAGCACGCCCAACATCGCCGGTCTATCGAGTCCATCCCACTCGCACAAGAGCTCGCCCGATTTTTACATAATCAAAGTCACGATGGAGAGCGACAGCGTCGAGACCGAGGGCGTCGTCATGTACAAGTCGATCATGCTCTCGAACAACGAGAGAACTCCGCAGGTCATTAGAAACGCCATGCTGAAACTCAACATAGAGGGCAGCCCGGATCGCTACACACTGGCGCAGGTCCTGCCCGACAGAGAAATGGTCTTGCCGAGCTCGGCAAATGTTTACTACGCGGTAAACACCGCGCACAATCTCAACTTCATTCTGAGGCCGAGAAGGGACGTCAACGAAACAACGGCCGAAAGCCCCAAAGGAAAGGCGGCGGCGAATCAGAACAAACGGTAGTGCGCTCTGGCGGCGCGCCGCGAAACTAAACCGAGCACCGGTTCGAGACCGGTTTGGATTTGGGACATTTTTTTTTTTTTTTTTTTTTTGGGTGCCGAGACGGATTTGGTGGAAAATTGAGTTTCCGAGAGGTTCTGAGAGACTTCTTTTTGAATGTAGAATTTTTATAGTCGATCGTTTATCGGCGGATGAGTCATGACAATTTTGCGAGACTGTCTTATCTCTTGCGAGCGAAAAAAAAGAATTGTGATTAAAGATTTGTTTTTAATTTAAAAAACGTGGGTGGAGATCGGTCGGTAAGAGAAACTGTAGTGTATTTTTTTTTAAGGGTCTTCGATGTTTTGGAGAAAAGCAGATTATCGAGGTCTTTGTATGACGGGAATTGAGTTGGAATTTTTTTTTTTTTTCTGTAAGAGTCGAACAGCCGTGAAAATTGATTGCAGTTTTTTTTTACCGACCGAGCTGAACATTTTCAATTTTTCATATTTTTTATTTTTGGTTTCGTGAGAGATGAAAAGCACCGGTTCAAGCTCGGTCCGTTCGCGTGAGATGTATCGTTTTTTATGTGTCTTTCTTTCGTTCCCTCGTAATGCGATTCAAGGACCAGTGAAGTGTTTTTTTTTTGTACATAATCGCGAGCGACGTTATACGATAATTAATTGATAATCGATAAATTGATATTAAAAAAAAAAAATGCCGTTAGCCTCTTCGCCCCGTTTACAACGGCGTTAATTGTTATCGTGTTATCTCTTCCTCCCCCTCCGTGACGCGTGAGAAAGAAACGAATTCTGTGATACTGGAATCTCTCTATGTTTCGGACTCGACAAAAAAAAAAAAAAAAAAAAGGAAAAATTAAATTTAATGAAAAAAAGAAAATATCGTAAACTGCGATATCAATCCAAAGCGTGTTCTTTCGACCCGTTGCGATTAACTATTTAAGTAACAAACTCGGACAAATCATGCTCTATATATAAATAATACTATGTATAAAAATCGAGTCGAACATTCAATCGTATTTAGCGAATGTCGAGTACGGCGATTATTTGTACTCCTCGATGTCGTTAGCGAGGAATGAACCTTAGTCTTATCGTTGTTAGGCAATTTTGTACTTAACCCCCCCCCCCCCTTCGCCCCATTGTCGATCCGCGTATGTGTAGTAATTTGTGATTTTCGAATTTCGCGCGCCTGCGCGAGCTCGTGCGCGCGAGCCGAAAATCGTCCTGTCCTCCGTTACACAATTATAAACATGATGAAACTTAAATACTACGGAAAATGTTATTTTCTAATCCTATCGACGAATCCCGCGCATGCGCCAAGGCGCCGAAAAAAAATTAAGCGAGATTGAGACCATTAAAAAAAAAAAAAAAAAAATGGAGTTATTTCAGTTTATTGGAACGAAATCAACAAAAAAAAAAAAAACAGCTCCAGCATCTCCTGAAGGGGAAGTGAAATATCCCGGTCGGTAATGAAAACTGTAATGAACTTTTCTCAAGGGTCCACATTTTTTTTGAGGAAAAAAAAATTCAATTCGGATTTCCACGGTAATTTTTTATCCGGCCCAAATTCATTGTTTTTCTCAAAAAAAAATTAGGACCATTGAGTAAAGTTAATTTGAAAATTGCAACCGTCTGTTTCACTGTTTCACTTCCCCTTAAAATATACATCAAAAGGTCTTTGGAACTGCGCTTCGGAGAACGGCCGGCAGGTGGCGCCCTCGCGCTGTCGACGTCGCTGGAAAAAAAAGAATAAAAATAGAGAATCCAGAGAAAAAAAAGAGGGTCGTCGAGAAACCCTCCGTTTCGAGCTCCTCCATCACAATGAGCCTCAGTCGCGAAAACAAGACACAAATGTTTCAATAACATTTCCGCGAAACTTCGCCGAAACATTTCAGTGTAGAGATTTGTGAGCGGACAAAACAAATAATATCTATGTTTTGAAATGAATTGCTAAATGTTTTGAAAAGAATTTATAAATGGTTTGAAAATAATTTCTAAATGCTTTAAAAATGATTTTTAAATGTATCAAAAATAATTTCTAAATATTTGAAGAGAATTTTTAAATGTTTCGAAAAGAATTTCTAAATGTGTCAAAAATAATTTCTAAATGTTTTGAAAAGAATTTCTAAATGTGTCAAAAATAATTTCTAAATGTTTTGAAAAGAATTTCTGAATGTTTCAAAAATAATTTCTAAATGTTTTGAAAAGAATTTCTGAATATTTCAACAATAATTTCTAAATGTTTTGAAAAGAATTTCCAACTGTTTCAAAAATAATTTCTAAATGTTTTGAAAAGAATTTCCAACTGTTTCAACAATGATTTCTAAATGTTTTGAAAAGAATTTCCAACTCTTTCAACAATAATTTCTAAATGTTTCAAAGACTATCACTAAATGTTACAAAAATAATTTTTTAATCTTTCGAATATATCTCACCAATATTTTTTTAACACTCACAAAGGATTTTCAATGTCCCAAAAAAAAAAGAAAAAAAAAAGAAAAAAAAATTCGAATGATATCAAGCGCAGCGCCACCTGCGAGCGAGCGGCCGAAGCTGCTCGCGGCGCGCTTCGGCGCGCGGCCGGCAGGTGGCGCCCCCGCGCTATCGACGTCGCCAGAGAAAAGCGGCTGGAAAATAGAGAACCGAGGGTGAAAAAAAAAAAAGAAGCGAGCCACCCCCGTGATCGTTCCCGTCGTCGAGCAGCCCTCCGTTGCGAGCCCCAGCCGAGGCCTCGCGGTGCTCCAGCGCAGTCGGCATCAGTCGTGAACTTCGGGCCGGCCGGAGGCGATGCGCGTCGATCGTGCGCTCGTCCTCGCCACTGATGCGTTAGATCGCGATACGCGCTCGTACCGTTTGTTGTGCTCCGTCGTTCTCGTCGCCGAAGGACCGATAAGAAAATAAACTCCGGCGGGGCGGAGGAGAAACGAGCGGACTTTCCTGCACGGAACGACCTCGACGACTCGGGACAATGAAATACGTGAGTGTCGTTTAAGTAATATAATAAATTTAAAAAAAATTAAATAAGGTCGGTCTCGTTTCTTTGTTTCTCGTTCGGTTTTTTTCTTCTTTTTTTCAGTCTCTTTGGCAGGGTTTTTTTTGAGGAAGGATTCTTTGATCGAGGATGGAAATTAGACGGCTGCGACGAGGAAAAACCGGGAGAAGTTGGGGAAAAAAAATCTTGGTTGGGGAAAAGTTGGGGGAAAAAAAATGTTGGTTGGGGAAAAGTTGGGGAAAAAAAATCTTGGTCGGGGAAAAATTGGGGAAAAAAATCTTGGTCGGGGAAAAGTTGGGGAAAAAAATCTTGGTCGGGGAAAAGTTGGGTAAAAAAATCTTGGTCGGGGAAAAGTTGGGGAAAAAAAATTTTGATTGGGGAATCGGGGAAAGGTCGGGGGTTTGAAAATTGGGCAGGGAAAAATGGAAATTGTCGGCGAAGGTTGTGTAAATAAATTAGAAGTAGGTAAAAGGAAGCCTTAAAAAAAAGTAGGGAATATTTTGAAAAAGAATAGAATTGAACATTAATACAATTATTAGGCATATTATTAGGAGTTATTAGGAGATTATTAGGAGTTTGGTCGGGGGAAACCTGGAAAAGGCAGGGAGTTTCAAAATTGGGCATGGAAAATGGAAATTGTCGCCGAACCTTGTGTGAATAAATAAAAAGTACACAGGAGGGAGCCTTGAAAGAAAAATAGGGAACATAACGGAAAAAATAGAATTACATACTAATAAAATTATTAGGCACTTTCATTCGCATCATTAATTTCTTTTAAGAAAAGTTGTTCGAAGTTTGGTCAGTGAAAAGTCAGGGAATTTTTTTTTTCCGGGAAAAAAGGTCACCGTGAATGAGGATTGGATTTATTTTCAGGAAAAGACTAAAAAAAATTTTATTACGGAGAGGTTTGTTATTTGTATTTTTTTCGCGAACGTCTCGCGTTAAGACTTAAAGCAGCGAATCTGAGGACGGTTTTTCTCTTCGTTATCATCGTTATCGTGAAAAATTACCTATTTCACTTTTCATCGACTCTCGAATGACATTAGAGTCACCATTTTCACCAAACGCGAAAATCCATCTTTCAAAAAAAAAAAAAAAAAAGTTTTTCTATTAAAAACACACCTTCGATTCCGGACCCAGTTTTACACAGTATTTGGCATTCTATAAAGACTGTTATTATTACTTTTTTCTATTCCTCACCATTATTTTTTTTTTTTTTTCTATACTTCATATTATTTTTTTTTCCATTCCCCATCATTATTTTTTTTTTTCTATACGTCATATTATTTTTTTTCTCCATTCCCATCATTATTATTTTTTTTCTATACGTAATATTATTTTTTTTCTCCATTCGCCCTCATTATTTTTTTTTCTATACGTCATATTATTTTTTTTTCTCCATTCGCGCTCATTATTTTTTTTTCTATATGTCATATTATTTTTTTTTCTCCATTCCCCATCATTATTTTTTTTTTTTCTATACGTCATATTATTTTTTTTCTCCATTCCCATCATCATTATTTTTTTTCTATACGTAATATTATCATCGTCGTTCTGTTCCTCATTTTTACAGTTATTTATCGTTCAGTCGTCGTTAACCGAATCGCAAGTGGCAATGTTGGTTCTCCGGGCAGGAAAGAAAGGTGCAAAAAATTGGGTCGAACAAAGCGAACAGCGATGATTAAACTGTTGCGGTCCGGAGACGCGAATGGTGCAAATTAGCGAGAGGCTTCCGTGCGCGGCCCGGCGAGAGGAAAAAAAAATAAATAAATATTGCGCGGGGCACGCGACGACCTACGAGCGGTGCCCTCGACCGCCCCTCTCGTTCGGCCAGCACGAAAATACGTTTACGCTCGCAATCCTCGTACGAGATCTCAGACTCGCGAAACACGGAACGAGATTCCCGCGACACGAAATTCTCGGTCACTCGATCGGTGTGTGTTTTTTTTTTTTTTTTTTTTTACGAACACAATCACGTAAGTTTTATTTATTTATTTATTTTTTTTTTATTTTTATTTTTTTTATTTTTTTTTTTTCGTTGACTTTGCCGGAACTGAGCCGAGCAGCTCGCGACGCTGCGACGCACGCGAGGCCCGGCACAAAGCCGGCCTCCGAACGAAAGCGTGCGAGCTTACGAGTCACGAAACGTACTCGGGAAAAGCGGAGAATTCGACGGCAGGGCGGAGGAAATAAATAGAACTAAATTATCTGTTTTTTTTTTTTTTTTTTTTTTTTTTTTAGGTCGTTTTGTTTTTGTTTTTTAGGTCGTAGCCTAGGCATTGCAGAGTGGCGGACCGAGCGAGTCTTTTGTTCTCTGGAAGGCTCTCGATATATTGTTTTTTTAATATATTTTTTTAACGCCGGTTCTCGTGGCTTCGCCTTTAGGCACGTACACTAGTGCGTTGACTATTAAGCGGCGCGGAGCGAGCTAATCGACTGAGGGTTTCCACTTGTGGTGGGGAATAAAAATGAAATTGGATTATTTGTTTAGGCAGTAATAAATTGGATCGCGGACATTCATTTTGGATCCTATTATTTATTATTTATTATTTATTATTTATTATTTATTATTTATTATTTATTATTTATTATTTATTATTTATTATTTATTATTTATTATTTATTATTTATTATTTATTATTTATTATTTATTATTTATTATTTATTATTTATTATTTATTATTTATTATTTATTATTTATTATTTATTATTTATGGAGATAAACAGTCTTTAGAATTCGTCATAAGGTTCGAGAGAAGTAAATGTTGAAATTGGAATCAACGCATCGACGTGGAAATATTTTAAAGCGTCTTTTAATTGAGTGATTTTCAACTCGCATTCGATATTTTATTTGTTCGTTTATTTGTTAGAACGAATCAGTCAATTACCGATCGATAAAAATTGAAACGAAGCACCGAAGAAATACGTCGCATCGAAAAAACAAAAATGATGTGCTAAAATAAACAGTCGATGTTACACCGACGAAAGCTGAGAATACCGTGGCAATTATTAAAATAATAAGCACTCTACTAAAAACTATTCCGAATAATATTTATTTATTTTTGTCATTGGAAAATTAAGCAATGCGGTTCGAACAAGTAATTTGCCTTGATTTGATTTCCAATTTTTATTTTTTTAAAATTTGAGATTTAACGTTGAAATGTTATTCTTACTTTTTTTAATGAATAAAAATTCTAATTTATGAATGACGATATTATGGATATGTGTTTGCCGGTAAAGTTTGCCTTACAGATCAATTTTTTAAAATTAATTTTGTTCTTCTTTGCCCGGCGCATTATCGGCCGATCTTTGTTATTTCGACCCAATCACCGAATAAAACGCTTACGGAATAATTTTTTTTTTTTCGCATCGTCTGCCGGTCTTTTGTTCTCTCTTTTTCGCCCGTATCGCTTCGCGTGTCCTATCGATTTATTAGTTCGTACGTTTATAAAATAGTACGCGTCCTTCCGTGCGCCGCGGTTGAAAATAAATTTTTCAATCTTTCATTGCGAGTCCGATACAACGGCACGGCGATTCTCGTCGATAGTGGAACACGGACCAGTTTCCTGACTCGGACTTGGATCGAATAACTCGGACGCATCGTCACGAACCTTCATCTGACATTGTGCACGCAAATTTATATATATGTATATGTGTGTGTTTGTGTGTTTGGGTCTTTACTGTATAGTTCAAGTTCCGAGGCTCGTAGAAACAATTTGCCGTGGGCAGAGTTCGTGGCTCTTGCGGTGCACGAGTCTCGAAGCACAAACGGGGAACTACCGGGATGTTCGGGATGTTCGGTGAGGGGGGAATCGAGTTTCGGGAGTTATCCGATCGGCAAATGTTTAACCTCAAAAATGTCGACTGATGTATATATTTCATTCTTTAGACTTGGTTACCATTTTTTTTTTTTTTTTTTTTTTTTTTTGGCAGAATCGTGTTGCGCCATTCAAATGCATTCACAAAATACGTGTAGGTCGGCTTGCGTGTCGAAACAAGACGCTTGCACTGCATCTTTCCTGTATTCTCTGGACAAGACACTTTTTAGTGTTTTGGTGCAGAACACACTTATTGGAATACACGTTATATATGTTGTTTCAAGGCGTTTGAGGCCAAACAAGTCACAATACACGTATTACATGTCTTGCGCCAACCAAACGCATCCACAGAATACGTGTAGATCGGCTTGCGTGTTGAAACAACATGCATAACGTTTGTTCCGATGAGTGTGTTCGATAGCAAAACGCTAAAAAGTGTGTTGCACAGAGAATACAGGAAAGATCCAGTGCAAGCGTGTTGTTTCAACGCGCAAGCCAAACTACACGAATTTTGTGAACACGTTTGGGTGGCGCAACACATGTAATATGTGTGTTGTGAGTTGTTTGGCCTCAAAGGCGTTGAAACAAGATACATAACGTGTGTTCCAATGAGTGTGTTTGATAGCAAAACGCTAAAAAGTGTGTTGCACAGAGAATACAGGAAAGATTCAGTGCAAGCGTGTTGTTTCAACACGCAAGCCAACCTACACGTATTTTGTGAATACGTTTGGGTGGCGCAACACATGTAATATGTGTGTTGTGATTTGTTTGGCCTCAAAGGCGTTGAAACAACATACATAACGTGTGTTCCAATGAGTGTGTTCGATAGCAAAACGCTGAAAAGTGTGTTGCACAGAGAACACAGGAAAGATCCAGTGCAAGCGTGTTGTTTCAACACACAAGCCAAACTACACGTATTTTGTGAATACCTTTCGGTGGCGCAACACATGTAATATGTGTGTTGTGAGTTTTTTGGCCTCAAACGTGTTGAAACATTACCCATAACGTGTGTTGCAATGCGTGTGTTCGATAGCATAACGCTAAAAAGTGTGTTGCACAGAGAATACAGGAAAGATCCAGCACAAACGTGTTGTTTCAACACGCAAGCCAACCTACACGTATTTTGTGAATACGTTTGGGTGGCGCAACACATGTAACATGTGTGTTGTGAGTTGTTTGGCCTCAAAGGCGTTGAAACAACATACATAACGTGTGTTCCAATGAGTGTGTTCGATAGCAAAACGCTAAAAAGTGTGTTGCACAGAGAATACAGGAAAGATCCAGTGCAAGCGTGTTGTTTCAACACGCAAGCCGACCTACACGTATTTTGTAAATGCATTTGGCTAACCAAATGCATTTACATATAAAATGCATTTACATAATAAAACCACACACATAACGAATATTCCAATAAGTGTGTTCTGCACCAAAACACTAAAAAGTGTGTTGTACAGAGAATACAGGAAAGATACAGTGCAATCGTGTCGATTCAACACACCAGCCGACCTACGCGTATTCTATTGTTGCATTTTGTTGGCCCAACACATGTAACATGTGTGTTGTCAGTTGTTTCAACGCACGTGACAACACTCTTGTTCTTATGGTGCAAATGCAAGGTCAAACACAAATTTAATACTTGATCCATTTATTTACTTTAAATTTATTTAAAAGTGACCGAAAAATTAAGTTTTCAAATTGTACTTCATTATTATTGTTTTTATTCATTTTTTATGGAATTCATTTATGAACGAAATTTGTTCGAGTTAGGGAAAAACCTGTCCCGCGGTTCAAGCAAAAAAAAAGGAGTGCAATAAATGTATCCTTCGCATTTTCCGTGACTGCGGGTGCACAGCGGTCTTTGCCGAATCTAATTATTCGCCCTGTCAAGCCCGCGAATAATTGGAGGTTAGTTCGATCGGCGAACTCCGTTAAGGGGAAGAGGGCTTGGGGGAATTTAACAGTCGGAACGAGACGGATGTACAATTGTTTGTTCGGGAATCGTGCGATCGAGGACAGACCTTCGATTCCCAACTGTGTCGTTGGATAGCCTCGTTTTTTTGCCCCACCCCCCCTTCCTCCTTTATCCGCGAAACTTTGGATTCCCGGCGCTCCCCCCCCCCGCCCCCTCCGGCGTCACGCGGATTTCATGCTGACGCTCGAATATTTTCTCTCCGCTTTGTACGGAACTCTTCAATTCTGCAACGTCTCGCCCCTGGCTCGACAAGCTCGATAACAAAACCGATAAAAAAAAAGTTATCGGAGTCCTGAAAGCGGTGCTTTGTTTGGGTCACTAAGAGACCCCCGTACTTTACGCACCTCTCGTACTTTACGCACGCTTCTCGAACTTTACGCACGCTTCTCGAACTTTACGCACGCTTCTCGAACTTTACGCACGCTTCTCGAACTTTACGCAAGCTTCTCGAACTTTACGCACGCTTCTCGTCCTTCATGGACGCTGCCGGTGCAGCGCCGCTAGTGCGGTGTAACGAACATCATACGCGGACTGCGGAGTGAGTCGCACTCACTTCACAGCGTGCGTATAAAGTTTGTTTTACCGTACTTGTGTCGAAAATCACTATTATTTAGCTCACAAATTTATTTATTTATTTACTTCAAATAAATAAATATGCATCAACACAACACAATCTTGAGGATACTAAAACGAAAGTCTGTGTCGAATGCCGCTCAATTTGACCCAACATCAAACCGTAGATCTTGCTCAATTTGACCCAACATCAAACCGTAGAAACCTTGGTATCATTTTTTTTTCTCAGACACCGTTCGCTTTGTTATTGCCCCGGTGTATTATCGTTCGCTGCCTCGTGACCTCGGCCAGGTCACCCGGCCTGCGGCGAGTTTCGATCGGTCTTGGCACGAGTCCGCGGGGAGGGGGGAGTGAGGGGCAAGGAGAGGGGGGCGAATATTGCTCCCGACATTATTGCCACGCACGGCAGAATTTCGAGTACGAATTCCGAATATAGTAGCTCCAGGAATCCCGTTGTTAGTTATAAGTCATTAATGCCGATACTCGGCGACGTACGGCTCGTAATTGGAGGTTATAAACGGACCGCCGTGAAAGCTGAAAGGGTGGGGGGGGGGGGCGATGTAGGTGGGGGAAATACTGGCACGCGCGTTTCACCATGTAACAACGGTATGCTGTATCGTCGTCCATCATCCCGATGAGCCGGAGTGCGTAACGGCCGGTGCAAGCTGCGCAATAAAGCTTCGCGGTCTCGAGCCATAATCACGGTCCGAGTGAATAAAGCCGGCCGCAAAAGCTTTCGTCGCACGCCTCCTCGTACAAACGTTGCAACGTCGACGAACTAGTTGGTTTGCGCAGTTAACAAGAATACCTGGCAGCATTTTTTTTTTGTTTCAAGCTATCATAATTAATAATAATAGTAATAATAGTAATAATCATTATCACCATTGGCGATTGCTATTGGCGATCGCTATTGGCGATCGTTATCGGCGATCGCTATTGGCGGTCGCTATTGGCCATTTCTATTCGTTATGTCTATTGGCAATTGCTATTGACTATTGCTATTACTGTGTTGGCTATTGCTATTACTATTGACTGTTGCTATTACTGTTGACTGTTGGCTATTGCTATTACTATTCGCTATTGCTATTACCGTTGGCTGTTATTACTATTAGCTATTTCTATTACTGTTGGCTATTGCTATTACTGTTGGCTATCGCTATTACTATTCGCTATTGCTATTACTGTTGGCTATTGCTATTACTGTTGGCTATTGCTTATACTGTTGGCTATTGCTATTACTGTTGGCTATTGCTATTACTGTTGGCTATTGCTATTACTGTTGGCTATTGCTATTACTATTCGCTATTGCTATTACTGTTGGCTATTGCTATTACTATTGGCTATTGCTATTACTATTGGTTATTGGTATTACTGTTGGCTATTGCTATTACTATTGGTTATTGGTATTACTGTTGGCTATTGCTATTACTATTGGCTATTGCTATTACTGTTGGCTATTGCTATTACTATTGGCTATTGATATTACTATTTGCTATTGTTATTACTATTGGCTATTGCTATTACTATTGGCTATTGCTATTACTGTTGGCTATTGCTATTACTATTCGCTATTGCTATTACTATTAGCTTTCGCTATTACTATTAGCCATTGGTATTACTATTATTATTATTATTATTATTATTATTATTATTATTCACTGACTTGCATAATGCTTTGTAAATTTCGGGGACGAGTGGGGCAAGATGGCACGCTTTAGATAAGCGATGAAAGCAAATTTTCGTTGTACTTACGTGGGAATTCAAAACGGCTCGAAACCAGGGTAAAATATTTCTATCAACATATAAGAAACAAAAATTTACAACTTGAAAATAAATGAATGAATTAATTGATGCGTAAAAAATAATTAATAATGTTTTTTATGTTGGATGAATGGTTCGAGTTCGTGAAACGATGTTGGGGAATATTATTGCCCGATGGCAACGTCACAGCGGGCCGGAGGACGGCCAGTAGTTACGGTCGGTGTGCGGTCAGACGAGGCTCGGTGGAATCGGCGGGTTCCGTCGACGGGTCGCAATGACACACTGGTAACGTCGAGAGAAATCGATCGGTGTCGCTGAGTCGACCCGGTCGACGATTGTGCGTGAGCTGTACAAGCGCCATTCGTGGAAAATAAAATAAAACCTCGTAATTTTCTTTTTTTTTTCTTTTTTTTTTCTTTCCCTCGTATAAAAATGCTAATACGAGTCGTCCATGTTTGATAACTAATTTCCACCGGCTCGCCAGTAGGGGAACAACACGGCAGCCTACATAGGAATCTCGAACGGTCGCGGGCACGCGACATTTTCTTTGCAATAATAATGCGCACCCTCTTTTGTGGACACAGTGCATACACATTGGTCGCTAAGAATGTGTATCGTTTACGGGAAAGTAGCACGAAGTCGATCGCTTTTCCCGAGAATTTCGCCGCCTTTAGAAAATTATTTATTTATTTATGTAAATTTGTTATTATTGAATTGTAAATATAAAGTACATTATTTTGTCTGGCTCTTGAAAAAATATATATTTCATAAATGATTTATTAATTATTTGTTAATGAATTTATTATTAATAGACTATAAATGTGCAAAGTTTATTATCTTATCTTATAGGCACGTAAAAATAATAAATAAGAAAATTAAATTTTAATACTGCTAATGATAGATGATAATAAAATAATTAAAAAAAAAATAGATGAAAAATAAACTTGTTTTAAGCAAATAATTTTTTTATTCGTATGGTATTTCGTGCCTAAAAAGAGCCCAAAACGTCGTGAAATTTTGATGACCCGAAGTTGTCGGAAAACGTCCCTATAATTTATCGTCTCGTCAAACCTTAAATTATTCCCTTCTAACATAGTTCCATAAATCGCCTCCCTACAGCCAGACAGATAATTTAACGTAAATGTATTTACTTATGAAAATATTCTTAATAAATTATAAGCATAAGGTCTATTATTTTATCTGTCGGCCCTTAAAAAAATGAACAAAAAATAAGTAACCAAAACAAATAAAATAAATACATAAAATAGATAAATAAATAAACTTATTTCTTGAAAAATAATTTTTTTCCACTTGCTATTTCGTCTCTAAAAAAAAAGCCCGGAACGTCCTAAAAATGTCGATGACCCAAATTGTCAGAAACCATCCCTAATTTATCGCCTCATCAAACCTTAAATTATTCCCATCTAACAGCCCCATAAATCGCCCCCAAAAGCCAGACAGTTATATTAACATAAATACTCCCGCTTTATCGTTCCAAGAAAAATTTCTCTGCGCTTTTTGCCCTCCACGCCACGTCCGTCTCCAATTCTCGAGTATATACTTTTTACCTCGCAGAGCCGCGCCGCCTCGTCTCGCTCCCCGGAAATTCCTCTAAGAAGAACGCCCCGGAATTTTTTTATACAAAAAAAAAATAAAATAAAATAAAATAAAAAAAATTAAAACGGGAGGGGGAAGAGTGGGGGAAGATTGTACGGTAAATCTCCCTAGGGAGGCTTTCTCGAGCCTCTCGCCCGGCTCGCCCCACCGCGACCGGCGCAAAGGGGGGGGGGAAGAGCATTTAACTCCAGTGCAGTGGACTAGGTCAGTAATTTTCAGGCTGCGCTTCCGGGCCTTTTTTCCGGGTGTAACTCGGAGGGGCGCGCGAGTTCCCCCACCCCTCCCCCCTCTTCGGCACTGTCGAGGGGGCTTCGCGCGTTTCTCGCGCCTCGGTAATTCGCCTCGGCATTGCGGCAATTGCTAAATATCGCCGAGCGCTCAAGGCCTGAGCGACAATTTTTTTTTTTTTTTTTTTTTTTTTTTTTGCTCATGAATATTGCAAGTGCGGTCCCGGATGGAATTTTCGCGTGTGTGTCTTCGGGGAGTCGGATGGGGGGGGGGGGGGGGGGAATTGGAATATTAATGTAATACGAAAGTGGCTCGGAGTGTCGCGAGACGTAAACGAGCCAGGACGAATCTCGGTTAATATTCAATGTGGGGGAGTTTATTTTTATTTTTTATTTTATTAAGTTTTTTTTTTTTTTTTTTGGCCCCTCGGCGTGTTCACCGACCACGCGATCTACCGGCGCCGGAAGTCTCGTCGGCCGCGTTACAACAACGGCGCGCCGGGCTTCCGAAGTCGGGAAAGAATTATGGAGATAATAATAATAATAATAATAATAATAATAATAATAATAATAATAATAATAATAATAATAATAATAATAATAATAATAATAATAATAATAATAATAATAATAATAATAATTTAATAATAATTTCTCAACATTTCGCATTATTCTAAGCTCGCTAACACTAACATCTAAAAAAAAAAGTTGTTTACAAAAACATAGCTTCCTCTATGAGGAAGCAAAAGGACCCCCGGTCAGGATCGTGCCGCTTCTGCTGCTGGAGATGAGAAGCAATTGAGTTCGATAAAACGTAGCCGGCTATTTATAGGTTCATCGTTCCGAACGTGAGTCGCTCACAAACAAACTCTCACCTCGCAAACAATATATATGTATATTATTGCCCATAAAAAAATTATATACATACATACATACATACATACATACATACATACATACATACATACATACATACATATATATATATATATATATATATATATATATATATATATATATATATATATATCGGCGAGCATGCTACGTAGTGCAGAGTTGTCGTTCGGTGTATCGTTACGGGACTCGGAGAGCCGAGTTGATATCACGTACACAAAGAGGAGGGTAGCAACGTGATGCCCGCCGCGCACCGCCGTCGGGGGTGCCGCTGTGGCTCGGCTTCTGCCGGGGATTGTTGGGCCGTGAAAACGCCCGGTCACTCCCTCAGCGGTGTCGGCCACGATCCGATAAGATTGATTTCCGAGGCCAACGGAATCCACCGGCGATACCCCTGAGCTCGTGGGCGCGCGCGCCAGACCATTAGCCATTGACTTGAGCCGATTATCCGCGGAGAACTTGAACGTTGAACCGCTACGAAAATGATGGACTTCATTTTTTTTTTTTAGATTTTTATTATGGTATTTGATTTTTTTTTATCGATTTTTATTATGATATTTGATTTTTATGGATTTTTATCAAAATATTTGATTTTTATTCAAACATTCGATTTTTATAAATGTTTATACATTTTTTGATCATTGGAAACATTTCTCGCCCACAAGCGTCCACAATAATATTTTATCTTTTCTCTCGATCGTTTTACAATTTTTGCTTTGGTAGTCACGTACGAGTTGCGTAAGAAAAAGTATCGTAATAAAAAAAAAAAATTGAAGGTCAAGTTATGATGTGGGAGCATTATTGGGTCCTAGCTAGGTGAAAGCTCGGATAAGCCGGGCTGAGCCGACAATAATAACCATAGAATGTGGTTGGTGGATTGAGCCAGTGTTTGGTCAGGCATCGCCGGTGCCGTTCATTGCTGGCATTGGGGTGTGCCAGATGCACGCCAGCTCCGTTTTGATGTGCGCAACCCATGCCGGCTGGCGGTGGCACTCGAGCACGTACGAAACGTCGTCTCGAGGGATGATTAGTGACCGTGGTGTCGGCCATGGGGCACAGTTCGCTGACAGGAAATCATAGTTACCTTAAGCCAGGATTCACCGGACGTTGCTCCAACCGGCAGAAGAAAAACCAGAGAGAAAAACCGACCCCAAAACGCCACCGGAAAAAAGTACCCAAAAGAATGATGGTCAGATAGGTGACAAATCATTAAGTTGGTGGAAAATCAACTTTACCCAACCAGGCAGTTTATGATCTGGGTTTTTTCTCCCAGAATTCCGTGATGACCAGTAAAAAATCGGGCACATCGAGTCCAGTCATTGATGGGCTATAGTGGTTCAATATCGCTGGAGAACACCAGCAGGATGCAAAAGCCAAAAACCCCTCTCAAAACGCCAGAAAAAAGTACCCAAAAGAATGATGGTCAGATAGGTGACAAATCATCAAGTTGGTGGAAAATCAACTTTACCCAACCAGGCAGTTTATGATCTGGGTTTTTTCTCCCAGAATTCCGTGATGACCAGTAAAAAAGTCGGGCACATCGAGTCTAGTCATTGATGGGCTGTAGTGGTTCAATATCGCTGGAGAAAACCAGCAGGATGCAAAAGCCAAAAACCCCTCCCAAAACGCCAGAAAAAAGTACCCAAAAGAATGATGGTCAGATAGGTGACAAATCATCAAGTTGGTGGAAAATCAATTTTACCCAACCAGGCAGTTTATGATCTGGGTTTTTTCGTCCAGAATTCTGTGATAAACAGTAAAAAGTCAGGCACATCGAGTCCAGTCATTGATGGGCTGTAGTGGATCAATATCGCTGGAGAACACCAGCAGGATGCAAAAGCCAAAAACCCCTCTCAAAACGCCAGAAAAAAGTACCCAAAAGAATGATGGTCAGATAGGTGACAAATCACCAAGTTGGTGGAAAATCAACTTTACCCAACCAGGCAGTTTATGATCTGGGTTTTTTCTCCCAGAATTCCGTGATGACCAGTAAAAAAGTCAGGCACATCGAGTCCAGTCATTGATGGGCTGTAGTGGTTCAATATCGCTGGAGAAAACCAGCAGGATGCAAAAGCCAAAAACCCCTCTCAAAACGCCAGAAAAAAGTACCCAAAAGAATGATGGTCAGATAGGTGACAAATCATCAAGTTGGTGGAAAATCAACTTTACCCAACCAGGCAATTTATGATCTGGATTTCTTCTTCCGGGATTCTCCGATGACCAGTAAAAAGGTCGACGACATCAAGCCCAGTCATTGATGTGTCCAAAATAGCCCCACCTACATTAGCACGCCATCAATGACGTATCCGAGCCATATTCCCCACTTTTGACGGATCCATTTTCCATGTAACAATCTCACTCGAGATTTGCGTGAAATATAAAAGATCATAATTATAATACAAGTTGTATCGTGGTCCAGTGTCGGAGGGAAGAAAGAGGTATTAACGTGCGGCACCGTGGGGCGTTGTTCAACCTTGACAGTGACGAAGAGGAGTAGCCTCGAGTGCTAGGGATAGAGAGAAGTGTGGTGGTAGGAAGAACGGGAGTGGGTACAGCGAATGCTGAGCAACGTGTCTTCGCTCTGCCACCGTGTCGCGAATGAGGCCCCCCGAGATAAAGATAAGGGTTGCGGAAAACATGAGAAGACGAAGGAGGGAGGGGATAAAAAGAAGAAAGTGGTGGATGCTTGTGTGGCGCCGAGTCAGGTGTAACGCTTCTCCACGTCATCGTCGTCTCTCGCCTTGCTCCCACCGATCGATGTACACAGTTTTATTTTGCAACCCTCCTCTTCCCCGGAGGCAAAGAGAAACCGTCGACGCTTCACAAAAGAGCACACGCAATCGATGGTCATCTCTAAGAAAGGGAAATGAGGGAAAATTGCAGTAGATCTTATGAAAAAGTCGTGTTTGTCCCGAAGCGAGGATACTCTTGCGTTCCGATCAACTCAAAACCAAACGGTTCATTGGTGGCCAAAACCAACTCAACTCAACCCAACTCAACTAAATTAAAAATCAATAGCTATTTGTGTCGGATAGAAAGTTGGTTCATGGTTGAATTTTCCCAACACAAGCCAAAACAACCCGATTTCCAACCCTGTACCAAAAGAACCAACAGCTCCTGGCTCAGAGTAGGAAATCCGGTTGCTATGGTAAAAAACCGACCCGAAACCAACCTTCCAACTGACCCATACAATGGTCCATATTACGGTAGGTTTGAAATATGAACCAAAAATCCAGCTCCAAAAGTTGGATCCACGCTTGTTCTAGCCCACCAATTCACCGGTTGAGTTGGAGAAGATCATCAGAAAACAACCCAAATCTAATCCAAAGTTTTCCGTTCAGCTAGTCCGGTAGGACATCAAATAGATTCACCGACTTCCTCAGCTAACCGAAACCGTGCCAGATGCAAGCGGGCCAGGATGGATGGAGGCTTACGAAAGATTGGCTATCGGTTTTCGGGGATTCGTGGGCGGTGGAAAGATCCGGATAGGTTATCATCAAAGGAGAACGAAGAAGGAAGTTCTGCCCCCGGATCGCTGGCGTTTGAGCCAACCTTGACACTGAGGGAGAAACGACGTTGACGCCAGGGTTGAGGATACACAACGGAAGAATGCGGAATACCGCGAGCAGGCGGCCAGAAAGCACCTCGACAAGGAAAGGCTCTCAGTTGGTAGGAGAAGGAATATAGAGGAGATGAAGAGGAGGCGCCCCGTCGTTGTTCGTCGGTCGGGAGGTTGGCTGAGGTCGTTCCTAGCCAGTCCAGAAGGCAGGGGTGAGGTAGGACACCCCGAAGCTCCCACTGATGTGTGTGCACGTCGGTGACCTACGCCGAGGGGAAACACACGGAGCATGCCGGGCCGAGTCAGCGGTGCTCTGCGGCCGCGGTGTAAGCTCTCCTTCTCGCGAACGCTCTCCCGCTATCTCTGGAACCAGCCGACACACGAGCACGAGGAGGGTCGCTGATACACCGCACACGGACTCGCGGGCGTTTGCTTTCCGAGGATGGGGCGATCAATACTGCACGGCACGGCTACTCCTCTGGCGAGCCAGAGGGAGGCCAGCCAACGAAGCCGACTTCATTCAGAAGCTAGAAGCTCTCCCATTCCATCCATCCACTACATACTACCTACTACTACGAACGACGCCACCGGTGTCACACATTGTGCTCGATACTCCACCAACGACAATGCAGACAGTAACAATAAAAAAATGGGTTTGTCCGTTTAACAAACATTTCACGCCGGCGAAGGACTTCAATCTTCTTCTCTTGTCAATCTTATTTATAATGTGAGGTTCTACCAAGGATTGCCTACTTACTGATGTCTTGGCAACCTCATTCGGGATGCTACAAGGCCAGTCTACTATTGACACAGAGTGTATTTTTACCAAACATTTCTTGCCCACAAAGATTGCCACGCTTATTTGTTCTGTTCTAGGAGAATCGTTCAGTTTTCGAAATCATGCTCCACAATAACCTCGAAATTACTGGACTGACCTCTAATTTACCGCGTGGAAGTGATCCATGCGTGAGGGTTATCGGGTGCCTAAGTGGACGAGAGCCACTCCAGCGTGAACCTATCGCGTGGAAGTTATCGAGCTCTTACGGTTGTTTCGGAGGCGAAAGCTTCGCGAGAATCGCACCTGAGAGCCGAGTGCAAACTCATGTGGAGTCGAACACATCGGCTCGTACGACCACACCTGGCACTCACTATCTCACTCCAACCGCAGTGAATCATTAATTCATTAACCACTCTTACTAAGCTATGGACAAGTGGAATCCTAAAATACCACGGATCACCGTCACGATCTATCCACGAGCCTCCGACGAAGCTTGGTTATAGCCAATGACGTCAACCACGCGCACGTGGCGTTAAAGTTGCTCACTGACGCTTAGACGTCACGAACCTCCTTCAGTCTTACGAACTACAAGGAGAACCAACCCTGGTGGATTGTCAGATCCAAAGTTGTCAGTGATTTTCCGGTGACCTTCTTATCAAGAAGCAACCTTTCTGATCGGTTAGGGAAATGGCAAAACATGCGCAAAGAGCAAAAGCGACGAAAATACGGTGGACAATCAGATAACTGAACAAATCACGTCCGGATAACTAAACCCCGTTCCCTGCTTACGGTCTTTGTACCGGCTAGCTGGGGAAACGAAACACACCTTTCCTTTTGCTACCTGCGGTCAGAACCCTCGCCTCAATAAAAACGCCAGAGAGGCAACGTAACAGCAAGTTTGCTGCGAAACAGAGTCCGATAGACTCTCCCTGTTTAGGCCTGTGAAAGGATCATTCTCCCACTGGAAAGCTGAGAAGGCAGCCACGGGGCCAGATAGTGGGAGCAGTTCATTCATCTGCTTGTGCCCAATTTGAAATGCTCCCAACGAGTTCAGTCATCCGGTTCTCGACCGCAGAGTAAACGTAACAAAAAATTTACCAAAGTGCAGTGTTGAGAGACATAAGAGGGGTAGTGAATTTCATCACTCCGGTAAAACTGGCGACGATAGCTTCGCGAGGGCGTGCTGTAAAAGTGTGTCCATGAATGCGCGGAACACGCCAGAAGTTGCCACAGAGGCCTTTTGTAGCCACAATGTTTTCAGTCCACTCTAACTCCCACCACCTGCAGACGTGCCTAGTGAATGGAAAGTTTCCCGACGCTGCCTTTTATGTGTAAGCCTATCAGGGAACACCTCTGTAACTCCCACGTAACAGCGGCCGGAGAGTACCCGGTCACTTGTGGCATTGGGATTTCGTTATTAAACGCTCCCCCGGACTGGCAGTCGATCAACAGTTCCCCCGCCTAGGCGAGCGCAGTCCGCCGTAAGGTCGTGGTTGGATGTTGTATTTTTCAATCTGGCAACGTCCGCCGCCACCGAGGGGAGCTCTGAAGAACTTTGAGGCGTTTCGTGCACCATCGGCAGTTGATGGATGCAAGCCCGATAGTATCGATCAGGATGGTTGGGGTGAGCCGGGTGAGAAAAGTGTTCGCCACTCTTTGAGGCGACTCCAGAGTTGGGTTCGGTTGGGCAAAAAAACTTCGGCTAGTCGGCCATTAGAGAATTACCGGACCACCCTCTCGACACTCGTACACGCCCACACTCCGGGAAAATCGTTCAATTACCCGAACGCTCCCTTCCGCAAAGATTCGATCTTAGATTCGAAATCGCGTCACGGCACACGGCGACTCCTTCGCCGACTCCCTCGCCATTGACCTCGCCGGCTGCCTGCTATAAGTTCACAACCTCCTCTTGCATGTGCATAACGCATACTCGGCGCAATTTTCTTTAATGAAAGATCTCGATACACGACCTTCGTGCCACGTGCTGCTACTGGAAGAAGTAATTGCGTACGCTTATAGCAGGCTGCGGGTTATCGATTTAACCTCTTTTTCTTCAATTCCCATATTCGAGCGCCGATTCTGATTGAGGAGTGCTGAAGTCGGTCCAGAGTTTTGGATACTTTTCGACTCTCTGACCGACATGGGCGATGAAACGGACTCGACCCAGCCTTAGGCCAATGCTATGTTACGTTTGGGCGGTCCGTGCGGATGGTTTTATGCCGTAAAGCGCCAGTATTCGCCAGTCAACATCCCATAGTTTGGATCTGCTGAAGATCTTCATAGTCGGAACTTAACTTTGGGACGAAACCTAGCGGATTGCTTGCACTCTTCCATGGCTCTTATAAAGTCCAGATCTGCCCATACCTGTGTGATCTCATGACATTTTCACAGACGACCCTCAAATGGTAGGCAGAAAAAACCCCCCGAAAGAAACCCCAAACAAAACCCTCGCAAAATTACTCCCCAAAAAGACCTCCCCTAAAAGATGAGTTACCTATTCATAGTTGGTTCAACGTTGTAGAGTGGCTAATCTTTATTGTGTCCAAGTTTCTCTCTTCGGAAGCTCTCTATGACGTACCAAATGAAGTCTGTGCCCAACGTTTCCTTACGGTTGGCCCTCAAGTCTCGTTTCTATCTGCTTGTGTCATGTCCAGTTAGTCTCTCTATCCCAAATCGACGAATGGGACTTCACATCTACTGTTATTGGTTTTGGTTGCTTTCTATTCAAACGACTAAATAAGTAATCAGTTGGGTGAGAAAACCTACAGACCGGCTCAGAAACCAACTTAAGAGACCTACTCAGCCCACATCCGCGATGGCGCCGATCGCCCACTCTCCCCCAATGCCATTAATCTTTAACCACCCGGAGTAAGAATACCCGAAGACGCATTGTGATGCAAAGTTGCGGATAGCGTTCCGCTTGGTGAACCCGCCCGAGCCGGAAGCCAGCCGGGCGGATCAGGGCCGACGACTTCCCGGTCACGACGGCGTCGCGACGCCGACGAAGAGGGCGGGACGTCTTCTTGTTCGGCTCCCTCCCCAACACAATTCCCATGCACTCCGTGTAGCTTCCGATTCTACGACCAGACACGTGTGCGAGCCAAAAGCACGTGAGTCGGCGCACATAATTCGGATCACTGACCGGGTGGAGAAGCTAGGCAGGGAGTCTACGAGTCTCTCCCGCCGAGGGTGCGCCGGGGGAAACCTCGCGTCATAGCCGCGAAGCCGTACAGACCGGACGGAGAACCCGCGTGCCAACAAGGCAATTGCTCGGAAAGCTTTCCTCTCCCTCTCTGTCTGGCCGTACCGACCAGCCATTTCTTTTTCACTCCAACCTCCTGGTTTCCCGGTTCCCGATTACGCGGACCTCATCCGGACGAATCCGAGTGGAGGCGGTTAAGCGCTTTCGCCAATAACAGACCCGAGCCCGTTGGGCCAGCGAGGAATCGGAACTCGGTCGGTAACGAAAACTGTAATGGCTTCTCGGGCCGTTTTACTGCCATCCAACCCAGACGGTCCACTTGGGCACCAACGCTCCCTAGCTTGGTTCCTCGGTTATTGTTGATATTTATTTTGTGAGGAAACAATGCATCTTTCTAGGAAAAAAAATGTAGCTTTTAGCAAAAACTGCATCTTTTGAGGAAAAAATGTATCTTTTGAGTAAAAAAATTATCTTTTGAGTAAAAAAATTATCTTTTAGGTAAAAAAAAATCTTTTACGTAAAAAAATTATCTTTTGAGTAAAAAAATTATCTTTTGAGTAAAAAAATTATCTTTTAGGTAAAAAATTATCTTTTGAGTAAAAAAATTATCTTTTCGGTAAAAAAAAATGTCTATTTCTCATAAAAAATGTCTTTTCCATCTGAAAAATGAGTAACTTAAGTTTTCTTCTGTCCCTCTTCAGGTCCGACCCTGGTGGTGAAAAGGAAAAACAGTGTCGTCGGCCATGGCGAGCAGCACGGAGGATTACGGCTCGGAGCTTCAGGAATTGCAGTGGGGCGGGGGAGGAAGCGGCTCGCACTTCCTCCGCAATTCCGGCACGAACTTTCTCAGGACCGGCGGCGGAGCGTGCTACGAGGCCGAGGATCTCGAGCCCGGCGGTCGTCACCAGGCCAGCCAGCATCGCGGATACTACAGTCCACCCGGCACCAGCTACACCATCGTCGAGAGGCCGCCCAGCGCACCACATCATCATTCCTCGCACACGACGCCCTACAGACACAGCCGGAGTCACGCCGGTACCGGCACGACCGGCAGCAGTGGCGCCATCTCGCCCGAACAAGTCATCAGGTGATGCATTTTCCTTGGACGAGCTCCGAAAACGATTTATGATTCTTTTTTTTTCTGTTCCGATTTCCTGTGGAGCTTTCGAAGATTTTAGGTTGGAAATCGTGATTTGTTATTGATTTGTTTTTGAATCGTTATTGATTCGTTATTGATTCGTTATTGATTCGTTATTGATTCGTTATTGATTCGTTATTGATTTGTTATTGATTCGTTATTGATTCGTTATTGATTTGTTATTGATTCGTTATTGATTCGTTATTGATTCGTTATTGAATCGTTATTGATTTATTATTGATTTGTTATTGATTTCTTATTGATTTCTTATTGATTTCTTATTGATTTGTGATTGATTTGTTATTGATTTGTTATTGATTTATTATTGATTTGTTATTGATTCGTTATTGATTCGTTATTGAATCGTTATTGAATAATTATTGAATAATTATTGAATAATTATTGAATCATTATTGATTCGTTATTGATTCGTTATTGATTCATTATTGATTCGTTATTGATTTGTTATCGATTTGTTATTGATTTGTTATTGATATTCAAATTTTTCAAAATTATTCATAAATGTTATTCATAAATGTCGAATTTTTTGAACTGTGGAAATTTTTGAGTATTCGGTTCAAATTTTGAATCGAATATCAATATTCAATTCAATTCAAACGCTATTCGCACAGCCCTATATTGTATAAATAAATTGAAAAAATGGTCTTCGGAACTATATCTTGTTTTTTTTTTTTTTTTTTTTTTCTGGTCCGTTTCGACGCCGGCTGTAGCAGGCTCTTCGGGAATGGAGTCTCGAGCGAGAGCCGGAGGCCGAACGACCGGAGAACGCCCGCCTCGAGTCCGGCCAGCGTCTCTGCGCTTCGTGGCTCGAGCTCGTCCTCGTCGCAGCAACAGCAACAGCAGCAGCAACAAAACGCTCAAAACGTTCCGACCTCACCGGGACCTCAGCCACTAAGCCTTCAGGAACTAACCGTTAGGACTATCACGATGACGAGGGACCCGCCAGACTCGCATCACGGGTTTGGCATCTGCGTTAAGGGTGGCAAAGACGCAGGTCGGTTTCCATTGAAATTAAACAATTTTTTTTTACTATTTTTTATTTTTTATTTTTTATTTTTTATTTTCTATTTTTTATTTTTTATTATATTGGAGCGCAGAACGAATTACTGGACTGTCGCAAATAATCAAAGAAATATTGTACAATGCAAAAAAAAAATAATAATAATAACAATTATTATTATTGTAAATAATAATAATTGATAAATGGTCGAAGGAAATTTTCATGACGATTATTTGCGCCAGCCGGAAGTTTTATTTTCTCTATTATTTTAAATTGTTTTTTTATTTATTAGTGGAGCGCAGAAAGAATTTTTGGACTCTCGCAAATAATCAAAGAAATATTGTTCGAAGCAAAACAAAAAATCACAACAGTAACAATTATTATTATTAAAAATAATAATAAATTACATAGAGCGGTTAACAGAATATTCTTGAACGCGAGAAAAAATAGTAACGATAATAATTATCATTATTGTAAGTAATAAATATGTGAATAAATTAAATAATATAAATATAAATAATTATGATTCTTACGGTTAATAATAATTGATAAATGGTCGAACGAAATTTCCATGTTGGTTATTTGCGCGAGCCGCAAGTGTGGACGACTCTTCGAATCGGCTCCGAAACGAAAAAAAAAAAATGTCCCGAAGGCGACTCTAAATTTTGGGAATTTATTCTAAATTTTTATTTCGCGAAAAATTATAAAAAAAAAAAAAATATGAACTAAAAAAATATGAGTTTTTTTTCGCGGAGGCCATTCGATGGTTTTCACCACCGATAATAATAAATAAATAATGGAATCTTTGAAGTTGAGATACTCGGGAGTTTTTGTGTAGACGGGATAGAGTGCAAAGTCACTCAATTTTCGAATGTCTTTCTGTCCCTTTCTCGCTGTACCGCAGATGCGCAGTCAGGTAAAAACGCATATAGTTTTGCCACGTGGAACTAAAAAAAACGTTCCATAAATGAACAAAAAAAAACCAACGGAGAATGCAATTTTAATTGAAAGATACGAAACGAAGAATCAAATTTCAAATGAAATATACAACAACAAAAAAGTTACAAAAATTCGATCGCGCTTATTGGATTAAAAAAAAATTCAGTCTCCGTGGTTTTTGCAATATATATATATATATATATATATATATATATATATATATATATATATATATATATATATATATATATATATATATATATATAATTACTAAAAGAAAGTTCCATAAAAGAACAAAAAAAATCAACGGAGAATGAAATTTTAATTGAAAGATACGAAACGGGGAATCAAATTTCAAATGAAAGATACAAAAAAAAGTTACAAAAATTCGATCGCGTTTATTGGATTAAAAAAAAATTCAGTCTCCGTGGTTTTTTGCAATATATATATATATATATATATATATATATATATATATATATATTTACTCGTTACGATCGAGCAGCAAACGAATCTCACACACGCACAAACACACACACTGGAACCATCTGTGTCGCATGAAAATTTGATCGAGCAAAACTGCATGAAATTCTTCAACGATCTTACGAAAAATATAATGTCGTAATTAATTTACGATAATAATGTTATAAAAATAATAGTGACTTTATTATTGTTATACGAAAGTAATAATAATATTTTTATTTGTATGGCGAAAATAATTTGAAAAAACAATTATATTTTACTAATGGACTTTTCATTAACCAGATCGGCGATCGAGAGCAGAAGGCGAATTGGATCGAGGGAAGAAACTTTGATGAGAATTAAGGTAATCCTTGCGAATGGTGTTGATTTCGCACGAGTTTCAGAGAATTGAGACGGAATTGTAAACACTTCTCGATGGTATAAAAATCCGAAAAAAATCAAGCGTATCAAAGACGCCGAAAAGATTAATTTTGCATTATAAAAATCCCAAAATGTTACTAAAAAAATTGACGAAAAATTTTTATGTTCAACAAATCTCCCGGAAACAACTTTTTTCAAAATAAAAATCATTCTTTAATTTTTCTCAATACGCATGAATTTTTTCAGATTTTTAAATCCACTTCGAATTCTCTGACTTTCTACACGATTTTCCCATATATAAAAAAAAAAAAAAAAAAATCCAAAGTGAATTTAAAAATCTGAAAAAATGCATACGTCTTCAGAAAAATAAACGAATAATTTTCATTAAAAAAAAAAGTTATCTTTCCGGCAGGTTTGTTGAACGATAAAATTTTTCATCAATTTGTTAATAACATTTTGAAATTGTTATTATGCAAAATCAATCATTCCGGCAGGTTTGTTGAGCGATAAAATTTTTCATCAATTTGTTAATAACATTTTGAAATTGTTATTATGCAAAATCAATCATTCCGGCAGGTTTGTTGAGCGATAAAATTTTTCATCAATTTGTTAATAACATTTTGAAATTGTTATTATGCAAAATCAATCATTCCGGCAGGTTCGTTGAGCGATAAAATTTTTCATCAATTTGTTAATAACATTTTGAAATTGTTATTATGCAAAATCAATCTTTCCGGCAGGTTCGTTGAGCGATAAAATTTTTCATCAATTTGTTAATAACATTTTGAAATTGTTATTATGCAAAATCAATAATTCCGGTATCTTTGATACGCTTGATTTTTTTTCAGATTTTTGTACCATCGAGAGGTGTTTAAAATTCCCGCTCAATTTTCTGAAAATTATGCGAAATCAACGCCATTCGCAAGGACAACCTTAAGTGCGCCCGGCGCGGCGGATTTCACTTTTGGCCCGAGGTGGATTCAAGCGATGCATCCATAATCGTTGATTAATTCTTGGCTCCGCGCCTCGGCGCGTTTCCTTCGTCCTCGTCGTGGAACTAATTAAACGAAAACACGGAAGATTCCCCGCGGCGTCGCGCCGTTATTCTTGTTAAATCGAGACAGGCTCGTCGCCTTTTCTCGCCTCCCACGAGCCGTCAAATTCATCGCTTTTGCAAAGCCTCCGAACAGCCGCCGCAACCATCGTTCGCCCGAAAATTCACTTCGCTGACTGCGCGTCGACAAACAAAATTAACGACCGAAAAAGGGCTTCGTCCTTAAATTGTCGAATTTTTCAAAACTGCGGAGAAATAATTATTTATAAAAAAAAAAAAAAAAAAAAAAAAAAAAATACTATCGATAGTCACGCATGCGAAAAGTTCTCACGATTCTCACGTTTTAGAATATTTGTGCATCGACCCGACGGCCGGAGCGAGTCGGATCGCCCGCATGGAAAAAAAAAAATTATATGCGAAATGATTTTTAAAAAATATATTATATTAATTAAATTATAAAATATTAAATTTCTCGCGCGAAAATATATTCTTGGTGTGAATTGTGTATAAATTGATATTCATTTACAATGAGTAATAATCATTCTATGAATTTTTTTTTTTATATATAAATTATGTAACATTTTTGGTGAAGAGTGTGTTTGATGCACGAAAAATGTATTATCGCGTATGATTTTTTTTCCACGGGTCCAGTTTGTCGAAAAATCCATTGCCATGATTTCTCGTCGAGCGATTATTAAAATAGATGCTGAAAAAAAAATCCGTTCTTCGACCCCTTTGTATCAAATCTGTGGGGCCAGCGGGACAAAACGGACCGGTTTTTTTCTGAGACTCTCTCTTGTCGTTTCGAAAAATTCGTTGAAGTGCGCCGTTTTGCCCCTCTCTCGACAGATCTTATCATTTTTATAGTCATTTTTAATGCAGTTTTAAAACCATTTTTTTAAACCCATTTTAAAACATTTTTTTGAACCATTCTTTTGAGCCATTTTTTTGAGTCATTCTTTTGTGCCATTCTTTTGAGCCATTTCTTTGAGCCATTCCTTTGAGCCATTCCTCGAGTCATTCCTTAGAACCATTCCTGTGAGCCATTCCTTTAAACCATTCCTTTGAGACATTCCCCGAGTCATTCCTTAGAACCATTCCTTTCGACCATTCTTTTTTGCCATTTTTTAAAACATTTTTTACCATTTTTTAAACAAATTTTACAATTTTACCATTTTTTAAACAAATCTTACAGTTTTTACCATTTTTAAACGAATTTTACAATTTTTAAACAAATTTTACCATTTTTACCATTTTTTAAAACATTTTTTACCATTTTTTAAACAAATTTTACAATTTTACCATTTTTTAAACAAATTTTACAATTTTCCAATTTTTTAAACAAATTTTACAATTTTACCATTTTTTAAACAAATTTTACCATTTTTTACCATTTTTTAAACAAATTTTACCATTTTTACCATTTTTCAAACAAATTTTACCATTTTTTGAAACCATTTTTACTACTGTTAACCATTCTTCACCATTTTTTTTCAGTGGCGACAGATTTTTCGTCGACCGATCCGACACAGCATCCGGCCGAATCGACACCGCCCCATAGCGTACCGACACTGCCCAAATCTTCTATACACTCCATACCTCTCGTCTCACCTGCGACCCATCACAAATAGTTGCCTGGATCGTCTTTAGTTTATTATCTATCCAAGACAACTTAAATCCTTTAATATTCCCCTCCTCGGCTCGATTACACACATCCACATCGGACCTTAGTCGAGCCGAGGCCGAGCAGCACTTTGCGAGGTCGAAATCTCGATTAAACCTCGAAAATCTCGAGACTGGCTCGGGGCCAATTTCTCGCCGTTTGCCCACTCCGTCGGTAAAGAAGAGGTCGAAAGCCGCACCAACTTTCCGCTCGCAAGTTTATCTCTCCGCCCCCGTCTCGTTACCAATGTCTTGGATGGAAAGTACTTGGGTGAAAATTAGCCGTCGCGCACACGAGAAAGCTAAAGTAGCGACTAAGCTGAGAGGGTGAAAAAGGCGGGGAGGGGGGAGGGGGGAGGGGGAAGGGGGGGGAAAGGATAACAGCCTCGGGGTTTCTAAAGACGAGTCTGCGGATTGTTCGCAGGGGTGGGAGTTTACATTTCGAGGGTCGAGGAAGGCTCGGTGGCCGAGCGAGCTGGACTCAGGCCAGGCGACACCATATTGGAAGTCAACGGCACGCCCTTCCGGGCGGTCACCCACGAGGAAGCCCTCAAAGTGAGTTCGACAATTTCGTATTTTTGGGATTTTTTTATTTATGGATTTTTTTTTTTTTTTTTTTTTTTTTTTAAATGTGCTGCGACGTATTTGGGCGTTTATTTTCCGCTGAACACGAATCCGCTGGGCTTTTTGGGGCTGCAGTGAGCCATTGAAAATGTTGATTTTATTCAGGAAAAATTGTGTTTTTGGGATTGAAATGGAAAATGTTGGGTTGGGAGTTGAATAATTGTTGTATTCGTGATCAGCGGGGAAAATATGTGGAATGTAGACTTGAAATAATAGAAAATGATTGAACAGGGATTTTTTCAATTTTTGAGCCCCTTTTGGAGAAGCGTTGATTTTTGTGATTTTCAAAGGCTTGGAATTTTTTTTTTCTTTTTTTTTTTAATGGGTTGCCACGTATTTCGACGTACTTTTTTCCGCTGAACACGAATCCGCTGGCCTTTTTGGGGCTGCAGTGAGCCATTGAAAATGTTGATTTTTATGAACGAAAAATTGTGTTTTTGGGATTGAAATGGAAAATGTTGGGTTGGGAGTTAAATAATTGTTGTATTCGTGATCAGCGGGAAAAAATACGTGGAATATAGCCTTAAAATAATAGAAAATGATTAAACAGCGATTTTTCACTTTTTGAGCCACTTTTGGAAAAAAGTCGATTTTTGTGATTTTCAAAGGCTTGGAATTTTTTGACGATTTTTTTTTTTTTCTTTTTAAAAAATAAGCTGCCACGTATTTCGACGTACTTTTTCCCGCCGAACACGAATCCGCTGTCCTTTCTGGCCTTAAAGTACAGGAAGCCATTGAAAATCTCGATTTTATGCCCGAAAAATCGTATTATTGGGATTAAAATGTCAAATGTTGGGTTGGGACTTAAAAAATTATTATATTCGTGATCAGCGGGAAAAAATACGTGCAAAAATTACCTTTAAAAAAAAGAAAAAGAAAAAATCGATTGAACACCGATTTTTCACTTTTTGAGCCACTTTTGGAACTTGCAAACAAGTCGAAACTGAGAAATTGTCTAGTTCCGTCGGTAAAACAGGTAGAGCAGGTTAAAAAAGGAAAAATAAACGGCTGCAGCATTTCCTTGAGCAAAGCGCGCCGGATGGAACGAAAATTCTCCATCGGTGTCGAACGGGATGGAATTCGCGAGAGACGATGGAGATATTCGCTCCGGATGGGGTTTTTTTTTTTTTTTTTTTTTTTTTTTTTTTTTTTTCGTACCGCGTCTAAATTTCCTTCCGTCCGGAGGGAGGAAGATCAGCCCGATCGTCCAACCCGATTGAGCTTGCGAGGTATCGAATCTACGTGCGCGCTCAAAAACGAGGCCGCTTCGGTCGTACGTTGACGAGAGAACGGCCGTGTCCACGACCCGGTGAAAATTGTTTTACCCGAGCTTTAGCTCCGGGTCGACCGTGACGCTCTCGTTACGCGACAGTCGACTTCCTCACCGTTCCTCGAGGGGAGAAAACTCGGGTGACCCGAGGGAGAGCCTCGGCAGCGGGGAATTCAACGACCTGAAAAGTCATGAAATTCCTTGAACGTGACAAAATTTGTACAAAAAGTCTTAAAAATTCCTTATAAGTCTAGAAAGTTTCTCAAAAGTCAAAAAATTCTTTAGAAGTCCTAAAGATTTCTTAATAGTCTTAATCATTCCATGAAAGTCTTAAAAATGTTTTAAAAGTCTTAAAAGTCTTAAAAGTCTTAAAAGTCTTAAAAGTCTTAAAAGTCTTAAAAGTCTTAAAAGTCTTAAAAGTCTTAAAAGTCTTAAAAGTCTTAAAAGTCTTAAAAGTCTTAAAAGTCTTAAAAGTCTTAAAAGTCTTAAAAGTCTTAAAAGTCTTAAAAGTCTTAAAAGTCTTAAAAGTCTTAAAAGTCTTAAAAGTCTTAAAAATGCCTTAAAAGTCTTAGAAATGCCTTAAAAGTCTTAAAAATGCCTTAAAAGTCTTGAAAATGTGTTAAGAGTCTGAAAAATGTCCCGACAGATAAAAAAAAATCTTAAAACGTCTTAAAGCGTTTTAAAACGTCTTAAAACGTCTTAAAACGCCTTAAAACGCCTTAAAACGCCTTAAAACGCCTTAAAACGCCTTAAAACGCCTTAAAACGCCTTAAAACGCCTTAAAAATTTACTATTGTACCATTCCTGCGATTCCTCTACATATCAAATCACTATCAGTCTATCCTCTCTTTACCACTGTATTTTAATTAATTGGTATTTTCCGCCTGCTTCGCTTCAATATTATTTTATTTATTTGCCTGCACTTCTATGCTTGTGTCGCACCGGTCCTCACGATATTTATCCCTGGATCCAATAAACACTTTACATACAAAACGTCTTCAAACGCCTTACAAAAAAATTGATACAATTTCCTCCGAACCTTAGAGGGTCGCAGAAAAAAAATTGACCGACCAACATTCTTCAAACGACTCATAAAAAAAAAAAAAAAAAAACAAAAAACAAAAAACAAAAAAACAAAATTCCAAAAAAATCAAATTTTTTTATCGTTAATTTCCCGGCCGATCAGGAGTGTCTCAGCGACCGTAAAAAATGTATACCGAGCACATATCGTCCCCGTCGCTTCTCTGATTGCCGATCGAGCCGAAACAGGCCGTTCCGGCTGCGAAACTACTGTGCGTCATCGGGCCGGCAAACGCGCCCTAACACGCTTGTTACTCCGCGAGAGTTATCGCTTCGAGGGGGCTGAACGGGATGTATTGCCGTCGGTGAGCGTGCACAAGTCGAGCCGCGACTTGTACACGATGCACAGTAAGGCTACGTGACTCCGCCCGAGGTTATCTTCGCGTTGGTTCGAAGCTCGTGAATTATTAATACGGGCCGCCGAGCGAGGAGGACGGGCGTTTGTGCGCGAGGCTTTCCTCGGTGTTTTCCGTCTCGCGCGCCTCTCCGCCGTGTTTCTCCGTCGGAGAACTTGCGGGAAAAAAAAAAAAAAAAAAAAAAAAAAAAAAAATTGACCACGTTCTGACCGCGGATTAATTATTAAGCGGGTTAGCGTGAAGATGCGGAGAATCGTCGATGGCGAACGATCGTTCGCGAGCGAGCGATTGAATTCGGCCGACCGGCGATGTTCCACGGTTGTGGAATTTAAGCGCCACTTTTTACTTTAACCCGTCGACCTTAGCGTAGTTTCGGACTCTTCGGGGTGGAAAAAGGCGCTCTTTTCACGGGGAGTTCCGAAGTAAATTGTCACGGTCGATTTTGCGGTGAATGCGGAGAATGCCGAGGAGGAGAGAGTGGGAAGGGCGGAATAAGCTTCGGGGGTATTCTTGGATTTAAACGGCGAGTTGATGGGTATCCGGGCGAGATGTGGCGATGAGGGTGGGTGAGGGTGGGTGAGGGGGAGGGCGGCTTGCGGAGACAAAAGACTCCGGTTGCCGACAATAGGCCATCAGCGACAGATATCGGGGTTGAGAAAGAGGAGCGCGAAGAAAAGGGGTCTCGAAGATAGTCGATGTTGTGTAATAGCTGCGGGACATCGTTTTTTAACACAATAACACAGTAACACAGTAACACAGTAACACAGAGTGACACACAGTGACATACAGTAACACGCAGCAACACGCAGTAACACGCACAGTAACGCGCAGTAACACGCAGTAACACACAGTAACACACAGTAACACACAGTAACATACAGTAACATACAGTAACACACAGTAACACACAGTAACATACAGTAACATACAGTAACACACAGTAACATACAGTAACACACAGTAACATACAGTAACACACAGTAACACGCGCAGTAACACACGCAGTAACATGCAGTAAACATGCAGTAAACATGCAGTAACACACAGTAACACACAGTAACACACAGTAACACGCGCAGTAACACGCGCAGTAACACGCGCAGTAAAACGCGCAGTAAAACGCGCAGTAATACGCGCAGTAACACGCGCAGTAACACGCGCAGTAACACGCAGTAACACACAGTAACATACAGTAACACACAGTAACACACAGTAACACGCGCAGTAACACACGCAGTAACACGCAGTAAACATGCAGTAAACATGCAGTAACACGCAGTAATACACGCAGTAACACACGCAGCAAACATGCAGTAACACGCGCAATAACACACGCAGTAACACACGCAGTAACACACGCAGTAACACGCAGCAAACATGCAGTAACACGCGCGGTAACACGCAGTAAAACACGATTACTCAATATAAGGTTTACACAATGAAACCACAACACAATGAAACCTTTACACAACAAAACGATTACACAATGAAACAATGAAATCTGAATTTAATGCCAAATTCAGATTGCATTGTTTTGTTGTGCAAGCGTTTAATTGTTTAGTCGTTTCCTCGTGTAAACCTTATATTGCGTAATCGTCTTCTGTTTGTAGTGTAATCGTCGCTGTGTTCGTTCTTTGGGCGTTTTGTCTCGAATAAATAAAAAAAATGTGACAATATCCGCAAAAGCGTGAAGCGACGTGACTGCGGGAAGAAATATCCGGGAGAAATATCCGCCGGGATAGTCAATCGGCGAATCCTTCTCGACTAATCTCCCGTTTTGTTCCGCTCGATAACAATCCGGAACTCGTCCTTCCCCGAGGCTAAAAGCACTTTGCGCGCCAATCACCCACGTGCAGCTTTTGTCAATCCAGCGTCCCTCCGTCTCTTCCTCGCTCCTTCTCGTCTTCTTCTCGACATCCCGAGGCTGAAATTTCTCCCCTCCGAAAACGCCTGATTCGGCTCTTCCGACGCAAAGCTTTACGTTGGACCAATTCGCTTCTCCTCCACGCGCCGTACGCTGAATTTTTTAGCCGGAAGTGTTGTCTTTCCAATGTAACGTCAATTCCAATCGAAAAATAAAATGTTCAAACCAGAAGTTACGTGTTTCCGGTCGAAAATAAGATTTTCAGACCGGAAGTGACGTATATCTCGCCTAAAAATGAAATTTCCAAACCGGAAGTGACGTATTTCCGGTCGAAAATGATATTCCCAAACCGGAAGTGACGTATATCCGGCCTAAAAATGAGTTATCCAAACCGGAAGTGACGCGTTTTCGCTCGAAAATGACATTTCCAAACCGGAAGTGACGTATATTCGGCCGAAAAATGAGATTTCCAAACCGGAAGTGACGTGTTTTCGGTCGAAAATGAGATTTCCAAACCGGAAGTGACGTCTATCCGGCCTAAAAATGAGATTTCCAAACCGGAAGTGACGTCTATCCGGCCTAAAAGTGAGATTTCCAAACCGGAAGTGACGTATTTCCAGTCGAAAATGGTATTACCAAACCGGAAGTGACGTCTTCCCAGTCGGAAACTTGAGTCGTCCGAGCGACAACATCGACTATGACCGATCGACCCTCGAAGACCTTCGCCGTGTCACGTTGTTGTCATACCCGCCGTAACCCGCGCGCGTTTCTCTCCCTACGGAACGCAAACTTCGAATAATCCCCGGATCTCGGCGCGGTCCCCGAAGTGCGAATTTATCATTCCCGGTCACCGAATGGGGCGACTCGGAGGCATCCGCAAATCTTGGGGAATTCAGCCGGGGAAGTTTAGGCGCGATTTTTTTTTTTTTTTTACGAACAGTTTTTACGGACCGTTTCGAACGTGTTATAATATATTCGTTGAGTGTCTGCCGACCCTGGCCCAGCACCGGCGTCTCGTTGCCTGGCTCATGGAGCCTCCGCCTCGTCTCGAATCGATCGCGAAGAATCCCCGCATTCGGCTCGCGCTCGGCATCGTGAACAATGCAAGGGACAACGGGACAGATTGAATAGTCTCGACTGTCGCACACGGGTCGGACGGAGTGACTGGCGCATTTATATTCTTCCCTTCGATGCCGTGACGATTATTCTTTCAAGGGGCGGTGGCAAACCTTGAGGCACTCGAAATAGATATCTTTTTTTTACTATTTTTTTTTCATTTCTTTCGGGGCATGTATATTAAAAATAGGATGATGAAAATATACCGGAAAGCACTTGTGAAGCGAAGCGAAGCGCCCGCGCTATCGACTATGGAATTTAGAAACCGGAAATTTAGAATCGGAGATTCATCTGGAAATGTAATTTTCCAGAGATTCATCCGGAAATACGTCACATCCGGTTTGGGAATCGAATTTTTTTGGCCGGAAGTGCCGTCATTCCAGTATAACGTCACTTCCAGTCGAAAAATAAAATGTCCAAACCGGAAGTGACGTATTTTCGGTAGAAAATGAGATTTCCAAACCGGAAGTGACGTATTTTCGGTCTAAAAATGAGATTCCCAAACCGGAAGTGACGTATTTCCGGCCTAGAAATGAGATTTCCAAACCGGAAGTGACGTATTTTCGGTCTAAAGAAGAGATTTGCAAGCCGGAAGTGACGTATTTCCAGTAGAAAATGAGATTTCCAAACCGGAAGTGATGTATTTTCGGTCTAAAAATGAGATTCCCAAACCGGAAGTGACGTATTTTCGGTCTAACAATGAGATTCCCAAACCGGAAGTGACGTATTTTCGGTCAAAAAATGAGATTCCCAAACCGGAAGTGACGTATTTTCGGTCTAAAAATGAGATTTCCAAACCGGAAGTGACGTATTTTCGGTCTAAAAATGAGATTTCCAAACCGGAAGTGACGTATTTTCGGTCTAAAAATGAGATTTCCAAACCGGAAGTGACGTATTTTCGGTCTAAAAATGAGATTTCCAAATCGGAAGTGACGTATTTCCGGTCGAAAATGAAATTTCCAAACCGGACAATCCAATCATACAATTCAATCGTACAAAAAAATCGATTACAGTTCTCGTTACCTAAACTGTAAACTATTAAACCATTCAAGGAAACTAACAGCGCTCTTCCCTCGACGCGGATACAATCACCCGCCCACGGGCAAGTGAAAGCGGCGCTAAAAGTATTCTCCACCGAATTGCTGCTTATCGGGCAATCTATAGTATCACCCGGTTTCCTCTCAGCGACGATTGTGGCCGTTGCTCTCACAGACCGGCGCCAGTCGTCCCGGCGCCTTCCAGAAACTGCCCCGTCTCAAATTCACCCTCCCTGTAAACAGTATAAACCCGCTCTTCGAGACAAAATTTATTCTTTTTTTTTTCATTTTTTTTTCTTCCTTACCGACCGAGCAATTCACAAAAATGATTCGAAATATTCGAATTTTCCTAATATTCATGAATATTCCTAATATTCGATTTTAAAAAAAATTATTCAAATGTTTGAATATTCAATTCAATTCAATTCAAACGCTATTCGCACACCCCTCTATAAACCCGCTCTTCGAGACATAATTTATTCTTTTTTTTTAGCTTATGTTTTCTGCCTTATCGACCGAGCGATTCATAAAAATTATTTAAAATTACTAAAAATTACATATAAATTTTTGGTTATTCAATTCAATTCTATAAACCCGCTCTTCGAGACATAATTTATTCTTTGTTTTTAGCTTATGTTTTCTGCCTTATCGACCGAGCAATTCATTAAAATTATTAAAAATTACATATAAATTTTTGGTTATTCAATTCAATTCGAACGCTATTCGCACACCGCGCTATAAACCCGCTCTTCGAGACATAATTTATTCTTTTTTTTTAGCTTATGTTTTCTGCCTTATCGACCGAGCAATTTATAAAAATTATTTAAAATTACTAAAAATTACATATAAATTTTTGGTTATTCAATTCAATTCAAACGCTATTCGCACACCCCGCTATAAACCCGCTCTTCGAGACATAATTTATTCTTTTTTTTTAGCTTATGTTTTCTGCCTTATCGACCGAGCAATTCATAAAAGTTATTAAAAATTATTTAAAAAATACATATACATTTTTGGTTATTCAATTCAAACGCTATTCGCACACTTCTTTTTTTTTAGATTATGTTTTCTTCCTTACCGACCGAGCACGCGCAAGATGAATTTTTCTTTTCGGCCTTCCCGCGAGAACGAACGAGAAACGGACCGGTCACGATCGATCCGAAATTCACTCGTCGAGAACCAACGCGGCGAGGACGGGGAGGACGCGTGTTTGCGGAAGCTTCGTCGCTCGACGAGACCGAGTTTCGCTGTTAATTCGTTCCTTCGATCCTCGAGAAACTCTTATCGACCGAGCACACTCTCGGGCTCTTCTTATTTACACTTCTGCCTCCGGTTTCTCGTTCCGTTCTGCACGACTCGCCTCCGCTCGGAGCCTCGACACAGCTTTCGGTGCAAACAATTTCTCGAGGCAATTTGTACTCGCAAATAGGATTTCGAATGAAAAAAAAACGTGTTTTTTTTTATGTCCACAGTTCGAAAAGTCGAAAACCGAAAACTCGTAATATGGAGAAAACAAATTAATGTTTTAACATTTACTTTTCTTGAAACATTGTAGGTAATTAAAGATAACGATGATTATTATTTAAAAAATCATAAAAAATTATAAAAAATTATAAAAAATTATAAACAATTATGAAAAATTATGAAAAATTATAAAAAATTATAAAAAATTATAAAAAATTATAAAAATTTTTAAACACTATAAAAAATTATAAAAAATTATAAAAAATTATAAACAATTATAAAAAATTATGAAAAATTATAAAAAATTATAAAAAATTATAAAAAATCATAAAAAATTATAAAAAATTATAAAAAATTAAGATGGCGTCTATGCACGTCCAAATGACATAATAGGTTACATTTGACATTTCTGAACAGTTGTTGTTGTTATTATCACAAAATTTCTGATAACTTATTATTCCGAATTTATTATCGTTATTATCGTGCAAAGTAAGCCGATCGATGTCGCCGAGGGATGACGATAGTCCGTTAGAATTTCCATTCCGAAAGTCGATACCAGGATATAATGTGGGCTAACGAAGCTTCCGAAGTCCCCGGAGTGCGAAGGGCGAGGCGAACGGAGGCGCTGGTGAGGACGACGAGCACGACTGGCTAACGAGTTCGCCGGCTGTTGTGCACGGTAAATGAGGAAGAGACTAGGTGTGCGCGTGTGTGCGCGAGTGTCCGAGAAGCGGGCGGCAGACCGGTGGGATTTCCGGAAGGGAGACTTACCGGTCTCGATAATGGCTCAGGAGACCGCGTGTACGCTAAACCGTAATATCCTGGCCGGCGAGCCAGAGCGCGTGCGGCGTTTCTGGACGCGGACCAGAGAGCTTTCGCCCGGAGTTAAAATCCCCTCCCACGACCTCCCCTCGAAACCCACACATAGTTCGCATATTCCCTGTCACTGAACTTTCAATTATTAACATTTCTTATCATTCTTTTTTCTTATTATTTTCTATCTTATAAATGGATTTATTTGTTTCTTTGTTGGTTTGGATGTTTGTCCTGTCTAAAGTCCCGGAGCGGCTAAAGTCCCGGAGTGGCTAAACTCCCGGAGCGACTAAAGTCCCGGAGTGGCTAAAGTCCCGGAGCGGCTAAAGTCCCGGAGTGGCTAAAGTCCCGGAGCGGCTAAAGTCCCGGAGTGGCTAAAGTCCCGGAGCGGCTAAAGTCCCGGAGCGGCTAAAGTCCCGGAGCGGCTAAAGTCCCGGAGTGGCTAAAGTCCCGGAGCGGCTAAAGTCCCGGAGCGGCTAAAGTCCCGGAGCGGCTAAAGTCCCGGAGCGGCTAAACTCCCGGAGCGGCTAAAGTCCCGGAGTGGCTAAAGTCCCGGAGCGGCTAAAGTCCCGGAGTGGCTAAAGTCCCGGAGTAGCTAAAGCCCCGGAGTTGCTACAGTCCCGGCGTGGCTAAAGTCCTGGAGTAGCTAAAGTCCCGGAGCAGCTAAAGTCCCGGAGTAGCTAAGATCCCGGAGTAGCTAAAGTCCCGGAGCAGCTAAAGTCCCGGAGTAGCTAAGATCCCGGAGTGGCTAAAGTCCCGGAATAGCTAAAGCCCCGGAGCTACTACAGTCCCAGAGTGGCTAAAGTCCCGGAGCAGCTAAAGTCCCGGAGTAGCTAAAGTCCCGGAGTGGCTAAAGTCCCGGAGTGGCTAAGGTTCCGGAGCGGCTACAACCACGGAGTGGCTAAAATCCCGGAGCGGCTAAAGTCTCGGAGTGGCTCGTTTTTTTAAATAACTTATGTATTATTCTTAATATTATTATTATTTTATTTGTTATGCATTTTTATTTGTTGAAACCAGCGCGAAACTCGTGGAATGGCTCCCTATATTGTCTCGCTGGCTGTTTCCTCCGAAGCGATGATTATCGGGGATATAAGGAGCATATCCGGTATCGCGGTGAGGCCTCGAGGACACGCGGGGCTGCGGCCGGGAGAAGAGAAACACGAGATGGCTGAGCCGGGGGGGATGCACAGGCGGGGGATAGAAAAGAGAGCACACGAGCCGGTGGGAGAGATAGTTGGGTCAAGGATAGGCAGGATGTGACGTCACGGGTAGCCTCGAGATCGATATCCGCGCGCGAGGGCTCGTCGATTCTCATCACTCCAGAGACAATCTCACCGAGCTCGATGTTTCGAATTTGTATGGATTTCCCTCATCCCTCCTCGCTCTTCGTAGACGGATTTATGCATCGAATATTTTAGTTTCTGGAACACATCGAACAATTTTTCCAGCCCTTTATGTTTTATAATAAATAATAATTTGTTATCGTCGTTACTGTTAGAAAAATAAATAGCGACAGCTACCCCAACCGCTGTCGTTACCGGTGCAGTCGTCGGTACAATCTACGTTACCGACGGGGAGCGAGTAACGAAATAAAATAAAATTTCTTCGGTACTAAAATTGGTTATAACAAGTAACCCAAGTAACCCATGTAACCCAAGTAACCAAAGTAACCCAAGTAACCCAAATGACCCATGTAACCCATGTAACCCATGTAACCCAAGGAACCCATGTAACCCAAGTTACCCAAGTAACCCAAGCAACCCAAGTAACTCAAGTAACCCAAGTAACCCAAGTAACTCAAGTCACTCAAGTAACACAAGTAACCCAAGTAACCAAAATAACCCAAGTAACTCAACCAACCCAAGTAACCCAAGTCACTCAAGTAACCCAAGTAACCCAAATAACCCAAGTCACCCAAGTAACCCATGTAACCCAAGCAACCCAAGCAACCCAAGCAACCCAAGCAACCCAAGCAACCCAAGTAACCCAAGTAACCCATGTAACCCAAGCAACCCAAGTAACCCATGTAACCCAAGCAACCCAAGCAACCCAAGCAACCCAAGTAACCCAAGTAGCCCAAGTAACCAAAATAACCCAAGTAACTCAAGTAACTCAAGTAACCCAAATAACCCAAGTATCCCAAATAACCCAAATAACCCAAGTAACTCAAGTAACCCACATAACCCAAATAACCCAAATAACCCAAGTAACCCAAGTAACAGGCAAACAAGCAAACAAGTAACAAATAACAAATAATTTGGAACCGTAGTTATTCTAAAATAATAAATTGCGCAACCGCTACCGTAACCGTTACCATTACCGTTACCGTTACTGCTGCTGTACCGATGCAATCTGCACTACCGACGGTCAGCGAATAAAGAAAAATAAATTCTACTCTACTAAAATTGATTATCGTTTTTTTTTTTTCAGATGCTCAAAGCCTGTCGTACACTGAGTATGACGGTGAGAGGACCGGCGCTGGATCCGCGATGTCGGGGCGGTCATCCGGTGTGGTCGGGCTCGGGACGTCAGCAATCCTGCAGCTGGATGGACCGTCAGGGCAGGCCGGCCTCGCCGCCGCCTCTCCATCCGCGGGACTCGAGCCGCTACGGCCCGAGAACGAGGAAGGTCGAGCTCTGCATCGAGCCCGGTCAATCCCTCGGACTTATGATACGCGGCGGTCTCGAGTACGGACTCGGGATCTACGTCACCGGCGTCGACAAGGACAGCGTCGCCGATCGGGCCGGACTCCTCGTTAGTCATCGATCGCACTCCGTCGTCATTGGCCATTTGTATTTTTTTTTTTTTTTTTTTATAATTTTTTTTATTATTTTTAGTTCGCCCGAATTCGCTTCAATAAATTTCATCGCTTCGACATATTTTTCAAACTGCCAATCACTATATTTTGATCGTTAATACATTTCATTATTATGCATTTTTGTTTTTTTTTTTTTTTTTTTTTTTTTAGATGCATTATTAATTATTATTAGTGTCGATTATTTTAATTTAATTTTAATTTTTTATCATTTTTTTTAAATCATCGTTCGATGTAATAATTAAATTAGTATTTATTGATGTTGTCTAAATTTACGAGTGAAATTTCATTGGGCTCGAGATTCGTTTGGGCCAATATGCAGTTGTCTCCGATAAGGACAAACACGCTACTCGCCGTTCGCGGTTCAGCGACGACGGCGATATTAACGCTCGGAGGAGTCGCGACTCGGCAGGAGCGCGATTCTCATCGACTCCGTGCCCGTTTCGAGGTCAATATCGCCGATTATCCTCGGGACCGGACGAGGATAACGGTCCCGAGCCCGAGCCGATACACGCGCGTATTAATCCGCGGAGTCGTCAATCGCCACGTCGCCACCTTCGTTCCCTTCGTTATGCATGAGAAACAAACGCCCATTTGCAAAAAAAAAAAAAAAAAACAATAATTATATTAATAATATTATTAGTATCAATATCGATATTAAAATGGTCTTAAAATGTAGAGGGGATTTTTCCCGTCTAATAATAATAATAATAATAATAATAATAATAATAATAATAATAATAATAATAATAATAATAATAATAATAATAATAATAATAATAATAATAATAATAATAATAATAATAATGATGATGATGATGATGATGATGATGATAATGATGATTGCAGGTGGGAGACCAAATAATCGAGGTGAACGGCCAGAGCTTCGAGGAGGCGACCCATGACGAGGCGGTGCAGATACTGAAGACGAACAAACGTATGAGTCTCGTGATACGGGACGTTGGCAAAGTGCCCCACTCGTGCACGACCAGCCGTCCTATCGTCGTGCCGACGTCGAGGTACCAGGAACACGACTCGCAGATGCTGCTCGAGAGCCCTCACAGCAACCACAGGCCACCGAGTCCTGCGTAAGAATGAAATCGACCTTTTTTTTTTTTTTTTTTTTTTTTTTTTTTTTTTTTTTTTTTTTTTTTTTTTTGGGTCGTATTTAGACCGATTGGCTGCATTATTCTTTGCGTCATTCGTGCTTGGAGTGGGTCCAAAAACGTTGGGTGTTTTGGATAGGAAATTGCTGACAAAAAAGATTATAATTTATTTCTCTTATTGATTTTTTTATATATTTTTATTTTTTTAATTAGATTTATTGAATTATTATCGGAAATCTGTTATTATTGGCAATTTATTTTTTTAAATTATCGGGCGCTCGTTGCTCTTTAATTTCTCTACTTTAATAACTCGCTCCGGAGGCGAGTGCATTGCGGGGACATTTAAATTGAATTAAAAATTAATTGGTGGAAAGGATTGTGGATTTTTTTATGCCAGAATTGTTTGGCAAAAAAATGCGTAATTCTTTCTACCAATTAAATTTTAATCTAATTAGAAATATGAAATATGATTTTAATTTAATAATCATGGAGCCCATTCCAGGCACAAATGAAGCAAATAAAATACTCCGAATGTGTATAAACATGAATTTATACATATCTACTGTATTTCCTTAGCTTCATTTATGCCTGAAATGGGCTCCAAGATCATTAAATTTATTTTACATAGTATTCATAAAAAAATCACTAGCATGGCTAAGCAATTGCAAAAAAAATCATAATTAATTCCTCTCATCAATATAAAAAAATTAAATTACATTGAACTATTGCAAACAACCGATATTCTGCAGAGTCTCAGAGAATTCATCGAATGAAATAAAAATTATAACAAAAATCTAAAATAAATAATATATATATAAAAAAAAAATGATTAAATAATTATTAAAATGGAGAATTTTTTTTTTTTTCTTTCACCCTTGCCTAATTTTTTTTTTTTTTTTTTAGGAGCAGCACGAGCGAGTGGAGACACAGGGGAGTCCACGCCGTATCGGCGGCGACCGCCGCGATGGTCGAGGAGAAGGCCCGGGTAGTTTTGGCGAGGAGCGAGCGGGCGGCGCTTTCGCAGATTCTCGCCGACTACAGAAATCGAAGGCTCAACGTGGAGGACCTCGTCGCGAGTCTCGGCGATCTTCTAAACACCCACGAGAAGCTGACGCTGCTCACCGAGCTGAGGGAACTCGTCGACAGCAAAGACCGGGCCGCCTTCGACGATCTGGTTTACCGACCGAGGGTCACAATCGGGAGGGTTCGTACATTTTTCTCACCGACCGATCCGTCGAGAATTCAGCGCGGCCAATCGCGAGATTCGGCCAGATTTCGAGCACTTGCTGGCGGCCAAAAAATCTGAAAAAAATCAACCCTGTCGGGTAAACCGAGAATGTCGATTTTGCATAACAACAATGCCGAAAAGTTAATTAAAGAAATTTTAAATAACAAATTGTGTAAAAAATTATTAAATTTTTTTTTTTTCTTTGCGGCCTTAAAAATAAATTTCAAAAACGGGGAGTTCGAAAAGTGTAGGAAAATTCGGAAAAAATTCAATTGGCTTCTGGAAAATCAAGGAATTCGTTTGGAAGGGGAAAATAAGGTTTACCGATTATTCTTTTGAGATTTTTTTTACCGATTTGTTGATAACTTTTTGATAGTATTATTGTGCAAAATTAATGTTTTTGGCATGTTTAATTCATTACATTTTTTTCAGACTTTTATACAGGAAGTGCTCAAATTCTCACTGAATCGTGCGTGTGAAGCATCCTGAAAATCGTGCATTTTTAACTTTTTTAAATTATAATTTTATTAAATTAAATTAATTTTAATTTATAATTAAATTAAAATTGATTTATAATTAAATTAAAATTGATTTATAATTAAATTAAAATTGATTTATAATTAAATTAAAATTAATTTATAATTAAATTATAATTTCCCGAATTTTTTTTTTTTTAATACTTCTCAACCCCGTCAGTGAAAAATTTATTTCCACCGAAAAATCGGCAATTTCTACTTTGCAGCGGAAGGGCGATCGGGCCCACTCGGATCTCGTCGTGACGCCGTCGCTTCACGATCTTCCGGTAAGTCGGACCTTCCTGGGAGGTTAATCGGCACTGGAAGGAAATTTATTTTTTAATTGAATTTTATTTTTTAATTTTTTTTAGGCAAGTGATAGTTATCGTTAACTGCCGGCTGACCACTGACTCCCCCCGTTTAATCGACAACACACACAGGGGAGGGCGGGGCAAAATGGACCACCTTTTTTTTAATTCTTGGGACAGCAAAACAAAGTCTCGTATTGATTGGAGAACGGTGGTCCATTTTGCCCCCAGGGTTTTGCTTTGACCCGTTCTCCTCTCTTCTTTCATTATTTCGTCCCCTCTGTCTGTCTGCTCCTTAATCGCTTCTTTGTCGCTTCTGTAGAATGTGGAAAATGAAACCCACTCGCTTTACACGAGATTAAATGCATTAAAAAAAAAAAAAAAAAAAAAAGGACGTTTTTCGGAAAGAATTTTCCGGCTCGCATTTGGCACGACTCTGCATGCAATCTTTTTAATCGAGCTCCAAGATGAGATTCACAAATTTTTAGATGTATATATGGGGGTGGGCGGGGCAAAGTGGAGAGGCGGGGCAAAATGGACTCGGTCCGAAATACAGTGGAATTTTGTGAAAGTAAAGTTTGTGCATCGATTGTGACGATCTTACGATTTGGAGCACCGATGATTTCCGCCCGACAAAAGTGGTCCGTTTTGCCCCACAAAATTCATCGTGATTCGATAATTCGTATTTCGTCTCGAAAATAGTCGAAACAGACCCGTGTAGAGTCGTGAAAATGGTTACAATTCAGATTTGTCGATTTTCCAGCTTACTTTCCGGAAGGTCCATTTTGCCCCATATGACAAAAAAATAAAATTTGTACAACAGATTCACTTCGTGTCCCAAAAAAAAAGAAACATTACATTACGTTACTTCAAAGTTCGCTCTACTGGGCCATTTTGCCCCACTCTCCCAATATTTTTCTCCTCTGAAAAACTCGATACACACAAATGTAACAAAAACGTGTCGGTGAAATTCTCCATTTTTTTCTATTAATAAATTGCTCGAATTCTCCTTCCACCAATCCATCTTGCCCCACATATTAAAAAAAAAATTATCTCGCTCACCACGAGTCAAATTAGTACACCAGATTCACATCATGTCCCAAAAAAAAAACATTAAAATACATCGTGCAAATCGTTCAAACTTCCAAGATCGCTCCACTGGGCCATTTTGCCCCACTATCCCAATATTTTTCTCCTCGGAAACTCTCGATCCACCCAAATGTAACAAAAACGTATCGTTGAAATTCTCCATTTTTTTCTATTAATAAATTGCTCGAATTCCCTTTCCAGCGATCCATCTTGCCCCACATATAAAAAAAAAATTATTCCGCTCTCCACGAGCCAAATTAGTACACCAGATTCACATCACGTCCCAAAAAAAAAAAAAACATTAAAATCCCGCAAATCTTTAAGGCTTCCGAGATCGCTACGCTGGGCCATTTTGCCCCACTATCCCAATATTTTTCTCCTCGGAAACTCTCGATCCACCCAAATGTAACAAAAACGTATCGTTGAAATTCTCCATTTTTTTCTATTAATAAATTGCTCGAATTCCCTTTCCAGCGATCCATCTTGCCCCACATATAAAAAAAAATTATTCCGCTCTCCACGAGCCAAATTAGTACACCAGATTCGCATCACGTCCCAAAAAAAAAAAAAAAAAACCAACATTAAAATCCCGCAAACCGTTGAGGCTTCCGAGATCGCTCCGCTGGGCCATTTTGCCCCACTCTCCCTATATTCCATCCCTCGGAGACACTCGAACCACACAAGTGTAACAAAAACCTCCGCCCGAAACTCTCATACACACACACATATATTTCAATTTTTTTTCCTATTCATAAATCTGCTCGGATTCTCTTTCCACCAATCCACTTTTCTTTCCGTCTCTGCTCTCGACGTAGCTCGAAAAAAGTCCACCCCCGCCCCTCGGCGAGCGCCGCACGTTAAAGCATTTTCCGTGTATAATGATATACATATATATATAACGCACGAGGACGCACAGACACACGGACGGTGAGAGACGAGCGTGTGAAAGGGTTGAGAGAGAGAGCGGAGAAAGAGACACGAGCCAGGTAACTGCACGGTCCTTTGCAAGTATTTAACCCGCTCTCCGTCGAGCCGACGAACCAGACAGCCTCTCGCGACGGCCCAGACATCTCCCACGGTCACTCGCTCAGCGATACCGCCCGGAAACCACGGGAATGCTCGCACGAATTTACAGTAGTTCGTTACGTCGGCATAGCCGTATTACGTAAATTCTACTCCGTCGGTAATGCAGTTTTGTAATACAGCGTGTAGAGATGTACGAACGAGTGTGAGTTTTTTCCGCCCGCACTCGTACGATAATTGATATTACTTTTTAAGTTAGGCTTGGAACGCTCTCGCTTCGGTCTTGCCAGCACACACACACAGTCGGAGACGACGGAGGGAGGGCTGAAGAGAGGAAAAGCTCCCGAGAGGATTTACAGGGTCGTTCAAAACTGAGGCGATTTTACCGTTCGTCGATAACTCCGTTGATGAATCTATTTCTTCTTAAATATTTTTCTGTCCCCCTTCAATGTTGATATCTCGTTTTCTTGATCGAATTTTTTTTTCTGAAGTCTTGAAGGGATAGATAAAATGCTTGAAATAACTAAAGTACCGAAAATACTCAACATTGACAAAGTGCCTAAAATTCCTTTTCTGTACCCTTCAAAATTAATCGAGAATATCGACGATTGTCGCCTCAAATTTTTGCAAATTTTTTTCTGTCCCCCTTCAAAATTAATATCTGTTTTTTTTTATCGGATGCATTTTTTTTTTCTGAAGTCTTGAAGTGTTACCTAAAATACCTAAAGTATCTAAGATATTTAAAATATCTAAAATATCTAAAATATCTAAAATATCTAAAGTACCTAAAATACCTTTAAAAAAATGCTTTGCTCTCGTTTCGCGTAAAAAAAAATTAACACAGTCCATCCGGCCCGACATTAACGCTTGCACGAGTCACGAACGAAGCCCTACGAGGGACCAAAGTATCAATGATATGCTGCAGAGTAATTTAATACTCAACCAACGACTTGGCAGTCGTATTGCGACAGTTCTGAATGACCCTGTAAAAAGAAAAAAAAAGTCAGCCGTGGAGAGAAGCCTCGGTTGAGCGGTCTCTTCTGTTACGCCCTCAGAAGTGAGAACTACGATTATTTTTTAATTGGGGGATGCTCGGGGCAAAATGGACCACTTTTTTTTTTTCAAGTCCACCATTTTTTTTGGCGGTCCATTTTGCCCCCTCTCACCCTAAATCTAAATAACAAGTATTTCTGTGCTTCTCCCCTCTCACGGAAGTGAGAAGTACGATTATTTTTAAATCGGGAAGGTTCGGGGCAAAATGGACCACTTTTTCTTACTCAGGAATTTTTTTTTTGAGGTCCATTTTGCCCCCTCTCACTCTACATCCAAAGAACAAGTATTTTTGCGACTGTCTCTCTCCCTCTCCAGTCTCGGAAGTGACAAGTACGATCATTTTTAAATAGGGGAGGTTCGGGGCAAAATGGTCCACTTTTTGTAAGTCCAGAAATTTTTTTTACAGGTCCATTTTGCCCCCTTTCGCTCTAAATTGGAATAACAAGTGTTTCTGTGCCTCTCGCACTCTTCCTTCTCCTCTCGGAAGTGAGAAGTACGATTATTTTCAAATAGAGGAAGTTCGGGGCAAAATGGCCCACTTTTTGTAAGACCAGAAATGTTTTTTACAGGTCCATTTTGCCCCCTCTCGCTCTAAATTGAAATAACAAGTATTTCTGTGCCTCTCGCACTCCCCCTTCCCCTCTCGGAAGTGAGAAGTACGATCATTTTCAAATAGGGGAAGTTCGGGGCAAAATGGCCCACTTTTTGTAAGTCCAGAAATTTTTTTCACAGGTCCATTTTGCCCCCTCTCGCTCTAAATTGAAATAACAAGTGTTTCTGTGCCTCTCGCACTCCCCCTTCCCCTCTCGGAAGTGAGAAGTACGATTATTTTCAAATAGGGGAAGTTCGGGGCAAAATGGCCCACTTTTTGTAAGTCCAGAAATTTTTTTTACAGGTCCATTTTGCCCCCTCTCACTCTAAATTGAAATAACAAGTGTTTCTGTGCCTCTCGCACTCTTCCTTCCCCTCTCGGAAGTGAGAAGTACGATTATTTTCAAATAGGGGAAGTTCGGGGCAAAATGGCCCACTTTTTTTTAAGCCCAGAATTTTTTTTTACAGGTCCATTTTGCCCCCTCTCACTCTAAATTGAAATAACAAGTGTTTCTGTGCCTCTCGCACTCCCCCTTCCCCTCTCGGAAGTGAGAAGTACGATCATTTTCAAATAGGGGAGGTTCGGGGCAAAATGGCCCACTTTTTTTTAAGCCAAGAAATTTTTTTTACAGGTCCATTTTGCCCCCTCTCACTCTACATCCAAACAACAAGTACTTTTGCGCCTCTCTCACTCCCTCCGCCACTCTCGTTCGCTTCTTTCATTTTTTTTCGCTCTCTCTCTCTCTCTCTCTCTCTCTATCTGTCCTCCATCTTACTCCGCTTTATCTCTTCCGACCAGTCCGCAAAGACTCTCCGAGTCAGTGTGTCGTGTCCAACAGCAGAGCGGGCAAACACACACGCATCAAAAAAAAAGCGCGCCGAATTTTTTTGATTTCCTTAACAATTTTTTTTTGTCATTATTTTTCATTTTCGAGTTCGCCTGAGCTTTGCTGAATTTTTATTCATTGATTCCACACCATTGATGACATAATTACCGATTGTGCCTCCGACGACGGCGCTTATGTAACCGAAAAAAAAAAAAAAAAAAATACCGGAACGATCTTCAAAACTGCGACCTGAAAAGGAAGAATTTTTATTTATTTTTTTTATCATTCGTACGGACAAAAAAAAATGTATATACATATATGTATATACGGAGCGCCGAGACCGATAACGCTGGAGTGCTTCGGACGTGCAGAGCGTCTGTCAAAGCTCGGGCAAGCTCGATGGTTAATCACTATATCAAAAAAAAAAAAAAAAAAAAAAAAAAAATCGCCTACGGGATGTAAAAAAAAAAAGGAGCAGCGGCCTTTGGCCTTACCTTGGATATTTGTGATGATTTGCCGCAGAGGGGTGGTGGGGCGCCCGTTTCATGTTGCCGGCCAGGACGACTCGTGGACGTCGAGGGAGACCCCCTGGGCGTAACGGGACCTCTCATGCCGCGGGATAACCAGGAGTATAGGTCGCCGAGCGAGGACAGCGGTCTCGGGGCGGACATGCCCAGGACCAGGTCAAGAAACACCGATGACAGAATATACAACACCTACGAAAAAAAACACACACACTAGAAACACACACACAAACATACAGTCAATGGACCAGAGACTCGCACTGTAAAATAAAGAGGATAAAAATATTAATTAAAAAAAAAAAAAAGAAACATCTATTTAAAAAAAAAATATATTAATTTTTTTAAATGATATAAAAGAATGATCCGGTTGATCTAAAAATCAAGAGGGATAATTGTGGACAATAATCGGGCTCGAGTCCTTCGAACCGACTGAAATTTGCATCTAAATTGCAATCGAGTTTGCAAATGAATTTCTTTTTTTATTATTGTAAATAATTGTAAACAAGCTGATGGAGAATCTGAAAAATATCTGAGTGCTTATGAGAGTTGGTTCAATCGTATGAAAAATCTAGGGCTGAATCCAGGATGCGAATGTCCAGTCTCAGGTCGATTTGGTATCAAATGCCTCATGTACGATATATTTATATAAAACAAATATCTCTCTATATTATAAAAAGATTTCGCCGCCGGTGCAGTGTCAAGAATCGAGGGGGCAGTAATAGGGTCAAACGGGGTCAATAATTGGGTCAGAGAGGGTCAATAATAGGGTTAGAAAAGTTCAATACCAAGGTCAGAGGGGGTCAATGATAGGGTCAGAGAGGGGTCAATAATAGGATCAGAAAGGTCAGTAATAGGGTTAGAGGGGGGCCAATAATAGGGTCTGAGGGGGTCAGTAATAGGATCAGAGGGGCTCAATAATAGGATCGGAGGGGATCAATAATAGGGTTAGAGGAGGTCAGTAATACGGTCAGACAGGCTAGTAATAGGGTTAGAGGGAGTCAATAATAGACTTAGAGAGGGTCAGTAATAGGATCAGAGGGCGTCAATAATAGGATTAGAGGGGGTCAATAATAGGGTCTGAGGGGTTCAATAATAGGGTTAGAGGGGGTCAATAATAGGGTCTGAGAGGTACGTTAATAGGGTTAGAGGGGTCAATTATAGGATCGGAGGGAATCAATAATAGGGTTAGAGGCGGTCAGTAATAGGGTCAGACAGGTTAGTAATAGGGTTGGAGGGGTTCAATAATAGGGTTAGAGGGGGTCAATAATAGGGTCTGAGGGGCTCAACAATAGGGTTAGAGGGGGTCAATAATAGGGTCTGAGAGGTTCGATAATAGGATTAGAGGGGGTCAATAATAGGGTCTGAGGGGTTCAATAATAGGATTAGAGGAGGTCAATAATAGGGTCTGGGGGGTCAATAATAGGGTTAGAGGGGTCAATAATAGGGTCTGACGGTTTCAATAATAGGGTTAGAGAGGCCCAATAATACGGTCTGAGGGGTTCAATAATAGGGTCAGACGGGTCAATAATAGGGTCAGAGGGGTCAATAATAGCACCGTAACCGTGGCGCTTAGAATTGCAAGGGCTCAAGTCCATAAAGGGGTGAAAGCGCGCGAGTCACCAGCTCCACTAGTATAATATTACATAACATATTCATACAAAATAAATATATTACATACATTATATTTATAACGTATAATATAAAAATAATAAGATATAAAATAATAACAGCGATATTGGGATAAACTAAAATTATTAAAAAAAAAAAAAAAAATTAATAAAAGTGGGCCATTCGCCTCTTCCGTCGATAATTTAAATTTCGTTTCGCTCCCTATTAGCATCCGAGTGAGTGCGGGAGGGTCGACGGAGGGGATTGGCGGGTCGCGAAACTGCGAGCCCGATTTTATTTAGTACGATAATAGTTGCACAGGCACCGGCACGGTCGGACGGGTGGCATAATTGTTATTCGGACACATTCGGTTATTACGCATGAACGGCTCGCCCCGGCGGAGGATGGACAGATAATGGGATAAATGCATTTGCAACGAAAGCGTGACGGACGGACGGAGAACGACGAGCCTCCACACTGCCGGGCCAGCCCGGAAGCTTCGGACCATTTCCGCGAGCGGGAAGCAATAATATAAAATATAATATATCTGAGTAAAATAAAAAAAAAAAAAATTAAATAAAATAGAAAATATAATAATAAAAAGAAAATTATAATCGAAACAATTATATATATCTTTATATTATATCATTTATTTTATTATATATTTATATTTATATTTAGATTTATTTATTATATATCAAAAATATACATTTATTATTTACTTGATATATTATATTATTTTGTTTACGTGCATATGTTAAGAGGAAGAAATAATGGGAGAGGCGTGTGGTCGATCGAGCCGGAAACCCCGCAGCGGCTATTAACGGCATTCCTCGCGAGATATCGTGACGGCGCGAGAAAGACGAATCAAACGAATTAATTGGTTTTGTTTTTTTTTTTTTTTTTTTTTTTTTTTTTTTTTTTTTTTTTTTAGAGGTAGAAGAAAATCGTACAAAGTCCCGCGTGATCGATCGTCGATGGGGGTGTTGGAATGGCGCGAAAAAATTCACGGCTCCGAGTATTAAAAAATTTTAGAAAGAGGACCATTTTTTGAAAAAAAAAAAAAAATATATATATATATATTTTTTTTTTTTAATTATATTAAAACAAATTAAACTTTTACAATTTCTTATATTCGAAGCTGAGAATTTTTTCGCACGCTCGCGATACCCTCGAGAATAAAATATCCATTTGGATTTTTCGTACGATTTTTTTTTTTTATTACGATAAAAATTAATAAAACAATTTTTTTATTTATTTTTTTTATTTTTTTCGTTATCGATGGCGCAGCGGGTTTTCGTGATGTGGCCCGAACTTCTCTCGAAGCTTGACGAAGCCCTCGGGCCGGGTATCCCGGGTAACCGAACGTAACAAATGGACAGCCAAGGATTCACACGCCAGTCGAGCGCCAGTCGACCTGGAAATTAAACGTAGCTCGTCGCCGCCGTTCGCGGTCGGCTTAGAGCTCGTTCTCCGATAATTGCCCTCCGGTAGAAATAAAAAAAATATATATATATAAAAATAATAAAAAATTTTTTTTATAAAAACGGAAAGGAATGAAATAAAAAAGAAACATCGACAGTGTCACGTTGGGGAAAGAAAATTCAATTTCCGCAAAGAGCTATGCTGCTCTCCAGCTTCAGGGAGTACGTTGACTTTTATTTTTCGTGCTCGAGGTAAACAGCCGATTGCCTGCACGGCAGGAATTAAAAAAAAAAAAAAAATTCGCTTGGATCTCAAAAATGCTGCGCTATATCATTATTTTTTTTTTTTGTAATAAAAATATAGTTTGCGATTACCTTATCGTTATTCGAGCGAAAGAACTTGATCATTAATTATCATATCTATTCATTACATTAACGTTACATCGTAATAGCTACGATTGATACGGACTAAGGAACTTAGAAACCGGAAGTTAACCGGAAACACAAAACACTTCTGTTTTGACAATCTCATTTTTCGACCGGATGTGACTTCACACCGGAAATACGTCACTTCCGGTTCGAAGATATAATTTCTCGACCGGAAGTCGCGTCCTGCCGGAAATACGTCACTTCCGGTTCGGAAATATAATTTCTCGACCGGAAGTCGCGTCCTGCCGGAAATACGTCACTTCCGGTTCGAAGATATAATTTCTCGACCGGAAGTCGCGACCTACCGGAAATACGTCACTTCCGGTTCGAAGATATAATTTCTCGACCGGAAGTCGCGTCCTACCGGAAATACGTCACTTCCGGTTCGAAGATATAATTTCTCGACCGGAAGTCGCGTCCTACCGGAAATACGTCACTTCCGGTTCGAAGATACAATTTCTCGACCGGAAGTCGCGTCCTACCGGAAATACGTCACTTCCGGTTCGGAGATATAATTTCTGGACCGGAAGTCGCGTCTTACCGGAAATACGTCACTTCCGGTTTGAAGATATAATTTCTCGACCGGAAGTCGCGTCTTACCGGAAATACGTCACTTCCGGTTCGAAGATATAATTTCTCGACCGGAAGTGACGTCCTGCCGAAAATATCTCACTTCCGGTTAGAAAAATCATTTGGACCGGAAGTGTCGTCATACCAGAAGTACGTCACTTCCGGTTCGAAAATTTCATTTCGATCGGAAGCGACGACACACAGGAAATACTTCACTTCCGGTTCGAAAATTTCATTTCGATCGGAAGCGACGACACACAGGAAATACGTCACTTCCGGTTCGAAAATGTCATTTCGATCGGAAGCGACGACACACAGAAAATACGTCACTTCCGGTTCGAAAATGTCATTTCGATCAGAAATGACATCAGACCGGAAAAGCGATCACTACCAGTTTGAAAATCTCATCAGTCGACCGGAAGTGACGCTCGAACCGGAAATACAAACAAAACAAAGAACTTTCCAAAATGTCATACAAAAAAGTAATATTAACCATATGTTATAATTTTAATAATATTATTAATTTTTCTATACAAATATTATAAAAATGGACTCGAGCCCGGTGTCGAAAAAAAAAAATCAAATAAAATAAACAATAACAAAATAACAACAACAACAAAACTGTAATAATTTGCACGGGATAAAAACGAGACTCCACGACACATTGAGACGAGTGCGAGGTGCATCGCAATAATGAATGACGAGGACGCGACGTTACCTTAAAAAAAAAAAAAAAAAAAAAAAAAAACACAAAGTCGGCGATATTTTGCCGGCAAAGCCGTCCTTTCAACCCGGGCCGATTTTGGGATTGCAGAGTCGGATGCAGACGCGGCGGTCCTCAGCATCACCAGGTCGCTACCTCCGACCTCGGCCTCTCCAACGATGACGAGTGTGAAAATCAGGTACTACACACACAAGCTACAGAGATAAATAAGAGAGCACAGACAGAGATGAAGAGAAGCGAGGAAAGCGAGGAGCGATGGAATTTTGAAAAAAAAAAAAAAATATATATATATATATAAAAATAAAAATAAAAATAAAAATACCCGCGAGCGCCGGAGAAAACCGTACGATGGGAGGATTTTATTTCGGAGCGCGAGCGATTGCGTTGACTCGGAAACACTCGCGTCGCGTGAAAATATATCGACATTTTTTTTTTTTTCTGCTGTCACTTGATGTTGTTGTTGTTGTCATCAAACCAAGGGAGTCGTGGAAGAGTTGCGTGATTGTTAAAAAAAAAAAAAAAAAAAAATATTGAAAACAAAATTTTATTTTCAAAAAAAAAAAATAATAATAAAACTATAATACAAAAAAAGAGGTAAAAAATTCGATGGGATAGAAAAAAATTCGAATAAATCCTGGAAATGTTTTCTTTATCTTTTTTCAGGACTACGAGGACGAGATCGATAACGATCGCAACGTGAGGAGGCACAGCTCTCCGGGCGGCTCGAGAGGCAATCAGCGCGACTATCCGCATCCTCATCATCTTCATCCCGACAACTTGGTGAGTCCCTCCGATCGTTTTTTTTTTTTTTTTTTTAATCCCACGAATTATTCGCGTATTTGTCAATTGCGTAATTAATCGTAATCTCGTGTTATTATGACAAATAATAATAATTAATAATATCAACGGTTAATTATTAATAATAATAATAATAATTATTATTATTATTAATAATAATAATTATTATTATTATTATTATTATATAATTATATAATTATAATAATAATAATTATTATTATTAAAAACAACTGATATTATTATATTATATTACGATTATATTCGAGTTTGATTTTCGTTCTGACGCAATCGTCGCCTCGTCGGATCCTCGAATTTCGCATCGTACAAAATTGAACTAAAAAAAAAAAAAAAAAAATTCTCTCGACCTCTCAAGTCTCCGTCGAGCTTCGGCGATCCGGCGATGACCGACGTGGTCGGGTTAGCCATAGGATTCGCTATTCGCAATTTGAGACGGTCGACACGTAATTAGGATTAGGAAATAGCGCGTAAATATCGTTCTCGTAGCTATTCGTTGACCATAGGATGTCTGGAAAAAAAAAAGAAAAAAAATCTCGAGCTGTGTTACATTAGTTCCGACGTTGCGCAATTGTCGCGCGTAAATTTCGTTAGTGTGTATTAGCGCGACAGATCGTTCGCGGTAGGTAATCCGTGACCGAGCGTCTCCCCGCCCGTAAAATTAGTCACATTCGTTAGTCACAGAGAGTTGCTCCTGTACTTGACTCTAATGATAAATAGTATATATAGATTTATCGTAGTTTTCGCTCGTAACATAACAATCATCGTAGTTTAATAATTATACCGTTATTTATTGAAACGTAAAAGACAGCGGTAAAAATGATTTATTTCATCTTCATAAATTTATTGCTGTTATTATCATTGTTATTGAGACCAAACGTCAGTCCGAACTTGAGATCAAACTTAAGTCCCAAATTGAGATCAAACTTGAGTTCGAACTTGAGATCAAACTTAAGTCCTAACTTGAGGTCAAACTTAAGTCCCAACTTGAGATCAAACTTAAGTCCCAACTTGAGATCAAACTTACGTTCCAACTTGAGATCAAACTTACGTTCCAACTTGAGATCAAACTTAAGTCCTAACTTGAGATCAAACTTAAGTCCGAACTAGAGATCAAACTTAAGTCCCAACTTGAGATCAAACTTGAGTTTGAACTTGAGATCAAACTTAAGTCCGAACTTGAGGTCAAACTTGAGTTTGAACTTGAGGTCAAACTTAAGTCCTAACTTGAGATCAAACTTAAGTCCCAACTTGAGATCAAACTTACGTTCCAACTTGAGATCAAACTTAAGTCCCAACTTGAGATCAAACTTACGTTCCAACTTGAGATCAAACTTAAGTCCGAACTTGAGATCAAACTTAAGTCACAACTTGAGATCAAACTTAAGTCCGAACTTGAGGTCAAACTTAAGTCCCAACTTGAGATCAAACTTGAGTTTGAACTTGAGATCAAACTTGAGTTTGAACTTGAGATCAAACTTGAGTTTGAACTTGAGATCAAACTTGAGTTTGAACTTGAGATCAAACTTGAGTTTGAACTTGAGATCAAACTTGAGTTTGAACTTGAGATCAAACTTAAGTCCGAACTTGAGATCAAACTTAAGTCCGAACTTGAGGCCAAACTTAAGTTTGAACTTGAGATCAACAAAGAAACTGCAAAGAAGTTTGTAATTGCGTCCAGCGTTGAGCTCGGGGACTTCCGGTGAATCCTCGAAGAATTTTCCTTCCGCTAACTTCTCCCCTCCCCTCCCCCCCTTCTCCTCCCTGCCCGCAGAGACGATAAGATAACGCGCCGGTCCTGCGCCTGCGCAGAGCCCGGCGCGCGCAACCCCTGCGCGCTGCGCCCAAGAGGCGAAGACGAAGAGGAACGAGGAGGAGCACACGAGTTCACGGTCGTTCGCGATGATTTTTTTTTTTTTTTTTTCGTCCTATCTGCCTCGTACCTTTTACACACAGCTCGCTCACTGGAAACTCTCGTTTCTTACTCTCGGCCCCCTCTCTAGTTTACCCCTTTAGCCAACCCTTTCCCCCCCCCCCCCTCCGCCGCCGTCTCCGCCCTTCGCTAACTCTTCCGCGGATTCCATCTCGTTTTCCAACGTGTCGAGCACGCGTAGTAACATGCACATCGCTTCAAGAGATCTGCGAACCGGTCAATTTTTTTTTTTTTTTTACATTTTTTTTTTACTGGTCTTCCTCACTTCTTACTCCGAGGTTTATTTACGCTTTACTAGAGCTCTCGGCGCGATGAGCTCTCAATCACTCTCTCTCTCTCGTTCCTTAAATAAACGATGCAATTAATACAACCCTTTATTATTATTATTATTATTATTATTATTATTATTATTATTATTATTATTATTATTATTATTATTATTATTATTATTATTATTATTATTATTATTATTATTATTATTATTATTATTATTATTATTATTATTATTATTATTATTATTATTATTATTATTATTATTATTATTATTATTATTATTATTGGGAATAATTTTTTTTTCGGTTCAACAGATCTACGAACTGGTCACTTTTTTTTTCATACATTACTTATCGTCCTCAATTCCCCTTAGATCAGTCTCGTTCCTTAACTAGAGACGATGCAATAAAGACAAGCCTTTATTACTATTTACGATTTAATTTATAATTATTAATAATAATAATTTGTAATTATAAACAACAATCATTTATAAGTTATGAAAAAATGATTAATAATCGATTGTCGTTATTATTGTAAGAAACACTGCTTTTTTTAAATTCTTTTTAAAATATGATAGTTCGTGCGACGAATTTTCCACTAATCGACCAGATTTTTTTTGTTTTTTCTTACAATTATTTCGATTACAATTATATTTCGATTCTCTTAATTCCTTAAATTACTTCAATTCTTTGAACGTTCCAACCGCGTAATTTTTTTTTCAAATTTTTTGAAATCCAGTCAATTTGCCTGCAGCCGTTCGAGCGTGCGCGCGCGAGTAAAAAAAGGAGCGATAATAGTGCGCGAGCCGCTCGCACGGGCGACAGGGAGAGTGGTTCGGTGCAAAAGCGGCGGCGATCGGCGTCGGGCAAACAGGCGAGCCGCGCGAAGGTGAAACCGCCTTCTCGGTTATCCGCTCGAGTGAAACGAATGAGGAAAGCGAAGTCGATTATTTCTCCGTGCAAACGTCGCTCCCCGGGAAACAGGAGCAAAAATGAGAAACGGAATACGCGTATGCGTGCGAGCCCGGAGAGATCTAAATACGGTGTCGGCGCCGACCGCAGAGCCGAAGCGGCGAGAGAGGAAATTTCTTACCGGAGCGTCGCAATTAGGCGCACGAATCTCCGTTTGCGCCGAACGAATTTTCGCAATTTGCGACCGGCGCGGAGAAGCGGCGGCGTTCACTTTGCGTGGAACTTGAGCCAGATTATAGTTAGAGTAAAAAAAAAAAAAATAAAAAAAAAAAAAAAATAAAAAGTTATTTAAAGGTAAAATAAATAAAATTGAGACACGTACTTTAATAATGTCGATAGATTCGTTTATATAATTCTTAAATGATATTTAACAACAATATAATAGTAGATACATTAATTATTTATATAAATGTTATGTATAAAAATTGGGAGAGGGACGGACGGGGAAATTTTATTTGTTTATTTTTGTTTCAATTTTTTTTTTTTTTTCGTTTTATTTACAAGAGGAAGCGCGACATTCTCGATATTCGTACGAAAAATCCTGGGCGAGGGGCTTTGGGACTTTGGGACTTTGGATCGTTACATCGGAACCTGGCCGGGACTTGACGAGAACCTGACAGGAATCTGACAAGAACTTGACAGGAATCTGACTAGAACCTGACAAGAACCTGACAAGAACCTGACAGGAACCTGACAAGAACCTGACAGGAACCTGACGAGAACCTGACAAGAACCTGACGAGAACCTGACAAGAACCTGACAAGAACCTGACGAGAACCTGACGAGAACCTGACAAGAACTTGACGAGAACCTGACAAGAACCTGACAAGATCCTGACAAGATCCTGACGAGAACCTGACAAGATCCTGACGAGAACCTGACAAGAACCTGACGAGAACCTGACAAGATCCTGACAAGAACCTGACAAGAACTTGACGAGAACCTGACAAGATCCTGACGAGAACCTGACAAGATCCTGACGAGAACCTGACAAGATCCTGACGAGAACCTGACAAGATCCTGACGAGAACCTGACGAGAAGCTGACAAGATCCTGACGAGAACCTGCCAAGATCCTGACGAGAACCTGACAAGATCCTGACGAGAACTTGTCAAGATCCTGCCAGGAACCTGACAAGAACCTGACGAGAACTTGTCAAGAACCTGACAAGATCCTGCCAAGAACCTGGCACGAACCTGACGAGAACCTATCAAGAACCTGACAAGAATCTGTCATGAACCTGACAAGAATCTGACAAGATCCTTACAAGAACCTGACAATAAATCGACAGGAGTCTGACGAGAACCTGACGAGAACCTGACAAGAACCCGACAGGAATCTGACGAGAACCTGATCAGAATCTAATAAGCACCTGACAAGCACCTGACAAGAACCTGATCAGAATCTGACGAGAACCTGGCTAGACACTCATTAAGAAAATCTGTCCAGAACTTGAAAAGAACCTGACAAGAAACCGATGAAACGCTCTGCGTAGGAGTTCTGGGAGAAAAGAGGACGAGGCAAGTTTGACGAGTCCCTCACTGGTTGTATTGGTATATATCGTTGTAACCAGCTCGTCAGAAGTTCTCCCGACGAGCCTTCCGCCGCGACCCGCCTGACGCGGCCCAGCGATTCGGAAGAGGGATTTGCGTCGCTCCGAGGCATTTTTCTTTCGCTCAAAGAATAAGCCCGGTGATCATCGTAAGATCCAAAGAAAAAGGAACGACGCAAGGATTCAACCCGCGGGCAATCTCGCCCCTATCCGCCCACCCGTCTCTCACCCTCGAGGGAACTGCGGAAACGAACTCGACGAGACACGGAAGAATTTTTCCCCGCCTCGAAATAATATCAACTCGGAATTGCCAGTTCTCGCTTTGGCTCACTTTTTTTTTCCTTCGTCGCTCTTTCTCAGCCCATATATATATATATATATATATATATATATATATATATATATATATATATATATATATATATATATATGATCTCGAGAGTTTAATGAATTTCGCCGAGTTTCGTTCTTCATTCTGACGAATTCGACGATCCTTGATTTCTTCTCGTGGTAATTTCTTCCTCATCCGAATTCAGTAAACTTTTTTTTTTTTTTGAGAACGAGGATCGAGAGGTACGCGCAGGAGTAGCAGCATCGATAACGAAGATATATATATATATATATTTATATATGTATAATGTATGAGAGGAGTTTTCGGAGGATCCAAGGTCATAGCTTGTCCTGTATCGCCTGCCGAAGTTCCTCGGTCGCTTTGGCCACTTCCTGGGCGGCCTGTCTCGCGTGGAGATGCGCGTCAGGCCTGACCGACTGGACCACCGTCGAATTCGATCGTCTCACCGAGTTTCCGCTGCCGAATTTCGGTCGCGGAATTCTCACTCGCTGCACGTCGCTCAGCCAGGACTCCATTGCTTCGCTGATCGTCGCTGGTACCAGCCTTGACCTTGGGCAAAAAAAATGGAGAACGTTAGAATTTTGTCTAAAAAAATGTTTTTTTCGTTAATAAAAAAAATAATAATATTTTCATTATTATTTTTAACAATAAGAAACTAATAATAAATTAATAAAAAGAGTAATAATAAATTAATGATAAAAAGTAATTATTAATCAATAAATAAAAGCTTAAGATGAAACTTAAGATGAAACTTGAGATCAACTTAAGATCAAACTTAAGATCAAACTTAAGATCAAACTTAAGATCAAACTTAAGATCAAACTTAAGATCAAACTTAAGATCAAACTTAAGATCAAACTCAAGATCAAACTTAAGATCAAACTCAAGATCAAACTCAAGATCAAACCCAAGATCAAACCCACGATCAAACCCAAGACCAAACCCAAGATCAAACCCAAGATCAAACCCAAGATCAAACCCAAGATCAAACCCAAGATCAAACCCAAGATCAAACCCAAGATCAAACCCAAGATCAAATCCAAGATCAAACCCAAGATCAAACTCAAGATCAAACCCAAGATCAAACCCAAGATCAAACCCAAGATCAAACCCAAGATCAAACCCAAGATCAAACCCAAGATCAAACCCAAGATCGAACCCAAGATCGAACCCAAGATCAAACCCAAGATCAAACCCAAGATCAAACCCAAGATCAAACCCAAGATCAAACCCAAGATCAAACCCAAGATCAAACCCAAGATCAGACCCAAGATCAAACCCAAGATCAAACCCAAGATCAAACCCAAGATCAAACCCAAGATCAAACCCAAGATCAAACCCAAGATCAAACCCAAGATCAAACCCAAGATCAATCTTAAGCACGCAATAAAGTTCGGCCCAAACCACGATCTTAAGTTGAAACTAATGTCTTATTAAAAAATTTTTAATTCGACCCTGAGACTCGTTTTACTCCCGACTTGATATTAGCTTCGGAAACTCGAACCGGAAGTTGTAAAATATACAAATACATTACGCTTCAGCATCGGCAGCCTTAAATCAGCCATGCTTGAATGATAAATGACTATTGAAAAAAAAAGGAAAAAAAAAATTAATATCAATGGTTCGAAACGCGAGGGGTCACGTAAACCCGTTAAACGTATCCGGACGATATCATCGTCAATGTCGACCCTGTTTCAACCGAGGGCACTCGGCGCACCGCAGACGCTCCAGTTACTACATGACTTGTCATATCGTCCGAGTGTGTGCTCGGAAGAGACGGTCCCCGCATCTCAATCGCGCTCCAGCCGAGCGAACGAGGCGTGTTCGGGCCACGCGATCGCATTGCCGATAAAAAGAAGAAAAAAAAATGTGCCCCAGACAGAATAAAAGAAACGAAGGAAAATGCAGAACGTCACTAGGCCACCTCGCTCGACAGACTGGGACGCACTACTGGTTTATATTCTCACATAATATCTGTCATTGTTTCCGCAACTGTTGGAATTGTTTTTGCTAAATTTATTATGCAGACTTATGCACTGTATAAATAAATTGGGCATTGAATTTACCGGAACTTCGGGCGAGTGAGAACTCCCTTTTCTACGTCCATGGAATTTGCACAATTTTTTCCTAACATATTCACGAAAAATCGCGATTTTCGTTTTTGGGAAGTTTGCGTGGAAATTTCATTTTTCGGCTGGCTTATTTCCAGTCGAAAAAATGAGATACTGAAACCGGAAGTGATTTATTTCCGGTCGAAAAATGAGATTTTTCGAACCGAAAGTAACGTATATTCGGTGTGAATCATTTCTAGTCGAAACATGTGATTATCGAACCGGAAGTGACGCACTTCCGGTATGGATCACTTCAAGTAAAAAAATGTGATTTTCAAACCGGAACTGATGTATTTCCATTGTGACGTCACTTCCGGTGGAAAAAGAAAAGGTTTTCAAACCGGAAGTAACGTATTTCCGGTATGAATCACTTCCGGTCGAAAGATGTGATTTACAAACTTCAAATGCCGTACTTCCGTTATGACGTCACTTCCGGTCGAAAAGTAAGATCTTCAAGCCGGAAGTAACGGATTTCCGGTGTGAATGACTTCCTGTTCAAAAATTATACTTCCAAACCGGAAGTGATGTATTTCCATTGTAACGTTACTTCCGGTGGAAGAAGCTTTTCAAACCGGAAGTGACCCATTTCCGGTGTTGACGTCACTTCCGGTCGAAAAGTAAGATCTTCAAGCCGGAAGTGACGCATTTCCGGTGTGAATGACTTCCGGTTCAAAAATTAGACTTCCAAATCGGAAGTGACGTATTTCCGTTATGAAGTCACTTCCGGTCGAAGAGCCGGAAGTGACGCATTTCCGGTGTTGACGTCACTTCCGGTTGAAAAGTGAACGAAGACACTCGAACCTTTGCTAAATCGTTTCCGCGAGTCTGAAAACGCTTCGCATTCGAAACTCCGGACAAGCAAAGCGAGAACTGCAAATCGGCGGAAGACGAAGAGGGGGGGAGGGGGAGGGAGGGGGGGGGGAGGGCAGCGCGGTCAACGAAGCAGGTCCAATTAGCGCGAGGCCAAATTGGGTCGTCGCACAGCGCGGAAATCGGCCGGCTCACCGAGCGGTCCCCCTCGGTTCCATTTCGCGGGTTCTCGGAAAAAACGGGTTTGCCCGTTTTGCCTCCTTACGGAAGATCTACAACTTGCACGGTGTGGCGTGGGGGGGGGGGGGGGGGGAAGGGGGGTGAGTCCTGGTGCAAGACCCCGAGACGATTTATTCTTGTACTTCCATCCAGCGGCGTGTATATCACCGTACTCGCTGTTTTACCTCCGATAGCGCACTTACAGCGCTCCGCCGCTTTATTGCCGCACCGCTGCGGCCGAGGCGCTGCGAGCGAGAACGGGCAATGGGGATCACATAAGAGGATTTTTTTTAGCAGGAATTCTTGGAGAAGAAATTTTTTTTCAATTTTTTTTTTTATGAATTTTTCATTGCAATGGATTTTATATATATATTTTTTTTATTTTGGCAAAGAGTATATTTTCGGTAGAAATGGAATATAAATGAAATGAAAATGATTTTTTTTATTTTTATTTTAGCGGGGAGAATGGGGCAATGAGTATCATCGAAGAGGCATTTTTTCCTCACTGTATATCTTGGAGAACGATTTGTTTTTTTTTTTTTTTTAATCCTTCAATGAATTGTTTGGTATATATTTTTCAATTTTTTAAAAATTATACTTTCGGCGAAAAATTAGAATAATTTTTTTTTTTTCTTCAATTCGACTTGTTTGATTCGGCTGTAAATTTTTGAGGGTATTCGGCGGTGTGTCGGGAACCTTCGAAAAAATTGGCGTCGTCGAGCGAGTCGTTGTTGTCGAGTATTAAAAAAAATTAGTTCGATCCGCGTTAAACATTTACCCCGGTCGGTAACAAATCGTTGGAAAAAAAATTCATTACAGTTTTCGTTACCGACCGAGCTCGGGCCGAGCCGGGATGAATTTACTGTCGCGCCGCCTCGCATCACTTCACGCACGTGAACTAATATAAATAAAATAATCAATAAAAAAAAATAATCAAATGAAATTCATGTTTCAATAAAATTAATATTTCGATAAAATTTGTATATCAATAAAATTCATGTTTTAATAAAATTCATATCGCAATAAAATTCATCTTTCAATAAAATTCATGTTTCAATAAAATTCATTTTTCAATAAAATTCATGTTTCAATAAAATTCATATTTCAATAAATTTCATGTTTCAATAAAATTAATATTTCGATAAAATTTGTATATCAATAAAATTCATGTTTTAATAAAATTCATATCGCAATAAAATTCATTTTTCAATAAAATTCATGTTTCAATAAAATTCATGTTTCAATAAAATGCACATTTCAATAAATTTCATGTTTCAATAAAATTCATGTTTCAATAAAATTAATGATTTCATTGAATCAATAATGGGAATTAGGATTGCCGCCGACTCGGATTACCCCGCAGTTCCGGACGCGGCTATTTCACCTCCGATATCGCTCCTGCCGTGGATAGCTCTTCGATCGTTCCGCAGCTTTATTGCTGTTTCGCCGTCCAAAGTCGTATATAGGGTTAAAAATAAAAAATAAAAAAAATAAAATAAAAGTGCGCAGAACGATTGCGCAGTTGAGCTCGCTGTGAGGCCCGAAGAGAGTAGAGATAAGGTTCGCAGGAGCCGCCGTGGAACCGGTTAAAAATATAAATTCCCACAGCCCCGATGAAGAAGGCGAGGAAGAAGAAGAAGAAGAAGAAGCACCGCGGCGGTCCGTGTAAGCGAAGCGAGCCGGTACCGTATAACGATATACAGTTAGCCGGGCCGAAGTGTATTGCGCGGAGTCACATCGGCCGGGCCGATAATTTCGACGATGGGCGAGGACCGGCGAGGACGGCAAATCACCATCGATCTTCTGCCAGTCCGACCGGAAAATCGGCTGAGGGAATTACGAGGAAAAATTAATAAAATTAATTGCGGAAAAGCGAAATTGGGTCGGGACGAGAAAGTCAGAAAAATTTATCCGAATTAAACAATAAACAATATTTGTTCAATGCATATAAATTTTTATTTTTATACAATTAATATTTTAATGAAATAAATATTTATTTTAATTAAAATATTTATTTTTATTAAATAAATATTCATTATCATTTAATAAATATTTATTATATAAATATTTATTTCTTGGCCGTGCACGGGTCGAATAAACAATTGTTCTGGATGCGAGACGCTCGGCGAGTTGAGAATCCGTTGACCGAACAGGTGGCCGAGCCTCGGACGGAGCACAACAGAGCGGTACATCGAGATAAGAGCGAAATCTTATCGGCCTCCTCGGGCTCCGAGATTAAATCGATCGGCGAAACGGAAATCGCGATATCTTCTTATCGATCCCGATTTCACACGACCGACTTTGCAATTTTTTGCATCCGGAAATCGATAAAATAATAACACTTGCCTATACAATAATTAACTGCTCATTAATTATCAAACAATATCAATATATCAGTCGTAGAAGCAATTAAATTCTTTTTTTAATATAGAGAAAAATTGAAAAAAGTTTATAATGACATTATGATTATTGACTTTGACTTCGACTTTGACTTTGACTTTGACTTTGACTTTGACTTTGACTTTGACTTTGACTTTGACTTTGACTTTGACTTTGACTTTGACTTTGACTTTGACTTTGACTTTGACTTTGACTTTGACTTTGACTTTGACTTTGACTTTGACTTTGACTTTGACTTTGACTTTGACTTTGACTTTGACTTTGACTTTGACTTTGACTTTGACTTTGACTTTGACTTTGACTTTGACTTTGACTTTGACTTTGACTTTGACTTTGACTTTGACTTTGACTTTGACTTTGACTTTGACTTTGACTTTGTAATTGACAATGTCATTGCTAATGTCATTGACAGTCTTATTGAAAGTCTCATTGACAGTCTTATTGACACTCTCATTGACAGTCTTATTGACACTCTCATTGACAGTCTTATTGACACTCTCATTGACACTCTCATTGACACTCTCATTGACACTCTCATTGACACTCTCATTGACACTCTCATTGACACTCTCATTGACACTCTCATTGACACTCTCATTGACACTCTCATTGACACTATCATTGACACTCTCATTGACACTATCATTGACACTCTCATTGACACTCTCATTGACACTCTCATTGACACTCTCATTGACACTCTCATTGACACTCTCATTGACACTCTCATTGACACTATCATTGACACTCTCATTGACACTCTCATTGACACTCTCATTGACACTCTCATTGACACTCTCATTTACACTCTCATTGACACTCTCATTGACACTCTCAATGACACTCTCATTTACACTCTCATTTACACTCTCATTGACACTCTCATTTACACTCTCATTGACATTGACATTGTTATTGACACGGTCATTGGCACATTGTCATTGTTATTGACACGTTCATTGAGATCATTATTGTTATTGACATTGTCATTGTCATTGACACTGTAATTGTTATTGTTATCGTCATCGCGCGACTGGGAATCGGAGCGATAAGACCGAAAAAAAAATTGTAAACGCGTGTAAACGGATATCGATTGCATGCCGGTAGGGCACTCTCGTGTTTCAACGAGGCCGGATCGAACGAGGTTTCTTCACGGTCGCGAGAGGCCTGTGCCGTGCACCAGTGCTTAACAACCGTAGGCACACCAGACAGCTCTGGAGGCGCGAGCGCACACATACATAACTCAAATCCTTACGCGCGACTCGGTGTGTACCGAGAGAAACTCACTTCCCCATTTGAGAAATTATCGTGAACGCAAACACACCGTCCCAACGCTGCACGACTGGCAGTAGATTTTGTTTTGTTTTTTTTTTTTTTTTTTTTCATTTATTCCTCTAGCTCGTTCTCGGTAATATAAAATTTTTATACAAACGGAAAGAAAAATTTGATTATTTTTTTTATTGGACTCATGAATTTCAATTTTATATTTTTCATTGATCAATTAAAATATTATTAAAAATTATCATTTTGGTTGTTGTTATTATTTTTATTCGTTGGAGGGCGATGAGTGGACTCAGTTTCATCGATCAATATTGTTTTTTTAGTTCGTAGAGAGACGAATTTTTTTTTTCTTTTTTTTTTCATTCATTCCTCTCGCTCGTTCTCGGTACACGAAATTTTCATGCGATCGGAAATAAAAAGATTTTTTTTTTTCTAATCCGAGAATTAAAATTCACATTTTTAATTGATTAATTATTATTATTATTATTTGCCGAAGTGAAATCGATGGATGGACGAAGTCCTCTCTATGAACGTTACGCGACGCTCGGTTTCATCGATTAATATCGTTTCTCCAATTTGTGAAACGGTCGTCACTTTCGCCACGATATTTCCATCCGATGCGCGACGCGTTGTAACTTTGCATCTGCTTCTTCTTCCCAATTACACATTGCCTCTTAAATACACTGCCCAATATTATTATCATTATTATTTTTATTATTATTTTTATTATTATTTTTATTATTATTTTTATTATTATTTTTATTATTATTTTTATTATTATTATTATCGACAAGAGGTTTCGATTTTTAAAAAATGACTAAATCGTCCCACGTGCGTCGATTCCGAGGCTCGATTTAACGCTACGAATCGGCAGCTCGACAGGGCGTGCGCGAAACACGCGCGAGAGTAAATTTAATATCGCCCGATCGATCGACCCCACATTCATGCACTTTCCGTCGAAACATAATAAAGATGAAAAAAAAAAAAAAACATTATACAATAATAATAATAATAATAATATCAATAATAACTCGTGCGTGTTGCCCATACTCACTTCGTCAGGTGAAGGGAGAGAGTTGTGCAGACTGCCGGAGAGAATCCCCGCTCGGTCGGTCTCGGTCCAACTTCCGGTCGGTGGAAATCCCGGCCTCGTCCGGCCGGATTTTTTTACTCTCGTAACTTCCAGCGGAACTCGCGTTTATTTATCTTTAATACTCCAATATTTTACATATATATATACACACACATATATATATATAATACACGAATTATATATCTTTAATATTTTTCGAACCAATCAGGAAAAAAAAAATACGTATATACTTTAAACCAAAATTAAACAGATAAATGTATATAATTTAAAAAGAAAAAAAAAACAGGAGATAGCAGCGAGCCGATCGATCGGTTGCGTTTCGTTCGGCCCGAAGGATAGTTTCGCTCGTCGCGGCTCTGCTGGCTCGACTGGCCCGGTGGAAGGTGGAGGAGAGCCGAGCCGAGGACCGGGTCCGCGTTCTACCTGCCGTCCCGGCAGGCCGATCGGGAGCGAGCGAGAGACAACCGCTCGGTAAACAAACCGAGCGAACGGCCGTGGAACGAAGACGGATCGGCGCGGCGGGGCGAGAGCCGCCGCGTGCAATGGCGGACAGCTGAGGAGCCTCTCTCGGACCGAGGGACTGACAAAGACGACGAGGAAAGCGAGAGGCTTCCCTCGACTCCGGTAACGAGACCGAGAGAGGCGATAAAAAAAAAAAAAAAAAAAAAAAAATGGCCACGATACGATCGCGTGAAGAAGAGTGGGGGGGGAATCGGTGGTGGTCTCGAGTACGACGTTGCCAAGTTGTGCTGCGACGAATGCAGGTTACACGCGTAAGTGCGTGCCGACCGGTGTATATAGGTGTATGATACACACATCGGGGGGGGGGGGGGGGGGGGAGCCGCGGCGGTCGGTGAATCACGGACGAGGGGGGGGGGCTTCGGTGAGCCGATAGAGAAGAGCGGCGAATTTCGCACAGTGCGTTTACCGATCGGTGTGTAAATCGTCGAAAATCAATTTAAAAAAAATGGCGGTCGCGTGTAAATCGTGGAAATTTCATCATCGCCGCATCGGGGTTATTGAAATCTTTTTTGTTTTTGCGCACTCGTAGAGAAAGCTTTGTTGTGATAAAAAAAAAAGTTGAAAGTTGAAATTTTTATATCACTTTCTCATAATGGCCCTTTATTCGCAAAGCTCCTTCGGTGAGAAAGCGTTTGCTGTATTTTTGGCTTCCTCATAGAGGAGGCTTTGCGAATAAAGGGCCATTATGAGAAAGTGATATAAAAATGTCAACTTTCAACTTTTATGAGAAAGCGATATGAAAATTTCAATTGTTTACTTTTACATTTCCACATCCGGTCAAACGAAGAGCCGGACGGCGTAAAATGCGGAGGCGAATATTAACGACGCCTCCTCAAGGTTATAATAATCATAACAACAATGATTACGATTACGATTACGATTATCATGGTGACTATCATTGTGATTATCATCGTGATTATCATTGTGATTATCATTGTGATTATCATTGCGATTATCATTGCGATTATCATTGCGATTATCATCGTGATTATCATCGTGATTATCATCGTGATTATCATCGTGATTATCATCGTGATTATCATCGTGATTATCATCGTGATTATCATCGTGATTATCATCGTGATTATCATCGTGATTATCATCGTGATTATCATCGTGATTATCATCGGGATTATCATCGTGATTATCATCGCGATTATCATCGCGATTATCATCGCGATTATCATCTCGATTATCATCGCGATTATCATCGTGATTATCATCGTGATTATCATCGTGATTATCATCGTGATTATCATCGTGATTATCATCGTGATTATCATCGTGATTATAATTGTGATTATCATCGTGATTATCATCGTGATTATCATCGTGATTATCATCGTGATTATCATCGTGATTATCATCGTGATTATCATCGTGATTATCATCGTGATTATCATCGTGATTATCATTGCGATTATCATTGCGATTATCATTGCGATTATCATTGCGATTATCATTGCGATTATCATTGTGATTATCATTGGAATGTAACAGTGAGTGAACGAGGTGTGCATTTGTACACCATTACTACATTACTTTTAAATCAAAATCTTTTTTTTGTTCACCGTAAGACACACAGATCGGTGAGCCGATTCGTGGAGAAACTCGGTCGATCCTCTCCTTTGACCTGGCTGGGCGCAGGGCCGACGGCGGTTGGCTTTCCCGCTCATTCCCCGCCAGTCCCCCCGCGATGTACTAACTCAACCGGATGACTCACTGCGGCTGGGACGTTTAGAGGAGTTTTACCAGAGTGACGGAGCGAGGGGGGAGAGAGAGAGAGGAAGAAAGAAAGAGAGAGATATTAAAGTTAGCGGCTATCACGATCCGGTGTACGACGATATTTTATCCTCAGGGGCGGCCCGGGAGAGCCCCGAGGCTTTCCGCGTCTCGTCGTCGTGAACCATATCTACTTTGGTTCTTCGTTTATTTGTCTCGTCGTGCGCCGCCGATTGGCCGCGCTGTTCCCGATAGTACGAATCGTTAGGCTATGAAATTCGCGGTAATCGCCGTTCTGTTAAAAGTCACCGTCACTTCTCGCTGCGGTGTCGCCGCAAAGTGAGGTTCTCTAAGTCGGCTTCGAGGTCAGACGAAAGGAGGCTCTTTCGTCACCGGAAGGCGCGCGCGGTTTCTGCGAGCGCTGGATCATCCAGAGATATACTCGATAGAAACTATACCGGCTATCGATGTTCCCTCTCGACTGAAGCTCCCTATGAATTAGAACGATGCAGTCGGTTACGAAAATTGGAATCGATTTTTTTTTTCAATTTGTCGAAGATTCTTTTGCAAGGATGTAGATCACCGAATTCATCTATATAGATCCATATAGATGTTCGGTGATCTATTGATCTTTATAGATATTTTGTGATCTATTGATCTTTATAGATATTTTGTGATCTATTGAACTTTATAGATATTTGGTGATCTATAGATCTACACATAGATATTAAGTGATCGATAGACGTAGATATAATCGATAGATCTACATATCGATCTTCAGTGATCGATAGATCTACATATCGATCTTCAGTGATCGATAGATCTACATATCGATCTTCAGTGATCGATAGATCTACATATAGATCTTCAGTGATCGATAGATCTACATATAGATCTTCAGTGATCGATAGATCTGTATATAGATCTTCAGTGATCGATAGATCTATATATAGATCTTCAGTGATCGATAGATCTACATATAGATCTTCAGTGATCGGTAGATCTACATATAGATCTTCAGTGATCGATAGATCTACATATAGATCTTCAGTGATCGATAGATCTACATATAGATCTTCAGTGATCGATAGATCTATATATAGATCTTCAGTGATCGATAGATCTACATATAGATCTTCAGTGATCGATAGATCTACATATAGATCTTCAGTGATCGATAGATCTACATATAGATCTTCAGTGATCGATAGATCTATATATAGATCTTCAGTGATCGATAGATCTATGTATAGATCTTCTGTGATCGATAGATCTATATATAGATCTTCTGTGATCGCCAGATCTTCGGCGATCTATAGATTTATGTAGACATTCAATGATCTATACATCTATGTAGACATCCGATGATCTATAGATCTATGTAGATATTCGGTGATCTATAGATTTGTGTAGACATCCGGTGATCTATAGATCTATGTAGATCTTCGGTGATCTATAGATTTATGCAGACATTCAATGATCTATACATCTATGTAGACATCCGGTGATCTATAGATCTATGTAGATATTCGGTGATCTATAGATCTATGTAGATATTCGGTAATCTATAGATCTATGTAGACATCCAGTGATCTATGGATCTATTTAGGTATTCAGTGATCTATGGATCTATTTAGATATTCAGTGATCTATAGATCCATAGATCTATGTTCTCTGATCTATGAATCTATATAGATCGTCGATGATCTATATAGATCAGCGGAGATAAAGAATGATCGAAATAATTCACGAGGTTAAAAAAAAATGTTCGGTTCGAATAACTGCAGGCTGCAGTTTGAACTGCAACGAATTAGCGGGTCCGTCGATTCGCGCGGTGAACAACACTGCAGCCAGGGAGAAAGTTTTGACGCCGCAGTGTCGCGCTCAACGCCTTCACAGTCACGGCAGTATCCAATGGTTATTTTCTTTTTTTTTTTATCTCCTTTTCGCCGCACCGACAGAGCGCAGTTTTACCATTCCCGAGGGGAGGCGGATGTGGGTCAATTAACACCGCGGAGGCTATGCGGGCCAGTGGAACAAAACGAATTGTTTTTAACAACTTTTCGCGAGGCATAAAAATAAGTCGCATAACGAATGGAGGACACGGATCCGTTTTGCCCCGCCCATCCCAACATCGATCGATTTATCGTCCGCAGGACAATAAATCGATCAATTTCGCGAATAGCCCAGAAGGTGCCCGTGAATTTCTACGTTTTTTTTTCTATGAATTCATTCTATGAATAGAAATGAATTTCTACGTTTGCTTCCAGAAGTATCGCTAAAACGGCGAGCACATCTCAACGCCAAATTGGCGACACTCTTCGCGTACGACGAGCGAAGGCCGTGAAATTGCTTACCGATAAGATTGATAGAAAAAAAAAAAAAATTGCTATACGTGAAAATACTTGAATATTGCCGAGAAATTCTACTTAATTCAATTTTTTTTTTTCACACACGTTTTTTTTTTTACCAACTTTCCTGTATTCCTCAATTCAAAGTTTTTTTATCGCTGACTCCATTCCAGATACATTTCGGAGGCAAATGATAAATATTTTCTGAAACGTCACTTCCGCTTTGGGAATCTAATTTTTCGACCCAAAGTACGGTATTTCCGGTCCGATGTCACTTCCGGTCGATAATGAGATTTCCAAACCGGATATAACGTACTTCCGGTGTGACGTCACTTCCGGTACAAAGATTAGGTTTTTCAAACCGGAAGCAACGTATTTCCGGTCTGACGTCATTTCCGGTAGAAAAAAATATTAGATTTTAAAACCGGAAGTGACGTACTTCCGGTCTGACGTCACTTCCGGTCGAAGAATAAGATTTTCAAACGCATTTCCGGTCTGACGTCACTGCCGGAACATAAAATGTCCAAACCGGAAGTCAGGCACTTCCGGTCTGATGTCATTTCCGGTTGAAACAAAATATTCAAACCGGAAGTGACCATTTCCCGATCTGACGTCACTTCCGGTAGAACAACGAGATTTCAAAACCGGAAGCGACGTATTTCCGGTCTGACGTCACTTCCGGTATAATAATGAGATTTTAAAACCGGAAGTGACGTATTTCCGGTCTGACGTCACTTCCGGTAGAACAACGAGATTTCAAAACCGGAAGCGACGTATTTCCGGTCTGACGTCACTTCCGGTATAATAATGAGATTTTAAAACCGGAAGTGATGTTTTCCCGATCTGACGTCACTTCCGGTAGAACAATGAGATTTTAAAACCGGAAGTGACGTATTTCCGGTCTGACGTCAATTCCGTTATAATAATGAGATGTAAAAACCGGAAGTGACGTATTTCCGGTCTGACGGTCTTTCCGGTCGAAAAATGCGATTTTCAAATCCGAAGCAACATCAGAAAGAATTTTTCCAATTTTTGCTCCGAAACTTATCTCGAATGCAGGGATTAATTTAGTTTACTTAATTATTATTATTATTTTTTATAATTAATTGTGGATTCCAGAAATTATACGGGAGATACGATAATGAGCTGTTTACGATTTTAGGCCCGATAGTGTGACTCGTAATTGATTAAGTAATATTTTATACACGCTCAGCACAGGCAGGTGTTAGAGATTTTTTGCAGACTCGAGCCGAGAAAAATGAGGGTCTAATGTGAGAATTTTTTGGGTGTGTTTGGGCGGCTCTGTTGTTTGCCGGATTACATAGGAGAGCGACGGAGGTTGTGAGGGTAGCGACGCCGAGATGATTGGTAATGGTCGGAGAGGAGGAGGAGAGAGGGATCGCGATACTGAGGATGAGGACGAGGTCAGGGAAGAGAGGAGCTCGGAGGGTGGTGGAGGTTTCGGGGGTTGGAGAAATCACCTGCTCGGTGGTCTTACGCAGCGCGTCAAGTCCTGGTACTGGGGCGCCAGACCCCTCGTAAGTTATGCTCAGAGACAAAAAAAATCAATAAAAAAAAAAGCACACACACAACAAAAAAATTATCCCGCATTTTTATGAAAAAAAAAAAAAAAAAATTATCACCCTCGGCGACGATTTTTTTACTTGCCAAAAATAAATCAATTGACAGAAATTTATATGGAGAAACGGACGGGCGATTTTTTTATTTTTATTTTTGTCGGAGAAACGTGTCGCTGTTTTATTGTCGATAAAAAAAAATTTTTAGGTTGTTAACGATAAATTCGACGATGATTTGTTTTTTTTTTATTTTTATTTTTTTTATGGAAATTGAAACTTTGGCATGATTATTTATTTTTTTTTTTTTTTTTTTTTTGCATAAAATCTCCACGCTCACCGCAAGATCACCGATACATTAGTACTATATATCGTTTGGGAATTTTTGAGAAATACGTTTTTCGCTCTAGAGCTAGAATGATAGTCGATAGACGTGTGTACGTGTTTTTTAACTTAGATGTTCTTGCACATGCTCTTCTATTTTTTTTTTTTTTTTTTACATATATATTGTTCTATATTTATATATACTACATATATATATATAACATCCTTACTCTTCAAGCACGATAACTAGATGTCTTGGCATGCACGAATATCACAACTCACATCGACAATAGGAAGAAAAATAAAATATGTTAAAACAATTAATAAAAATAAAAATAATTTTTCAAATATTTTTCTTATTAAAATAGCAATTAATTTTTTATTGAAAAATTTAAATAAAAAATCTCGAGAGAGTCGTATCTGTTTTGTACTTCGCAGTGAGTTTCAACGAGTCTCAAGTGTGTGTGTCGAAAAAAAAAAAAATGCGGGACGTGATTTTTAGCGAGAGTTAAATTCCCCTGAATATCGTCCATATGGATATGGGAAAGCGAGAGGATTCCTCTTATCTTTTTTTTTTTTCTCATTTGTTTTTTGCAGAAAAAAATTCGAGATCGCGATCTTCCCTCAATGAAACTCCACTTTGTTGTATTATTATACTTTCACCTCTTCGCCTCGGCTCTACCTTGTTTTATATATATACATATATAGTCGTGTGTGCGTGACTCACGATACATTGGAGCATATCCGAGTGAAGACTACACGGTAAAAAAATATTTGTACATTCGAAAAAAAAATAATAATAATTTTCGCAAAAGTTCACAAATTTTTTTTGTCGAATTTTTTTTTCAGACAATCTTTTGACAACAAGTGAATTCGCAAATTTTTTTCGGCAAAAGTGGGCTTCGTTGAAAAATAAAAAAAATTGTCAAAAATTGTCAAAAATTGTCAAAAATTGTCGGACGAGAAATATCGATCGAGGCGACTTTGGATCGATTTCTCGCCGCTCGGTCGGTAACAAAAACTGTAATAAATTTTCTCCGCCTTTGCCGACCCTTTCCGGTCAAATAAAAAATCTCACTCGACGCTGATGTCGATTCGGATCGTTGAAAAAATTCGCTCTCGACGGACACGTTTGGAGACCGTAAAAAAATTGATTACAGTTTTCGTTACCGACCGAGGCGTTTCGGGCGCTTCAAAATGTACAAACCTTTTTTTACTGCGTGTGTGTGTGTGTGTTATTCCCGTGACCGATTTTATTAATTTTTTTCTTCAATTCACCTGATGCATCGAGCGAAAAAAAAAAAATAAACAATTCCAAAAATCCGGCAATTTTATTATCGCCCGTATAATTAACTGACCGAAACGACACCCACCTCTGCTTGATAGATGAAAATATATGTCTTGTTACAATAACGCGACACCACCACTCTCCGAGCACTACCAACACCCTACCACAGGCAGCCTATCAGCAAAGCATGATCTTATATTTATAACATATTATTAAATATATATATACATATATATACATATATTTTTAACGATTTATAAAAATAATATATCGCGATGTCGATTTTTGTACGAAGAAATAACAAAAAGAAAAAATAAATCAAATTTAATTAATTAAAAACATTAATTAATCAAATGATTAATTTTTTTTAATAAACTTAATTTATTAATTTAGAAAAAAAAATAATAAAAAAAAAAAAGATCCGGCGAAAAGTCAATTCGGTGCACCAGCACGTGAAAATCCGTGATTCTCGATGTGATAATTTTATTAATTTTCGTTCGATCCAGGAACTCGCTCACAAGCTGTCGCGAAGCTTCGACATGCAGGAGGCTCAGCTGCTGGAGGAGGGAGGCTCTGGAAGCGGAGCTGCCGGGGCCGCGGGCGCCGGCGGACCGCCGAGAAGGCATCACAGCGCCCAGCGTCTCGCCAGAAGCGAGATGTCCGAGAGGAGAGAGGAAGACGGTGCACTGGTCGTGCCCGATCATCATGGAAACCTCAGGATCACAGTCAAAAAAACTAAATCCATTCTCGGTATCGCCATCGAGGGAGGAGCCAATACCAAGCATCCTCTGCCGAGAATCATCAACATTCACGTGCGTTCTCGATCCTGGTCGGAGTCTTTAAAGCAATGTAGTTTTAGCTTTGAAATTTAATAATAATCGAGGGTTGATTAGTAATCGTCATTGATAAACAAATTAATGAGAATTTCGGAATTTATGGATCTAAGGATCTATGGATCTATGGATCTACGGATCTATGAATCTACGGATCTACGGATCTATGGATCTACGGATCTATGGATCTACGGATCTATGGATCTACGGATCTATGGATCTACGGATCTATGGATCTATGGATCTATGGATCTACGGATCTACGGATCTATGGATCTACGGATCTATGGATCTATGGATCTATGGATCTATGGATCTATGGATCTATGGATCTATGGATCTATGGATCTATGGATCTATGGATCTATGGATCTACGGATCTATGGATCTACGGATCTATGGATCTACGGATCTATGGATCTACGGATCTACGGATCTACGGATCTACGGATCTACGGATCTACGGATCTACGGATCTATGGATCTACGGATCTATGGATCTACGGATCTATGGATCTACGGATCTATGGATCTACGGATCTATGGATCTACGGATCTATGGATCTACGGATCTATGGATCTACGGATCTATGGATCTACGGATCTATGGATCTACGGATCTATGGATCTACGGATCTATGGATCTACGGATCTATGGATCTACGGATCTATGGATCTACGGATCTATGGATCTAAGGATCTATGGATCTACGGATCTATGGATCTACGGATCTATGGATCTACGGATCTATGGATCTACGGATCTATGGATCTAAGGATCTATGGATCTACGGATCTATGGATCTACGGATCTATGGATCTACGGATCTACGGATCTATGGATCTACGGATCTATGGATCTACGGATCTATGGATCTACGGATCTACGGATCTATGGATCTACGGATCTACGGATCTATGGATCTACGGATCTACAGATCTATGGATCTATGGATCTATGGATCTATGGATCTATGGATCTATGGATCTATGGATCTATGGATCTATGGATCTATGGATCTATGGATCTATGGATCTATGGATCTACGGATCTATGGATCTACGGATCAATGGATCTACGGATCTATGGATCTACGGATCTACGGATCTATGGATCTACGGATCTACGGATCTATGGATCTATGGATCTATGGATCTATGGATCTATGGATCTATGGATCTATGGATCTATGGATCTATGGATCTATGGATCTATGGATCTATGGATCTATGGATCTATGGATCTACGGATCTACGGATCTATGGATCTATGGATCTATATCGATCCGAGGATCTATGGATTTATGGATCTATATCGATCCGAGGATCTATGGATCTGTATCGACCCGAGGATTTATGGATCTATATAGATCCGTGGATCTATGGATCTATATCGATCCGAGGATCTATGGATCTATGGATCGAAGGATCTATATATCGATCCTCGGATCGATATATATATATCCAAGGATCTATATATCGATCCTCGGATCGATATATATATATCCAAGGATCTATGAATCTATGGATCGATGGATCCTTATTATTCCTTTGCTAATCGTCAGAGTTTGGTCATCCCAATTCTGTTTCTTTTTTTCACCCACAGGACAACGGCGCCGCTTTCGAGGCCGGTGGTCTCGAGGTCGGCCAGCTCATACTAGAGGTGGACGGTCACAAGGTCGAAGGTAAAAATTACACCTCCAAAAAAAAAACATTTTTGCTATCGATTCGAAAAATGAAAAATAAAATCTATTCCGCCTTCCAGGTCTTCACCACCAGGAGGTGGCGCGCCTCATAGCAGAGTCGTTCGCTCGCCGGGACCGCAACGACATCGAGTTCCTCGTCGTCGAGGCGAAGAAGAGCAACCTCGAGCCGAAGCCTACCGCTCTGATATTCCTGGAAGCGTAGCAGGAATCTCCCACCTCCGAGCCAGAACCACCTTAGCCCTTGCTCGAGCGCTCGTGAAACTCTCGGGTGCCCTGGAAATACTGGAGTTCAAGTACGCGAAGACCCCTCCAAGTTACCGAGGAGGAGGACGAGGAGAACGCCGAAGAGGCCGAGGATCGAATCTAAGCGACGTAAAACTTGCCCGCGAGCCCACGATCGAGAAACCCGGTAGCGATCTCGATCACGAGCACTTTAAGAGGTTACAACAGAAATTGCGCGGCCGGACGGAATTTTCAAGTCATTTCGATTCTAATGAATCTTCGTTCAAAAGTCTTTTTTTTGCTAATTTATAACATTTTTTTGGACCTTTTTGTGATCATCCTCTGACCATTTTTTATCATTTTTGAATTATCCTATTTATCATACTTTAATTATTTTTTATTTGCCATTTTACAAATATTTATTTTTGTCATTAAAAAAAAAGTTTATTAATAATCGTTATTCCGAATTAATTATTAACAGAAATTAATATTAAATTGTTAATTTTTTTTCGAGAGTCGCTACCGCGTGAGAATAGTCAGATGTACCGGAAGTGAGACATTCGGATCGATCGCGGGCGAAACGGAGGTCGCTTCGCCGGCCCGGCGAAGACGCGCGACGTTCCTCGGTCGGTAAAGAAATTCCAGGGTCCCCGCCGTCGAGCTCGAGCGTACCTAACGAGTTTCTAATTAATCCTGGCCCCGCGGTGGTGGGAAAAAAACGTATTTTATAAGCGCATAAACTGCAAATCAACCAAACCTCTGTACACGCTCCGTACCGTAAAACCGGCTCGAAGGCCTCGAAAATTTGCGAACGCTTCGGAGCGAAAATCGCGTAATTGAAAAAAAAAAAAAAAAAAAAAAAAAAAGCGCGCGAGGGCGAGGAGAGAAAAAAAAACGAAACCGATCACGAAGAGAAGAATCCGAGTTCGTTTCCGTCGACGGAAGTCGAAATAAAAAATAAATAAAAATAAAATTTAATGAGTTAAAAATGATAGAAAATAAAAAATCGAAAAATAAAAAATGGAGCAGAGCGCAAATGAAATGTTATGAGATTGTTAGCAGCGAAAAAAATATTGCTGTCGAGAAGTGCTCGTCGTCGCCGCGTATCCGTGCCGACACTGTGCCAAAAAATAATAAAAAATATTTAATGAAAAAATATATAAAAGATGAAGAGGGGAAAAAAATATGCTGAAGGGACAAATCATCGGAAATCGTCAAGAAATTTTCTCTCGGGCGCTGCGCTGTATTCGCGTCTTGGTAAAAAAAAATTACCAAATACGATAAAAAAAAGAACACTTGAAAAAAAAAAGATCTGATAAATATGACACTGTTGACTAATGATTTATCGAACGGGTCTCGAATTAAGAGAGTTATTACCAAGAGAGACTTATTATGAGAATTGTTGAGGCTTGAAGAATCTACGTATATGTAAATATACTATATTAACGTACGATATTAAACATAATAAAAAAAATAATAATAGTAATAATAATAATATTAATAATAATAACAATAATAATAAGAACAACAACAACAAAAACAAAATAACACAAACACGATCAAGAAGTACGATACCAAAAAAAAAGGAACTCATAGTGTATTTAACGATAAGAGTAAAAAAAAAACATTAAAAGAAGCAAAAACTATGTTAGCGAAAAATTGCAGATAATCGAACACTCGACGAGGAACACATTGAGATTGTATGATATTTTCAAAAAACAAAAAAAAAACATTGTAAGTAGGGATGTGCGAATAGGGCTTGAATTGAATTGAATATTGATATTCAATTCAAAATTTGAAATGAATGTCCGAATTGTTCAAATATTCTGAATAATTCCAGAGCTGGGCAAAATACTCGAATATACTAAAAATACCAAATACTATCTGTATTTAAAATACAAAATACTTTTTGGACTTGAAATACATTTATAAGTACTTTGTTTAAGCACTTTCATTTTTACAAGCTGTTTTAAAAAGTACTTACACAAAGTACTTGTAAATGTATTTTAAGTACGAAAAGTATTTTGCGTTTTAAATCGAATAGTATTTTGTATTTTGTATTCTGAGTATTTTCGAGTATTTTGCCCAGCTCTGATCGCATACGGTCTTAAGCTTTGATGTTCGAATTATTCATAAATATTCAAATTATTCATATAAAATTGAATTATTCATGTTCAATTCGTGATGAATTATTAAAAATTTTAATTATTCGCGCATCCCTAATTGTAAGCTTAGAAAAAAAAATGTATCGATGCGATATCGTGCAACGTTAAAAATTAAGGCTTCGCGAGAACGCAGACGCTGACGCAGGCTCCGCATAACATTTCGGATAAATTCGCAGATCGATTTTATTTTATTTTTTTAATTACCAAAAAAAATTAACTTTATTCTCAAAAATTAACTTTAAATATTTAAATATTTTTAAAAATGGTAACTTTATTATTAACAAAAAAAATGTTTAACCTTATTGTTAAAAAAAAATGTTGACTTTATTATTGAAAAAAAAAATGTAAATTTATTATTGAAAAAAAAAAAATGTAAATTTATTATTATTATTATTATTTCGAATCAGAGGTCGTTAGGCTCGCCGACCGCGAAACTGTCGGAGCGTTCGTCACCCGAGAACGCGCAACGGTACCGAGCACTACTTCGGGGGCTGCCGAGAGTGTCCGCAAATGCGACGGCACTCCGCCTGTGATACGAATCGAAAATCGTGCGAGGCTGAATATTACTTAACGTCCTTGCGAATGGTGTTGATTTCGCATAAGTTTCAGAGTATTGAGAGGGAATTGTAAATACTTATCGATAGTAAAAAAAATCTGAAAAAAAACAAGCGCAAAAAAGTTGTCGAAAAAATTAATTTTGCATAATAATAATTCCAAAATGTCATGTGAAAAATTTAATTGTTTAATAAATCTCCCGGAAACACAACTTTTTTTTTTATAAAAATGATTCGTTTATTTTTGTGAATACACTTCAATTTTTTTTTTTTTTTTTATATGAGAAAAACTTATAGAAAGTCAGAAAATTCAGAGTGAATTTAAAAATCTAAAAAAAATTCATGCATGTTTCGAAAAATGAAGGAATAATTTTTATTAGAAAAAAAATAAGTTTCCGAGAGATTTGTTGAACAATTTTATTTTTTATCAATTTGTTGATAACATTTTGGAGTTATTATTATGCAAAATGAATCTACTCGGCACCTTTAATATGCTCGATTTTTTAAAGATTTTTATACCGTCGAGAAGTGCTTGCAATTCTCTCTCATTTTTCCGAAGTCAACATTATTCGCGAGGACTACGTTAAGAGCTCACACGTGGACCTCGAGTGACATAGTTGTTTGGTAAAAAAAAGTTAATTAATAATTATTATTTGAATTCATTATTGTTGTTATCATGAATGTTTTTTTTTTAATTTTTATTTTAAGCTAGTAAGGCGAAAATTATGGAGGGTGAAAATTAGAGCGCGCGTATTAATTTAGAAGCGTGAGGGGGAAGATAATGTGCCAAAGTAGCGGATAAATGTGAGGCACAAACCACGCTTACACACTCGACTGCTCGTCATACTTTGAAACTGCTTGAGGACACTCGGAGCGACGCTGAATTTAGAGCATGATTTTTATTACAATAACATCGAAGAAAAAAATTAATTGATTTAAAAAAATGAATGAATGAATTTTTTAAATGAATTTTTTTTTTTTATTAATAATTTATTATTTATTTCGGGGCGATGCTGGATTTAGTGCGAAAAATCGGGGAAGCTGGGCGAAGGTAATTTTACAATGGAAAATGATTTTTATTACAATGAGATCGGAGAAAATATTTATTAATTTCTTATTAATTTTACAGCGAAGCTACTAATTTTTATTTTTATTAATTTTTTTTTTTTTGTATAAAATTATCTTCGCTCGACGTGACGGTGCGAAATATTTGGGAGTAGAAAAAAGCGGTAGCGAGAAAGACACTAGACTCGATAGGAACCTATTCGGAAATGGAGTTGGGAATTTAATAACGAGGATGAAGTAAAATGGGTCACACGAACAAACAAACTCACACCCGGCTACAACAAAATCGATTTGCGCGAATTGTTTTTCTCGTTCTCTTGCCTGGTCTCCGTTTATTTTTTATTTCATCGCCACACGCACAACTGGGAATAAAAAAAATGTATTACGAAGGTATGCGAAATTTTGATTTTGATTTTGATTTTAATTTTAATTTTAATTTTAATTTTAATTTTAATTTTAATTTTAATTTTAATTTTAATTTTAATTTTAATTTTAATTTTAATTTTAATTTTAATTTTAATTTTAATTTTAATTTTAATTTTAATTTTGATTTTGATTTTAATTTTAATTTTAATTTTAATTTTAATTTTGATTTTGATTTTGATTTTGATTTTAATTTTAATTTTAATTTTGATTTTGATTTTGATTTTGATTTTGATTTTAATTTTAATTTTAATTTTAATTTTAATTTTAATTTTAATTTTAATTTTAATTTTAATTTTAATTTTAATTTTAATTTTAATTTTAATTTTAATTTTAATTTTAATTTTAATTTTAATTTTAATTTTAATTTTAATTTTAATTTTAATTTTTATTTTTATTTTAATTTTAATTTCAAGGCGAAGTTTCAAATTTCAAATTTTATTTAACGCTGAAAACAAACCTCGCAAATCGGAGGATCGAGGATGATAAGAACTCAAACGCGTTATTATGACAATTACACAAAGCCACACAAAAAAAATGAAAAAAAGCATGAAACGCGAGGCGATAAAAAGGAATATTTTTGTAAGCGGCTTTCGAATCGCGCAGTCCGAATGGCCAGATATTTCAGCTGACATATCCGACAATGCCTTACCGCTTTACGTGTTGAATATAAAACAAATTACCAAACAAAACAAAAAATACAAACCATGAACAAACGAAAACGCAAATAAAATAATGAAAAATAAAAATAATAAAAATAAAAACAAAATAATAAACCACACGAGCGCTGTTCGAGAATTTTTTTTTTTTGAGAACCAATTTCGCTGACGATTCCGCGAGCGTTTTAAGGGCCGCGAGAGACCACAATGTGACCCAACGAATCCGTTAAATTAATATTAAATTTAATTTACCTAGAAAAATAAATTGATAAAAAATCGAAAAAATTTTTTAATAAAAAAATAAAAATTGAAAGCCCCTGCAAAAAAAATTCGTAGCGAGGCAGAATTTCTAGGCCACGTAAAAATGTGAAGTAGATACGAGTTTCTAGCTGTGTCTCGGAGTTTAGCGAAAAAAAAAAAATTTAATAGCGGATAAAATAGTTTCGAGCCTGCAGATTCGAATAGCCTGGCGGAACTGCAAAAAATCTTTTTAGCAAAAAAAAATAAAAAATAAAAATAAAAATAAATAAATAAAATAAAAAAATTTAATGTACGATGAGAATGTTGGTAAAACAGCGACGATGGGTAAAACTCTGTAATAGCAAAGCGTTTATTTTTTCAAACAGAGAGACGACCCTTCGGTGCTCCCCCCGTTTCCCGCACGGATAGACCGCGTGTGTGTTAATCTTTCTATGCATATAATCTCGCCTTCATCCACGCCTCGTATAAATTTTAAGGGAAGAAAAAAAAAATTAACAGATACTAATAAAAAAAAAATATTACACTTTTACTCGGCGTGTAAAAAATGCTACGAAAAAAAAAAAAAATCACAAAAATAAAAAAAAAAAATTAAATTTACCTAACGACTCGTAGATGAGTAAAATAATTATTCGTGCATTAGAGAAAAAAAAAAATCGTGTACTCTAGGTGGGCGAGTGTGTGGAACGAAAAAAAAAAAAAAAAAAAAAAAAAAAAATTGCGAGCGAATGAACGGGAATGAATGAGTTAATAAGAGAACTAACAACAATCTGCCTGGCTGCCTTCTTCCCAGTCAAACGATCACAAAATACACCTATATTGAAAATATCGACAAAAAAAAAAAAAAATTATAAAAAATTTCAAAAAATTTGCCATAAAAATAAAAAGAAGAAAAACAGAAAGACACACGAAAGATTCCTTCGCGATGCGGCCGACGAGCCGATGAATCTGACTAAGGTGCGGAGGCTGCATCGACACTAATCGACGATTTAAAAGCAGAAGCAAAAAATAATAAATAAAAAATAAAATAAAATAAAATAAAATAAAAAAAAACAAAGTGAGAGAATCGAGACGAGAAAAAGTCGTAATTGTAATAACGTTATTATTGTATATAATATATAAATATAGTATATTGCGCTCGTTCATACTGATTTTTCATGGATTACATAGTTCTATGTATTGTTTTTTAATTCGTTGATTTTTTTTATTTTTTCATCGTTATATTTTCGGTGTTATCGATGGAATAGCGTGTGAGAAAGAGAGCGAGAGAGCGACAGATGAGAAAAATTTATTATTACGAGAGTTTGCACTGCCGATTTTAAATCGGCTAGGGACATGCTGGTTGTTTATTGTCACGACTTATTAATTAAAATTCACTAATGCGAGTTCATAATTATTAGAACGATACGGTGCGGGCAATGATGATTATTATTGTAATTAAATAAAAAAAAACATGTTCATCATTAATTGTTCCGCATTGGCAATTATTATTATTTTTTTTTACAATTCGCGAAAATTTGAATAAAATTGCCAATTTATCGGTAAGTATGTTACAGTCGTTTTATGTACCGGGCACGTTTATTAGTAGTTCGTGTACCTGCGTATCAGAAGTGGAGGGCGCCACCCTACGGACTGCTTTACCCCATCGGTAATGGTCCAATCGAATCATTTGTCATTGGTCATTTGCAGAGCTCGGCAAAGTACTTAAAGTACTAAGTAATTGAATTACCAAGTACTTAAATTACTTTAAGCTCTTAAAGTACTTTAAGTTCTTATAAAGTACCAAAAAAAAATCGTATTTGGTCGTTTATCAAGTAACGAAAAAAATTGTTATAAGGAAAAATCTTGCAAATTAAGATAATTGGACGATAGAGTTTATTCGAAACATAGTAGAATTGCATGATACTCTGTAGGTTTCCGAATTATGTTCATTTGATCGAATAATCCTGTTTAGACGAAGCCTAAACAACATTGTGACATTTGTGACATTTGTGACATTTGTGACATTTGTGACATTTGTGACATTTGTGACATTTGTGACATTTGCGACATTTGTGACATTTGTGACATTTGTGACATTTGTGACATTTGTGACATTTGTGACATTTGTGACATTTGTGACATTTGTGACATTTGTGACATTTGTGACATCTGTGACATCTGTGACATTTGTGACATTTGTGACATTTGTGACATTTGGGACATTCGTGATATTAGTGACGTTCGTGACATTTGTGACATTTGTGATATTCGTGAAATTTGTGACATTTGTGGTATTTGTGACATTTGTGACGTTTGTGACGTTTGTGACGTTTGCGACGTTTGTGACGTTTGTGACATTCGTGACATTGGTGACATTTGTGACATTTGTGACGTTTGTGACGTTTGCGACGTTTGCGACGTTTGTGACGTTTGTGACGTTTGTGACGATCGTGACATTCGTGACATTTGTGACAGTGGCATTTGTGGAGTTATTATTAGCGCTTCCTTCGTAAGATCATAAATCGATTACAGATCTTCGGTGAAAAAAAAACACACACATACAAACACATAGTCTCGTTTACATTGGCAGTGGATCGTTGTTTGGGCTTTGCGTTGAGAAGCTCACCAGAAGATGCATAAATTTTCGAATAGTTCGAGATGTTTCGAGAGCTGGAAATAGATACTGGATGGAATCACCAGGAAGAGAGTTCGGAAAGCTATGTGGGCGGACTTTTGCGCATCAGCTTAAGGGTACGAGACTTCTCTCTTTCTCTCTCTCTCTCTTGGATTGCGCAAACAGCAACACACGGAGAGAGAACAGACCGACCCCCCGTCATCGCGTACGCAAACCGCACACGTAACGGGGGCGTAATCGAGTTAAGAAGCGTGCCAAAGGTTGTCGACGGTGGCTTTTTAGCTACCGCGGTTGAAGTGTGTAGAGTTTGTGTTTTAAACAAAAGATAATCATGCATAGTTTATACTGCGTTCGCTTGGTTTATCGACTTGTGATCGGGGATGGAAAATATTGGGTTGGGTGTTAAATAATTGTTATATTCGTGATCAGCGGGAAAAAATACATCGAATATAGCCTTGAAATAAAAGAAAATAATTAAACAGCGATTTTTCCATTTTAGAGGCACTTTTGGAAAAAAGTCGATTTTCGTGATTTTCACAGGTCGATATCTCGGCTGCGAATGGAGCTAGGCAAATTTCGACGTGCCTATCGTCTTCTACGGGAAAAAATATTTAAGATAGGGCCTTGTCCGAAGTTTTAGAATCGTTTCATCGTGCCGTTTGAGGACGTTGAAAAACGCAAGAAATTAACTCTAAATGCGTAAATTGCAATTTTGCAATTTTTGCAATTTTTTGATGAAGTAAAAAAAAATTTTATAAAAATTTTAATCTCATATATGCGGCATAGAAAAATTTTAATCTCATATATCATATAGAGCACGACGCAGCGCCACCTGTGCGTCAATCGTGACACTGCGTTCGACGCACTTTCGCTAACTATAATATTCGCTTTTCTCAATTCCTCGTTAGTTTTCAATAAAAATTCGACTGCACGCCGAAGAGTTTATGTCCATATCATAGTCCTGGACGATCCGAAGCATATGCGTAGCATATTAGCAATGCTAAATCGCAACTTAAAAAATTGTCCAGTTCCGTCGGTAAAACAGGTAAAGCAGGTTAAAAAGAGGAGAACAAAAACAGCTCCGGCAAACAAAACAGATTCCTTCAAAGATGATTTCATATTATTGTGAATCATGTAAAAATATCCTGGAGCCATATTAAATAATAATCAATTTTAATAATAAATATTTCAATACCCGATTTTATTCAGAATTTTTTTTTTTTTTTTTTTTTTTTTTATGGCGTTTACTTTGACATTAAAGTATCTTTTTTTTTCTTTTACGAAAACATAAGCTTCGGCTGTGAGGAAGTAAAAACCGTTCGAATTGTATAAATTGGTGAATGTCGAGAGTTCAACGAGGCATGAAGTAGTCCATGTGTCGTTTAGTCAGCCGGCATCGGGTGTTTTGTCGATAATCTCTGGAGGGGAAAGGCGAGCAGGGGTCGTCCAGGTGAACGCGGCCAGCTCGAGAGAGGACACGTGGCATTTTCTTCGGTACGGTGACGTCTTCGCGACCCTCCAGTTCTTTGCCTATAGCTCGATGCTTTTCTTTGTCGACGATCTTTTATTTTTTCGGTCGGAATAAAACTGAAATCGAATGTTCATCTCAAATTCGAAATAAAGTTTGAATTTTATTTAAAATAAAATAAGTAAACAATTTTTCAAACTAAAAAAAAAACAAAAAAAACAATTATTGATACTATTAACAATACTGTTTAGCTTCGTCGACAATCTTTTTTTTTTTCTCAAGAAATAAAATATCAATTTCAAATTCGAAAAAAAACTTTCATGTTTGTAAAAAATAAATACATGAATAAAAAGAATCTATTTAATTTGACATTTTATTTTTCCTTCGCTCCAAAGGCTTAGAAAAAAATTATGGGAGATCTAAAATTTGATTTAAAAAAATTGATCTTTCTCGATCGGAGTCTGCGCAGTTCCGGTCCGAGAGTGGCGAAGCGCACGCGGCCTTTTGAAGCCTCTGCTTAAGACGGTCTCTCGTCTTTGGGACTCGAGTTTTTCGCCTTGTGCGATCGGATGCTTTCTTCGCCGATCCAACAAAGGAAGCGCCGAGAGATCGATGGGCCGAGGAGGGGAGCAGCGCGCGGAGCGCCGCGCTTCCGGTCGAGCCGCGCAGATGCCTCTTCTCGCACGTGCTGCCTGAATAGGGCGCTGGCCCGGGCCCGGGCCGGCGGTGTCACGGACGATGGAGCATCGACAAGGCGCCCGCGTATAGGAAAAAATAAATACAGCGCAGAGGAAAAATTTTCGGAACGTGTCGCCGAGCCGAAAATCGAATGGACAATGGCGGACGGCTGGAATTTGATGACAATACGATGCTTTCAATTCTATTGGCCTGTTTCTCAGGGAAGGAAAGAATACTCTTGAGGAAAAAAACGCCTGAGAAAAACGTCCGGTGCGGCACGCGGGGAGAATGGGATTCGCTCAGGCGGTCGAAGAGGTAAAAATTGATGGATAAAAAAAATTGAAAAAATAAAACGAAAATGGTTGAATATAAAAATGAAAATTTTTCAAAAATTTGATCTACTTTCAACTTCCGGTGGGAAAATTTGTGGACTTGCTTGGGTATCAGAGAATCGTTTCTTCGAGGCGGAGGACGATGAAAAAAATCAAGATGAAAATTATTTTGAAAAATAAAATAAAAATGGCTGAATATTAAAATGAAGATTTTTGAAAAAAAGTCAAAAAGTTTTTTTTTTTTGTTCTTTAACTTCCGGCAGGGAAAATAATACAGCTCGTACACGGCGTTCGCTGGATTCTCAAAACCGTTTTTTCGAGTCGGAGGATGATTTGAAAAAATTTCAAAAAATTAAATTTTTTTTCAAAAAATTGAAATTTTTGAGAAATCTTCGCGACCGCACTTTTCCGTGTACTTTTTCGCGCTGATGACGAAAACGGTGGAAATTTTTTTCCAAACTCGAAATTGAAATTGATATGCGCAAAAAGATTTTTTTCTTTCTTTGATTTCGTAAAAATGTAAGTACGATAATTTACCTCGAGTTTGCTCGTGTGTGGGTGGTTATAATAATCGGAGGTTTTAGTCAAAGAGCGGTGCGGTTGATGAACCTCCGTGCGATCATCCGCGCGAGGACTCTTCCGGAAGAGCGGACGAAGGTGCGGGTGCGAAGGCCACGGGGCGGAAAGAGGGAAAGAGTGTGTCTGATGGCGAGGGTTCGAATAAAGGATGGAAGGGTTGCGGGTGGCTGCAGCAGCAACAGGGGGATGAAGTATGCGGAAGCTGTGCAGCACGCGTCTCTCGATCTCTTCGGGATTAGTATATACTACAGTACGAAGTTTGCTTTCGCTATGATGTATCATATAGTTCATTCAAACTTTATTCCTAATTTATGATAAAATCTGAGACAATATTTTATTCAAATTTTTGAGAGAAAGTTTGAGTAGAAATACGGGATAAAATTTGAGTTCAAATTTGGATCCGGTTTTGGTTCCAAATTTTATTTCAAATTTGATCCCGGATGGGATTGTAAATTTTATTACAAATTTTGTTTCAAATTTGATTCTTGATCGGATTTCAAATTTGATTCCTGATTGGATTTTAAGTTTGATTTCAAATTTGATTTCAAATTTGATTTCAAATTTGATTTCAAATTTGATTTGAAACTCGATTTCAAATTCGATTTCAAATTTGATTTCAAATTCGATTTCAAATTCGTTTTCAAATTCGATTTCAAATTTGATTTCAAATTCGATTTCAAATTCGATTTCAAATTTGATTTCAAATTCGATTTCAAATTTGATTTCAAATTCGATTTCAAATTTGATTTCAAATTCGATTTCAAATTCGATTTCAAATTCGATTTCAAATTCGATTTCAAATTCGATTTCAAATTCGATTTCAAATTCGATTTCAAATTCGATTTCAAATTCGATTTCAAATTCGATTTCAAATTCGATTTCAAATTCGATTTCAAATTCGATTTCAAATTCGATTCCAAATTCGATTTCAAATTCGATTCCAAATTCGATTCCAAATTCGATTTCAAATTCGATTTCAAATTCGATTTCAAATTCGATTCCAAATTTGATGTCAATTTCCAATTTCCAAATTTGATTCCAAATTCGGTGTCAAATTCGATGTCAAATTTGATTCCAAATTCGATTCCAAATTCGATTCCAAATTCGATGTCAAATTCGATCTCAAATTCGATCTCAAACTCAAATTTGATTCGAACTCAGCTCTTAACTTCGATCAAAAATTTCATTCGAAATTCGCCCTCAACTTCGATTAAAAATTTCATTCAAAATTTTCTCTCAACTTTGATTTGAAATTTGCGATATTGTAGGAACAACCGAGGGGTCTCTGCAAACCTACCCCACTCTAGCACAAGCCGGAAGACTACCCTGTACCCTCTTCGTAGCGAATCGGGGCTTTAGCCTGCAACTGCCCCTTTCCTGCACTTCCCGCTGGTCCCTTCCTACATTCTCCCCCCCCCCCTCTAACCTACACTCCCTCATATGCTTCAAAAAATCATCCTAGCACGTGGACGATCGCAGCATAGATTCGATAGTTTAGTCGTCGCTGTAGAAAGGCCGTTTGCAGAGAAAGAACTCACACAAACCCGCCGACAGTTTCCCCTACGAGAGATGCCGGCTCGACTGGCACAACGCATCGTACGTGCGCGACGAGCGAACGCGTGCTCATCGACACTCTGTAAACATCAAACTCTTCACCTTCTGGATTTTTTTTTTATTAAAAAAAAATAAAAAAAATTATATCATCGAAAAAAAAAATTAATTAAAAAATAATTAATTTCTATAAATAATAATTGCTGAGGTTTAATGATCGAGTAATAAAAGAAAAGTTTTTTTTTTATGGGAATGTGAGTGGTGGAGGTTCGAAGGGATTTCGAGTGAAGAAAGGGAATTTATAGCGAGTGAAGCGAAAAATATTATTTTTTATTTATTGTAATTTTTTTTTGTAAAAACGATATGTGTTATATAATTTTTCGTTCGCCGGCGGGAGCGAAAATTTTCGCGAGGTTCTTAACAACTCAGCAAAAAAAATGAATTTGTAAAAAAAAAAAAGAATTGTTAACGTTAGTCGACGATAAAAAAGGAACTATCTTAACGAAACGCGAGTGATCGAAGCTCGAGAGGATTTCAAGCCAATTAACCATATTTCGTCTACCCCGGATAACATTTGTAACGAGCGAAACAAAAAAAAATAATTATTTTCTATTTATAATTTTTTTCATAAAAAAAATGAAATTATAATTTTTTTTTCGATGAAAAGAAATTAGAATTCATTTTCAATAAAAAAGAAATTATAATTTTTCTTTAAATAGAAAAAAATTTGAATTTTTTTCAATATAAAAAAAATTAAATAATTAGAATTTTTTTCAATATAAAAAAAATTAAATAATTTGAATTTTTCGTTCGTCGGCGAGAGGGAATAAAGTGGGTAGTCCGGCGAGCCGTCGGCGCGAGCCGCGCAGCGAGGGCGGAGGGATCGATGGTCGATCGGCCGGAAAATCCTCGCGACTCGCCTCGGCCTTATCGGGCGCCTCCGTCCGTCTCCAGCAGCCGCAGAAGTTCGCGGAAGCTCAGCCGAAGCCCGCGATTCTTCGCCGCAGACTCGCAGTGAAAAAAATAAAATAAAATACAATAAAATAAAATAAAATAAAATAAAATAAAAGTGAAATCGACGTAAAAAAAAACAATAAAAAAATAAATTATTTGATTTTTTTAAAGTTCGATCTCTCCATGATTTTCGGTGCGGGCTGCAGCGTGCGTTGAGTCCGAGAATAGAGCAAACTCATCGATTCGTTGACCTTGGACTCGGCCGTCGAGAGGCTTCGTTGCGAACTCCCGGAGGTGAATAATAATGATAATAACAGAGCGGAGTGTAAACAGAGTTTTCCCCGAAGCGACCGGGAAGCGGCTATTCGCTTCGAAAGCAAACTGCGCGATCTTCGACGCGCGTCGAAACGGTCGGTAAGGAAGATCGTTGAATCTTAAAAAAAAGAGCCATTGATTATTTCAACGGGAGATCAAGCCAGCTGGCCGCGCGCCAGAGCTCGCCTCTGCGGAGAAATTTTCTTTCCCCGAAGCATCCTCGACGCCCGATTTTTCAGAATTGAAAATACCATTTTTTTCTGCCTCACTCGATTTTTTTAATAAATAAGTAAACAATCGAAATAAAATATGAAAATAAATCAAATAAATGAAAGAAATAAAAAATGAAGATAAATCACATAAATGAACGAAATAAAAGATGAAAATAAATCAAATAAATGAACGAAATGAAAAATGAAAATAAATCAAATAAATGAAAGAAATAAAAAATGAAGATAAATTAAATAAATTAACGAAATGAAAAATGAAAATAAATCAAATAAATGAACGAAATAAAAAATGAAAACAAATCCAATAAATGAAAGAAATAAAAAATGAAAACAAATCCAATAAATAAACGAAATAAAAAATGAAAACAAATCCAATAAATGAACGAAATAAAAATGAAAACAAATCCAATAAATAAACGAAATAAAAAATGAAAACAAATCCAATAAATAAACGAAATAAAAAATGAAAACAAATCCAATAAATAAACGAAATAAAAAATGAAAACAAATCCAATAAATAAACGAAATAAAAAATGAAAAAAATCAAATAAATGAACTCAATAAAAATTGAAAATAAATCACATTAAAAATGAAAATAAACCGAATAAATAAACGAAATAAAAAATGAAGATAAACCGAATAAATAAACGAAATAAGAAATGAGTACAACTGCGTTGTATTTATTTTCGGACGTTTTGTGAAGCGGTATGAAAGATTATTAAAAGGCGCCACTTGAGTTCGGTATCGGGTTGGAGTGGTCGAGAGAGGAGCGGAGCGGAAAGCCCGAGCTTTGCAGGATCGTCGAGAGCCGCGGCTACCGGAGGCCACTTGGCGAACGCGCGTGCAGCAGCACGCGGGCCACTCGAGATCGGGCGCCTCGTGCGGACGATCGCCGACACTCGGCTCGGGGGATGCCCGTCGGCCGGACCTGCCGCGATCGCTTTCGGGGCTCGCTTCAAAGTGGAACAGTTTACGGAGATAAAAAAAATAAAATTATTCAAAAATAAACTCGAGTCGGATTGAACGAATATTTTTCCACGAGTGAAATCGCCGGAGATGCAAAGTGTTTCTGTAATCGTTCGTCGCTAATTATCAAAGTGCAAGATTTTGCTCAAATAAAAAATAAAAATACGAAAGAATGGAAGGCAATCGACATGAATTCATTCGACGCAATTTTCATTCAAAAAAATAATAATCTGCCTCTAAAATTTTTCATCGAAAGTAAATAAATTGCGATTATAATATCCAATAAAAAAAATGGTAATTGAAACAATTTTCGTATAGAAAAAGGATTGCATGTTTCAACCAACATTACGATAAAAGATAAATCGAATAATTGAATTTTTTAGTCAAATAAAATTAATCGAATTTCTTTAAAAATAAAATATAAAAAAAAAATCTTTGAAATTTGGATGTGAAAAATAAAATTTAACGAATAAAAAGAAAATTTCACCGGAGGACACGAGCGGAGTGTGAAATTGGGGCGAAAATCGGTGACCAGTGTGATGATCAGAAATGACTTCGAGAGCGAGCCTGGCGGCACTCTGGCTGCTCGTCCTGAGCGCGAGTTGGGACACGGCGTCGTCCCTGGCTCGTACGGTGAAGACGGTGAAGCTTCCGGGCGGCCACATGGAGATCGTCCAGGAGGAGGCTTGCTCGGACGCCCTGCTGCGTCTCACCTGCCGATCGCTGCGGGCTTTCATATTCGTTCTCGAGGCGGAGTATCGCTCGGAGGAGACTCGAGCGTGCGGCTACGATCTCGCGGCTGTTCGCCGTCGCCACGATCTCGATCGTCGTCCGGCGACGATCAAAGCTCCGATCGCGCATGCGCCGATCGTCCTCAGAGGGAATTACGTCGAGGACGATGACGAAGCGGAGGCGGCGACGATTGACCTCCGAAATTCTTTGAACAAAAGGTGAGCGAAGTCAATTTTCATTTACAAAAAAAAAAAAATTAAATTTCAAATTTTCGTTTCGAGTTAATTTTCGATGGAGCGGCGAAACAATTTTTCGTTCGCGTCTCGCGGGGGGTAAAATGGGTAACCCGAGTAACCAGGAATGGTCCGCGATAGTCCGAGAGCGCTATGGGGGTCTCTTTAGAAAAGTGCAGCTCGCCGTGTATCGTGTTGCAATGCCTAGTCCCGTCGAATGAGAAAGGAAACCGCAATAGAGAACGTAGAACGGCCTGCACACTTTTATTTGTGTCAGCGAACGTTGCGACACGACGGACATTGAAGTGTATGGGGGCAAACGTTATTTGCACGTTGATTCCTTGTTATTTTATGTTTATTACGATTCGTAGGGGTTGGGGAGCAAAGTTCATGTTTATGTTCGAAAACGAAACAAAGTTCAAACTTGAGTATGAAATGAAGGTGGAACTTAAGTCTGAACACAAATTTTGGGATAAGGTCAGAGGTTAGGTTTAGGTTTAGGTTTAAGTTGGAGGTTAGGTCGGAGGTTAAATCGGAGGTTAGATCGGAGGTGAGGTCGGAGGTAAGGTCGGAGGTGAGGTCGGAGGTGAGGTCGGAGGTTAGGTCGGAGGTTAGGTCGGAGCTTAGGTCCGAGGTTAGGTCGGAGGTTGGGTCGGAGGTTAGGTCGGAGGTTAGGTCGGAGGTTAGGTCGGAGGTTAGGTCGGAGGTTAGGTCGGAGGTTAGGTCGGAGGTTAGGTCGGAGGTTAGGTCGGAGGTTAGGTCGACGGTTAGGTCGGAGGTTAGGTCGGAGGTTAGGTCGGAGGTTAGGTCGGAGGTTAGGTCGGAGGTTAGGTCGGAGGTTAGGTCGGAGGTTAGGTCGGAGGTTAGGTCGGAGGTTAGGTCGGAGGTTAGGTCGGAGGTTAGGTCGGAGGTTAGGTCGGAGGTTAGGTCGGAGGTTAGGTCGACGGTTAGGTCGGAGGTTAGGTCGGAGGTTAGGTCGGAGGTTAGGTCGGAGGTTAGGTCGGAGGTTAGGTCGGAGGTTAGGTCGGAGGTTAGGTCGGAAGTTAGGTCGGAAGTTAGGTTGGAAGTTAGGTTGGAAGTTAGGTTGGAAGTTAGGTTGGAAGTTAGGTTGGAAGTTAGGTTGGAAGTTAGGTTGGAAGTTAGGTTGAAAGTTAGGTTGGAAGTTAGGTTGGAAGTTAGGTCGGAAGTTAGGTTGGAAGTTAGGTCGGAAGTTAGGTTGGAAGTTAGGTTGGAAGTTAGGTTAGAGATTAGGTTTGAGGTTAGGTTGGGTTTGGGTTTAGGTTTGTGTTTTGATTTGCGTTTGGGTTTAGATTTGAACTTAAATATGACTATAAGTTCGAACTTAAGTTTGAACTAACAATTCGCTATTCGCTACTCAGGGCTTCCCAAATCTCAATAACAACAACGCTCGTTTTTGTTTTGTTTTTTACAAGAACAAAAAATAACCAGGAGGAGTGAAAATTAGTCGACCAAGTAAATCAGAGACTTTCCCCGGCGTTAGTAATGTAAATGTCAATGGCATGCAGCGGAGGGTTGCTGGAATTGCAGATGTGCAAACCCGGTGCTGTCGAGGGGTGGAAAAGAGAGAAATTTTTGTAGGCACGGCTCACTCTCTCTCTCTCTGTATCTGGGGGAGGGTTCGACGATTCGTGATCCGGCGTGGCTCGAAAATCCGAGCACAAAGGGGGAGCGCCTACGAAACGTCGGTACGACTGTACGAATTGTGAACTCTCGACGAGGACGCTTCAGAACTGGCCGATAGTTAGCTCCACCGCGTCGGATTAACGCGGACGAGGGAGATCGAGGAAGCCGGAGTGCGGAGCACGAAAGCTTCTCGGAGAACCAAATAGTTATGGACACACATATGATATATTTATTTATTTATTCACTCATTTATTTATTTTTTTGTTCATTTATTTATATATTTATTTATTTATTTATTCATTTATTTATTTATTTATTTATGTATTTATTTATTTATTTATCGATTTATCTATTTATTTATAATGACCACGAAATACCCACAAAACAATAAATGAAAGAATGCAAACAAAAAAAAAAATGCAAATCTTACGATCGCCGTGTGAAAGTGCTAAAGCTACAAGTTACGCGACTCTCGATTTCCGCCGTGCGATTCTTGGCAGCTCTGCTTTTTTTTTTTTTCACGAATGTTTTTTTTTTTTTCGTCCTCGTCGAAATTCGCAACACGGCTGCAGACGAGCGAGAACGAACGCGTGGCAATAGAGCGCAGGAAACGCGATACGGGGTGGTGGGGGGGGGGGGGGGGGGGGGAGTTCGGGTCGACCCTTCGGTGGCGCGCCGAGAGGGCCGAAAAGGGGTGAATCAACCCCTCGAACGATTGAATCGCCCTAACTCTTCTGTACCGAAGCTTCGAAAGCCGCGTACGCGAGCGCCGACTGGAAGGCACACTCGAGCCCGAGTTTCGCTTAATTGTCGCCTCATTCGGAATATTTTTCACACCCCCCTGGGCGCTTGTTTTTTCTCCGCTGTGCGCAACCCTTCGGAAAGTCGCTCGTGGAGCGCGGCGAGTTGCGCGCGCGCATGCGCGCGAGGCGCCGCACGTGACGGCTGGCATCGTGCAAGCTCTTAATTAAAAGCAGTCAAGTAATTAAAACAAACTTTTCAGACACACCGGGCGGGTTAAAAAGGCTTGATGAAAATTCCACCGATTCTACGCTGCGACTCTGGATAGTCGGTGCAAAAAATGACTGAGCAACCGTGTCAACTGTTTTGTTTTATTTATTTATTTTTTTTGTTCGGTTAAACTTTGCCGAGTGGCTTTTGTACAAATTGTAATTGACTAATCGTTGCTCGTTTGCTTTTTGATTCAAAGGTGCTCGGGACATCACCACTGCCGCTTCAGCATAGCGGAAAATCATCCCAGCGCAGTCGTTTGGAATCCTGCTACACTGAGCCTCAAATATGCCTGCATACCCGGTAATTTTTTAAAATTATTATTCGTAATAAATGCGATCTATTGTCGATGATCGATCGGATCGATCGATGATCCATCGGATCGATCGATGATCTATCGATCCCGATCGATGATCTATCGATCCCGATCGATGATCTATCGGTCACGATCGATGATCTATCGGTCACGATCGATGATCTATCGGTCACGATCGATGATCTATCGGTCACGATCGATGATCTATCGGTCACGAACGATGATCTATCGATCACGATCGATGATCTATCGGTCACGATCGACGATCTATCGATCCCGATCGATGATCTATCGATCCCGATCGATGATCTATCGATCACGATCGATGATCCATCGAATCGATCGATGATCCATCGTATCGATCGATGATCCATCGTATCGATCGATGATCCATCGTGTCGATCGATGATCCATCGAATCGATCGATGATCCATCGAATCGATCGATGATCCATCGTATCGATCGATGATCCATCGTATCGATCGATGATCCATCGAATCGATCGATGATCCATCGAATCGATCGATGATCCATCATATCGATCGATGATCCATCATATCGATCGATGATCCATCGTATCGATCGATGATCCATCGTATTGATCGATGAACCATCGTATCAATCGATAATCCATCGGATCGATGATCCATTAGATCAACGATCCTCGATCCATGATCCACGATCTATGATTCACAATCTGCGATCTATTCATAACGTACAATCGTTTTTCGTGTCGACGTCCAGATTTTGAGAATGTCAGGAGCGCTGATTCTGAATCGAAATGATTGACAGTCGGCGATTTCAACTGCATCGGATATGCCATTGTACGAGGTTTCACTCTCCCTGTATGCCGAAAAACCCCAATAAACCATATGTGAAACTTGCAGCGGCCACGTGCGTGATCGTTTCAACGGAATACCACAGAGATTCCTATCCGTACCTATTTCTCCCGTGAACAGCTGTGAATTTTTGGCGAGCTACGCCTTAATAGACGAGTCCACGTGTACACCCTAATGGGGTGTTACCGACACCCTCGGCCCCGTGGGATTTCGGACATTTGTTGCCGTTTCGTTGCAGCTCGACCCTCCTCACCCTCGCCACAATCGCTCGCCCATAGATCGCTGCAATCGCCCATAGACACGCTATTACAATACCGTCTACATAAATGTGCATTTTCGTTGAATCCAGACTGTTCCACTCTCCCCCAAATCTGCGACAATGATTCCCGGCTCTGGAAACGCTCGACGCTCGAATAACAGCGAATTATCGAGAGTACAAAAATAATTAAATTCCTAATGCAAAAAAAAAATAAAATTAAAATTTCATTAATAAAATCGTCTGGCGTGAAAACGAGAAAAATCCCTTCGAAGATCAAGAATTCTTCGATCTAGCAAAAAAATAAAAAATAAAAAATAAATTAATTCGTAAAATCGTCTGGGCTGAGAACGAGGAAAAATCCCTTCGGAGATTAAGATTTATTCGATCGAAAAAAAAAGAATGCAATGCAAGCGACGAAGGATCACGTAATGTCCAAGGTCCAATTTCCCCTTCGTTGACCCACTATTCGTGCGTTCCCTTCCACCACCAGGAGCAAAATCGTCGCCCGCCTTCGGCTCCAGCGCGTTGCTCGTGTTTTCTTTTTTTTCCCCCCGCTGTAGTTGCGACTCGGGCGCTCGGTCGCTTCCGCGCATGCGCGCGCGAAACCGCGCGGCTCTGGAGAGCGCCGCGGGCTCGGAAACTGGGGCAAGGACAAGCCCGCCCGCTGGTTCGTCTATTCGACCCTCTGATAGGCAGACCGAAGCCGATAGACGGAGTCACGTTTTCGGTACACTTGCGAATCCACTCGACTCTCCGCAAGCGCGTCTCTGCCCCCGAGAATGACCGGGGAAATCGCCGAATAGCGTCCATCGAAATCTACCGCTCGTCAACTCGCGCTGCTCCGAGCGCCGGAAGTGACAAAGCTACGGCACGGAAGTTCGTGGCGATGAATAAAAAAGATATATCGGACGATATGTTTTGTTATATTTTGTTGATACTGGCGGGCAATAAAATTGGCTCGGGCGCTTCGCGCCCTCGCAATGCACTATGAAATTTGTAGACCGGAAATTTGGATTCTGCAATACTTACCGGAAATACGTCACTTCCGTTCCGAAAAATTTCAGTTTTCGGCCGGATGTCACACTTCGAGGTGACATGGGAAATACGACACTTCCGGTTTGGGAATCTCATTTCTCGACCGGAAGTGACGTCATAGCGTCGTAGGTTACTTCCCGTTTGAAGATCTCATTTCTCGACCGGAAATACGTTACGTCTGTTTTGAAGATATTTTTTTCGTTCGGAAATACGTCACTTCCGGTTTGAAGATTTTATTTCGAGACCGGAAGTACGTGACTTCCGGTTTGAAGATCTCATTTCGAGACCGGAAATACGTCACTTCCGGTTTGAAGATTTTATTTCGAGACCGGAAATATGTCACTTCCGGTTTGAAGATCTTATTTTTCGGCCGAAAATACGTCACTTCCGGTTTGAAGATTTCATTTTTCGACCGAAATTACGTCACTTCCGGTTTGAAGATTTTATTTTTCGACCGGAAATACGTCACTTCCGGTTTGAAGATTTTATTTTTCGACCGAAAATACGTCACTTCCGGTTTGAAGATTTCATTTTTCGACCGGAAATACGTCACTTCCCGTTTGAGGAACTTATTTTTCGACCGAAAATACGTCACTTCCGGTTTGAAGATTTCATTTTTCGACCGAAAATTCGTCACTTCCGGTTTGGAGATATCATTTTTCGAGCGAAAATAAGTCACTTCCGGTTTGAAAATCCCGTTTTTCGACCGGAAATACGTCACTTCCGGTTTGAAAATCTCGTGTCTCATGCAGTTATGTATGTAGTCCGCTCGAGAAATGAGTTTTCTGGACCGCAGATGACGTATTTCCGGTCGAGCAATGCGTCTTATTTTTTTTTCACACAATGATCGTGCACAGTGCTTTTGTTCACCGCATTAATGGATTTTTTTCCCATCAATTCACTTCCGCAGAAGCCGCTGTCAGGAGATACTGCAACGCCGAGGTCACCGTCGAGGGCGGCGAGGGTGGTTACATAAAATCACCGGGCTACCCACTTTACTATCCGGGCGAGTATCCCTGCGGCTGGACATTCGAGACCATTCCCGGACAGCGCGTCGCTCTTGTTTTTCACGACTTCAGCATACGCGGTAATTAATTGAAGATTGTCGCTGCAATTATACTGTTACGTCACTACTGCTATTATTATCCAACAGGTCGAGAGCCGAACGGCAGGTGCGTGGATATCGTGAGGATAAGAGAAAACGGAAGAACGCTCTTCGAGTCATGCGGAACTAGCGTGGGAATCAGCATAGTCTCGAGTTCTAATCGTGTTTCCCTAAATCTCATATCTTCCTCGAGGCTCTTTCCAGCCCGAGGATTTCTTCTCCAGTACAAAGGTGCGTGACAATTGCCGCTGGAAATAATAACGCACTCGATTTCCTCGTTTTTAAGAATACGCTCGTTACCACGGTCGGTAACAAAAAAAAAAAAAAAACAGTAATTAATTTTTATTCACCGTATCTGCGTTCGCAAACATCTGCGTTCGCGAGAGAATTCTCACCTGAGCCCGAGTCGCGATCGGCTTGGCGTGAGAATTTTTTTTTATCGGAAACAATCAGCACCGGTGACGAAAATTAATTACAGTTTTTTTTGTTACCGACCGAGCACGGCTCGGGCGGGGAGGACGAGAATCGCGTCGCCCTAATGTGTTTCCGTTTTGCTTTTTTTTTCGCAACAGCCATCGGCTGCCCGGAAGTGGCGGCGCCGAACGGAAGTTACGTGTCGAACGATACCATCGACTCGAGGACTTTCAGGTGCAAGGACGGCTCGGTGTTCTCCGATAGCGGGGCCAACGAGAGGACCCTCGATTGCGTGCAGGGACGGTGGAACGAGAGCGTCGAGGCTCTGCCCGATTGTGTCGGTAAGAGGACATCGAACATTCGCCACATTATTATCTTTCTTCGTGAATAATTCATATCTTTTCATTAAAAAAAAAATATATTAAAAAATATTTTTTTCATATTCCGTTTATTCGGGCTTTAAATTGCAAAATTCCGTTGTTTCCGTGCGAGAGCGCGGAGACGAACGTTATCAAAACGCTTCGCGGCGTTGCGACAATGGGAATTCTCTTTCGCTTCGGCGACGCGTGTGTTTCTATAATTAAATGAAGAGGCCGCTTTTCTCTCCCGCACGACAGCCCGATAACTGGGACATTCGGGCGACACTCTCGCGGCGTCGAAACATTATCGTGGAGAGAAAAATGTCACGTAGAGATATTTCGTATACGCACGGTGAAGGAAAGAAAGAGTGTCGCGTCGCCTTAGGGACTTAAGTTGATGCGAAAACCCCTCCCCAGCCCATCCCCTATTCGGCCGAGAACAAAATCTCAAATTTAAATTTTACCCCCGAGTCTTCAGCACCCTAAAAAAAAAGGATTACAGTTCTCATTACCGACCGATGGTAACTGAAAAAAAAGTTTCGAGAAACGGCCGAGAGTCGAAGTTTCGACTCTCAGCCTCGAAATCCTCTTCAACAGTTAATAACAGTTATAACAGTAATGGCATTGAGAACAATGATAACAAGTATAACAACCATAAGAACTATAAGAACTATGCAACTATGCAAATACAACTATAACAACTATAACAACTATAACAACTATAACAACTATAACAACTATAACAACTATGACAACTATAACAACTATGACAACTATAACAACTATGACAACTATAACAACTATGACAACTATAACAACTATAACAACTATAACAACTATGACAACTATAACAACTATGACAACTATGACAACTATGACAACTATGACAACTATAACAACTATGACAACTATGACAACTATGACAACTATAACAACTATAACAACTATAACAACTATAACAACTATAACAACTATGACAACTATAACAACTATGACAACTATAACAACTATGACAACTATGACAACTATAACAACTATGACAACTATAGCAGCAATAGCAAACAACTGCAATAACAGCAACAATACTAGTAATGTTCCCAATGGGGCGAGAGGGCGAAGCGTGTACGGCACTGGCGACGGAACGGCGGCAGAAAGTTGCTCCGGAACACCCTGGCTTTCCCTCCACTCGGCTCGGTGCCGGGGGGGAAGCAAAGGTTTCGCGCCGTGCGGCTGTGTCGGATGTGCGTCGAGCGTGGTGGGGAGGATTCTCACCGTCGTCGGGGCCAAAGTCCGGCGACGTGGGGTACAGAGAACTCCCCGGCTCGTTCGGCCGCACGGAGCGAGCGACAGAGCCAGAGATAACGAGAGAAAATAATAATAGTGATAATAATAATAAAAAAAAAGGGAGCGAGCGAATCGGAGAGCTGGACGGAGTACTATATCGAAAGCTCAGCACTTTCCCGACTCCAGCCGTCCCGTCGCCACGTGTACCGTCGGATTCCCTCTTCTCTCGGGCCGGGGCAACGTGCGAGAATCGCGGTTCGGCAACACGAGATTCCTGCTTTCCGATTAAACGAAGAGGAAAATTGCCACCTCGTAAGGTCAGTTACGATTTAAAAAAAAAACGAGAATTGAACATTTTTTTGTGGAACCGAAAGTCATGGATCGAGTTTTTTGAAAATTTTTATTATTATTATTATTATTTTATTTATGTATTTATTTATTTATTTATTTATTGGTAGACGGGAAAATCCCTTTTACATTTTAATAACCCGATAAATCTAACTTTTTGTAATTATTTAATTCTCATAATCATTCGATTTTTTAAAAAGATTTTTAGATAAATTTATTACCGTAATTTATGCGCACATGTGCTGCGGATGTGTAAAAGTCTTATCGTAAACCAGTTTTTTTTTTTTAATTCGCTTGAGCTCAGCGATTTATGAATGAAACTCATAAATCGCGCAGCTTCGTGCGAAAAGTCAATGGAGTTAAAAGAAATTAAGTTTACGATTTGTGGATGAATTTATTGTTATCGTGTCAGTGGTTTTTTTTTCGCTCGTATGCGCTTTGGGATTTATCGCTCGATTTCTATGCAACAGCTTTGTCGTAAATTTTCCCGTTGCGCTGTCGGTGCTTTTTTTTTTTTAGAACTGCAGTTTGCTTGCGATAGTGGAGTGTAACTGATAAGTTTGACGCACTCGGGTCAATTGCCTCGGTGTCGTTTGTCATGTCGGGAATAGACATTAGCCGGCTTCCCGCAACGAACCGAGTCACGTTGCGCGATGTGTGCACACAGGTACGTCGGCCGTTTGTGCGCGGCCGAGGGAGATCGATACTTAACGATCGAGTACCGCGACAAAGGGAGCTTCCCGTGCCGCTCGCGACGGTCAACCGTAGAAAAAGATTCCACCTATGAGAATGTAGAGCTGATTCGATATACTTTTTTATTTGATTTTTTTTCTCGATCAAAATAATGAGTTTTTTTTTAAGTGAGGCACATTTTTTTAAAGATTTTTATAACGGGATTTTTATAACGGGAACGTGGATTTTTTTTTGGGCTGAAAAACGAGGAACTCGGTCGGTAACGAAAACTGTAATTCTTGCAGTTTGAGGTAAAAAAGTAGAAACGCACATATTTTTACGGATTTTTAGAACGCCCAGACGAAAAGTTTTTCTTAGGCTAAAAGTTCGCTCGGCCCAACTTAATTACTCGGTCGGTAACAAAACCTGTAATTCTCAAAGCTCGATACCTAAAGTCCCGTCTTCGATTGCCTCACCGACATGGCAGATAAAATCGCTCGGAATCGTCTTCAAAAACGATTCCTCTTTCTCCTCAGCCAGAGTTATCAGAACCGAGTGTTGATGTTTTTTTTACGTCCGAATTTAATAACAGCCATCGACCGCAGCCCGAATGTGAAAAGCCTTCCCCCTTTCTCCGCGCCGCTCGCTCGCCCGGCGCCTCGTTCAAGGTCACCCGACACAGCTGTCCGCCCGATCTCTCCCTCGGGTGTATCAGAGATCGCGCCGAAAATGAGCGCCTCTTCCTTCGCTACGACTACGTTCCTGCGCTCCATATATATATATATATATATATATATATATGGAGATATGGATATTATATATATATATACGTATGGAGATATGGATATTATATATATATATACGTATGGAGCGTGTTTGCGGCGCGGATCTGCGCCCTTCCGAAGGGAGATTCCCTCGTCTGGAGAACGAAAACGAGAGTTGAACGAAAACTGCGCAGCATTCGCGAGCTCTGTGAAAACGTTCAATTTTTACGATTCGATTGGTGGCGATGTGTTGCTCAATTGAAACGCTTCGTGATCAATAGTTTGACTACATAATTAGAAAAGGAAATGAGGCCCAAGTTGGCCTCATTTATTTTTATGTAAAGTCTTGTTTAAAGAAGAAAAAAACATTCGGCTAACTTTGGGCCTCATTACTTTTTTTAAATTATTGTAATTAAATGAGTTACCACTAAACGTTTTAATTGTATTATTCACGACCACCGAACAATTCCGCATCGATTGCGCCGCATTTAAAGCCCCAGATGAAGAATAAAAAAAATGTTTGTCCAACTTTGGGCCTCATTAATTTCTCTAATTACTGTTATTAAACGATTGACCAGAAATCGAGCGGTGTAAATTGCAATTTTTTAAATTAAAGTACTATGGTTGATTTCGTAAAGCTAAACCATTTCTCGAATAAACAGATACGGTTAAACGACGGTCATTTTTGGTCAGTTGACCCCCACAAAAAAGACCGTCGCGGTGCATCTCGGCTCGAGAGGCGCGCGCAGCCGAAACGGGGTCTGGAAAGGTGCGGACCGTGGTTTTTTATCCGCGTACGGAAATTCCCGCCAGGGGCGTAGCCACTCTCGATTGGGTGGAGCAGGGCCCTCCGGTTCACGGATGAACAAAATATCGTGGAAATTTCCACTTCGAAACTCCCTCGTCATCCTCGCACAAATGAAAAAGCAGGGACCTTATCAAAAAATAAAAATAATAATAAAAATAATGGCAAGAAAAAAATTCGAGCCAGTCATTCGAGACAGCGTAACCTAAAACTATGGTTGGTCTTGTGCGTTCGTGACGCGGAGCTGCGATGCTCTTTCGAGGATAGGAAAAAAAACATAGACACACAGACGCAGTTTCGAATAATCGAGACACGCGAGAAGATACACGACGGCTAGTGAGGAAGCTACGGACGAATCTTAGTCGAGCGTTGGGTTTCGCAGTGCCGGCCCACGTGGCGCGGGCGCGCGCATGCGCGGCCCCGGCGGCGTCGCAGCTGCCGATGGAATTCTACTCGGAACGACGAAACGAGAGAATAATTGCGATCGCGTGGAAGAACAAAAAAAAGAACGGAGACTCTTGTTCGCGAGCAATTAACGAGTCACGCTCGATGACGATCTCGATGAGACGCGACAATTTTGCCTCGAAAAATGTAATACGAGCGGTCTGCGCGGCGCATCTGCGCAGTGCGTCTGCGCACTCACGCGACCGAGAGCGACGAGTAACAATGGAACCGGCTCGTAGAGCACGGAGACGAAGGGAAGGTCGCGAGAATCGCGCGGTTTCGAAAAACACACTCTTTTTCGAGAATTGAATTTTAAAAAAATAAGAATCGTTGGAGACCTCAAACGAAATTTTGGTTTCGCTTTAAAATAACACGCGAAAAAAAACCTTGTCGCCCTAAATTAAAGCCGATTAGAACGAAACACTATATTATACAATGTAATAATAATAACAACATAACAGTAATAACAAATTGTACCTTTTTGAGTAGTAAATAATAATCATGTTTTTAAAGTTTTCATAGATAAAACTACTAATTTTAATCCCCGATAAAGAAAATATTTAAAAATTGTTAAAAACCGTACGTCATGGAAAATAATAATAATAATAATAATACAACAATGTAAAATTCGTTTCCGATTATCTTTCGATTCTCGGGGATAAAAAATGATCCAGTTTCGAATAGTAAATAACCATCAATTAAAAAAAAAATAGTTTCTATCGATAAAAACGATTAATTTAATTCTACGTTTAGAAAAAAATGTAAAAAAAAGATTGCGCAATTTGCGTAATTTCGCAACAGCGGCAGCTGGAAGGAAAACAAAGGAAGCGGATAGGAAATTTAATGCGACGACGAGAGAGTTGCAAGAAACGAGTGTATAGATTAAGAAATGAAAGAGAGAGCGCGAGGCCGATCCTCTCTCCAACTCTCTCTCGCTCCAGCGAGATTTTCGTTCGGGTGGGGCGAATCCCCATCGTCGTCTTTTCTCCCCCCACCCGCGGCTCTCTCGGGCCGTTCCTCTCTCTCTCCCGCCGCGCGACGCCGCTTTTCGCCCTTTCCCGGCGCCGAATGAGAAACACTTCCTCCAGTCGCGCTCGGCGCTGCTGATTGCGGGAAACCCGGCGCGTGCTACCATTTCCACGAATTTTATTTTATTATTATTATTATATATTTTTTGTTTTCTCCTCGTTATCTCGGACGGATTTCTTCCATCGATGGAAGCGAAAAAAAACTCGAGGCCCGTCGTCGTTCTGCGCGATAATCCGCGCTGAGGTTCAAATAAACAGTACTAATGCTTTAATCGGATAAAATAAAAATTGGAACATTAAAAAATTGCGGAATTGAAAAATTAATAAATTAATGAATTGAAGAATTAAAAAAATTACCTAATTACGAAATTACGGAATTAAAAAATTACGAAATTAAAAAATTGAAAAATTTCGAAATTACGAAATTACGAAATTACGCAATTAGGAAATTACGAAATTGCGAAATTACGAAATTACGAAATTACGAAATTACGAAATTACGAAATTACGAAATTACGAAATTACGAAATTACGAAATTGAGAAATTAAGAAATTTCGAAATTACGAAATTACGAAATTACGAAATTACGAAATTTCGAAATTACGAAATTACGAAATTACGAAATTAGGAAATTACGAAATAAAAAAATTGAAAAATTACGTAATAAAAAAATTGAAAAATTTCGAAATTACGAAATTACGAAATTGAGAAATTAAGAAATTTCGAAATTACGAAATTTCGAAATTACGATATTACGAAATTAAGAAATTAAAAAATTTCGAAATTACAAAATTAAAAAAATCAAAATAAAAATCAAGTTTCTTCGTCGGACTGCCGAAGCCGTGTTCTCTCGCCGGCACCCCCGGTCGGCGATCAGCTGATCCCCTCGGCTCGGCCAATCTGACCTACGAGGCTCCCCAGATCTCCAACAAAGTCGCGCGAGTTTATCAGTCTCAAAAAAAAAAAAAAAAAACATCCATCATCCGATCACCGCATAGTAATTTTCTTATCTCCGACCGCCGACCGCTGATAACCGCGCGATCGCAATTTCGCCTCCGATAATCGATACGCTCGACATTTTACGCGCCTCGCGATAACGCCATCGCCTGACGCTCATACATACATATATATATATATATATATATATATATATAATAACATACAAGCAGTCTTTGCGATCCGTTAAGACATTAAGGCAAAAAGTGCGAAATATACATATACATATACATATACATATACATATACATATATATATACATATACATATACATATACATATACATATACATATACATATACATATACATATACATATACATATACATATACATATACATATATATATATATATATATGCAGTTTTACCGGTTTTAACCGGCAGTTTTCGCCGGTTAAAACATCCAGTGGCAAAAAGTTTCGAGATAATCATATACATATATGTCCGAGTGATCTACTGGCTAGCACGCTAAACTGTAGTCCACGAGGTCGCGGGTTCGATTCCCTGGCCAGGCCTTTGGGTGTTTAGTTTCGTCCTACGATACAGCTACGATGCAGATACTATAAGTTTGTAACTTGCTCTCCGTTAACTAATAATATATATACATATATATAAGGGTGTTTCATCAATTGTTGAAAATATTATCATTATATATATATATATATATAGTGATGTACAAGCGGTGTTTGCCGGCTGAAGGCTCGAGTGGCGGAGAGTAGCGAGCCGCGCACATAGATATAAAGCATACAGCTGTAAAAGCCCGGAGGGAGATCAGTGGTTGTTTCCGTGGCTCGCCCGTGGCGGAGGCCAAGGGGCATCTCGGAGAGGAGTCGCCGGAGCGTGACAGGGAGGCGCCGTCTCATCGCGCGGATCACGCCACAGCGCGATTCGGCGAGAAGCGGGTCGCGCGCGCGCGCGAAACCCGACTCGGATAAAGACTCGGAAATATCGTCGAGAACGGTCAGTCTCTCGTCCGAGCCGAAGCACGAAAAGCGTTTCCGAGCCGAGCGGCAAGTGTCAGCCGCGAGACAACGAACGAGCGGCCGACTGCGCATGCGCGGACCGAGACGCATGCGCACTGACTCGCCACTCTGCGCGCCTCGCCGCCGAATATAAATAAACGATATAAGAAAATAATAATAATTGAAAGAGCGGAGCGTGCGCGAGGGCGCTGCAAGTGAAAACAAAGCCGGGAAGCAATTAAAGTGGAGACGGATGTAAAAGATTTTAGTAATATAGAGTTTGACGAAAAGGCGCGGCGAAGCCGGACGGGAATTGTCGCGCAAGTGCCGCGCACTAACTCGACGCCTCTCCGCTGTTGGCCGCGGCTCGCGACCGACTGTAGGTGCGCAGACGCCCTCCGAGCAGCCTACCGAGAAGCCTCGACAGCTGGCGCGGCGCGCGCAACTCGCGAGACCGCCGTAGCGTGCTCGCAACTTCGACTTCGCTCACGGCGCAAAGAGAACACACTAAACTCACGAGGCGGAGCGTGTGAGATGCTCGTGATTCACAGCTGACAGCGGGCAAACCGTACTGTTTTTTTAATCATTGTTTTTTTTTTTTTTTTTTATTAATATATGTACATGATTTTTTGGGATAAAATTCTGCGTTAAAGAAATTGGCGTTGTCGTTGACGGGAAAAAATCGGGCCTAAAGTGAGCTTCGAGGAACTGCGGTCAGGATGATACGAATATTCACCGACACCATCAGGAATCTGATAAGTGAGTTTCGTTACGAATATCAAAGTTCGAGCCGGTTGAAAAAAAATTAAATTAAATTAATGATTTATTTTAATTTTTTTTTAATTTTTTTTTTTTTTTACCGAGCGAGATCGACGGAGTCTGCGCAGAACTGCGTCGATGGCGCTCCTTTGTGCGCAGATGCTGGAGCCGCTCGACAAGTGTTTTCGACGCTTTTGACTCCTGTCTTGTTTTTGGACTTATAATTTTTTTTTTTTTTTTTAAGGTGAAATTGAGAATCGTCTATTTTTTACACTTCTTTTTTTCGTTTTTTTTTATTTTTTTTTTTTTTATTTCTCGTCGGTCGAGGAGCGAGCCTTTCTTTTCCGAGGCGCGTGGAATACGTGACTGACGCAACGTGCGCGGCTCCTCGCGCCTCAGCACGCTCTCCCGGTCCACCCTTTCCTGGAACGACTTAGCCTCGTCTTTGTTTCGCAGACGATCGCACAAAATCGCACGTGCGGTATGCAACATTTTTTTTTTTACGATCGTTCTGTACAATGATAATTATTCTATATACATTTGCGATGATGGAAATAATTGCTCGGCGAGATTGCAGATATTATGCAATCATTTTTAGCATCGCTGTTTTATGTTTCTTGTCGTGGAAAAAAATTAATCGATCTTTTACTACACCGCGACATTTTAGAGAATTATGTAAATTGTAACGGAAAATAAAAATAAAAGGTAATTTTTTTTAATTATGTGAAATTCTGTTTGATTGAAAATTAACGACTTCAATTTTTTACTTTTAATGAAATAATTTTTAAAGTAAAAATTGGTGGTTCGCTTGTTATAAAATTGTTTCAAATTCAATTAAAATTGATTTCTAGAGAAATAGTTGTCGGATTTTCAATGCAACTGCGAGGAAAAATAAAAATAAAAGATAACTTTTTAAATTATATAAAATTCCATTCGATTAAAAATTAACGACTTAAATTTTTTATTTTCAATGAAATAATTTTTAAAGTAAAAATTGCTCGATCGCTTGTTACAAAATTCCTTTAAATTCAATTAAAATTGATTTCTAAACAAACAGTCGTCGGATTTTCAAAGCAACTGCAATGAAAAATAAAAATATAGGATAACTTTTTTAATTATATAAAATTCCATTTGATTAAAAATCAACGACTTAAATTTTTTACTGTTAATGAAATAATTTTTAAATTAAAAATTGCTCGTTCGCTTCTTACAAAATTGCTTTAAATTCAATTAAAATTGATTTCTAGAGAAACAGTGGTCGGAAAGATGGTAGAAAAATAATTTGTCGAGTCGGCTGTGCGGGTCGGTAAAATCGGTCGATTTATCTTTCGCGGCTCTCGGAGTGGCAAAAAAAAAAAAAAAAATTGCCGACATTCTCTCGACCCATTCCATCTCGCGATCGCGGTCTGCGCGCTTCGCGCATCGTGCTCGCCTCTCTCGGCGCTCCGATTTCCAGTTGCACTTTTCATCGGACTTTCCCGCAAAAAATATCTCGCGCAGTAGCTTGTAAAATTATCCCGTTTGAATTCCCCGTTATTCGCCCGGGTCGAGACTCGGTTACATTTTACGTCAGAATTTCTCTCGCGCGCCCGATTATCGAATACATCGTCGTCGGTGATTCAGAATTTATCTATCTCCATAACTAGTGCTCGCGAGGCCACCGACGAGATATCGTTATCCATTTATTTTGGGTCATCGATAATAATATTCTCGCCCAAGAAGGCCTTCTTCCATTCGATTTTTATCTCCTATCGGATTCTCGAGAAAACTCAAATAAACGCAAATCGGAAATCGCTCTAGGCTTACATTCCTCTTATTACATAATCGAACAACTATGAATTTTTCAAAATATTCATTTCGGAAAACCGTGGATTTGTTTGTTTGTTTGTCCAACCCCCCCCCCCCCCCCCAATTATAAGCCAACTTCACGCCCCTATCACTACCCAACTTCACGCCCCCATTACTAGCCAACTTCACGTCCCCATTATTAACCAACTTCGCGCCCCGATCGTTAACCAACTTCACGTCTTTATTGTCTCAATGGCTCCATGATACAATGATTCAATAATTCATTTATTCCATCATATCGTTCATTTCATGATATCGTTCATTTCATGATTTCATTCGTTTCATGATTTCATTCGTTTCACGATTTCATTCATTTCATGATTTCATTCATTTCATGATTTCATTCGTTTCATGATTTCATTCGTTTCATGATTTCATTCATTTCATGATTTCATTCATTTCATGATATCGTTCATTTCATGATTTTATTCGTTTCACGATTTCATTCGTTTCATGATTTCATTCGTTTCATGATATCATTCGTTTCATGATTTCATTCATTTCACGATTTCATTCTTTTCATGATTTCATCCGTTTCATGATTTCATTCATTTCATGATTTCATCCGTTTCATGATTTCATTCATTTCATGATTTCATTCTTTTCATGATTTCATTCATTTCATGATTTCATTCGTTTCATGATTTCATTCATTTCATGATTTCATTCTTTTCATGATTTCATTTTTTTTAATGATTTCATTGATTTAATGATTTCATTGATTTCATGATTTCATTCGTTTCATGATTTCATTCGTTTCATGATTTCATTCATTTCATGATTTCATACGTTTCATGATTTCATTCTTTCATGATTTCATTCTTTCATGATTTCATTCATTTCATGATTTCATTCGTTTCATGTTTCCATCCGTTTCATGATTTCATAATTTCGTAAAGGTTTAAGAGTAACATATCATAGTCGAACTTCCCGACATTAACGTTCGTCGTCGCGGACGTAGAGGCGGGCTCCAAAATTAGACAATTCAAAGTCGTTATTCTCGTTGATTGAACGGAGCGCAGCTTCTTCGGGTGTCCGCTTCGAGGTCCATCACGGAGAAGTCACCGGACGAGAAACGACGGTTCAGTAGTTCTCGTCACCTCGCGACTCGCCGAACACGACGCTCAAAAATATCCGTGCTCGAATTTCATCATTTTTTTTTTTGTTGGTTTGTTTATTTATTTTTTTCACTTCGATTCTTCCCAAGGAATCGACGTAAGTTTACGGAATATCGTGGTGGAAGCGTGCTCGAGGCGTGCCGTTTTCGTAATTGAAGAGTGCGCGAGCCGGGTGCGCGATAGCCTTTCCTGACCCCGCGCACATACACGCGATTTATCGGCAACCCTGTCATCGTCATCGTCATCGACCTCTTATGAGATTTTTACTTAATTTTTTTTTTTTTTTTTTTTTTTTTTTTTCTATCATCTCATTCGACTGGCGCATCACTTTTGTCCGACGCTGATTCGAGATAACTTCCCCGGGACTCGCGCCATCCACGTGGCTGTCGTGCCGCTCGGAAAATTTCCTCTCGGCCGTTCCGACTTCCGGTTCGACGCTGCGACGCGTTCCTCGTCCGGTCCTCGGACGTTTTTCTCTGGCGTGGGTATTTTTTCATCTGTGGTTCTGGTATCCAAATTTGGATTTCCTGCAGAGCGGGGCAAAACGGACCATTTTGTACCATTTTTACCATTTTTTAACCATTTTTTACCATTTTTTAAACCATTTTTACCATTTTTTAACATTTTTTGAATCATTTTTACAATTTTTTAAAACCATTTTTACCATTTTTTGAATCATTTTTACCATTTTTTAAAACCATTTTTACCATTTTGTTACCATTTTTACCATTTTTTTGAAGATTTATGTGTAACACGTAAATATAAAAAAAATGCTTATTATTAATGATATTCATATTTATTTAAAACATAGGAATGTAATAAATGGCTAATTTAATCGTTGAATGGTCCGTTTGGCCCCGATGTTCCATTTTGCCCCAGCTAGCCCTACAGCGGATCGATAACACGTGGCCGATGTGATCCATTTTTTTATCAATTCTTTTTTCCTTTTTTTTTGAGAAATTATGTGTCGTCCAAAAATACTAATGAATATTTATCAACAATGATATGCGTATTGATTTTTTCAATTTGAATTTACAAAAGTTAATTGTAAAGTAATGGCTATTTTTTATTCGGAATGGTCCGTCTTGCCCCGGTGTTCCATTTCGCCCCGGCTCGCCCTACTATTAGCGGATTGATAACAGCAACGAGCCGATGTAGAGATTTTTTTTTTTTGGAGCGAACGAGTCGAGGATCGATAACGGATTATTCGACGACAATTAATACAGTTCGAGGTAATCGTGTCTGTCCAACCAGCGGTTTATCCACCATCGAACCACTGATTGCCGAGATTAAAATGAGCCGCTCCAGGAGAAAAAAAAAACAAACTATTCATATCTTCGTCCGAACGCGGATAATCGATTACCCAACGTTCGCGTTTCAGTGCCTTAAATAATCGACGACGGAGCGCCGAGCGGCGCTTATTTATTATTGCGAACACTTTGTTTTCGAGCCGACCGATAAGACCGCTCGCAACAATATCGCAGCGCTTGCGACATTGTTGCAATAAAATACCAACATTTTTTATAGCCGTCTTCAAAGTGAAATAAAAATCGTTTAATAAATTCTACCTTACCGACCGTCGGTAAAAAAAAATAAGAATAAATAATGTACTCGTTTTTTTTATTTTATTTTTTTTCGTCGATCAAGGATGCTTATTTGTTTTTGTATTTTTTGAGATAAATTTCGAACCCTCGAAACATTTCGATGAATTTTTTTTTTTTTATGGAAAATTAATTTGAAGACCATTTTTTTAATTAAAGTAATTCGTCTTAATTTTTTTGTTTTTTTTTTCTGTTTGCAGCTTCCTCGGCGCTGATAGTGAAGGCCGAGTCTGAGAACAATCAGCTGTCGAGTCTCTCCGGCGACAACGTATCCGGCACGGGTGTGAGAATCGGAAGGGGCGAGGACGCAGTCGCGGACGGAACGAATTTCATTATGGATTCGGCGCAGCCAGCCATGATCAAGCACGCCGACTACGTCGTAGGTCGGTCCCGAAAATTCGTCTCATTTTGTTCGGTCTCGTTTTCCGGAAAAAAAACAATTATCAGTCCCAGTCTATTTATTCGATCTTCAACCGAGCTTCGACAGTGCACCGATGCACCGTAAAAAAAAAAGGTTTTTACATCGAACAAACATTTTCTCCTCGAGAACCTCCATCGGCTTTTTTCTCGCACATTTTACTATTTTTTTATTGCTCGCTTTATAATTTACAGAAGTTTTTTAATTTATTTGATTTATTTGATTTATTTGATTTATTTGATTTATTTGATTTATTTGATTTATTTGATTTATTTGATTTATTTGATTTATTTGATTTATTTGATTTATTTGATTTATTTGATTTATTTGATTTATTTGATTTATTTGATTTATTTGATTTATTTGATTTATTTGATTTATTTGATTTGTTTGATTTATTTGATTTATTTGATTCATTTGATTATTTGATTAATTTTATTAATTTTATTAATTTTATTATTTTATAAAAATTATTTTTACACAAATTTTCTCGGTCATTTTACTATTTATTTATAGCTCGTTTTATAATCCATTTAAGTTTTTTGTTTTATTTATTCTATCGGATTCCATTAATTTATTTCTTCCATTTAATTTATTTCTTCCATTTAATTTGTTTGATTCATTTGATTCATTTTATTTATTTTATTTCTCTTTCATAAAAATCTACTTTGACGAAATAAAAAAATAGTAAAATTATCGAGCGTTCCGAGAAATGTTTGTCGAGCGCGAAAACTTTTTTTTCTCCACTGTGCAATGTTCGCCTTTATCGATAAATTTTTTCCAAATCCGGACGTGTTTTCGTTGTTGCGAAAATTGTTGCCATAGAAATCGGTCGATTGGAGCGCTGTCGAAGTTCGATCGAGGCTTGATCGAGCAAAGTTTACTGTGTCAGAGAGCCGGGAACTATCGTGTATCTTATTTACTCGTCGGCGCTCGATCGCATCGCAACAACCGAAGTCATTCATGACCGTTCAAACTTTGTACCATCCATTTTTATTTTTTTATTTATTTTTTTTTTTCTAAATTCCGAGAGCGTTGAGCGACGAGCCGCTTGACGAGTAAACTAACGAGTCTTTGTTCGCCTTTGCAGATGTGGTCCTCCCGACCGTTCTCATCGCGTTACTCTTCGTCGGCAACGCGGTCATCGTCTACATTATATTTCAGTACAGAAAAAGGTGAGCCCAGCCGAGAAACTTTTTCCACAGAAGCGCTACCTATAATGTAAAAAAAAAAAAAAAATTAATAAGAAAGTTACATTCTTTTTATTAAGAGAAAATTACAATATTTAATTTTAGAAAATTAATTTTTTAATCGGGAAGAAAATTAAGTCTTTGTTTAGAAAGGAAACTAAGTTTTTTTTAATAAAAAAAAACATTAGATTTTTATTGGAAAGATTTTTGTTCAAATTGGAAGAAAATTAAGTTTAAAAAATTTTTTAACGAAATTAATTTTTTAGAAATGTTAACGATTAATTTTTATCTTTATTTTTTTCAGAAAAGCTCCGGCGATCGTGCAGGGTGAGGAAATATGCCTGAGCGCCCCGGCCGGTGTGCCGCAGGTGTGACCGGGCGACTTCCGGCCGACAAACACGATGTCTATTAATTTTAAGGAAATTTTTTTATAAGGATTTTAATATTTAAGGCCTAAATCACAATGCGGTCGCGCGACGAGAGCTCTACGACGAGAAATCGCTCACGGCTACGAAAAAAAAAAAAAAAAAAACACTGAGCGAGAAAAATTATAAAAAAATAATAATAATAATAAAAATATCTATACGATGTACCCTATGGCGTACCTAAAACGAGGGCTCTCGGCGTGCCGGCTCGAAAACTCTCGTTCCGCGTGAAAATACTTGAGACGAAAAAAAAAAAAAAAAATTAATATTACGAAGAAAAAAAAAGCTCGCGATCTCATCGTCACATTCACCGATCGTCATTTAAATCATTTACGCAAAAAAAAAAAAAAAAAAAAATTATATCGCGAGATGTTGTATTATAAATAAATAGGGAGATAATATATGTATATTATTATATAATCATCCGGATTGATGTAACTGAGTTAAAATAAACGGATGTCTTTTTTTTCATAAAATTTGCAAATCGCTTCTATCGAAATATTTTTTTTTACTCATTTTTTTTTAGTTTTATTTATCTATTTTTTTTTATTGCGAAAGATGTACGTAAAATGAAAATTCGAAGGTATGTACAGATAAAATTTCATTTTTTTTTTCCACCCGATCAGAAGTATTTTTGCAACGGCTCGCCGAGGATATCCTCGAGTGTGCGGACAGCGTTCTGAGCGCTCTTCTCGGTGCTCTCGTCCTCGTCCTCGAGCAGTTCCGCCAGGAACGGCACCGTTTCCGGTAGAAGCGGCATAAAGTCCTCGCCGAGCTTCCTCGCTATTTCCACCTGCAAGCAATTAAATATCGGTTAGTTTCATATATTATCAGTGTTATATATCATTTAAATATCGGAAAATCAATCGATCATATTTAATAAAATAATATAAATTAATTATATCAATTAAAAACGAATTGTGTATATTAATACACAAAATAAGATAGAAATTGTTGAAAATCGAACTGCGTTTGTGTTACAAATAAAAAAATTGTAAACAAAAAAAACGTGTAATTTAAGTTAGTAATAACACTATCTTTCTTGACCACCATGAATGTCAAAAAAAAAAAAAAAAAAAATTGCAAAATTTTCAGTATTAAGCCTTCTCTCTTTTTTTCCAAAATTTCGATCCCCAAAAAAAAAAAAAAAAAAAAAAAAAAAAAAAAAAAAAAAAAAAATCGCGAGTAAAAACAAAAGTACCGAAACATACCAACGCGCTGAGCGCCGCGCTCCGAACGTATGGTTCGGCGTGTCGAGTTTTGAGGAGTGTCTGATAGACGAGCTGTTTGTGCAGCGAGTCGTCCTGGGTGGCGCTCGCGAAAGCCGCGACGCACGGAACGATGAGATCCGCGGCGCGTTTCTCGAACTCTTCCCTAGTGCCGATCGTGTTCTCGATCTGATCGACGATCGGCTGTGCGAGTGTCTCGAAGCGTTCCTGGTTGACGAAGTTGTGAGCGTCGTAACTGAAGACTCGATAGAGGGTCAGAAGGATCGCCTCGACGAGCTCGACTCTGTTCGACTCGTCGGTCAGCGTCAATTCCGTTGCTTCCGGTGTCACCACGGAATTGTTCGCCCTCAGCAGGGAAGCCGCGTGCGTCAGGAAGTGACCCGCGAAGAGGACGAAGAGAGACTTCAGGCGTTCCGCTATATTCGCCGAGAGCCTGACGAAACAGAAGAATAATAATTATGAACTATGAACTATGAACTATTAACCATGAAATATGAACTATGAACTATAAACTATGAACTATGAACTATGAACTATGAACTATGAACTATGAACTGTGAACTGTGAACTGTGAACTGTGAACTATGAACTATGAACTATGAACCATAAACCATGAACTATGAAGCATGAACTATAAAACATGAACTATGAACCATGAATTATTAACCATGAACTATGAACTATGAATGATTTACCATGAACTACGAACCATTAATTATGAACCATGAACCATGAACTATGAACCATGAATTATGAACCATGAATTATGAACCATGAACCATGAACTATAAATATGAACTATGAACCATGAATTATGAACCATGAACCATAAACTGTGAATAACGCATTATGAACTATGAATATGGAATGAAATTCGAAATGCCATTCTACATGTTATCATTTCGGCGGAAAAGTTAAGGATTCAGTTTCTTGGTTTCCCTATTGAAATTGGCACGGGCGTAAAAAACGAGCCCACAATTTCCAGAAATATATACAAGATCGCTAACCGGTAAAATGTAATGTTCCTCTGCTTGTGCTCGGGATTTCTGGCAGCCCAGTCGTAGAGCTTGTAGTAAAGAGGCCTGAATGTTGCCTCGCTCAATTTGAGAACGAGAGCGACGACGGCGCCGCTCGCGCTCTCCTCTATATTCACGACGTCGCCGGCCGTAGCGACGTTCGGCTCGTCGACCTCCATTTCGTCAATCTCGACGATTCTGACGTCCTCGCGGAACTGCAGGACTCTCAGGAAAAAAGTCGCCAGGTCGGGTATCGCGGTTTGAAGGTCCTTCGGCGGCACGTGCGAAAATGACTCAGCGAGGATGCTCATCAGCGGCGGAACGCACTGGTAGGACTTCGATTCCAGCAGGAGATCGTACGTTTTCGCCACGGCCGGCAACAGAACGCGCATCGGTATGCAGCTAGCGAGTTTCTGCGTCGTTGCCTTCAGCTTCGAGACCACCAAGCCAATCTGGTAAATAAATTATAAAAATTATAATAATAGTCATTGTAAAAATGATTATAAAAAATCCGTATAAAAATCCGTATAAAATGATTATGAAAATCATACAAATCATTATACAAATCATTGTACAAATCATACAAATCATTATACAAATCATTGTACAAATCATTGTACAAATCATTATACAAATCATTGTACAAATCATTGTACGAATCATTGTACGAATCATTATACAAATCATTGTACAAATCATTGTACGAATCATTGTACGAATCATTGTACGAATCATTGTACGAACCATTGTACGAACCATTGTACGAATCATTGTACGAATCATTGTACGAATCATTGTACGAATCATTGTACAAATCATTGTACAAATCATTGTACAAATCATTGTACAAATCATTGTACAAATCATTGTACAAATCATTGTACAAATCATTGTACAAATCATTATACAAATCGTTGTACAAATCATTGTACGAATCATTGTACGAATCATTATACAAATCATTGTACAAATCATTGTACGAATCATTGTACGAATCATTGTACGAATCATTGTACGAACCATTGTACGAACCATTGTACGAATCATTGTACGAATCATTGTACGAATCATTGTACGAATCATTGTACAAATCATTGTACAAATCATTGTACAAATCATTGTACAAATCATTGTACAAATCATTGTACAAATCATTGTACAAATCATTGTACAAATCATTATACAAATCGTTGTACAAATCACTATACAAATCATTGTACAAATCATTGTACAAATCATTGTACAAATCATTGTACAAATCATTATAATTATAAAACGTCTTTCGATATCGCCGAAAATTTTACAAGGGTTTTTTTTACGAACCTTCGGATGCTCCGTGTCGGTGTAGAGCGAGCTGAGTCTCGTCAGTTCGGTGAGCAACTGATCGAGATACATGGACAAAAAGTTACCGACTGACTCGACGATCTTGTGGAGAGCGCTGACTATGCTGACGACGACGACGTCCGGCGATTCCTGATGGCAGTGCGTCTTGAGCAGGCGTATAATTGCCGGTGCGAATTTGTTGAGCGACTGGATCGCGTGGGTTCGCATCGAGCCGCACAACTCCGCCACGCAGAGCACCGCACTGGCCAGCATCGGACCCTCCCTCGTCGTTATCAGCTCCGTCGTCAAATCCAGAATCTTTTTTCGAAATAAAATAATTAATGAGTAACAAATAAATGACCGATAAATGATCGATAAATGATCGACGAATGATCGATAAATGATCGACAAATGACCGACAAATGATCGACAAATGATCGACAAATGATCGACAAATGATCGACAAATGATCGACAAATGATCGACAAATGATCGACAAATGAACGATAAATGATCGATGAATGATCGATGAATGATCGATAAATGATCGACAAATGATCGATGAATGATCGACAAATGATCGATAAATGATCAATGAATGATCGACAAATGATCGCCAAATGATCGACAAATGATCGACAAATGATCGACAAATGATCGACAAATGATCGACAAATAATCGACAAATGATCGACAAATGATCGACAAATGATCGACAAATGATCGACAAATGAACGATAAATGATCGATGAATGATCGATGAATGATCGATAAATGATCGACAAATGATCGATGAATGATCGACAAATGATCGATAAATGATCAATGAATGATCGACAAATGATCGCCAAATGATCGACAAATGATCGACAAATGATCGACAAATGATCGACAAATAATCGACAAATGATCGACAAATGATCGACAAATGATCGACAAATGATCGACAAATGATCGACAAATGATCGACATATGATAGACAAATGATCGACGAATGATCGACGAATGATCGACAAATGATCGACAAATGATCTACAAATGATCGACAAATGATCGACAAATGATCGACAAATGATCGACAAATGATCGACAAATGATCGACAAATGATCGACAAATGATCGACAAATGATCGACAAATGATCGACAAATGATCGACAAATGATCGACAAATGATCGACAAATAATCGCCAAATGATCGCCAAATGATCGACAAATGATCGACAAATGATCGACAAATGATCGATTGCTGCAACACAATTACACTCACAGGTTTGAAGAAAGCAGGATTTTCGCTCGCGAGATACTTAGCGAGAAGCTTGAGAGTGATTAGCGCAGTCTGCTGTATGACTTCGGTCTCGTTGCTGAGCATCTTGCCCCGCTGCGAAACGATCTCCGTAAGAAAATCGACGATCCCAAGCAGATCTTCGCGATCCTCGTCGTTGAATTTTCTCTGCTGCAGCCTCGAGTTCAGCAACTCCAGAGCTTTCCTCCTCACGGTAAGAGAATCGTGACTCGCCAATCTTCGGACACTCGCCACGAAGGCACCGTTCGGTAGCAACCCGTTCACCGCATCCAGGATGTCGTAGAGATTGTGCAGCAGAACCTGCGAGGAGTGATTTAAGTTCGGTAAGTGGACGGATAATTAACCGGTTAATATCTACAGCTATTTATAATATTTTACTATTTTTTTTTTTACTATTTATTTTATTGGAATAATTGCGCGCAATTAATATTTATACGTCGAGTCTTCCTTCTTCATCGGAAGTACTTATTAATTCATTTATCATTAATTTTAATAAACGTTTTGTTATTTTTTTTTTTCAAAAAAAGAATATTTCAACTTTGTAAATTAAATTTATTAAATATTTTCTTAATAACTCAAATTGTTTCATTGCTTTTTTTATCCTATTCAAATTCTATTAGTTTAAATTTTCTTAAGAGATGAAAAAAATATATATATATATTTTTTTTTAAGTAAATTAATTATGAATGCTCATAATACAATTAGTCTCGAAACGATTTCTTTACTTTCACCGAGTTTTGGAATCTCGACAATTGTGAAATGTAATCTCAGTATTTTTACATTCTCAGATTATTTGTCACAATTTTTTTTTTTTTTTTTGGGAAATGTTAATATAAAAGCGAATTTTTAATTAACGATATTAAATGATTAGCAGTGCGTTCTTTGCCGAAAATAACCGGTAATGTAACCGGCTAAATTACGGGTTATTTTAGTAAAAAACATAATTATCCGGTTATTTCGCAACGCTACCTTCCAGTACTTTCCCTTGGGCTTTCCCTGATGAAGATCCGCGCTCTTCGAAGCGCTCTGGATGAGCAGAACGAGCTCGACAATGAGCTTGTCGTAAGACTTCCTCAGCGCCTCGCTCTCCTCCCTGCTCAGCATCGCCACGCGCTCGACGAACTCCGAGCCCGAAAGCAAAGCGCTCAAAAATTGCACGACCGTGTACTTGAAGTGTCTCAGCTGCTTCGGCGAATTTCGAGAGACATCGAATATGTGCTTGCCCGGAAAATCGAGCCTTCGGCGCTGCTGCTCGTCCTCGATCTCGATCGGCAGCGAGCCGACGAACTCGACGATCTTCACGCACACTCCGATCAGCGTCCTCGGCTCGAACTCCCTCGATATCGCCAGCGCGAACTCCAGCCTCTGCGACGACATTCCTCGACCTGCAGCCATCCAAGTTCGGCCAATATAATATTATAATATAATAATAATAATAATAATAAAATCTCGCTATAATATAGTGTCGAGAATCGAGGGGGGGGGGGGGGGGGGGGGGGGGGGGGGGGGGGGTGTTAGTTCCAGGGGGGGGGGGGGCTCTAAGGACTTAGAATAATAATAATATATAATTACATAATATTATTATTATATATAATTATATAATAATAATAATAATAATAATAATAATAATAAAATCTCGCTATAATATAGTGTCAAGAATCGAAAGGGGGGGGGGGGAATTCCAAGGGGGGGCTCAAAGGACTTAGAATAATAATAATATATAATTACATAATATTATTTTTATATATTATTATATAATATAATTATATAATAATATATAATAATATATAATTACATAATATTAATTATATAATTTATTTAGTAATTTATTATTTAGCAACCTAACAATAACTACCAGCTTATTCTACGAGACTACCTGCCGGATCGGGATTCTGCGATAGAACGTGACTCTCGAAGCTCAGCAGGTAAAACAGATGCAGATGATTCCTCAGCAGCTGAAGAAGCTTAACGAAGAGCGGCGTTCGACGATGCTCGGGAATGTCGGGCAGTGAGACGACGAATATTCTGAGTATCTCGCAGGCGTGTCGCTCGTCGTCGGTCGCGTTGACGATCGGCACGACGGTCTCGATCGTCTTGGATATTATCTGAATGGAGTATGCGTCGTCCTGGCGGAGAACGGAGCTTCCCATGAACGTGAAGATCGGCATTATGTTGTGGAGAGCAGTCTCGACATCGGCGACCTTGAAGAGCTCGACGAGCAGGAGGAGTGCGTGATGGTGGGTCTGAGGATTGTGCGACGTCCTTATGCACTGCGAGACGAGATCGATGTGGAGATGCGCGTCGGGAATGGGAAGTGACTTTGCGGCTAAATGGTAGATCGTGGAGAGGAGAAGTTGATTCGCGTACTCGAGCGGGCTTTGCTCGTCGAAGCTCAGGCAAGTTCTTAGTAGATCGAAGAGCACCGGAACGAGGAGTTCCTCGTTGTCGACGTTGCCGGCTCGTTGTATGAACTCCAGGAGCGTTATGCCGCGCTTCCAGGCGCGGCTGTTGATGACTTCCGGTCGGGGCGGTTGAAGCCTGCGCGATCTTCTGGCTCGTTCGGTGAGTTCGGTAAGGCTGTTATCGGCCCTCGCGTCCTTCATGGTCTTGAGCTCCTCGACTACGAGGCGGGCGTCGATCCTTATTCGCCTCACTGCTCTGTTGCTCGCGGCTACTATGGAGCTGAGTTCGCAGTCCGTTGAGACGTCGATGAGGGCCGAGAGAACTTTGCGCTGGAGGTCGGAGGAGACTTTGCCGAGTTTCTGGAAAAATAGATCGGATTTTTATGATTTTTTGATGATAGATCGACCGAGTGATTGGTACTTCAAGTGCTTTGGGGCTTCAAGCGCTTTGGCTCTTCAAGTGCTTTGGGGCTTCAAGCGCTTTGGCTCTTCAAGTGCTTTGGGGCTTCAAGCGCTTTGGCTCTTCAAGTGCTTTGGCTCTTCAAGTGCTTTGGGGCTTCAAGTGCTTTGGCGCTTCAAGTGCTTGGTACTTCAAGTGCTTTGGCTCTTCAAGTGCTTTGGCTCTTCAAGTGCTTTGGCGCTTCAAGCGCTTTGGCTCTTCAAGTGCTTTAGCACTTCAAGTGCTTTGGCACTTCAAGCGCTTTGGGGCTTCAAGTGCTTTGGCTCTTCAAGTGCTTTGGCTCTTCAAGCGCTTTGGCACTTCAAGCGCTTTGGGGCTTCAAGTGCTTGGTACTCCAAGTGCTTTGGCTCTTCAAGTGCTTTGGCTCTTCAAGTGCTTGGTACTCCAAGTGCTTTGGCTCTTCAAGTGCTTTGGCTCTTCAAGTGCTTTGGCTCTTCAAGTTCCTTTTGGCGCTTCAAGTGCTTTTTGCCGCTTCAAGTGCTTTTTGGCCCTTCAAGTGCTTTTTGGCGCTACAAGTGCTTTTTGGCGCTTCAAGTACTTTTTTGGCGCTTCAAGTGCTTAATGTCGCTTCAAGTGCTTCGCCAATTCAAGTACTTCGTGCTCCAAGTTCTTTGCACAGCTCTGGAGTATAAAAATAAATAAATAAATAAATACATACCACCAGGGCGAGTTTCTGGAAAAATACGTCGTCGATCTGTTTTATCATGAGAGCGCTCGGGGAGAGATTAATGGGCTCTGCGGGTATCCGGGGCGAGTGGTCGGACATGCAGGTCTCGAAGAGTTTCCAGACGATCGGGTCCCGAAGAGCCTCGACGGTAGTCGCGTTGAATCTCTGGACAACGTTTCTGAATGCTTTCGCGCTGAAGCTTCCGGAGTTCTCCTCGGCGGATTTTACGGTGAGTTTGTCGAGCAGCCCGATGGCGAAGGGCGCGAGCTCCTGCATTATCGACGGACCGTTGACGTGAGTGAGGACGTCGAGCAATTGTGAGACCAAGTGGATCGGCATGGACTCGTCGAGGACCGCGTCGAAGAGCATCGACCTGGCCTTCTGAAGCTTCGCGCGCACCTCCCTCGGAATGTCGTGCGTCACGTCGGGATCCGGCGAGAGAAGATTGTAAAGTGCGAAGGAGAGTTGCTCGTGGTCCATCTCGATCTCGGTCGACCTGGCCGCGAGCTCGAGGAAGAGAGTCGAGTAGCCTTCGAGGGAGAGATTGAAGGTCGTCGAGAGTCTCCTCAGGATCTCGACCGCGGCGGCACGGCAGGCGGGATTCTCGCGCGCCATCGCGACGAGGAGATTCGCGGTGAAGGTGTTGTCGAGGAATATCCACTGGACGGAGCTCGAGCGCTTGACGAGCTCGAGGGCGATCGTGAGGCAGTGATGGGAGGTCCCCGGGCTGACGGGCTTGGCGAAGAACTGCGATAGGAAGCGCAGCATCTCCTGGTTCGAGGCGAAGTGGCGCTGAAAGAATATCTTGAGGCACCACGAGTAGTGCTGAGTCCAGGAGGTCATGCCCTCGAAGAGGATCTCCAAGAGGCGAAGGACGAGCTCGGCGCGCTCCGGGTCGTTCTGGAAGTCGACCTTGGGGTTTGATTTTATGTCGAGTCGACGATGAACCATCTCGATGACGTACGTGCCGGCCTGGCCGGGGAGGACGCCCTCGCAGGTCATCGAGAGGGCGGCGCGGACGGTCTCGCCGTTCAGCTGGTTGCAGTTCGGCAGCAGATCGACCCGGGGATATTGGCGGATTATCTCGCTGGCCATTTCTATGACCTCCCTGGCGAGGCTGTTGGGCAAGTCGCCGACCGGGACTCTGCAGACGGAGCCGAGTAGGACGAGGTTCCAGAACAGCGAGCACGCGTCGCCGCGGCAAGACTGGAACTTCATGGTCCCGAGGACGTTGGCCGTCGGCGGGAGGAGCTCGGACTTGAGGACGTTGTGGAAGGCGGTCAGGGCGATCGAATCGGCGTCGAATGCGTAGCCGATGTCGTGCTTGACGGCGAGCATGTAACGGTTCTTGGTCGCGAAGTCCGAACCGAGGACCTGCATGGCCATCGAGACCTCGTCGTCGTTCCTGGGGAAGAGGTACGGCAGGATCGCGACGAAGACGCTCGTGTCGTCGCCCTCCTCGCATACCTCGAATTGAAATGAAAGAGAATTTATTGAATTGAAAACATGGGGAAGGCTCGCTTCCGTCCGTGGTACTTTAAGTACTTGGTACTTCAAGTGCTCGCCCACTTCAAGTGCTCGTTGACTTCAAGTGCTCGTTCACTTCAAGTGCTCGTTCACTTAAAGTGCTCATTCACTTAAAGTGCTAGTTCACTTCAAGTGCTAGTTCACTTCAAGTGCTGGTTCACTTCAAGTGCTGGTTCACTTCAAGTGCTGGTTCACTTAAAGTGATGGTTCACTTAAAGTGATGGTTCACTTCAAGTGCGCGTTCACTCAAAGTACTCGTTAACTTCAAGTGCTTGTTAAGTTCAAGTGCTCGTTAACTTAAAGTGCTGGCTCACTTAAAGTGCTCGTTAACTTTAAGTGCTCGCTCACTTTAAGTGCTCGTTAACTTAAAGTGCTCGCTCACTTTAAGTGCTCGTTAACTTAAAGTGCTCGCTCACTTTAAGTGCTCGTTAACTTAAAGTGCTCGCTCACTTCAAGTGCTCTTTCACTTCCAGTGCTCGTTTACCTCAAGTGCTCCGCATTTCAAATACTTGGTTCTACAAGTACTTTGCCCAGCTCTAGAATATACTAAAAAAATACATACCTCCAGGAGGAGTTTGACAGCGGGCTGTGCGAGTCTCGCGAGTTTCTCGGTGTGACAGTAGGAGACCAGGATCATGAGTTCGTCGACCAGGGTCTCGTTGGCGAAGAGGCTCCTGAGGGTCTCGATCGGCAGAGTCAACAAGGTCTTGACGACCCTGGGATCTTCGTCGGTGAACCTGGCGAGCAGAGCACCGCCGACCATGTCCCGGAAGGCCTCGGTGACGTCGACCTCGCCCCGGCCGATCATCTCCAGGGCGGCGATCCTCTGCTCGGCGCTGTAGTGGCTCAGCTTGCCCAGGATGTCGAGGGAGTCCTTGGCGTGACGCGCGCCCGAGTGCCAGGACATCAGGAACTTGAGGATCCTCCTCGAGCCCGGGTCGCTCTGGCTGGCTTTCATCAGCCTCTTCAGGTAGTCGTCGAAGCCGCGCGGATAGGTGCGCTCCAGGGTGCTGTAGAGCTCGGCGAAGAAGTCCTTGGACTCGTCGGCGACCTCGACGCCGACGCCACCGGGTGTCAGGGTGTTCTCGAGTATCGCGTCGATCTCGGCGTCGTCCCAGGTCACCTTGGCGAAGAGGTCGTTTATCGTCGCGCGGACTTCCTCGGTGCCGTCGTAGCTCCTCAGGACGATCCCGAACGCCGTCTCCAGGAAGCCGACGACGAACCTCGAGTAAGGATGTAAGTTCGGTTATTAACCAGTTAAGTAGACAGATGTTTAAGGTAGTTCTGTCGCTTCGCACCCATTTCGCATAAGTTCGAGAAAAGTAAGAGAAAATTGCAAGTACTTCTCGATGATATAATAGTACATTACGATACTAGTGCGAAAAAAACTTTTTCTGACGAGTGTGAGTTTCATTTCAATCGAACGAGTTCAGGAAATATTAAATTCATAAAAATGATTCGAAATATTCGAATTTTCTTCAAGTATTCAAATGTTTAAATATTCAGTTCAAGGCCTTCAATTGAATATCAATATTTAATTCAAATTCTTATATCAATTTCAAATATTCTCATTTTTTTGAGTGTTCAAGATTTTCAATATTCAATTCAATTCAAACGCTATTCGCACACACCTAGTACAATAGACAATCGAATTTTTAAATAATCATATTAAACGTCTTCTCGTCTTCTTCGTCGCTGATAACCGATAACCTGACCGGCTGAATGACCGGCTATTTTAGTAACTAACATAATTAACCGGTTGTTTTGGCGCACCAACCTCGAGACATTAACCCCGGCGACTTTGATCCTCGAGAGCTGCTCGACGAACCAGGGCATCCTCGCCGCCCTGTGAACGAGCTTCTCCGGGACTCTCGGGCGGTTCTCCGAGGTCTCGTAGAGGTAAATCACCAGGAGTACAGCCTCGTGACGAAGGCACGGCTTCTTGAGCGCCCTCAGGACGAAGTACTCCAAGGTCGCGTCGTCGAGCCGGGCCTTCGCGGCCAGTTTCGCGACGATCATGTAACCGCTCGCCACCAGGTCGGGCACGGCGCTACCGAACGACTTCCCCAGGGAATTTAGCATGTGACCTATCTGAACCTCCGTCACGGTCTCGGCGCGGTCTATCGCGCCGACGAGCGACATCGTGTAGAAGGCGTAGAGCGTGCTCAGGCTGGAGGCGTTTTCCCCGCAGACCTCGGTCGCCGTCGTCACGTGATCGCAGAGAAACTTGAGGAGGCCGTTGTCGGTGGAGAGTTGCTTGACGAGGACGAGGCTCGACAGGGGCACGCCGAGCTTCTGGAGCGAACGCAGCCAGGACCAGCGGTTCGTCTTGAGGTCGACCAACTGCAACGCCCTGACGAACATGCGCGTGTCGTGGTAGGGAAGGATCAGGGCGAGGAAGGCCTCGCGGTTGAACTCGTGGATGCGGAAACGATGGATCAACCACTCCAGGGCTTTGTGGGCGGCGTTCAGGAGGAAGTAGGGCGAGACCAGGATGAGGAACTTCTCGATGCCGTTGTCCAGGAGTTCGTTCGTCCGGGAAGTCTGGACCGAACGCTCGAGGCTCATCGAACTCTGGGCGAAGAGGCTGCTCTCGAACTCCCGGAAGGCGCCGCACAGCTGGATGAGGTCCTGGAGACCGCTTTGACCTGGAAAAGAGAGTGAGGTCAGTTTTCTTCGCGAGAAATCATCGCTCGATTTTCGATCGATTCCAATTATCTTGGAATAAAAACAGTGACAATCTTATTATTGATTAATTCATTATTATTAATCTTAATAATATTAATAATAATATTAATATTAATATAATAATAATATAATATAATATATTAATATTCGTATTAATATTATCAATATTAATTATTCTTATTAATTATTATGAATCTATTATTATTATTAATCTTATTATTGATTGATTAATTATTGATTTATTTATCGTCCAATAAATACCACATCATTCAATAGACAAATAGATATGCATAAGAATGCATATCTATTTGTCTATTGAATGATGTGGTATTTATTGGACGATAAATAAATCAATAATTATGAGGTTTCTAGAATAATATATAATAATAATAATAATAATAATATATAATAATAATAAGGATAATAATAAAATATTATTATTATCTTTATTATTTATTGTAATTAATTAATCAATAACGATAATCCTCATAATGTGATGTTTATTGAATGATCAGTAAATAAATAAGTAATTATGAGATTTGTTGAAAAATATTATTATAAAAAAATATATATAAATCTTTGTATATCCAAAACGCTATCGACGCAATCTTTGGAAGTTTACGATTATCAGAATTCTGCCTCCGTACGTGAGTAATACGATCGTTATAATAATAATTACTAATAATTATTATCAAATCATTAACGAATAATAAATAAAAACAATCACGATAATCGTGAAATATTATTATTATTGTAATTACGATGGGTGCAAAATTTTTTTTTTTTTCGAAATTCGGGCGCACGTACCGATATTCAAAACGACTTCTCTGTCGAGTTTGGCCGCCTCGGTTGGATCGAACAGGAGACTCGGCCTCTTCTTAGATTGGAGCAAAAGTCCGGTCTGCGGAGTTCGCAGCTTCTTCAGCTGTTCCGCCAAAGACGTCGTCATTGTTGAGACTGAAATGAAATGATTATTATTATTATTATTATTATTATTATTTTTTTTTTTTTATAATTAATATTACGAATCGATCGTCGAAAACTGTGATCGGAAAAAAGCCGCGTTGTTTTCATCGACGAAAAAGCGAACAACCTGAAAAAAAAAGGAAAAATAGCGCGAAGCGCAATTTTTTTTTTTTACCTGATTTTTAAAAATACTTCTTATTTCGTTATTTTTGTTTCACTGATCTAACGCACTATAACTGGTCGCTCTGTAGCCAGGAGCGAGTTTCTACAATAGTTTTATGCATTATTTTACTGATGTTACTGAATAACATTTAACGTGCGCCGAATCGCACGTGGTGCTCTTTGGTGTTTTTCGGAGGCGACACTCGCGCTCGCGAGCTCGCGCGGCGAAGACTCGAACTAAGCTGATTTGCCGCGGTCGGCAAGGCAAATCGTTTTTCCTATTCTTGTGCGAGAAATCAATGTTGCTCAAAGTGTGGAGCAAACAGTAAAGATTAATGCACTTATTTTCCGATAATTACTGCAGCTCATGCGATATTTATCTTATTGTTTCGAAGACAAATCGCAATTGGTGCTCTTTGGTGTTTTTCGTAGGCGCGACACTCGCGCTCGCGAGCTCGCGCGGCGAAGGCTCGAACTAAGCTGATTTGCCGCGGTCGGCAAGGCAAATCGTTTTTCCTATTCTTGTGCGAGAAATCAATGTTGCTCAAAGTGTGGAGCAAACAGTAAAGATTAATGCACTTACTTTCCGATAATTACTGCAGCTCATGCGATCTTCATCTTATTGTTTCGAAGACAAATCGCAATTGGTGCTCTTTGGTGGTTTTCGGAGGCGACACTCGCGCTCGCGAGCTCGCGCGGCGAAGGCTCGAACTAAGCTAGCTTGCCGCGGTCGGCAAGGCAAATCGTTTTTCCTATTCTTGTCCGAGAAATCAATGTTGCTCAAAGTGTGGAGCAAACAGTAAAGATTAATGCACTTACTTTCCGATAATTACTGCAGCTCATGCGATCTTTGTCTTATTGTTTCGAAGACAAATCGCAATTGGTGCTCTTTGGTGTTTTTCGGACGCGACACTCGCGCTCGCGAGCTCGCGCGGCGAAGGCTCGAACTAAGCTGATTTGCCGCGGTCGGCAAGGCAAATCGTTTTTCCTATTCTTGTGCGAGAAATCAATGTTGCTCAAAGTGTGGAGCAAGCAGTAAAGATTAATGCACTTACTTTCCGATAATTACTGCAGCTCTTGCGATCTTTGTCTTATTGTTTCGAAGACAAATCGCAATTGGTGCTCTTTAGTGTTTTTCGGACGCGACACTCGCGCTCGCGAGTTCGCGCGGCGAAGGCTCGAACTAAACTCGCAGAGCGGAGCGGTAAATAAATCGTCTTTACGATTTTTCTCCGAGACTGCTGATATTTCTGGCGAAAGGAAATTAGCTTTTTATTCGTCTATCGATCACCTACATAAATACCAAACACCTCCGATACCAAAAGTATCGGAGAAAGTACGAGAGGCGACTTGTTACCGACCGAGCGCGTTCGGGTAGTCGAATTTTTATCGGAAAGGGTAAAAAATCATTTTCGCCCAAAAACTATAACAACCATCTAATCTATACAACTATGTAAACTATATAACAACTATATAAACTATATAAACTATATAACAACTATATAAACTATATAAACTATATAACAACTATATAAACTATATAAACTATATAACAACTATATAGCAAATAATCAATATTAAAGCTGTTGAATGCGTTGAAATCGTTTTGCCCAAAAATTCGCCGAGATTTCGGTCAATCGCGTGCCTCAGCGACTTTTATTTTTAGTAAGTTGGCACGAAAATAGTTTCGTGCGCTCTCTCGCGATTTCCTACACGCCAGTCGGGTCAGCTCCAGTCGCTCCAGTCAGCTGTTGAAAGCTCGTGTTAGCCATCGTGCGGAAAAGTGTGTTTCGGCAATTTACAATAAAATTGCACAGACCGGATCGAACCGGATCGAGAGTTTTCGCTGAAGCTCGTCAGACACGCGCAAATGGCCAGCTTCGCGAAAGCCCAACTTCTCAAGTATGGTTGGACCGAGGGTGAGACAAGTTTTTTTTCTTTTTTAAGGTTACATAGAGAATAACAAAAAATTACCAGTCTTCGTATTCTACTTGCAGAAACCTTTGTTTTTCGCGCGCCGCGCGACTCGGATGTTTAAAAAAAAATTGCACTTTTCTGCCTGCCGATCAATTTTTTTTAATCGTTCGACGAGAACGCTCGTTGTTCGCTAAAACTTTCTAGGTTAAAAACTTAGTTCCTCGTCCTTAATGTTCGTATTTGAAGAACGCTTTGAATTTTCGATTCGATTCAATCGTGTTTAGTCATAACTTGTAACGTAGTGCATTGCGCAAAAACGTGACATGAAATGACATGAAATAATATGAAATAACACGAAGCTAATATTTGACGCATAGTAAGGAATAGTTCACAGTAGCTTTTTAGGTTGTGTGTGAATATCAATTACAGCACATATAGTCAGTTCAACGTGGTATCCGGTAGAGCCTTAGATGCGTACATTTGTAAACTTATATCTGTAAATTCCCAAATTAATGAATTTAATGAAACGGCAAGAAATCAAGGAAATTATTGTAAATAAGATAAACGATTCAAAAACTAAAGCACCAGATTTTCGTGCGCTTTGCGCCCACGCTGTGTAATACAGAATATAGGAACTGAAAATTTCGATTTCCGGAGATTTAACGGAAATGTAGGTTTCCCGAGATTTACCGGAAGTTTGGAATTCCTGAGATTTACCGGAAGTTTAGAATTGCGGAGATTCGCCGGAAGTTTAGAATTGCAGAGATTCGCCGGAAGTTTGGAATTCCGGAGATTTACCGGAAATACGCAACGTCCAGTTTGAAAACCTCATGTTTCGACCGGAAGTCTCGTCTCATTCCGGAAATGAGCTACTTCCGGTTTGAAAATCTCATTTTTTCAACCGGAAGTGACGTCATGTAAAAATACGCGGCTTCCGATTTGAAAATCGCATGTTTGACCCGGAAGTGACGTTATACCGGAAATCCGTCACTTCCGGTCCGGAATTTCATTTTTCAACCGGAAGTGATGTCATATAAAAAATACGCTACTTCCGATTTGAAAATCTCATTTTTTACCCGGAAGTGACGTTATACCGGAAATGCGTCACTTCCGGTCCGGAAATCTTATTTTTCGACCGGAAGTGTCGTCACGCCGGAAATGCGTCACTTCCGGTCCGGTAATTTCATTTTTCGACCGGAAGTGTCGTCACAGACGAAATTCGTCACTTCCGGTCTGAAAATCTCATTTTTCGACCGGAAGTGCCGTCACGCCGGAAATAAGCTACTTCCGGTTTGAAAATCTCATTTTTCAACCGGAAGTGACGTCATATCAAAAATACGCTACTTCCGATTTGAAAATCTCATTTTTGACCGGGAAGTGACGTTATACTGGAAATGCGTCACTTCCGGTACGGAAATCTTATTTTTCGACCGGAAGTGCCGTCACACAGGAAATTCGTCACTTCCGGTCCGGAAATCTCATTTTTCTACCGGAAGTGCCGTCACACAGGAAATTCGTCACTTCCGGTCCGTAAATCTCATTTTGCGACCGGAAGTGCCGTCACACAGGAAATTCGGCACTTCCGGTCCGGAAATCTAATTTTTCGACTGGAAGTGTCGTCACACAGGAAATTCGTCACTTCCGGTCCGGAAATCTCATTTTCAGACCGGAAGTGCCGCCGCGCATGAAATTCGTCACTTCCGGTCGAAAAATCCTATTTTTAAACCGGAAGCCTATTTCGAACGCACTTTGAGCAGTTTCACGCTAACCCGCCTTCAAAAACCTCGTTTAATTTCCAGGCAAGGGTCTCGGAAAGCACGAGAACGGAATCGTCGATCCTCTTCGGCCGAAGTTGAAGTTCGACTCGACTGGCGTCGGCCACGACGCCCGGGAGCACAAATGGTGGGAGTCCGTTTACGACAAGGCATCGAGCAACATCAACGTCGACACGTCCGCCACGAACGTCACTCTCTCCGCGAAGTCCGCCGACGCCGTCGAGATAACGACACGGAAGCTCGACATAAAAAAGCTTCGAAAAAAACACAACATGGAGTACGGAAGTTTTTTGAAAACTTGCACCCTGGACAACGGAAGGGTCGTGCAGGTAGTGTTGCAAAATAACCGGTCAATTGTGTTAGTCTGTTAAATAGCCGGTAATGTATGCAGTTATATTACCGGTTACTTTTCGGTAAAGAACGCGCCGCCAATCTATCATTAATAAAAAATCGGCGTGTGTATTAAAATTGTTGAAAAAGAAAAACGAATCACGAAATCACGAAAATATCTCTGAGAATATATTTTCACGATTTTCGGAATTTCGTAAACTCGATGAAAGTAAAGAATCGTTCGAAGATCGATTGTATTTTTGAAAATTCTCAATTAATTTACGTTAAAGAGTTTACATGTATTTTTTTTTTTTTTTTTTTTTTTTTAAAGAAAGTATAAACCAATAAAAAGTTGGATATAAAAAGGAATGAAAACATTTGAATAATCGAGGAAACATTCGATAAATTTGATTTACGAAGTAAAAATACCGTTTTCCTCTCAAAACAAAACGTAAACTATTGAAATTCAGATTAGCCAATGATGAAAAAAAAAAGAAGATTCATAAAAAAAAGACACGAAAATATCAAAACGTTCATTAAAAAATGAATGACAAACAAATTAACAAACACTTTCGATGAAAAAGAGAAGACTGACCGTCTCGGCGATTAATTCCATGCAATTGTATCCAACCCTAAATTAAATACCTTCCGATAAAAATATTATAAGTATAAAATATTGTAAAAAAAAAGTTTAGTTCAAAAAGCCGAAATATTATTTCCTTAGAAAAATAAAATAAACAGAATCAACAAAACATTCGTTAAAATTAATGATAAATAAATTGTATCAATAGTTATTATATATAGTTTCTATACATAATCAATTATTATAATTTATATACTATTTATATAATTATATAAATAGTATACAAATTATAATAATTATTTATATACAGTTTCTATATATAATTAATTATTATAATTTATATACTATTTGTATAATTATATAAACAGTATACAAATTATAATAATTATTTATACATAGACAATTTATACAAATTATACAATTAATCGCCTGCGATTGATTCCAACCGTAAAATATTGTAAATATCACAAGTAATTAACCGGTTAAATGACCGTCGATTAACCGACCTTGAATCGCCATTTGCAGGAGGAGGCTCAGCGTCGTTCGGCCCTGGACGAGGTTCTGCACGAGGCTCCGGCGCCGGAGCTCACGGACGAGCAGCTCTTCGAGGCCTGCGGCGGGCGAACGGCCCACAAGGGCGCGCGGCACGGGCTGACCTTGAACGGAAAACTGGCCAGGATCGCTCAGCAGGAAGCGGAGCTGCTCGGCCTCGCGGCCGCGACCTCCGCCGAGGAGTGGACCGAGATAAAGAGGAAAAAGAAATTGAAACGCAAGCGGCGCCGAAGCGCGGCCGAGATCGACGTCGAAACCGGAAACGCCGAGGAGCGACCGGAAGTCGACTCGAACGCGAACAGCCTCGTCGGCGAATTTTTTCCCCTCGAGAGCGACGAAGCCAGGAAGAAATCCAAGACGGCGAAACGCCGGGAGAAACGCCGCGTCGAAGACCTCGTTCACAAACTCAACTCGGTCCTCATCGTCGAGGATTCGCGGCCGGAAGTCGAAGAATCGGCAAGAAGAGCGAAACCCAAGAAGAAGCGCGAGGAGGCGAGCGGAGATTCCGGGAAAGCGAGCGGGAAGAAGATGAAGAGGAAGAACTGCGAGAGGAACGACGAGGAGGCGAAGAGCGCGACGAAGAGGTCGAGGACGGCCCCGATCGAGGTCGTCGTCCTGTCCGACGCGAGTCTCGGGAATTTGGACGACGACGAGATCGACAAATCGGCGAGGAAACACAAGCGGGAATTCACCGAGGCCGATAGGATGAATTATCGGATCGAGAAGAAGAAGAAGAAGCGACTGAACAAGACCGAGAAAAGACGCGTCGAGAGACTCTCGGAGTGCTTGATGGCGGTCAATCTCTGCGAGGATTCCGTCGATTCCGGACGCGGCGAGGACCTCGTCGAGAGCTGCGAGACCTCAAGGAAAATCAAGAAGTGGAAGAAACACAAGAAGGAGAAGAGGGAGAAGAAGATCGAAGAAATCATTATTTTAGAGCCTTAGATCAATTTTTTTCTTTGAGTTTTATTTTTAGTCTTATTGTTATTATTATTATTATTATTATTATTATTAAATGTTTTTTTTTTTTTCGGGAGAATTCAGAATTTTGCGGATTTTTTGGGGATTAGGGATTTTCGTTACCGACCGAGGTTTTTTTTAGCACGTTGCCCGAAAAACGAGGGGAAGATCGCCGATATTGCCAAATCGACGATCGCTCGAGACGTGCCAAGTTTCGAATATTTAACGCTTTTAGTGTATTTTTTTCTCTTTTTTTTGGGTTTTATTAAAGTTTGATGTATCGTGAATGAAAAAAGTCTTGTGTTTGCGTTATGAGAATTCGATGTACCGCGGTCGGTAAGGAATATTTTTTGTAACGAATGCAGTGTAGACTTTTTTTTTTCAACGTGCCGATTATTCTTTCCCCGAAAGCAAATTCTCATGTAAGAATTTTCTTCTGATCGGTATAGGCGAAATATTTAATTACAGTTTTCGTTACCGACCGAGTCTTACTTGGCTGGGAAAAAAGAGGCACTTCGAAACGGAAAGAAACGATCGAATCACCGAAAACTTGAAAATTATATATGATTAAAAACAAACAAAAAAATATATATATATAAATACTTGTAAGATAAAGATAATAAGACTGAGGAAATAATTGTCGATCCATTAAGTCTCGAAGTTTCATGTTCTTTTTTTCTTTTCTTATTGAATATTTCTGTATTTAATTGTAATGCTGCTCGTCGGAAGTGTCTAATACAGGATATCGAAACGTTCGATATATATATTTTTTTTTTACATGTACAAAGGATATCTATCGTTCTTAATAAATACTGCGTACGCTATGGATCGGGTTGTTTTTTTTTTATCGCAAAGCAAGCCTTACTGATATATCTTACACACATCGTCGAACACTCGACCGCTCATTGATTATTTCTCGTAATCGGTATAAAAAAAATATCGTCGAACAAACTCGAGGAATTTTTTTTTTTGCGCTCCGAGTGCCAAAATTGTTTTTGGGAAAGTAATGTCGAATTTTTTTTTTTTTCGTTTTTACGAGATTTTTTCTTTTTCGTTAAATGGACTCGGAACTCTCGCGAGTTTGTTCGATCAGTCGATAGCACCACATTATTATTATAGCCCAACGTGATGGGGCTTAAAATCCGCGAATCGTTATAAATTCTTCGGTAACTCTTTCTCGCTGTATGGAATAAACTTTCTAAGGCCACTAGAGTTCTCCCAAAAAAGCCAAGTACAGTTGTAAGCCTAATACCGTGCCTACTACTCTTATCGTTGACCCCTTGAAATTTTTAAAACTGATTATCCAATTTCTTTTTTTTTTGCATTTTGTAAAAATTGCCCAAGTTGCAAAATTTTTCAAGATTGCCAAATTTGCAAAAATTGGAAAACGGCCAAATTTGCAAAAATTGGTAAATGGCCAAATTTGCAAAAATTGGTAAATGGCCAAATTTTCAGAAATTTGAAAATGGCCAGATTTGCAAAAATTACAAAATTCGCGAAAATTTTCAAAGGGTCAAATACATGATTTTCTTTTTCTTCTCTACTCTTATCGTTGACCCCTTGAAATTTTTAAAACTGATTATCCAATTTCTTCTTTTTTTTTGCATTTTGCAAAAATTGCCCATGTTGCAAAATTTTCAAGATTGCCAAATTTGCAAAAATTGGAAAACGGCCAAATTTGCAAAAATTGGTAAATGGCCAAATTTGCAAAAATTGGTAAATGGCCAAATTTTCAGAAATTTGAAAATGGCCAGATTCGCAAAAATGACAAAACTCGCGAAAATGGTAAAATAGCCAAATTTGCAAAATTGTAAAATGGACAAAATTTTTCAAAGGGTCAAATACATGATTTTCTTTTCCTTAATCCTCAAACATCGAAACGAGTCGGCCCCGCGACAGCATAGCGAAGGCCCTAAGGATCACGCGATCGCGATTAAAATTTGTTCCTATCTATTCGATATTCGACAGTTGACAATAGTCGGGTAATTAATTATCGTTATCCCGTGCGCGCAGACACGACGATAATTTCTTCTTATTTTCTTTCTTTACGCTTAAAAACTAGAGACTCGTAATAATATATTTACACACAGCCAATCAATTCACGCGTACGAACGAAGAAAAAAATAGATTTTTTTTTAGATTCACCGGTTAAGTCTCGCGGGGTTATCGACGGACCCGAAAACGGAGATGAAAAAGAAATTGGCAAACAAAAAAAAAATGAAAAATAATTACAAAATAAATGAACAAGCAAACGACGAGCAAAACAGGGAAGCTCGTGATTTTTTTTTCTTCTCTCGTCAACATTAAAACAACGGAAGATTTTAGTTTACAAACAAAAAAAAAATTACAAAGTAAATAAAATGCAAAAGTCGGAGATGTCGAAGCGAAAACCGCATAAATAATTTGTTTGAATAACGATATGCGGCCTATCAGTCCCGAAATTAAAGACTCTAAAAGCGCGTTGACAAAACACTGTCAAGCAAAAAACAGGGAAGCTCGTAACAATTTTTTTCCCTCGTCAACATTTAACAACGAAAGATTTTTCTAAGACTATATTTGAAGTATTCCATACGAAATCGACCCGGATCTGACTCTTGACATCTTGGATTTGCCCCGTGATTTTTTGTATGATTGAACTAAGTCTCAAAAGCACTCAAATATTTTTTTAGATTTTTTTCAGATTGTTTATCATTATTCATGATTAAAAGGGATGTTATTAATCGCCACAAATTAAAATTCTGAAAAATTATATGTCGCATATACGAATTTTTGAGATTTCAACTGGAGGGAGCCGAAGTCACCATTTTTAAATGCATCACTGGATTTTTGAGAATTTTTTAGATTTATTCGATGAATTTTCATTTTGTTTTTAAGTTAAAAAAAAAACTTCGGAAAATGCTTTTAAAATTCTTAAAAAAAAAATCGAATAAAATGGAAGGTGACGTCGTCCCACTGTAGCTCAAATCTAAACAAATCTTATATGTAGCACATGATTTTATAGAATTTTTTCAGATTTTTAAATCGTAGCATTCGATCAATTCCTTTTCTAATTATAAATAATAATAAATAATCTAAAGAAATATCCGAGAGCTTTTGAGAGTTAGTTCGATCACATGAAAAATCGCGGGCCAAATCCAAAATGTGAAGGGTCAGACCAAGGTCGATTTCGTATTCAATACCTCATATATATATATATATATATATATATATATATATATATATATATATATATATATATCGGATATGAGTGTAAATCATTCGCCGGACCGCATTTATAAATCTCGATATCCTAAGTGGAGAAAAAAAATATATAGGAGATTATCTAATTGACAATATCTTCCTTAAACTCTACGACACAGTCAGACTGGAAAAATATCTTCTAACCTCGTCCGTTTGCGTTAGGATTGAAATTGATCAACCGCTCGCACGCTCTGTCGCTCTTATCTCTCGTCATTAAAAATGCGGAAGTGTGGCTCGGCCACCGCGCTAAACACACACACGCGCTCGCACGGCTTAGAGCAACGATAAGTGACCGGAGCCGTCGAGAAAGTCTGCCTAACGGCGCAGCGCGAGATTCACTCCAATGCGCTCATTTTTTCCCGCTTCAACACTTTAATTAAAAATTAACGAATAAATTAAGAATTCGTTAAACTCAGTCGTTCAATTGATCAATTAAATTGCAATTAAAAAATTAATTCAATTAATTTGAGACATTAATTTAACTAAATTGAGAAATCCGTCCAATTAAATTGAGACATTCATTTAATTGAATTGAAATATTGATTTAATGTAATCGAGAATTAAATAAGAAATCAAAAATCTATTGAAACGCTTTAAAAAGTTTAAAAAATTCATCAGCCAAAATCAATTTCTTTTCTCGAAAAGTGTGAAAAAAAGCGGGATTTGGCTTCTGCGACGTTGGAAATCGGGCCGCGCAGTCGGGAAAGACTTAGGCGTGAAAAGACGTTTCGGCCCGAGAAAAGGGACTTTTTGGGTTCGAGACTTTTCCTTTCGGCCCGAGAAAAGTGGGACTTTTCGGGTTCGAATATTTTCGTTTCTTTCGTCTGCATTTTTTTTTCAGACACACCTGTTGATGCTCCTCCGTTTCACCAGATAATAACCGACGTTTCTTCCGCTCCTGTTCAGCGTCGTCGGTTTTTTGTTCTCGGCGCTGGAATGATTGGTGCAAGTTGTGACGTTCGTGTCTTTGAGCTTGTTCCATATCGTGTACATTATGGAGGAGTTGACTTTGTGCGCCGTTATTGCGCTCTTAAGCACGCACACGTCCAGCTTACGGGGAACGTAACTGAAACCGGGATGATTCATCGGACGCAATTTAGCGTGTCTCGCGCAGACACCGGTTATGTACACGTCCTCGAGATGCAGAAGCGGCGTCGCCAACGCGGCGTCGTACAGCTTCGACGCCACGTCCAGACTCATCACGTAACCCGTGCCCGACAAGTAGTTCGGATATATTCGCTCCGAAAACATGTATCTCGGCGTGTACCTGAAACACACGATTTTTCAATTATTAATCACCCTCGCGGAAACGAGATTCATGGTAAAAAAAAATTACAAAAATTCCGGGATTTTTCGAATTTCTCATAGAGGAAGTCTTGTCAGTGTGGATATATATTTATATATATGTATATATATGTATATAAGGAAAATGGGAATTTTTTCTTGAATTGCGCACAACTTCGTCTATGAGAAATTTCTCTGTTCGATTTTGGCTTCCTCGTAGAGGAGTGTTAATAATTTAAATACAATTTTCACAAAAAAATAAATAAATGAATAAGACATGAAGGAACAGTAAATTTTATACTTTTTTCAATTGTATTTTTTGTTAAGTATAGGAAAACTCATGTGCAAATTACTTCGCAATTTTATCGCAACATAAAAAAATATCTACATGTCAAAACGGGGAACCAGCAAAATTTAGACCAGAATTTATTATAGGAAAATCGCAAACTTTTTTTTTTTGGATTTCTCAGAGGAAAGCTTTGCCAGTAAAAAAAATAGTAACAAATTTCATATTTATAAATTTGTCGAGCATCCCAACAACCCAACGTTTTGTCAATAAGAAAAATATATATATAAATAAACAACGAAAATCGCTAATTTGTTTTGAAAAATCGGCAACAAAAATTTCTTCCAAAAAAAAAAAAAATTGTTCGATATGAAATACCAATTTTTATATTCGATAAATAAAAATCGAAAATCCCGTAAAATTTATAAACGTTCGGATCGGTCATCGGAACAACGAGTCGCCATGGACGCAATAAAAGGTGGAGCAGTTAAAACTTGCCACTTGTTCTTCGGATCGGATATGGGCCGTGCGTTGCAAATTAGCGAACCGATAAGAGTCCCGGCAATCTGCGGCCTCGCTCTGAGCGTGCTCAGCAACGCCGGAATATTCACGAACATGTCGTCGTCCGTTTTCATGAGATATTTCGCTTGCTGGCAATTTGCGGTTACCCATTTCAGCATCATCACCGATTTCAGGGTCAAGTTGTTGTAAGTGTCGTGGAATCTTTCCTGGATTATGTCGTTGTACTGGAGGCTCTCGTCGATTATGGAATCCTAAAAAAACACAGATAATAATAATAATAATAATAATAATAATAATAATAAAAATAATAATAATAATAATAATAACAATAATAACTAAATAATTAATTTCGTTTAGAGCGCGCAGGCGAGGAAAAAGCGTTGTCTTTCCAGAGCGCGGTAAAAATAAATTGCTCGAAAATTAATTAACCGTAATGTAAAAATTAATTAACCGTAATTTGGATTGAAGATTCGACTTGACGCAAATTGATATCACTTGTACAAAAAATTTTCGACCGATGGGCGATATCAATAAATCTTATACTCTCTAAGATTTGCAATTTTTGCTAGGAATGTACGTGTGAAGCATCCTCAAAGGTGAAAAAAAATTGCACATTTTCCGCGCAGGTCACATCAATTTTCGATCAATACGCGATTTCAGCAAATTTCATATCTGCGGTGCGTCAATTCATTAATATCAATAAAGTAATATTGTAATCGATAAAAATAAATTAAGTAATTAATATCAATATTTTCCCGGCACATCGATACATTAATTAATTGATAAATGATAATATTCTCCGGTGCATTGATATTAATATTAGCATTAAATTTTTTTGTTCGGAATAATTAATTAATTGTCTCGGTGAGGTATTTTTTTTTTTTTTTTCAACGTACGTTGAGCGTGTCGTTGTCGCTCATTCCCAGGAGAAAGGCGACCCTGACGGTGTCGTCGTCGTAGAGGGCGTTAAGATTGCTCGTGTTCGCCCACGTGTCTCTTATGGCCATTCTCGCCTTGAAATTTCCGACCGCCGAGCATATAACGACGAGCAGATAGGGCGGCGAAGTGCAAGCCTCGCTCGGGCTCAGAATCGTCGTGTTGTACTCCGGATGGATGTAGGAATTTAAATTTCTCGAGGTGTTCACCGCCCAGCCGGGTAGTTGCGCTGAAAATCGAAAAACTCACGTTAGATTCGCTCTAAATATTTTTTATTGAATTTTTTTTTTTTTTTTTTTTTAATAAGCTTCTTAATAATTTTTTTATACCACCTTTCGTCGATTAAATTGGCCGCAATCGGGTCGTACTATCTACTTGGCGTAATGGAGAAGACACAGGAAAAAAATAAATAAAATATAAAAAAAAAATTCAGTCACGCTATGGTCGATTAGCAAGCCTTCTATGCCGCTCTGATAATATCACGATGAAAAAAATAAAAATAAATGTGATCTAACTAGACAAGGGAGCGGTTCGTAAAATTACTGCGGAAGCGTATTATTTTTTATTTTATTTTATTTTTTTTTTATTCATTATATATTTTTTTTTACTTGGAGAAAACAATTGCTTTTTTTTTAAATACGCAAAGCTGTTTTTTAGCCCATGAATCGGTCGATGGATGAGAATCAATGGCATCATTCGCAAAGCCCATTAAACACCAAAAGTGATTTTTTTTTTTTTTTTTTTAGGATGAAAAGTCCCGAACATGCTTGGTACGTTTAATGAAGCTCCCATGCTGAAAAATCGCACCAAGCGCGGGTCTTCAATGTGAACAATGGAATAGCTTCGGGAATGACGCTACGATGAGTACGGAATAATTTCAACAATTAAGGGGGTTTCGTCGATTTTCAGATAAAAAATTTATTTTTTATTTATTTTTTTCGGTAATAAAAAAATTTGATACAATCTCGTCGATAATCGTCGGAATGACAAAAAATTTGTAGGAATTGAATTTTTTAAAAATATTTTTTACCTTCAAATTTTTATATTCAACACCTACATTTTTTTTTCTTACTATTCGAAATCGGAGAATTTTTCTCTCACGATAGCGACGAACCCAATTTTCTTTTTTCGTTACCGAGAAAAATAAATAAAACACCTTATTTTTTTTAGAACGAAATCAACGAACGCCCCTTTAAAAATACGAATTACTAAACTTTTTGTTTTCCATTTATTTGAAATCAACACTTACCAGTCAAATTTTCTACGCACTCGATCTAACGATTGCTCTAATCGGCTATATTTGTTTTTTTTTCGTTTGTTTTTCTCGCTTTTGCTACTCGAAAGAACGACGTAGGCGGATCGTGTCGGAACCTTTGCGGAAGAAAATCAAAAATCGCAACCGCTATCTCGCGTCAGTTAGAAAAATATTTTAAAAAATAATTATAGTTATTATTGTTGTTATTAGTATTATTGTTTTTCGTTAAGTAATTTCTATGATTAATAAATCAACAAATATTGTATATTAATCAATTTTTTTTTTTTTTTTTTCGTTATAATATATATACATATATATACATATGTATATGAATATAAATATGTATATTGAATACAATGTGCTACAAAAGCAGGATCAAGCAGTGATCGTCGATGCGTACCTACGGATGCAGGGAAGTGTGAAACCGCCGAAGGTCCCGCGGGTGATGAAGTCTCACCTATGCCAAGTAGTGTTGTTTGCGCCGAGTGGTAAGCCGGCACGTAGAGCAGACCCAGGGCCGCTAGGATAACGCAGCCCAGAGCCAAACGTCTCACGAACGACATTCGCCCTTTGACGCTCCCATTACCGGCGCTTATACTGCTGGCAGGTGGCAATTCCATCGGCAACAAATGTAATCTGTCCATCTACGGAACACCTCATCCATTAGTCACATCCGGTCTTCGATCGTGCAACAAATAAAGTAACATTTTTTAGAAATTGCAATGTCGCTTTTTTTTTTTTACATGTTTCAGATGAAAAATTGGAATTAAAAAGTCGTAAATTGTTATAATAAATTGTAAATTGATATAAAAAATTGTTAATTGGGACAAAAAATTGTAAGTGGTTGCGAGAAATTCTAAATTGATATGAGAAGTTGTAGATTGTTATAAAACGTTATAAATTGATATAAAAAATTGTTAATTGGGACAAAAAATTGTAAGCGGTTGCAAGAAATTCTAAATTTATATAAAAAGTTGTAAATTGTTATAAAAAATGATAAATTGATATAAAACGTTATTAATTGATATAAAAAATTGTAAATTGATACAAAAAATAGTAAAATGTTATAAAAAATTGTATTTTCGATTACAAATTGCGGTGAACATATTTTTTAAAAAATGCAATCTGAGCTTATTTTTAATGCTTCGGATGAAAAAATGATCTAAAAAAAATTATTGTTTTTAGTATAAATCGTAATGAAAATAGTAAAAAAAAAAATCTTAAATTTGTTGTTCGCCATTATCCGGCTTATCGAGTAGCGATTATCGGGACTGGAGTCGATCGGGCTGAATTATCGGCATTTCAACCAATCGCCGCAGCTCTCCGGTCGATAAGCGGGGACGTGGCTTCCGAGGCTATTTCTCAACGCAATTAAAGGAATTTCTATAGCCGGAGGTACTCAAACAGATGAATTACGACTCGGCTGCTTTATCGCGGGTCTCCCGGTAAACAGCGATAAGGGGCGTTTTTAAAATCCCCCCTGGCGATAAGCGCCATTGACTTTTTACTTTCGAAAAAAAAACGATAAATATAAAATGGGCGACACCGAAAAATCCAAAAAAAAATATATATATTTTTTTTAATAAAAAATAAAAATAAACAGCGCCGAAAATAAATACGTAAATAAATCGTTTTAAAAATTGGATAAAATTTGGCTTTTGATATTCTTTCCTGTTTTTCGGAAAACGAGAAATATAAAACGAGCGCCGCAGGGAAATCAATCGGGAACATTTTTTTTTTTTTTCAATTAAAATATAAAAATACGAAAAAAAAAAATAAACAGCTCCGTGAATAAATCAAAACATTAATTATTCAATAAAAGATTAAAAATTCGACATAAAATTTGTGTCTAAAAAAAAAATATATATATATATATAACACCCCTAAAACAACAGTGTAACATCTCTTATGGAATTACCATAAAAATTGTTACACTGTTGTTCTAGGCACGCAATGTGAAGAAAGAATGTTTCTGTCCGAGCTGCACAAAAATTCCATTTAAATACTCAAGTGTAAAAAAAAAATATACAAGAAAAAAAAGGACAAAAAAAATATCAAATATTTCCAGTCGACTGGACTGTGCTGCGTGGACTACCTCGAACCCTCAAAAACATCCGCTCTGCAACAAAACACACTCTCATTAGATTTTAAAAAAATGAAAAAAAAAAAGTTCCACGATTTACTCCGAGCTCGGCTTTGATAATTTTTAACTAAAAAGAAAACAAATTTTAAAAACTGTATAAAAATATAATCGAACCGCAGAGACCGACCCAGCGAATCGGGCGAACCGGTTACGGACACAGCAACTCCGAAACAATCAATTACGCAGCAAAAAAATTAAAATAAAAAATTTAATTAAAAATAAAAAAAAAAATTACAAAGTACTGCGTTTAACTTTTCAGCCGTCGAACGAGAGCCGTTCGGCTCTTACGTACGTGACTCGCGCTCTCATTGTTTCTCCGGCAAGCGGGCGCTTTAACAACACGACCGTAGTCCATGATTCTATCTCAGCTGCGTCTCGTCTCCGACTGCTCTCGTTCGACGTCGAAAAAGCTCCGGCAAGATAATCGACTTTTCCTCGTAATAAAAAAATTCCAAAAAAAACAAAAAATCCACAAAAAATTATCTCTCCGATAAAAAAAAAAAAACTTCGATAAGCTCCTCAAACAATTGCCGAGGAGTGCAAAAATTTGCGAGTGTAAGTCGACGAGGAAAAAAAAAAAAAGACCCAAAAAGTCTTTGTTTATTTTTTTCCAACTCTCCTCGCCGCAGTCGACTTTCGTCGATTAAGACCGTCGATTCCGATAAGAATCGTCGTTCCCTTGAGCGTGAAATGCACTCGATCGCGTGTCGCCCCGAAAAAAAAAAAAAAAAAAAAAAAAAATCTAAAGAGAGAAAAAAAAATCAGATGAGAAACGAAAAAAATGGCACAATAAAAATCTCTAAAAAAAAAAAAAAAAAAACATCATCAGAAAAACTTTACCCTTTGAGCGTGAAAAGCGAGTCACGCGGTAATTGACGGCTCTCCATTTACATCCGCTTTCGATACACCAAGTTTAGCGAACGATCGTCCCGAACATCGCCGATCGAGCGATTGTCTCAAAAAAAAAATAAAAAAAATTATAACAAAATTTCTATATAACTATATATATATATATATATATATATATATATATATTTTTTAGAGAGAAGTTATATATATATGTGTATTTGGGGAAGCGCGAGGTGCGTCGAGGAGGAATCGTAGCGCCCCACCGAGCGATTGCATCGCGGTGCGAATAGCGGAGGCGCAGCTCGGTCGGCGGCGCGAGCGAAGATCTAGCGCGCATGCGCGCGTGCGCGCGCAGACCCGTGAGTATGCACGGCGCGTGCAGCGATCGAGTGCGGGCGCCGAGTGCAGCGATTCGACGAGGACGACGACTGGTGGCGTGTTTGCACAGGCTCTCTCTCTGCAAACGTCGGCTCGCTGACGTAACCTCGCAACTGGCGAGCTGCCACCTGTGCGCTAGCGATGGGCGATGTTCGCTCGATGTTCTGAAAAAATCGACGTTTTTCACACGCGCTGCATATAATATCCGATTATTTAATTGCGATGTTTCAACACATCGATTCATCGAAACGTAATCGATTTTATTGAGGCAAGTAATCGACTTTTTTACTGTCAATGCGCGGGGCTGTAGATTAGATGATTGAAAAGATTTTCATGCTTTGTAGGGAATTGCATTTAAAAAAAAACTTGGAGATTATAAGCATAATGTGGTCTTCATGACAAAAAGACTTTCACGGTGCTTTATAGGGAATTGCATTTTTTAAAAACTTGGAGATTATAAGCATAATGTGGTCTTCATGATAAAAAGACTTTCACGGTGCTTTGTAGGGAATTGCATACAAAAAACTTGGAGATTAGAAGCATAATGTGGTCTTCATGATAAAAAGACTTTCACGGTGCTTTATAGGGAATTGCATTTTAAAAAAACTTGGAGATTATAAGCATAATGTGCTCTTCATAATAAAAAGACTCAAGGTGCTTTGTAGGGAATTGCATACAAAAAACTTGGAGATTAGAAGCATAATGTGGTCTTCATGATAAAAAGACTTTCACGGTCCTTTATAGGGAATTGCATTTTAAAAAAACTTGGACATTATAAGCATAATGTTCTCTTCATAATAAAAAGACTTTCACGGTGCTTTGTAGGGAATTGCATACAAAAAACTTGGAGATTAGAAGCATAATGTGGTCTTCATGATAAAAAGACTTTCACGGTCCTTTATAGGGAATTGCATTTTTTAAAAACTTGGAGATTATAAGCATAATGTGCTCTTCATAATAAAAAAAGACTTTCACGGTCCTTTACACTGTAACAAAAACGGTCTTAAATTCAACACCGCTCTAACACCACCATGTGGTCCATATAGGTCCATTACTTTGGTGTTAAAAGCAGCGTTAAAATATGGTGTAAAATCAGTGGCACTTCCAGAACGTACATTCTAACACTGTAACGGTGTACAGTAACACCGAACTTGACTCCTAAGTGCGTAAAAAGAGTTTAACGGTTGTAGTAAACATAATCGCCCAAAGTAGTAATTTCGTAGTACGACATGATAATTGTAAATTAAAAAAAAAGAATATTCATGAAAAAAAACCGCTACGATCACGAATATCTGTGGTGGCGAATTGCCTCAGATGGGATTCGAACTACCTACCTAACGCTTATTCCTACCTACCAATGCCTACTAGTTAACACGTTACCGACTACGCTATTGCTTACTTGTGAATTATTCTTATTCAAATTCTGTATAAGCTACTCGGGATATTAATGTTCATACATTACTGCGTCATTCAGATTACAATTACACGGCATGATTATGTACTTGTGTATTCTTTTTTTGTACTTTTAAAAATAATCATCATAATTTTTTCTTAAAATCAAGAATTGATAATTAATTAAATGGTAATTATCAGTGCCTTAAAGTATCCCTTTTCCCTTAAGAAAGAGCGTCGGGTAGGATGAACGGGTCGCATGGTAAGTAAAATTTGATTTTTAAAAAATGTAGAAAATGTTAATGTGTGGAAAGTGGCCGATTTGTGACCAGCGGGAGGAAAACTAATTTAGTAGGAGGAAAAGTGATTTAGCGGGAGGAAAAGTGATTTAGCGGGAGGAAAAGTGATTTAGGGGGAGGAAAAGTGATTTAGCGGGAGGAAAAGTGATTTAGCGGGAGGAAAAGTTAACTTTTCCTCCCGCTCTGTCAATCGGCTAGAAGACCCATTAAGTTTGTCGTGATCACGGGGTAAAAAACAGCATCGAATTTATTTGTAAACTCGATGACGTTACAACTATTTAAAAAATTGCGCGTACAAGTGACGTTCACGTTATTATTATTAAAAACCATAATCGTATTTTCATTCATTCACTGAAGGATTCTTGTCACTTTTTGCATCCTTCGTGGTGTTTTGATTCTCAACGCATGTCGGTGTGTAAGTTTGACACGCTTTACATCCATTGTTATGAGTGTTGCGAGTTATTTCAATAAACTTGACAACACGCTTGTTTTTTACAGGGTACTTCGGACAACTGCAAAGTATGACATAGTTGTCCTAAATGTCTGGAATATAAAAATGACCTATAAATTGTGTTCCGATGTCAGTTTGTGGAATGCCACAAAATGTCAATATAGTGTTATTGACGGAACGATCGTCCTCACCAGTCCGAAAGTTCTCAATGACATGGTCACTATTTTCCCGGCTGTTATTTGGCAAGGTATGCGACAACGCATCGACATCAACTGTAGGAGTTTCTGAGCTCTGGGCGATAGTCTGTACCATCGGCTGTTGTATCTGAGTGGAAAATTTTTTCTGAGCTAACACCACCACAACAAGACTTATTACTCACATGTAATAGTCAATATCGACACTGTGATCCTCCAGAATTTGGGGAAAGTAGCACTCCGTGTAGTAAGCGACTGCTTGAGCCAATATCATAGCTGCGAATCTTATGGCTGATTCGGGGTCGTCTGTTCTCATAAGAACCTGAGTTTTAGGGAATTTAGCAGATTATCTAGGAATTAGGAAGATTGTTCATCATTCGTTGCCACTATCACCTGAAGTCCTACTATGTTGATCAAAATCAAGCCAATCCCAATGGTAAAAAGAAAATTCCACGTGTAAGTTGCTTCGAGGAGATCGACGAATCTGACAACAGTCGATTTATCAATAGTATTGATTAGTCGATAAGCTTTTACTGAATCCATTGATACAAGCCGTCTCACTCGATAGCATCATTGTGTCTGTCAATGAAGGAAGCCAGCTCTAAAAAATTCCTCTTGTTCACCTCAAATTGGGTCTTGCCTTTTTCTACTGACGCACCGTTACTTCCCATTTGTTCTAACTTGTACCTAAACTTTTCAGATTGAAACTTCATTATGTTTGTTACTAGGATTAATTAATATTGTAGACTCTCACCCCAGCGCAGCAAAAACACCGCATGCGTGCTGTACGCACACTATTAACATACTGTCACTGGCCGTTAATGGCATCGCGACCAAACATGCGAACAAGTAAAAATGCATCATAACGTAATAATAATATTTGTGCGCGTCGAAAAAATAAAAATCCACCGGATATGGAAATTTGCCGGGTTCAGTACCGTTCTTCAGCATGACGTCGATGATCTTCGGTATCATCGGTTGAGTCGTAAAGAGAAAGACGGTTGTGTAGATCGTGGCTTAAAGCAATATCGATAAATCTATGAAGCACCTGTCAAATTTTCAACAACAACTTACTGTACTTGATTAACCTGTGTAAACAATTGTCATTTTTTCTCCGTGCTTGGCGTATTCATGGATAATGTTGACTTCTTGATCCTCAGCCCACACTTGCCAGTCCGTAAAAATACGATTGAACAACTTCAATGTCTGTACATGTCGAACGGATCTTCGTCAATTGCAGGTATCGAGCGGAGCTGGGCGAATGCCCTAAGTTGGTTGAAGTACGTATTGAAGTATCAAGTACATGAGCTCTGCCAGGCCCTGCTATCCCTGGCCAGAGTGTAAGTTATCGTGCTCGGGCTTCATGGCACGGGGGAATGGTACGACATAACGATGCTTCTAGGTATACCAGGCGACTATCCTAGAATACTTTGAGCCTTACCTCCTTAACCTGGGGCTCTGAGGAGGCCGACCATGAACCCTAACATGACTACATTTAGAGACGCCAGGGGACGAGGGACTAGGTCAATGATCCCCTGAGCAACCGGCAATTCAAAGTAGGATGAGGTGGCGTGGTAGTCTGACCCAGATAGCCTGTGCAACCGGTAATGACCCACGAGGGGTTGCATGGCACCGGGGTATGGTACGATATAACGATGCTTCTAGGTATACCAGGTGACTATCCTAGAATACTTTGAGCCTAACCTCCTTAACCTGGGGCTCTGAGGAGGCTGACCGTGATCCCTAACATGACTACATTGAGGGACGCCGGGGGACGAGGGACTAGGTCAATGATACCCTGAGCAACCGGCAATTCAAAATAGGGATGATGTGGCTTGGGGGTCTGACCCAGATACCCTGTGCAACCGGTAATAGCCCACGAGGGGTTACTGGGGAACGGAGAACTGATCCTGTGTCAATGATGCCCTGTGTAACTGGCAACCCCAAGAAGGGATGCCGGGCGACGGAGGACTGGTCAAGATACACTGAGCAACCGGTAATAGCCCACGAAGGGCCGCTGGGGAACGGGGGACTGACCAAGATACCCTGAGCAACCGGAAGTCCCTAATGAAAAGGTGTCAAAGTCGCAGCAGTAGGTGCGAAAAAGTCAATGACATCATGAGGAACGCCTGTCGGAAGTGTTCTGCGTCTGAGGAATACAGCGTGGACAATTAGGCCGGTGCGAGTGCCCCACGGGGCCCAAGTGCAATGGTCCAGCTGGACTGAGTGCTCGTATCGCGAAACAAACCCAACCAACAACATGAGCTCTGGATATTTTCTGAGTACTGGCAGAACTGAGTTACTGAGGTTCTGAGTACTGAAAACTGACTCAGTACTTGATGTTTCAATATGTGCCTCAAGTACTTAGTGCATTTGCTCGGCTTTGGTATCGAGCAATTGTCTCGCTCTCACCTTTATTGTTATTAACATACAACTGACCTTATCCGAGTTCCATAGGAACCCAATAAACTTGGCAATGCACACTGTCGCGAAAAGCCATTGTACGACGCAGTCGAGTACGATTCTCCGGTCGTCGCGATGTTTTATGTAAGCCAATACCGATGGTACGCACCCAGTGATGGCGAGCAAAGTTAAAACGGCAATGAAGCCGCGTCTGGCACAGGTGCTCTGGTACGGCCACGTTCCAATGAGCGTCATTAAAATTTTACTTAATCTATAGTAACGGCGTTGAAAAAAATCCATGGTAAATTGAACTGCGGTCAAGGATGATGTCGGCTCTACTGCTGCTGTTCCCGGCGGAACACGATACACCGGCTGGCTTTTCTCAGAATGAATTTTCATTGAATTACGTCAAAGTATCACACCTCGATGATGAAGGCTTAAATTACCCCATGACAAAGTTGAGCGACAGCGATACGAAGTTGTATCGCCTCTGCCTCAGCTTTGCGTCATTAACTCATTGCTTATTCAACGTCCCTTCGCGAGCCTTGGAAAGGGTTGCCATAACGGGTTGAAACTCTAAGCATATTCGCTCGAAAAATATTCTTCTCTCACAGTCGATTGAAATATAAGTTATTTTCAACACCAGCGTGAAATGGAAGGGGAATTGCTCTGTTCGGTGTTTCGCGCAGGCGTAATTCAGTGTAAGACCGAACTTCTTACACTGAAGTCCCCCGACAGTCGAGCGGAGTCCTTCGATGGAGAAAGAGCGTCGGGTGGAACCATGAAAGGGTTGATAGTCGATATTCGTATCGTCCGCAATGTTAAAGTTCGCATGGTAAGTTGCTTAGAGGATGAGACCAGTCATAATTCAACATAATTGTTGATAACTTTGTTTTTTTAACCCTCGGTAACGACCTCGAAAAATACTTCGATAGAATAGCGTTTTAGCAGAATTTTTTTTATACATTATACTTTGGAAATGCGGGGTGGCTCCAAGGAATCTCGAATTTTTCATTTTGACTTTAATTTTAGATGTTCCGAAGTTTTTAGTTTTTTAAATAGCTGGTAGCGATTTCAAAAAATTTCTTAATTTATTTTATACCTCACGATAATACAGGATGGCCCCCAGAAAATTCAAAAATTTTTAATTCAAGGACCATCCTACTTAACAGATTTTGGTACACTAAAACTTCATGGGCTGACCCATGTAGGTTTTGCCGATGGAACGGTTTCAACACGCTTTTTATTGATGCATTTGGTTGGTACAACACATGTAACATGTGAGTTGACTTATGTCGACACACTTGATAAAACAGCCTTATTTTTACAGTGTACTTCGGACAACCGCAAAGTATGACATGGCTGTCCTGACTGTCTGGAACATAAAAATGACCTATTAATTGTGTTCCGATGGCAGTGTTAATGAAAAAACAGTCGTCCTCACCATTCCAAAAGTTCTCAAGGACATGGTCACCATTTTCCCGGCTGTTATTTGGCAAGGTTTGCGACAACGCATCGTCATGAATTGTAAGAGTTTCTGAGCCCTTGGCGATAGTCTGTACCATTGGCTGTTGTATCTGCGCAGAAGATTATTTGTGAGCTCACGCCACCGCAACTCGACCGATTACTCACATATAATAGTTAATATCAATACTGTGATCCTCTACAATTTGTGGAAAGTAGCACTCCGTGAAGTATACAACACCTTGAGCCAATGCCACAGCTGCGAATCTTATGATTGATTCGGGATCGTTTGTTCTCGTAAGAATCTGAATTTTAGGGAACTTAGCAGTCTATCTAGCGATTGAGAAGGTTATTGATCATTAGTCGCAAATGTTACCTGCAGTCCTATTACGTTGATGAAAATCACTCCAAACCCAATGGTAAAAAAAAAATTCCATGCGTAAGCTGCGTCGATGAGATTTGCGTATCTGGCAACAGTTGATTTATCAATAATATTTATGAGTCGATAGGTTTTTTTTTTTTTTTTTTTTTTTTTTTTTACTAAATGCATTATAAAAGCCGTCTCACTCGATAGCATCATTGTGCCTGTCAACGATCGTAGCTAGGTTTACGAAATCCCTCTTGTTCAACTCAAGTTGTGTCTCGCCTTTTTCTACCGGCGCACCATTACTTCCGATTTGGTCTAATTTGGATCTAATGTTTCCAGGTTGAAAGTTCATTATGCTTGTTATTTGGATTAACGGATAGTAGACCGTTAAACCTCACCCCAGGGCCGCAAAAACACCACATGCGTGCTGCGCGCATATTATTAACATACTGTCACTGGCCGCGATAGGGATCGAAATCAAACATGCGGTCAAGCAAAAATGCATCATAACGTAATAATAATATTTCTGCGCATGGAAAAAATAATAGTCGACTGCATATGGAAATTTGCCGGGTTCGGTGCCATTCTTCAGCATTACGTCAATGATCTTTACTACTATCGGTTGACTCGTAAAGACGATGACGGCTGTGTAGACCGCGGCTTCAAGCAATATCGATAAATCTATAAAGCATTTGTCAACTTTTCAACCATCTGTAACTGTACTGGATTAACCTGTAAACACGATCGTAATTTTTTGTCCCTGCTCAGCGTATTCGTGGATAATGTTAACTTCATGATCCTGAGCCCACACTTGCCAGTTTGTTAAAATACCATTGAACAACTTCAATGTCTGTACATATCAAAACAGACCTTCGTCAATGACAGGTATCGAGTAATTGTCTTGCTCTCACCTTCATTACAATTAAACTGACCTTCATTACAATTACTACTGACCTTCGCCGAGTTCCACAGGAACCCAAATAACTTGACAGTGCTCATTGTCGCGAAGAGCCATGGTATGAGGCAGTCGAATACGATTTTCCAATCGTCGCGATATTTCATGTAAGCCAATGCCCATGGTACGCAACCAGTGATGCCGACAAAAGCAAAAATGGCAAGAAAGCCGTTTCTGGCACAGGTGCTCTGATACGGCCACGTTCCAATGAAGGTCATTAAAATTTTAATTAATCTATAGTAACGGTGTTGAAAAAAGTCCATGGTAATTCGAACTGCAGTCAACGATGGTGTCGGCTCTACTGCTGCTGTTCCCGGCGGAACACAATGCACCGGCTGGCTTATTGATACGCTCCGTTGCTCTCTTCTCAGAGTGAATTTTCATTGAATTACGTCAAAGTATCTCAACTCGATGATGGAAGTTCAAATTACCCCATGACAAAATTGAGCGACAGCGATACGAAGTTGTATCGCCTCTGCCTCAGCCATGCGTCATTAACTCATTGCTTATTCAACGTCCCTTCGCGAGCCTTACAAAGGGTTGCCATAACGGGTTGAAACCCTGAGTATATTTGCTTGAAAAATATTCTTCTCTCATAGTCGATTGAAATATAAGTTATTTCCAACACCAGCGTGAAATGGAAGGGGAATTGCTCTGTTCGGGGTTTCGCGCAGGCGTAATTCAGTGTAAGACCGAACTTCTTACACTGAAGTACCCCGACAGTCGAGCGGAGACCTTCGATGGAGAAAGAGCGTCGGGTGGAACCATGAAAGGGTTGATAGTCGATATTTGCATCGTCCGCAATGTTAAAATTTGCATGAATAGCGATTTAGCAGAATTTTTTTTATACATTATACTTTGGAAATGCGGGGTGGCTCCAAGGAATCTCGAATTTTTCATTTTGACTTTAATTTTAGATGTTCCGAAGTTTTATTGATGCATTTGGTTGGTACAACACATGTAACATGTGTGTTGACTTATGTCGACACACTTGATAAAACAGCCTTATTTTTACAGTGTACTTCGGACAACCGCAAAGTATGACATGGCTGTCCTAACTGTCTGGAATATAAAAATGACCTATTAATCGTGTTCCAATGTAAGTTTGTGGAATGCCACAAAATTTCTATGCAGTGTTAACGAAAGAACGATCGTCCTCACCATTCCAAAAGTTCTGAAGGACATGGTCACTATTTTGCCGGCTGTTACTTGGCAAGGTATGCGACAACGCATCGTCATGAATTGTAGGAGTTTCTGAGCCCTTGGCGATAGTCTGTACCATTGGCTGTTGTATCTGCGCAGAAGATTTTTTGTGAGCTGACGCCATCGCAACTCGACCGTTTACTCACATATAATAGTTAATATTAATACTGTGATCCTCTACAATTTGGGGAAAGTAGCACTCCGTGAAGTATACAACTATTTGAGCCAATGCCACAGCTAGGAATCTTATGATTGATTCGGGATCGTTTGTTCTCGTAAGATTCTGAATTTTAGGGAATTCAACGGTTTATCTTAGCAATTGGGAAGATTACTGTTCATTGGTTGCAACTGTTACCTGCACTCCTAGTAAGTTGATAAAAACCAATCCAAACCCAAGGGTAAAAAAAAAATTCCACGCATAAGCTGCGTCGATGAGATTGGCGTATCTGGCAACAGTTGATTTATCAATAATATTTATGAGTCGATAGGTTATTTATTTATTTTTTTTACTAAATGCATTATGCAAGCCGTCTCACTCGATAGCATCATTGTGTCTGTCGATGAACGAAGCTAGGTTTACGAAATTCCTCTTGTCCGGCTCGAATTGGGTCTCGCCTTTTTCTACCGGCGCACCGTTACTTCCGATTTGTTCTAATTTGTACCTAAAGTTTTCATGTTGAAAGTTCATTACGCTGGTTATTGGGATTAACGAATGGTAGACCGTTAAGCCTCACCCCAGGGCCGCAAAAACACCACATGCGTGCTGCGCGCATATTATTAACATACCGTCACTGGCCGCGACGGGGATCGAAATGAAAAATGCGCTCAAGTAAAAATGCATCATAACGTAATAATAATATTTCTGCGCATGGAAAAAATAATAGTCGAGCGGACATGGAAATTTGCCGGGTTCGGTACCGTTCTTCAGCATTACGTCAATGATCTTCACTACCATCGGTTGAGTCGCAAAGAGGATGACGGCTGTGTAGACCGCGGCTTCAAGCAATATCGATAAGTCTATAAAGCATTTTGTCAACTTTTCAACCATCTGTAACTGTACTGGATTAACCTGTAAACACGATCGTAATTTTTTCTCCCTGCTCAGCGTATTCGTGGATAATGTTAACTTCATGATCTCGAGCCCACACTTGCCAGTTTGTTAAAATACCATTGAACAACTTCAATGTCTGTACATATCAAAACAGATCTTCTTCAATGACGAGTATCGAGAAATTGTCTCGCTCTCACCTTCATTGCAATTTGATTACTACTGACCTTCTCCGAGTTCCACAGGAACCCAAATAGCTTGATAGTGCTTATTAATGCGAAAATCCATGGTATAACGCAGTCGAGTACGATTCTCCAATCACCGCGATATTTCATGAAACCCAATGCCGATGGCACGCAACCAGTAATGCCGACAAAAGCAAAAATGGCAAGAAAGCCGTTTCTGGCACAGGTGCTCTGATACGGCCACATTCCAATGAGGGTCATTAAAATTTTGATTAATCTATAGTAACGGTGTTGAAAAAAGTCCATGGTAATTCGAACTGCAGTCAACGATGGTGTCGGCTCTACTGCTGCTGTTCCCGGCGGAACACAATGCACCGGCTGGCTTATTGATACGCTCCGTTGCTCTCTTCTCAGAGTGAATTTTCATTGAATTACGTCAAAGTATCTCACCTCGATGATGAAGGCTTAAATTACCCCATGACAAAGTTGAGCGACAGCGATACGAAGTTGTATCGCCTCTACCTCAGCTTTGCGTCATTAACTCATTGCTTATTCAACGTCCCTTCGCGAGCCTTGGAAAGGGTTGCCATAACGGGTTGAAACTCTGAGCATATTTGCTCGAAAAATATTCTTCTCTCACAGTCGATTGAAATATAAGTTATTTCCAACACCAGCGTGAAATGGGAGGGGAATTGTTCTTTCGGTGTTTCGCGCAGGCGTACTTCAGTGTAAGAGCGAACTTCTTACACTGAAGTACCCCGACAGTCGAGCGAAGACCTTCGATGGAGAAAGAGAGTTGGGTGGGACCATGAAAGGGTTGATAGTCGATATTCGTATCGTCCGCAATGTCAACGTTCGCATGGTAAGTTGCTTAGAGAAATCAGACCAGTCTCGTGAAAGGGAATGATGAGATTTCTAATAATGAAAATGGTGGTAACGTAACGGGTTAACGAAACAGAGAAACTTCATTTTCGGTGTGAAAGTTCGAGATGACAACTGAGCTTCACTCGCGATAGTGCAAGACTTTAGCGATTTAACTGTTGTTGCAACAAACATATCTTTTCAAATAAAGTAGTCGGTTATTTTTCCGCGACAGATTTTCACCTTTTACAACATTTTGTAACTATTAGGTATAATTGTCGAAAACATTTTTTTTTAACCCTCAGTGACGACCTCTACAAATACTTGGATAGAATAGGGATTCAGCAGAATTTTTTATACATTATACTTTGGAAATGCGGGATGGTTCCAAGGAATCTCGAATTTTTCATTTTGACTTTAATTTTAGATGTTCCGAAGTTTTTAATTTTTTAAATAGCTGGTAGCGATCTCTAAAAATGCCTTAATTTCGTGGACCATTCGCGCATCGTATTTTTATTTTATACCTCACGATAATACAGGATGGCCTCCAGAAAATTCAAAAATTTGAGATTCAAGGACCATCCTACTTAACAGATTTTGGTACACTAAAACTTTATGGACTGACTGTTTGTTACAATACATTTGTGAGCGGAAGTATGAACTCACTGAGATAAATCATAATTAGAGTATCGCAAATGATTCTCAATGCCCAATGAGAAAGTCTGGAATATCGTAATTGTTATCTGTTTATAATCGTAACACATGTAACATGTGTGTTGAGTTATTTCAAGACACTTGATAAAACACCCTTATCTTACAGTGTACTTCGGATAACCGCAAAGTATGACATGGCTGTCTTAACTGTCTAGAATATATAAAAATGACCTATTAATTGTGCTCCAATGTCATTTTGTCGAATGCCACAAAATGTCTATGCAGTGTTAATGAAAGAACGATCGTCCTCACCATTCCAAAAGTTCTGAAGGACATGGTCACTATTTTGCCGGCTGTTATTTGGCAAGGTATGCGACAACGCATCGTCATGAATTGTAGGAGTTTCTGAGCCCTAGGCGATAGTCTGTACCATCGGCTGTTGTATCTGCGCAGAAGATTTTTTGTGAGCTGACGCCATCGCAACTCGACCGATTACTCACATATAATAGCCAATATTAATACTGTGATCCTCCACAATTTGGGGAAAATAGCACTCCGTGAAGTATACAACTCCTTGAGCCCCAACCACAGCTAGGAATCTTACGATTGATTCCGGATCGTTTGTTCTCGTAAGAATCTGAATTTTAGGGAATTCAACGGTTTATCTTAGCGATTGGAAAGAGTACTGATCATTAGTTGCAACTGTTACCTGCAGTCCTAGTAAGTTGATAAAAATCAATCCAAACCCAAGAGTAAAAAAGAAATTCCATGCATAAGTTGCTTCGATGAGATTGGCGTATCTGGAAACAGTTGATTTATCAATAATATTTATGAGTCGATAGGTTATTTTTTTTTTTTTTTACTAAATGCATTGTCCAAGCCGTCTCACTCGATAGCATCATTGTGTCTGTCAATGAACGAAGCCAGGTTTACGAAATTCCTCTTGTTCAGCTCAAATTGGGTCTCGCCTTTTTCTACCGGCGCATCATTGCTTCCGATTTGTTCTAATTTGTACCTAAAGCTTACAGGTTGAAAGTTCATTATGCTTGTTATTAGGATCAACGGATGGTAGACCGTTAAACCTCACCCCAGGGCCGCGAAAACACCACATGCGTGCTGCGCGCATATTATCAACATACCGTCACTGGCCGCGACGGGGATCGAAATCAAACATGTGGTCAAGTAAAAATGCATCATAACGTAATAATAATATTTCTGCGCATTGAAAAAATAATACTCGACCGGACATGGAAATTTGCCGGGTTCGGTACCGTTCTTCAGCATTACGTCAATGATCTTTACTACGATCGGTTGAGTCGCAAAGAGGACGACGGCTGTGTAGACCGCGGCTTCAAGCAATATCGATAAATCTATAAAGCATTTGTCAACTTTTCAACCATCTGTAACTGTACTGGATTAACCTGTAAACACGATCGTCATTTTTTTTCCCTGCTCAGCGTATTCGTGGATAATGTTAACTTCATGATCCTGAGCCCACACTTGCCAGTTTGTTAAAATACCATTGAACAACATCAATGTCTGTACATATCAAAACGGATCTTCGTAAATGGCAGGTGTCGAGTAATTGTCTCGCTCTCACCTTCATTGCAATTAAAGGACTACCGACCTTCTCCGAGTTCCACAGGAACCCAATTAACTTGACAATGCTTATTGACACGAAGAGCCCTCGTATAGCGCAGTCGAGTATGATTCTCCAATCGTCGTGATATTTCATGTAAGCCAATGCGCATGGTACGCAACCAGTGATGCCGATAAAAGCAAAAATGGCAAGAAAGCCGTTTCTGGCACAGGTGCTCTGATACGGCCACGTTCCAATGAGCGTCATCAAAATTTTAATTAATCTATAGTAACGGTGTTGAAAAAAGTCCATGGTAATTCGAACTGCAGTCAACGATGATGTCGGCTCTACTGCTGCTGTTCCGTGCGGAAAACAATGCACTGACTGGCTTTATCATACGTTCCGTTGTTCTCTTCTCAGAGTGAATTTTCATTGAATTACGTCAAAGTATCTCACCTCGATGATGAAGGCTCAAATTACCCCATGACAAAGTTGAGCGACAGCGATACGAAGTTGTATCGCCTCTGCCTCAGCTTTGCGTCATTAACTCATTGCTTATTCAACGTCCCTTCGCGAGCCTTGGAAAGGGTTGCCATAACGGGTTGAAACTCTGAGCATATTTGCTCGAAAAATATTCTTCTCTCACAGTCGATTGAAATATAAGTTATTTCCAACGCCAGCGTGAAATGGGAGGGGAATTGTTCTTTCGGTGTTTCGCGCAGGCGTACTTCAGTGTAAGAGCGAACCTTTTACACTGAAGTTCCCCGACAGTCGAGCGGAGACCTTCGATGGAGAAAGAGCTTCGGGTTGGACCATGAAAGGGTTGATGGTCGATGTCCGTTTCGTCTGCAATGTGAAAATGCAACGACGGTCGTTCTGTGACATTTTTCGTGGAGAATAATGACCAAAAAAAGACCAATTGTGAGGTTAAGCATGGGATATTTTTCCATAAATGACCGCAAAAGTGACCACAAAAGCGACCGATGCAAGAATCGGTCGTTTTTGCGGTCATTGATAAAAAGACGACCCATACTTTATTCAACAATTGGTCTTTATTTCGGTCGAAAAATGTCACAAAACGACCGGTCGTTTTTGCGGTCGAAAAATGTCACAAAACGACCGGTCGTTTTTGCGGTCGAAAAATGTCACAAAACGACCGGTCGTTTTTGCGGTCGAAAAATGTCACAAAACGACCGGTCGTTTTTGCGGTAGTTGATAAAAAGACGACCCATACTTTATTAAACAATTGGTCTTTATTTCGGTCGTTATTCCGGTCGAAAAATGTCACAAAACGACCGATCGTTTTTTGAGTCTTTCGATAGTCGCTTGAGTTGCTAGGGCGGCGTCGAGGCACGCGCCGCAGCCACTTGTCACCCGTAATCTCTCTATTACCGAATCGTATTTACTTTTCCGATAGGCAATCCTCCTATTGTGTCCCTTCTGTTGTTCCGTTTGCTCGGCGTATCACTGACCACTTTGTCCACACGGGGCTCTCTAATCAACTCATTGAGAGTAAAGCTAACCTCAACCTTCAGTCAACAAAGCCGGAAGCATCGAGCACAAGTCATATAGACTTAAAAGTACCTGCCTCGAGGATCTTTGGCCACGAACGTCGTCAAGTTCATCCGAATCGTTACACGGGTATGTAAATATTAGATTTTTCTTCTATCTTCCATTTCCGACCTATCGCTTTTGCGGCGACGCGAAAGAGACTCGGTCGGTAACAAAAACAGCGACCGATCTCTTTTACCTTCATCTACGAGATGTTGCCTCGATCTTTTTTTGGAATAAAGGCAAATCAGTGTGTACTTCATTATTGAATGAATCTAGCAGGTTGTTATGCATGCGGAATTTAGAAACTGGAATTTTAGACTTCGAGACATTTACCGGAAAGGCTTCCGGTTGGGAAATTTCAGGTCTTCGACCGGATGTGACGTCATACCGGAAATACGTCACTTCCGGTTAAAAAATGTCCATCTTCGACCGGATGTGACGTCATACCGGAAATACGTCACTTCCGGTTCAAAAATGTCCATCTTCGACCGGATGTGACGTCATACCGGAAATACGTCACTTCCGGTTCAAAAATGTCCATCTTTGACCGGATGTGACGTCATACCGGAAATACGTCACTTCCGGTTAAAAAATGTCCATCTTCGACCGGATGTGACGTCATACCGGAAATACGTCACTTCCGGTTCAAAAATGTCCATCTTCGACCGGATGTGACGTCACACCGGAAATACGTCACTTCCGGTTAAAAAATGTCCATCTTCGACCGGATGTGACGTCATACCGGAAATACGTCACTTCCGGTTCAAAAATGTCCATCTTCGACCGGATGTGACGTCATACCGGAAATACGTCACTTCCGGTTAAAAAATGTCCATCTTCGACCGGAAGTGACGTCATACCGGAGCTACATAACTTCCAAAAAATCTCATTTTTTTCGAGAAGCGGATGTTATTGTATTGGGGCATTGAGAAAGTTGCATTCCTACGAAGGCTAAACTTAGCGATGGCAAAATATCGCCGTCGGCAGCAATATCTGTACAATTCTATATCGTGCTCTTCTCGCCGAGATACGGAATATTTGTGCAAGATAAATAATATATGCAAGATAGTGAATATTTATTGTAACGCAAGGTAATCCGTGTCTTCCATTTCTCTCATGATCAGGGTTTGGACACAATGGGAGGCGCCGAACGGGACTTAACGATCATGAATCGATAAGCGATCACGGGCGATTCGTGCACTGCAATGTGCGCCGCGCCCACCGATAGGATTGCGTATCGCTTCGATAAGTGCAGATTGCTCTAACTGCAGATACTTCGGAACGATAAGTGCAGAGGGCGGATAAAATCATTCAAACGTTTCCAAAGATAGCGGTCGGTAAATTATCATCAGTCGGTAAGGAAGTTACCGAATGTGTCTCGCTATGATCATCGAATTTTTCAACACAGTTGGCGAACGCTTTAGTGAATCTATCCATTCGCGGGTCGGTAATAAAAACGGCAATTAATTTCGCATAAGTTGGAGAACAAAAAATGAGATAAAATTGCAAATACTTCTCGATAATATAAAAATCTGAAAAAAATTCATGCATATTAAAGGTACTAAAAAGATTAATTTCGCATAATGATAATAAGCCTTGCAATTTTTTGACAAGTGTTTTTTTCTTTTTTTTTTTTATGAGCTGCCATGTATGAACACGAAACGGCTGGCCTTTTAAGGCCTTTTAAGTACAGTGAGCCATTGAAAATCTCGATTTTATGCACGAAAAATCGTATTTTTCGGATTAAAATGGAAAATGATGGGTTGTGAGCAAAATAATTATTATATTCGTCATCAGCGGGAAAAAATACGTGGAATAGAGCTTTGAAACAAAAAAAAGTCGACTGACAATGATTTTATAGAATAAAAATTAATCGAAGTTTTTGTTACCGACCGAGCAAGGTGCGTGCGGGTAGGAAAAAGGGCGGGAAGATTCAACGTGCGTTTCACTGTTTAACGAACGTCCGTTTATTTTCTATCTATTTATTTACATCACTTATTTCAGCCGTTCAATAATAGTAGTTTGACATAGGACTTAACTTCGATCGAACTTATTTACACGTCTCACCGTCTCACGAAAGCGTTTTAATCGCGCGTCCCAGCCGACCGGGCATTCGAACCGCGGCAGCTGCGACGAAGGAAGTATCGAACGTAACAAATACTATCACCGTGCTCTTAATTTTTTTTTTCCTTTTTTTTTTACATTTATCTCGGTTTTGTAAATTCAAAAAAAATAAAATAAAAAATAAAAAAAAATAAAGAAAAACGGCTAAGCATCGAGGAACATTTTTCGTTCGAGAGTCAATTTCTCCTAAAACGAAATCGTCGAATGAAATTATATAATATATCGTAGTAATATATCGTCAACCGATACGGAACACGAGCCAGTTTTTTTTTTTTTTTTTTTTCTTTTTCACGCGCAGACGAAAAATTTTCCACGGAACATTTTTCACGGAATATTTTTCACGGAAGTGTGACTGGGCTTTGTCGTACGAGTAACACATACAAAATACAACACATAGTTAATGCGCGGCTCTCTCTTCGCCTATCCTCAATTCTTTTTTTTTTTTTTTTTTTTCGTGGATTTTTACGTCTTAGAAAAAAGCCTCGCAACTGCGATTGATCGACGCGAGGGAAAGCCAACTAGAATTCTTTTTTTTTTAACCAGCTGCGCACCGAGGCGCGGAACGAGCGAGAACGACTGGAATTATTCGTCATTCACGTTTCCTTCGCTCCCGGCAAAATTCATTTTTTTACCATTTATTGTTATTATTTTTTTTTATTTTATTACATTTTTTAGTAAAAAAAATCTTCCTTCCGTCGCAATCGAATTTTTTTTTATTACTGTTGCTGTCCCATTCCCATTATTTGCCATTCCTTTCCTTCGTTTAATTATCTTTCTCATCCATTATAATTTTTTTTACGATTGTTTTTATATTTTTAATTTTTTAATTTTTTAAAAATATAACCTTTCTCTGTTCTCCCGCCCGCGCGCCGAGCGAGCAACAATTGCAATTGTTTGCCATTCCCCTCTCCTTCATTTATTCATTTTTCTCATGCATTATAATTTTTTTTACTGTTCTTTTTATTTCTCAAATTTTTTTTAATAAAAAAAAAAAAAAAGAAAAATGTAATCTTCCTTCGCTTTCTCGCCCGCGCGCCCAGCGATCAACAATTGCAATCGCCTGCCCTTCCCCTCCCTCCCTTTAACTATTTTTCTGATTCATTATAATTTTTTACTGTCCTTTTTATTTCTCAATTTTTTTAATAAAAAAAAAAAAAAAAAAAATCATCTTCCTTCGTTTTCTCGCCCGCGCGCCCAGCGAGCAACAATTGCAATCGCCTGCCCTTCCCCTCTCCTCCCTTTAACTATTTTTCTCATTCATTACAATTTTTTACTGTCCTTTTTATTTCTCAATTTTTTTAATAAAAAAAAAAATATAAAAAATATAATCTTCCTTCGCTTTCTCGCCCGCGCGCCGAGCGAGCACCAATTGCAATTGTTTGCCCTTCCCCTCTCCTCCCTTTAACTATTTTCCTCATTCATTATAATTTTTTTTACTGTCCTTTTTATTTTTTCATTTTATTCATTTTTTTCATTTTATTCATTTTATTCATTTTATACATTTTTTTATCTTTTTTTTTAATAATCTTTTTCCCCCCCTAATCAGTCTTGGGTGCGATTGGTCGTTTCCGGCACGAGCTGGTCGTGGCTCGACGGTCTCCCGGCGGTCTGCGAGACGGTCCGGAAGGGCTTGGCGAGCCAGGGATGGCGCCGGACGTCCTCGGAGTGCGGCCTCTCGCCCGGCTCTCGCCTGAGCAGCGCGCGAATCAAGCATCGCGCCCGGCCGCTGAGCGCTTCCGGTACGGCGAATTGCCCGCGGGAAATCTTCGCGAAGAGGGAGGCGTGCTCGGCGTCGTTGAAGGGGTAACGCCCGACCAGCATCGTGTAGAGGAGAACGCCCAGCGACCAAACGTCCGCCGCCTTGCCCGAATAGGCTCGGCCCGAACGCAGCACTTCCGGCGCGACGTACGCCGGACAACCCCGACGGTCGGTAAGCTTGTCGTCACGCTCGTCCACTATCACCGCGTCCTCGAGGCTCTCCAGGCGAAGGCGCGTCCTGCAAAACGAACATATTTGTGTTATTAGTGGGGGAGAATTTTTTTTTTTTTTTTTTTTTTTGGCGAATTTTTTACCACGGTCGGTAAGAATAACTGTGATTTTTTTTTTTTTTTTTTTTTTTTTTTTTTTTTTTTTTTTTTTTTTTGTGGAAAAGCTTTCGGCAAAGCGAGAGTAGGAACGATTGCTAGTATGGGGGAATTTTTTTTTTTTTTTTTTTGGGCGAATTTTTTACCACGGTCGGTAAGAAAAACTGTGATTGTTGTTTTTTTTAAGCTGCGCTGTTATTTTTTTTTTGCGTAAAAGCTTTCGGCAAAGCGAGAGTGGGAACGATTGCTAGTATGGGGGAATTTTTTTTTTTTTTTTTTGGCGAATTTTTTACCCCGGTCGGTAAGAAAAACTGTGATTGTTGTTTTTTTTTCAGCTGCGCTGTTATTTTTTTTTTGCGTAAAAGCTTTCGGCGAAGCGAGAGTGGGAACGATTGCTAGTATGGGGGAATTTTTTTTGTTTTTTTTTTTTTTTGGGCGAATTTTTTGCCACGGTCGGTAAGAAAAACTGTGATTGTTGTTTCTTTTTCAGCTGAGCTGTTCATCCGCACGCGCAGCCGTCCGGTCGCGCAACGCGGAAGCAACCGACCAGGAAAGGCGTGCGAGTAGTTACGCGCAATGCAAACTGCGAATTATCCAAGTATTGAGCAACAGAGTCGGATTAATATTTCCCCCCCCCCCCCCCCCCGTTCGAATTACCGACTCGATTTACTCCCGGTCAGTCCTCGGTTACTTTTATTACTTTTCAGTTCCGTGTTATCGCAACCTGACCTAGAACATGTTCGTGTCATGAGTAGAAAAAATAATAGAAAGTAAAAACAGTGTAAAAGAAATAAATAAAAATGAAAAGTTCGGAATTTTATTCAATTTATTCATCTTATCTGTCTCATTCCTCTCATTCCTCTCATTCGTCCTATTCGTCCTATTCGACCTTTTCTTCTTATTCGTTCTATTCGTCCCATTCGTCCTATTCGACCTATTCGGCCTATTCGTCCTATTCGTCCTATTCGCCCTATTCGTCCTATTCGTCCTATTCGCCCTATTCGTCCTATTCGACCTATTCGTCCTATTCGACCTATTCGTCCTACTCGTCCTATTCGTCCTATTCATCCTATTCGTCCTATTCGCCTTACTCGCTTTATTCGTCCTATTCGTCCTATTCGTCCTATTCGTCCTATTCGTCCTATTCGTCCTATTCGTCCTATTCGTCCTATTCGTCCTATTCGTCCTATTCGTCCTATTCGCCTTACTCGTTGTATTCTCCTTATTCGTCCTATTCGTCTTACTCGTTGTATTCGCCTTATTCGTCCTATTCGACCTATTCGTCCTATTCGTCCTATTCGTCCTATTCGTCCTATTCGTCCTATTCGCCTTACTCGTTGTATTCTCCTTATTCGTCCTATTCGTCTTACTCGTTGTATTCGCCTTATTCGTCCTATTCGACCTATTCGTCTTACTCGTTGTATTCGTCCTATTCGTCCTATTCTTCCTATTCGACCTATTCATCTTACTCGTTGTATTCGTCTATTCGTCCTATTCGACCTATTCGTCCTATTCGTCTGATTCGACCTATTCGTCCTATTCATCCTATTCTTCTTATTCCTCTTATCCCTAATAATAATTATTCTTTTTATTAGTTACTCTTTTTGTTTGGAATGACTAAATGAGACGTAGAGAAGCCACCACGAGCATACCGGCGATGACGAAATATTGATAGAGAAAGAAAAATAAAGAAAAGAAGCCACGAAAGCGAGGAAATGGTATACGTGTGGCTCTCTGCGGCGCTGCTGCTTTCTTCGCGAAACTTTCACCCGACGGATACAAACTAAGACCGGAGTCGAGTGGTACACGTTGTCCCGGGTTCAAGAACCCCCCCCCCCCCCCACCCCCCCGGGTTATGTGGCGACCGAACTCCGATGAAAATTCTAGCACGCGGGTCGACGAGAGATATCCGTCCTCCCCGCGCGTCTCTCCTAACCGTTGCGAAAGCCAACGCGAGCGCGATGACCGGCCCTCGCTCGTGGACTCTTTAGCCGCCCAACCTGTGCCACCAATTTCTAATCCCTCGACCAAAAAATCGTCCCCAGTAAACAGAATCTCGATAAGAACGAAAGAAATTTAAAGTATTTAATATTCGAAAATTCTTAAATTTTTCTAAAATTTTTTACACCAATTTGTGAATTGAAAACAAGAAAGAATATTATTTATTTTAAATAAGGATTGCAATATATATATATATATATATATTGTATTCTACATTATTGCAATATAATAATTATAATGCTATAATAAATTATTATAATATGATTATAATGATACTTTTTTTTTTATAATTATTTTTTAAAAAATAGTACAAATAAAAATAGGTGGATGAGAAACGCGGATGAGGCGACGCAACACGGAAGTGGATTGCGTCCGGCGTTCGAGCCACCGATTTCATTGGCCCATTCGTATGGAAATCGAAGTGAGAAGAAGAGAGGCGAAAAGATGATTTTTTCAAAGTATTTCCTAGTCCCAACGGTAGTCTCTGGTACGGTACCCGAAAACTCGTCGCGATGGATCTAAGGTGGTAGTTGCAGTATGAAACGACACAACACAGACACACTTGTCCGTGTGCTTAGAAGAGCGGCTCGCTAAATCCGCCGAGAGCCGGGTCGGGTTCGACGCCCCGGAGCATCCGCGAGACGGGAACTACTGAGCGAGAAAGAATGCGCGTGGAATGTCTCTTTCCAGATGCAATATATATATATATATATATATATATATATATATATATATATATATATATATAAAATTTATATTTATATTTATATAAAATATAGATAATATAAATTAAATAAAAAATATGAATTTCTGTACTTAAAAAGTATGCGGAATTTGTTCAGTCTAAAATCGTGTTGTCCGAAGTTAAAGTGAAAAATATCGTTCTTCATCAACTTCGTCACGATGAATATTTAATAGAAAAAAAAAAAAAATCGGAAACTTGCGATTCCGTAGTATAAAAATTTGCGCTATTTCACAAAGAATTTTTATAATTTTTGTTTTTTTTTGTATTCATCACGAGAAAGTTGATGAAAAGCGATATTTTATCATAGTACAATAAGTCAAGCCTTCCGTTACTCGTTAAAATAATCGACCCAACGAGTTAAGACGCCTCAATTTAATCTCAAATATCCGAATAAATTGTTTTCTTCATTCAATTAAAATACCGAGCGCTTTATGTCTCAATCTTAATTTATTATTCGAAGCTCCAAATTGGGATTTACTGTATATTCATTGAGCAACGAGAATTCCGTCAGATAAATCAAATAAAAAAAAAAATCAAACAAATATATCAGCATAAAAAAAAATGCTTTTGGGATCGAAACAATTGGGCAAAAAAAAATCCATTTCACAAACTAAACGAGTCTTATTATCACTATCATCATTGTTATTATTATTATTATTATTACACTTTAATAATGACAACAATAACACCAATTACAATTATAACTATTATTGCTACTATTTAACGAAAAAGTATTATTCTTTTTTTTCTCCCGTAAAAGCGATACGTCCAGTTAGTCGGCGAATGAGAATTGATCGATCGTGTAATATCGAGAGGGGGGGGGGGGGGGGCAGAAAAGATCGCGAAGCCCTCGGGCTGCGCGACCCGGCAAAACAACCGTCGAGGCCTCGCTCTCGCGCAAGCGTTTCTTAATTATATACGAGAGTTTCAAAACTCCCCGAGAGCAGTCGATGAACCAATATGCTTTTCTTACTTGCAACATGTAGCGCCCCCCCCCCCCCCCCCCCTCATCGCCGCTTCTTGACTCGAAGCTCTTTCTCGGTTCGCTTCAACTTCTCCCACTCATCTTTATATATATATATATATATATATATATATTTTTATTATTTCTTTCCCTCTCGTTTCTCGTATATTCTCCGGCAAGTTATTCACGTTCGGCGGTGAGCTGACCGTTGATATTCAGACGGAGTTTGCTCTATGCATTATTATAGGCGCATGTGGACACGGATATTTAACCGAACGTGTGGGAGAGCAGCAACGGAGCTGAGAGAGAGCGACGAAGTTCCGTCTCGCTCGCGCAGAGGAGAGCCGGCCTGGGGCCGCAGGAATGCGAGCGGCGCGATTGGCCAACCACGCGGAGCACGTTACGAGGAACTAACCGGCTCGGGTTTCGCCCCCTCGGCTGAGGCCGGAGATATCGTCGTTTGAGTTTCATCGAGTTGGGGCGATTGCGAATTTTGAAAATTTGTATTTGTATTTGTATTTGTGTTTGTGTTTGTATTTGTGTTTGTGTTTGTGTTTGTGTTTGTATTTGTATTTGTATTTGTATTTGTATTTGTATTTGTATTTGTATTTGTATTTGTATTTGTATTTGTATTTGTATTTGTATTTTATTTGTGTTTGTGTTTGTGTTTGTGTTTGTGTTTGTATTTGTATTTGTATTTGTATTTGTATTTGTATTTGTATTTGTATTTGTATTTGTATTTGTATTTGTATTTGTATTTGTATTTGTATTTGTATTTGTATTTGTATTTGTATTTGTATTTGTATTTGTATTTGTATTTGTATTTGTATTTGTATTTGTATTTGTATTTGTATTTGTATTTGTATTTGTATTTGTATTTGTATTTGTATTTGTATTTGTATTTGTATTTGTATTTGTATTTGTATTTGTATTTGTGTTTGTGTTTGTATATGTGTTTGTGTTTGTGTTTGTGTTTGTGTTTGTGTTTGTGTTTGTGTTTGTGTTTGTGTTTGTGTTTGTGTTTGTGTTTGTGTTTGTGTTTGTGTTTGTGTTTGTGTTTGTGTTTGTGTTTGTGTTTGTGTTTGTGTTTGTGTTTGTGTTTGTGTTTGTGTTTGTGTTTGTTAACAAGCCCAACAGGACTAGTCCCATTAATAGGGCTTAGATGTACAGAGTAATTTTTACAAAATGAAAATTAAAGAGTTACAAAATTTGTTTACATGCCAAAATTGTTTATCTTGAATTCATAAAATTGCACGTTGCACAGTTACGAATTGTAAAATTGTCTGTCATAAATGTACGAATTAAAAAATTGTCTGGTACAAACTTAGAAATTGTGAAATTGTCTGTTATAAATTTTCAAATAATAAAATTGTCTGTCACGAATGTACAAATTGTAAAATTGTCTTTCACAAACTTACGAATTGTAAAATTGTCTGCCACGAACTTACGAATTGTAAAATTGTCTATCACGCAAACTTAAAAATTGCAAAATTCTCCGTCACAAATTGACACATTATAAAATCGTCTCTTGCAAAGTCTGGAATCGTCTCTTACAACTTCCAAACCATTTTATGTCATTCCAATTAAAACAAAATCCAAATAATCATTGTTTCTCGAAGATTTTACTTCTCTCTAAATATTTTTTTTCTTTTTTTTTAAGCAAAAAATAAAAACAGGCGCTGATTTCTTATCGGACACCGAGACACGAAAGACTAAATATCGGCCAATGACGAGTCCGCCGGTTGCGCGCCTCGGAAATATCTTGGCCGGGAACTGGAAGGCTTTGCAATGCACACATGTGTGCATTGCAATACGCCGACAGTTTATAGCACGAACAGTGTCGGCGTGCCGCGAATTCGCCAACGACTTTGGCGAACATCGAGTTCTCTCGCTGTTGTGTCTTCGCGCATGCGCGCTCGAACGCACACGCACGGACGGCGGCGAGGGGGGGGGGGGGAGGGGGGGAGAGACTCGACAAGCAAACTTGTGGTGCAACGTCGCGACCAGGAAACGATCCGGGCGCCGTGGCACGCCTTCCTATTTCAATGAAATCGGAACGTTCTATTTTTTTTTTTTTTTTTTTTTTTTTTTTTTAGCGCTTTCCGCAATTCATGCTCACATCTGACGAGACTTTGACGGATTAGCAAACTCTCGTGTGCAAAGCGACGGTCTAAAGAGTGGTTTGGCTTCACATTCATTTATATATATATATATATATATATATATATACGAAATTTAATTTTTTGTGTATATGGGGTGTTCCATGCCAAGTGGGTCATCGTAATTTTGCGTGGTCTCAAAAAATGTTGATCAATTTTTTTTAAGTTTTTCATACTGTCAAAAATGTCCACAAATTATTTTTAATTTTTGAACCGAAAATTCAACAGTGCTTTATTTTTATTTAGTTTTACTTCGATTTGCTCTATCTTCAAAACTATCGATTGCACAAAAAAATGTGTATCAACGAAAGTTTAGGTATTTGAATGTAGTTTGTGAGAAAATTTTTTCACACCCACTCCGAATAATTTTCAGTCTTTTTCGGGCAAAATAAAGTAGTAACATTTTTTTTCGTTGAGACGGACCATTTCGATTACAAAATATATATAGTACTATATAACATAAATAAAAGAAATGCTCTGATAAATATATATATTTTATATATATATAACAAATAAATAATAATTACGTTTTTACTTTTTATGTTGTACATATCAAGGGGCGATTTCAGTGAGATCGGTAGGTTCGATTTTTTTGCAGCTTTCCGCAATTGTCTGCGTCTGACAAGAGACTGACAAAGGTTCAAAAAGCGGTTCGGCTTCAGTTTAATTTTTTTTTGTAAATATATATATATATAAGATCAAAATAAAAATAAATAATAAATTATATATATATATGTATAAATTTATATATATATATATATATATATATATAAAATAAAATGAATAATATATTTTATTTTATATATAGTTTATATAAAAAAAATGAATGGGTCGAAGTTTATCGAACTCACCTGGCCTCGTCGGCGAATACGAATTTTCTGAGCTTGAGGTCCCTGAGAACGACGCCGTTCTCGTGGCAAATGGCCACCGCCTTGGCGGCCTGACGAAAGAGCCGTCTGGCCTCGGGTTCGCGCAGCCTTCTTCGCGCCCGGACGTAGGCGTGCAGATCCCCGTGGTGACCCTCGAGGAGGAGATAACGCCGGCCGCCAGGAGCGTCGACGACTCCTGCGACGCCGCTCGCTGCCCCGGTCCCTTCCAGACGCAGATGCGCCTGCAGCAGCGCCTCGCCGCCCCGATCGCTAGCCGCTGTTAATGCCTGAAACAAAAAGCCCACACATACAATAAAAGACCGTGAATTAGGAAATCAACGAGTCGCTCAGCGGAGCGGGTCAAGGACTTACGCGCACCTACCGACTATCCCGATTTGACTGAGGAAAAGGAAAAAAGGTTTTATAAACGAGTGTGGATAAACATAATCAATTTCTTTTTTATTATTATTTATGTCGTCATATTGCTTGATACAAGTCATGAAACTCTTTGTTTTAATTCTTCATTTATCATTTCGCCATTTCGCCATTTTGCCATTTTGCCATTTTGCCATTTCGCCATTTTGCCATTCTGCCATTTTGTGATTTTGCTATTCTGCCATTTTGCGATTCTGCCATTTTGCGATTCTGCCATTTTGCGATTCAGCCATTTTGCCATTCTGCTATTCTGCCATTTTGCCATTCTGCCATTTTTCCATTCTGCTATTTTGTTATTTCGCCATTCTGCCATTCTGCCATTTTGCCATTTTGCCATTTTGCCATTTTGCCATTCTGCCATTTTGCCATTTTGCCATTCTGCCATTTTGCCATTCTGCCATTTAGCCATTTTGCCATTCTGCTATTTTGCCATTCTGCCATTTTGCCATTTTGCCATTTTGCCATTTTGCCATTTTGCCATTTTTCCATTTTTCCATTTTGCCATTTTACCATTCGACCATTCAAACATTGAAACATTCAACCATTCAACTATTCATATATTCAACAAACATTCAACCATCAACGACCATTCGACCATTCAACCACTCAACCATTTTTCATTTGGCATTTGTCATTTGTCGTAAAATATTTTTTGTCGACAAGTATTCCAAGATTCCGATAACTCCATTAAATATACAAGTCAGAAACGCGACTGAGAGTTGCAGGTGAAAAAAAAAACTTGCGAAATTTCGATTGCGTATACGTTTCGTTGGATCGATGAGAAGGCACGCGGCGCGCATGCGCGCGGTCGACGCGCAATCGTCAATTAAGTTACATGTCCCTTCGCTGGGACGATTATGAATAACGCGTGTACGAGATGAAGCTGGAGAGAAGAGTGGGGGGGAGGGGGAGGGGGAGAGCTCGGTCGATTGTGTATTCATTACCGACGAGGAACAGAAACACCGACGTGCCGTTTACAGAGCCATCGGGACAGGCCTTGTATCTGATCGGAGCATGTACACGTTTACGTAACTCGATGTGTTCCTACCGAGCGCGATATCTATGCGGGTAATACACTTCCACGACGCAGCTCCGACGATTATGTGCAATCGTTATTGTGTAAGACGGCAATGATTTTTTTTTTCAAAAAAAAAATAATAATAATAATAATAATTACGAAAAACTACCGGCACTAGATAAGGAAACCGGATAGACGATTAAACTACGAAATAGGCTGCAGCTGCGCATGCGCTTAGCGACAAGTATACCGCAAGTTGGGAGTTTAATTCATTTTCCTTCTTCCTCGGTCAAATTCGCTCGCAACCGGATTTCTTGAAATTGTAAAAGGAAAAAAATCCCTCCAACAATTTAACAACTTAATAAATCTTCGACGTTCCTTTTGCATATATAAAGAAAGAAACAAGAGAATATTTGGAGTGGAGAAACGAACGGTTTATTTAATTTACTCGGTTAATTTACTCGGAGCGTAGAATTTGTTCACACTTATTATATTAAAAAAAAAAAAAAAGTTTATATTATGAAAGTAATTTTTTAGACCGAACAACAAGATTTCTTTATACCAGAAAATATCTATCATATAAAAAAAATTGTCTTGACAGCACAAATTATCTTTATTAAAAAAAAAAAAAAAAAAAAAGAAAAAAAAACATTTATTTCTCGAAAAGTGAAGTGCACGAGAACCGACCTTGGCGACGAGCTGCTGTCCGGTGTGTACGTCGACGCACCGGTAGAGGGCGCTGCCCTCGGCCGGCCCGACTAGAAGAAATCTGTCGCCGATTATCGTCGGTCCCTGCTGGGGAGTTTGCACGGGCTCGCAGCTCGGAAACGAGACCGGGGGCGAAACGACGCTCGTCTCCTCGCAGGTGACCGGCTGATTGATATCTTGATGCCCGTTCGGGCTGACCAGGAACTTTCCATTGTTCGTGCGAGTCACTTGTAGCCGCAGAGGATGCTGACGATTGGCCAATCTCATATTGCACGAGCGAAGTAATCCTCTCGTTTTTTTTTTTTTTTTTTTTTTTTTTTTTTTTTTTTTTTTTTTTTCTCTTAAATACAATTATTTAGGCACGAAATTCACTCACTCTCGGCTGACGAACTGGCGCACTCTCTGGTTTTTTTTTAGCCTCAAGATTTCACGACTATTTTTTTAAATATTTATTTATCATTAATTTTTCATGGAAATCGAACACTTTGCTGGCATCGAGTAATTTATTTTTTTTCTTCTATCTCGAAACTTCTGACTATCGGGTAATTTTTTTTTTGCTTTCGTCACCACATTTTCGAAGATGAGGATTTTTTTTTATTTGTACACTTTGATCCCGCGAGTTATTTTACTTCATCGTCGTGTAATCCTCGCTCATTCCTCGAATGGTGCGCGTTTTTGTGTCGCTTTGTTGTTGTTGTTTTTTTTTCACCGCAACAGCGTACAGGTAACTCGAGTATAATGCATTTTTATTTAAATATATAACGTAAATGTTATTATCACGAGGAATCTATCACTTTGTGCGATCTTTCACAGTCGCTGAGGATTTTCAACTGTGGAAGGGTCCTTGGACGGAAATATTGAGATATCCTCGGTCGATAAAGCGTCGTTGTCTCACAACTTGTTACTTGAGTTTGTCTGGAAAAAACAAACAGAAAAAATCGTGAGTATAACATGTAAACGATCGCAGAGTACTTATAATAGTCGTCTGAAATTTCAGACATTGTATGAAATTGTATGAAATTGTATGAAATTGTATGAAATTGTATGAAATTGTATGAAATTGTATGAAATTGTATGAAATTGTATGAAGTTGTATGAAGTTGTATGAAATTGTATGAAATTGTATGAAATTGTATGAAATTGTATGAAGTTGTATGAAGTTGTATGAAGTTGTATGAAGTTGTATGAAATTGTATGAAATTGTATGAAATTGTATGAAATTGTATGAAATTGTATGAAATTGTATGAAATTGTATGAAATTGTATGAAATTGTATGAAATTGTATGAAATTGTATGAAATTGTATGAAATTGTATGAAATTGTATGAAATTGTATGAAATTGTATGAAATTGTATGAAATTGTATGAAATTGTATGAAATTGTATGAAATTGTATGAAATTGTATGAAATTGTATGAAATTGTATGAAATTGTATGAAATTGTATGAAATTGTATGAAATTGTATGAAATTGTATGAAATTGTATGAAATTGTATGAAATTGTACGAAGTTGTACGAAGTTGTACGAAGTTGTATGAAATTGTATGAAATTGTATGACATTTTACGAACTTTCATTAAATTTCAATTAAATTTTATTGAACTTCATTACAATTTATTGAATTCTATGAAATAGTCAAAATGCTCGCAATCTCGTGCAGTGGAAGCGGTGCGTGAACGGATCGAGCGCGTTGCCGACAGATCCTCGAAACGAAGCTGCAAGTTTTTATTACCCCCGTGGGAATAAATTAAGGAAACATCTGACGAACATTTGTCGAAATAATCGGCAATGAATCATCGTGGAAACACGGAGATAGACGCAACGAGAAGTGTTAGGCAAAAGAGTATCGTACGAGAGACGGTCGACGAGGAGGGGGGGGGGGGGGGGGGGGGTGGTAGTCGGAACATGACACAGAGAGAAGGCGATTTCAGCACGGAGCTCGGGAAATATATACAGCGCAACGTTTCGCCACCCGTCCGCACGGTTGTGCAATTAAAGCCGAGAGCGAGCGGGGCGAGCGCGACGGGTGGGGACGCTTAAGGTCAGGGGTATCGCTGGAAGGTGGTTCGCACGAACGTGCCACTCGCAGAGGCCTCGGACATTTACAATTAGTCGAGCTCTACGCATCTGGCAAAAGAAGCTCGAATCCTCGTAAAAAAAAAAAAAAAAAAAAAAAAAAAAATATATATATATATATATATATATATATATATATATATATAATAATAATAATAATAATAATAATAATGCTTTTAATCGAGTGAGGGAAATTGCCCAAAGACGAATAATAGGCGCAAAAGTTTGAGACGCTATATTGAGGGTGTTGAAAATTGCGTCGATTGATAAGGATCGAAGGTGATCGAGTTACGAAATATATATTTTTTTACTGAGTGGTCGATTCTAATCCGGTGCGAGATGCAACGTGTTGAAAAGGGACGAAAAAAAAGGCATCAGCTGTTCGAGCAGAGTCGGATATTGTTATTGTGAGGAGAGCGCCTCGCTGCGGGGCTGCGTGCGCATCGTGCGCGGCGGCGCATGCGCAGTCGAGGCAGAAGTTCGCCGCACGGCGCTCGGCGTCGAACACGCGCCTTGCAACGAGCAAGCGAACTCGTCCGAGGAGCCTCGACGAAGCATCGCAGAAGCTAACATTATCAATCCTAATTGATTTAAAAATCGTTCCGAGAAAAAAAGAAACCCCTCTGAGATATTAGAAACTGTAAAAAAAATGTAAATTCAATACACTGGACTGGAAGTTTTTAGCCAAAAAAAAGAAACTGGTAAATTAAATTCGATGTACAACTGTCGTGAAAAACTTAAACGAACTCTGAAGTGAAGTTAAATATCACTGAAATTAAGGGAAAATTACATCCAAAGTTTTTAATATAGCGCGCGTCAATTTTTCATCGCAATCGTACGCGAAATTTGATACAAACTATGCACAAAAACTTTCAGCGCCAGTTCATTAAATCCGATACTTTTTTTTTTTTTTAATCTAATTTAATAATCTAGTCTAACACTACAGCGACTCGGAGTATCGAGCTTCGTAATCCGAGAAACTGCCGCGAAAAAGATCCATCGCGAAAAGAATGAAAAAAACCCTTCTGGTTCTCAACTTCAGCCCGTTTTGAATTTCCCGCGCTCGACCTTGCGAGTCTCGCTCGAGCGTTCGCGAGAGCGAGAGAGAGAGAGAGAGAAAATACACGGACTTGGGGAATGAAAAAGAGAAAGATTATTCCAGACTATCTGTTCGATTCTGGTCGGAGAAGTGCCGAGCGCTCGACCTGCTACAAACTATCTGACGAAATTGGGCGAGCAGCGGCGAACGCCGTCTCTTTTTTTTTTGTTTCCTTCTCTTTCTCTCTCGCACGCGCGGGGTGACGAAACCCGGCGCGTAAGCTCGGGCGACCGGACAGCGGCGATGGCGGGGCTAGCAGATATCCTTCGCTAAGGTCAAAATGGCGTCGCTTTTAACGAACGGCCGCCGCTACGAGGAAAACACTCTGTCCAGGCCAGCGACGGGACTCGAGCGAGATATCGAGTCGCGCCCCGCGCGCTCCGTGTCGCTCTACTTAGATACATTATATCTTTTTGTTTTTGTTTTATTTTATTTTATTTTATTTTATTTTATTTTATTTTATTTTATTTTATTTTATTTTATTTTATTTTATTTTATTTTATTTTATATATATATATGAGGTATTCGCAGCGCGGATTCGGCCGGTGATTTTTTATACGATTGAATTAACTTTAAATCGGAATAAAGCAAGAAAAAAATGTAGATTGTTTACAATTATTTATAATTAAAAAGAAGGAATTTGTTGACCGGCAAAATTCAAAAGTATGAACAAATTACGATTGATTGATGAACATAAAAAGTTGTCGGTTAAGTTTTCTTTAATGAAGATTAAGATATTGGCTTAAGGCGTGACTATTTTTAGATGCCGCACTGCATTGTTGGGGATTTCTTCGGATTTTTTAATTGTAGGGGTCAATAAATTCCTTTTTTTAATTTATAAATAATTATAAACAATCGGAAAAAAACTTTTTAATATATCCGAGTGCTTTTGAGAGTTAGTTCATTCGTGTAAAAAAATGGCGGCCAAATCCAAAACGTGAAGGCCACGCGTCGATTTGGGATGGAATACCATATATATATATATATATGTATGAGCAGTGGTTGTGCAGTAGTTTCAATGTTGTACACAACGAGAACGTCGATGGCGGCAAGAGGGGCTTGCGTTAGACCGGCTCCGGTTGCCGCAACGTGTGGCAATACGTTACATCGTATAACGCAGAATTCTCGAAATATAATAGTTTCATAAACAAAAAATAAAAATACAAAAAAAATATCAAGTTTCATCGCCATGAAAAAAAGGCTCCTCCCCTAAGTTTTTTTCCCTCTCCCCGACCTATCTCAACGTCCGGCAACGAAGAAAACTGCCTCACCATCGCAGCAGAAAAGAACCTTCTTAAAAAAAAAAAAAAAAAATCACGCGTAACGCCTAACTAATTTATACGAGTGACTATTTTTTTTTATTATCGGTGACCTTGAAACACGCAAAGTTAGAGTTTAGAGAACACTCGGATAATCGCCTTTTCCGTACACACTTCGAATCCCCAAAAGTGACGACCATTTCACAAAACTCACTAAAAAAATAATAATAATAAAAACTTGTTAAATTTTTATTTTTTTTCAAAAAAATTTGAAAAAAAGTTTATCGAACCATCTCGCTCACGTGTTCAGCGTCACGCTATTTGGGAAGGCGTAAAGGCGCAGATAAGGACGAGATAAGGCGCCGAAGTTCCAGCGCCAGAAGCGGGCGGGGCGGGGGGGGGGAGTCGCGCGGAGTGGGGGAAAAGACACGTCGCCGCGTCCCGAGAATTCGCGGCTGCGTGTTCGGCCGTCGCGATCGAAAAAAAAAATTACCGACGATGTGCTTCGAAGAAACGAGGGAATGACGACTAATTGTTTCGTTTTTCTTCCTCGCACGAAAAGCGTCGGCTGTTCGGGCCGGAGGAATATCCGGCGCGGATGTAAACACGTTCGCCGTTCGGCGACGAGTCGCGCTGGCTTGCCTTGCGGCCAAGCACGAGGTGGGTCAACGTGGATCAGTGCACTTTGCACTTTCCAGCGAGCGATACGCGCCAGTGTCTTGTACGGTAATGAATTCAAACGTCGCGAACGCAACGACCGCTGTACCGTTCCTATACACTTATATATTTATATATATTGTTACGTCCAAGGGAATAAATAGACTATCTAATATGACGATCGATCTCGTATCGATCGTCCGTTCGTTCGTCTAATGTCAAACCTAACTAATACCGTGTCTCTTAACGAATAGTCAGTTACGATATTCGTTACAATATATCATTTATTCTTAAGAGAAAAAATTGAAATACAGAATATACTTAAAAAAAATATATATTTTCATGATTGCGAAGCGAATAAAAAATCGATCAACGCTTCCAAAGAGAACGAAGTAAAGATCGAAAATCGCGAAACCAATATATGGGGCGTTCCACGTCAAACTGTGTAAAATGAAACGATGAATTTAATTCTTTTTATTTAAAGATTTTTCTATCATTGCTAAGTGGATAAAAAAAATCGACCAATGTTTTCGAGCTGAATGAAGAAAAGATCGAAAATCGAGAAACCAATGCATGGGGCGTTTCACGTCAAGCTGGGCAGATTTAAACAATGAATTTATTCTTTTTATTTAAGGATTTTTCTATCATTGCTAAGTGGATAAAAAAAATCGACCAACGCTTTCGAGCTGAACGAAGAAAAGATCGAAAATCGCGAAACCAATATATGGGGCGTTTCACGTCAAGCTACGCAAAATTAAACACCGAATTTAATTCTTTTAATTTAACTATTTTTCTATCATTGCTAAGTGGATAAAAAAATCGACCAACGCTTTCGAGCAGAACGAAGAAAAGATCGAAAATCGCAAAACCAATATATGGGGCGTTCCATATAATTTCAACGTGAGTTAACGCTTCGCATTTTGGATTTGGCCCGCGATTTTTTATATGACCGAACCAACTATCAAAAGCACTCAGATTTTTTATCACATCTTCAAAAAATGTTTATAATAATTTGCAAATAAAAAAAATAACTTCTCGATCCTCGCGATATAAAAATCAGCAAAAAATTCAGAAAAATCTTGCACCATACACATAAAACACTTTAACATTTAACTTTCACCTTCTAATTTTTTGCTCATTTAATTTTCAATATAAGAATATAATCATTTTTTTTTATAAAAAAAATTAACCGTGAAGTTTTGAAAAAAAGCCTTTCGCTAAAATTCCACACTAAAAGACATATATATATATATAAACATACGCACATACGCGCATATGCAGAATAAAAAAATGGCCTTCGCTAAAATTTAACACCGAAAGAGACGAAGAGACTTCGACTCGATCAACTCCGCGATCGAATAATAATAATAATAATAATAATTTTAAACGCCCGATGCGACTATAAAAAAAACGCATATACAAAATTCACGCCGAGTCCCGAATTGAACAATACCTCAGAAATAATCCTTGGGTTGCGTCGCCGTTCGTTTCTGAACGGATGTTGGCTCGCCGTCGCTCTTCGCCAAAGCGATGACGAAGCTAAGCTCGTTTCAGGGTCTTCCCGTCGTCCGCGCTCTTCGATCCTCCTCACAATTTCCCAAAACTCGCTCGTTCCCACAAACGAACAAAAAAACCCGCTCGGCACGATTTACTCTCAAAAAAAAAAAAAAAGCCACAAACTCGAACTTAAAACCCAAATCCGACCCAAAGTAAAAAAAACGACCGTCGAGCGAAAAAACTTCTTCGCCGCAGCGCGCCTCGTGATTGGTCGGTTTTGAATTCGTCGCGACTCTCAATGGCGAAGCGCTCGCTTCCACCTCGCGACTTCCGACTCGAATAACTCAACGCCTGAAGATCGCAGAGACTTTTCTCCCGCGGATTTCGACTCTCCGTCCGTGAATTTGAAACTCTGCGAAAAATTACTTTTTTTCAAGCCTCCGTTTCGCCGAAAATCGTTCGGGAAATTTCCCGAATTATTTTGAGGTTAGGTCGAGCGTTTACGAACGGTTGATTCTTTATTGTTTTTTCTTTGTTTAACGAGCGAATGGCTTTAGTTTGGTGAACACACACGCGCGAAAGGGACGAGAGACGGACAAAGTCGGCTCGCTGGCCGGCCTCCGCTCAGAAACGACGGCGACAACAGCAGTGGAGCAGAGAAAAGCAAGCACCGTGCGTGCGCGCCATTGTGCAACTAACGACTGAGCGTCGCGGCTGGCGAGTCCGCTCAGCGCTGGCTCGCGTTCCCCACCCGGGGCGGTCGCGTCAGCGCCACGACGACCGTTCGTGAGACACGAGGCGGCTTTGGTGGGCGAATCGACGTCGGCGCGGATCGAGACTGCGGGAAGGCGCGCGGTAAACAGGTGAGTGGAATAAATTGCCGGTCAGATTACCGGGAAAAATGTCGGCCGAGGCGAGGCGACAATGATATTTCGTTCGGAGCTTCGAGATTGCTTGGATGGAGGAGAGTCGGGAAAATTTCGCGAGTGTAAACAACGGACACTTGGGCTGCGCGGGTAGGTCGGAGAGGAGTGAATGGCTGTGCGCGCATGCGCGTAGGCTAAGCGGCGAATCCGCTAAGCTCGTTTGTGAGGTAAACTTGGGTCGTAAAATAAAAAGGGAGTTTAGAGGCCGGCGAATGGAGGAAGTCGCTGGCGATGGAAATGACTATGAAAATTACTGTGAAAGTGACTATGAAAAATGACTGTGAAAATCACTTTGAAAATGACTGTGAAAATGACCGTGAAAATGACTGTGAAAATGACCGTGAAAATGACTGTGAAAATGACTATGAAAATGACTATGAAAATGACTATGAAAATGACTATGAAAATGACTATGAAAATGACTATGAAAATGACTATGAAAATGACTATGAAAATGACTATGAAAATGACTATGAAAATGAATATGAAAATGACTATGAAAATGACTATGAAAAAGACCACGAAAATGACATTAAAACGACTATGAAAAAGACTACGAAAATGACATTAAAATGGCTGTGAAAAAGACTACGAAAATGACTATGAAAAGACTATTAAAATGGTTATGAAAAAGACTATGAAAATGACATTAAAATGGCTGCGAAAATGGCTATGAAAATGACTATTAAAATGGTTATGAAAGAGACTACGAAAATGGCTACGAAAACGATAACAATTACATTACAACAATTAATACCCGAATAAATTGTTGGAGAATCGAGGTTTACGAGCGTACGGCGACGCGTCGACGACACACTCGTTGTCGGTGAGTTTACGAGGGATGCCGGACCGAAGAATTCTCGATTCTTCTTCAGTATTATCATTGTTATTATTGTGTGCTTCGCGACCGTAACTCCCGGCTATCGCGCACTCGTGGCAGCAGTCACGAAGCTTCGTCGTGTGTTACGATTGAGTAATCGATTTGAGAGGCGATGTTTTTTCTTTTTTTTTTTAATTTTTTTATTTAATTATTCCGAAGCCAAGTACGGGAGAATTTCGATGAATGACATTCACGCGGGAACTGTGCGCGCGCGCGCGCGCGCGCAAGCAAAGCGGCCGTAATTTATCTATCGATCCGCGGAGAGGCTACGCAATCTTTTCTACCTCTGGTTGACATTGAGCCACGAGATTGCGGACTACTCGGCTAGAGGTGATCGATCTCGTTTCTTTTTTTTTTTTTTTTTCGCAACGGCGCCGAGATGCGAGCTTGACCGATTTTTCGGACTCGTGATTGATTGCGGAAAAAAAAAAGAACGCTCACTGGGTTCGCTCGGCGTGATGTATGGGCGATTCCATGCGGGGTCGATTTCGATGCTTGATGGCTCGGGAGAATCCCCGAGAGTCGCGAATTTCAAACACGCCAATTCGGACGTGCCGCTTTATAATAACGATAACAATAATTTCAATAATAATAATAATTATTATAATTACGATTTGACTTCTCGGTCGGAGTTGTGTACATTTTAGTTGTTATATTTCGTGTCCACAGGCGTACAACGGCTCCGCAGGCTGTACAAATGTTATCGGCACAATCGATTGAACTAACCGAGATACGATGAAACGAAGACGAAGTAGAAGAAATATTGTAAAAGAAATATATCTATATATAGTCTGCATGTATAAGAGCGAGGCTCTCAATGGAACTTGGAAAGCGGAAATTTAGATTTCCAGAGATTTACCAAAAATACGTCACTTTCTGTTCGACAATCACATTTTTCGACCGGAAGTGACGTAATATCGGAAATACGTCACTTCCGGTTCGGCAATCTCATTTTTCGACCGGAAGTGACGTAATATCGAAAATAGGTCACTTCCGGTTCGACAATCTCATTTTTCGATCGGAAGCGAAGTTGTATAGAAAATACGTCACTTCCGGTTTGAAAATATTATTTTCCGACCGGAAGTGACGTAATATTTTTTTTTTAAATACGTCACTTCCTGTTTGAAAATATTATTTTGTCGACCGGAAGTGACGTCATAATAGAAACATGTTACTTCCGGTCGAAAGGCGAGATGTTTGCACACGGCGATGGTGCACAGCGCTGTTGTCAAACGGACAAACGATTTAAAAAAAAAATATATATATAAGATATACTTTTCGATATAAATGCAAATGGAACTCTGGTAGATTGTTCGAATTCTATACCACATCGCGCATGCATAGCGCGAATACTGTGTATAAGAATTATCCTCTCGCACGTACGGTCTACGCGGCGCGTATGCATAGGGAGGGTCGTCGCGATGACGTTTATTCTTGGCTGGCGTATTACTACTTCTGCAAATGTCAACAAGCTCGGTTATAGCGAACCGGACGTGCGTCGCGGATGACGTGGTAGCGATTATACGATGATGAGACTTTCGGGCACGAAAAACATAACACGGATGTACTTTTAGCAGCCCGTATGTGTCTCTTTAGATGATAGAGAGATATGTGCAATCGCCATGACTGTTAATTTAATAATTATCAATGTAACAACAAAAATGACTATAAAAACGGCCCTAAAAATTTCCATGCGAATTACTATAAAAATGGCTATAAAAATTACTATGATAATGACTGTGAAAATGACTATAAGAATGAGTGTGAGAATGAGTCTGAGAATGACTACGAGGATGACTATGAGAATGACTATGAGAATGACTACGAGGATGACTACGAGGATGACTATGAGAATGACTATGAGAATGACTATGAGAATGACTATGAGAATGACTAAGAGAATGACTACAAGAATGACTACAAGAATGACTATGAGAATGACTACGAGGATGACTATGAGAATGACTATGAGAATGACTATGAGAATGACTATAAGAATGACTATGAGAATGACTATAAGAATGACTATGAGAATGACTATAAGAATGACTATGAGAATGACTATAAGAATGACTATGAGAATGACTATAAGAATGACTATGAGAATAACTATGAAAGTGACTATGAAAATGACTATGAGAATGACTATGAAAATGACTATGAGAATGACTATGAGAATGACTATGAAAATGACTGTAAGAATGACTATGAAAATGACTGTAAGAATGACTATGAAAATGACTATGAAAATGAATGTAAGAATGACTATGAAAATGACTGTAAGAATGACTATGAAAATGACTGTAAGAATGCCTATGAAAATGACTGTAAGAATGACTATGAAAATGCCTATGAAAATGCCTATGAAATTGCCTATGAAAATGCCTATGAAAATGACTGTGAGAATGACCACGACTACGACTATGACCATGACAGTGAATATGACTAAGACCATGAAAACAACTACATAAAATAATAATGAACACGCGAATTACCAACTAATAACTTTTTTCTCAGCAGGATTCGTCAAGCATAAAAAATGTATCGACAGTCTCGAAAAGCACGAGGCAAACAATTGTTAAAGTAATCTCGAAGTCGGAACACGTAAGGTTCGTCACAGCCGCGAATGACTACATTGTGCCGGGCGATTAAATTAACGGGCGGCATGGCGTATCGTAAATGTGTCGGTTGGACGGGGCGCTTGGATCGCGTACTCGCCCGTGAAAAGTCAACCGATATAGCCGGCTTTAATGCACGGCTGCGAACCACGCCAATGTCGTTATCCCGAGTCGCAACGGCGACTTTGAAATTTTTTCGAAACGCTCGCTAAATTGTCGGTCAACGGGTTTTTTTTTTAATAGCCCGTACGAATAACCAAATCGCTGCTCGGGCCTCACCTCTTAATCTTCTTTTTCTCGCCTCTTCTTTATCTCTTTCGCGCTCGCTTTTCGGCGGCGCGCGAGAACTTTTTTTTTAACTCGCGTGGGCGATATCGCCGGCTCTCGCGATTTATTAATAGCGAGCCAGAGCGTCACGAATTTTATTCGCCCCTCGAAAATTTCGCTGAACGTCGTTCGTCGTTATTTTTTTAGCGATGATTATCTTTTTTTTTACTCCTTTACTTCTTTTTTTTAATGAAATTAATTTCTTTCAAATTTATCAAATTCAATGAATTCTTTGGAATTAATTCAGTATTTTTTATTATTATTATATATTTTTTTTTATATAGAAAAAAAGTAAAATAATTTTTTATCGTCAATTTTTTTGTGTTCTTATTTATCGATGGGTTTAATTCATTTCTGTTCATTGAAGTCTTTCAGTCATTTGGTCATTAAAAAAAAATTACACGCCCAAAATTTCATTTCCCTCAATTTTAGTGCATGTTATTATTATTATTAGTTTTTTTAATAAAAAATTTCTCGGCGCTAAAAAAAATTCCGATCTCGCCTTTCTGCCTTTCCTTATCAGCGATTGTACGGTGTGCTGCAACTCGCGTACCGCCTTTCGTATTGTACACCTACGTGACGCGCGACACGCTTCGTGACTTTTCGGCTTCGACCAGAAGCTTCGTCCCGAAAAAAAAAAAAAAAAAAAAAAAAAAAAAAAAAAAAAAAAAAAAAAAAAAAAAAACCCACTCACGGTTGCAGATAAGGCTCTTTGTCTCGGTCCGGAGAAGATACCGCGGCGGAGTCGTTCATCGCGAGAAGGATCGCGACGGATCAGGCGAGTGCGTCATCGGGCGGTCGAAAATTTTTTTTTGTGTTTACTTTTTTTTTTCGTCCGCGACGCGAGCCTCGCTTCGAGCGTGTTCGACGTCTCGTACGCCTTTCTTGTCGCAGCTGGCGTACTCCGCGCATTTTCGTGCATGCTAAAATATATACACACATATATATATATATATATATATATATATATATATATATATATATAGTTGTAGATTCTCTGAGCGACAAGTATTTGGCAGACGGCTCGCATAAATCTGCTTATCGATCGGATGCGAAGAGACCTTCGACTTCGGTCAAACATAGTGAAAAACCTATCGAAAAAAAAAAATAAATAAAAATATTGTTGTACTCAAGGGCAGAATCGCGTTGCACCTTTCGCAGCAATATTTCCATCGATAGCGCAACGTTGCGGGAGATCGCGAAACAATGAAAAGTCAACTCGAGTCATCCCTCGAACGCGATTCTAACAATGATTCATTCGAGTCGGAGTTTTCTCACGGCTCTACCGATCGTTCGCAAAGTCCAACGATTTTCGTCGACTTCGATGGAGCTTCGGCGCTCGAGCGCAGCAAGTCCACGTGGAGGACGCTCGGAAAGGCGCGTAGACCCGATAATTCTCGGGCTCTGTCGAGCCACGAGGCTGTGTGACACAGTTCCGACTGCGACAGCCTCAATAACGCAAGGTAACGTCCTCCGAGTTTCCACGCTGCTGTGTCGCGCAACGTTGCGAAGCCGCGGAGAATCGTCGGGAAAATTTATTACTGTTTTCTTTGAAATTCCCAACTGAGGACGAATCGCGAATGAGATTGCTAATCGAATTCATCAAATTTCATCGAATTCATCAAATTCATCAAATTTCATCAAATTTCATCAAATTTCATCAAATTTCATCAAATTTCATCGAATTTCATCAAATTTCATCAGATTTCATCAGATTTCATCAAATTTCATCAAATTTCATCAGATTTCATCAGATTTCATCAAATTTCATCAGATTTCATCAAATTTCATCAGATTTCATCAAATTTCATCAAATTTCATCAGGTTTCATCAAGTTTCATCAAGTTTCATCAAGTTTCATAAAGTTTCATCAAGTTTCATCAAGTTTCATCAAGTTTCACCAAATTTCATCAAATTTCATCAATGAAATTAATTAGTTTCCTCAGTTTCATCAGCTCCATAAGTTTCATTAATTCCATTCATTAATTTCAGATTTATTTACCCGAGAATGTGTTCGGTGCAAATTTTTGTCGGATATCTCGTTACAGTTGATCTCCGAGAATCGGCGTTCCGAGCTAGACAAAGGTTCATTCATTATACCGTACCGTTTACCGTACCACGGTGAGCGCCGCAGTAAGTAGGTCTACTTCCGGTAGGACCGTAGACCGCTTGCCGCGAACGTGGGCTCCGTTGCCTTGTGAACTGTTTCCTCTCTACACACACACACACACACACACACACACACACACACACACACACACACACACACACGCGCGCGTGCGATACTCTTATCGTGAACACCGGGCTGAGACTTCCACGTGCACACACTCCGCACAATTAAGAAGAACCAGGCTTAATAGCGCGCGGCGAGTGGCTCGATGAGTAATGCGCATGCGCGACTCTTACCTGTCCCCGATAGAGAACGACAAACTCGACCGACGAGCAATAAGGCTCTGTAACGAAATTCGTTTTAGAACGAAAAAGACGCATGAAATTGCCGAAAGGCCTATTTGAAAAAAAAAAAAATGCTCCCTCGAGTTTCGTCGGAAAATCGAACGGTCGATTAGATTTCGATATCCAATGCGCAATGTTGTTTGCAAATCCGTTCGTAAACTGGGCGTGGGAGTTGACGATAACGCGACCGCATTCCGCGTGACTGTTGTAACTGTTCGAACGAATTGCAATTTACGGGATAGCTTGCGCGGTATTAATAATGACTCTTACGCCCTCGTGAGTTAACGTGTATATTTAGCAATTATCCGGTTTTGCTGTTTGTTACTATCTTTCTTTTTTTTTTTTTTTCTTTCACCGGTTCTCAGGCTATTCAACAAAGCGTGGTCTGCGCGTAACGGCACTTGGACGCGGTATAGAGAAACGTCTTTTTTTTTGCACTTTTTTTTTTAACGTTAAAGCAAATTCTGAGAGTTTGAAAATTTTGAAAGTTGGGTACAGCCTCTCGCGTACAGCCAACTGTATATATATATATATATGACTAAACGTGTTTATCGCCAGAGGTCGAAGGACTAGGCGAGAACGTCCAAAAGTGCGGACCGAACGGCGAAGATTTGCCCGTGAATATATCTCTCTATAATATAAAAAGATTTCGCCGCCGGGGAAGCCGTGTCAAGAATCGAGGGGGGGGGGAGAGATCAGTACTTGGATGGGTGACCCCGCTTTAAAAGAAAGAGACGGGTTCAATACTTGGATGGGTGACCGCGGTCACCCATCCAAGTACTGATCCCAACTTAAAAGTAAGACGAGTTCAATACTTGGATGGGTGACCGCGGTCACCCATCCAAGTACTGACCCCACCTTAAAAGAAAGGCGGGTTCAATACTTGGATGGGTGACCGCGGTCACCCATCCAAGTACTGACCCCACCTTAAAAGAAAGGCGGGTTCAGTACTTGGATGGGTGACCGCACCTTTAAGGAAAGACGAGTTCAATACTTGGATGGGTGACCGCGGTCACCCATCCAAGTACTGACCCCACCTTAAAAGAAAGAGACGGGTTCAATACTTGGATGGGTGACCGCACCTTAAAGGAAAGACGAGTTCAATACTTGGATGGGTGACCGCGGTCACCCATCCAAGTACTGACCCACCTTAAAAGAAATACGGGTTCAATACTTGGATGGGTGACCGCGGTCACCCATCCAAGTACTGACCCCACCTTAAAAGAAAGGCGGGTTCAGTACTTGGATGGGTGACCGCACCTTAAAGGAAAGACGAGTTCGATACTTGGATGGGTGACCGCGGTCACCCATCCAAGTACTGACCCACCTTAAAAGAAATACGGGTTCAATACTTGGATGGGTGACCGCGGTCACCCATCCAAGTACTGACCGCACCTTAAAAGAAAGACAGGTTCAATACTTGGATGGGTGACCGCGGTCACCCATCCAAGTCACCCATCATAGATAGCCTACATTTATCGAATTAATATTTTTATCAAATTATTCCTCCAAAACGTCTAAAAACCCGTTGCGTACAGCCAACTATATATATATATAAGACTAAACGTGTTTATCGCTAGAGGTCGAAGGACTAGGCGAGAACATCCGAAAGAGCGGAACGAATCGCGAAGTTTCGCCCGTGAATACATATATATATAGAAGAGCAGCGAGGGGAGAGACGGCGCGAGGTCCTGCGCCGAGCGACGATGGCCGACCTCGAACGAGGTTGCGCCAACCGTCCGTTCACCGTGACATCCGTCGACTCCGCCACCGACTTTCATGGACGAGTGAGCCTCCCCCCTCGGTCACCACGGCTCATCGTTCCTCCTCAACATTCGCCTCGACTCGAAAAAAAGAAAAAAAAAATTATTCCATTTAATTTTCTTTACCACAAACGTTTGGTCGATTCGCGCGATTAAATTTCATCGATTCCTCAGAAACGACGTTAAAAAAATAAAATGAAAAATGAAAACGAATTATAAAACTTTTCTTTATCTTAAAGTTATTTCATTTATTTTTTTTAGTGCGTAAGTTTGATCGATTCGATGAATTGAATTTCCCGGTAGGTTAAAATCGAAGTTTCAAAAGAGGGCTTAAAATAAGATTTAAAAAAAAAAAAATAATTCTCTGATCGAAATTGTATTTATTGCACGTAAGAATGTGCGGCGGTGTCGACATAGGTACAATTTCACGACGGCGTGTACGGCGCAGGTATCGGCGTCCCGTTGGGATCGAAATACCCAGCCTCTCCCTCGGAGCCGGCGCTCTCGTGTGTGCGAGCCGCGCGAAACAAAATGTCAAGTATCGCAATAGCCAGCCCGCCTCCGTGAACAGGGTGGCTCGGCGATTCGCGCGGCACGAGTGACTTTGCTCTCGAGCACCGGCACGCGATGCATCGCTGTTAAGGCCGGATCTCTCGAGTCCGCTCTTTCGCCCCGGCGTTGCGAATTTCCACTCTTAATACAAGCAAAGCCAACGCTTACCTTACCAAATTTCATAACGTTTCGTGACTTTCTCACGAGCGACCGAAATTATTTCAAGAAATTTCATGACATTTCTTATTTCAAGACATTTCATGATGTTTCATGATATTTCATATTTCAAGACATTTCATGATGTTTCACGATATTTCATATTTCAAGACATTTCATGATGTTTCATGATATTTCATGACATTTCGTGATGTTTCATGATGTTTCATGATATTTCATGATGTTTCATGATGTTTCATGATGTTTCATGATGTTTCATGATGTTTCATGATATTTCATGATGTTTCATGATATTTCATGATGTTTCATGATGTTTCATGATGTTTCATGATGTTTCATGTTTCATGAAGTTTCATCATATTTCAAGACATTTCATGATGTTTCGTGATGTTTCACGATGTTTCATGATGTTTCATGATATTTCATGATATTTCATTATATTTCATCAAAGAAACTTTCATGAGTTTCAGTTGTTGGACGCCATATTTGAAGTGAAAAAAATGGCCTCCGGCTGCAAACTGGAATCGGTAAGGATTCTCTTTCTCCCCCTGTATACAACCCGGAAATAGAATGGTTATCCCCTGCGTTCTATTCCGGTTATCGAGTCCAGCCGAGGGAACGCCTCAGCGGCTTGGGCGAGGCTGCCAGAGCGTCGAGGAACACGCTAGGACGTACACAGGTCGAGTCTCCTCGTCGAGCCGGTGGGATACGCGTGGGCGCAGCAGGGGCGCAGCGAGAGAGGACGAAGATCGAAAAAAAAAACCCGACCTAGCCGACCGGTCTCCGATGCTTAATGGGCCGCATTGCAGGATGCTCCGGCACGCAGTTCAGCTGCCGGGAGGCTGAGCGTACGTTTATCGAGAAGCGCGTGGCACGTAATTGCGGGCTCCTGCGAACGCCGCAGAGAACACGCGGAGACCTTCGATTTACGGCCTCGGACTCGCACGAGAACTCGCCTCGCCGAGGGGCGGGGGGGGGGGGGGGGACTCGGGGACGCTCGGGCGGCGTCGGGTAGGAGAGACGAGGGCACTGTCCGCTGTGGGCGAACAGCGGAAAACGAGAGCTGATGACCAATTAGCTAATTAGGAAACTTGGCACCGGAAGTCGATGAAAGATGGTTTTGATGCATGGAAAAAAATCTTGCTGCGGAGATGCGTGCACAAATAATCGGGCGTTGATTATAAGATTGGGGGGGTTTTTTTAGAAGGAAAAGTCGAGGCGAGGTGACGATTCGGCGGCCATTTCTGTTTTTTTATTTTACTTTTTTGCAATTTGTTTCTTTATTTTAATTTTTTTTTATTTTAATGGGCGAAGAGGTGAAATAATTGTATCTATGCGTAGGCTTTATGGTAGTTTCGGTTTTTATTTGCTCTTTTACATTTTGAGGTTTATGATTAATTATAGATCGATCGTAGTTGCTTATCGAAGATAAGAGAATTACAAAAAAAAAAAACATTGTCGATAAGGTGAGGCAAGTCGAAGTTGAGACGACGAGCAACTTACGAGGTGATGCACGACGGTCTCCGGCCTATTGCGAAAGGCCAATAACTCACGCATTATCGGGCAAGCTAAAGAGAGAAAGACCCGTTTTCGATTGCGAAAAAAAAAAATCACGTATCGACGCAGCTCGCCGGCTCGAGGCATTAAATAAGCCCCAATCGAATTCATCGGGAAAAAAAATGATCCATCTCAAAAAATTATTGTAAAAAATAAATGAAATAAAATAATAATAAATGATAAAATAAATATATTAATAAATAGTAAATTAATTTAAATAATAATAAACGATAAAAAAAATATATGAATAAGTAAATAAATGACGATCATTTTTTTTTCAATCGACCGGTCAAATGACCGAAAATGACCAAAAATGACTTTCATTTTAAAGCGCCATAAAAAAAAATCTCGCCTTTCTCGGATTATAGAAATGGGTTTGTAGTTGTGACGCAGCGAAAAAAAAAAATTATTATGAAGTAAAAAAAAATTGAATAAAATTTCACCGAGTCCGGTCGATGCAGCGCTGCAAAGTATGCGGCTCGTGTTCCATCTGGCCGTTCGCTCGGTTTATCGTCGCAGGTATATCTCTCCGGAGCGCCGACGAAGCCCCGAGTCGCGACATCGATCCTAACCTGAAACGCGAAGATATACCAGATGCGCCGCGCCTCCAAAACCACAAGGGCGTATCTCCGCCCTCTAAGCATAGGAGATACGCCCTTGTGACATCCGGGCGCGTCATATCTATAATAACGCAACCGATGAGGCAACTCTGCTTCGGCACGAGTTTCCACTATCGACACACGATACTCGACGGTACTCTGTGAAAAAAAATGATGAGGTAACGCGCGTCGACCTTGCAACCGAACCTCCATAATTGATATCAACTAAACATTTTTTTTTTAAATATAATGGTTTTGTTTTATAACTGTAATTTCAGATATAATAATTATATAATAATATATCAATATATAATTACAATTAAGATATAATAACAATTATAATTATAATTAAAAATATAATGGAACTGTTTACAGAGGTGAAAAAAATTTGTCCAAAAATGGGGGTCGACTTTCCTACTGAGCATCCGTAATTTATATAAACTAAAAAAGAAATCATCCGATAATTTTTTTTATATAGTACATAATACAATATACTTATTAGATTACATATTGTATCTCTAAAAAAATTAATAATAAATAATAATAATATTATTATTATTAGTGTTGTTTCAATTCACAGAAAGTTTACAACTTACAAAAATATGCCTCTAGATAAATGAATAAGCCTTATGCATTCACGTCCACATGTCTGTATCTAACATGTTCTCGAACTGTTTTATCGACTCCGACTTCATCAGCATATAAATTAATAAATTTTTTTTATATATATATTTTTAATTTCCCTTTTTAATATATAATTTGTTGATGCTTATGTGTGGGTAAAAAAATAAATTTTTTCAGTGTGCAACTTAAGGAGAAAATTTTTTGATGTAGTCGTCAGCTGGGAGTGTGGCGGCTCCTGTAATCCGGCTACTCGGAGGCTAGTTGTCGAGGAGGGTTTGAGGCCGGGGCCAACTATTGTTGCGGGGTCCATGTCGACGGAGCGTCCGCACTAAGCTCGCCATCAATATGGGCACCCCGGAGGAGTCCAGGGTGGCCAGGTTGGCTAAGGAGAGGCGAACCGGGCCAGAGGGGAAACCCAGCAGCCAAAAGTCTCCGTGGCGAGCAGTAGTGGGATCGCGCCCCGGAGTGGGACCGCAGCGGTAGCCTGATCAATACGATCCGACCGATAACTTTTTTTTTCCTTTTTTTTCATTTTTCTCATCATCTCGAAATCATTCGACTCAATGTTCCGATATTTTTGTCAACGTTCTTCAACATTTTTGCAACATTTTTTCGACGGATCGGGGGGCAATGCGGGTCGCGCTGCGTCTCGGAGGAGGCCGGGGCTTCCGAGAGAGGCGAATCTTTGCTAGCTTGCTTGCAACATTGAAACGGATTGACAAAGCGTTGAAACTTTCAGAGTGTAAGTCTGAGACCTTCAGACTGTAAGACTGAGACTTTCAGACTGTAAGACTGAGACTTTCAGACTGTAAGACTGAGACTTTCAGACTGTAAGACTGAGACTTTCAGACTGTAAGACTGGGACTTTTCAGACTTTCCAGACTTTCCAGACTTTTCAGACTTTTCAGACTTTTCAGACCTTTCAGACCTTTCAGACCTTTCAGACTTTTCAGACTTTTCAGACTTTTCAGACTTTTCAGACTTTTCAGACTTTTCAGACTTTTCAGACTTTTCAGACTTTTCAGACTTTTCAGACTTTTCAGACTTTTCAGACTTTTCAGACTTTTCAGACTTTTCAGACTTTTCAGACTTTTCAGACTTTTCAGACTTTTCAGACGTTTCAGACCTTTCAGACCTTTCAGACCTTTCAGACCTTTCAGACCTTTCAGACCTTTCAGACTTTTCAGACTTTTCAGACTTTTCAGACTCTTCAGACTCTTCAGACTTCAGACTTTTGGAAAGGGGTTGAGGCGAAATGGTCAATCAAAAAAATTTAAATGCCCGTTGGGGAACTCGGGGAGTCGATTATGAGGAGAGATTTTTCGACAAATTTAGGCAGCACCGGGGAATTATGAAGTCGAAACGGCGACCCAGTTTAAAAGTTCGTGGGTGCGCAACTTCGCCGAGGGCAGAACGGCGCAGCCTCACCGGCGACGATTTATTAAGAAACCCTCGAGGCCAATGCTATCGAACAAAATCAGTCCGGACTCAATGGGAACGGGCCATAAATTGTTCCGCTTCGATAATAACTACATTACGAAATGCAAACAAAAACGTGAAAAAACCTTTATGAATGGTCGAATTATTTCCTCGTCCGATAAGGAAAAAAAAAAATTGTAAATTCACATGTCTCGTACGATTCGATGTCATCGATACGAAAAAAACGGAGGGCGATGACGAGGAGGTCGAGGTATTTCGCCAGAATTCAAATTAGTGCGGAAGCCATAAACGTGCGGCCGTGTTTGCCTGCGTATTATAATTTATACGTTGACCTAAGATACTGACGAAATAAAATTAAACCTAAGCGGCTCTTGAATTTTACCCGTTAAGGGGATGTCGATTTACATTAATTGACGCACGTGAATTAATATAAATAATATAAATAATATAAATTACACAATAAAGTAAATAAATAAAATTGACAATTCAACAAAATTGATAATCCAATAAGATTGATTATCCAATAAAATTGATGATCCAATAAGATTGATAATTCAATAAAATTGATAATCCAATAAGATTGATAATTCAATAAAAATTGATGATTCAATAAAATTGATAATTCAATAAAATTAATAATTTATTCAAATTGATAATTTAGTAAAACGCATAAATAATTTTCCATGATATTCGAGTCCGTTTGGCTCGTTGCGTTAGTTCGTCTCGTCTTTCCACTTAGAATTGTGATCGAGTCGGAGCAGCTTGTTGCGTCAGGCGAAAAAAAAAAGTGAAAAAAAAGCGGACACGACCGGACTGACCACCGCGGTCGTCGAGCACAGCCAAGGCCTAGGATCGATTCGATCATCCGCGAAAACGAAGGCCCCTGCAAATAACGAATCGCCTTATTCGTGTTTACTGTACGAGCATACCGTATAGAGCAAATCGCCTCTCGTCCGTTCCCACTTTGAATGCTTCTTTCCCAAGTCTCATTTCAATTTTTTTTTAACTATTAATTTATTATAAAATTTTTTTCAAATTATTGATTCACTGTTAACAAATTTTTTCTCAATTATCAATTTATTAATAACATTTTTGAAAATTATCCATTTATTAATAACATTTTTGAAAATTATTCATTTATTAATAACATTTTTTTAAATTATCCACTCATTATTAACATTTTTCAAAATTATTTATTTATTATTAGCATTTACTACAATTATCGATTCATTATTACATTTTTTATTTTTTAACGATTGTTTATTTATTCAATTTTTCTAAACTATTTATATTCCTTATTCGAATAAATAAAAAAAATTATTTGGTTCTTAAATCAAAATTTTCATTTCGTCGAATTTTATTTTTTTTTAGCCAAGATTTTTCAGTCAAGATTTTATTATTTTTTATTGAGCCGCATCGAGATAGCGCAATCAGCGAGAGTGTTTCGCGCCATGCGATGCCGGCGAGGCCGCACAGGTAGCCGGTCGAAGCGATACGACAACGGGGACGGAGATTGAAAAAAAAAAAAAAAAAAGTTATACCGAACGATCCGTCATTCTCAAGATCCGCTTCCCGGATGTAAGCGTTTGTTGGCGGATGACGCGACTTCCGGCGAGACCTCTCGGCGCTTTGGCCGTGCTATCGCACCGATATGCAGTAATATTTACATACGCACGAAGTTACACGAGCCGCGCTGAGTTACGAGTCGACTTCCCTGCAGCCTCGATAAAAATTATTTAAATTACATTATAATTAATATGATATTATTTTTTATTTTTTATTTCGGAGAACAATTAAAATTCTATGGTTTATAATATGATATATCGTATTATTGTAATTAATATAATTATATTTGGGCTCAAAATTAATTCTGTTATGTGCGTGAAAAAAAAATAAAAATTTGGAACCCATTTTCGAACCTAAAAAATTTCGAGCCTGTTAGGAAATTCTGTGCTTCACGTGTTTACCATTTGCGGGGAATTTCCTGACTCCCCGGAAATTCAACGACGCCCGACTCGACGTTGTATTTTATCGCATCCAGTTATGCGCCGAGCCACAAGGAAAATCGTAAAGAATGCAGGAAGGAAAAAATACAACTGCAAAATATATTTTTTGTACAAAATGATAATAATAATAATAATAATTTTATTGGATGCTCGTTGCATATGAAATTATACATTTTACATTTTACCATAGCAGTCTTCAGATGAATAATATTAGTAAAATGAATAAAATGAATAAAATGAATAAAATGAATAAAATGAATAAAATGAATAAAATGAATAAAATGAATAAAATGAATAAAACGAATAAAACGAATAAAACGAATAAAACGAATGAAACGAATGAAACGAATGAAACGAATGAAACGAATGAAACGAATGAAACGAATGAAACGAATGAAACGAATGAAACGAATGAAACGAATGAAACGAATGAAACGAATGAAACGAATGAAACGAATGAAACGAATGAAACGAATGAAACGAATGAAACGAATGAAACGAATGAAACGAATGAAACGAATGAAACGAATGAAACGAATGAAACGAATGAAACGAATGAAACGAATGAAACGAATGAAACGAATGAAACGAATGAAACGAATGAAACGAATGAAACGAATGAAACGAATGAAACGAATGAAACGAATGAAACGAATGAAACGAATGAAACGAATGAAACGAATGAAACGAATGAAACGAATGAAACGAATGAAACGAATGACGAATGAAACGAATGAAACGAATGAAACGAATGAAACGAATGAAACGAATGAAACGAATGAAACGAATGAAATGAATGAAATGAATGAAATGAATGAAATGAATAAAATGAATAAAATGAATAAAATGAACAAAATGCATAAAATAAATAAACGAATAATATGAACGAAATGAAGAAAGCGAACGAAACGAAAATTGAATATTAGGAAGTGAATGGCATGAAGAAAAAAACTAAAGCCGGTTTGTGGCGCAGTCGTCGCTGAGCGTTGAGTGATAATTAGACACGGAGAAACGTTCGTCCGCTGCTTTGTATACAATATCGAGTTACCTCGTCGTAAGTGGCAGGGGATTTCCTGGGTTCTCGAAATCCGAAGCCTTATACGGGGGGGCTCGGGCTTTATCGCAGATACACGAGGTCACGTGACGCTCATCTTTATTTTCCCTCGGCAGCCGCGGCGTGTTTCATAGCCGACACAGAACAATTGATAAATTCGTCGAAATATTTTCTTCCATTAATAAAAAAAAAAAAAAAAAAAAAAATTAAAGGAAGTCGGCATTCTAATTTACGCCATTTCAATCCGGCAGGCTTTTCGCGTTAGACGCAAAGACTTCAAAAGAAAAATCCGCATGAAATTTAATGCACCGGACTCGAAGTTTTTGTACAAAAATTGCTAAACTAAATTTCGTCTATAATTGTGACGAAAAAAAGTGTTCGGTGTATTAAAAATATTGAGAATACTTTATTTAATAATAATTCACTTTAACTCTACTACAAAACTCATATAAATTTTACAATTCACTCTAATTTAAATTAAAAAAAAAAAAGTATATTAATTTTTTTAATTTTTAAATTTTACTACAAAAGTTCTTTAATCCTCATAACTTGCTTTAATTCCAATAAAAAAAAGTCTATTAACATTTCATCCCAATTAATAGTCCATTGAATTTAATATCCCCGTTTCCGCACGAAAGCTTCCTCTCCTCCGCGTTGCATTTCGCCCGAATTTTTCTACACTTCGTCTACTTAAAGCATTTTAACCCTCGTCAGCCGCGACGTCTAAACTCTCCTCGGCCGAAAATCCCTCTCCGTTCCCTTTCATAACTTTCCCTCCGGCCGCCTCGCCGCCGAGGACAACGGACTAGGCCGATTTGTATACAACGTCGACGACTCGCAGCTTCGTAATCTCAAAACACCGTTCTTCGTCCGAGACAACAAAACCGACCGTGAGTACTTCGTCGGCTAGTCACGGTGTACAAACACAGCCGCAGTCACGTTTCGCTCCGCTGTGTCTCCACGAGGCACGATTTTGCGATCTGTGCAGTCTCGGCGACACAAATCCGGAAAGGAGGGATTTTCCGTGAGTTTGAGGAAAGGTTTTTCAATGAGCCGGATGTTTCACGGGGGCATCGAGGGTTCGGCTTTACGGTCGACTTCCGGGAGACGGCTCTCTTTTTTTTGGCTGTGCTGCGGCACGGAGACGACCCGCGATACTCCTTCCGGTCACATAAAGCCCGAGGCTATTATATCTTGTTCTTTTTCCTTCCGCCCGGCGAGTTACACGAGGCGGACTCGGCAAAACGAGCTGGTAAACCGCGGCTCCGAATTTTCCAAATTTCATCGCAAACATGTTCTTCACCCGGAAAAACATATCGAGCTTGAATTCAGGCGTAATTTTATAACGTTGAGGTAATTTTATAACTATGTTGATATCGTTATATAATACGATCAGCAGATTGCTTTGGCTATGGAGCGTGGAATTTACAAAACGGAGATTCAGATTTCCGGTGCGAATGGAATTTACGGACCGGAAGTGACGTATTTTCGGTCGAACAATTAGATTTTCAAACCGGAAGTGATGTGTATTCCGCGGTATGACGTCACTTCCGGTTGAATAATGAAATCTTCAAACCGGAAGTGACGTCACTCCACGTCGAAAAATGATATTTTCAAACCGGAAGTGACGTATTTTTCGGTACGAGGCACACTTCCGGTCGAATAATGAGATCTTCATACCGGAAGTGATGCCACTTCCGGTCGAATCATTTGTTTATCAAACCGGAAGTGACGTATTTTCCGGGATAACGTCACTTCCGGTCGACAAAATTATATTTTCAAACCGGAAGTGATATCGTTTCCGATCGAAAAATTGATTTTCAAACCGGAAATTACATATTTTTCGGTATGACGCCCACTTCCGGTCGAATAATGAGATCTTCAAACCGGAAGTGATGTCACTTCCGGTCGAAAAATTGAATTTTGAAACCGGAAGTTACGTATTTACCGGTATGACGTCACTTCCGGTCGAAAAAAAATGATATTTCCTAACCGGAAGTGAAGTATATTCCGGTATGGCGTCACTTCCGGTCGAATGATAACATCCTCAAGCCGGAAGTGACGTCACTTCCGGTCGAATAATGATATCCTCAAGCCGGAAGTGAAGTCACTTCCGGTCGCATAATAACATCCTCAAGCCGGAAGTGATGTCACTTCCGGTCGAAGAAATTGAATTTTCAAGCCGGAAGTTACGTATTTTCCGGTAAGTCGTCACTTCCGTTCGAAAAATGAGATTCCCAAACCTTCAAACCGGAAGTGACGTCTTTCCGATAAATCGCCGAAAATCGAAGTTTCCGGTTTGCAAGTTCCATAGTCTATGAAACATGCAAACCGGATAACAACCCGCTATTGACATAATTTCGCACTTACATCGATATCATTTTGTAAATTCGTAATACATCTTCCTCAATTATAAATCAATCCAACCACGCGCGCTTCCGTCTCGAAACGTTATTCAGTGTCAACGTTCGAAACCCGATTATCATTTATCGGGAATATTTTTTCGTCACTCGCACGTGACGCGAACGAGGAAAAAGGAAAAATTCGAGGCGGAAAGGTGAGTCGACGCGCGACGAGCGATAAAAGTTATTTACCCTACCGGCACGACGGCGCGGGCACTTTCGCAAACCCGGAAGCGCTCCCCACGCGACCCGCTGCACATATCGCGGCCGTTTCGCATCTGCACATATCGCAGCGCTTTCGTGTCTCGCGCGCCACAACGCTCCGCTACGCTTATGTGTATCGCATTGCTCGAGCGCCGCTGGTTACTGATAAAAAAAAAAAATTAAGCAATCCGTCGCTAGGGTTGCGTCAGTGTTTGTCGGCCGGTCACGTCCCACTCGCAGGCGGTCCAGCTGTCGACGACGCGCCACTCCGAGAAACCCAGCTCATCGCTCGACGTCTCCGCGAGATTATTTGTTCAGCGCTCGTTCACGGAAATGAGATAAAGCCGTGAAGCCGAGGATTTAAGTTGTACGGCTATATATATATATATATATATATATATATATATATATATATATATGTGTGTGTGTATGTATATATATATATTCGAAAAAACTGGTAGAAATAATTTTTTTTTTCGATAACGAAATGGTTGGAAATCTCACATTTATAGTTTAAGTTTCGACTCAATAGCACTGTAAATAAAATTGTTTCAAATTCGTATTAAATTTCATGGACGATTGCGATGAAAAGTCGTTTTTAATAATTACGTAAATCACAAAAAATTAAGTCCTTTTATAGTGAAATTAAATTCAATTTAACTTAAAAGTGATTCGTCTTTAATGATTAACTTTGATCATTGTGTAAAAGAATATTCATTTTTTCATCGTATCTACAAAATTTAGTTCACAAAAGTTCATTCAAAACTGCAACTTTTACGGCTTAAACCGTTTTCTTCTACGACTAATAGTTTTTAAGATATAGCGTATTTTTTAAAAAGTTCAATTTTTCGATATCTCAAAAAAAATACGATCCAAAAATTCTGACAAAAAAATTACAAAAATCCCTTCCAAATAATCATGAATTCTCGTGAAATGACAACTTTCTTCGAGAGGCTCGGTTTTTTTACCCTTCGGTTTCACACGGAACACCCCATATATATATACATTTTTTTTTCATAAAAACAAAATGCAAAGAAATAATAATTCTTTCAAAAAAAAAAAAAACGCTCCATGAAAAAAAAAAAGCAAAAAATAAAATTGCAAAAAAAAAAACCAACGAAAGGTCTTCGAGCGGATCGCGCGAGCGTTCTCCTTATGTCGGGGCGCGTCGCGCGCCTAGTTGCGAGGCGCGCCGCTGCGCACGCGCGCCACTCGCCGAAACAGCTGTCGAGAGCCGACTCGAGCCGCAAAAAAAAAAAAAAAAAAAAATAAAAGGTAGAAGAATTAAAGGCCGGGCACGCGGCTCTCGGGAGCTCGTAAGGCGTAAATAAAATGCAAGCTGTGCTCGGGACGATGGACCGGTGCATCGAACACCTGCCTGCCATTCGGCGCTCGGAGTGCCGAGAAGCGAACTTCTCTATGGCCTCCCTGCGAGCTCGCCCGTGGGCGCGTGCTGGCCGCTGCGGTGTCCGATGGACCTCCGAAGAGCAAGCTGCGAGCTCGCTACCTGATTCACCGCGAATAATGGAGCCTTTTTTTTTTTTTTTTCTTTGGTCAGTTCCAGCTGCGACTAGGCAATTCTATGTCTGGAGGACATCAAAGGCACAATTCTCCGGTGTCGAAAGACTGACGAGAAATTTTTTTTTTTTTTTTTTTTTTTTAAGGGAAACTCGAGCGAGGAATTTTGATCATGAAATAAATGTATATTTTATTTTATTATAATGAATGATGATTTGAATATATTAATAATAATCTATTGCAATGGTATTTCTATGACAATAAATTATTATAATGTTAATATAATTGAATTAATAAAATTTCGACTATAATTATATTGTATCAATATAATTATAGTCGAAAGACTGTCGAGAAATATGGAGAAAAATTGAGGCCATCTTTTTTTTTGTCAGTTCGAGCTGCGACTAAGGCAATTCTATGGCTGGAGGACATCAGAGGCACAATTCTCCGGTGTCGAAAGACTGACGAGAAATATATATATATATATGTATATTTTTACGGAAACTCGAGCAAGGAATTTTGATCATGAAATAAATTTACATTATTTTATTATAATAAATGATCACTGGAATATATTAATAATAATTTATTATAATGATGTTTCTATGACGACTTATTATTCTAATATATTAATGATAGTTTAATGTAATGATGTATCTACAACAATTTATTATTATGATATATTTATAATATATATTTTCGAGGATTTTGTGAAACGCGTTGCAGGCTTTAAAGGTGGTCGACGAATAATGAAGATCGAGCTCCTCCGCCCATTCGACGAACATTGGGCAATTTTATCCGGCCGAGCCTCGACGAGTCTCCATATTTGAAAATTGTTCTCGTTTCGCCACCACCCCCCCCCCCCAGCTCCTGAAAAAATTACGAAAGTCACATTAAAATAAATTACAATTTATAATTTCCGTTGCGATTTTTCTTCGCCGTCGAAAGATCTCTCGATCGCCGACCGATCGATAAGGCAGATCCGTTCGCTTTCTCTCTCTCAATGCAACATCTATCTATCCATCTCCATCTGCGTTTAAGGGGAAGCGAAGGTCACGTGACGCGGCCGTGAGTGTGAGAAAGATAGTCGCAATTTTCAAATTAACTTTATTCAATGGTGCTAATTTTTTTTTTTTAATGATTTCGGGCCGAGAAAAGTTCATTACGCCTTGCAATTTTTTGACGAAATTTTTTTTCTTTTTTTTAAACGAGCTGCCACATATTTCGACGTATTTTTTCCCGCTGGACACGAATCCGCTGGCCTTTTCGGGCCTAAAATACAGTGAGCCGTTGAAAATCTCGATTTTATGCATGAAAAATCGTACTTTTCGGATTAAAATGGAATTTAATTAAATTAAAAAACATTCCGTCAATATATATATATATACATATATATATATATATATATATACTAGCGGGTTATGTTGGCTCGCGCGCTTCGCGCGCTCGCAACCATTTCTGGACCTAAACACTTATTATTCTAAATTCTTCATTATCTTTTTTAATATATCATTATAATAATAAAGACCCCCCCAATGTTTGACACGGCGGCGACGGCGTCTTTAAGGATGTGTTTAAGCCCTTATTATTCCAAGGCCCTTTAAGGCTGGACTGAAGCCCTTATAATTCCAAGACGGGTCCAATACTTGGATGGGTGACCGTGTATTTCAGCCCTTATTATTCCAAGGCCCTTTAAGGCTGGACTGAAGCCCTTATAATTCCAAGACGGGTCCAATACTTGGATGGGTGACCGCGTAAGATGGACTTAAGCCCTTATCATTCCAAGCCTTTACCTCCCCCCTCGATTCTTGACACGGCGGCGAAATTTATATATATATATATATACATCATAGATACATACATACATACATACATACATACATACATATATATATATATATATATATTGAGGCTGAGACTAAAATGGCGGAGCTCGGATGACAAGGTGTGTAGGTTAGGTCCGTCGGTCTCTCGGCAGTAGACACATATATACAATATGTCTCTCCCAATGCATCGATTTCTCAAGCTCACGTTGCCGGCGCGCGTCCGACCCCAAGGACCGCCGTCGAAGGCTAAACGCTATCTGGGTCGCGGACACTCGCGAATTATCTCGATTCTTCCGTTCTTGGCAAATCCCACTCTTTATTCATTCTTGCTCTCCCCCCCCCCCTTCGGTGGTTTCCTTCGTTCTCTGCTTCCCCGCCGCTCTCCCTCGGTCAATCGCGTCTCCAGCTGCTGCCTATAGCACTGTTAGACGGCGCTGCAATAGTGAAACATTGTACGCTACTCTATTTTAATCCGTCGGCAATTCCATTGGTCTTCACTTTGGTTATTTTGGTAATTTTTGTTTGCTTGTTTGTTTGTTTTTTTTTTTTGTTGATTTTTTATTTTGGTTAATCTTGGTTGGTTTGGTTGGTTCGGTTTTAGTGTGTTTTTTTTTTTTTTTTTGGTCTTGAAAAGAAAACGTGTAAGCGAAAGCGAAGCGACTGCTCGGCCGGTGTTTCGTCGATGCGCCGCAGCGAGCAGCACCGGTCGCGCCAACTTAACGGGATGAAAAGACACTTGGGAATTTCTTTCTCCTCGACCTACCTCGAACAGATGGCCGCGCGCTGCGCGTCCAGTGTCTCGCTCTGTCGCTCTCGATTCGCACTGGCCTTGCGATAAGTTTTTATTGCGCAAAACAGTCCCGGAGTTTAATCGGAATGGCGTTTGTCGAGGCGGCGCGTCGAAAGCGCGACTTCACCTGTTTCAGCTCGGATATTCGTAGATTAAGTTTGCATGCGTTTCGTCTGTATGTTAAAAAGAAGGAACATACGAAAAAATTCTTGCTTTTTTCATCTTTGAACCTGCAGCTACGACTTTATTGTAGAAAAAAAATCTTGCGCAGGATCTTCGATAAAAAACTCGAGGCGAGCGAGTGCTTTGCTCTCGACCGTCATGGCCGACGATGAAAAAAACACTATGATTTTTTAGGGTACTGAAAAAACCGACTTAACCTGTTCCAGATAAAAAAATAAAAATAAAAAAACAAAAAATTCTTGCTTTTTTAATCTTCAACTTTGCATCTATGACTTTATTGTAGAAAAAAAATCTTGCGCAGGATCTTCGATAAAAAACTCGAAGCGAGCGAGTGCTTTGCTCTCGACCGTCATGGCCGACGATGAAAAAAACACTATCATTTTTTAGGGTACTGAAAAAACCGACTTAACCTGTTCCAGATAAAAAAATTAAAATAAAAAACAACTTAAAAATTCTTGCTTTTTTAATCTTCAACCTTGCATCTATGACTTTACTGTAGAAAAAAAATCTTGCGCAGGATCTTCGATAAAAAACTCGAAGCGAGCGAGTGTTTTGCTCTCGACGATGAAAAAAACACTATGATTTTTTAGGGTACTGAAAAAACCGACGTAACCTATTCCAGATCAAAAAATAAAAATAAAAAAACAACTTAAAGATTCTTGCTTTTTTAATCTTCAACCTTGCATCTGTGACTTTATTGTAGAAAAAAAATCTTGCGCAGGATCTTCGATAAAAAACTCGAGGCGAGCGAGTGTTTTGCTCTCGACTGTCATGGCCGACGATGGACGAAAAAACGCTTTGGATTCTGGCGGCGCACCGGCGGAGGACCCAGGCGCGAGGAGGCACGGAAACTTCATTAACTACTACAAATTTCATCCGGCCGAGGAAAGGGCTCGACAACTTCCGCGCGGCGTGTGGCGGCGACCCACGCGTCCCGACCGGAAGTACGTCGGACTAGACGTTGGCTGCAACGCCGGAGTGAGTCTGCATATCTCTGCTTTCGTCTATCGACGCTCGGGAACCAAAAGGTCGTAAGTCCGAGGTTTGGAGCCTACCGGAGACGCCCTTTCGATTCTCAGCCGCCGATACCCACACGGCACGGAAATACTTCTGAACTTTTTCGAAAATATTTTTTTTGGAATATTGAAAATATTTTCTTGGAATATTAAAAATATTTTTTTGGAATATTGGAAAAAAACTTTTAATATTAAAAATATTTTTTTTAATATTGAAAATATTTTTTTTAATATTGAAAATATTTCCGAAACATTTCGGGAGAATATTTCAAAATATTATTTCCATATATTTCACAATTATTTCGGAATATTTGAAAGATTGAAAATATTTCTGAAATGTTTTCAAAATATTTCGTGCTATATGGATGTATATATATATATATATATATATAGTGTTTGTAGCGCGTATAGTAAGGTATGCGGTACGGAAGCAGCTGCGTCGCTGTGCGCCGAGTCGAGCGGAAGAGGCTGGGTGACGAGGGCGGATCCGGCAGGCCGCGGCCCGTCCGATTGGAACGTCGGAGTCATTCACCTAAATTTAGAAGAGTTATCGACTCGTTTCTCTCGCACTCTTCCCGTCTGTCGGCTCCGCCCGGCGCACATGCGCTAGTCTGAGTCCGTGTAAACGAAATTGTAACGGAAATAGATAATGAGGAATTTTTTTTAGGATGCTCTTGGGAGTTCCGGGTTTTCTTTGTTTTGTCGAGTTAATTATTCTATTCGTGTGATCGTTTGAGGCGAGGGAAGACGATTGTCGTTTGGCGGGATTTATCTCGGTAACGGTTGAGCTGAGGGTAATTTTGCAAGAGATCGATTTTGTAGCGCACAAAATTCTGCATCGAAAAGGTCCTTAGGAGTTTTTCAATAGGAGCAATCCTTTCCGAGATAATCCTTGGCCAACCGCCGCTTCCGGTTTACCGGCTCCCCGCCACGTTTTCTCGCGATATAAACGCAACGGCGCATCTGTCGCTATAAACACATAAGACCTTTTTTGTAGAGCACAAAATTCCGCATCGAAAAGGTCCTCAGGACATTTCCGCTAGGAGCGACCCTCCTCGAGATAATCCTTGGCCAACCGCCACTTCCGGTTTACCCGCTCCCCGAGACGTTTTCTCGCGATATAATCGCAACGGCGCATCTGACGCTATAAACGCACAGAACCTTTTTTGTAGAGCACAAAATTCTCTACAAAAAGTGTCTGAAGCATTTTTTCCCCCGACCTTCCCCTCCCCGAGAAAAATACTGTTTTATCGACCGTCGGTAAACTAACTTATCCGCTCATTATTTCGCAGGATCTCACGCAGGTGCTTCGGGATTTTCTTCAGGAAGAGCTGTCCGACGAATTCGAGGTCCATCTGCTCGGCGTCGATCTCGATCCGACGCTGATCGAGAGGTCTCGGGAGAGCAACACCAATCCGGAACGTCTTTCCTTCGAACGTCTCGATTTCATGGCCGAAGATCGAAACCGGAAGTTGGACGATTTTCTCGAGAAATTCGATAGAAAAAAATTCGACGTCACGTTCTGTTTTTCCATAACAATGTGGATTCATCTCAATCACGGCGACGCGGGTCTGATCGATTTTCTCGAGGCGATCTGCTCGCGATCTTTTATGGTTGTCGTCGAGCCGCAGCCGTGGAAGTGTTATCGAAACGCCGCGAGAAGACTCAGACGCGCGGGCGTCGGTGAATTCGAGCTTCTTGACTCACTCGAACTCAACGGCGACGTCGCAGGTCACATCGACAAAATCGTCGTCGATCGATGCTCCTTCAGGCGAGTCACCGCCACGGCTGAAAACGATTGGGGACGCAGATTACTCATCTACGAGAGAAACGATGAACCCGGGAATGACGCATGAAGCGTCGACTCACCCACGATCGGAGTATATACGCATCAAATTTTAGATCTCTGATTTTAGATCTTTGATTTTAGATCTTTGATTTTAGATCTCTGATTTTAGATCTTTGATTTTAGATCTTTGATTTTAGATCTCTGATTTTAGATCTCTGATTTTAGACCTTTGATTTTAGATCTTTGATTTTAGATCTGTAATTTTAGATCTCTGATTTTAGACCTTTGATTTTAGATCTTTGATTTTAGATCTGTAATTTTAGATCTTTGATTTTAGATCTTTGATTTTAGATCTTTGATTTTAGATCTCTGATTTTAGATCTCTGATTTTAGATCTCTGATTTTAGATCTCTGATTTTAGATCTCTGATTTTAGACCTTTGATTTTAGATCTTTGATTTTAAACCTTTGATTTTAGATTACAAATCTTTAATCTTAGATCTATAATCTTAGGTTATTGACCTTGGATCTTTAATGTTCGGTCGTTAATCTGAGATTTTTTGATTTTTTATCTTAGATCTTTAATTTTAGATTTAAAAGATTGTAATTCTAGATTGTTATGTAAACAAACCACATTGGAGCGATACCGCGAATTTTTCACATTCATCTGTGTCAGCCAGCGACAGAGACGTATGAATTTAAAAGACACACCGAGTCACTCTCAACCGTTGCCAAACTACGCTACTGTTAACAATTTCATCTGCTCTTAAAAATAAAAATACATAAGCAGCTTCCACGGTTCGTCCCGAAGAGCTCACCGAATTAGCGAATTCACGCTCGACACGCTCCATTATATTTCCCCCATTTTTTAATTACCCTAAGAAAACATACCATTTATACAAAAAAAATACTCTACGATACGCTGGATTATTTTTTTTATTTTTTGTAAATAAATAAAAATATTTTTACCACCACACCTCTTGTATATTTCGCCAAAGTTACAAATCAAAGTACAATCGCCGACGCAAATGCAGCTGGGTCTTTCCCTCGATTAAAAAAAAATTTGGAATGTCCGCGTTAATCAGATCGCCGATGTGACAAGACGGCGAAGCGAATTGTGTAAATTGGAAGCAATTACATAATCTTATTTATTTTTTATCTTATGTATGTATTGTAATGCGTAAATGAATGCATTAAGCCGACAATGCTTAAATCGTCGGATCAATACCGATCGCTACGTCGCTACTGGATTCACGTTAGTAAATTGCATTATTTAATTTTTTATTTTTTTTTATCGTTCGTTTCGAAGGCACAACGCGCTAGAACGTCTAACAACTAATTACGAAGCTAAATACCCTCTAGACTGACTGACCGTTATAAAAAAGATATTACTTTTTTTTCATTCGTTCCTACCAGTACATAATAAAATACACGATCGCGATGGCGTTTTGTTTTATTATCGTGCGGCAAATACGCTTTTTTTGCTCTTGCTTCAATTTTATTTTATTTTTTTTATTGTTAGTTTTATTTTTATTATTATTATTTTTTTTTTTATATGTATTTCGATTGAAATCAAACTCTCAGAGTGGGATATGAGCGACAATACGTACTGCAAATTCGAAGTTTAATGTTAGTCTGTGTGCTAATTCTTTCTTGTTTCTTTTTTTTTTATTTTTTTTTATTATATATTTTTTAAGTGTATTTATATTTATCTCAGCCGCACATTACTTGACGAACGAAATCCTCGTAGTTGATGTTCCCCTGGGAATCCTCGTGACCCGCGAGCAACGTTTCCACCTCCTCGTCGCTCAATTTTTCACCTGCGGGAAAAAAAAAATATAAGAAATAATTTTTGGTTTTTTTTTTATTTTTATTTTTCAATTATTTATTAACGAAGCGACTTTTTTTTATCGACGGAGCCGAAACGATTAAAAAGACAAGTTTTTTTATTATCAAAAGTAATTTTTAAAAATACCATCTCTTAATTTCGAAGCCCGGTCAAAAAAATCACCAGAAAAATGTCTCGGTCAAAATAATTCATATTTCTCGGTCTTGCTAATTATTTCTCGGAAAAATTCGCACCGATGGAAAAAAAAATCATTACCGTTTTCGTTACCGACCGAGTCGTTTCGATTCGCCCCGACAATAGCGCGATTAAAAAATAAGATAAATGTTTATTAAGTCGTACAAGAAAATTTCATTAATTTCGGGCTTGCTAAGTGCGCTACGGGATAAAAAAATTGCACTCTGAATCGTGCAATTTTGGAGTAAAAAAATTGACCCGAAAATGCTAAAAAAAAAAGGGTATTAATTTTTTTATGTTTTCGTTTTCTCAAACAAAAAAATTACCGAGCGTGGTCAAGAGGTGTCTGAGTTCGGCCGACGAGATGAAGCCGTTTCCATCCTTGTCGAAGTGGCGAAGTCCCTCGATGAAGTCGTCGGCCGTGTCGGACGTTCGGGCTTTGCTTATCGCCTGGTAGATCGGCAGGAAGACCTCGAAGCTTATTCTCTCGTCGGGCTTGTGCTGATGCGTGAACTTCTTGACGTCCGACTCGGTGGGGTTCTGGCCGAGCGCCCGCAGGGCGTCGCCGATCTGCGCCACGTGGATCTTCCCGTCGCCGCGGCTGTCGAAGAGCTGGAAGGCCTCTTGGAATTCTGCGTTCGGAAAAGACAACAATTTAGTAAAGGCAAACAAAACGAACTAAAACGAACTGAAGTGAATTAAAATAAACTGAAGTGAACTAAAGTAAATTAAAATAAACTGAAGTGAACTAAAGTAAATTAAAATAAACTGAAGTGAACTAAAGTAAATTAAAATAAACTAAAGTGAACTAAGGTGAACTAAGGTGAACTAAGGTGAACTAAGGTGAACTAAGGTGAACTAAAGTGAACTAAAGTGAACTGAAGTGAACTAAAGTGAACTGAAGTGAACTAAAGTGAACTGAAGTGAACTGAAATGATCTAAGATGAACTAAGATGAATTATGGTGAACTAAAGTGAAATGAAGTGAACTAAAGTGAACTAAGGTGAACTAAGGTGAACTAAAGTGAAATGAAGTGAATTAAAATGATCTAAGATGAACTAAGATGAATTATAGTGAACTAAAGTGAACTAAGGTGAACTAAAGTGAACTGAAGTGAACTGAAATGATCTAAGATGAACTAAGATGAATTATGGTGAACTAAAGTGAAATGAAGTGAACTAAAGTGAACTATTTTGAACTAAGGTGAACTAAAGTGAAATGAAGTGAATTAAAATGATCTAAGATGAACTAAGATGAATTATAGTGAACTAAAGTGAACTAAGGTGAACTAAAGTGAAAAGAAGTGAATTAAAATGATCTAAGATGAACTAAGATGAATTATGGTGAACTAAAGTGAAATGAAGTGAACTAAAGTGAACTAAGGTGAACTAAGGTGAACTAAAGTGAAACGAAGTGAATTAAAATGATCTAAGATGAACTAAGATGAATTATGGTGAACTAAAGTGAAATGAAGTGAATTAAAATGATCTAAGACGAACTAAGATGAATTATGGTGAACTAAAGTGAACTAAGGTGAACTAAAGTGACCTAAAGTAACCTAAAGTGAACTAAAGTGAACTAAAGTGAACTAAGGTGAACTAAGGTGAACTAAGATGAACTAAAGTGAACTAAGGTGAACTAAGATGAACTAAAGTGAACTGAAGTGAACTAAAATGATTTAAGACGAACTAAGATGAATTATGGTCAACTAAAGTGAACTAAGGTGAACTAAAGTGAACTAAGGTGAACTAAAGTGAACTAAGGTGAACTAAAGTGAAGCAAAGTGAACTAAAATGAACTAAAATGAACAAGTCCATATTTTGTGTATTATTTCCCGCAGAACACGATTAGCACCCCGGATTTTCCGTAGTTCAATTGGGAGCCGAGATATCGATCTTTGAAAATCACGAAAATCAACGTTTTTCCAAAAGTGGCTCAAAAAGAGAAAAATGGTATGTAAAAGAGCAAAAAGCTAAACCGTCCCGAACTACCAATAACGATACTCGACGCGTTTTCCATTATGCGATTTAGACGTGACAACGATGTGATATTCTATTCATACCGTGCAGTCCGTAAGCGATACCAAAAATGTTTATACAATTTACGGACTGTACTCGTTAAATCAAACAGGCTGCATTTTATCTTTTGTAAAACCGCTCGACGCATCCATTAATAAATAAATAAATGAATAAATAAAAAAAATAAAATAAAATAAAATAAATAAATCAACGAATAAACAAATAAATAAACAAATAAATAAATAAATAAACAAATAAATAAATAAATAAATAAATAAATAAATAAATAAAACTGTACTTTTCTCGACACACACAAAATGTTTCTCGATAAAAAAAAATCCACCAACATCCTCGCTCCTCCGTCGCAGTTTAGCGTCGAAGGCGAAACCGCGTCGAAGACTAACAAAAAAATTCCTTTACCGTCCATCGAGGACATCATTCTGTTGCTCAGCTCCCGATGACTGAATCCGTACATCTTTCCCACAAAAAACAACAAACAACAAAACTTCACCCAAAAAAAAAATACACCCAAAAATACAACCAAAACTTCACCCAAAAAAAAAATCTCAAAATCAAAATATAAAAAAAAAAAAAAAATCAAAAAAATTAATGATTAAAAAAATTTTCCCCGGATTATCGAAATCGCGTCGCGCAGGCGAAACTTCCGAATCTCAGGCGTCCCGACTTGTCCAGCGAACTCGCCCGATCCGCGTCTCCGCGCTAAATAAATCGCCGCTCAACTTTCGCGCCGCGTCCGCAAACATTTTTTCCGCACATTTTTCTCCTCCCCGATCAAGAAAAAAAAAAAAAAAAAAAAAAAAAAAAAAAAAAAATTCTCGGCTCTGCAGAAATCCGTTTCCATAAAAGGCGATCCGTCCTCGCGTCTGCACGTCGTCGAAAGGGCGAGCAGGAGTGGGGGGAGACTCTTCGTTCGGTCCGAAAAGGCAACTTCAATCTTGACCTGAATTCACCCAAGAAAAAAAAAAAAAAAAAAAAAAAAAAAAAAAAAAAAAAAAAAAGGTCCATTTTGCCCCCCATTCGAGATCTCCTTGACGGCCGTCGAGCTCGCGCTTCGCAGTCGCCGAGTTTTTCTTTCCACTCACCCGCCAGCTGATCCTCCGAGTAAGATGCCTGCGAAAAAACCATTTCAACTTTTTGTCTCTATTTTCTTATTTAACAAAAAAAAAAAAAACGCCAGAAAATTATTTCCCTATTTTTTATATTTAATTTTAATTAATTTATTTTTTTATTTTTTTTTATTTTTTTTTTTTGTTATTTTTTGTTCTACAGCTGAGTTTTAGGGATTCGAGCGAGAGAGCGAGAATCGACCTCGTGCCGGATTCGGGTTCGGGCCGAGAGAGTTTCTGTGCTGGCTCGGGCGCGACCGTTCGGGTGGGAGTTCGCGTGCAAAACTGTCAAATAATTCGTAACTCACCATTGTCTCTGTGGATCGGTCGGGAATGCGCGATAGTCGTCGCGATACTGGCGAGTCGACGCACGCACACAGAGAGGCAGAGTTTCGTAGGCGTTTCCGGTATGCGGTGTTGATGATTTTAGGTGAGTTTCTCGTCGGTCGGGCGCGGCGGCGTTGCCAGGGAGGAAGTCGGAGGTTCGATTCTTTGAGGCTCGAGGGCGCTGCCGGCGCTCTCGGAGCGAGGCGGGCAAAGGCGGGTTTTTTCGGTTAATGAGAAACGTTTACTGATGAGGTAATCAAAGCTTCGCGAAAAATTGAAAGCAATTTTTGAAAAGTTGGAATGGAGGAATTTTTAAAAATTGGAATAAAGGAATTTTCTAAAATTGGAATAAAGGAATTTTTCAAAACTGGAATGAAGCAGTTTTTAAAAATTGGAATAAAGCAATTTTAAAACATTGGAATAAAGCAATTTTAAAACATTGGAATAAAGCAATTTTTAAAAATTGGAATAAAGCAATTTAAAAAAATTGGAATAAAGCAATTTTTTAAAATTGGAATAAAGCAGTTTAAAAAAATTGGAATGAAGCAATTTTTTTTAAATTGGAATAAGCAATTTTTTAAAATTGGAATAAAGCAATTTTTTAAAATTGGAAAAATGCAATTTTTTAAAATTGGAATAAAGCAATTTTTAAAAATTAGAATAAAGCAATTTTTTTTAATTGGAATTAGCAATTTAAAAAAATTGGAATAATGCAATTTAAAAAAATTGGAATAAAGCAATTTTAAAAAAATGGAAAAAGGCAATTTAAAAAAATTGGAATAAAGCAATTTTTAAAAAATGGAAAAAGGCAATTAAAAAAAATTGGAATAAAGCAATTTTATAAAATTGGTATAAAGCAATTTTATAAAATTGGAATAAAGCAATTTTAAAAAATTGGAATAAAGCAATTTTAAAAAACTGTAATAAAGTAATTTTATAAAATTGGAATAAAGCCGCTATGCGATGTTGATGATTTTACGAGAGAGTTTCTCGTCGGTTGGGTACGGCGGCGTTGCCAGGGAGGAAGTCGGAGCTTCGGTTTTTTGAGGCTCGAGGGCGCTGGCGGCGCTCTCGGAGCGGCGGGGAAAGGCGGGATTTTCGTGAGGCAGCGGAACTGTGACTTATCTGGCCGGAAGTGAGTCACGGGATTGTTGACTCAGGATGATTCGGATTGGAGGATGAGAAATTGGTTCGGAACTCGGTGGTGGAGCAAGATTTTTAAGGAATATTTACTTCAGAGCTTGTTAAGTACAATTCTGAAGTAACATTAACTTCAGAGATGGTGAAGTAAAGTTTCGAAGTAAAACGTATTTAATATTTATGTAAAAACTTTTATATAACGTTTATATATATTTAAATGTAAATATAGAAATTTACTTCAGCGCTTGTGAAGTAAAATTTCGAAGTAAGGTTTACTTCACACCTTGTGAAAGTAAAATTGTGTGCCGTACACTTGCGAAAAACCTTTTCTTGACTCGTGTGATTGCAACACTCGCCTCCCCCCCGTGCCGCAAAATCACACTCGCCAGAAAAAGTTTTATCGCACTAGTGTTTTAAAGTACTATTTCCTAACTTTTCGTGCCTGTAACGCTACTTTTCGATGTACTCGTTTGCGAGAGCTTCGAAAAGTTGGGAAATTTCTTTCTTCTTTTTTTACACCCTTTTTTTTCTTCCGTAAGAGGGCGATGCGCAGAAAGGTAAAAAATGAGTACTGCGCAGCTCGCTCCGCACCTTCGTTCGTTTCGATCCGATAATACGTCGATCGATTGGACCGTTGTATTAAAGTTCACTTTATTACCATACACGAATTATAATGATTATTTCTCAATTGCATTGTCATACATTGCGCTATAAACGCCGCAGTCCGCTTTATGTTAATGCTACAACGTTATCGCATTTATCACAGTTGTTACCGACTGCGGTAAGTCGAAGTTGCAGCGCTCGATCGTCGCACGAAAAAATTGTATAATGTATAGTTAGTATATTTATATATATATATGTTTATGCATATCGACTGCCAATTAAGGAGGCATCACACATAAATTTCCAAACAAAGTTTAATGCGATTAATTTCGGTAATCTCGGCATGCCAAAAATCTGAAAAAAAAATCAGCCGTATTAACTATATCGAGAACTTTGATTTTGCATAATAACAATGCAAAAAGTTATTAACAAATTATGAAAATATTAATTGTTTAAAAACAAGGAACCTTTTATTTTTATTTTTTTCAATGAATTCTCTGATTTTTTAGAAATCATAAGAATTTTTTAAGAATTTTCTTATATTCAAAGATTTTTTTTTTTTGGAAATTTAAAAAATCGATGTGGAGGCTCGAATTTCGGATATGTTTCCATATCACGCTTACACGGGACACACAAAAAGTTTCGAAGTGATTGCGCCAACAATTCCGTAGTTGTGGCCTTAAATTTTTTTTTCAAAAACGCTGATTCGAAATGGAAGAAAATTTTGAAAAAATGCACGTGGCATCTGGAAAATCAATGAATTCATTTGAAAAGTGAAAAGGTTCACTGAGTATTTGTTAAACAATTTTTTTTAGCAATTTGTTAATGACTTTTCGCAATATTATTATGCGAAATTAACGTTTTTGGCACTTTTAATACGGTTGATTATTTTTAAAATTTTATATCATTAGGAAGTGTTCAAATTCTCACTGAATTTAACTTTTGGCTGGGAATGCACGTGTGAAGCATCCTTACTTCCCTTACTTAGCAGTTATATATAAATGATTATCAAACTTCTTTTCACGATTTTTTTTCACCCGGACCTTCACTGCTACGCGTTATAAAATAAATTAGTAGGAGGAATTATTATAATTTTTATTTATTAATTATTATTATTTTTGTTTAATATCGAAGACCCGAAGATTCGGTAATGTAGAGAGAGAGAGACTCGCTAAAAAACGTGTAGATTAATCGTCAACGAGTAATCGCAACGCGTGCGCATATAGAAAAAAAATGAACATAAAAATTTCACAATTTCGAAAGACGATTTTTTTTTTTTTTATTCATTTTCCATTCGAGTCACGTTCGATTAGAGTTGTACTGTGCCCTTGCATCAGGTGACTGGTTTAGTATATTTATATATTTTCTTTTTAATTTTATTTTTGATTTTTATTTTTATTTTTATTTTTTTTTTTTTACGTTTCTCGATTTTATCGTACAAGTAGAGAAAAAACGTCCCCGTCGTATTCCCAAAGGCCGACAACGATAAACTTCGACGGGCAAAATTTCATTCGTATAAAAAATTTTTTGCAAACACTATCACAAAAAGGTGCGTTATTTACAAAAAAGAAAAAACTAAAAAATAAAAAAAAAAATAAATAAATGTAATACTATAATGACGATAATAATAAGAATCGTTAGAGCAATAGTAATTCGCAGAACACCCGCTCTTCGGCGGCGCAAAATTTAAGGCCACCATGATCTTATTTTCTCTTTTTTTACCATTTAATTATAAACTATTAACGTTTGGTCTTTGGTTTTTTTTTTTTCATTTTTTTTTTCTTTCCTTCGATTATTGTGCTCGAGATCGTTGATTAGATTGAAAAATTTGATGCACGAATGAGATCCCTACGGGACAGTGAGAACTCTCAGAGAGGAGCTATATGTAAACCACAGATACGTAAAGTGTCTCGAAAAGCATCATTTTTCATTACCCGATTTTTTTTTATCATAGGCTCTTTTTTTTTTTTTTTTAAGATTCCGGTCGATCGCCATGGAGAAGCGCGCATATCGCGTTTCGCAGCGCGACGGCCGAAGTAAACGTCGTGTCGTGCAGCGGCTCGTTCGTCATCGGACTCGTGTACTTGCCGCACAGGAACCATTCGTTTATCGCCGCTTTTTCGTAAACGAAACCGTCTGAAAAAAAACAATGATTGATTATTAATTAATTAATTTTTTCTCGGTGAAAAAATGTAAAAATGAATTAAAAGCTATTTGGTCGATCGTAGCCGATCAAACGTACCTGAACACTTGACCGGTTCTCTCATTATTTCGTGAGTTATCGGGCACAGATATTCGTGGGGAACGTCCACCTCGTCGATGCTCTCCGTTCGACTCATGTTCTCGCGCTTCAGCCAATAAAGTTGTTTCTTGAATATCTCGGTCATCTGAAATACATTCATTTTGCCAATCAGAAGCGCATTCTCTTAATGATTCTTCAAATTAATTGAATTCGTTAAATCCGTTAAATTAATTAAATTCATTAAATTCATTAAATTCATTAAGTTCATTAAGTTCATTAAATTCATTAAATTCATTAAATTCATTAAATTCATTAAATTCATTAAATTCATTAAATTCATTAAATTCATTAAATTCATTAAATTTATTAAATTCATTAAATTCATTAAATTCATTAAATTCATTAAATTCATTAAATTCATTAAATTCATTAAATTCATCAAATTCATCAAATTCATCAAATTCATCAAATTCATCAAATTCATCAAATTCATCAAATTCATCAAATTCATCAAATTCATCAAATTCATCAAATTCATCAAATTCATCAAATTCATCAAATTCATCAAATTCATCAAATTCATCAAATTCATCAAATTCATCAAATTCATCAAATTCATCAAATTCATCAAATTCATCAAATTCATCAAATTCATCAAATTCATCAAATTCATCAAATTCATCAAATTCATCAAATTCATCAAATTCATCAAATTCATCAAATTCATCAAATTCATCAAATTCATCAAATTCATCAAATTCATCAAATTCATCAAATTCATCAAATTCATCAAATTCATCAAATTCATCAAATTCATCAAATTCATCAAATTCATCAAATTCATCAAATTCATCAAATTCATCAAATTCATTAAATTCATTAAATTCATTAAATTCATTAAATTCATTAAATTCATTAAATTCATTAAATTAATTAAATTCACTAAATTCGTTAAATTGATATTTCCTCACATTTTCGTCCTCTTCGATTCCCAATCGAGAAACGAGTTCGTCCTCCTGCAAAGAGAGCAAGTGTCTGCCATTGAGATAGGAGCCTCGAATGCTCTTGCCCAAAGCGGCCAGGCCGATGTCGTTCATCCAGTTGGCGATGTCGTTGGCTTTCCAGTCTGAGACCTTCTTTCTGTTGTGTCGCAATCGATCGATGAGCGTACTCTGGGACACCAGCTGTTGGGGCACTCGCCATATAAGCACCGTCTTGTCCAGCGCGCCTGCGAAACGAACGTCGTCATTATCGTAATTTTTTTTTTTTTTTTTTTTTTTTTTTTACAAATAGTTTCGCGAACCTGTGACGAAGAGGGAAGTGTCCTTGGAGAATGCGCAAGCCGTAACGAGACTCTCGTGATTCTCCAGCACGTGAAGGCACACACCGGAGTGCTGGAAAAATTGTATTTTGATTAATCGACGAAAAAAATTTTTCGCCGATTTTTATTTTTGTTTCATAAAAATAAAACATGATTTTTTTCATTAAAAAAAAAAGATATTTTCATTAAAAAAACATGATGTTTTTCATTTTAAAAACATGATTTTTTTAATTAAAAAAGATTATTTTTTTAATTAAAAAAGATTATTTTTTTAATTAAAAAAGATTATTTTTTTAATTAAAAAAGATTATTTTTTTCATTAAAAAATATTATTTTTTTCAAAAAGAAAACATTTTTTTCGCGGAACTTACGACGCTCCAAATCCTTGCCGTTCGATCGGTAGCGACGCTGCCCAATATCTCGCCGTGTACGGGTGAGAATCTAACGTTCATGACGTTTCCGCCGTGTCCGTTGAGCACCCTCTTCTCCTTGTACATAGCCCCGGCGGCGCCGAGCCAGCTGGTGCCACCGGCGGTCGCCGCGGTGCCCGATCTTTCGGGGGCTTCGCCGTCGTCCTCCGGCTTGTCGGTTTCCTCGCTTTCCGCGGGGCCCTCCTCCTCCTTCGAGACGCTCACTTGCCAGAGCTTCACCAGCGAGTCGTTGCCGCACGTCGCCAGAAGGTAGTACAGAGTGTTTTCCGTCAACGGCGATTGTCTGACACCTGCGCGATGGGAAATAGAAAAAAGATTATTATACAATCATGAATAATCGTGTATAATCATGTATTATCATGTATAATTATGTATAATTATGTATAATCATGTATAATCATGTATAATCATGAATAATCATGAATAATCATGAATAATCATGTATAATCATGTATAATCATGAATAATCGTGTATAATCGTGTGTAATCATTTATAAACACCCATATTTTAATGTGTTGATTACAATCAAATGTATATTATCGAATGTTATCAAATGTTTTAATTGTTTACTGTTTCTTTTATACTTATGTGTGTGAATTTAATACGTACTTTATTGAATGTTTCAAAATTTATAGACTATTTAAATGTGTAAAAGGGCATCGCCCGTTGATAAATAAATAAATAAATAAATAATCATAAATAATAATGTATAATCATGCGTAATCATGCACAAGCCTGTGTAATCGCGTATAATCATTTACAATTTTTTATAATCATGGATATTTGATTGTATATGAATATCGATTATACTTGAACATTTTCCCTCGAATTGGAGTAGATTTTTTTTTACATGGACTTTTTTTTGCAGTTTTCATTCACCTGGCATGGCGTAGGGCGCCGAAGAGGCGGGACTAAAATCGCATCCCTGAACGCCCAGATCGTGACCGTCATCGCAGCATATGAGAGCAACGGATTCGGCATCGCGATCGGCAGTGTCGAACATTCGCCACGCGCCCTCGCTGCACGCGGTGACGATGTAACGCGAGTCCGGGGTGAATGCCACGGCCGTTATAGCGTCCGCGTGACCGTCGAAAACCCTGCAAACAACTTCGCTCAAAAAATATCCTCTCTTTCCTCTCACCAATTTTTAATGTTTCCTACAATTGCCAATCGATTATTAGTAAAAATATTGACCGATTATCAATAATTTTGTTAATTGATTTTTAATGATAATAACGATTTTTATTTTTAATGATAATTGATTATTTTTATTTTTAATGATAATATTGACTGACAATTAATAATAATATTGATCGATTATTCTTCAAGCTTACTGCAATTCGCGCATGTTATTGACGTCCCAGAGCGTAGTTTTTTCATCGTCCCCTGCGGTCGCGATCATCGTGCCGTCGGGCGACCATCTGCAGACTCGAATACCCAAGCCCGAATTCACGAAAGTCGCCCTCGCTTGCGTTCCCGTCTGTCGATCGGTAATCAATTTAATTACAAAAAAATTAATAAATTTAATACTCAAAAAAATTAGTAAATTTAATATTCAAAAAAATTAATAAATTTAATATTCAAAAAAATTAATAAATTTCACAATTCTAATGTACAAAAAAAAAAAAAAACCTCGGTGTCCCAGATGATGGTGGTTCCGTCGAGAGAGCACGAGGCGAGCATAGTTCCGCACGGGCTGAACTCCACATGATTGACGCTATATTTGTGCGCGTCCAACGGACTGTAACTTTTCTCCTGAAATATTTTCTCCTCCTCCGGCTCTTCGGACTCGTCGCCGTTGTCGTTCTCGTCGGCGCACCATATTCTCACGAATTTGTCGCTGAAATCAGCAATAACAAAAAATTGATGTAGTTTCAGCGACGCGAAAACTCCTCGGCTCGTGCTCGGTCGGTAACAAAACTGCAATTCGGTTTTTTTTCCCAGGGCTGCTAAGCTTCTCTCGGGGAAATTAAATTGTCAAACTCGACTTGAATACCGGACGGAGACGTCGGTAAATGAATTGCAGTTTTTATTACCGACCGAGCACGTTTTAGTCGGTAACAAAAACTGCAATCCATTTTTTTCAACATCGCTAAGCTTCTCTCGGGGAAGTTAAATTATCAACGTCAACTCGACTGTCGGACGAATTCGTCGGTAAATCAATTACAGTTTTTATTACCGACCAATCGCCACTCGGTCGGTAACAAAAACTGTAATCCATTTTTTTCCCTCAACCCTGCTAAGCTTTTCTCAAGAAACTTAAATTGTCAACCCTAACTCGACTGCCGGGCGAAGACGTCGGTAAATTGATTACAGGTTTTTGTTACCGACCGAGTCAACTTCGCATTGTCACGAACGAATAGCACGAACCCCGAGCCCGAGGCGATCATTCCGTTTCCATAAACGGCGACGCTGTTCACAGCGCCCGCGTGTTCGTCGAGTGTCTGCAGCAAGGTGACTTCGTTTTCGGCGCAGGTCTCCGCGTGCTGAACGACGTCCTGCTCGTGTCGAGTGTTCTGCAATAGCACGGAAACAACTACCTGACGCTTCGTATCTTGTCGATGAATAATGATTTTTTTTTTAATCTCACGATTAAGAATTTCAAAACGCCCGCTCGTACCTGCCTGGTCTGATCGGTCCAGTGAGGCTTCTGCGCGCAGTGCCTTATCAGCTCCGAGTCGAGATTAAGATTGCCGGACAAGTCCCAGACTATCACGGACTTGTCGTTGGAGCCTGTCGCGAGGAGATGGCCGTTTCTCGAGAATGCGCAACAAGCCACGTATCTCTTGTGACCCACGAGTACCGCCGCCACTCTTCCGGTATTCTGTAATAATGACAGTGACAGTGACAGTGACAGTGACAGTGACAGTGACAGTGACAGTGACAGTGACAGTGACAGTGACAGTGACAGTGACAGTGACAGTGACAGTGACAGTGACAGTGACAGTGACAGTGACAGTGACAGTGACAGTGACAGTGACAGTGACAGTGACAGTGACAGTGACAGTGACAGTGACAGTGACAGTGACAGTGACAGTGACAGTGACAGTGACAGTGACAGTGACAGTGACAGTGACAGTGACAGTGACAGTGACAGTGACAGTGACAGTGACAGTGACAGTGACAGTGACAGTGACAGTGACAGTGACAGTGACAGTGACAGTGACAGTGACAGTGACAGTGACAGTGACAGTGACAGTGACAGTGACAGTGACAGTGACAGTGACAGTGACAGTGACAGTGACAGTGACAGTGACAGTGACAGTGACAGTGACAGTGACAGTGACAGTGACAGTGACAGTGACAGTGACAGTGACAGTGACAGTGACAGTGACAGTGACAGTGACAGTGACAGTGACAGTGACAGTGACAGTGACAGTGACAGTGACAGTGACAGTGACAGTGACAGTGACAGTGACAATGACAGTGACAATGACAATGACAATGACAATGACAATGACAATGACAATGACAATTTCCCCGTTGTGTGCAAAAAATAAGTAATTTTTTTTTAACAAGAAATATGTCACTTCAAGTCCGGAAGACTCATTTTTCGACCGGAAGAGACGTAATACCCAAAATACGTCACTTCCGGTTGAAAAATTTCATTCTTCGACCGGAAGTGACGCAACACCGGAAACAGCTCACTTCCAATTGAACAATTATTATTTGTCAACCGGAAGTGACTCAATGCCGAACATAAGTAACTTCCGGTTGAAGAATCCCATTTTTTGACCGGAAAAGGCGCAACACCGGAAGTTACTTATCTCCGGCTGTGACGTGACTTCCGGTCGAAAAAATGAGATTTTCTGACCAACAGTGACAGTATTTTCGGCATTAGGTCATTCCCGGATCGTTTGCCATAGTTACGAAATTTTCAAACCGGAAGTGGCTTCATCGATTGTGACAGTCACGAGATTTTCAAACCGGAAGTAGTTCTTTATTTTCCCCCTCGCGCTATTCGCGTTCTCTTGCATGGCCTTACCGTTTCCCAGACAACTGTGGTCTTGTCGAGACCGCTGCTCGCTATGTAGAGACCGTTCGCGCTGAATCTGACGCAAGTCAAGGCACTGCTGTGCTTCTCCATTACTTTCGATAGCGTTATACTGGCCGTTGCCGCTTGGCTCTCGCACTTGTCCTGCACCACCGTTACGTCCCACAGTTTAACGTCGTGATCGTTGCCGCACGTGACGAGCTGGTAAACTTTGGCGAACGGACGATCGCTACCTGTTCAATCATACAAGCGACAAAGTTTTGTATTGCTTATAGTTGTATCTAATGCTGTAGTCAAATGAGCCGCTCGCGATTTCATCGTAAATAAGTTTTCGCGGAGTCACATTGTTTGTTGTCGTTATTTTTCTTTATTAATTAAAGAAAAAATTATACATACTTGTCACCTGCCGCTGATAGACGGAAAAATCGCAACCGACTACACCGAGATCGTGAGCATCGTCGACGCTTGCGAATGCGGTGACGAGTTGATTATCGGTAAGGCACGAGTCTGTTAATTCGCTCGTCGAAAAGAGCTTGACAACACCGAATGTGCAAGTGGATATCAGCCACGATGAGTCCGGCGAGAAACATACGCTTTGCACCGCACCGTCGTGCTTCTGGAAATTCCTGTAACGATAACGATAACGATAACGATAAAGATAACGCGATAACGATAAAGATAACGCGATAACTCGATAACTCGATAACTCGATAACTCGATAACTCGATAACTCGATAACTCGATAACTCGATAACTCGATAACTCGATAACTCGATAACTCGATGACTCGATGACTCGATGACTCGATGACTCGATGACTCGATGACTCGATGACTCGATGACTCGATGACTCGATAACTCGATAACTCGATAACTCGATAACTCGATAACTCGATAACGATAAAGATAACGATAAAGATAACGATAAAGATAACGATAAAGATAACGATAAAGATAACGATAAAGATAACGATAAAGATAACGATAAAGATAACGATAAAGATAACGATAAAGATAACGATAAAGATAACGATAAAGATAACGATAAAGATAACGATAAAGATAACGATAAAGATAACGATAAAGATAACGATAAAGATAACGATAAAGATAACGATAAAGATAACGATAAAGATAACGATAAAGATAACGATAAAGATAACGATAAAGATAACGATAAAGATAACGATAAAGATAACGATAAAGATAACGATAAAGATAACGATAAAGATAACGATAAAGATAACGATAAAGATAACGACAAAGATAACGACAAAGATAACGACAAAGATAACGACAAAGATAACGACAAAGATAACGACAAAGATAACGACAAAGATAACGACAAAGATAACGAAAAAGATAACGACAAAGATAACGACAAAGATAACGACAAAGATAACGACAAAGATAACGACAAAGATAACGACAAAGATAACGACAAAGATAACGACAAAGATAACGACAAAGATAACGACAAAGATAACGACAAAGATAACGACAAAGATAACGATAAAGAACAATTCGTTCAGTCATTCGATTAGTTCATTAGTCAAATTAGCAAAAATGACTTGCCGGATAAGCGTTCGTCGCACCAAGTCCCAGAGACAGACTTGACCGTTGTCACCGGCGGTGACGAGGAAAGTCGAGTCCGGCGAGAATCTGCATACCCTGACGGACTCCCCGCTCACCTGTACCATCGTGTGAATCTTCGAGCCAGTCTGCAAAAAAATTAATAAATAAAGAATATAAAAAAAAACTATTTTCTGAGAAATTATTGTTACAATAAAAGTTGATAAACAAATCTTATTGAGCTTACTCTGAGGTTCCACAACTGCGTTGTCCCGTCTATGCTCGAACTCGCCAGCATGGTCGATTGCGGGCTGACCTTGACACAGGTCACACCGTACTTGTGACCCATCAGCGGCGAGTACGAGACCTCGACGTAACCGAGGCCGCTCTGCCATTCCCACACCCTCACGCGTTTGTCACTTCACATAAGTTAACGAGGTTCTTATTTTAGTTTTTTTTTTTTAACGAAAAAAAAAAAATTGTAACAATAATTATTATCATTATTAAAAATTTTAATTATTTGTAATGGATCCGATAAATATTTATTATAAATGGGAATGAATAGCATTTATGATAAATTTTAATGACCGGCCTGGAAGTTTTAATGGAAAAAATGGTATATTAAAATTAATGCGCGATTGCGATGGAAAAATGAATCATAATTATTCAGTATATTAAAAACATTGAAAATACTTTTTTTTATAATTTACTTTTATTTTACTATAGAAATAGTTTAATTTTAATGAAAAAAATGTATTAATTTTTCTGTCACAATTGTACATTGAATTTATAATTTTTTTTACAGTGTATTAAAATTCTGTTGTGTTTACACATGCAATATTTTTGGTTAATATTCGTTTCGTTATCCAAACTGTAAAAATTGTAAATGCAAAAGCCTTCGTTCCGTTAATAAATAAATTAATCATAATTATTATGGTAATAATTATTATTACCATTATTTTTCGTGTGAAATATTTGGGTCTTTTATTTCGGTATTATTCGGATATTGTTTACGTGATTTTTGTTTATCCAAATAAATAAAATATTTAATTTACAATTTTATTTACAGTGTATCAAAATTCTATTGTGTTTACACATGCAATATTTTTGGTTAATATTCGTTTCGTTACTCGAACTGTAAAAATTGTAAATGCAAAAGCCTTCGGAGCGTTAATAAATAAATTAATCATAATTATTGTGTTATTATGGTAATCATTATTATTACCATTATTTTTCGTGTGAAATATTTGGGTCTTTTATTTCGATATTATTCGGATATTGTTTGCGTGATTTTTGTTTGTCCAAATAAATAAAATATTTATATGAAAAAAATGAGAGAGGAAGGAAATAAAACGACTTACCCGGAAGCAGTGACGAGGATGCAATCGCCCGCGAAATCGACGCTGTTGACGTCGCTCGTATGAATCGAAAGGGTCTGCAACGGCTGGACTTTCTCCATCGTCACTGAGCTCATTTCCGAAGGATCTTTATCTAAGAACGATTTAATATTCGAGAAATAAAAAAACAAAAATTTTAACTTTACCGCTCGAAGATTTCAGCTAAAGCGGCCGGGTTGGCTAGGAAGAGGGGGGGAGGGGGGGGGGGGCAAAAAGAGCAATTCGTAACGTGGATCTAGCGCGCATGCGCACAAGAATCTTGCCAAAATTGCGACACTGCAACTGCAAGCGCGATTCAATTTTCACTTTTTTTAAATTTAATTTTTATTAATTTTTTTTTTTTTTAAGTGCGACAAATTTTTGTTGAAAATTGCGAGATAAAATTATAATGATAAGAATCTTGCCAAAATTATAATGATAAGAATCTTGCCAAAAAAGCGACACTGCAACTGCATGCGCGATTTTCACTTCTTTTGAATTTAATTTTTATTAAATTTTTTTTTTTTATGTGCAAAAAATGTTTGCCGGAAATTGCAAGAAAAAATTGTAATAAGAACCTTGCCAAAATTGCGAGACTGCAACTGCAAGCGCGATTCTATTTTCACTTGTTTTAAAGTTAATTTTTTTTTTTTTTTTTTTTTAAGTGCAAAAAATGTTTGCCGGAAATTGCGAGAAAAAATTATAATAAGAATTTTGCCAAAACTAAAATGATAAGAAACTTGCCAAAATTGCGACACTGCAACTGCAAGCGCAATTGTATTTTCACTTCTTTTAAATTTAATTTTTATTAAAATTTTTTTGTTTACGTGCAAAAAAATGTTTGCCGAAAATTACGAGAAAAAATTATAATAAGAATCTTGCCGAAATCATAATGATAAGAATCTCGCCAAAATTGCGACACTGCAACTGCAAGCGCGATTCCATTTTCACTTCTTTTAAATTTAATTTTTATTAACAAATTTTTTTTTACGTGCAAAAAAATCTTTGCCGAAAATTGCGAGAAAAAATCATAACGACAATAGACTTTAAGCGGCTCGGGGTAAATTTTGACAGTCGAAGAGCCGCGAGTCGGGAGAATTTACTTCACTTCCGGTTCTCGAGCGCGCGCGCTCACTTTCCATTTTTTTTTGCTCACTTCAATTTTTCTCAATTTTTATTTATTTATTTTTCTCTATTTTTTTTCAATTTTTATTTATTTATTTTTCTCTATTTTTTTTCAATTTTTTATTGTTTATTTTTCTCTATTTTTTTTTTCAATTTTTTATTATTTTCTTTTTTTATCGCAATGTTTGTCGTTAGTGGGTCAACTTTGCTCGAACCTTTCGGGGTGAGTTCCAATTCCGTTAGAACGGCAGAGTTTCTCGTTTTCAATGTACGGATGCGATCCTTGCTAGCGCCCGCGTAATTCATCTTTATTTATTTGTTTTTATTTATATATATATATATATATTTTTTTTTTTTTTTCCGACGTAGCACTTATTGTCCGAATATTCGACGTTCGACACCTGTCGCGCTCGATACGTAAACGTTGTCTGTCGAATAATGTCCTGGAAGCGCGCCGCATGCACGCGCGTACTATGTATTTATCGACGGGCGCCGCGACAATGTGCCGGCTATCGCATGATTGCCACTGCAAAAAGCCTCGCGTACCGGAAGCGAGCGCGTAAGAAATAATTAATGGCAATTCAAGCGTGACACTCGGGGGTGTTACTTGCGCGAACGATCGAGCGGTTTTTTTTCGCAATAAACGCACTGTTACACCTTTCGTCCCGTTTATTTAATTTTATTTAACTTTATTTAATTTTATTTAATTTTATTTAATTTTATTTAATTTTATTTAATTTTATTTAATTTTATTTAATTTTATTTAATTTTATTTAATTTTATTTAATTTTATTCAATTTTATTTAATTTTATTTAATTTTATTCAATTTTATTTAATTTTATTTAATTTTATTTGATTTTATTCAATTTTATTTAATTTTATTTAATTTTATTTGATTTTATTTAATTTTATTTAATTTTATTTGATTTTATTTAATTTTATTTGATTTTATTTAATTTTATTTAATTTTATTTAATTTTATTTGATTTTATTTAATTTTATTTAATTTTATTTAATTTCATTTAATTTTACTTAATTTTACTTAATTTTATTCAATTTTATCCAATTTCATTTCATTTTATTTAACTTGATTTTATTTTAGTTCATTTTAGTTCATTTTGTTTCACGCTGTTTCATTCTATTCTATTTAAATTTATTTCACTGCATTTAAATTTATTTTATTCTTTTATCGTCATCCAATTATCCGAGTGTCTCAACATTCGATTAGGGAATTTTCGCGAAAGCCTATCAACAAAACGCTACTTAATAGTAGCGTTTTATTGATAGATTGTATTGTTTATTTAATAAAATAATAAACATCGAGTAAAAATAATGTTAAGAGCCGCATTTTTTTAAGCGCACTTGGACGACAGTAAAAAAAAATGGCTAAACTTTATTTTCACGACGACGCAGCTTCCTCCGCGAGGGAGCGAAGCAGTTTCGTAGCGCTAAGAATCGAATCGACGCGGCTTTTACTTACACAAAATATTCCGAGCGACGAATCCTTTTTAAATTCCTATCGACTCGAAGTTTCGACGAACCGCGACATGACACACCGTCCACGAAATCAACAACAACAACAACAACAACAACAATAATAATAATAACAATAATAATAATAATAATAATAAATAATAATTATTATCACAAACAATAATAATTTTCAATGATAATTCATTTTTCCTGATAATTATAATTATTTTAACACGCCGACCATGAAAACGCCAATAACAATAATAATAACAATAACAAACGAATTATTATTATCATCGACAACAATAATTCATTTTTGCTGATAATTATGATTATAATTTTTTAACTCGCGAAATCTTTTTCCGCGACGAAATTTGCGTCGCTCGTCGAGCTAAGCTCTTGGCGCACTGATCTGAGTCCGGCGAGCTGCGCGGCTAGTCGCGAGAATTATTTTTTGTCATGCCATGGTGTGCGAGAGAATGAGTGTTTTTAATGCCGATCGCCCCGAGGGAGAGCGACGCGAAAAAAAATATCCGTCGAGCAAACACGTCGATTCGATCTGCGCTCCGACGTACGCAAACAGACCGAGCTCGATCGCTCGGCGGGCACTTCGTGCCTGGATAGAATTCTCCGGTTGGAAATTGATCAACTACTCGGATAGTCCGGGATTTCATATCGCCGCTCGCACTCCGAGCCTCTCCACTCTTCCGTGCATTATTTATCATAAAAACAGACCGGTGAAAAAAAATAAATAAAAAATGGGATGAAAAAAAAAATGTTATCATTGTTTGTTTTTTTTTGTTTTTTTTTTTATTATTGGGAGTCAAAGAATTTTTTTAATTAATTATAATTCGATAATGATAATTAATGTTAGTTATTGATTTTTTAACGGGGAAAACTTTGTTTAATTTTTTTATCAATAAAAATTGATATTTTACTTTTTCGCATTTGAAAAAATAAATAAATTAATGTGGAACTGATAAATTGATTTTTCCGAATGCAAATGAACTTTTTTTTGTCTTTGTATTTATGAAGAAAAACAATTCATTTGTGTTCATATTCGTCGAATCGTCGAAAATTGTTATTGTTATTGTTAGATAATTCGTGAAAAATGTGAAGTTGTGAATAAATTTTTTACAAATGAACACAAACGAATACAAATGAATGTTTTTCACATTTTCATCCCATCTTCGATGTACTAAAAATCCTCACTCGATCCGATTGATCGAATTTTCTTTCACATTTTTTTTTGATAAAAATTGAACGAGATATAAAAAAATGAAGTTTCACTCCAGCAGCGAAACGGATAAACAGATTACATATATATATATATATATAAAATAGATAATTATATATAGTATATACACATTATATATCAATATATATAAAACATGATACATTACTAACTTTTATTATTTTCACATTTTTCATTATTTGTCGAACTACTCTTCCACAATTAACGAAAAATGTGAAACTGATTGATTTTTTTCAGACCCAAATGAAATAGCAAAAATAAATTTTAAAAAATCCTATTTCCATACTAATCAAAACTGCTGAATTATTTCCGAATGCAAACGAACAGCAATTACAATCTTCCTTCCACACTCCCAAAAAATGCTCACCCGATCGCTCGTCCGAAATATTTTTTTCACAATTTTCCGGCCAAAACTCAACGAGCTAAAAAAAACAAACAAACCTCCACCCGAGCAGCGAAAGGTTCGTCGAATTCCGAGCGAGCGCTCGGCGTAGCGTTACTGTGCGGAGTCAATAAAAATTATCCGACTAATCTCCGTAACGAGTCCCCATTAAAATTACCGCGCGGCCGATAACTCGAGGACGAGTCTAAATTTATCCTGCCGGGCAAAAGAGATCGATCGCCGTAAATTATTTCCCGGACGATATAACAGCGTTATTACGAGGGAGAACCGTCTGCCATCCCGAGCGGGCCACTTTGCGCTCTTTGCTGAATTGAAACTCGTTTCGACGACTGCAGCGAGTTTCCACGTGGTTTTCCAATTATTTTTTTTTCCCCCTTTCTTTGTTTCCTTCGCGCAAACGACTTTAGCGCAGGCGAGTCCGAGGCACGCACGTGTGTGCGTCCGCTGAGGAAACATTAGCATTGACATCAACGGGGAAAGTGGGCTGGATAAATAATACACGCAGAAAGGCTTGAAAACTGACGTGTAACTCGCGAAGCGATATATTATCGACCAGAGCTCGAAGCTCGCTCGAGTCCCTCGCGTAGCGAAGTGTGTGTTCTATTCCGGTGCACACACATATATACGTATGTGTACACATATAGAGGCGCGTTTATGCCTTCCCGTGCGCTCGACGAACGTCCGATTGCGTTCACAGATAAGATATTTTTTTCAGCGTTAATACATCGGCCGGGATAAATAAAGAAATTCTGTTAATTCTCGATGGATGACATTTTTGTAAATTTATTTTGTGGCAATAATTATGGAAGTTCTTGATCGACGGCGAATTTGCGGAACAAAGAGATATCCCAGTCCGGGATATTGCCAAGGTCGTTCGTTCGTCGAGTCTGACTGACCAAGAAAATCGACGTCGGGCGCGACGATTTCGGGATTACATTTTTTATCCAATTCTGGGGGTACATTATTATTATTATACGATTATACGACTATGCGATTATACGCTTATACGATTGTACGATTATGCGATTGTACGATTATACGATTATACGATTATACGATTGTACGATTATACGATTATACGATTGTACGATTGTACGATTGTATGATTGTATGATTGTATGATTGTATGATTGTATGATTGTATGATTGTATGATTGTATGATTGTATGATTGTATGATTGTATGATTGTATGATTGTATGATTGTATGATTGTATGATTGTATGATTGTATGATTGTATGATTGTATGATTGTATGATTGTATGATTGTATGATTGTACGATTGTACGATTATGCGATTGTACGATTATGCGATTGTACGATTATGTGATTGTATGATTGTATGATCGTATGATTGTATGATTGTATGATTGTATAATTGTATGATTGTATGATTGTATGATTGTATGATTGTACGATTGTACGATTGTACGATTGTATGATTGTACGATTGTACGAATGTACGATTGTACGATTGTACGATTGTACGATTGTACGATTGTACGATTGTACGATTATACGATTATACAATTGTACGATTGTATGATTATACAATTGTACGATTGTATGATTGTATGATTATTAACGCGGCAATATTGTTTTAGCTATATCTTCGCTGGGAGTCGGAAACATTAATTGATTATTATTGTTTTTTTTTTACAAGAGCCGACAAGTGCCGCTCCGTCGTTCGCTTGTTTATCACATCATTCGTCAAAGTAGTTTCAATTTCCATCGCCTGAGATTGAAAGACGCCTGCTAATCCGTACAATTGTTTCATATTAATATTCGTTTTTATTATTTCAATTTTAATTTTTCAAATTCATCGACACAGGTTAAGTACAACGAGAATTGGTGCGAATGATATCGGCTGCGGTACTCACTGCTACGGAAGGCACATGTTCCGTCGCTCGCGACAGCGAGCAACCGCTACACGCAAGTGCGTTTGTCAAAGCACGACGCTAAACGCCCCCGCGCAGATCGACGCGCGAGGCATTTTTTTTTTTTTTCTATACGCGGGGACTCTCGATGGTCGACGAGCGCGTCCGGCGTTCGTTTATTTATTTCCAGTTAATTTATCTACGTCGGTTTAGAGCTCGGACGGCGAACGCTTCGCGAGGCAGCGAACACCTCGGCGAACGGGCAACCGGCGCGCTGTGCGGAGCCGAGTCGTCGGACTCGACGCATGTCTATCCGAGCGCACCGATCGATAATGCAGAGGCGCCGATATAGAGCGACGCCCGGCTGCGAGAATTGCACGACTGCACACGCTGCTATGTTAACCTTTAATGTTTTTTTTTTTTTTTTTTTTTTTTTTTTTTAAGTTCGATGTTGCCGAACGTTTTTAGTTTAAGTATATATTCGTGCGGCGGTGAGGTCGATTGTTGGAGCATGAAGAAAAGTTGACCTAGCGTTGTTGGACCTCAAATTGCGATCGGCCGATGCTAACGAAGGGCAGCCCGGTCGTTTCCGGTAATAACGCCGGGTGTTGGTCACGTGACTCCGTAGTTATATTATTTATAGTATTATGTGTAGTATTATCTATAGTATTATCTGTAGAATTATCTATGGTATGATCTGTAGAATTATCTATAGTATTATCTATAGAATTATCTGTAGTATTATCTATAGTATTGTCTGTAATATTATCTATAGTGTTATCTATAGTATTATATATATAGATATATATATATGGTATTCCATAGCAAATTCGACCTGAGTCTGACCCTTCACACGTACGATTTGGCCCGCGATTTTTTATATGATTGAACTAACTCTCAAGAGGTAGGCAGATATATATTTTTTTTATTTAAGATTTTTTATGATTATTTATAATTAAAGAAAGGAATTTATTGAGCGGGACGAATTAAAAATCTGAAAAATCATGCGGCACATATAAGAATTTTTTAAATTCGAAGTCGGAGTAGACTTCCATTTATTTCGGATTTTTTTTTCGAGAAATAACAGTGAAAAAAATTAGAATAAAAAAATCAGTTGATTCTTGAGAATCTTTTCAGACTTTTAAGTTGTGGAGATCAATCAATTACTTTTTTTTATTATAAACAATTATAAATGATGCGAAAATTTAAAAAAAAAAAATAATCTGAGTGCATTCGAGAGTTAATTCAATAATATAAAAAATCGCAGACCAAATCCAAGATGCGAAAGGTCAAACCCAGATCGATTTAGTGTAAAATACAGTATTATATATGATATTACTATATATGGTATTACACAGTAATATAATAATAGTATAGGAATCGCACTACACGATCACGTGACTTGGGAGCCATTTTTGTTTTTTGAGATTTTTTGAAAATGAGCTCGGGATTTCTTAAATCAACAACGTGGCCGAAATCTCACATTCCGAATTTTTTTTTGGCACACAATAGCGATTATTATTTGATGGGTTTGCTTACGAACCATGGCTGAAGCGTAGCGCAGGAAGTTCTTCGCCGCTCGACCGGCACTTCCGGTCTGGAGCGCGCGACTCTACAATCGCTGGCAGCTCATCGGTTCTGCACTTACCCGACGAGCTTTTTTTTTTTAATGCATTCTGTCAAGTCATCGTAGAAAATAGTTGTCACAGAGTCGTGAAACTTTGTGCGAAGTCGAGGCGGCTATAAAGTCCGATTATCATTATCTATTAAAGGAAAAAAGAAAGAACCAAAATGGTGGCGAATATAATTTCGAAGCGAACGGGCAACTATTTCAAACTACAGCGCGCCCTCTGTGCGGCAGTAACTCGAACTACAAACGCAGCTGTGCGGTCCTACACTATATTTATAACAACGAAGATGTTCATTTTCGAGAGTTGATAAACGACCGATCAAATGACACTGTTAATTGGCGATATTTCATCGACCTCCATGAATCTCCCGCCAGATGGCGCAGCCATGAGTTTCCAGCAGCCGCGGTTCCGCGGTCAAATGACCGGCAAGATAAGCCGCCCGAGCCGGAAGTCAGCTCGATAAAGTTAGCTATACGACTTTAATTGAAAAATGTGCAATCTATACCAATCTATTGATGGTCGTTTCGTGGTCAATCGTTTTAATTAGACTAATTAGACTAATTGCATCGATAGAAACAAATGTTTAGATAACTTTATCGTCCAATTTGGAAAAAAATTATTTTACTTGAACGATTGACCACCAAACGTTTCAATAAGAATACCATATAATTTCCAAATTTTCAAATCAAAGTCGTGTGGCCAACTTCATCGAGCCTCCGGTAAAATATTATAAATAGCTTTAGTTATTAACCGGTTAAATATCCGGCTATTGGACTGGTCATTTACCGAACTAACATCACTCGCGGCTTTCCAGTCGCAATTCACAATGATTCATAATCACTTGTCCGGTCCCACGATTGGTCCGTTCTGTCAGATTAGGATACTATCCGACGGAACGAACCAATAGTACAATCGAAATAAGTGATTGGATCATTTCGACGAGCGACTGGAAAGCGCCAACTATCTCCATCCAACCCGGACCTCGCGTCTCCCGACCCGACCAATCAGACTCTCCGCCTCCCGCCGAAACCGGAAGTCCCCATTCACATGCACTTTCCTCCACCCGCCGAAAACCCCTCGCTAACCCCATTTCGCCTCAACCATAATTTTGACCGTAATTTTGCATCTAAGTAGGTGTTTTGGTCATGCAGGACCGTCAAAAGACGCGCACCAAAATGACCGTCATTTTTATGTAGAAAAATGCACGAAAAAAAATGACGTCAAATGACGGTCATTTTGCATCACTAAAAGCGCCTACAATCTACATCCAATCCGGACCTCGCGTCTCCCGACCCGACCAATCAGACTCTCCGCCTCCCGCCGAAACCGGAAGTCCCCATTCTCACACACTGTCCTCAACCCTCCAAAAACCCCTCGCTAACCCCATTTCGACCAAACCGTCCCCACAAAATCTCCCCATCAACCTCCTCCCTCTCACAAAACCAAAGTAGAAGAGACGAATTATCTTTGGGAGTCCTAAAAAAAAAACCCTCAAAATTTCTCGATTGTCCGGTCGGACGCGCACCAAAATGACCGTCATTTTTATCTAGAAAAGAGCACGAAAAAATAATGACATCAAAAGACCGTCAAATGACGGTCATTTCGCAGTAATTTGACCGATCTACAGACGGTCATTTCGCAGTAATTTGACCGATCTACAGACGGTCATTTTGCATCACTATCTGCATCCAACCCGAACCTCGCATCCTCCGACCCGACCAATCAGACTCTCCGCCTCCCGCCGAAACCGGAAGTCCGCATTCTCACGCACCGTCCTCCACCCGCCAAAAACCCCTCGCTAACCCCATTTCGACCCAACCGTCCCCACAAAACCTCCCCATCAACCTCCTCCCTCTCACAAAACCAAAGTAGAAGAGACGAATTATCTTTGGGAGTCCTAAAAAAAACCCTCAAAATTTCTCGATTGTCCGGTCGGACGCGCACTAAAATGACCGTCATTTTTATCTAGAGAAAAGCACGAAAAAATAATGACATCAAAAGACCGTCAAATGACGATCATTTACTTGTCATTTGACCGATCTACAAAAAGACCGTCATTTTCTTGTCATTTGACCAATCTACAAAAAGCCCGTCATTTTGCATCACTATCTGCATCCAACCCGAACCTCGCATCCTCCGACCCGACCAATCAGACTCTCCGCCTCCCGCCGAAACCGGAAGTCCCCATTCTCACGCACTGTCCTCCACCCGCCAAAAGCCCCTCGCTAACCCCATTTCGACCAAACCGTCCCCACAAAACCTCCCCATCAACCTCCTCCCTCTCACAAAACCTCCGTCTCACTACTTAAATCCCATCCAAATTCCCCAAAAAAACAATCTCTCACCCACCGCCTCCGCGACCGACGCCATTTTGCTAAATTTATTTCCAAACCCAAATCTCCCCCCCCCCGCCTCGCCCCCCCCCCCCACCGCGCCTCACCCCCACCACCGAGCCCCAAACGACGAATTGAAAACAACCGAAGGTCGACGCTGTTCGCCGAGCGATCGGGACAAAGTTATATTTTTGGTTAGGTTAAATAAGCTGTCTCAGGGCTCGTCGCACAGAGCGGGATAAGCGAGCCAGCCTCTCAAATGACTCTCTAACAGTAAGTAGAAGACACGAATTATCTTTGGGTCTCCCCAAAAAAAAAAAACCCTAAAAATCTCTCGAATCTCCGAAGCGCTGCAGTTACTTTTTTTTCCTCCGCCGTCGATCGACGAGAATCGACGATCCGCGGAGAATCTCCGCGCAGCCCCAACAATAAAGCCGCGAGTGCCGCGCACACGTACGCGAGAGACTCGCCAGTCCCACCGTCGACGGTCAAAATCTTACGCCGAGAAAAGTTGCCCATTTTTAATTTATTTTTTTTTTTTTTAAGTTTTTTAAATTATTATTATTTTTTTTTAATCGGGGTGAAAAAAAGGTTTTCTGCTTTTTCTGCGCTTTGGGTTTTTCGTCGCGCGCTCGCCGGACTGGCGACGAGCGCGGAGGTCGCGGACGACCGCGCGACCGATAATCACAAACTTCACGCACACGACCGCCAGACGAGACCGCGCACGGCCCGGAGCGGACCTAACTAGCGCCCGTTTGTTCGACCGGGCAAAAGCCGAGCTCGACGCCGGACCGGACGCGAACGCGTTATGCAACTTTTTTTTTCGACGCTATTTTTTTTACTGGCGTCGGGACGAAAACTCGGCCACGGGAAATCGGAGGGACGGCACTTTATAACCTAGAAGACTCATAACCTATTCTGCGAAGTCGTAACGTCAGACGAGCTTGGGAAATTAAATATTGAGGTTTTTTTTTTTTTTTTTTTTTCGTAAACACGAGATTGGGAAAGTTTTTTTTTTTTTTTTTTTTTTTTTGGGGAGGCTGAAAAGTTGCGTCGATAGAGTGAGTATGGAAGTCACTTTTCACGAGTTCTGTGGTGGTGGTTTTTTTTTTTGGGTTTTTGAACTTTTTTTTTTGGGATTTTTTTTTTGGGTTTTTTTGGTTTTTTTTTTATTGGTTGGGTTGGATTGTGGAATTGTTTTTGGAAGTGGAGATTTTTTTTGGGTTTTAATTTCGATTCGCTTTTTTATGGCTTGGATTAGATTGTGGAATTGTTTTTAAAAATGGACATTTTTTTTGGGCTTTTATTTTCGATTGGCTTTTTTATGTCTTGCGATAAATTGTGAAATTGTAAAAAATTTACATTTTTTTAAAGCCTTTTTGTTCGATTTGCTTTCTTATGTCTTGCGATAAATTGTGAAATTGTAAAAAAAAAAGTGGACGTTTTTAAGCCTTTTTTTCGATTTCTTTTTTTTTTATGCCTTGCAATAAATTGTAAAATTATTTTTAAAATGGACATTTATTAAGGCCCGTTTTTTGTTATTTTTTGCAACTATCAAATTGTTGAAATTTTGAAAATAATCGAACGAATATCGCAGATCGCGGAACGGCCGGCGCTCGCGCGCTGCTTCGTTCGAGAGAAATCGTTGACGACGACTTTTTAAAGTGTATTTTGTGTTTCGCTGAATTTTATTTTACCGTTGCGTTTTGATTTCTCATTGTTGCAGATTTTCTTTGCCTCGTCGCGAATATCGTGGATTTTTGCGGCATTGGAGCTTCCCGGCGCTACATTTTTATTGGCAAATCGTTCCGTGACACACGCGAATTACTTTTTTGTCCCACGAAGAACAATTTTTTACTTTTATAATTTTTTTGCAAAATTATAAATAACAGAATTCGGTAATAAAATTTACAATGAATTTTAATACCGACGTCGGCTCGGAGCAACGTTTATGGAGAAAATTCTTCCGAAGCGCCTCGGAAACATTTCGAGATTGCATGAAAATTTTTTATATATATATTTTTTTTGGTAATATCAAAGTCGATTTTAATATTAACAGCGTCGTATCGATTTTTAAAGCGACGCGTCGTAAAGCGCACTCTTGTCCGTCTGGCCTCTCCGAAGAAAAAGTGAACTTGTGGCTCTTCGGAGATCGCCGTTTCGATGACTCTTTATTCATTTTTGATCTATCAATTATTTATCATTTTGAAAACATTTTTATTATATTTTATTTTATTACGAATACGGGCAATCGCCCGATTACGGGTGCATTGTGGCGACAATCGCACAATGCAAAGCGTCGTTGCAGCGAACACATATTTTTTTTTTATAGTTTTATCATAGATATATTTTAGTATGGGAAAAAAAAAAAATCTTCAATCGGGTTAAATTTTTTGTTCCAATCTAGAGTCGCTCCATTCGAGTTTTCTCACGGTCACAATAACGTTCATTGTTGCATCATCGAACCGCCCCAAACTCCGGCCGAAAGCTCCGCACACTGTATCGACCTTCTTCTATTCCATTCGTTAATTTAATTAAAAAAAAAACATATACATATATATATCAGAATTTTGTATTATTTCCTTTAAAACACAAATTTTTTATTCAATTTTTATCTCTCATTCCTTCAAAAACCACATATTTTAATTTAAGTCTAACGAGTTCATTTTTCCTTCGCGAAACAAATTTTCCATGTATTTTTATATCCATTTACTTTTCTTCAAAAAAACAAATTTTTCAATTACTTAAAATTCGTTTTTCCCTTCAGGAATCAAATTTTTCATTTAATTTTCATTGAAGTTTATCGTTCCTCAAGAATCAAACTTTCCACATATTTTTATATCTATCAACTTGTCTCCAAAAAACAAATCTTCCATTTACTCAAAATTTGTTTATTTCTTTAAAAAAAAAAAAATTATTTCAATTTAATTAACATTTTTTATTCTTTTTGTTTTTCAGTGATCGCAGCGATCGAATAGTCCGGCCGAGGCGAAACCATGGACGTGTCGGGTGACCTGACGTTGCAGTGGGTCGAGGAGGTGGGAAACGTGATACACGAGGAGGTGATATGCGGCCTCGAGGCGGAGCTCGAGCCGCCCGAGGAGGAAGTCATAGGCGCGTGCGAGGAGGTTTGCATGGAGGAGACGGTGCAATCGGCGCCGGACCAAACGTCGAGCGGCGACACGGAGATAATGATGGTCCCCCAGCCGAGCGATATGGAATCGATATACATCGTGCCGCAGGACCAGGGTCACGATTATCTCAATATCCAAGTGACCGAGGAAGTTATTACCGACAATTGGGACAGGTCGGGCCCTGACGATGGGTAAATTTCCCCCCTTTTCAAATTAAATCTTAAAAAAAAAAAAAAAAAAAATTATAATCTTAGTTCCGAAAACTATCATTTTTTCTTCGAATTATTTTTATTTTTATTTATTTATTTTTTTTTTTATTAGAGGGACTCCTTAATTCTCTTTCGATGTAATAATCATCATTACGTGAAGCTACATTTAGTTTCGAATTATTTTTATCTCTGTTGTTTTTTATAATCTTTTTTTTCTCAATGATAATACAATGATTTGAATGATGTTTCTGATTCAATGATGAATCAGTGAATTCTCATTATTTCCTTCAAAATAATGTTAATTTTGTAAAGTAACATTTATTCTCAACAATTTTCGTTTAAATAATTTTCAAAAAATTATTTTCGATTCGGTATATTATGAAAATTTCGTTTACGACAATCATAAAATTTCGAAAAGTAACGTCCATCTTTAGACGCTAAACGTTTCAAAAATGTTCACATTTAATATTCCATATTTTATTATTATTTAATATTTAATATTCTATTAATATTTAATATTTATTTCAACACTTTAATATTCCTTCCGTTCAATTATCCTTTTTTTCCACCCAAAATATATATTTTCAAACTTATTTTCCATGATAACAAGTGAATTCAGTAAATTATCAAAATTTCGTTCAAAACAGTCGTAAAACTCCGTAAAAACAAATATCCATCATTAGACCCAAACGTTTCAAAATTTCTATATTTCATATTTCATATTTTATTATTATTTAATTATATTTTATTATTATTTAATATTTTATTGTTATTTAATATTTAATATTTATTTCAAAGCTTTAATATTCCCATCGTTTAATCGTCCGTTTCTTTCCCCAAAAAAATCGCAGGGTGGAGATTCCGGAGACGAAGGTCTCGCACGACAACCTGCTGGAGTACGACGACATGGAGATTCCGTTGCCGATCGACCAGGACTCGTACACGAACACGCGGCCCTACCCGTGCGACTTCTGCAGCCGCCGGTTTCGCAAGAAGGCGAATCTGATGAATCACATGGTGGCTCACCAGACGGACCGCCCGCACGGCTGCAACCTGTGCGGCGCGCGTTACGTGCGCAAGTGCGACCTGATGAACCACCTGAAGATCCACGCGTACGCGCCGTCGCGCGACGGCCTCGAGGACGACCTCAACGACGAGGACTCGATGGCGCAGGAGGAGGAGGAAACGAGCAAGGGTCGCAGAAAGAAGGTCCAGTCGAGCGCGCCGAGAAAGCGCAAGAGCAACGCCGGAGCGGCGAAGCGAACCAATCAGGAGGAAGCCGGCAAGATTATCGAGGCGAAGTACGTGAGCAAGTCTTACGACTACGTCGACGAGGACATGAGACTGCTCGAGGAGATGACGAGCCGGAGCGCGCCGGTCGGCCGGCCCGCAAATTACGCCTCGAGCTCGAGGTTCGTCTCGCCAAATAACCGGTTCATTGTTTTTTACCGAGTTTCCACCGTCAGCGAGATCGGGCCGGGCTTTACTCTGAACCAGTGGAAAAATTCTGGCAGACTTAAAATTATTATTATTATTATTATTATTATTTATTGCTCCTGAGGCTCTGGGATTGCGTCCCTCGAGAGCCGACACCAAAATACATAACTCCACCTACTAGAGGCAGTACAGAAAATGAAAGCATCTTAAAAAACTCACTTATTCACTTATGGGATTGGCTGTTAAATTTTGCTACTAGTTCAGAGTGTTCAGACTCGTTTCAGGCCGTTCTCAGTCCGCGGTGGAAACTCAGTGACTGAGTTTCTGCCGGGACTGAGAACGGACCGAAACGATTATGAAGTAGTGGCAAAATTGTAATTAACAGCCAAGCCCATGAGGGCATTTTGAGTACACTAGAATATTTCGACTAGTTCAGAGTAAATCTCGGCCGGATCTCACGGTGGAAACTTAAACGAGTCTGAACCCGTGGCAAAATTCTAGTAAAGGTAGTCCTTGCGAGTGGTGTTTGCTTCGCATAAGTTTCAGAGAATCGAGAGGGAATTGCAAACACTTGTCGATGGTATAAAAATCTGAAAAAAATCAAGTGTATTAAAGATGCCGAAAAGATTAATTTTTCATAATTATCGTTCCAAAATGTCATTAACAAATTGATGACTAATTTAATTGTTCAACAAATCTCCTGGAAACATAACTTTTTTAAAACAAAATTATTCCTTTATTTTTCTGGATACGTATGCACTTCTTCCGATTTTTAAATTCACTTTGAATTTTCTGACTTTCTACACGTTTCTCCATATAAAAAAAAATTGGAACATTTTGGAAAAAAAAATTAGATAATAATACAAGTTAGGGTTTTCATTTGCATAATTAATTTTTTTAAATACAAGTCGTTTAGAAGTTTGGTCAGCGAATATTTTTAATTGGTCAGTGAAAAGTCAGGGAATTTTTTCTGAGCAAAAAAACGGCCACCATTTAGTTATCGACCGGTAAAATATTGCAAATAGGTCTAGTATTTAACCGGTAAAATATTGCAAATAGCTCTAGTAATTAATCGGTAAAATATTGCAAATAGCCCTAATTATCAACCGGTTAAATATCCGGCAGCGAAACTTCTTATTTACCGAATTTGCCTTATTATTCTAGGTGGACCGAGCACATGTCGCCGATGCAGGCCGAGCCTCAGCCGCCCCGCTGGCCGATCACCGACCCGACCAAACCCTACGTCTGCCAGTACTGCGGCGTCGGCTTCGCCAGGGAAAAGGCGCTCGCCTCGCACTCGCGCATACACGGCGGCGACAGCCCCTTCGAGTGCACGAACTGCGGCGACATGTTCTGGGACGTCAACGCGCTCAGGGAACACGTCAGGGTGAAGCACGGCGTCGGCGCCGTCGCGACCGAGCCGAACGACGAGTTCGAGAACAACGACGCAACTTACACCGGCGACGAGAGATTCGGAGAATTCTACTGCGACACGTGCGGCGTGCCCTTTCACAGACTCGATCTCCTTAAACGGCACCGGAAGTACGTTGGGATGATTTTTTTTTTTTGAGATTGTTGGGGTTTTGGGAAAAGGAGGAAAAAACAATTTCGGCGATCAGAAGTTGTATAGAAATGCAGGGATTTTTATCATAGTTTTTATCGAATTCGGGAATCTTTGGATCTTTTTTTTTTTCATTTTAGCTATTCGTAAAAATGAGACACTGGGGAAGAAATTGCATAGAAAAATCACATACTTTTTTTACTGTGAAATATCATTCTGGGAATGTCGGTATTTTGTAGCTGGGACGATAATCGAAGATTGTGGTGGCAAATGTAATTTTTTAGTGCATTCGAGAACATTTTATTGTTAATTACTTTATTAACGGGACAATCCATTTGCCAAAGTGAATTCACTTTTAACATTAAGTAAAAATTTAGTAACTAATTTCGTATGTTGGATTATCCTTATTATTATAATTATTATTATTAATTTGAATTTTTATTGAATTCGAGAGCGTTGAATTTATTTATTAACGCGAGAAGCCATTTTGAAAAGTAAATTAGCTTGTAACTATTCATAAGGCACAAATTGAACAGCAGGTGCATATGCAGATTATTATTATTATTATTATTATTATTGATAATTTATTGTATTTGATTGCAGAGTTCATATTAAGCAAGAGGTGACGGAATTAATGGAAGGCTCGAGTCAGCACCACGTTTGCAACGTGTGCGGCGAGTGGTTCGAGGAGGCTCTGGCGCTTTTGGCTCACGCCGAATTGCACGCAAGGTAAATTCAGGAAGATCGTGAAAAACGATAATTCACGTGAAAAAATGATAATAATAATTCAGCGGTCCTGATTGAATTAAAGTGAGCTTTTTCGATAAAAAAATGAAATTTTTATATTGAAAATTGTAATATTGAAATGAAAATTTTGCAGGTCACCGACCCGTCGATGTTTGTTGTGCGGCGAGCGATGCCGCGACGACGCCGACGTCGCCGAGCACGTCCGTCAGAATCACGCCGAGGACGCGCCACCGAACACGTGCAACATGTGCGGAAAAACTTGCAAGGACAAACGAAGTCTGCTGAAGCACTCGTGGGTTCACAACGCCGACAAAACCTTCGGGTGTACAAAGTGCGGCAAACGCTTTCACAGCAAAGCCAGGCTGCGCAGGTACAAAAAAAAAAAATCAGCAATTTTTATATTAAAAAAAAAAAATTATTTTGGCATGAAATTCTGAATTTTTACTTTATTTTTTATAATCGTAGTAAAAGAAATTTTGTGGCAGGGTTGTACATTTTTAAAGCTATTATCTTATACTGATTTTATGCGTAAAAACAATTATAAACTTTGACAACGGACCGATGAAAGTCAGGTTGGATTTAGTGAGTGTAGAACAATTTTCGCCCATGCGATTCTTTCTTTTTCATGCAAGTTGGGTTTTTGACATTCTTTAAATTTCATTGAGTATTTTCGAATGACTCGCCTTACAGTCTTTATCGTCTCTTTAAGAAACAAGAGGTTTTTTTATTATCTCTTTTCTTACATTAAATTACGAAAAATTAATGAAATTACAAAATATACAAAATTTCGATATTGACAAAATTACGAAATTTACAAAATTTTGATGTTAACAAAATTCCGAAATTTCCAACATATTGAAATTTACACGATTTGTAATTTTTTTTTTTTAGTAGTACTAAAAGAAATTTATTGCAAATGCTATGCATTTTTCAAACTATTATCTTATACCAACTTTGCACCTAAAAATAATGACCTCTCCATCGACCCTCTTTGGTTTTTTTTTTTTTTTATGATTGAAATCTAATGGACGAAAAATGATTTTCAGACACATGGTCTCGCACCGCAATAAAATGGTGGCGTGCGACGAGTGCGGCGAGGAGTTCCCGGACGGCAGAGCGCTCGTCAGTCATCGTCATTCGCACAACAAGGAGCTCGGCGGGCGATCGTTTCCCTGTCGCGAGTGCGGCAAGACTTTCGGCAGCCGGAGCTCCCAGCAGATTCACATTCGCATACACACTGGCGAACGCCCTTACGGCTGCAGATTCTGCTGGAAGGCTTTCGCCGACGGCGGAACGCTGAGGAAACACGAGCGCATACACACCGGCGAGAAACCTTACGGTTGCGCCATTTGTCCCCGCGCTTTCAATCAACGAGTAAGAAATTCGATCTACTTTTGCCCGAACAAATCTGCGACACAAAATTCGAGCCTCCCGAAATTCCAAACCGAACGTTGCTTCACTTTTCTCGCTCTCGATCAAACCGAACGAATTTCGCCTGAGAAATCTCTCCATACGGTTGAAAACTTGCGTGATATTAATCTTTTAAAAAGTAGCCTTATGGGTAAAAATCGAATTTTCATAAAAATCGCATCGTCGGAAGTATCGATCGGAGGTCCAAATTAAAAAATACCCGTCTTCTGCTTTTCAAAACCATTTTCGACAAAAATTGTCGTAATCATTCCAATATTATATATTATATATTATATATTATATATAATACAATTTTTTCAATATAAATTGTACATGCCGTTGAAAACACCTTTCTCGATCAAACCGAACGAATTTCGTCTGAGAAATCTCTCCATACGGTTGAAAACTTGCGTGATATTAATCTTTTAAAAAGTAGCCTTATGGATAAAAATCGAATTTTCATAAAAATCGCACCGTCGGAAGGATCGATCGGAGGTCCAAATTAAAAAATATCCGTCTCCTCCTTTTCAAAACCATTTTCGACAAAAATTATCGTAATCATTCCAATATTATACATTATACATTATATTCAATTCAATTTATTCAATATAAATTATACATGCCGTTGAAAACACCGCGTTACAATACAGTAGGCTCTTAATGTGCCCGTGCCTATCACACCAGTGCGGCGATAACAAGTTAAGAAAGTTAAATTAAAGAACGATAAAGAAATAATAACAAAAATAAAAATTAGATAAAATAAAATAAAATACAATAATGAAAAATGAAAAAGCAATTCTTATATAATATATTATACATAATATAATATATTATATATTATATTTGAATGGGTCCAGAGACACACTATGAAAAATTCTGTTGGAATACACCCCAAGTAACCAAAAAAACACAAGCATCACCGAAATTGTTTTATAATCCCACAAAAAAAAAAAAAAAAAATACTAATAAAAAAACTGTTCAACAGGTGGTTCTGCGCGAGCACGTGAGAGCGCACCATTCGGGTCCGGATCCGAAGTGCCACGGTAGCATGACGCCGTACCTGTGCAAGGTGTGCGGCGACTCGTACGGCACATCGGAGGAGATCGTGGCTCACATAGTCCAGCACTGCGACGACAACACAGCGCTCCGTCGCCAGCCGCAGATCGGGCCGCGGAAGTACAAGCGGCGCCGCAAGCTGAAGCCGCACGAGCCGCCGGTCCTGTCCCTGCCGGTCGTTCGTCCGCTGACCGAGAATTACAACCTCATCGAGCACGGCTCCGACTCTGACGACAACACGAAGCGGAAGCTCGGCCGGAAGAACAAGCAGCACAGGACGAACGTCGAGGAGGGTTACCAGAACGTCCTCAAGTCCTTCGAGAGCTCGCTGCAGAACATAAACTCGATAGTCAGCAACACGAAGCTGAAGCCCGCGAAGTCGAAGCTCGGCAAGAAAAATCCGAGAAACAAGGCCGCGGCGACGGAGGAGAAGAAGGCCGAGACGGCGACCTCGGGCGGGCCGGGACGCCCGAAAATGATTCACACGCAGAAGACGCGCGTGCCGGTCGAGGTCGGCACCGACGGCGTGAAGAAGGGCCAGAAGACCAAGACGATGGTCACGCGAACGCCGAAGCTCCTGCCCGAGCACAAGGCCGGGGTCTTTCAGGGCGGCGAGAGAAACCGCCCGAGGACGAAGAACGTCAGCTACCACGTCGAGGGCAGACTCCAGATGGCCCCGGCGACATTCCCGAAGAAGGAGGAGAAGCCCGCGGTTGCCGAGAAGGGACCCGTGCCGAAGAGCCTTCATCACGCGGCGGGACAGAGGAAAAATAATCACGCGAATAACAACGGGGCGATCGCGGAGAATTCTGCCGAGAAGGAATCTGCGTTACCGACCGCGGCGAAGAAACGAGCGGTCGCTAAGAAGCCGAAGAGGCAGCAGAGACAGGTGGGGTTGATTGGGAATGGGTGCTTCGAGTTTTTTTTTCTTTTTTATTTGGGCTTTTTTGGATTTAAATTTTCGGTTTGAGTAGGATTTTGATAAGGGTGGTTTTTAGGAGTTGAGGGTGAAATTCGTTAATTGATTATCTGGTTTTTGAGATCGCTGGGAGATTTCGGGAGATTGCGAGCTTGTGGCGATTTTTTTTTGAGAATTTTAAAGATAAGCAGAATTTTTGATAAACAGTTTAGATTTTTTTCGTTCGTCGGGAATATCAGGAAATAATAATCTTATCGCGATTTAGAAAGCATTTTAAAAACAAGCAATTTTTCTTCTTTCGTCTGATTTCGAAGGTGAAAAAGAAAAAATTGATTTGTCGATTGCTCGGAAAACCGGAGACCGGTTAAAATCTATACTTTTGGAGGGTGGAATTTTTTTTTTACATACGAATTTAGAATTCGAGGTCTCCTGTCTTTAATACAAGAAATTACAAAAAGTTACATGTTAATGGATTTAAAAAATTTAGCGAAAGGCGGTCGCTGAAAATTAAGTTTGAGAGGCGTCGCGTTTATTGGGTAAAACCTCGAACGCGGCACCTCTTAGGATTTTTTGCAAGTTACCGCCTTTTACGAGGTTCAATTCGAGATCGAAATCTGCACTCTGAAGAGGTGGGAGGAAAATTAAAAACAAAAAACATTTCTTTTTTGAAACACCCTAATATAAATTATAAATTATAAATTATAAATTATAAATTATAAATTATAAATTATAAATTATAAATTATAAATTATAAATTATAAATTATAAATTATAAATTATAAATTATAAATTATAAATTATAAATTATAAATTATAAATTATAAATTATAAATTATAAATTAACGCAATGGGGTCGAGGAACGTTTCGCTAACTATTTATAATGTCGCGCAGGTGACCGTCAAGCAGGAGCCGATCGACGCGCCGGAGGAGGACGACGAAGCTCGGCACGACAACAACAACGACGAGGAGAGCTCGAACCGCTTCGACGAGAGGATCGCCGACGATCAGAATTCGCAGCGTTACGAGCCGAGGATTCTGAACGCCCGTGAGGAATCGATTCTGCCCGACCTCGACGGCGACGACAATCGGCCCGAAGAGCGCCCTGTTTTACCGACCGGGAAGATGAAGCTCAGCGTCAAGGTCGAAACGGCCGCGCCGAGAATCGTCGTCGAGCCCCGAGGCGTAACCGTAACGCCCGCCGAGGACATACCCGAGATAATCGTTCCCGACACGCTCGAGTACACGTGCGAAATGTGCTCCGCCGTCTTCGGAAGCAGAGCCGAGCTGCTCGTCCACGTGCCGATACACATTTGATTCCATTCGAGGCGCGACCGGGTTTTTTTTTAAGCGAGCGCGCGGGGGAGGGCTTCGAATTTTAGGATTCTTTTTTTTCTTCTTTTTTTTTCCTCGACGGAGCAATCGGCACGGTAAAAAAGATCTGTAGATTTAAGACATCTTTTTTTTCCACGAAGGTCCACAATTGTATTGTTGTTAATTGGTCGATCAATTGATTGGTTAATTGATTGGTTAATTGATTGATTAATTGATTGATTAATTGATTAGTCTATTGATTAATTGATTGTTTAATTGATCGATCGATTGATTAGTTTATTGATTAATTGATCGATTAATTAAAATTTATTAAAAGAAATTAGTCAATTTTAAACAAGGATTTTTGTAAAATGGGCAAGATTTTTTTTGTGGAATTGGCTTGGAAAAGATTGTGGACGTTTGGGGAGGAGAAACGTGGCACCTTTTTTTCACTGTGCGTTATTCTCGTCGAATTACGACCCTGCGTATCGATGATTGTTTTTTTATTCCCTTTTTTTTCTTCTGGTTTTTTCATTCGAGTTAAGATAGAATTTATTTGCCCGGATTATGTCGTGGCTCGTTCGTCGCGTCGGACACGAAAGTGGGGCGAAAGAAGCGGTTGTTCTCTTTCGTCTGATTTTTTAAATCGCTGACGATGAAAAAAATCAATAAAAATAAAGAAAAAAATTGTAATTTTCCGATTACTCGGAAAAATCGAGAAAAAATAATCTTGCCGCGATTTCCGACGAATAAAAAAAAATACCGATTTCTCAGACTCGCTGCGATCGCTTTGTGGTGAATTTGTGACGATTCGGCCGGAAAAAGCGATTTTTAAATTTTCTTCCGAGTAATCGAAAAGTTAATTTTGTTTTCTTTAACTCGTATTTTTTCTTATTAATTATCGTTATTATTATCATTAATTAATTCACAATGTTCGAGATGTTACCTCGATTTATTCCCCGTCTTAATATTCGTCACGAGTTATATTTTGCGTCTGCTGTAGTTATTTTTTTTTTATGCCTCGGTCCTCCGATTTTACTCGTTCGCACCCTCGACTCTCCCCCAGCACTTTTCTTCTCTATCGCAAAAAAAAAAATAATAATAGTTTGTACTCGACAAATTATTATTATTATTTTTTTTTTAAATAATCGTTAGCGAGGCACAAAAGTGCGTTCGTGGATAAGGAATCTGAATCGTTCCTTGACCAAAGAATGTTGCATCGTTAAAAAAAAAAACCATTAACAAACAAATATGTACAGTATCTTCTATCACAAACACGGCGGAAAAAAAATTCCGCGCTCGCGCGTGTCGACACGATTAATTAATCCCGATTAATCAATCGCTCGAACAATTTTGCGGACGTGCGACGAAAAAAAAAAGTTTTTTTTTTTTTCGATCGCGTATCGAGTCGCATCTCAGCAAGCTCAGTGTTCGCAACGATATATATTTTTTGTACATAAGTCGGCTCGAGCCTTCGAGCCGAGGGAAAAAAAAAAAACAAAAAAAGAAAATTCTAAATTGCGTAAAAAAAAATACAAAACTAAGAGAACAAAAAAAAAATGCATCACGTTTCGTAGAAATAACGTAGGAAAAGAAAAGAAAGAGAAAAACACGATGCACGTCGACGTGTAATTTTCAATGTTTCCTCGAAGTTATCGTTTAAACGAATTAATCGCGTTATTCTCCTTGCACCGATAAATATTAATTTTTTTTTTTTGGGCCAGTCTTTTCGTGTAATTTTATGTGAAATGTTGGCCGCGTCGGAATTTCGCTTTAAAAAAAAAAAGATGAAAAAACATTAAAAATTAAAAAAACAACACAGAATTATCGATTGCACTTGATGCGAGAATGGATTATTTTCAAACATTTGTACTTCGAGTGTGTATAATATTTTAGGAAAAAAATAATGAAAAATACATAAAAAAAATAATAATAAATAAATAATAATTAGCATAGGTCTGTACGAGGGTGAACGTTGAAAAAAAAAATTATTAAATATATGTAACCTATGGGAAAGATTTACTCTCTTGATTTCCATCGACCTGAACGCTTTCTCACGTTTTATTCGCTTATCACGTTGCGTATTTTTCCCTCCCCTCCCCCCGTACAGCCATGCGTAAAATTGGCCTTTTTCAAAGTTAAAAAAAGTTCTTTTCGGTCAAGAAGAAAAAACCAAAGTGATAAAAAAAATAATACAAAAAATTCACCGTCGACGAATAATTCATTTCTGGCGAAAAAAGACATATATATATGCATATACGTGTAAACTGATTTTGTTGAGTGCGCCTCGATCGACGACTCGCGCGCGTCCGCGACGCAAAATTTTTCGCACATGCGAAGAGCAAAAAAAAAAAAATTAAAAAATTAAAAAATCCTAGAGGCAAAATTTGTCCGTAAGAAATTTTGTCGTGCTATTTTATACTGTTTATAAAATGTAATGTAAAAGGGAGAAACAAAAAAACATTAATCGTGCGAGAATTTCGTTCGAGGAAAATAATGTTTATAAAAAAAAAAGGATTCTTAGTACAAAATCAAAGGCAAACTCCGACTGCGGACGAGTATTTTGCCTTACTTGTACAGTTGTACGCGGATCTCTAAATATCTCTTTGGCCGAGCGATCGGACGGGTTAAGCGCGAATTTAAATTTAAAAAAAAAAAAAACAATTTGACCAACAATTAACGACGTTTCGACTGTGTGTGTAAATACATGTATTTACATTACAAATATTTACAAATATTAAAGTATTTATAAATATTAACTGTGCTTTATGTTTACATGAAAATTGAATCGACCCGTTTTTCTGTTATTTAATTTAATATTAATTTTTTCACGAGAATTAAGCGCGTTTAATTTAATCGTTAACGAAAAAAAAAGAAAACTGTAATTGAAACGAGGACAAAAAAAAACCCGATCCACGTGAGGCAGTGGCAAAGATAATAAGTGTACTAGATATAAAAAAAAATTGAATAAAAAGAAAAATCAGCATAAATTTTAATACCGTCGTTGTAATAAGCGTAAAAAAAAAAGAAAAATACCAGAGAATTTATTTACCCGTCGCGAAGAGGGGAGAAAATAATAAAATCGCGAGCTTGTAATTAACTGTGCTTTATCTTTAATAACTTCTCGTTAAGTTAATACGATTGATTGATTAAATTAAGTATCTAGATCGTTTCCATAATTCCTGTTAAAGAAAAAAAAAAAAAAAAATCAAACAGAAAAATATGTTGCACGATTAAATTTTTATTGAATTCTCCGACGACGATCTAATAAATCTTGTACGATTGTACCCTAGAAATTTAGTCGAACTATAAATATTGAAAATAACTATAGTCGAAAAAAGTGGTGAAAATAAAGAAATCACGATATTACAGAAGCTGTATTGTATAAATAAGCTACGTAGTAAAAAAAAAATATATATATATATATATATATATATATATATATATATAATAAATAAAAAAAAAATGAAACAAGAAACAAACATGATTAGATCGATCGATGGAATTATAGTACGTGTATAAAACTCCGATTTTCTCGTTTCCGTTATATATTGATATTATTATTAATACTAATTAGATTAATTATATTAATATTAATTAATATAATATATTGATTAATTAATATATAATATTGATTAATATTAATTAGAGGGTAGAGGGGAGGTTGATAAAAAGGGGGCGAGATTGCTTATCACCGGGGATGATTAAAAAAAAAATAGTAGTAAATTGTAAATATTATCGAGGTGCGGCATGGTGACGCAATTTACTGTTAATCGTAGTTGTATTTTTCTTTGAATAAATCATTAATGGATACGACGTTTCTAATATGTGTTTTGAACGTGTCGGTTGCCGAGGATTAATTTCGCATCTATAATCGAAGTATTATTTTAGTTCATCACGTGATAAGACGTACATTATATATATATATATAGGTTCACGATTATTGCCGTTCTCGGAAGAACGAGCCGAAGAAGAAGAAGCTAAGCCGAGTCGGATGACATCGGAATGGAGGATTTACATGCGCGTGACATTAATTTTTTTCGCGATTAGAATTCGTCCGTACAATTAAAAAAAATGTCTCGACTTAAAAATTTTTTTCACCTTTAAATCCTCAAAAAAATTGCTCATCTCCGACAACCAAAGCCGAGCGAAATTCCTGTAAAACAAAACGTGCGTATAAAAAGAAAAATTAAATAAATATAATTACGAAAGAGAAAAAAATATAAATAAATAAAAATATATTCCGAAAAAGAAACATATTGAATTAAACTATAACGAAACAAAAATATACTCAATGAAATTATAACAAAATTTAAATTAAATTACTGCGACAACTAAAAAAAATCTATGAATTCGTCATTGAAATCAATAAAAAAAATGCATTCTTCAATTTTTTTTATTTTTTATTTTTTTAAAAATTATTTCTTCGTTGATAACGAAGAAGTGATCGAAGGATGCGCGTGATCTTTTATGGAACGAAGTCGCAGAAACCGTAGATCTCTCGCTCGAATCCCATGCAGATTACCGAGGCGAGAATTAGAACGGCGCCGATGATGCTCGTCTCTGAGGCTTCCTCGCCGAAGAAATAGACTTGTATTATGAAAGCGAGAATGATGTCGAGCGATCGAGTGACGGAGACTTTGCCGGCGCCCTCGATCTTCAGGGCTTTCGTGACGAGGACCTGACCGGAGAGGCCGGTGGTGGCGACCATCAGTATCAATCCCCACGTGAGCCAGTCGTGGGGAAACATGTCGATGTGCTGATGAGCCTCCGATATGACGAAGAAGAATAATACGGATGAGCCGAATATCCACGCTGAGAGATTGAAGACCAAAACGGAAAAATGGATTTCCGAACATTTTCTCATAACGACGATATTGAGGGCCGTGAAGAAGGTCGCCATTATCGCGAACACGTATCCGAGCACGTCGTAAGGAACTGACTTGTGCGTCTATAAAAAAAAAAAAAAACAAAGAAAATAATTATTTTTAATATAAAAATTAAAAATGCTAAATAAAGATATTTATTAATTTTCAATTTTTTGGGTATTTGATTGTTAATTACATTTCTCAGTTTACTCTTGCCTATTAGATCAATGAGCTGTCGGATCAACAATCTGTCAGATCCATGATCTACTAGATCTTGGATCTATCAGATCCATGATCTACTAGATCTTGGATCTATCAGATCTGGGATCTACCAGATCTTGGATCTACCAGATCTTGGATCTACCTGATCTTGGATCTACCTGATCTTGGATCTACCTGATCTTGGATCTACAAGATCTTGGACCTACAAGATCTTGGATCTACCAGATCTTGGATCTGCATGATCTTGGATCTGTAAGATCTTGGATCTGCAAGATCTTGGATCTACCTGATCTTGGATCTACAAGATCTTGGATCTACAAGATCTTGGATCTACCAGATCTAGGATCTACCAGATCTAGGATCTACCAGATCTAGGATCTACAAGATCTTGGATCTACAAGATCTTGGATCTACCTGATCTTGGATCTACAAGATCCATGATCTACAAGATCCATGATCTACCAGATCCATGATCTACCAGATCCATGTTTTACCAGATCCATGATCTATTGGATCAGTGATCTACCAGATCCATGATCTACCAGATCTAGGATCTACCAGATCAAGGATCTACCAGATCAAGGATCGACCAGATCAAGGATCGACCAGATCAAGGATCGACCAGATCAAGGATCTACCAGATCAAGGATCGACCAGATCAAGGATCGACCAGATCAAGGATCGACCAGATCAAGGATCGACCAGATCAAGGATCTACCAGATCCATGATCTACCAGATCTAGGATCTACCTGATCTAAGATCTACCACATCCATGATCTACCAGATCCATGATCTACCAGATCCATGATCTACCAGATCCATGATCTATTAGATCAGTGATATACCAGATCTAAGATCCAACAGATCCATGATCCGTCAGATCAATGACTGGAACGATCTATGATTCATCAGATATACGATCCATCACATCTACGATCTGTCAGATCTATGATCTTCTTTCGTTGATTAGATAACATATGAAGTACAATACCTCGAAGATGAACGGCGGTTTGGCGACCAGAACAACCCCGGCGAACAGGGCGCATATGACAACGACCCTCAACAATCCGCACGGTTCCTTCAGAAAGAGGAAAGACATCACTATAACGATCACCGGCGAACTGAAGATTATCGTCGTCGCGTCACCGAGTGGTAACTTCCGGAAACTATAGTACAGCAGAGCGAGCGTCATTCCACCGACGATTCCCTGAAACAGAACATCAACAACCCTCACATCGCGAATATTGATGAATCCAACAATCAATTTTAACTAGCACGACATGCGCAGCTTCCCGATCTCAAGTAATTAAAAAAATTTTAAGGAATTTAGCAAAATAATAAAAAAAAATAATAATAAAAAATTAAGTTTATATTACCTGAAAGTGGAGAAGCATTCTCGAGCCCTTCGGTCCGAGCAGGCTCTGATTCTTGTGGCAAGCGCAGAAAAGCATGACGACCATCTGAAGGATCGCTCGGATAGCGAGCAAAATCATCGGATCGACGTTTCTGATCGCTTTGACGAGTCCCGCGCTGACAGTGAAGAAAGCACCGGAAACGAACGCGAGAAATATACCGAACCATTTCGTGCCGTCCCGATAGGACGCTATGTTATTGTCGAACTGCTCGGTGTACTGGTATGCCGGATGAATACTGTTGTAGGACGTCGTGTCAATGTTGAACTTCATTTTTTTTTTTTTTTTTATACAATTTTTGTTTATTTTTTCCTAAATTAATACAGAGTAAATGATCGGCGCTATTTTTTTGTAGGACGCGTGGAAGCGATGCGGTGCTGAATGGAAGGCATTTATCGCTCGACTGGTGGACCAGTTCGATGACATCTGGACAACGGTGGCGAACAAAACAATTAACGCGCAGCTTTCGCGTACGTCAGGAAGATTAAACTGGGGATTACGAATAATGACTCGGTACTCCGGCTAACTTCGGCATTGAGGAGGACTAAGTACCGATCAATGTACGTGTTGCGAGTTACGACACACCGAATGTGAGACGACGATTCACGATTTCGTCTGGCGCGCACGAAATTTTTTTATGTATTACATTAAATTAATACATTATGCATTACATTAAACTTCCGGTCGAAAAAATGAACATTTCAAACCGGAAGTGACGTATTGTCGGTACGTCACTTCCGGTCGAAAAATGATACTGTCAAAGAATAAAAATTTCAAACCGGAAGTGACGTATTTCCGGTCGAAAATAATGAGATTTTCAGACCGGAAGTGACGTAATCCCGAAAAATATAAGAACGAAGAAGCACAATATTTATATTTGCAAACTAAGAAAATTTATTTCGTTCGATAACAATGTCGAAACTTTATCAACAATTCGGTATAAAAAAATAACGATTCTTTAACGGAATGATCAGGAATCACTTGAGGATAATTCATAAACTTGTGAAATTTCCATTTTTTTTTCTTCTTTTTTTTTTGCATAGAGCTCTATATATTATATCGTCTAAATATATATTTTATGGAAAAACGAAAGCGCCTCGCACTAGTCTTTTCCGAAGTTGAGTTTCTCGGACGGCTGATCAACGCGGTAAAGTTTATCGGCGACGTTGAAGTATCCGAGATACTCAACGCTATCGGGAGTGGTGTCGATATGATAGTGTCCGCCCTCTCCGTGACCGTCACCGAAGCTGTGGAAGTGCTGGACGCGCAGATCCAGCTCGGTTTCGGCACTCACGAACGTACCGACGTTAACCAACGGCGCCGACATGTCGTAGAAATGCAGCCAGTTGTTCAAATCTCGGACATTGCGCAATGGAGTTTTCGAAAAGTCGTCCATAACGTGCTGCTTGGCCTTGCCCTCCTTCAGAAGAAACGTACCTCCCAATCCTAAAAAAAAAAATCAATGATTCTATGACTCAAAAACGACTCAAAGACGTCTCAAAGAAGACCCCAAAAATAACTCAAAATAGCTCAAAATAGCTCAAGATCACTCAAGATCACTCAAGATCACTCAAGATCACTCAAGATCACTCAAGATCACTCAAGATCACTCAAGATCACTCAAGATCACTCAAGATCACTCAAGATCACTCAAGATCACTCAAGATCACTCAAGATCACTCAAGATCACTCAAGATCACTCAAGATCACTCAAGATCACTCAAGATCACTCAAGATCACTCAAGATCACTCAAGATCACTCAAGATCACTCAAGATCACCCAAGATCACTCAAAAGGACTCAAAAACACTCAAAGACGCTCAAAACTCTCAAAACACTCAAAAACACTGAAGATCATTCAGAAAATTACATTTGTTATTCTTATGAGGTAACATTCTTTTTGTTCTTGAAAAAAATTAGATTAAATTGAATTAGAAAATGTTTCTAATTCTTTTCTCAATCGATTGGATTGCATCAATCGTAAAAAAGGAGCTGGAAAAACTCCTCGAGATAAATCATTCGTATCTGACATGAGATAACGAAACAATGATTTTCATTATCTTACATAGGGACTGATTTAAAAAAAAAATTGTATCGATTCAGATGAAAACTCACCGACGAGCTTATCGGTGTAACGAGCGGCCAGGGCCTGTTGCATCGTCGCGATGAAGTCCAAATCGCCGGTGCGCTTCTTCGCGTGAACGCGCAAGACTTTGCCGGCTTTTCCCTCGCAGGCGAACAGATTCGCCAGCAGCGCGAAACGCGTTTCGTTCCCGAGGGCATTCTCCAGAACGCACTTTCCCTCCTCGTTTACCCACGAGAGGCGCGTCTCGTTTTTCATCGATTTCGGGGCGATCTTTAAATTCATCATCATCTGAAAAAAAAATTTACAACATCAAATTCGATCCGGAAAATCGAGTTTCAAAAAATTATTTGAAAAAAATGTTCACCCGTCGAGCGAAATAAATTTGAATGAAATTTCAACAACCAAAAATTAATCTGTACCCAAATTTTTTTTTTTTGTCTTTAAATCGAGCTTGTTGAAATTTTTTTTTTATCGACAATCCGCGCCCGATCTTCGTAAAAGAAATTCTAACGATCGTTGAAATAAATTAATAAATTAATAAATCAATAAATTAATAAATTAATGAATTAATAAATTAATAAATTAATAAATTAATAAATTAATAAATTAATAAATTAATAAATTAATAAATTAATAAATTAATAAATTAATAAATTAATAAATTAATAACTTTTCTTGAGCTAAAAAAAATATCGGAAAAATATTTTTTATAAAATATCGGCTGCGTCCGAACGAGGCTTGGCTGCGAAGCTCGGTCATAAAATTAGTTTGCTTAGGGCGACGTAATTTTTTGTCCTCGATAAAAAGTCCGCGTACTTCGCAGTTGCGCGAGAGATGAGGCCAAGGACCGGCTCCGGCTCCGACTATGAAAGACTCCTCGCCGTACTTCAGCCTGGTCATTATCGGTCGTATGTCGTAGATCTTGTCTCTCTGCACCAATGGAAGCAGGTATACGGGTCCGCCGACTTCCAGCACGGTGGGTTTACCTCCCAGACCTGCGGACAAAAAAAAGGTAAAATAATTTTTTTTTTAATTTTAAGACAATATATCAAAAAATAAAAAATTTTATATTTCTTCATAAAAATAATTTTTTTAAATCGCGCCTTACAAACTTTTGACCTAACGACACGAGACCAAATGTGGGCCCCGTTATCATCAGGAATAAAAACTAAATAAATTAAAGATTATATTTTTCCATATAAAATTTTTTTTTTAACATATAAATTTTTTTTTTCTTAAATGGAGCGAAAAAAAATTGAAAACCTGGAGCTGCGAGGCCGAAGGGGGCTTTGGTGAGGTCGGGACAGTCGATCACATCTACAGTGTATTCCTGAAAATTTTTGCCCAGCGCTGGTCCGATTACTGAAAATTAAAAAAAAATGATTAAAAAAAAAATCATTAAAAAAATCGCTCTACCGAATTTACCATTTTTGATCTCGTCGAGCTGCGGTACGTGCAAGTTTCTCTCTTCGATCTTCAGCGACTCGGTCGGAAGCGCAGTTGCAGCCATCGTAGACAAATTTTATTTATTTACTTAAAAAAAAAATATATATATATATATGTATTATTAATAGTTCACTAAAAAAAAAAATCGCCGAGAAATCGGTAAAAATTTATTAACCCGTCCGTCCGGCTTGGCGTTCGACCGAGAATGTGATTTATCGTTACACATATTTCTTTAGTTAAAAAAAAAATAATAAGTTATCTTATCTTATCAGCGTCGACTCTGATTGACTGAAATAAAAAGAAAATCTTCTGCGCATCCGCTACGCGCAGCTACCTTGCGATATAAGAAAATTGCATATATAGTTATGCAAAGTGTTTGCCAGAATGGAATTTTTGACACGCGACGATAACGTTTTCGAATTACTTTCCACTTCGCCTTTACTCGAGAAACCCCTTTGATTGTAACGACGAATAGAAAAAAGTACTGCGCAGATTGAGCGAGCGGTTGAGTGAAGAAATAAAAAAGACGATAAGAAGAAAAAATAAAAAAAAATCTGCGCATCCGCTACGCGCAGCTATCTTACGATATAAGAATACTGCATATATAGTTATGCAAAGTGTTTACCAGAATGGAATTTTTGACACGCGACGATAACGTTTCCGAATTACTTTTCACTTCGCCTTTACTCCCGAAAGCCCGTCGATTATAACGAGGATTAAAAAAAAAGTGCCGTGCGGATTGCAGAAGTTGCGCAGAAAAAAATCTTCTGCGCATCCGCTTCGCGCAGCTATCGTACGATAGTGCACAGTGTTTACCGGAATGGAATTTTTAACTCGCGACGATGACGTTTCGAATTACTTTTCACTTCGCCTTTCCTCCAGAAAACCCTCGATTATGACGCGGAATAAAAAAAAACTACCGCGCAGATCGAGCGAGAGGTTGAATGAAGAAAAAAATACACTTGAAAGAAAAAAGAAAAAAAACCTTCTGCGCATCCGCTACGCGCAGCTATCGTACGATAGTGCACAGTGTTTACCGGAATGGAATTTTTAACACGCGACGACGACGCTTCGAATTACTTTCCACTTCGCCTCTACGCCAGAAAACCCTCGATTATAACGCGGAATAAAAAAAAACTACCGCGCAGATCGAGCGAGAGGTTGAATGAAGAAAAAAATACACTTGAAAGAAAAAAGAAAAAAAAACCTTCTGCGCATCCGCTACGCGCAGCTATCGTACGATCTGCACATATAGCTATGCACAGTGTTTACCAGAATGGAATTTTTAACACGTGACGCTGACGTTTCGGATTACCTTCCACTTCGCCGCTATTCCAAGAAACTCGTTGATTGTAACGGGGATTAAAAAAAAGTAACGTGCAGATTGCGCGGGCTTTGGAATGAGGAAAAAATAAAATATGCTAGTTTATTTTTAAAAAATTGTTCCGATACTTCGATTCGTCTCGTAATAAATAAACACTTGTTGTATGGAGATAATTGTTTTGCGGATTTTATTCCCTGTCCCGAACAGCTGACGAGCGGCGACGGTGGCGCCGCATGACGGAGGAATTAGGCACGCGCATACGCGCCGGGTAAGTTGCGGAAAGAGCGTAACTCGGCGGGTAAGAAAGTTTTATAAAATAATAAATAAATAAACGTTACTCGAAACATTTTCCATTCCACGTTTGTTCGAGGAAACTCGATGATTTTTGCTAATATTAATAAACTATATAAAAAACTATTTTTCTTAAACTATAAATAACTATAAAAAATCATTTACAGTTCTATAAAAAAAAAAAATACAGTCGGAAAATATTTGTCCTTATCGGACGCTCGGCCGCGCATGCGCGCTGGAATATGCGCCGAGCGCATCGCAGCCACTGTGCAAAAAAAAAGAAAAACCCTAATTTTTTTATTTCCTTATTCAATTGCATTTCCTCGCCAGGCAATTAATCAATATTCGCAGCTTCGCCCAAGCACCGATTAAGTTCGTCCTCGCGCGCATCGTTTAGTTTTCGCCTCCAGATTTTAGGCGAGTTCGCCGCTTTCCAAAAATAAAAATAAATCTTTTTTTTCACAGAACTATAACAAAGCTGTAAAAAACTATATAATAAACAACATCAAAACTATACGAAACACTATAGAAAAAACCATTTTTCTTAAACTATAAATAACTATAAAAAATCATTTACAGTTCTATAAAAAAAAAAAAAAAATACAATCGGAAAATATTTGTCCTTATCGGACCCTCGGCCGCGCATGCGCGCTGGAATATGCGCCGAGTGCATCGCAGCCACTGTGCAAAAAAAAGAAAAACCCTAATTTTTTTTCATTTCTCAATGACATTTCCTCGCCTATAGCAATTAATCAATATTCGCGGCTTCGCCCAAGCACCGATTAAGTTCGTCCTCGCGCGCATCGTTTAGTTTTCGCCTCCAGATTTTAGGCGAGCTCCGCCGCTTTCCAAAAATAAAAAAAAATCTTTTTTTTCACAGAACTATAACAAAGCTTTAAAAAACTATATAATAAACAATATCAAAACTATACGAAAGACTATAGAAAAAACCATTTTTCTTAAACTATAAATAACTATAAAAAATCATTTATAGTTCCATTAAAAAAAAAAATTTAAATACAATTGGAAAATATTTGTCCTTATCGGACGCTCCGCCGCGCATGCGCGCTGGAAAATACGCCGAGCGCATCGCATCCACTGTGCAAAAAAAAAGAAAAACCCTAATTTTTTAATTTCCTTATTCAATTGCATTTCCTCGCCTAGCAATTAATCAATATTCGCGGCTTCGCCCAAGCACCGATTAAGTTCGTCCTCGCGCGCATCGTTTAGTTTTCGCCTCCAGATTTTAGGCGAGCTCCGCCGCTTTCCGAGAAGCGGGTCCACCATGTCAGTGGACGTTCTCTCGAGCCAGCCCTGAGACGGCGAGGCGAGAGATCAGTCTCGCGTCCCGTTCGCGACTGCCGTCGCGCCCTTTTCTCACCTCTCGAAGCCGCGCGATAAAAAAAAAGAGGAAAACACAACAAATAACGCGGCACGAAAAGCTCGCGAGTGAATTATCGCGCGTTCCAAGTCGGGCAGTTTTCCAGGCGAGTCTCTCGGAATTAACAATGGACGATCTCGGTGAGTAAAAAAAAGGCTCCTCCAATTGGCGAGCGTCAACGACCCTAACCTAGAATAACAGTTCGACGATCGCTCGAAATCGATGTTTTTTCCCCCTTCGAATTTTTTATGTATATTTTTATTTTTATTTTTTATATTAAAGAAAATAGGTTTTTCGACAAAACGAGGCTGTGGCGAGTCGATTGTGTGGCGGATGTTTGTCGAGCTGACGATCAGTTCGAGGTGCGAGGAAAAGCGCATATCATGTTTGTCAACTCGCGAATCGAGTCTTTTTTAGGGCGATGCGCGGGGGCGTGGATTTTTTTTTTAATCTTATTTTGGGCGGGAAATTCAAACGGCGACAGTTTCGTTAGTAAATTTATTAGGAATTGAATTAAATACGGACACGGCCAAAAATTAATAGACAAACATTGTAATAAGAAAAAAATCTTTGCGCATGCGCAGATGTCTTTAGTGCACGTTACATTCCAAATTGCATTGCAACGTATTCTGCCCAAATTGCATTGCGCCTAACTAACGAAACCGTTTTAAGACCGTTTAATTAAAATAAATAAAACCGTTTTAAGATCGTTTAATTAAAATGAAAAAAAAACCCGTCGTAAGGCCGTTTAATAAAAAATAAAAAAAAAACTGTTTTAGGACCCTTTAATTAAAATAAAAAAAAACCGGTTTAAGACCGTTGAATAAAATTAAACAAAACCGTTTTAAGACTCATTAATTAAAATTAAAAAAAAAAAACCGTTCAATTAAAAACCACGAAACTTTTTTTTTTTTAATTATCAGACATCGAAAGCAAATAATTGGAAATCGTGGGAAAAAAGAGAGATAAGAGTCGAAATTTGTGGCTCTGGAGTGGCCGATTAACGAGGCGATATTTGCCGGACGACAAGTAGTCGTCGAGTGCGGAACGAACTCGAGTGCAGATAAATAATTCGTGGGGAAGTCGTGCAGCGAGGGAACGACATTGTGACTGTCGTCGCGTGCCAGCTAACAGGCTTATATTTAGTCACGGGTGCTCCGAACTCCGTCTAACGAACACTGCACTATTAAAATCCACCATCCATCAAGGTGGTAGAGTCGCGAGTGCGCATGCGCGGTGTGTGCAATTGTTCGAGAGAAGTGGCAGGAAAATCTCCGCGACAACGATCACATTCAGAGACGGGGAAACTGAAGTTCGCGGAGCAGGAAAACTGACATTGTGCTCTCGGGTTGCGCGGGGGCGTGCTTGAAATACACCGGAGGTGTTTGTCGTTGGTCGCAAACGCGTTGCGCGGCTCGGGTTGAATAGCTGAGCGGCTGCGGAAGTCGCGATTCACGATCGGTTTTTTTTTCTCGAAAATATATGGATTGATAATTAAGAAATCGAGAGGAGATCGAGAGGAGATCGGCGAGAGATCGGCCAGAGATCGAGAAGAGATCGGCAAGAGATCGAGAAGAGATCGGAAAGAGATCGGCAAGAGATCGACAAGAGATCGAGAAGAGATCGGAAAGAGATCGGCAAGAGATCGGCAAGAGATCGGAAAGAGATCGGAAAGAGATCGGCAAGAGATCGGAAAGAGATCGGAAAGAGATCGGAAAGAGATCGGAAAGAGATCGACAAGGGATCGGAAAAAGATCGGCAAGAGATCGGTAAGGGATAGGCAAGGGCTCGACAAGGGATCCGAAAGAGATCGGCAAGAGATCGGTAAGGGATAGGCAAGGGATAGGCAAGGGCTCGACAAGAGATCGGAAAGAGATCGGCAAGAGATCGGTAAGGGATAGGCAAGGGCTCGACAAGAGATCGGCAAGAGATCGGTAAGGGATAGGCAAGGGCTCGACAAGAGATCGGTAAGAGATCGACAAGGGATCGGAAAGAGATCGGCAAGAGATCGGTAAGGGATAGGCAAGGTATAGGCAAGGGCTCGACAAGAGATCGACAAGGGATCGGAAAGAGATCGGCAAGAGATCGGTAAGTTATAGGCAAGGGCTCGACAAGAGATCGGCAAAAGATCGGTAAGGGATAGGCAAGGGCTCGACAAGGGATCGGAAAGAGATCGGCAAGAGATCGGTAAGGGATAGGCAAGGGCTCGACAAGAGATCGGTAAGGGATAGGCAAGGGCTCGATAAGAGATCGACAAGGGATCGGAAAGAGATCGGTAAGGGATAGGCAAGGGCTCGACAAGAGATCGACAAGGGATCAGAAAGAGATCGGCAAGAGATCGGTAAGGGATAGGCAAGGGCTCGACAAGAGATCGACAAGTGATCGGAAAGAGATCGGTAAGAGATCGGTAAGAGATCGACAAGAGATCGATAAAAGATCGACAAGGGGTCAAGAAGATCAACAAGATCAACGAATACGTCAGTAAATCAACAAACCAATGAACAAATAAACAAATAAATACAAGGACACTTATGTAAATATATTTCGTGTTTTTTTTTATGTTTAAAAAGGAAAGATATTTCGAGGCACAAGTTTTCATAAACCAAAAAAAAAAAAAAAAAAAAAATGATTCTCAATGTGTTGTGGAATTATACCGGAGTCTCGTGAGTTAATTATTTTGTGTAGAACCGGAGTCATCAACCTCCCTCTCTTTTGTGTTATAACTCCCGCGAGTGGATTCACCTCTCGCCGGCGCACCGGGGAGATTCCCTCGCGGCTTTGGTCCGGCGCACGCGAGACGCGGCCTTTCGTTTTCGCCGGGTCGCCGACGAGTCAACAAGTGGGTGGAGAAGGATCTCTGGCGCTTCTTCTCTCGCTATCACTCGCGCGTAGTACTACGAATTTACGGTAAACATCGGCCAAACAAAACAACAATTTTAAAAGCAAAAGCGCGAAAGTGCGTCTCAAATAATTCCGATAAAAAATATATAACTGTGTGATTTTTTTTTTCGGTTTACACACGTTCGAAGAATAATATCTTGCACAAATTGTAAAAAAACTGCCACTTGTTTCTTTCTTTTTCTTAAAATATTCGAACGATGATAAACTGTATAAAAACGGAAAAAACATTTTACCTAAAAATGTAAATAAAGAAATAGCTTTATCGATAATATATAATATATAATATATAGTATATAATATATAATATATAATATATAATATATAATATATAATATATAATATATAATATATAATATATAATATATAATATATAATATATAATATATAATATATAATATATAATATATAATATACACGAAACCGCCAAATTCCGCCGCAGCTCATTTGCAGCGTTTTGTAACTCGTGAAAGTTCCGTAAACAAATTTATCGTCGCTCGTGAGTGAAACAGAACGACGATAGGATGTCGCCTTGTGACCGGATTGGCGTCGTCGAACGCCTCATTTACACGTTTATTTAAAGAACCCGGTGGCAATCAGAAGAGGGACGGAAAACTGCCGAATCCACTCGGACAGTTCGACCCTCGTAGATGTATTTTTCTAGCCCGATCGGTCATTCTTAAGTTGCGCCCTCTCACGATTCGGGACCGATGCGAAAAAGAGAAAACGAAAGTTCCGTCGAAAGCTACAAACACACACACATATACATATATATATGACGCGAAGAAATGTATTCGGTCGAGTCTCGTCCCGACAAAAAATCGTGAAAAGAATTTAACAGTAAAAAAGGTGCGAATCTTGTGGGTGATTTTTTTTTGTTTACTGAATAAACTGCGCATCGACGATGGCGATGGACAGATCGATGTACGGCAAGGTCACGCCCGGGTCGATTTATCAGCCCTACAGAATCACCGTTTCCAAAGGCTCGTCGCCCGGTTGTGAGTTGCAATTTTTATTAATTTTTTTTTTCTATTGGTTTTTGTCCGTTGAATTTAAAAAATAAAAGAATTTTATTAAAAATCGAATTTATGCTGTTATAATAAATTGAATCATTTTTCACGCATTTTTTTTTTCATTTGTCAAACATTAGATTACAGTAAGTGAGACAAATTTTCGAACGGGAATAACAATTATGCTCGATCAGTTCGAATATAATTGTTATTGATTGAATGAATTAAAATGAATAACAAGAATAAAAAAACTTTTTTTTAATGGAAATGAAATGCAGTTCTGAGTGGATTTTGGTGTCGCGTGTTAAAGTTGATAGCACGATAGTTGCAAAAGCGTCGGGACGGCGAGGTTGCATGAATTAGTGCGATAATTCCGGTTAACCAACGATAGAGAGACAGACATTACAGAATGCTTACACGCCGTTTATAAATAAATCTTGTCGGCGCGCAATGCTCATTGCAGCGTGGCTGGAAAGGGAAAGGACGGATAAGCGCGTAGGCTCGAGCGAATGAGATATTAACATTAATGTGTAGACACGAGAACAACTGTTTCGCCGTTAAAAAAAAAAACGTGTACTTATGATGATAAAAAATAAAATACATACGTATGGAAAAAAAAATTTAATATATATATTTTTTATATTAGCAATTTTTTTTTATAATTAAGAGAAGAACTTAAAAGGATTTGAAATAATTTGAAACGATAAATATGGACTTCGGCGATTTTTGTATCGCACAGCATGTCGCAACGGTCGGGTCGTATGACCAATTTCGCGCCGGGTGAAGTGTGCTGAAGACGTATCGTATATTCCTTGAATCATCCGTTTCGCTCGCTGGATGTATTCGAGTTAATTCCAAATACATTTCAAACGTATCAGAGACGTTCTTTTATCAACTTTTCTATGTTCCTTAATTCACACGATTATGGCACTGGCTGCTTTTGAGATATATTTCAAAGACAGTTTTTTAAAAATTCTCTGCAATGTAACTTCCGGTTTGATGACTTTAGTTTTAAACCGGAAGTGACTGCACGCCATCAAATTTGAAAAATTTCATTGCGACTCCTCTTCAGGTTTGAGAAGATCATTTTTCGACTGCAATTATAGTCATACTGGAAATACACCACTTCCGGTTTGGAAATCTCCGTTTTCGAGCGGAAGTGACGTCATACCGGAAATACAATCATTTTCGTTTGTAAATCTCATTTTGTGGCTGGAAATAACGGCGTACCGGAAATGCATCACTTAAGGTTTGGAAATCTCATTTTTCGACCAGACCGGAAATGCGTCACTTCCAGTTTAAAAATCTCATTCTTCGACCGAAAGTGACTCCATATCGGAAATACCTCACTTCCAGTTAGAAAATCCATTCTTCGGCCAAAAGTTATATCATATCGGAAATACGTCACTTCCAGTTTGAAAATCTCATGCTTCGGCCAAAAGTTATATCATATCGGAAATACGTCACTTCCAGTTTGAAAATCTCATGCTTCGGCCAAAAGTTATGTCATATCGGAAATACATCACTTCCGGGTCGGGATCGGTCGCTTCTAATAATAAAATAATAATAACAATATCAGCAACAATAACAATAACAATAATGAAAAAATATGAAATAATACTTTACCTTATAAAATAAATACGGAAGAATTATTTTTTTCTGTGATTGAAGGAAGCAATTGGGAATCTGCGGAACGATACAGCGCCTTTCGTGGGTGTGTTGCGTGGTCGTGTCGTCCTCGGGGTCACGCCTAATCGTCGTTTGTCGTTCGCAGTCGTCCGAGGCACGATCGCGCAATCATCGGACGATTGAGGGAGCGAAGTCAAAAAGCGAAGACGCTCGGGCGATCAGTCTCGTATCGATCGTCGGGCCGATCTTCCGTTTACTCCTTCGTGCGTCAAAATTTTTGTTAGTCAAGTAATTTTCCAATTTGGCTAATTATTTATTAAACACCCTTTTGCGAGGAATAACAATTGTAAAGTCGTCTTGTGTGTTAAAAAAAAGTTGAGTGCGATCTGCGTTACGTGTGTGGTTGACTTAATTCTGGGGCCTTGATATCGCAGTACTGTCGAGGACTGACTCCATATGAGGCTCGATCTGTCCGTTTTACAGTGTACACGTTCCCGGTCTCGTTCGCTAGACTTCCTCCCACGCGTTGTCACGATCTAAGCGCACTTGCTGTGATTTATACCTGGGTTCTTGGGCACAGAAATTACGTCCTCCGATTCTAACCACGTGATATAATTAGCACAAATCTTTTATTGACTAGACAACAGAAAATTGAATCCAAATTAATTTCAAACTGAAGTTTGTAAGTTTGTGGTTACCTTCAAACTTAAGATTACGTTTACTTCGGACTTAAGTTTGTGTTTAACTTTAGACTTATATTTGGGCTTAACTTCGAAATTGGAACTTGAGTTCAAACGTCGGTTTGAACTTACATTGCAACCTGAGTTGAAACTTAAGTTTGCACGTAGATCGAAGTCAGAGTTGACACCTGAGTTGTCCTTCGGTTCAACCTTATGCTTGGACTTGAATTGAAACTTGACTTTGTCTGTAGGTATGCGTAACTTCAAAGTCGAGTACATCGTTCATACGCAAGTCCGGACATAAATTTATACGCAAGTTCAAACGGAAGTGCGCGGGCGCACAGCTGACGCACATTCGAACTTACGTTTGAACATTATTCAGAATAAAAATTCAAAACTTAAGTTCGACCCTCTTTAACGACGTATTGTCTTCTCGAGACGTACATCTTCAATCTGTCTCTCATCGCACTCCCCGCTCGGCCAATTCGGGTCATAACTCAATCGCTCGCGCCTCCTCAGACGGCCCCTCCACTCTGCTCAATACACTACCATTAAAGAATAGAACGCTCGAGAAAACTCTAAAAAATTAAAAAAAAATGTTATTAAAAAAATTAGCATTTGCATTCATTTAATGAAGCAAAAAAAATAATGATCACAGAGGAAAAAACGCTTGTGCACGTAAAGAGGACGGTAGGAAGGGAATATGGAGAGGCGGGTGGCTGCCTCCGGTGCTCGCCGCCGGTCGCCGGAGTTTATTTCTGGTTTCGCCGTTCCGTAACTAGGTGAAAACTCCTAGAGTCTCCCCCGTTTTTCTTCGTCTCCGTCTCCGCTCTATTTTGCTCGCGAGAAAAGTTATTCGTTCCTCTTTCTTGCTCGCTCATCGCCCACTCGTTCCCTCGTTCTTTCGACTCTCCAGTTTTCGTTTTACAAACGTAGGACCGGGCGCGAGCGCGGGCGGAGCGAGGATGGGATGTTTCGTGCGAAGAAACGAAATATAACAGGGATACTGACCACTATACTACCGAAGATTAAAGAAATATAGAGTGTAACCGTGACCGGAGATGCGCGCGCCGTTACGGTCCCTTCGCGAATTAACGCGAGCCGTAGTGGGACTCGGTCGATGGTGGCGACATCCGGGGATCGGCGAGCGGCAACGCAGGCACAGCCGGGCAGTTCCGTACGTCTCGCCAGACATCTCGGGACTGCCCTCGCTCGGTCCATCCCGTCGCGCACTTACGTACGGCGGGCGCCCGCTCGCTCTCTCACAGATCTCCGTCTCCTTTCGTTTTGCATCTCCGACTCCGTCCAGCCCTACCACTCTCTGTGTTTACGTACTATTAAAAAAAAAAAATACTGCGAAACACACCCTCGAAGTCCGTGACGCGTCGCGGATCATCTATACGGTTTATCTGTATACGTAGAGACGTTGTTTATGTTACCTTAGACGAGAAAAGCTTAGCAAACACTAACGCCTCGATCACGCTAGCTACTGTAATAAATTCCAATTTTCTTGTTTGTTATTTTTTTTTTTAAGTCATGCGAGATTATTTGAGATTCGACTGAACGAAAAATATGGCTTCTTTCGTTCTCGCTTCCGCATAGAGGAAGCTTTGTTATTGGCTGGGATTGGGAGTAATGGGCAATTTTTTTTTTTCTTTAATTGGATTGGTTTTATCATTTCGAAGGATATGTTTACATAACGTTCTTTGCTTCTTATACAATTTTCTATTTTGACAATTTTGCTCATTGCCGTAGCACCTCTTTATAGTAAAAGGAAGTTGTTTAACATTTTTTAAATCTACAGCTTGAAATTGACAAGAAAAAAAAAATATATATATATATATACATATATATCACGAATAACGCTTCGAAAACGCCGCTCATTCTCCGGTGGCGTTTGCTCTAATTTCCGATTTATTTATAACCGAAAGTTTTATCGACGTCCACGCTCACGCGTACGACTTCGTGAATTAATGTAATTTATTCACGAAACTTTTGCGATTGTTTGATCGTGCGTTTAAAATAGAGACGATACTTGTTTAGAAAAGATCCGTCGCTTCCTGTTTCCGGTGATTCGCAATCTCGGACGGGAAGTTGCCATTGTTGTCTGAGCTTCGTCAGAAGCCATACAAATAATAATAATATAATAATAATAAATATTCTCTTTATTTGTATATCGTAAGATCCGGCACAACAGAAGTGAATTTTTGGCAGTGTCGCTCTGTGTAGAGACGTTAAATTTCTTTAATTACGAAATAGTGAGACTCAAACTTAATCGCTGAGATGGCGAGTCTAGGGAGGCCAATGTCGCCACTGAATTCGATAAGCCCGTCGCGTTTGGCGACGATCCAGCGTCACGCCTCGTGGGAACGTCGTACCGGTGAGTTGCGCAATTTCGAAAACAGGAGAATAAATAAAAGCGGCAAAATGTGTTTATTTTTTCAATTAAAAATAGCGAAACAAGACTATGTATCGCGAGGACGGGATGGTTAGCGGTCCTCGGAGTCCTCGAAGTCCTTAAACTTCGATTGCCCTTGAAAAGTCCCGGAAAGTTTCATGAGCTAACCTTGAATTTTATTTTGACCCTGCATCGGTCATCGTGGATGATAATTTGACAACATTTTATTGAATTATCCGCTTCATAGATTCATTATCGATTTTTCAACGAAAATTTAAAACTCGATGACAAAATTTAATAACAAATTCGTAAAAACTACTAAATTGAAAAAGTGTTCAACTTAAAAAAATGTTCAAATTGAAGCAAAAAATGAATAAGAAAATAGTAAAAACGATGTGAATTTTCGTCTGCTTAAACTTTACCGGCGCTTACTGTTGAATATTTTTCAGTTTTCCTTAAATGGATTCGAGAACTTGCATCATCCTCACGTTCATTCGTTCCATCCGGTCTTTCTATTCTGCCTTTCAACGTCTTGCATTCCTTCGCGCATATGTATATAGTTTAAGTTTCGAAATTCCGGCTGTGTTTATACCGCGGTAATGGAATCCACGTGTGCGCCCCCTAAGCATAACCGAGCTTCTAACGAGATACAACTAAAAAAGAAGGTGGAACATCGAGAAAAACAAATGGTCATTCGATATTATTTGCGACGAAAGGAAGAAAAAACCTTATCAAGGACTCACGGCCCTGAAAGAGGAAGAGTAAACTAAACACAATCGGAAACGATTTACCGGGCTCTCTGCCAATTCTTCGAGCTTCGTTGAATAGTCACGTAGAGTCGCTTCGTGACTATTGTGTTCTCGCAGCGATTGTGTAACTGTTCAAACTGCAATCACTGCGAAATTGTAGACGACGAATAAAAAAGGGGAAAAAACATGAATGAACCGCATACGAAGTGATTCGTACCGCTAACATAAGATGGCCAAAAGCAAATTCTCTCAATGAAATCCTGCCGATGAACAATGAACAATGAAATCCTGCCAATGAACAGATTAACCTTAGGCACACCTAAAAATATTAGAAAATTTGCTATACAAAAGTGTATTGAATCTCCAAACCAGAGTTTCGAAATTTCGAAACTCGAATTTTTAAACTACAGTATTAAAAATTATAATAAACGAGTGTCAATCCGATCAAAGATTGGCCCGTGTATGAAAACCACTTCCGTGGTTTTCATACACTTTTGTGGTTTTCGTGTACAATTTAGGATTTTTGGAATCCACTTCCACACGCTATGAAACCCGAAATCTCGAGAACATAGCGTATGGAAATAATTTGGGATTCCCGGAATCCACTCCGATATGCCACGTGTATGAAAACACTTCCGCAAATTCAATCTCCGGCACGGAATTTAATGTACATTCCTCTATTGAACTTATAAACCACCCACTTATACGTTTCCCGCTCCCAAAGTCGGGAAAGCAATTTACCCAAAGTCTTTTACCGCCGTCGGTAAAACAGGAAATTATTACCCGATACTACTATAGGTATCTTACGCTTGCGCACTAACGACATTTCCTACCCGGTATCCACCGGTACACAAAACTGTGAAAGCTGCAACGCTCGCGATCCGGAATTGAATGAATTGTCCCTTTAAGGAATTGCGAAGCGTTAGGAATGACTCTCCGCTGAAACTGTTCCTAGTTTTCTTCGGTTACGCATCGAGTCCTCGACGCTCGCACCAGTCGACTGATATAACCAAACAACGCCGGGCTCTGAACTCTTGGAAGTCGGCTTCCAGCTACGTCGATGACGTTTGCGCTCAAACCCGACCTCTGGAAGCCCCGAGTGTGTGTTTCCCCCCACCCCCCCTTTTCGCCGCTCGAGTTCCTCAAACCCACCTCTCCTCCGGTACTTCCAAGCTCCCGAGGCTGGAGGCTCTGCAAACTTTACTGTTAGACCGTACACCCAACCTCGCGCAGTTCGGACTTCGTACCGGCTTCTCCAGTCACCACGCGTGTTCGCTCGCTCTGCTTTTTTTACTCTTATTTTATTTTATTTTTTTCGATTATTCGGTGCTTTTGCAATCATTCGAAAATTTAGTACGTAATTAAATAATTGGTGACTCGGGTGGAGAACTTTTTTACAAGATAGTTTTTGCACACCTAAATCGTTAAAAATTTGGGTTTGACGTTAAAGTTTGGAAAGTGGTTTTTGTATTGCACTTTTTGAATTACATTTTTTTTTGCATCTGTTTGGTATTCCCCGAGGTCAGGACGACAGAATTAAACGATTGGCGACGAGTTAGTTTGCAAACAAATTTTTGCAAAGTGAAATCGAAAAAAAATTAGGCTTGAAAATTGCACTTTCTCTTTTAACGAGTGTGTTTCTTTTGTGATAAGAGAAATAAAAGACGAATCTACGAAGGATTTAAGAAATATTGTTTAGTGTTCAAAGTGGCCCTCGCAAGTTTCGAAAAATTTTGACGAATTTTTCAAAAAAAAAAAAAAAAAAATTTGTCTTTTTTCTCCAAAGTTTCGATAACCGGGAAAGGATATTATCCACGATGTTGAGTCTCGGTGAGAAAATGCGATTGCACGAATCACGAAGATTTAGAGACTAAAGAGAGATCCGCCTGCAATTTTTTTTTATTTGAAAAAAAAAATTATTACAAGTTAAAAAAAATTATTTATATTGTATTTATATGACAAAATATTATTAACTTAATATTATATATTGCTATATTATACAAATATTATTAGCTTGATGTTATATATTCCTAAATTATATCAATATTATATGTACTTTATTTGTATTATTTATTTATTGTAAAGTTATTGAGCGAAAACACGCGTCGAGCATGCTCGACGATCGGGTGACCTTGAAGTCTCGGCGGTCTCGGCGACGCGGGCGGACGACAGTCCGGACGCGGCGGTGTGCCGAGTCGATGCCGTCATCGCGAAACAACTCGCTTCCCGCTGATTCAGTAACATATTCCTGTGACATTGCCGACCGCGCGGAATTTACGTCGCTTTAATTCGTTCCTCGAAATTCACTTTCACTATAAAAACGAAAAAAAAAAAAAAAAAAAATGAAATAAATCAAATATAATATAACTTTAGTCCCACATAAATTTGATAGTAAACAATCGGTAACCCGATATTCAACCGACAATTTCATATTTTATTTATATTATTTACTTATATATATTTTTTTAATATCAAATTTTCTATCGATCAATAAGAAATTAATAAGAAAAAAAAAAAAACACATAGAATATAATGAAAGTTAAGTCCCACCTAAATTTGACCGAAAACAATTGGTAACGCGAAGTTCAATCAACGATTTCGTATCGCATTTATAATTTTTCATATATATTTTTAAGCAACTAAAAAAAAATTATTGATTTATATTTATTCCTAATTTTTTATATCGATTAATAATAATAATGATAATAATAATAATAATAATAATAATAATAATAATAATAATAATAATAATAATAATAATAATAATAATAATAATAATAATAATAATAATAATGTTGTTTCATTGAATTCCAGACGCCTTGCTAGCGGATCTGCAGAACACCGTGTCCTCGGGACCGAACCACGTGAGCAACAATGCCACACCGGGTTACGGTTCGCTCAACGGCGCTAGAAACAATCACGCCTCCAATGTCTACAGATCTTATGAGAATCGGACCTCGCCGTTGCCTCCGCAATCGGTGAGCCCAGAAATACATTAAATTATTAACCGATTTTATTTAAAAAAATTATTACAGTTTTTGTTACCGACTGAGCGTTTCGCACGCTCGCAAGTTTAGCGCAAGTAAAGGCGGAATCTGCCTTATCGACAATTATACCAGCCGCGGGTTTTCAAACGGGCTGCGCAAGATAAAGCGACGAAGAGGAAGATAATTAAAACGGGAAACCTGATAAACTAATTCGATTGAATATTTCTGTAAAATAATAGTAATAACAATAATTATTATTATTATTGTTATTAAAAATTAATGATAATTATTATTGTTACTAAAAATCAATAATAATTATTATTGTTATTGAAAATCAATAATAATTATTAATGTTATCAAAAATTAATAATTATTATTATTATTAATGGAAATCAGTAATATGAGAACATTTTTATTACGGCGCTCGATCGATATCTCGCGAGTTCCCGACGCGAAGAGATCTGCGCGAATGGAACTCGGGGAGAACGCCGGAGCGACGAACACGGAAGAAGCCTGAAAAAATGTCCGCCAGATGGCGCGCGAAGAACGCTTCTTCCCGCCTAAACTCGGGCTTTGCTGCCGGCACGCGAGATATTGTGAGACTGCTTTTAACCGGCCTTAATCTCAATACTTATGGTAACAAATTATTTTTCGCGAATCTAGTGAAGAAAAAAAAATAAAAATAAAATTAATAAAAATAACAAAACTTCGATAATTTTTTTATCGTTATTGTTTCGTATATGCAAAATTTTGTTTCCGTGACAGAAACGCTGTCTCGAGTCGCCTAACATAAAGTATTAATTGAAGGCGAAAAATTCGACCTATCGAAAATAAAAATTACAAATTTTTTAGTAATTTTTTTTATTAAAAAAAAAAAACAAATTTTAGATAATTTTTCAAAATCGCGTCTGTAAATGGCACGAAAAATTGACAATTGTTTGACAAATGTCTCCGAGCCGTTTTCCGGCAGGGGAAAAATGTTCGACCCAGAATTTCGTGTCGGGGTTGAGAATCGAATTAATCTTTGTTTTCGACACAATTTTTATTTTTTATTTTTTATTTTTTTCGTCGACCCGGGCGCAACTTTTCTCGGATCTTCTTCTTTCTCGCTACCTCTTCGTTCCTCCCGACGGCATTTAAATGTGCCACGCTCTCGAGGGTCTTCTCATTTTTCCAGTCCGACCGGAAATAGATCCGGGTGTGGTCCACCTACATCCATACAAAAGTGCCGAAAAATATAATAAAAAATAATTTTAAAAAATCGCCTCGCAAATACGTTTTCCGAAAATACCCTGAAAATTAAGAAAAAAAAAATGAAGATTTAATATTTTGTATAATAAATTACCTTCATATTTCTATTTAGATTAAAAAAAAAGTATTGTTTTTTTTTTTTTAAATTAACATATTCGTGTTAAATGCTTTACTTATTTTTTTAAATGAAATTTCACTAACAATTTATTTCTAAGATTTTTCAAATTTCCCATGAATTTTATCGAACATTTGACACAAACATTTTTTTTTTTGAATGAAAATAATTCCGTTTTGTTTCTTAATTTAGATTAAAATATAAAGGTAATTGTTTAAGAATAAAATCCGCAAAAAAATAAACAAATAAAAAAAATTTCTTAAAAAACGTAGAAAAAAAAATTCTTTTTATTATCTCGAAGTATTTCGGCGTTGAATTGACGAAAAAGAGAACCACTGTTCCACAGCCTTGTTTCACTCGCAAACAGTCGATTCTCTACTTGCCGCGAAAGGAAGTTAGCGCAAACGCTATTACCGCTCGGAAAGTAGAGAACCTGACCTGCGAGAACATTGATCGGGGTGAAACTTTCAGGCAGCACCTGCTAAAATTCCCGTTGTAATAATATCGATTTTCGTAGTTCCGAGCTCTCTATTATTCATCCGCTTGTCTCCACTGTGCGAGTTCGGTCGACTTTTGCATTTTACAACGTCGTGGCTTTCGGCACGATTGTTGCAAAACATTTTTTTTTTTTTTTTTTTTTTTTGAGAAAAAAAAAATAGATTAATAATGACTATATTTATTTTTAATATTACTATTTTAATATTAATAATTTTTATATTATTAATATTATAATATAAAATAGCCGATATAAAACGGCCGAAATAGGTGAATTCTTAGTTGCAAAACATTTTTTTTTTTTTTTTTTTTTAATGATAGATTATTAATTACTATATTTATTTTTAATATTAATATTTTTATATTAATATTAATAATAATAAATATTGAGGGGCTGCCAGACCTTCCATTTTTACCGGCCGAAATAGGTGACTTTTTAGTTTTCTCTATTCGTCGAAAGGAACAGCTCCGGAATCCTTTTAATATTAAAAATCATATTAATAATTAATAATCGACCATTAAATTCTTTTTCATTTAATAATAACAATAATAAATTATTATTATTATTATCATTAATTTATTGCAAACAATTGATTGAAATTTTGAAAGACACCTTTATTTGCGTTTTCTCCGCTATAAATGCTCGGGCAAACAATTTAACGAAACATAATATCGCAACGATTTATTGAATTTACGACGACGTCGATAGTGCGTCGTCGTCAAAGGAGGATTTCGCCTGGCGTGTAGGAAGCTTTTCATGGACCCTCCGCGATATAATTAGACTATATTATATCTATAAATAAATTCTCGGTTCGAAGATTTCGACTTCGAGTGGAAAAAGCAACATCGTCCGACCGACTTCTCGCCGGGAATTTCCCGAACGATTCTGTTGTTCGTTGTCCAGTTCGACAGTTTTTTTCTTTCTTATATTTTGCAATAATGTCTCTCCGAGCTCACAACTGCTTATTTTTTTGACCCCATTACAGACTCTGGCCCGGTTAGACAATTGCGATTTTCCATACTGGAAAAGACGTATTCTCGATATGACGTCACTTCCGGTCTAAGACTGAGATTTTCAAACCGGAAGTGACGCATTTCCGATACGACGTTACATCCGGTCTAAAAATGAGATTTTCAAACCGGACGTGATGGATTTCCGGTAAGACGTCACTTCCTGTCGAAAAAATAAAAATTTCAAACCGGAAGTGAGGAATTTCCGGTACGTCACGTCCGATCTAAAAATGAAAAGTTCAAACCGCAAGTGAATATTTTCAAACCGGAAGTGAAGATTTTCAAACCAGAAGTGAAGATTTTCAAACCGGAAGTGAAGATTTTCAAACCGGAAGTGAAGATTTTCAAACCGGAAGTGAAGATTTTCAAACCGGAAGTGAAGATCTTCAAACCGGAAGTGAAGATTCTCAAACCGGAAGTGAAGATTCTCAAACCGGAAGTGAAGATTCTCAAACCGGAACCGACGAAGTTTTGGTATGACGTCACTTCCGGTCGAAAAACAAGATTTTCAAATCGGAAGTGATGAATTTCCGGTTCGACTTGACGTTCGGTCCAAACATGAAATTTTCAAACCGGAAGTGACGTATTTCGGTGCGACGTCACTTCCGGTTTAAAAATGGGATTTTCAAACCGGAAGTGACGAAGTTCTTGTATGACTCCACTTCCAGTTTGAAAATCCCATTTATATATATATGTATATTGTGACGGATGGCCGCTTGGGTCTTAAGGTATTCGAATCAAGTCCAAGTCGGATTGAATATATGAGTCTTTATTAATTGTGGCAATAAGAGTGTTAATCGGGAGAGTGTACCGTTCGGAGGCTAGAGCTGGACTGACGTGAAGCGGGCGTGAAGCTGAGGGCTTCGCGCTCGCTTCACAATGGAATAAAGAGTCACAGAGTGTTTAGTCTAGGAGATAAGTGGCCGCTCGCGGCGGTCCGGATGCTCGATAGCCTTAAGGGCTTCTTTGAAGAGCGTATCGAACGGAAACTCCGTATCGATACGCTCGGATAAATATTAAAGTCGGTTTAAACAAAATATGAGGCTGCGGCCGTTACACTCCCCCTCTGGGAGGAAACGATGCCCCCGCATCGGATATTACGGATTTTACATTTGGCAAAATTTGTTAAGTGTAACTCGATATAATATAAAAGTAATTTGGTTTTTTAAGATATTTTCATTTTGTGTAAGTTGTGTAATGTTTTCTAAATATGTGTTTTGATTGTTATTTGATTGATGATTGTTGATTGTTGATTGTTGATTGTTGATTGTTGATTGTTGATTGTTGATTGTTGATTGTTGATTGTTGATTGTTGATTAAGTAAAACTCCTGATTGTTGTCCATGTTGGTTTGGATGATTGAAATCCCTTGGTTTTCATGTTTGTTGCGGTACACTCCTGTTGTTCTCCAATAGATGAGGGTCGTTGATATCTGTAACTAAGTAAAACTTTTAGTTGTTCGTGTTAGTGGGAGTGGTTTGGTTATGTTGGATGGGTTTAAATTTGGTGTTAAAAATGGTTAAGAAAAAATTAAAATGTTGTCCTGTTTAGTTCGGTTGGTGAAGTTCCATGTTTGTTTTTCCAAAAATGTTATCCCGTTTCGGTAAATTTGTCGGTATTTGGTGGATTTCCGTTTCTTCTTGGTTGTATTTCGTTTCTCTATTTCCTGGTATTTCTGTTATAAATTTCGAATTTTGATGGTATTGTGCCTGTAACATTCTAAGTTCTGATTAGTGGTGGTTAGTGGGTTAGGTATGTTATTTGGAAGTGGTTTGTTGGTGAAAGATGGAAGTTGTTTCTGGAATAGGTAAAATGATTAACACGAATATTTATGGTATATAAAGAACATAGCAAATATATATTGGCCAAAAGGGTAGACAATAATTTCGTTGCGAAAGAAGAAAAAAAAATGAAATAAATCAAATTGATATTGATATTGATTGATATTGGGATATGATTGTTCCCATACGATTTTTTTTGTTATAAATATAAAGTTGCTGACTTCCGTTTTTTCTTTGTTGCATTAAAATACGTGTGTCGCAGAGCATGTCCCAGCGTAGTCAGACATTGTATATAAACATCCGTTTTTTTTTGTTAGGTTGTAATTGTCTCAATTTTGTTTTTATTTTATTTGTTTCCATTTTTCTCATGTTCCGGTTTATGAAATATATTTGATAATTAAATATATTGTATGCTCAATTATATTGGAGTAAATGTAGCTTAAATATATGAGTGAATAAGTATATGGGTTTTGTGTGTATTTGTTTAGTTGTGATTTGTTTTTAAGAAGTGTAGTCCTATTACTATGGTTTATCCTATTTTCTGGTATTCCGAAAAAATAATTTGCAGTTCGTTTGGTTGTATTAAGTGTCTGGATGGCTTGGTGTTTATCTACATTCTGTGTGTTTCCGGTTTTTCTGTGTATCTGTTTTATTAAATATTTCGAATGTTTACTATGTGCAAGATGTGTGTGTTGTCTGTATGTGTAGTTCATTTGTCTTATATCTAGTCTTAACTAAAATATTAATGAATATTCTCCTATTTTTATGATTTTTTTTTGTCGATGATCGGGATGTTTATTTAAGCCACGAATGCGTATTATGCGCATCCAGGCGATGTTCTGCGATTTGTTGTTAGTTTCGATAGGAGATTGCTGATCGTTTCTGGTAGTACTTTTTTGCGTGGTATGAGTGTGATTAGTTGATAATTGTAAGCTTTCGGTCTATCAATTTTTACGTCACAATGAAGTATTGGTGGTGATCTGAAATTCGGTGGCACTGGTGTTTTCGCAGGATGTTGTTCAGAATCATTTGTTCGTTCAGCGTTTATCGATGGTATATATCCAACAAAGTTGAAACGCAATGGTAAATTTTCAAGTTCTCGAGCTTTTGTGGAAATGGATGGTGATCGGAAGTTCGGTGGCACTTCCTGTGGTATGGTGTGTTCATTTTTCTCCAATACGCTTGTTTCTCGATGCCAAGGTGGAACGAATTCTCGTAATTCAAATGCTATTGGTGGTGATAGCGTATCGTTTGTTGTATCGCTATTTACTGGCTGATTTTCGAGTTTCGCGGCGTCCTTATGTTCTCGTGATAGTTCGGTATTCAGTTGTATTGAATGTTGTACTGAGTTTTCTGAATCTGATATTTTTTTGTCGCGAGTTGGCAGTGAGTTATCAAGTTGCACTAGTATTTGTGCGGCTTTTGGAGGGCAGTCCTTTTCCTGTATAATTGTTGGAGGTGATCTGAAGGTTGGTTTTACGGGTGGTTTACCACTATTTTCGTCACCAGACGATTCTCCGATGTTCGTCGGCAACGTTTTGAATCCCTTGTTGAAGTTTTCATTCTCGGATTCTGTTTCGTTTTCCGTTTCATTTTCCTTATTTGTAGCGTTTTGGTTGTCGTTTTTGGTTTTGGTTCCATTATTTTTTTCGCTTTTGTCACCGTATAAGTAGCCGGTTGCCCCGTCAGGGCTGACTTTTTCGCGAAACTCGTTTTTGTTTAGCTGCGATAAGCTTTGTGTTTTATCTGGCCTCGTTGGGCTTTCTGCTTTGTGTTGCCTCGTTGGGCTTTTTGTTTTTTGTGGCCTCGTTGGGCTTTCTGCTTTTTGTTGCCTCGTTGTGCTATCGTTTATATCTGTATACTTATATTTTGTTTCAGTGTCATCTCGTTTCCTATGTTGTTTGCGTGGTTCGTTTATTTCTCTATCTTCGTCTTCAGATGAGTCCGCTAGACATTTTTCGATCGGTTTCCATTGTAGTTTGATTCTGCGTTTTCCTTTTAATATTTGCCTGGTCTGTTTCCATGTAGGTATTTTTATGAGTTCAGCTTCGTTTTCTGATGTTTCAGTTTGCGGTGTTTCGTTGTGAATATTTGAATCAATTTTTGTGGGTACACTCTCCGTTATTTGTTTTGATTCTTTCATTTTCGGTAATTGGTTTGTTTCTTCTTGTGGTTGCTTTGTCTGTTTAGGGAGAATTTGTTTAGTTTTTTCGGCACTTGCGTCGTTCACTGTTGTGACCTGGTTATTGTTGCGAAGTTTTGTGGAGCACATTCCTCCTTTCTTTTGAAGTAATCGTTGAAAAATCTGTTCGATCTGTGCCACATCGAGGTTCGAATGTTGATCAGATGCTTGCGAACTTCGTGAATCGCTGAGCCTGCTGTTTGATGATATGTCTCGATACTTTCGGTCACGTGAACTGTCTCGATAGTTTCGCTTGTGCGAGTTGTCGCGATAGTTGTTGCGATAATTGTCGCTTGAGTTATCACGATATTTTCGATCGCGCTGATAATCGCGATATCGCGAATCGTCTCGTCGCGAATTGTTCCGATTGTCACGTGGATTGTTATAATTATCGCGCGAGTTGTCGCAGGAATCGTTGTAATTGCCGCGCGAATTATTGTAATTGTCACGCGAATTGTTTTGGTAGTTTTGATCTCGAGAATTATTTTTGCAATATAGAGAATAATTTCTGTAATTTTGATCTCGGGAGTTATCACGATAGTTTTGATCACGTGAGTTATCTCGATAGTTGCGGTTCCGCGTATTGTCTCGATAGTTACAATCTCTTGAATCTCGATTGCGATAGTCGTATTTGTCGTGTGAGTCCCTGTCACTATAATCAATTTGATCGCCAACATTTCTGTCGCGATTTTGATCGTTATTGGATCGCGAATGAATGTTTTCGCGCATCCTGTTTACTGAGTAGTGATCTGATGTTAATTGAGTTGGATGGTCGGAGCGTTTTTCATAAAACTTCTGCCCATATTGCTCGTCAGACTGTGTGGAACGAATTTTTGCTTTATTGGGCCTATTTTCCCTGGATTCGGATTTTCCGCGGCTTCGCGTCTGATGAAGCGTTTGCCTACGCGTAAGTTCGTTTTCTATATTTATTGCTTTGTCGACTGCATCATCGAGGGTTAGAAATGTTTGTTGCATGATTATGTTCGCGATGCGATCGAATAATCCGCGGATAAAGGCTTTAATCGCGGTTTGCATTGCTTCTTGTATTCTATTTTCCAGGTACTGTTGTTGGTGTTGTTCTGTGTATACTTCTTTGAGGTGCTCTTCGATTCTTTTCGCGATTTTCCGCGTACGCATTGCGTAGTCTCTAACTGACTCGTTGTAATTTTGTACATTAGACGTCAATTCTAATTCGAAATCAGATAATTCTACGGGTTTTTCAAAGGCTTTTCTGAGATCTCTCAGGAGAGATTCGAGTGTAAGATGCGTTCTCAAATCTGCTATATCTGCAGCAGATCCGGATAATTTTAGGTTAATTATGGTTAAAAATAGCGACTGGTCAATTTCAGGAACCATCTCTGCTGCCTTTCTACAAATGCGTAGAAAGTCGCGAATTGGTATATTTTTACCATCGAATGAAGGTATTATGCTGCAAACGTCGCAAAACGCAATATTATTGGTCGCCATTGTTGATGATGATGTATTGTATGATTATTTATTGTGTTTGATCAAATTTTTTTTTTTTATTGTGTACTAATTGTAAGTTTGAATTTTGTATTATAATGAATTTAATTTTTTTTCTCTTTTTTTTTTTAAATGCATATGCTAAAATATTTGATCGAATATGTGAAAAAAAAAGAATGGATTGAATTGGAAACTGACATAATTTAATATTCACACAAAAAAGAAAACTTTGGCAAAGGGCACAATGAAAATAAAATTCGAAGTTATACAAGAATAAATGTAGTTAAATGAAGAGAAAAAAAAAGATTTTGTTATTGTTCAAAAAGGTTTGAAAATTCTATTCGAAGTTTTATTCAAAATTGTATTTTTTTTATTATTTTATTAATTAATTTTTTTTTTTTTTATTTTTTAAATTCGGATCCATACAATTTTTTCTATTTTTGTTACACTTTTTTTGTGTATTTCGATAAATGTTGTATTAATTTTTTTATTATTCGCTGCCATCTACGAGAGGCGCGTTTACTTTGTGTTGAAGTAAAGCAAAGGGCGAAAAGAGAATTGATGTATATTTGAGAAAAAAGGAAATTCTGTCTTTTCCGTGAAATACGGTGGTCGTACGTCGTGACATGCACTACGAGCACGTAACAGGGTTGCGATACGTTTTCGTGGGTCAGCGCTCATATTTCACGTATTAAAAACAAATGCAAAATAAGTAATAATAATTGGCTCAATATGCCTTACAAATAACGTCAAATAATAATAACAAAAACAATTTAATTAAATGGTTGGTACTTACCTGTACGATGACGATAAATAATAATTTTATTCAACTTTGGTCGGTTTTGGTTGGATTTTTGTTGTGTATTTTTTGTTTGGCTTTTCCTATCGTGTGTCGTCCTTCCTTCCTTCGATTTATGTATTTATAAAACTTCCTTCTGCGTTTTTATTGTATTTTGACATCCTTCCTTCCTTCATATATGGCGGAGGTGGATGGTGGAGGACGGTGGGCGTCGAGACGTCGGTGCGGCGGATCGCATGCGTGGCGGTTCGATGCCGCCGTCGATGACAGCTCGCCGGTGGTAACGTCGGCGGCTGCCGCTGCGCGAGGTTTTTTGGCGGTCGGTATACCCGACGTCGCTCGCCCACTCCGTACACTCTCACCTGTCACTTTGTTGTTGTTGGTGTTGTTTTTTTTTTGTCAATGTTGATATCGTGCGAGCTGGGCTCGAGCACGGGTGATGGCTTTTTTTTTCACTGAGTTGATTTTTTTTTCACTTTTTTTTTGTCACTATTCGTTGTGTTTTTCTGTGCACTGTTTTTTTTTATTCACAGTGTTGTTTTTTTTTTTCGTTTTTCACTGATGTTAGCTGTATTCCGTTGTTTTCTTTTTTTTTTTCACTGAGTGTCACTGTTTGTTGTTTCACTGTTGGTTCTTTTTTTCACTCCGTTGATTTTATTTGTGCGAGCACGGCTCGAGCACAATTGTTAGTTCCGGGTGTGTGTGAGCTGCGGCTCGAACACACGAGTCTCAAAAGTAAAAAAAAAATTTTATAAAAAATTAATTTTTTTTTTTTTAAGCGTGAGCGTGTTTGTGTGGAACGCCCACTCTGACACCAATGTGACGGATGGCCGCTTGGGTCTTAAGGTATTCGAATCAAGTCCAAGTCGGATTGAATATATGAGTCTTTATTAATTGTGGCAATAAGAGTGTTAATCGGGAGAGTGTACCGTTCGGAGGCTAGAGCTGGACTGACGTGAAGCGGGCGTGAAGCTGAGGGCTTCGCGCTCGCTTCACAATGGAATAAAGAGTCACAGAGTGTTTAGTCTAGGAGATAAGTGGCCGCTCGCGGCGGTCCGGATGCTCGATAGCCTTAAGGGCTTCTTTGAAGAGCGTATCGAACGGAAACTCCGTATCGATACGCTCGGATAAATATTAAAGTCGGTTTAAACAAAATATGAGGCTGCGGCCGTTACAATATATATGTGTATGCGTGTACGCGCGCGTGCTGTTTTTCGAAAGGAGAGAAACTCACACGTGAAAAACACGCGTCGAGAGATTTTACGACCGAGGCGAGGAGAGGATGGATTAGAGGAAATGAGCCGGTGTCAGCTGCCAGGTTAAATCCATAGGACGATTAGATGGCATTAAGAAATTTAATAATAATAAAGTATTGGATGTTAGCCGTTGATTCGACGAAGATATATCGTTTCACTTAAGCGTCTGGCAGCATTGCTTTCGCGTTCCTTCCTTAATTTCGTAATTCGTATTATTTATTAGTGACGCGCATGTACAAATTCTAAAAAAAAAAAAAAAAAAAAACACAAAATCCCATCAAGTGCCAAAAATGTCTATTATAGTACTTATCTCAAGTACTACATTAATATTTTTCCTTTAATTATTATTTACAAATTAGCAGTTATTTTTTCTATTTTTTATTACATTTTTTCAAATCCAACTTAGCCGAAAAAAAAAATTCACCGCCAACCCTGCCGAGTACAAAAAAAAAAAAAAATCGTCGACCCTTCGGTGAAAGTCCGAAAATCCGATGAACAGTCATGAAAATAGTATTTATCAAAAGGTTGACACGATCCGAGGACTCTGTTGCCGCAAATGCATCGAATCGCCTGATATGTTTATCTCGTCGTTACCCTGACATGTTTCCTCCGCCCGGATATTTTTGGCATGACATCGGTTCCACCGCCGGGCCGGTTAAACGCGATACCAACGTTCAATTTTGCCCCGCAAATTGTACAAAGCACGAAAGCGTAAATATATTTCAAATTTTTTAATTTTAATTTTTATTTTATTTTCATTACATGTAAAAAAAAACAAAAAAAGAAGAAAAAAAATCTTTATTTAAATTTCTTTCCTTTCGCGAAAAAAACTTCGCGATCCTCTCATTGATGAAACCGAACGGCCTTCGGGCGAAGCCGATGGAGCTCCGCTCGCTGCAGTGATTGTACTTGAGAGGCCAGATGCGAAGACTCTCGGAAGGTAAAAACACGGTGCCTGACATCACCGTCGGGAATATAATGCGACCGACGCTGCGAAACGTTGTCGTTAGAGACTCGAGTTTCGTGCGTAACACTGGTTGGCAAACGGCTGTCTAAATGCATTTGCCGCGAATTGAACACGCAGAAGGCTGCCTCGATTTACACCTGTTTTCTAGTCTTTCGACACCTCGGTTAGTATGCCAATCGTTATAGGCAGCTTGCGAATAATAACAATGATAATAATATACGATTGTTTTTTTTAAAGATCGTATGGAGAGATGGAGCGAAATAAAGATAGTCAAACAATTCTTTGCAGGCAATTTGACAATGACAATGACAGTGACAATGATAATCGCAATAAAAATTTCGATGATAATCACGACGATAATCACGATGATAATCACGATTATAATCACGACGATAATCACGATGATAATCACGATGATAATCACGACGATAATCACGACGATAATCACGACGATAATCACGACGATAATCACGACGATAATCACGACGATAATCACGACGATAATCACGACGATAATCACGACGATAATCACGACGATAATCACGACGATAATCACGACGATAATCACGACGATAATCACGACGATAATCACGACGATAATCACGACGATAATCACGACGATAATCACGACGATAATCACGACGATAATCACGACGATAATCACGACGATAATCACGACGATAATCATGACGATAATCATGACGATAATCATGACGATAATCATGATGATAATCATGACGATAATCACGGCGATAATCACGACGATAATCACGACGATAATCTCGACGATAATCACGACGATAATCACGACGATAATCTCGACGATAATCACGACGATAATCATGACGATAATCATGACGATAATCATGACGATAATCATAACGATAATCATGACGATAATCACGACGATAATCACGACGATAATCACGACGATAATCACGACGATAATCACGACGATAATCACGACGATAATCACGATGACGCAGTCGGTATGAAAAGTTAGTGAAGGTTGTTGAAGGTTGCTAACTACAGTCGGCCAAAAGTGAGTTCGACAGGATACGTATAACGATTGCTCATCCTGTACGAATATGTATTTGGCCGAATACGATCGGTACCCATGGAATAACACTTCATTACAGTTTCTAATACCCACCGCCGTATTTAACTTCGCCTTAATGTGAATATTTTTTACTTGACTTTTTTTCAGCCGACTTATCAGAATCGCGAAGCTATCGAAGAGACGATAATGAAAACCACGAACAACGCCGCGGCCGGTGGACAATACATAGGCCAGAATACCGGAGGCGGAAGCGGTAAGATGCCGTCACTGAACAACAATCTATCCGAGCTGGATACTTTGCTGCAAGATTTGAGTAACGCCCGTTACAACACTCATTTCCAAGAGCGTGGTGAGTGGCAGTTTTGACATTCAAAAATAACAATATTTCAATCCCATAACAATCTTACTTTAACGTTTGTGTTATTTCGACGGATGTTGTTTAGACCTATGTTATTTTGATCCATGTTATTTTGAGCCGTGTTATTTTGACCCATGTTATTTTGATCATGTTATTTTGATCATGTTATTTTGATCATGTTATTTTGAACCATGTTATTTTGAGCCATGTTATTTTGAACCATGTTATTTTGAGCCATGTTATTTTGAACCATGTTATTTTGAGCAATGTTATTTTGAGCCATGTTATTTTGACCCATGTTATTTTGACCCATGTTATTTTGATCCATGTTATTTTGAGCTATGTTATTTTGATCGTGTTATTTTGAGCCATGTTATTTTGAGCCATGTTATTTTGATCCATGTTATTTTGACCCATGTTATTTTGGACCGTGTTATTTTCACCTATGTTATTTTGACGTATGTTATTTTTGAGTATCATAAATAAATCAATACGAAAATGTACAAATTTTTCTTACCATTCGAAAATAACACACATCGAACTAACACGACGCTATAATAACACACGAACGATACACATTTTCATTACATTTCGATGTTATTGCCACACGAGTATTTTTTTATGTGTTGACGCATAAAAAAACTATTTCTCTCGTGTTATTTTTAAGTGTGTGTTGTTTTTAATGTGCTGTTTTGGCGCGTGTTATTTTTTGCCCGCCACTTTGACGTGCCGCGAAAAAAAATGTCGGTGACAAAAAAGATAACGATAATTTCGTTCCCTCGGTGTCTCGCGTCTACGCCTTGTACAAGTTCACGTATAAAGTTAATTAAGCAACGGGGAAAGAGAACGGAAACGATTAATTCGCTGGCACGTCGCCACTCACGAGAATATGTTACAAATTATTTCGTACCGACGGACTTCTTAATCCCCCGAACAACATCCCATTCAACGATCTATTAATAATCGAATTCTTTTTTCGGCAAAATGACATTAATTTTCGAAACTTCGTCGAATTTTTGCCACAAGTCTATTTTAACGATTTCGTGGTCTCGAGCTTGGAGCTTTTCCGCTCTCGGCGGACTCGCTCGTGCCCCTTTTCTTCCGACCTTCTCGGCGGACGTCGACTGTGAAGAGAGCGATGAGAGTCCGAGACTCGAGCCAATTAAAATTTTCGCCAAATTATTGTGACCGATCGTCTCAACGAGTCGCGTCAATTGAAAAAAAAAATTACGTTTGAATTTTTAATTTTTTTAACATTTGAATTTTTAAATTTTTTAAACATTTTAATCGTATTTTCTTCTTTTATTAGAATTTGAATTTATTTTTATTGAAAAATATTTAATTAGAAGAAATAAAAATTTAATTTTTTAAAATTACATCACTTTTTGGTATTCTGAAGATATCTCGTTAACGGCTCGTTTAGGAGCAAAAACTGACGTAAGCAAAATTGAAGACAACAAAATTTTGAGCAAAAAAGGTCATGTTGGATTTTGTCATCGGAGCGATAGTTTCGCGTCTAGAGTCGCGAGAAGCCGGCGCTGAGGATATCGTCGCAAGTCTCGTCATCGTCAAAGTCGTTCAACATTCGGAATTACATTTTTAAATTAAAGAACCAAATCAGAAAAAAAATGTATTTAAAATTTTTATTATCGAAATTTATTACGAGTTTTATTTAATAATTTTATTTTTCATTTCAGAGGCTCTGGTGTCCTCGGGCGGCGGTCTGAACGGCGGTGCAACGAGTCCGATGCTTCGCTCGCCGAGCAGCCTCTCCGCTTCCCGGCCCACGGTCGATTCCCTGCTCGAGGAACTCAGCACCGCTGTTCCCAATGGGTAATTTTTTTTTTTTTTTTTTCATAGTACTTTCTATTACCACTTCGTTCGCTCGATAAATTCATAATCTATTGAACGATAAAAAAATTAAAAAATCCCCTTATCAAACATTTTATTATCACTTTATTCGGTCGATAAATGACCGATTTTTTTTTTCTTCTTAATCAAACATTTTATTATCAATTATTGAATGGGTCAATAAATTGACCCATTCGATAAATTATGGGTCAATAAATTATGCGATTATCGAATTGCATAATCTATTGACCCATTTTTTTCTTCCTTTATCAAACATTTTATTATCACTTCATTCGGTCGACAAATGACCGATTTTTTTTTCTTCCTTAATCAAACATTTTATTATCAATTATTGAATGGGTCAATAAATTGACCCATTCGATAAATTATGAGTCCATAAATTATGCAATTATCGAATCTATTGACCCATTTTTTTCTTCCTTTATCAAACATTTTATTCTCACTTCCTTCGCTCGATAAATTCTTCATTTATCGACCCATTTTTTTTTCCTTTATCAAACATTTTATTATCACTTCCTTCTGTCGATAATTGCACATTCTATTGACCCATTTTTTTTCTTCCTTCATCAAACATTTTATTATCGCCTCGTTCGGTCGATAAATGCATATATTTTGTATTGACCGATTTTTTTTTTTTTTTTTTTTTTTAGGGACTATCCTCAAGACGGAAGAGTCAAGGTAACGATTCAGGAAACTTCGACCGAAGTTCAGCCGATCTACGAGAGCTATCCCACGAGCCAGCACAATTCGCTCAATCGATCGGAGCTGCACGCGAGCTACGCGAGCAACGGGCACACGGCTAGCAACGCAACCAAAGAACTCGACGATCTGATGGCCTCGCTCTCCGAATTCAAGGTAATTATTGGCGCATCGGAATCCACCGGGAAAAATAAATCGTACATGATTAACATAAAATCCCTAATTAATATTAAATTTCTAATTAAGATACAATACATAATTAATTGAAAATTTATAATTAATTGAAATTCATAATTAATTAAGAATGTACAATGAATTGAAAGTTTATAATTAATTTGGAATTTATAATTAATTGGAAATCCATAATTAATATAAAATTCATATATAGTCATGTACGATTATGTATACATTTTTTTTTTGGAAATGGCCGTGGGCAAAATTAATTTGTACTTGATATACGATTCATGTATGACAATTTTTTTCTCACGCCGCAATAATTCTCACGACCAATCAACGGAATCGTTGATGAAAATTCACTAACTAACTAACGCTTCATTTTTTTGATTTTCATTTCAGCTCCTCGTTGAGTCTTCCCTGCCCACCCACGGTGAAATATTTACCGTGAATATAAGAGACAATTCGTGATCGCGGATCGATTAATCGATCAGAGAGATCGAACGATTTTTCCGTTTCCTCGCTTGCCGAATTTATGTTATGCATGTGTGAATAATAGCGGATCGATTAATCGAACGCATGCTTACTTTTCGTTGCTTTTCGACTAAAAAATTGGATTTGACTTTTAGTCGATTTTCGATCGATCTTTCCCTATCAGCAAATTCAACCCAAAAAAAATAAATAAAAAATGTATAATAGCGGATCGATTAATCGAACGAATGCTTACTTTTCGTTGCTTTTCGACTAAAAAATTGAATTTGACTTTTAGTCGATTTTCGATCGATCTTTCCCTATCAGCAAACTCGACCCAAAAAATAAAAATAAAAAATGTATAATAGCGGATCGATTAATCGAACGAATGCTTACTTTTCGTTGCTTTTCGACTAAAAAATTGAATTTGACTTTTAGTCGATTTTCCATCGATCTTTCCCTATCAGCAAACTCGACCCAAAAAATAAAAATAAAAAATGTATAATAGCGGATCGATTAATCGAACGCATGCTTACTTTTCGTTGCTTTTCGACTAAAAAAATTGAATTTGACTTTTAGTCGATATTCCATCGATCTTTCCCTATCAGCAAATCCAACAAAAAAAAAAAATAGATAAAAAAAAGTATAATAACGGATCGATTAATCGAACGGATCTTTACTTTCCCTTGCTTTAAACTAAAAAACTGGATTCGCTTTTTAATCGATTTTCGATCGATCTTTCCCTATCAGAAAATCCAACAAAAAAAAAAATAGATAAAAAAAGAAATAACATCGATTCGATTAACCGAACGGATCTTTACTTTCCCTCGCTTTCCAACTAAAAAATTCCATTTCCTTTTTAATCGATTTTCGATCCAACTTTCCCCATCAGCAAATCCAACAAAAATAAAAATAGATTAAAAAAAGTGTAACAGCGGTTCGATTAACCGAACGAATCTTTACTGTCCCTCGCTTTCCAACTAAAAAATTCCATTTCCTTTTTAATCGATTTTCGATCCATCTTTCTCTATCACAAAATCCAACCCCAAAAAAAAAAAAAAAAAAAAAAAATCGTCTCCGAATCCGATTCGTGGGCAGGGCAAGCGGTAGGATAATAAAACAGTGACGTTAAAGCCGCGCGCTCTCCTGCCCATTCTTGGCTGGCCAAGTTACCGAAATAGCTTCTATTCCACCGGCGATATTGCGGCCGACGCGAGGCGACCGCGGCTTTGAAGCTTTGGGAATAAAACCGACCGGAGAGCATCGAGAAAATCGTCTCGTTTCTCCCTCCGAGAATTTTTCCTCTCTCGTACCTGCGCCTCGAAATTCGTCTTTCGCGATAATCTGCCGTTCGACGCGCGTCAAAACCGACGACGCGCCAGCGGCGCGGGGACGAATCGCTCGCTCGTGGCGGGGATAAATTTTCCTTCTCGAAACTCTCGCGGTGGGAGAAAAAAAAAAAAAAAAAAAAATTAAACGGCGCCAGTTCGCGCGGTCCACGAAAAAGCTCCTCAGTCAGTCTGCAAGCTCGGCACTGGGAAGTCCACTGCGCCGTCCTTACAAGCCGTTTTGCGCCGTACGGTCTTTCGTCTTCACTCACCTTCTCGAGGAGAATTTTTTTTTATTTTTTTTTTTATTTTTTATATTTAATAAAAAAAAAATTTTGTACGATCGAAAATTTATCGGATTTTTTTTTATTATTGCAATTTATTGTTTATTTTTTTTTTGCGGAGTATTCTTTGTTTTGACCGTCGAAGGCGCGAGTCGTGAAGTCGTCTCGTTGTTAAGGAGTGAGATTTGATTTTTCGGGACGAGAATAATATTTTTTTTTTTTTTTGGGTCGAGAAGGAAAATATTGAAAGGCTCGGAAATTTTTTTGGACGTCGAGAAAGGAGTTTTTCACTGTTAAATTCTTTTTTGTTATTCGCGTGGTTTTTTTCGGTGTTCGAGCATAGAATGAAACAATACGATCTATTTTTTTTTGTGTTACATTTTCATTATTCGATTATTAAAAATCAAGTTTAAAAATTAATCAAGATTAAAAATTAAAATCAAGAAGTCAAAGTAAAAAAAATTGTCCCGATATTTTGAAGGTCAATAAAAGGTTTAATAAAAACCCAGTTTTTTTTTAAGAGAAAAAAATAAAAACAATCCGATCTATTTTTTGTCACTTTTCGATTATTCAGTGACTAAAAACCATCTTCAATTTTTCCATCAAAAACAAGCAAACAGAAAATATATCAAAAAATAGTCCCGACATTTTTAAGGTTGACAATCCGTTCAAGTAAAAACCCAATTCCTCAAGAAACAAAAAAACCAACAAAATAAAAATAAAAATAAGAAATCAAGATTAAAAAAAAATAAACAAAAAAAAATCCACTGCTCTTCGAATTCGAAGAGCATCGAAAATTTTTAAATTATTTAAAAAATCTTGATTCCTTATTTTTATCTCAATTTCGAAACCTCGAAATTTTTGCGTATTGGCCCAGATCATTCCCCAAAAATAGCGCAAAACCGCGCGCCTCGCCCACGCCTCCGGCGCACGGCTCTCGCTCTCGAAATAATCTTCGCCCAAAAAAAAAAAAAAAAAATCCTAAAAAAAAAAAATTCAAAAAAAAATAAAAAATTCTAATAAAAAAATCTAACCATCGACCGGCAATTTTTTGTTTCCGCAGATAAATGGTAGCACGCACCAGGTCCAGACGGTGACGGATTCCCCGTACGCGAAGCCGAACAAGGCAACGAAGAGTTCGCCGAGTCCGATAATTCAGGAGGGCGGCGGATCGGCCGGCCAGTCGCGCATCCACATAACCGAGACCTACGCGAGTCAGCAGTACCAGCCGCAGCAGGGGGAGAGTCACACGACGAGCGCCCAGGCGACGACGCACATAGTGAAGCAGAATCAGTTGGATTCTATGCTAGGGAACCTCCAGGCAGACATGAGTCGCCAAGGTGTGAACACGACCCAGAAGGGCTGCTGCAACGCGTGCGAGAAGCCGATCGTCGGACAGGTCATAACTGCGCTCGGCAAGACGTGGCATCCGGAGCACTTCACTTGCACCCACTGCAACCAGGAGCTCGGCACGCGCAATTTCTTCGAGCGCGAGGGACACCCCTACTGCGAGACCGACTATCACAATCTCTTCTCGCCACGTTGCGCCTATTGCAACGGACCGATTCTCGATGTAATTCGGTTTTTTAATTCGTTTGCCAATTTTCATTTTTTTTTTTTTTTTTCGTTATTGTCAGTCGATGTTTTGTTTCGGTCGGTGAATTGTTTTGTTACAGTCAAGAAATTCTTTGTCACAATTAATCCATTTTTTTTACAGTCAATCAATTTTTGTTACAGTCAGTCAATTCTTGGTTACAGTCAGACAAATTTTGTTACAGTCCGTCAATCTTCGTTACCTTCAGGCAATTTTTGTTACAGTCAGTCAATCTTTGTTACAGTCAGTCAATTTTTGTTACAGTCGGTCAATTCTTCGTTACAGTCAGCCAAATTTTGTTACAGTCAGTCAATTCTTCGTTACAGTCAGTCAATTATTGTTACAGTCAGTCAATTATTGTTACAGTCAGTCAATTATTGTTACAGTCGGTCAATTATTCGTTACAGTCAGTCAATTTTTGTTACAGTCAGTCAATCTTCGTTACAGTCGATCAATTCTTCCTTACAGTCAGTCAATTATTGTTACAGTCGGTCAATTCTTCGTTAAAGTCAGTCAATTTTTGTTACAGTCAGTCAAATCTTCGTTACAGTCAGTCAATCTTTGTTACAGTCAGTCAATTGTTCTCAAAGTCTGTCAACTCTTCGCTACAGTCAGTTAATTTTTGTTATAGTCAGTCCATCTTCGTTTCAGTCAGTCAATTGTTGTTACAGTCAATCAATCCTTAGTAAAGGCAATCAATATTTGCTACAGTCAGTCGATCTTTGTTACGGTCAATCGATTTTCGTCTTACAGTCATCCAATTATTTTTTTCTCACCCTATTTTTTTTGTTTGTTTGTTTTCTGTCGTATATGGAAACGTCAAAATTTTTGCAGAAATGCGTGACGGCGCTGGAAAAAACATGGCACACGGAACACTTTTTCTGCGCCCAGTGTGGCAAGCAGTTCGGCGAGGACGGCTTTCACGAGAGGGACGGAAAGCCTTACTGCCGGGAGGATTATTTCGATATGTTCGCGCCCAAGTGCGGTGGTTGCAATCGCGCCATCATGGAGAATTACATATCGGCGCTTAACAGCCAGTGGCACCCGGATTGTTTCGTCTGCAGGGTACGGTTTACACGAAAGCCTCGTTAATGAAGATTTCTTCTTTCCGTTACAGGTCACGTGGAAAACCTCTCGCGACGGCGAATTACTCGTCTAACAACAATACAAAAATTGCACCTTTTTTTTAATCTCTTCAATGCAAATTGGAAGATTTTGAAAAATCTTTTTAATGTGAATTGCAAGATTTTGAAAAATCATTTCAATGTAAATTGAACGATTTCGAAAAATCTTTTCAATGCATGTTGAAGGTCTTTGAAAAATCTTTTCAATGCATATTGAAAGATTTTGAAAAATCTTTTAAATGCATATTGAAAGATTTTGAAAAATCTTTTAAATGCATATTGAAAGATTTTGAAAAATCTTTTAAATGCATATTGAAAGATTTTGAAAAATCTTTTTAATGTTAATTGCAAGATTTTGAAAAATCTTTTCAATGCATATTGAAAGCTTTTGAAAAATCTTTTTAATGTTAATTGCAAGATTTTGAAAAATCTTTTCAATGCAAATTGAAAGATTTTGAAAAATCTTTTCAATGCAAATTGAAAGATTTTGAAAAATCTTTTCAATGCAAATTGAAAGATTTTGAAAAATCTTTTCAATGCATATTGCAAGATTTTGAAAAATCTTTTTAATGCAAATTGAAAGATTTTGAAAAATCTTTTCAACGCAAATTAACAGATTTCGAAAAACCTGTTCAATGCCAATCGAAAGATTTTTCAAAATCTCTACAATGAAAGAAAGAAAGAAAAGGTTAAATTTCGTACATCGCGCTCGTTTATTAACAAAAATGATGAAAAAAAAAAAAAAAAAAAAATAGTCGTTTAGACTTTGAATTTGCAGGACTGCAAGAAGGCCGTTTCCGGCAAGTCCTTCTACGCGATGGAGGGAAAGCCGGTCTGTCCGAAGTGCGTCGGCGTCGACGACGACGAGGAAGAAGAGGAGGAGGCATAAGAACTTCCCCTTGCTTTTCGTTCCGCGCCATTCGCCGTATCTTAAAAAAAAAAAAAAAAAAAAAAAAAAAATGCTCGAAAATCGCGACCAGCCTTTTTCCATTTATCGAAACTGAGAAAACGAAAAAAAATAATTTATCAAAGACCCACATGCCCCTGGGGCTCCGAAGATGCGGAGCCCCGAAACCCCGCCGAGTTTTCTCGCCGATAAAAAAAAGACGCTGGTCTCGTGAAGAGCAAAAAAAAAAATTGCGAAAAGCGCGCGAGAGTTCGAAAAGCGTGAAAAAAAAAATCCAACTCCAAAAATTTGTATACCAAACGAATTCCCACCCGGGTACTCGCACAGATGAAACACGAGGGCACGAATCAGAACACTCGACAAAAAAAAAGCTTCGTATAAACACTTTTGTATAGATAGCGAAACAGCGACGAGATAAAACGAAGTCGGGCAAGAAACTTAAAAAAAAAAAAAAAAAAAAAAATTGTACTTTGCACTTCGCTCCGCTGCAGATATTTTTATCAAATGTACCTCGATAAGATTCATACAGGCTTTCCGCAATTGAGATTGTTGTACTTTGCCAGTTAATAAATGTAAAAAAAAACAAAAACAAAAAAAAAACAAAAAAAACAAAAAACAAAAACAAAAACACAAAGACACTTTTGAGGGTGGGGAGGACGAGTGGAGAGAGTTTCTTCTGAACTCCCGGCCCCGTTCCCCTCGTCTCGTCGCGCTTCCGCCGTCCGCTTGAGTTCGAGCCCGAAAGTTCGAGCCGTGTCAGGGTCGTGGAGCGCGGCGGGACGCTTCGCCGTCCGAGTCTGATTCGTGCCCGATTTTTGCGCGTTTTCGTGCGTCGATTATTCGCTCGAATTGTCGATTTTTAATTTTTTTTTTTTACGAATAATTTCCAAGCGTAAAATCATCGACGTCTATTTTTTTTGTATGAGAAATTTCCAAGGGAAAAAGTATCGATTTCCTATTTTTTTTATATGATAAATTTTCGAGCGTAAAATCATCGAGGTCCATTTTTTTATATGAAAAATTTCCAAGGGAAAAAGTATCGATTTCCTATTTTTTTTATATGATAAATTTTCGAGCGTAAAATCATCGAGGTCCATTTTTTTATATGAACAATTTCCAAGGGAAAAAGTATCGACTTCCAATTTTTTTTATATGATGAATTTTCAAGCGTAAAATCATCGACGTCCATTTTTTTATATGAACAATTTTCAAGCGTATAATTATCGAGGTCCATTTTTTTATATGAAAAATTTTCAAGCGTAAAATCATCGACGTCCATTTTTTTATATGAAAAATTTTCAAGCGTAAAATCATCGACGTCCATTTTTTTATATGAAAAATTTCCAAGGGAAAAAGTATCGACTTCCAATTTTTTTTATATGATAAATTTTCAAGCGTAAAATCATCGACGTCAATTTTTTTATAAGAGAAACTTCCAAGGGAAAGAGCATCGACGACCAATTTTTTACTTATTTTTTTAAATTTATTATTATTATTTTTTTTATTTAATCCGAAGTTCTCGCTGCGGACTTGAATCGCTCGAGAGGGCGAAATTCTCCTCCCGCCGGAATGCGCCGCTCGTGGCCCCGACGAGCGATTTTCAGAGACCTCTCCGCCTCCTCCTCGACGTCGTCGCCTCGCGAGTCGCGCGAGGATTGCGCAGCCGACGATGCCGCGGCCCGAGGATTCTCGGCACGGCGGCTTTTAGACTTTTTTGGGACGGCGCCAAAATGCGATGCCACCCAAACTGCGAGCTATTTTTTTGATTTTTTTTTTTTTGCTTTCTCATAGGAGACATTCTCTGTCAACTCGGCGACTTTTTTTTCAAACCTCTCAGATCTATTCCATAAATGGCCACATTTCAGTATCAATTAAAAGTACCGTTTGGCCATTTTTTCAGATTTTTTAATCGATCCATTTAGAAGGTGCGATTTTTTTGCTTCTTCATAAGAGGCGTTCTCCGTCAACTGAGCCACTTTTTTTAAGCCTTAAATCTATTCCATAAATGGCCACATTTTAGTATCAATTAAAAGTACCCTTTGGCCATTTTTTCAGATTTTTTAATCGATCCATTTAGAAGATGCGCTTTTTTTTGCTTCTTCATAAGAGGCGTTCTCTGTCAACTGAGCCACGTTTTTTAAGCCTCAAATCTATTCCATAAATGGCCACATTTTAATAACACTTGAAAGTACCCTTTGGCAATTTTTTCAGATTTTTTAATCTTGAAAGGGACAAGTTGGGCAAAAAATCTAACGGCAAAACAGTTATCTTCAGCCCTTAGCTATTTAATGCAATATGTCGGTCAGACGACCTGCACGCGTGAATTTGAAAAAAAAATTCCCAAATTTTAAAAGTGATCAAGCTGAAACTTTGAACGCGAGTCGAGTTAATACCAAAGTTGTTGTGGTATCGAATTTGTCGAATTTATTTAAATGGATTCAAGTTATGAATATTTGGTTTCTCATTCATTGTTTTACCATTTTTTTTACCATTTACCATTTCTTACCTTGTTTGGTTATTTTTATTTTATTTTATTTTCATTTAAATAAATCTTTTTTTTTTCACAGGACTGCAGACAAAAGTTCCAGGGCGGCTCGTTCTTCGATCACGAAGGATTGCCTTACTGCGAGACCCATTACCACGCCAAGAGGGGCTCCCTGTGCGCCGGCTGCCACAAACCCATCACCGGTAAACGCTCCGATACGAAAAAAAGACTCCAAAATTTAAAAAATAAAAAACGATTAAAATCCTTAAAAAAAAATAAAAAAACGATTCAAATCCTTTCAAAAAATCAAAAGACGATTAAAATCCTTTCAAAAAAATCATAAAGGGCTCTAAAATCCTAAAAGAAAATAAAAATCAAAAAGGACTCCAAAATCCTAAAAAATAAAAATCTCGAAACTAATTCCAATTTTTTTTTCTCCGCAGGTCGCTGCATAACCGCGATGTTCCGCAAGTTTCACCCGGAGCACTTCGTCTGTGCGTTCTGTCTGAAGCAACTCAACAAGGGCACGTTCAAGGAGCAGAACGACAAGCCCTACTGCCATGGTTGTTTCGAGAAACTCTTCGGTTAAAAAAAAAAAAAGAAAAAAAAAAGAAGATGCTAATAATTTTAGAAATAGAAACGAATTCGCGAGAAGCTTCAATTTCTCGTTTCTTTTTTCTCCAGCTCGGGTTACATTTTTTCTTTTTTAATTTTAAAAATAAAAAATGTTTTCGCAATAAAATATGTCGCGCTCGCGTCTCTAAAAAAGGTTAATACAGTTATATATTTATAAATATGAAGACACGCGTATTAATATCGCATCCTCGGTTCGACGATCTCGATCGTCGCCCGAAAATTCATCGAAATATTAATTTTCCCATTTTTTTTTCTTCGCTCTCCGATCGTCGAATTATTATTTTTTTACTCGCGAAAAACCTATCGGGTGCTAATAAAAATTAAAAAATCAATTTTCTTTATTTTACAATTAATAGTTCGAATAATCGAGCGACAGGATAATTTTTTTTATTCTTACTTTTTTTATCCCGTCGCTGAGAAAGGTCTTTTTTTACATAGCTTATGCACGACGATTTTTGAGCCACGATGTTGTTACGTTTGCGAATTTATATTGTGTACAGTTAACGCGTCGCTCGTTTCGAATTCACGAATTATTAATCAATCGATTTGCATAATTTGAAAAAAAAAAAAAAAAAAATGTGCATGCGTTAGTTATTTCGGCGAAGGCTCGACCGCCGCCGTTCTTCCAGCCGCAATGATGTTCACGGGAGAGTTAATCCGTCTAAAGTAGCCCCCGATTATATATATATATATATATAATTTTTTTTTAATAAATAAAAAAAAATTTAAGTAATTAAAAAAAATACAATTTTTTTTTCGTCTGTTTCTTTTTATATACGAAATGTGTACACGCAATCTACGAAACTTACGATAGGCGAATATTTACGTGCTATCCATAATCTCGGACGGAAGTAACTATTTATAGTTTAACTGGTACTACCGAGTAGTTGATAACAGTATTAATAAAGATTCACTAACTGTTCATTAATGAGAAAAAAAAATAATAACGGATGAACGAAACACGCGCTCGCCGAACGTTTCTACGACGTTGGCAAAATTACTTCGCGAGATTCCCCGCCGTCTTCGAAGACGTGTAAGAGAAAAAAAAAATTTTAATAAAAATCATTTTGAAAAAATAAAAAAAATGAGTTTTTGAGATTTTTTCCCTGACCTTTTTCTTTTTTGTGAGAAAAAAACAATTTAATCAAAGTTATTTTCATAAAATCCAAAAAAATTCGAGTATCCGAGATTTTTTTTACTTTTTTTTTTTTACATTTTTCCTTCCCGCATTGAGCAAGGTTTCCGATTGCGAATAAATATCCAGGACTTTTTCGGGATTTTCAAGGACCAAAAAAAAAAAAAAAAAATCAGACTACCAAAAAAAAGTCACTTTTCCATTTGGCATTGTTTTTTTTTTTTTTATTGATGCACGCAGACGACAGCGTCACGATGCTTTATACAACTCCCGACCCTCCGCAAGAATATTTCTCATCTCAATAAATATCGATTATACAGCTCTATAATTACTTAATCCGTCTATCAAATATCGTATCAAACAGAATCCTTACGACGAGGCAACCGCAAACTTAAAATACACCAATTACAAATTGGAAAAAAAAATACGGGAAACGTTACAAAAATAGATATTTACAGGTGCGCCGGCTTAAGTCACGAACATTGCGTCTTAAAAAAAAAAAAAAATAAAAAAAAAGCACCACAAATATATTCGACATTTTTCCTCGAGTCTCGAACTTTTCGATCCCGAGCCCGAAAAATCGCGGTGTACGAATATTCGTTCCAAAAATCGCACACATCCATCCGAGAAACAATCCACCCAGTGCGTGCGAACTACCCTGACGATCCATCCAAAAAATCCACGACTCCTCGCCCTCATAAAAAAAAATTTCAATTACTATAAAAATCCAATCGCGGAAACGAAATTTCAATTACCAAACAAAACTTCAATAAAAAAAAAAAACACTTCAATTAGGAAACTGAATTTCAATTGCGTAAGATAATTTCAATTACGAAACAAAATTTCAAGTACGAAAAAAAAAAAATTTCAATTACGGAACAAAATTGCAAATAAGAGAAAAAAATGTCAACTAAGTCAAATTAAATAAAAAAAATGTACTAAAATAAAAAAAATAATAATTATCACAGTCTGAGCATGAAATCCCGAGGATATTCGGGCCGCTCCCGCGGATTCACGCGAGGCTCGGGAAAAGTTCGGAGAAGCTCTCGTGCCAGAGGTCGGTGAGAGCGACGTTGCCGGCCGAGGGTGCGTTCGGTGGATTGAAGTGTTTCTCGTTGCCGACCGTTCGGGTCTGCGGCGGCGAGTCGTGCGACTCGTAGCCGCAGTCCGAGAGGTTTGACTCGAGCTTGTACGAGCTGGAAACTCCGCCCTCGGAGTCCTCCGAGTGAACGCTCGAGGGCGAGGAGAGCGAGTCGGCGAACGTGTAAGCCGGCGACATGAGATAATTTGTCGAATGTTTTTTCAGCGAATCGTCGACGAGCTCGCGATTCGCGGCTCGGCGAGCCGACGAGGACGACTCGTCGTGGACGGAATTCTCCGTGCTGGAGACTTCCTGGACGCACTCCTGAATCCTCACCCGGTCGTCCTCGCCCGGATAAATGATCGTTATGCAATTCGTTGCCTCGTCGTAAGTTCCGTAAACGGTGTCCAGGTCGTTGCTCGGCTCTTCCTTCACCTCGACCTCGCGTTTAAGATTTTGAAAATTTTGAAAGTTTTGGAAATTCTGGTAATTCTTCGAGATCTTCTTGGGCTCGGGGATCTTCGGGGCTCGACGTGCCGACTGGTCGTCCGACGTCGTCGGGCGCGGGGACGGCCTCGGCCGCGCGCAGGGCGAAGGCAGGGCCAGCTTCGGCGCCGCGACCGACGGACGGTAACTCAGGCTCTCGAGGGCTGCACCGGCTTCCACATCTTCTGGTGCCGACCCCACCACTCCTTCTGGATCGTTAGGTTCTTCAGCGGTATCTTGCTTGATCGCGACCTGCAATGAGATTTTGGAGCGTCAGTCGGTTTGGACATCTGTTAAGAATTTTTTTTTTTATTTATTTTTTTTTACTTCTTTTGGAAAAGTGTAGCTGCATTTTTCGTTCAGTTATTCGTCGACATGTTTTTTGAAAAGTGTATCATTTTATTTTAAAATTATTGTTTTATTCAAAAATGTATCGTTTTATTTAAAACGTATAATTTTATTCAAAAATGTATCATTTGATGCAAAAACGTATAATTTTATTCAAAATTGTATCATTTAATTCAAAAACGTATAATTTAATTCAAAAAAGTATCATTTTATCCAAAAACGTATAGTTTTCTTCAAAAATGTATCATTTAATTCAAAAATATATCATTTAATTCAAAAACATATCATTCAATTAAAAAACGTATAATTCAATTCAAAAACGTATCATTTTATTCTAAAATGTATCAAACGTTGGTTTTCCAAAAAAAACATCACCATTCTTTTCAAAATCACATCAACAATGTCTTTCAAAAAACACGCCCCGCAATGAGATTCGTCAAGATCGGTAATTTTTGGCCATCAAAAAAAAAAAAAAATCTAATTTTTCAAGCCTCGATCAACAACTCCTCAACGAGCTTTGGATATTTCACCCAAAACCCAACGCCATCCAATAAATAAAAAAACCCCCCCCAAAAAAAATAAAAATCTAAAAAAAAATCCAAACCAAAAAACCTTCAAAAAAAAATCTAAAAAAAAAAGAAAAATCCAATCTAAAAAAAAGGGTTCGGTGTCGGAATCACCTGTTCATTTGTTCTACAAGAACTTGCTTCCACTTCTGCGGTAACTTCTCGCAGAAGGCTCTCTGCGAGTTCCTCGAGTCGTTCGATGTAGTCGTCGCTCTGGAGTTCGCCGAACAGTTCCTCGAGAGGAGGTAGAGAGTCATGATCTTCAGGATTATCGAGGCGTTTCGGCTCGGGTTTGTCGTGTGCGGTGCCGGCTGGGCTGCCCCACCCTGCGGCAGAGGGTTTATCGGGGATACGGCTGATCCCAGCGTGGGAGCAGCGCAGCCGACACGGACGCGACAAGTCGAACAGTAACGCTCGTCGGTCGCCGTCGAGCTAGCTTTCAATTCGTCTCTCTCTCGCCTCAGTCTCTTCGCTTCTGTCAGCAAACTCTCGTTCTGCGCCCTCAGCATCGCGCACTCCTCGGTCAGCAGGTCGTTGCTGTCCCTCAGCGCCCTCACCGTGTCCTCCAGCTCGTCCAGCTTTGCTTTCTTTCGGTCCCGGGACGTTTGCGCCGCCACTCTGTTCTTCAGCTTCCTGACGAGGCGAAACAAAACGAAATGGCATTAGAAAATCGTGGGTTTGAAAAAAGACATTGTATCAACATTCTTTTTGTCAAAATTGTATCGACACTTTTTTTTTGTAAACATTATTTAAACATTGTTTTTTTTCTCCAAATTGTATCAACATTGTATCAACTTTTTTGCCAACATTGTATCAACTTTTTGTGAACATTTTATCACATTTTTTGCCAACATTGTATCAACTTTTTGTCAAGATTGTATCAACTTTTTGTCAAGATTGTATCAACTTTTTTGCCAACATTGTATCAACTTTTTTGCCAACATTGTGTCAAGTTTTTGTCAACATTGTTTCAACTTTTTCGTCAACATTGTATCAACATTGGATTAACATTTTGTTATCAACATTATATCAACATTTTGTTATCAACATTGTATCAACATTTTGTTATCAACATTTTGTTATCAACATTGTATCAACATTTTGTTATCAACATTGTATCAACATTTTGTTATCAACATTGTATCAACATTTTGTTATCAACATTGTATCAACATTTTGTTATCAACATTGTATCAACATTGTATCAACATTGTATCAACATTGTATCAACATTGTATCAACATTGTATCAACATTGTATCAACATTGTATCAACATTGTATCAACATTTTGTTATCAACATTTTGTTATCAACATTTTGTTATCAACATTTTGTTATCGACATTTTGTTATCAACATTTTGTTATCAACATTTTGTCATCAACATTGTATCAAGATTTTGTTATCAACATTGTATCGACATTTTGTTATCAACATTGTACCAACATTTTGTTATCAACATTGTATCGACATTTTGTTATCAACATTATATCAACATTTTGTTATCAACATTGTATCAACATTGTATCGACATTTTTTTATCAAAATTTTCCGTCCATTTTTTTTTTCAAAATTTCAGGTCTTTTTTTTAAATCAAAGTCGCATCTAAGTTTTGTAAATCGAAATAGTTTCTTACTTATTTTGTTTTTTTTCCTTTTTGCAAAAGCGTGTTGAAATTGTTGTCAAAATTGTTCGATAAAAAAAATTAATCTAATTGCTATTTTTTTCGAGTCTTACTTGCGCTGTAATTTTTCTTCCCACGTGAGATGATCGAGTCTCCGTTTCTTCCCTCTGAGCCATCCGTCGGGTTTGACGAGCTCCTCGTCCATGGACATCGAATCCTCCATCTGCTTCATCATCGGCTTTCGGCACTCGACCATTTTGTTGTTATTTCTCGTAGCGAGTATCGAGGTCGTGAAGTTCAAGTTTGAATTGCCCGCCCTCAGTTCGCACGTGTTCACGCCACCCGGAGCCTTGCTCAGGCTCTTAGGCAATGTTATTATTACGCTCTTCAGAGTACTCATAATATGCCATAGATAACTTCGTAATCTCGTTATCGCGAACGTTCGACCCTCTTCGTTCGCTCCGGCTTAACTTCCTCGTTGCTTTTTTATTTCTCTCTTCCCGCCAACGTCTTGTCGCAGTCACGTTTTTGTCGCCCTGTGTAAAACATAGATAAACCAACATCTTTACTGCCTTCGAAGAACGTGAGGCAATTCCAAATCAACGATCTATATATATATGTATATATATGTATATATATGTGTATGTAATTTTTTAAATTTAAAAATGTAAAAGAAAAATTATTTTATTTTTATTATTATTGATTTTAACTGGTGACGCCATTTTGAATTTGCAATTCGGAAATTCGATCTATATATTTCATCTTAATAAATCTATGTGGATCTATTTTCTTTTTCTTTTTGATCCAATAAAAATTCACCTTTGGCCCTTTCCATTAGTCCGTGAAAACGATTGCCTTAAAGCAACGGATCGATTTGATTGGTCCATGCTGTGAGATGCCAGCATCTCGTCTGACAGACTGGACCAATCAAATCGACCCATCTTTACGACGCAATCGTTTCCGCTTCTGGTAAACCAGATGTGCAGACCGGAAGTCGTGAAAACGCAAAAAAAAAACAACATAAATAGACGATACAGACTGTCCGGAAAGTTAGTCTATTTACCGGTAATGTTTCGTCATCCAAGTTCGCCGTCCTCGTGCTTCGAGAATCGACTTCCGGTCGTCCCGATTTCTCAATAAGGAACGCGACGGCGATCACCGACGAAAAGTTCCTTTCGCAAAAAACACTTTCCTCTATGATTTATTTAATACTAAATCCCTCGTCCGCGGTTTCTGCGCATGCGCACTTTGCCTCTCTCGTCTGACACGACGTTCCTCGCGGTCCGCAGCGTACTGAGGAGATCGCCGAAGTTTCGACGGCTGGAGGTGCGCGCCTACGCGTGGAACGTCCTAGAAAGCGTCGCTGGTCGTGTTGTTTTCTCTCTCGAGCGTTCGCCTCTGCGCGGCGCTCTGGCTCGCTCTTTCTGGCGGCGGGGCGAATCGCGGAGCGCGTCGCTGCGGCCGTGCGTGCGTCACGAAGCGAGGCGATGTGGTCTTCTCCGATTGGCCGAGAGTTCGAACCGGGGCGAGCGAGCGGGGGAATCCCCGATGGGCTCCGCGCATGCGCAGCGTCGTCATGACTACCGCTTGCGGCACGGCTTTCACTCACACACGCAACTCCCTCGACCAACACTGTTGAGAAAGTACGTTCGCTCTCGTATTATTAATTCAAGACCTGTTGATCGACCGCTGCCGGGAGGGAACGGTGAGGTTAATGCCGCGTTAGAGTCGGTACTCGCGTTCCCGATAAAACAGCGAGGCATAGACGAGTCAACCAGAGGCTCTCAATTACGCCTCTGAATTGCGTCATGAGAATACTACATTGCATTCAACAATATTTATTAACATTATAATATTATAGTATCATTAATAAATCATTATAATTTTACATAATGCAATATATAAAGATTTCGTCGCCGTTGCGTCAAAAATGCGGGGGGGTGTCAATAATAGGGCCAGAGAGGGTCAACATTAGGGACAGAAGGGTCAATAATAGGGTCAGAGGGTCAGTATTAGATCCAGAAGGGGTCAATATTACCGTTAGAGGGGTCAATATTAGGGCCAGGGAGGGGGGGGGGGGGGTCAATAATAGGGTCAGCGGGGTCAATATTAGGGTCAGCGGGGGTCAATATTAGGGTCAGGGGGGTCAATATTAGGGTCAGCGGGTCAGTAATAGGGCCAGGGGTCAATATTAGGGCCAGGAGGAGTCAATAATAGGGTCAGTGGGGTCAATAATAGGGTCAGAGGGGTCAATATTAGTGTCAGAGGGTCAGTGATAGTGATTCACTAGTTATATTATAATATTGTATTATTATGTTATTTATTATTAAAAAAATAATAATAACAAAATGATAATGTCTAAATAAGATTTTATCCGGGACGATGCAGGCATATCTCTGCGAGATCATTATTTTTACCGTGTTGAGGCAATGACGCAAGAACCCGGCATTGTCGTAAGCATCGAGAACATCGAAGCCCGATCACTGTACATGAATCATCGATCGCAAATAATTTTTTCCTGCTCACGATGCGTCGATATAAAGTCGATGGGAAAATTGTACGAATCTCTGCACTGTCAATAATTTTTATAGCATTTTTCATTACGTTGCTATTTTAACAAATAGCAAAGCCAAAAAAAAGAACTTAAAAAAAAATAAATAAAATTAATGAACCATTATTATTATTTTTTATTTATTTACTTTAAGTAATAAAATTTTGTATAGGTGACGAATTGCAAGTATCGAAATATTTACTGTGCGAAGATTGATGGAATTTCTCACTGGATATGTTTTTTTTTTCGGGCGAGTAACCGATCTTTCGGAAAGCGAATTATTGTTGGAGAAATGAAAATAAAAAAATATGAATCCAGCATAAAAATAGCATGCTCGATAGTCCAATAGCCCCGGATGTATTTACGTCTTCCACAAGTCCCTGTGCGGATATACTATCTGGAAATTCGTCATCGATCCGGCCGGCGATGGCTGACGAAACATCGGCTTGAAATGTACTTCGTTGCAAAACATCGTACACAGATTTTTTCACCGTAGATAAATTGAATACAAGCTGATTCAGAATCAAGTTTCGGATCCGATGGTAAATAAAAAAAAAAGTTACACCGAGTTCTTAAAATGTTTTCATAAACAAAAAAAAAAAAATCTTTATCAAAATAAGCTGTTAAAAAGATGCGAGAAAGTCAGATCATATGAGTAGCCTTATACAGATTCATACATATATGATGTATCATGTAACAAAAAAATATATATATATATATATATTTTTTATAACAAAGTAAACTATTTTTCGTATTTAATTTTTAAGAAAAAAGTAAGCAATCTTGCTTTTTTAATTTTTGATAAAAAAATCCCGGTAATAAACTTAGTTGGTTGCATCAAAGGAAGGACGCCCGAGTGTTTATCTCTGATATAAGAGGAGGTGAAAGTCACGTGACCGGAGTCACGCCACGGGCGAGAGAGAGAGTCGTTACTCGCGTTCGCGGTCGAGCGAGCGAGAGGCGACGAGATTGTGTTTCGCAGGCTTTTAAGTACTCTGCTTCGAGACGCTGCCGCGCGTCTCTCGGCGAGACCGGCTTTTCCACGCGTCAAGCCTGCGCCAATAACAAAGGTCTCTCGATCAATGAGTGAAGCGAAATATGCAATGATAATTTCATGACGCGGCAAAAACTTTCTGCCTACCGAACGGCGCGTGCACAAGCTATGTATCGATTGGCACGGCGTGCTCGCGATCGGCCGACCGGAACGTTTATTTACGTTCCGCACAGTGGCTCGAAAGGTCGCGCCTCGGCCATGCAAGTTTTCAATGTCATCGGCAACACGAAAACCGAGCTCACAAAAAATCCTTCGATCTTATTCTCATTTCTCATAGTCGTGCCGAGGAAAAGTTTCGCTATGCAATTTGCGCATATAAAAAAATGATAATGCGATTCTTCGTCCATACCGACGGTCGGTAAGGTAGATCGCGCGGTCGCTAAATCAGCGCTTCGGGACTCCAGCATCGTTGCCGAATTATTTTACGACAACTGAAGACGAAAGGTCCAGATCGTGAAAACTGAGAGCCCAAAATTTTACCACCAGTCGGCTCTGTGCCAGTAAAAACCTTGAAGATCTTAAGGGGAAGTGAAATATCGCGGTCGGTAATGAAAACGGTAATGAACTTTTCTCAAGGGTGCTCATTTTTTTGAGAAAAAAGCAAATTCGAGCCGGATGCGCACGGTAATTTCGCATCCGGCCCGAATTCATTTTTTTCTCAAAAAAATTAACACCATTCAATAAAGTTAATTTGAAAATTGCAACTATCTCTCTCACACTCATGGCTCCGCCACGTGACTTTCACTTCCCCTTAAGTTTCGGCCGAAAGTAACTTCATACCGGAAATGCGACGCTTCCAGTTTCGAAAAATTTAATGCCGCGTCCGACGACGCTTTCGTTTTATCCGGAACGTCAATCGGTTTTAAATAGCATTGATTCGAAAAATGCATCCATCGCTCTCGCACTCGTATGTCACGTGGTACATATTTCACATGACCTTAAGTCGATGTGCAATACCGCGGTCGGTAACGAAAACTGCAATCATCTTTTCTCACCTATTCTGGCACGCACGCTCGAAATAAATGAAAGTATCCGCTTTCGATGACTCATTTTTTTACAATATATGTCGAACCCGAGCGAAAAGTTGGTTACAGTTTTTCTTACCAACCGAGCTCGAAACCGAGCTCTTACCGCCGTCGGTAACAAAAACTGTGATCAACATCGCTCACAGATTGCGCAGATTTGCAAAGGAAACGAAAACATCCGCTTTCGACGAGACTTTTTTTAGACAATATACGCTGAACCCGAGCGACAAGTTGGTTACAGTTTTTCTTACCGACCGAGCTCAAAACCGAGCTTTTACCGCCGTCGGTAACAAAAACTGTGATCAACATCGCTAACAGATTGCGCAGATTTGCAAAGGAAACGAAAACATCCGCTTTCGATGAGACTTATTTTTAAACAACATCCGCGAGAACCCTCGCGGAAAGCTGATTAAACTTTTCGTTACCGACCGAGCCCGAAACTCCCGCGCAGCTCCTTCGCGCATGCCCTCACAAACCGACATCTTTCGTCATCCTTAAAAAAAAACTCCCCCTCCCCCTGGCGCTTCCTTATCACGACCCGAGAACACCCGAGCGAGAGATCGCCGCTCTCTCCCTCGCGTCGCGAACTTGACGTTCATCCCGCAGCCTCCCCCCCCCCCCCCCCCCCGCCCCGGCCGACCGCACAGTTCGAAGAAATAAAACGCTCGAGCGAAGCGAGCGAAGCGAGCGGGGAATAGACGAAGAAACAGAGAGACATTCGAGCAACGACGACTGGGATAAAAAATAAAAATAAAAAACACAGAGTGTACAAAAAACACACACGATCGTTTGTTTTATCCACTCAGCGTAATCTCACACGCCTGTGCCGGAACGCGAGTCGCCCCGACGACCGACCGGGATTGTCATAGGCGAATAATTAAACGACTCTTTCGTGTGCGTCAGGACACGCAAATTCATCTGAATGGAGAACAACTTAACCTACAAGTTTATGGTGAACGTTAACGGTCTCATACCGAACAACATATTCGACGACATGGCGTGCGAGGCGTGCTCGATTAAGTTCACGCTCTTCAAACGCAAAGTGAGTCTCGGGGGGAAAAAAATTTTTTGAACGAAAAATTTTTTTTCGAAAAAATTTTTTTTTTCAAAATTTTTTTTTTTTTTTTTTTTTTTTTTTTTTTTTTTTTTTTTCAGAAACAATGCAGGGACTGCATGAGGTTCTTCTGCACGGACTGCGTGATAAAGAGGGGCGATCGGGTGCTGAGTTGCGACAATTGCAGCATGCTGTCGAGGCGGCCGCTCGTAAGGTCGCAGGTCCTCAAGATGAGGGCGAAGGATCTCAAACACTACCTCGTCGCGAAGAAGATCTCGCTGAGGGGATGCGTCGGTAAGATTTTTTTTTCGGTTTCGCCTTCGTTTAATAGAGCATTTTTGGACACGGCTCGGTCGGCGAGAGAAATTGGTTTTGTTTTTGTAGAGTCGATCGGGGAGTTTGAAATTCACCGATGTTGAAAGGGATTCAATATAGATTACTGGAATTGGGTATAGGGGAGAGCGGGGCAAAATGGACCGGGGCAAAAATCAAATCTTGGAGTATTTTTGGGTGTGCCATTTTGCCCCGTCGATGTATCCGGAGCTTTCGTGCCATTTTGCCCCGTCGATGTATCCGGAGCTTTCGTGCCATTTTGCCCCGTCGATGTATACGGAGTTTGCGTGCCATTTTGCCCACGGTTGTCTTATCAGAAAATTTATTGGAATATTGAGTTTTGCTCAGCTATTCGCTATGTTACTATGTGTAGGGGAGAGCGGGGCAAAATGGGACGGGGTGAAACTCAATTTTCTAATGTTTTTGGATGTCCCATTTTGCCCCATCGATATGTATATGGGTTTTCTGCACCATTTTGCCCCACTTTTGCAGCCAACAATTTATTGGGGAGTCAAGTTTTGCCTGTGCCGTTTTGCCCCACTGGCCCATTTTGCCCCGCGCTTCCCTATATCACTGCAGCTGTACGTAGAGCAGAGCGGGGCAAAATGGGACGTTGGGGCAAAATTCAATTTTCCAATCTTTGGATGCTTCATTTTGCCCCACCGATACATCCAGAATTTCTGTACCGTTTTGCCCCAATGTCCCATTTTGCCCCGTCGATACATCCAAAATGTCTGTCCCGTTTTTCCTCCACTGTCCCATCATGCCCCACTATCCCGTATATTGCTGTAACTATGTACGCATTACCGTAATTATATATAGGGAAAGCGGGGCAAAATGGAACAGTTCTTGAAAACTCAATTCTCCTATAATTTTTGGATGCTCCATTTTACCCCATCGATACATCCGAATTTCCTGCCCTGTTTTACCCCACTATCCCATTTTGCCCCGCTCTCCCTCTTTATTCCCCCTATATTCTGCGTTTTATTCACCAAACAAACAACATTACAACATTTTATAAACAAACAATATTCGTGTGGAATCGATTTGATGATAAATTTGATGAAGAGATTTTTTTTTTTAGAGAAAGATGACTTAGTGAACATATTAATGCAATACGCGAATGGAGCGGAGAGTCCGATGAGCAACGAGCAAACCAACAGCGTTCCGCCGAGTCCGCAGTAAGTCATTATTTACATTTATTGCATCAAAAGAAATTAATTTTTTTAATAGAATTCTATAATTTATTATTTCTTCTTTTTTTTTTTTTAATCAGATTTACGCAACGCACAAACGGTCCCAGTCCGTCGCCTCCGAGAAGATCGAGAAGTCCGCCGACGACGATCAGACAAACGGTCGAGCATCCCGAAACCGAGGAGCCCCAAGAAAGCTCGCCAGCACCGACTCGATCTCACAACGTCGAAATCGAAGAAGTCTCGGGCGAAGAGACGAGTCCCACGATAAGCACCAACGGCCCGGAGCCTCTGATCACCGTTCAAGAAGTCGAGGAAATCACCGAGGAAGCCTCCAGCGATCAGCAATCGCCGATGTTCACCGAATTACCGACGGTGCGATTAAATTTTTTTTTTTTTAGAAATTCCTTATTATTCATTAAATTCTATTTTGCAATTTAATGCATTTATTTTATGGTCTTTTTTTCATCGTGTTGGATTTCATTTTATTTTATTTATTTCGATTCGTCATTAAATTAATTCATTTTTTGGTGTTTTTTTTTCTTCATGTTTAATTCAATTTAATTTAATTTTTTTTTTTCAATTAATTTCGCAACAACATTTTATTTATTTTCTTTTCAACAGTGGACGGGCTCGGTAAAATTGGGCGAGATAAGAGAATGCACCGATCTCGAGTACCTCACCGTAAAGCAATTGAAGATATTGCTGCAAACGAACAGAGTGGATTTTCGAGGCTGCGTCGAGCGGAGCGAACTGCTCGACCGAGCGACGAGACTCTGGGAAGCCTCGAAGAAAACGGAAGGCGGCGCCGGTAAGGAGTTCTTCTCCGCCTTAAAAAAAAAAAAAAAAAAAAGTGCCGATTTGGTTACGAAACGAAAAATCGGTACCGAAAACTGTACCGGACTCTTATTAAGTGTGCTTTTTATTAATGGTAAGGATTTTAACGAAATAAAAAAATCAGATTCGAAATGCAAAATCGAATCTGAAAAAAAATTCTCGAAAAAAAATTCGCACCATTTGCGCAACCAATTCGTTACCGACTGTCCGTGCTCAGTCGGTAACGAATCGGTTTAATTATTTTCCGCATACCGTCCAATTTATTTATTTTTTTCAATAGCGGATTAGTTTTTTAAGGCAATAAACATAGAAGCACAAAAATGGAATTTGCTTCCGTTAAATATTAAGATAGTCCTTGCGAATGGTGTTGATTTTGCATAAGTTCCAGAGAATTGAGAGGGAATTGTAAACACTTTTTATACTCGATGGTATAAAAATCTGAAAAAAAAATTAAGCGCGTTAAAGATGCCGAAAATATTAATTTTGCATAATAATAATTCCAAAATTTTTCGGCCTGATTTAAATCACTAATGCTTTTTCTCTGTCAACAGAGCCGGAAGTCGAGGGTCCGTACGACGAGAGTCTCTGCAAAATCTGTTGGGATTCGCCGATCGAGTGCGTAATTCTGGAGTGCGGTCATCTCGCCTGTTGCATAGATTGCGGCAAACAAATGTCCGAGTGCCCGATATGCAGGCAATACGTAGTCCGAGTAGTCCGATTTTTCAAAGCCTGAAAAGGCCGACTTCGAAGTTTGAAAAATTGAAAAAAACAAAAATCCGAGAATCGACAGACTGGCGGATGAAAGAGGAAAAAGAAAGACAAGATTTGAGTTATAGTGCATCAGTTACTTCGGTCGTCAGTGAGGAAAAAAAAGAGCGGGTCGAAATCCACTCCATAAAAAAAAAAAAGAAATATATGCGAGCCGTACTAAACTCATTGAAAAAAAGCAAAGATATAAATATAGATTATTATTAATAATAGTGTATGTTCGGCTGTAAGAACGCGGTGTAAATCTGTATAGGGCGCATTTAGTTGTTTACAATTATTATTGACCGTGCAGCTCGCCCGACACTGAGAATATTACCGCGCAATTTTCTCTCAGACGGAACCGGCGATGTATCGAAGTTGTTTTATTTTCGTAGTCGGGGAAAAAAAATTGTTAGAAGTTTTTTTTTTTTTTTTTTGAGAATAATGTTAGATCATTTATTTTTTTTTCATTGAGAACAATGTTAGATCATTTTCTTCTAATTGAAAATAATGTTAGATCATTTTTTTTCCAATTGAAAAAAAATGTTTGAACTTTTTAAAAAATTTAACCAAAATTTTGAAATGTTTTCTAAAACGTTTTTTCTGGTTCTTGGTCCGCGAGCTTCGTTAATTGACTCGCGATTGTTTCGATACACGTATGGTTAAGGATTGACATTTGATAGGAGAGAAACCGTAATTTTTTTTTTCTATTTATTTAATTTTTTTTTTTTCATGAGAACTGATTAAAAATCAGGACGGTAACTTTCGTCAGTGTCGTCGAGCTGTATGAATCTGTAGCTATATAAATATAGCGCATATATATATTTCACAGTTCGAAACGTGACAGAATTGGCACGTGAATCGTGCGAAACTCGTGATAAGGGAAAGTAGATTATGCGGCGAAGCACTGAAAAAAAAAAGTTTTTTCTCGCAATATTTTTCTTCCTCTTCGTTCCACTGAACGAAGCTCAGCAGGCTAATGCGACGAACGTGGTATTTTTTTTACACCGAATAAAATGTTAACGTCTTAATTTACATAATGTTGAAAAATATATATATATATATAATATATATGTATATTTTTTTCTGCAATTTTTTCAGTGCGTGTTGCGTGGCGGAAAGAAGGGAAGAAAGTATCTCGTATATTTGTGTACAGAAAGTGCGTGGATTTTAGTCGCGCGATATCGAAATAGAAATGTTTTTTTCTATAAAAAATTATAAATAAATAGCAATCAAATTTAAAAAAAAATGAAAATATAAAAAGTTGGAAAAAAAACATGGGAAAGAAAGTGTCTCGTAGAGCTCGCGTACAGAACGTGGATTTTAGTCGCGCGGTTACGAAATTGAATTTTTTTCTTGTATAAAAAAAATAATAATAAATAAATTATAATAAAAAACAAACAAAAAAAAGATTTAAATACGAAAAGTTTTCATAGCCTTTTGCCGCTCCGATACTTCGCTAAATGTTCGTTTAACAAAATGAAACAATAAAATTGTCAGTGTCAATTGAACAGTAGTCGAGAAACAACAATTATGCGAATTAAAAAAAAAAAGAAAGAATTGTTGAAATAATCCGTCGTTAAGCTAAGTCTGCAAATTTCGCATACCTTGTACATTATCTGTATTGTATTGAAATTATATATACATATATATATATATATATATATATATATGTTTTTTTTCTCTGCAAATTTTTTATCAATGCGAACGCATCGCGTGGCTAAGAATAAGTCTATTTTTTGCGACAATTTACTTTAGAACGTGGCGTTAAGCTGATTGTGCTGTATCTGCTCCGAACAATGACTTGACTCTTCTCGAGGCTCTTCAAGCACATTTTTGAACAAACTCCTAAACCACCTTTGGTATTTTTCGCCAAAATTAGGGTTGAATTTTAAGAAATTAGTTTCACCTTGCGATCGAACTTAAGTTCGAACTTGAGATCAGACTTAAGTCTGAACTTGAGATCAGACTTAAGTCCGAACTTGAGATCAGACTTAAGTCCGAACTTGAGATCAGACTTAAGTCCGAACTTGAGATCAGACTTAAGTCCGAACTTGAGATCAAACTTAAGTCCAAACTTGAGGCTGTTTCTTAGTTATTTCGAGTGCTCGATAAACATCACGACATTTTATAATAACACGACGACACGCAATTGAAAAATACATTGTACTTTTAAATTAAGTATTTTTCATGAAAGATTTTTCATCAATTCAGAATTAAGTACTTTTCATGCCGGTAGCGACCTTTAAATATTTTTTTACACCACGGGATTTTTGCAAAGATTTTTTTTTCTCATTTTTTACACTTTTTTCGATTGCCAAGCGGAGTTAAAAAATAAAATCTTAAAATGGACCACCTTATTGGACAGTAAACGAGAAACAACTATTTGAGAAAAGAAAAATAGAAAAAAAAAATTGTTTAGACAATCCGTCGTTTAGTTATTCACGCAAGTTTCGCATACTTTGCACACTATCTGTATTGTAATAACGTAATTATATTAATCTCGTCGTTGATACTACGAAATGCGTATTTAAAAAATTTGGGATTTTTCACTTCGTCCGTCGAAATTCTCAAGCCGAGTTGGAAACTCAATCCGAGGAACGACACTTCCAATTCTCTAATATTTATTGTACTTTCTTCTCTCTAGATTGAGCTACAGATCGGATGTAGTCTTCGTCTTGCTTCTCGCGAGACTTACAGTTTCTCATTATTATTTTTTTTCACACATTTGATAGGTAAATTGATAAGTTAATAGGAATCGCACTAAAAAAAATAATGCAACGAAGGAAAAAAGTCCGATGTAAATCACGCCAGCCTTAAATCGTCGGAGTTGAAAAAAAAAACCTCGAAAATCATTAAAGTAGAAGAGAAATGCATTATTCTCAGTCTCGTCCGAATAAACGGAATTAATCTACACAGCAGAAATCCGAATTCGTGGTTTACATTAAAAAGAAAAAAGTGATTAAAAAATGCAACAAATTCTCAACGAGTCGTACTATAACAACAATAGAGTGACCAATTTTATTTACTTCAGGTGAGTCAAATTCGGCCCATTTTTCGGCCTGTCCCGTTTTTCGTCTTTTCCGAAGAAAAAAAAAATGTTTCGCACCGACATTTATCCATAATTTTTATTTCATATTTTTTTTTCTTTTTTTTGCACAAGAGTCGATATTATTTTTCCTTTGGCCTTCTTTTGGTTTTCCTCGTGCGCGGATTATTGGCGAACGCTCCGCTCGTTCGAGCGTGACATTGGCGAAAGGTTTAAAATTTTCGGGCAGGAATTCGCTCGCTTCGCGTTATCGTTTCTGATAAACGGCGCCCGCGTGTTCGTGTGTGTCTGTGAGTGTTTCTTGTTCATGGGTTTGTTAATTTGATCGGGAGAGTCGGCCGCTGCGTGTGTCGAGGACGGGACCGATTTATCGCTGAACAGGCGGCGCCATCGGCATTCCGCCGCCCATGCTCGACATCGCCGTGCTCGGGCCGAGCAGGACTTGCTTCTGTTGGGCTCGCTGAGCCTCCTCCATCTGCGATCTCTCGATCTCGAATATCACCGGGGCGAAGAGGATCGCCGAGGAACTGAAGAACAGCCACGTCGCCGAACAGGAAAATCCGTACAGACCTGAAGAACAGAATAGAAAATTGTGGATCGTTGATAAGGGCGCTGTTTTCGTAAAAAAAGAATTGAATAAAACACTAATATAGTTGAAATGAAATTTAAATTTGAAATGTTGATATTCTTTGATAAAAAAAAGAATTGTTTATAGTTAATAATCGGCATCTTTTGCTCTCTCATAGAGGACGCTGTTTTCGTAAAAAAAGAATTAAATAAAACACTTATATAGTTGAAATGAAATTTAAATTTAAAATGTTGATATTCTTTGATAAGAAAAAGAATTGTTGATAGTTAATAATCGGCATCTTTTGCTCTCTCGTAGAGGGCGCTGTTTTCGTAAAAAAGAATTAAATAAAACACTAATATAGTTTAAATGAAATTTAATTTGAAAATGTTGATATTCATTAATAAAAAAAATAATTGTTGATCGTTAATAATCGTTATCTTTTGTTCTTTCACAGAGGGCGCTGTTTTCGTAAAAAAAAGAATGAAATAAAACACTAATATAGTTGAAATGAAATTTAAATAAAAAATGTTGATATTCATCAATAAAAAAGAATTGTTAATTGTTAATAATCGTTATCTTTTGTTCTTTCACAGAGAACGCTGTTTTCGTTAAAAAAAAGAATGAAATAAAACACTAATATAGTTGAAATGAACTTAAAATTAAAAATGTTGATATTCATCAATAAAAAAGAATTGTTAATCGTTAATAATCGTTATCTTTTGTTCTTTCACAGAGGGCGCTGTTTTCGTAAAAAATAATTAAATAAAACACTAATATAGTGGAAGTTAAATTTCAATTAAAAATTACAATGTTCATTAATAATTTTAAAAAACTGTTGATCGACAAAAATTGTTATCTATTGCTTTCTCATGTTTGTTTATTTCTTCAAAAAATAGAAATACAAAATTTATACATGAAAAAAAATATATTTATACGTCACCTTTGACGCAGCGGTACAAACCGGAACCAAAGTTGTATCCCAAATTGCGAACCTCCTCAGGAAACATTTCTGTGAGTCCGAGGAGCCTTTCAGCCAGCGTCTCGTCCTATAACAATGAAAAATGTTCTCCTTTTCATTAAAAAAAAAAATATATATATATATATATATAACCAATATTAATCAGTACATTAACAATATTATCAATCATAATAAAATCATTATTATTATTATTGAATAAATAATTATCGTTAAATCAAAGTTCGCATCGTCCAATCGTTTTCTACTTTCCAATAGCAAAACAATAACAATAAATAGTTAAAAAATAAAAAGAAATCGAGTTGCCGGGCCAAAATTCTTTGGTCCGAAAACTAAAAAAAAAGTTCTCCTTTTCATTTTCAACAAAAAAAATATATATATATAACCAATATTAATCAGTACATTAACAAGAATATCAATCATAATAAAATTGTTATTATTATTATTATTATTATGAAATAAATAATTATCGTTAAATCAAAGTTCGCGTCGCCCAATCGTTTTCTACTTTCCAATATCAAAACAATAACAATAAATAAATAAATAAATAAACAAAAATCGAGTTGCCGGGCCGAAATTCTTTGGTCCGAAAACTAAAAAAAAAAAAAGATAATAACAAAAAAAATTCGACCAAAGATTCTCGGCCGATTTCCGTTCTCGCAGTTTCGGCGTGAAAAAAAGAAATTACGTAATCGCTGAAACATAAAGCATCGAAAAATCATAATCGTGATGAATTTTTACATTCTTGTAGGTTACAAATTCATAACCTAAACAGGCCTCGAAAACAATCATTTTCGAAACCTTCGATTTTTTTCTCTCAATATTGAATTAAAAAAAAAAAAAAAAAAAAATTTCGCCTAAAAAATCACGAAATTTTTCGCCTAAAAAATCGGCGAAAATTTCGTGGTCGGCGGATCGATCGTGGGACGATTTTGGGCCTGGAGGGGAGGGAGGCGGGGAGGGGGGGGGGTGTTCGAGTTATACACAATCGCTCACCTCCTCGAAGTCGGCATCGTCCGGTGGAAGAATTGATTTGACTTCGGGCGATCTTGCGTCGCTGCTTCCCATTCCGCTGTCGAGAATGTCAATCTCCTCGATCGAAGCCATAAAATACAACGCTGGAGCGGCTAGCCGGCCCTTTTTTTATGTTTCTTTACTTTTTTGAACTCTACCAGAACCGAGGCTCGTGCGATGCGGTGGATGCGGGAAGTCTGCGGGAAGTCAGCGGATAAGCCCGGAGGAGATTCCTCGTGTGCGCTATCGCCGATGTTGGCCGAGCGGGGCGAGCCGAAGTTTGCCGAGGCAGCGCGAGGCGGCGTTGCGGGTAAATTATGTTAGTTACGGTTTTTTTTCTCATAAGCGAGTTAGTTACGGTTCGTGCCGGTAAGTATGTTAGGTACCATTTTTTTCGGTGAATTATTTGTTACTTTTTTGTTGAATTATTTGTTACTTTTTTTGTTGAATTACTTGTTGCCGTTTTCGACGGTAAATTATGGGGGTTGCCATTTTGTCGGTAAACTATGTTAGTTGCCATTTTTGCCGGTTGTTATGTTGGTTGCCATTTTTGCCGGTAAATTGTGTTGACTACCCTTCTTAACCGTAAACTATGATAGTTGCCATTTTTGCCGGTAAATTGTGTTGCCTACGCCTTTTAGTTGTAAACTATGATAGTTACCATTTTTGCCGGTAAATTGCGTTGACTACGCTTTTTAGCCGTAAGCTATGTTAGTTACCATTCTTGCCGGTAAATTATGTTAGTTACTAGTTTTTTTTTTTTTTTTTTGTTAAAACGTCTTAGTTACCGTTTTTGCCGGTAAATTATGTAAGTTACCAGTTTTTTTTGCTAAAACGTCTTAGTTACCGTTTTTGCCGGTAATTTATTTTGGGTACCATTTTTGTAGGTATATTTGTTAGCTACCATTTTTGCCGTTAAGCCGTGCTAGTTACCGTTTGTTTTAGCGTAGATCAAGTTACGTCCAACTTTGTGCGGATCTAAAGGGATTCAAATTTTTTTTTATTACTATCAAACACTACCAAGCGATTAAAAAAAGTGCGAACGTTTATTATTGATATTTAAAAAAAGGTCAACAACCAAACATTTTTAATGGACTACCAAAGTCCATCAAACGGCGACTAAATGAGTCGTAAAAAAAAATTTCTTGTAATTTTCTTTTTGGGAGGGCTGACTTTCTGTGTGTTCTGCCCGACGCTAAAATATTCCGAGGCGGAGTGAAATTACTTTCATTTCTTCATTTGCATAATAGTTTTCTTATTTCCAACTATAATAATACAATAGCATATTCTTTACATTACAGTAATAATGTATTCATACGACGATGGCAGACGGATTAAATAATGTGATCAGTCACCGTCCAGAGAAACGAATCCCTCTCGACTTACAGTTGCGACAGCTTCATAAAAAAAAATGTAATCTAAATAGAAACAAATCTCTTCGTTAATCTTACTTCATTAATAATTCTCGAACATTTAATATTCTTCAATTTCAGTGTTGCAAAATGATCGACAATAAAAATTCATAATAACAAAAAATCGAAAATATTTCGATTTTTCGAAAAAGATATTTAAACAAAAAAAAAGATTTCCTTAGAGCAGCGATTTTGGTCGATTTGAACTAAAAACGGCCAATCCGCGTCATTTCCAAACGGACAAAATTCATCGCCCTCGAATAATAAATATACATTTATAATTAATTAATTTTTAATCACCCGGCGACGCCGCTCACGATTTCTCAAATTTCTCCAACGATTCTACAATTAAGTAAAATAAAAAAAAAAATACTCGTAGTTTTTTTCCTCTCAATTTCGATTAATTGCACGTCTTTCTCGATCTATAAAATACAATTCTTTTTTCCTGTCCGACATTTTTCTTTTACTATTAATTAATTTTTCTTTCAATTCATTAAATTTTGTTAATTTAATTATTATTTTCTTTACGAATGTAAAAAACCCGGCGAAGTGCTGTAGGAAAATTGTTGGGCGCGATTATGGGAGTCGTGTTGTTGCTGATGAGAAAAAGACGATTCCATGAAATCGTCCTCGTCGGTCTCGTCTTTGGCGCTGAGCGACGCGGACTCCATCGAGTTCGAGCTGACCGCGCCCTGATAGTGAAGATATATCGGAGCTATCCTGTGCTCGCTTCGCTCGAGAACGTACGGATCGAACGGGAAGAAAGTGTCGAGCCAGGTCGCGAAGCGATTGCTCGTCTGCAGAACGGGCAGATTGCTTCGGGAATTGTGCTCGATGACCGTGTAACAGTATGCGAGCTGATAGGAACGCGTCACCGTGGCGAAGTGCTGGACGACCGTCGGCAAACACACACGCAAGGGATTCAATCGGCAAGTCACGATTTTCGTCAGGTTGAGACTCTGCATGAACAACAAATCTGAAAAGTGGGAAAAAATCATTCAATTAAATTTTGAATGTAAAAAATTAAAATATGAAAATTGAAATTTTCATATTATTTCCTCATAAATGTTACAAATTGAAAATTTCATATCGTTTCCTCATAAAAGTTGAAATTTGAAATTTTCGTATCAGTTTCTCATAAAAGCTGAAATTTGAAATTTTCATATCGTCTCCTCATAAAAGCTGAAAATTGAAATTTTCATATCGCTTTCTCATAAAGTTGGACATTGAAATTTTCATATCGCTTTCTCATAGAGGAAGCTTCAATTTTTAACTGTTATCAAACGGAAGATTTGATTTTCAATTTTTATGAGAAAGTGATATGAAACTTTCGATGTTCAGATTTTATGATAAAGAGATTTTAAAATTTCAATTTTCAATTTTTTTCATCCGAAAGCAGTGCATTGACTGAAACTGAAGCAATCTTCAGGGTCATGTGCAATGAAACGTCGGAACGAAATCTTACTTTTCCTCGTATCAACGAGATCCTTGTGCCTAAATCCGATAATGTAAAACATCGCCTGACAAACGGAATAGAAAACCGTGTGAACTCGGACGTCGCTGTTCGCGCACTCCAGACTGTCCTGCGCCGCGATGTAACTGTGCGTCCAGGCGACCATTTCGGAAAGTATCCTCGTCAAAGTGCTGTCGCAGAAAAATAAAAAACAATAAATTAAAAGCGCGAACAAAAAAATTTATAAAAAATTACTTAATTTATTTATTTAATAATAATAAATTGTGAAAATAATAAATAAATCGAAAATTACAATTCGATAATATTAGGGGTGTGCCAATAGCATTTGAATTGAATATGCAAAAAATTTGAACGATTTAAAAAATTCGCATGATTCGAATATTTATGAATAATTTAAAAAATCGAATATGAATATTCATAAATATTACAAAAATTCGAATATTTCGAATAATTTTGATGAGTTGGATGTTCGAATGATGAAATTCCGATTAGAATGAAACTGAGCACATAAATTGTATTCATTGAATGAAGAATTTTGATGACTACAAAGCTGAAGAACTTACGCTCGCTCGCAAGATATTCCCTTTTTCAAAGCTCAAACATGTACAACAAATTCTGTTGTAAATCAATTCGCATTCTTTATCGCCTTATTTATAATGACCATTATGGTCCATTATAAGGTCTCAAATTAATATTTCTAATTATTGGAATAATTCGTTTACCTAATTGGAATATTTGGACTATTAAAATCATTCGAATATTCTTAACTATTCGAATACATTGAAGTATTCAAATTATCCGAATATTTCGAATATACAAATACGAATTATTCATATTCAATTCATGACGAATTATTCAAATTTTTTAATATTCGCACATCCCTAGATAATATCCAAGTTATCGCTTCGTAATTTTTTTGTACTTGTATTTTTTACCTAATCGGAACGAAAGTCGCTCGAGCGAGGAGGCTCGCGATGTAGGCGACCGCGGACTGTCTGAGAACCGGCGCGACATTCGGGTTCGATACTTTTTGCCAGAGCCAGTTTAGGAAAGCCTCGACGACGCTGGGCTTGAAGCTGCACATATAAAACATGACGAACTGTACGTGGTGACTCGCCCAGGTCGGCAGAATCGTCGTCTCGAAGACTTTGAGAATATGAAGATAGAGACTCTTCAGCGACTCCATTTCGAGGCTCCCCCGAGGATGGCAAACTTTGTGGACGTAAGCCAAGAACATTTCCATACAGACGTCCAGGGTGTGAGCGAGCGGATGACGTCGCTCCGCCCGCGCGTCGCCCGGCGCGGTCTCCGAATCGCCCTTGTCCGTTATCGAGTCTATCTTGAATATCGCGCCGCCTCCGTCGTCGTCCTCCTCCATCCCGTCCTCACCGTAATTCTCGATGTCCGAGCGCGGCGCGTTCACGTCCAGGACGACCAGCCTGCGGAAATAAATTTTGTCGATTTATTTCCCGATTATTATAAATACTATGGGTAAAAGAGTGAATTTTCTTTTTTTGGGAATTTTCGTCGAGCGTGGAAGAAACTCATTTTTCGACTGGAGACGGTTTGGAAATCTGATTTTTCGACCGGAAGTGACGAATTCCGGGTACAAAGTCACTTCCGGGAGAACAATTGGATTTTTAGTAAATCTGTGAAAATCTGAATTACTATTTAATATTATGATTGCAATACTACTTATAAATATGTAAAAGGGCAGGACCCGTAAATAAATAAGATCATTATATAAATAAATAAATTATATATTATATATTGTATATTGAGGTATTCCACACCAAATCGACCCGAGTCTAAAGTTTCACATCTTGGATTTAGCCCGCAATTTTTTATGATTGAACTAACTCTCAAAAGCTGAGGTATTTTTTTTAGATTTTTTCAGATTGTTTATAATTGTTTGTATATTGAAGAGGAATTCATTGATCGCTACGATTTAAAAATGTCAAAAAATTCTGATAAATCAGGTGTCACGTATAAGAATTTTTAAGATTTGAGCTATCGCTTCACAATTTTTATATGCAACACGGGACTTTTGAGAATTTTTTCAGATTCTTAAATTGTGGCGCTCAATAAATTCCATTCTTAATTATAACTAATTACAAACGATCCGAAAATCTTTAAAAAATATCTGTGTACTTTTGAGAGTTAGTTTAATCATATAAAAAGTCAAATACAAGATGTGAAGCGTCAGACCCAGGTCGATTCGGTACGGAATACCTCATTATATTACAACAATAAAATGAAATTAAAAAATGACTCAGTGCTTTTTTTTTTTTAAAAGAATCTACGAAGTTCCCCGAACTAAAGATGAAAGTATTTATTTTTTCACCTATTTATTATGAGCGATAAGATATCGGATCGTAACTGAGGCGCGTATTCGAGTATTTGGAGCAGCGAATGCACGTAAATTTCGTGTGCATGAGTGCTGCTCTTGTGATAGGGATATCTTGACGAAAGCGATTGCAGAAGAAGTTCGCTGCACCTGCAACATTTAATAAATCGAATTAAAATAAAATTATGGCGAATTAAAAATTAAAGATGTGAAGAATTTTTTTTATATACGTGAAACGCACATAGGTACGATTTTGAGGAATTTGTACAAAACGTCGTGAACGTGGTACAATCTTTGCGAATCCTCCTCCCTAGGCTTGCCGTCTTCCCACTCCGCTTCACCCTCGGACACTGAATTTTTTTTCAATATTTTAACAAATATATTAGAGTTTTTCGAACATAAATATGAGACGATAAATTCGTATCCGAAGAACAAATATCAGGTTTTACAAAATTGTAAATACATTAAATGTATTAAATGTATTAAATATTAACTCACTGGGCCTGAACTGGCAGACGAGTTTGTCCATCACGAATTTGCAGTGATATATGTGAACGCATACGAGGTCTTCTAAGAGGCCTTTGTAAGCCGTAGTCGCCTCCGGCGATCTGCTCGTCCAATTTATGTTTAGGAGAACTTCGACGAAGAGTTTGTGAGCCGACCCAAGCAGAGATATACATTGTCTGACCTCAACTATGAGTTCCAACAGTTCGTTGTCCTGCAAAAAAATAAATAACAATAATTCATTCAATAATAGTTCGGTAAACATAGAAAATAATAATTCAATAAATATTTTAAATAAAAATTCAGTAAATATTTTTAATACATAATTCGCTAAATAGTTTTTATTATAATTAGGTAGACTTTTTAAATAATAATTCAACGATATTGTACCTTTATCTTTGCGTCTCGGAGAGTACATACGAGATCTTCGTAGGCCTTGCGATCGCATCCGTTCTCAAAATTCAGTAATATGGCCTTGAGATTTTTCGGAAGTTTGAAATTGACTCTGTTCTGCTGTCTGACGAGTTTTGCCCTCACGCCGGGTCCCTTCAGGATCGACGCGACGCTGCTCGCGCGCGACGATACCACGGACATCTGATGGAAAAAACAAAAAAAACCATTAAACAAACATAAAATATTATATACATCATTTTTAACAATTGGGTTAAAACGAAATAATAAAAAAATTATTCATCGGCAAAAAAACAGCTCTTTTTCGAACTCTTGGAAAACTTATCTACAAAAAGTCATTTAGATTTTTAAAATGATCTAAACGACTTTTTTTTTTCGCTATCTTGTCAGACAAATCGTTCCTGGACATTAGTCAGAAACGAAAATCGACTACGTCTTACATTTGGGCGGTCCAAAAGCTTGTTTTTTTAAGCTTTCCAAAACTTATAAAAAGAGAGCAATTTTTTCACCGGTAAGTAATTTTTTTCAAAGCAGCAATTCGCAGAGACAAATGTTAACATTTTGGGTTGCCCAAAGATTTTTTTCCGTAAATTTTTGGACTCGGAATTACCGAGAAACAGTTTCGGGACGCGGAACACACGTGTGTACCGTTGGGTGACCGCTTAGCACCGTAAAATCATTTTTTATAATTGTTTTACAATTCGCGAAAGAATCGTTTCTTCTGCCACGAATTCTATAAAAGTCCTTTTAGTAAGTCGAACGAATAGCTGGACGAGCGAGAAGCTCGATTTCCGCGAAAATCCACGAAAAATTTAGCGAAACAAAGCCAAAAAAGATCGAAAAGCGGTCACCCAAAGGTACAATAGCCATCTGTGCGCTGCGACCGAAAGCAGATTAATTGCCGAAGTGCTAAATTCCGTCAGATTAAACAAATATAAAAGTTTGTAAAAAATATACCGTCAAATATTTAACGATAACGATAAATAACACAATATAACAATATTTTGCGATAACGAGTGAAAAAAGGTGCGACACGCGGTGCCGAATTGTTCGCCGAGTGAGGTTACGAGTCGCGCCATCAAATATTGGAAAATCTTACCTCGCTCCTTGTCTCGCTGAGAAACTTGTCTGAGAACTGAAATATTGTTCGTGGAACAATATTGATATTGTGTTACTTGTGGATACGTTTGGACGAACGTACTGACAACTGTGACGCGAAACTTCGACTATCCAAGACGCTGCGTCGAAGCACATGTGTTTTTTAAAGGGTCACAAACACAGAAGTTGCGACTAGCTGTGCAATCGTCGGCTGTGGAAAGTGGAGGGGCGCGATGTGTATAGAATGACTGTGGGCGCGTTTCTATTGGTGCGGTCAATTTACCGGTAAGTTATGTTGGTTAGTATTATTACCGGTGAAATCACTGGTTACGTTATCGGTTGTTGCGGCGAAATTACGACTTCCGCGATGCCAAAATGTGGATTTTATATCTTTGGACCGAATTGAACAGACATTCAGGAGAACAAGTCGATGCAGCAATGATTTTTCTTATATTATAACATAATACAAGAAAAATCATTGCTGTATCGACTCATCGAAATCATTGCTGTAACCGGAACTAAAGTAATCTTAATAACAATCAAGAAATACATTAGCTCCGGTTTGGAAATCTCAATTTTAGACGGAACTTTTGGTCTGAAAATCTCAATTCAAGACTGGAATTCCGATCTAAAAATCTTAATTTTAGAGCGGACTTCCGGTTTTAAAATCTGAATTTTCGACCGGAAGTGACTTCCTACTGGAAATCCGTCACTTCCACTTTGAAAACCTCACTTTTTGACCGGAAGTGGCTTCGTACCGGAAATACGTCGAATCCAGTTTCGAAATTTCATTTTTTGACCGGAAGTGACTTCCGGCCGGAAATTCATCGCTTTCGAAGGCCGTCAGGGCTCTATCTTATCTACAGGCTCGGTAGCGTCTCGAAACAAGTACATTTACCGTCGGTAAAACAGTTGGCGACACGCGAATACAACTGAGTTACTCGAGCGATCGGTTTTTTTTTGGCCTTTCACAAGATTAAATATCGATTTTTAAATATATATTGCGTTAAGATGTCTTGTTTATCAGGACGTGCAAGATTACATATATTTTTTGCTGGCGATTATGTCCAGAGTTAAGTCTGTAGGAACAAAAATTGGTCAATACGGTTATCTATGCAAAGAAACAATATTGCGGCTAAAAAATTATTGATAAATATTTTTTAAACGAAGAATAGACAAATATGAACCGAATTAACACTAAATTTGGTTAATATTGTTATTTAGGTAAAGGAACAATATAGCTGGTATAAAATTGTTGGTAAATATTGTTTAAACAAAAAAATGCCTAAATATCGACCGATTTACACAAAAATTGGTCAATATTGTTAGTTTAGCATAACACGAGCCAACAAATAGCTCAATTTGCTTCTTTCTTATAATCGGTCGTCCCTTTATTTCCGCGAATCGTAACAATATTTATATTTAATCTATATTATATCTCATGATTTATATTAATACTTCAAGCTTATATTTTTTTATACTTCCGTTATGTCAGCGATGGTAAATCTACGAAGTATCCGGAGCAATATATTTTTATGCTAATGTTATCTACCAGTGAATCACACTCACATATGTACCTTAACGTAAAAGGCTTCGACTCGTGAAATCAATAAAAAATAATAATAATAATAATAACATGTAATGCATGTTATTATTGTTATTATTTTTTAGATATTATATAATGTCTAAAATCATTAATCATTATAAATGTCTTATATGATTTTTTAGACATTATATAATGTCTATTATCCGAGTGTTGAACGTACTACAGTAAAGTATGACAGTGCTGTCCTAAATATCTGGAAGAAAAACATGACCTATTGATTGTATTTCGATGACAATTTATCAGACGCAACACAATTTGTACGCAGATCGTTCTTACCAGACCAAAAGTTCTTAAGGAGAGGATCAACAATTTTCCAGCTGTTAGTTGGCAAGGTATGCGACAACGCATCGTTATCAATTGTAGATTTTTCTGAGCCTTGGGTGACAATCTGTACCATTCGCTGTTTTGTCTGTGGGGAAGAAATTTTTTTTTTATGAGGTCACGTCACCAGCCGTTGAGTGCTTACTTACATATAAAAGGTAATATTGATACTGTGATCGATCAGAGTTTGAGAAATGTAGCACTCTACATACAAGTGCAACACTATAACGACTACAATAACTATGCATTTTAAAGCCGCTTCGGTATCGCCTTCTTTCAAAAAAATCTCAATCTGCAAACGATTTATCTATCAATGCGGAATATTGTTTATCGATGGTAGGAATTTTTACCTGAAAACATATCACCATTAACAAGATCATACCGAACCCGAGGAGAAAACATGAATACCATGTGTAAGTTGCCTCAACGAGATTAGCGTATCTGACAAAAGTGGGTTTAATAATTGGGACTTAATTTTTAATTATGTTACTTAGCATTTGCACATTTATAATCTAAATTGTATTACTCGATAGCATCGTTGTGTCTGTCGATACACTCAGCTAGGTGTAGTGTGCCCTTTATGTCCGGCGTGTATCGGCTTTCGCCCTTTTCCACTGTTTTATCATAATTATTGATTCTTTCTAATTTGTGCCTGATGGTGTGTCGGGTGACGCTTAATATTAATATTATCATTATAATATTATTATCACAAATTATCATCGACTAACCCCAACGCGGCAAAAGTACTGCAAACATGTTGGACGTGAGTAACTAATATAATGTCACCGGCTATTATGACCGTCGTACCGACAAATGCACATACGTAGGAGTAAGCGATAATGTAAAAATAATAATTCTGCGCGTCGAAATAGTAATAGTAGAGGGGATATGGAAATTGTCCAGGTTCACTTCCGTTCATCAGCAGAACATCGATGATCTTTGGTATTATCGGTTGAGTCAAATAGAAGAAGATGGCCAAATAGGCCGCGGCTGTACGCAGTAACGATAAAGATAATGATAAAGGTAAAGATAAAGACTAACTCTTACCGTACTCGATTAACCTGTATAAACAATTATAATCTTGTATCCCAGCTCGGCGTATTCATGAAGAATGTTAACTTCTCGATCCCGAGCCCACTTGTGTCAGTCCTCACGAATCCGATTTAACAACTTTTCTGTCTGTCCGTAACGAAAATATTGTCGTCAGCAATGAATATCGGGTAAGACTGGCTCGCTCTCAGGCTCGATTATCGAAATATTGTTATTTGGAAAAATCTAATTTACCGTCTGCGCGTTCCACATAAAACCAATCAACTTTGTAGCGAAAATAACCTCAGAAAGGTACACCGCGACAGAATCGATGACGACACTCGAGTCGTCACGGTATTTCACAACGGCGAGTGTCTGAGGTATGACTTGACTGATGACGACAATAATCAGAGCTATGAGACGTCCGTTTCTGGCACGGCTGCTCTGATACGGCCATTGTCCACAGAACGACGTCAAAGTTTTGCTTAATCTATAGTAACGGTGTTGAAAGAAGTCCATAGTGAGACGAACTATCATCGACGATGGTGTTGAAGCGACTACTCTAGTTTCCTACGGAGCGCAAAACGCCAATAGCTTACTTTGCCATAGAATTCCATTTTTTTCTTCGCAGCTTGATTTTTCATGGCATTACGTCAAAGTATCGCACCTCGATGGACGTTTAAATTGCCCCCGTCAAAGTTGAGCGACAGCGTTGCGAGGGTGTATAGCATTTGTTCTCGGTATACCTCATCACGTATTCAACTGCTGTTCGCGAGTCTTGCAAAGAAGACCTAACCTCGAGAGCTCGAGCTTACATGGATATTTGCTGGAAAATATTATTCTATCGCAGTCAATTGAAATACAAGATATTTCGCAACCCCAGGATGAAGTTAGAGTGTTGAGAGACTGTGATGAGAAATACTTCGCCTCGGTGTACGATGCGGCCGTGCTTGAGTGAGGAAACCGCAAATCGATGGTGAGGCACCGACACAGTAGCGGAGTCCTTCGATGTGGGCAAGAGCGGTAGATGGGTGAGATTGTTGATGGTCGATATTTGTTCCGTTCGCAATGCTGAAGTGTGTATACCATTTATTACTCATCCGAGTACTCCGAATTGATCGCGTTAGGCCACTTGGATTAAAGGGCACGACAAAATCGGGGAATGGTGTGCTTCGAAAGAAAAGGGTGATAAAAGTAGCTGGCGACAAATGCTGACGACGAAAAACCCAAATCTCGAAGAATTTATTTTTTTAATGGTTTACCCAATTCCAGAGTCATTGGCGTACTCATCAGCGGGCCCATTATAAAATACAAAACGTTATTGTTAAACGAAAAAATGGGCGGTGATGAATCTTTCGCGGTCAATGATGGATGGCTGTCTCGCTGGAAGCGGCGATACGGTATACGACAGATATCCATCTGCGGAGAAAAATTGTCGGCAGACGTTTCAGTCATTGACGAGTTTAACGCAAAATTTGGAGCCGCAATTTAAAAAAATGGCTTATGACGGCATCGAGTTTTTGACTGTGATGAAACAGGCTTGAACTTCAAGATCCTGGGAGAAAATGATCACATCTGATCATATATCGATGCGGCCCGTGGAGGGGAAGCTATAGGGCGATCCAGACAGTGCCGTAAGGCAAAACGATAGTTTTCGGGCGCTTCATTCGGGCGAACAACATAACCTCCAACCAAAGCCGATAACGAAATACCGCGACGATGCCGGCAAAATGTCGACTGACAAATTATGATCGATTAAGAATTAACGATCAATTGAATGACGGAAAATGTGATATTTATTGATAGAAAAGTGATATAAAAAAAGTTATATTTATAAATATTCATAAATATTATATCTATAAATATTCATAAATATTATATCTATAAGTATTCATAAATATTATATTTATAAATATTTATAAATATTATATTAATAAATATAAAAAAGTTATATTTGTTCGTAGAATCCGTTCTTCAAATAAAGATTATACAAGTACATCAAAAACCGCTTCGAAGTATGTTAAATTTCATGTGTTTCTATAGCCCGAGAAATTTTGTTTTCTATACCCCGAGAAAAACGTACCGAGGGGCCCACGGTACGTGACATGGCACTGCTCGCGACTCTGAGAGCTGCGCACAGTCAGCAATGGGCGGAGCATACGCAACCTCAACATCGGCAGGTGCAATGCGGAGCCGGACCCGCCGCTGTGTCGGAAATCGAGGTCCTAGTGTATGTCCATATCTGTAACAGATATGCATCTGATCGGATAATATATGAACATATGTAAGACTATCGAATTTTGATAGTACGGTCTAAGATCCATGTACAGAACGGACGACCGCAAAGTATGATAGGGCTGTCCTAAATGTCTGTAAGATGAAAATCATTTGTGCATTATATTTAGGTGACAAATCATCGGACGCTGCATAATTTGCATGCACTATCATTAAGATAACGATCGTTCTTACCAGACCATAAGTTCTTACGGACAGGGGCAACAATTTACCGGCTGTTAGTTGGCAAGGTTCGCGACAACGTATCATTATCAATTGTAGACATTTCTGAGTCGTAGACGAGAGTTTGTACCATTGGCTGTTTTGTCTGTGGGAAAGAAAACATTTTTTTTACGAAGCCGCGCCACCGGTCCTCGACTGCTTACTTACATATAAAAGAGAATATTCATACTGTGATCTATCAGAGCTTGGGAAATGTAGCACTCTACGTAGAAGTGCAACGCTATCATTAATACGACAGCTATGCATTTTAAAGTTGCTTCGGGATCGTCTTCTATCAAAAGCATCTGAATTTACAGGCGATTTATCTATTAATTCGAACTATTATTTATCGTTGGTAGTAATTTTTTACCTGAAGATATATTGCTATTAAGAAAATCATGCCGAACCCGAGGAGAAAACATAAATACCATGTGTAAATTGCCTCGACGAGATTGGCGTATCTGACAACAGTGGATTTATTAATTATATTATAGTAGCATTAGTAGATGTATAATCAAAATTGTATTACTCGATAGCATCGTTGTGTCTGGTGATACACGAAGCTAGGTGTAATGTGTCCTTTATGTTCGGCGTATATCGGCTTTCTCCCTTTTTCACTGTTTTATTATCATTTCTGATTCGTTCCAATTTATGCCTGTTAGTGTGTCAGGTGAAGCTTAATATTATTATTAACATTATAATATTATTACCACAAATTATCATCAACTAACCCCAAGGCGTCAAAAGTACTGCAAACATGTTGGACGTGAGTAACTAATATAATGTCACCGGCTATTATGACCGTCATACCAACATATGCACATATGTAGGAGTATGCGGTAATGTAATAATAATAATTCTGCGTGTCGAAATAGTAATAGTCGAGGGGATATGGAAATTGTCCGGGTTCGGTTCCGTTCATCAGCAGCACATCGATGATTTTTGGTATAATCGGTTGAGTCAAATAGAAGAACATGGCCAAATAGGCTGCAGCTGTACGCAGTAACGATAAGAATTAAGATAAAGATAAAGTAAAGACTAACTCTTATCGTACTCGATTAACCTGTATAAACAATTATAATCTTATATAATAGCTCGGCGTATTCATGAAGAATGTTAACTTCTCGATCCCGAGCCCACTTGTGCCAGTCCTCACGAATCCGATTAAACAACTTTTCGGTCTGTCCATATCGAAAAGATTTTCGTCAGCAATAGGTATCGAGTAAAATTGGCTCACTCTCAGGCTCGATTATCGAAATATTGTAATTTTCAAAAATGTATCTGACCTTCTGTGCGTTCCACGTGCAAGCAATCACCTTTGTAGCGAAAATAACCTCAAAAAGGAACACCACGACGGAATCGACGACGACACTCGAGTCGTCACGGTATTTCACAACAGCGAGTGTCTGAGGTATGACTTGACTGATGACGACAATAATCAGAGCTATGAGACGTCCGTGTCTGGCACGGCTGCTCTGATACGGCCATTGTCCACAGAACGACGTCAAAGTTTTGCTTAATCTATAGTAACGGTGTTGAAAGAAGTCCATAGTGAGACGAACTATCATCGACGATGGTGTTGAAGCGACTACTCTAGTTTCCTACGGAGCGCAAAACGCCAATAGCTTACTTTGCCATAGAATTCCATTTTTTTCTTCACAGCTTGATTTTTCATGGCATTACGTCAAAGTATCGCACCTCGATGGACGTTTAAATTGCCCCCGTCAAAGTTGAGCGACAGCGTTGCGAGGGTTACAGCATTTGTTCTCGGTATACTTCATCACGTATTCAACTGCTGTTCGCGAGTCTTGCAAAGAAGTCCTAACTTCGAGAGTTCGAGCTTACATGGATATTTGCTGGAAAATATTCTTCTACTGCAGTCAATTGAAATATAAGATATTTCGTAATCCTAGGATGAAGTTAGAGTGTTGAGAGACTGTGACGAGAAATATTTCTCCTCGGTGTACGATGCGACCGTGCTTGAGTGAGGAAACTGCAAATCGATGGTGAGGCATCGACATAGTAGCGAAGTCCTTCGATGTGGGCAAGAGCGGTAGAATCGTGAGGTGGTTGATGGTCGATATTTGTTCCGTCCGTAATGTGGAACTGTGTATACCATTTCTTACTCATCCGAGCCCCGGTTGAAATTTAGCAAATTCAAGTCGGAACCTCATCAAACCTTTGCCGGATCTTATTAGGGTGTAATGTAACACTCGAAAACTTCTACGAGAGACGGAGAAACTTGGATAAACCAGGCAACCTTATAATTCTTATGCACTGGGTGATTTGCGATGTGTGCATATTTTCTGTATTATCCGAGACTTTACTCATCGACGGTACGCTCTCACCACATGATCTCGGCTAAACAAGGTTTTAATGTACGAGAAATTTATACACCTATCCAAATCAGAACGTTGAATCGAATTCAATGTTCGGTTATTCTGTCGCTTTAAAGAACACCTTGAAATTTTGAGCCCCACTTAATGGACTTTTGCCCTTATTAGTATCCTCAGACCGTAAGTCTATTAAAGGGGTGCTTAGAATTGCAAGTCCGTAAGTCTTCTAAGGGACTTAAAATAATAAGTGTTTAAACGCATAAAGGGGGGTGGGCAGGAAGGTAGACGAGGAGGGGAAGAGGGGGACTTAATTCCTTAATTTTCTAAGCCCTTTAAAGAACTTACGCCTTATTATGTTAAGTTCATTTAATGGACCCAAAATAGTAAGGTCATAAGTCAAGAGAAAATGGGTACTTAAGTCATTGAGTAGACTCTTCGGATGTGACTGTATGCATGACCCATATGTTCCTTTAAATAACAAAAATGTTGACCCGGATCAACGACTTCGAATAATGTCGCCATACTGACAATTGTTGGGATATCTCCATTCATAATTGAAATGAGTGGCATTTTCGTTGTGATAATAACATGAAATGTATTGCATCTCTACATATAATGTCTCTTATCCGTGTATTGAACGGACGACTGCAAAGTATGACAGGGCTGTCCTAAATGTCTGGAAGATAAGAATGATCTATGAATTGTATTTCGGTGACAGTTTATCGGACGCAATATATTTTGTATGGACCATCATTAAGATAACGATCGCTCTTACCTGAGCATAAGTTCTTAGGGACAGGACCAACAATCTCCCAGCTGTTAGTTGGCAAGGTATGCGACAACAACGCATCGTTATCAATTGTAAACATTTCTGAGTCTTAGGCGATAGTCTGTACCATTGGCTGTTTTGTCTGTGGGGAAAAAAACCTTTTTTTATGAGGTAACACCACCAGTCACTGACTGCTTACTCACATATAAAAGGTAATATTGATACTGTGATCTATCAGAGTTTGGGAAATGTAGCACTCAACGTAGAAGTGCAACGCTATAAGTACTACAATAACTATATATTTTATGGTTGCTTCGGGATCGTCTTCTTTCAAAAGAATCTGAATTCACATGAGGTTTATCTATCAATTCGGAACAATTGTTTATCATTGGTAGACATTTTTACCTGAAGACCTATCGCCATTAACAAGATCATACCGAACCCGAGGAGAAAACATAAATACCATGTGTAAGTTGCCTTAACGAGATTAGCGTATCTGACAATCGTGGATTTAATCATTGCGACTTAATTGTTAATTATGTTACTTAGCATTTGCACATTTATAATCTAAATTGTAATACTCGATGGCATCGTTGTGTCTGTCGATACACGAAGCTAGGTGCAGTGTGTCCTTTTTGTCCAGCGTATATGGGCTGTCTTCCTTTTCCACTGTTTTATCATAATTCCTGATTCGTTCTAATTTATGTCTAAATGGTGTGTTAGGCGAAACTTAATATTATTGTTATCATTACCAAAAGGATGATTATCACAAATTGTCATCGACTGACCCCAACGCGGCAAAGGTACTACAAACATGTTGGACGTGAGTAACTAATATAATGTCACCGGCTATTATGACCGTCGCCATCGCGTATACGGATATGTAAGAATTCACAATGATGTAACTATAATACTTCTGCGCGTCGAAATAATAATAATCGAGGGGATACGAAAATTGACCGGCATCGGTTCCGTTCATCAGCAAAACGTCTATGATCTTTGGTATTATCGGCTGAGTCATATAGACGAAGATGGCCGAATAGACCGCGGCTGTACGCAGTAACGATAAATATATTTTAATAACAGTTAACTTTTTGAACACTTACCAAACTCGATTAACCTGTATAAACAATTATAATCTTATGTCCCAGCTCGGCGTATTCATGAAGAATGTTAACTTCTCGATCCTGAACCCACTTGTGTCAGTCCTCACGAATCCGATTTAACAACTTTTCTGTCTGTCCGTAACGAAAAGATTTTTGTCAGCAATGGGTATCGAGTAAAACTGGCTCACCAGGCTCGATTATCGAAATATATTGTAATTTGCAAAAATGTAACTGACCTTCTGCGCGTTCCACATAAAACCAATCAGCTTTGTAGCGAAAATAACCTCAAAAAGGAACGGCGTAACGGAGTCGACGATGACACTCGAGTCGTCACGGTATTTTACAACAGCGAGTGTCTGAGGTATGACTTGACTGATGACGAGAATAATCAGAGCTATGAGACTTCCGTTTCTGGCACGGCTGCTCTGATACGGCCATTGTCCACAGAACGACGTCAAAGTTTTGCTTAATCTATAGTAACGGTGTTGAAAGAAGTCCATAGTGAGACGAACTATCATCGACGATGGCATTGAAGCGACTACTCTAGTTTCCTACGGAGCGCAAAACGCCAAGAGCTTACTTTGCCATAGAATTCCATTTTTTTCTTCACAGCTTGATTTTTCATGGCATTACGTCAAAGTATCGCACCTCGATGGACGTTTAAATTGCCCCCCGTCAAAGTTGAGAGACAGCGTTGCGAGAGTGTATAGCATTTCTTCTCGGTATACCTCATCACCTATTCAACTGCTGTTCGCGAGTCTTGCAAAGAAGTCCTAACTTGGAGAGCTCGAGCTTACATGGATATTTGCTGGAAAATATTATTTTATCGTAGTCAATTGAAATATAGGTTTGAGAGACTGGCGAGAAATACTTCGTACCTAAGCGTGTACGACGCAGCCTTGCTTGAGAGACGAAACCGCAAATCGATGGTGAGGTACCGACACAGTAACGGAGTACTTCGATGTGGGCAGAGCGGCAGAATCGTGAGATGGTTGATAGTCGATATTTGTACCGTCCGTAATGTAGTAACATGTGTTGAAGTAAGCCTTTCATACTTTTCATGTGAGCGCTCTGCGCATGCCCGTTGCTATGCGCTGTTATTTTTTGTTAGCCTGCGTGCTATGTGCGAGTCAGTCTCTCTCGAGCTAAACGACGATCAGCATCATTTGTATCTTAAATAAATTGTTATTCTGTGTTCATTGAACATAGTATTGTGACCTTCTACCGTATTCCCTGGTGAACAGATCATTTTGTGCACATTTCGATGGCGCACAGTCATTATTGAACACAGTATAAAATTGCACAATTGTTTTGTGCCCAAGCATACTTTGCAATTTGTCCACAAAGATTTTCACAAAAATGTTTTGCCGACTATGAATGTGCGTTGTGCGACAATGTGCACATTGAAATTGTGATCGGAATGGATTTTCGCCGTGACGTCCATCGACCTCAGGATGCGTTTCGCAGTTACTGGCGATCATCATCCATATTCTCGGCGATCCAGTCCCGGTACGAGTGAACCCGAGTGTACACATCGGGCATACCGACGGCGCAAGGAATGGCAAATGACACGACACCGATTTGGTAACCATCGACTACAAGCGGACCGCCGGAGTCACCCTGTAAGAAATATCACAATGTTTTTATTGACTTGCATAACGCTCATCACTGCTCCCTGTGCAGAATGATGGTTTTTTTATTTTTTTAATTATAGTTGTTCTGCCAGTTAAAAAAATTGCTTACTTTTTTATGTATAATAATTTTTTATAAAATTCGCGAAACTGTGAGGATTCAAAGTGTGAGATTTTTTATGTAGAACTTTGAAGCCATAATGTGATGAATGTGTACTTACGTTGCAGGCTCCTTCGCCCCTCTTGGTGAAAGTGCAAATTTGCTTGGATCCCGACGACATCTCGCCCAGAATGCTTTCGCATTCCTCCTGTTCGAGTATCCTAAGTTCTATCTCTTGCAGACAGTTCGGTACGGGACCTCCTTTCTGAAGAGGAACATCACAGTTTTATATTTCATGTGGTCAATCGTGATGTTTTTATTACACCCGAATTGTGATGGAATAATTATTATTCTTAAATTAATGGACAAATTCATAGTTTACAATACTAGTGCGAAAAAGCGGGCTTTCGAGGACTCGATTGGGGAGTGTCTCGCTGCTCGAACGGCATGAATCTTGCGTATTTACATAGAATGAAGTGGTTTTGATCTTATAATACGAGTTGGAGCGTCTACAGCGGAAACAAAACTCAAATGTTCGATTTCGATATAAAGCGACTTTGCATTCGATTAGGGACTGCGTCACTGCTCGAAACTCATGAATTTTGCGTATTTACATAGAAAAAAGTGTTTTTGATCTTATAATACGATCTGGAGCGTCTACAGCGTATGCAAAACTCAAATGTTCGATTTCGATATAAAGCGACTTTGTATTCGATTAGGGAGAGTCTCGCTGCTCGAAAGGCATGAATCTTGCGTATTTACATAGAACGAAGTGTTTTTGATCTTATAATACGAGCTGGAGCGTCTGCAGCGCACGCAAAACTCAAATGTTCGATTTCGATATAAAGCGACTTTGCATTCGATTAGGGACTGTCTCGCTGCTCGAAAGGCATGAATCTTGCGTTCAGTTTAAAAAAAAGTAGAAACCTACTTGAAAACTGTGTACGATTCACTTACGTATAGCCTTCCCCAGCCCGAAAGTGTGACCGGATAGTCTACCCGGCTAAAATCTTGGGCGGTCATCGGAATGGGTTTAATTTTGTCTCCGTAAACGATTTTTTTCGCAAGACGAATGAGGCCGATGTCGTTCGCGAATGACGTCCCGTTGTATCCATTGTGCGGGATTAGTCTTTCGACCTCGTAACGATCGACAGTCTCGTTCAACAATCGATGACCTACACCGACGGTTACTTGATGACTATTCATACTGCGAACAGAATGAAAATTCAATAAAACATCTAAAAAAAAAGTTGAATCAACTCGCCAAATTCCTTTGTGAATTTTCCGTTGTTGTTTTGATAGAGGGAAAAAATGCGTCTGAAAATATGCACATGCGAAATCGAACGTACCCAACGACACAGTGGGCAGCGGTGAGGATGTAACGGTCGTTGATTATGGAACCACCGCAGTTGAATTCGCCATTTTTCCACAAGGATACTTGGTAAGGATATTTTCCTTCCGGAGCATCGGAACCTCCGACGATACGCGATAAATAAGGCGACGCTGCGAAAAAATTGCATGTCCGCATGATCGGTAATTGGGTTACTTAAAACTGAGTACCAAATACTAAAGGGCCATTCGTTGACGTCTCTTTCGCAAAGAGGCATGTTTGGGTGAAATTTGGATTCTTGCGTTGTTCCGTTTGGAATCCGTGAGAAAACGATCGATCTTGCAATCGATCGTTCGAAAGATCAATAATTTGGGTAAAAACTACGTATTCAATTTTTTTGTTCGCTTGAAAGGAAATACTAAATACTAAAGGGCCATTCGTTGATGTCTCTTTCGGTAAGAGGCATGTTTGGGTGAAATTTGGATTCTTGCGTTGTTCCGTTTGGAATCCGTGAGAAAACGATCGAACTTGCAATCGATCGTTCGAAAGGTCAATAATTTGACTAAAAATATGTATGTAATTTTTTTCTTCACTTACCACTGACCGCAAGTGCGAGGCTCAGTACCAGGAGTCCTACAAACGTCTGCATGATGATTCGAACTCGAAGTGTCACTTGTGTTGACGGTGGTAACGACATTTATACCCTGAAAAATCGTAGTTTCGTATCTTAGTTTATCTTTGCGCTGAATCCATCGACGGTTTTAATTCACGTGTCTGTAGTAGTTGTGACGAGCGAATCGCGCCGACTTCTGGCGAGGATTACTGATGTACTTTGACGTATCGATAAGGGAACACACGGGCAACTAATTCTTGCGTGCCGATTTTCGATAGCGGTAGTTCGCAATCGTGTGCCCCAAATTCTTCGAGATGGGTAGTTTCATCTTCAAGTCATAGTGTATGAAACGTAATCTCCACATATCCGCTCGGCGTCTCATTAAATTGTTCGTCAATCCGCGATCAAATTTTGAGATAGACCGTCGTGTCGCTACAGATAAGTCTTTCGAGGGTCTTGGATAAAGATTGACGATGCTGTCTCGGGAGGAAGCTCGTGATTAAGAATCGTGCAGAACGAAATGAGTCTTCACACGTCCCGATAAGGAGATATAGCCCGGAAATTCCGAAATTTATTGACGTAGGCAATATGACAAGTGGATTGGAAAGTACTTGAGATATCGTTTTCAGAGTGCTTGAAGTATACATTCTCAACCAAAAGTTTGGGAAGGACTTGTCAAAAGACTTGTCTTTGACAAGTCTTTTGACGAGCCTTTTGACGAGTCTTTTGACGAGTCTTTTGACGAGTCTTTTGACGAGTCTTTTGACGAGTCTTTTGACGAGTCTTTTGACGAGTCTTTTGACGAGTCTTTTGACGAGTCTTTTGACGAGTCTTTTGACGAGTCTTTTGACGAGTCTTTTGACGAGTCTTTTGACGAGTCTTTTGACGAGTCTTTTGACGAGTCTTTTGACGAGACTTTTGACGAGACTTTTGACGAGACTTTTGACGAGACTTTTGACGAGTCTTTTGACGAGACTTTTGACGAGATTTTTGACGAGTCTTTTGACGAGACTTTTGACGAGATTTTTGACGAGCCTTTTGACGAGTCTTCGACCAGTCTTCTGCGAGTCTTTGACAAGTCTTTGACCGCAGGTTTTAGTCATGTTGATAGGTTCGACCGGGGGTCTGATTGGTTTTGGTAACGCTGTATAACGACAAAGAGTGCCTTAAAAAAATTGATATTCATATTCCATTATAGAGACCATATTTACGTTTTTATCCGGAATAAATAAATACGCATGCATCGTGTACTTATTTATATCTGCGTGTTGGAAAGGAAGCGAGACGTCAGATTGCCGTTGATTATCTTCGCGATTGGGCTGCGGTTGGGTTATCAGAAAGACCAACGATTGCATCACCCTCGTCATTGGCCGGCTTAATCATATTGGTCAAGGGGAAGAGATAAGTTTCATTGATACGCGCGAGATATTCGCGACGTTTTTTCCCATCGTCCCAATCAGCATCAAGAGTAGATTCAAAGTACCCCAGGTTGCAGCCAAAGATGCCGGAGGCATCGCCGCGAGGCTCTTCAAAATGAATTCATTTTGAAGATGAATTAGGCTCTTCAAAATGAAAGTGTCTACGCACTCTGAAATCTGAAAAAATTCATACGTCTTCAGAAAAATGAACGGATCATTTTCATAAAAAAAGTTAGGCTTCCGGGAGATTTGATGACAATTTTATTTTTCATCAAATTTGTTAATAAGATTTTGGAATTATCATTATGCAAAATGATTCATTTCAGCACCTTTAATATGCTTGATTTTTTTCAGTGTTTGCAACTCCCTCTCATTTCTCTAAAACTTACCCAAAGTGAACACTATTCGCAATGACTACCTCAATGTGGCCATCCATCACTTCGCTTGTGCCGTCCCCGAAACACGGAAAAAATTGTCTCGCCAAGGCGGTCGCTTCAGCGGTCATTGGTTAATTTTTGGAACAAAACAACCGTCGCTTTTAGGGTCGCTTCTTCGGTCGCTCAGTATGCCAGGGCTATTCAATGAACATTCTGATTGTTTTCTTTTTACATTTTATTTCGTTTTCTTTGGTAGTACGTATTTATTCTATGTTACGCTATGTTACATATGTACATCCTAACCTAAAATGCCGCCCGGATAGCCGCCGGTACTTATGTGCTTAGCGTGCCGGCCGGCGCGGCGTAGACGCGACATCTGCCGACGAGCGAGTGAACTAACTGGCGACGAAACAGTGGGAATCGTACGTAGAATCGAACCAGACTGTAAAGTGTGGATTCAAAGTAACTTAGGTTAATTTACAGGCTACTCGGGTGGCAAAATGGGCTTGGCATTCATCGACCTCAGCATGCGTTTCGTAGTTATCAGTGATCATCGGCCATATTTTCGGCGATCCAGTCCAGGTAAGAGTGAACCCGAGTGAACACATCCGGGACACCGCGGGCGCAAGGCATGCCGAATGACACGACACCAATTTGGTAACCATCGACTACAAGCGGACCACCGGAGTCACCCTGTAAGAAATGTCACCATGTTTTTATTTACTCGCATAAAGCTCATCACTGCTCCCTGTGCTGACTAGTGGTTTTTTCTTTCTTTTAATTATAGTCTTTCTGCCAGTTAAAAAAATTAATTATTTTTTTTTAACTGACTATTTTTTTTGTATGTAATAATTTTTGTAAAATTCGCGAAACTGTGAAGACTAAAATTTTGAGATTTTGTTATGCAGAACTTTGAAGGTTTTTTGAGGAGAATAATCTCTAGTCAATGGAGTCATAGTGCGAGAAATGTGTACTTACGTTGCAGGCTCCTTCGCCCCTCTTGGTGAAAGTGCAAATTTGCTTGGAGCTCACGGGCAGTCCGCCAACAAAGCCATCGCATACCCTCCTGTCGACTATTCTGAGTTCGATCTCTTGCAGACAGTTCGGTGCGGGACCTCCGGCCTGAACAGGGAAATCATAGTTTTATATTTCAAGTGATCAATCATCAAGTTTTTATTGCAACCGAATTGTCTTGGAATTATCATTATTATTATTTTGTTTATGGGAAATTAGTTACGATACTAGTGCGAAAAAGCGGACTTTAGACGAAGGTTTTGAAGTTGGCCGCACGAGCTGAGGGCAAGCTTTACCAAGTTCCAAACCGCCGTAGGAAGTCCGCTTTTTCGTAAGAGACGCTTTTTAAAATGCGAGACGCGTGCGTAAAATGCGAGAGACGTGTGATAAAGTAAAATCGGCACCATGCGCGCATGCGCCGGGTATTTGCAGTACAGTTGGCGGTAAAACGCCACTTTCGCCACTCTCGGCAGGCACGAAAAGCAGCACTTTTCACGCGCCAGTTACGTAAAGTAACTACAGTGTTAAAAAAGCGTGCGAAAAATCAACTAATGTCATTTGCGCATGCGCAGTATTTTTCTCGGACACTTTACTAAAAATCGCAACTTTCGCCACGCGTTGCAGGCACGAAAAATGACGTTTTATGGATGTGTTGCAAAATAATTATTCAAAAAATCCTGTAAAAGAGGAAAAGCCCTATAAATTATTTTACGATACCTGGGACGTTTAGTTTTTTAACAAAGTATAAAACTACTTGAAAAGTGGGTACGATTCACTTACGAATAGTCTTCCCCAGCCCGTAAGTGTGACCGGATAGTCTTCCCGGCCAAAGTCTTGAGTGGGCATCGGAATGGGTTTAATTTTGTCTCCGTAAACGATTTTTTTCGCGAGACGAACAAGGCCAATGTCGTCTCCGCCGACGTCCATGCTGAATCCATTGTGAGGGATGAGCCTTTCGGCCGCGTACAAATCGACGGTTTCGTTCAACAATCGATAGCCTATACCGACGGTTATGTCACTAGCGCTCAATCTGCGAACAAAATGAAAATTCCATCAAACATCTAAAAAATTTCACAATCAACTTGCCGAATTATTCTGAAAAAATCAGAGACAGCCAGGATTTTTCGGAAAATAGTCTGAATTTCTCTGATATATTGTGACTGCTGGAGGCTGTGCGGCGTAAATGGCAAAAATATTTAACATATAGTAGAGAAAATCAGAAAAAAGCTTCAGAAAATCGATAAAAATCACTGAAACGGTCCGATCAGAGTTTTTCAGACAAATTGTCTGAGAAATATTTTCACCAGGGTGTTACCTACATGAAAACGGCTATATTTTATATCTACTACTTGTCAACCGTGTAAACCATTTATACAAAGGAGCGTGTCAAAATAAATAAATAAATAAATAAGTAAATAAATAAATAAATAAATAAATAAATAAATAAATAAATAAATGAATAAATAAATAAATAAATAAATAAATAAATAAATAAATAAATAAATAAATAAATAAATAAATAAATAAATAAATAAATAAATAGTCGATCCTTCTCTCAGAGTAGGGCAAAAAAATGCTTACGAAAATATGCACATGTGAAATCGAACCTACCCATAGAGACAGTGGGCGGCGGTGAGGATGTAACGTTCGTTGATTATGGAACCACCGCAGTGGAATCTCCCATCTTTCCACAAGGATATTTGGTAAGGATATTTTCCTTCCGGTGCATCGGAACCTCCGACGATGCGCGACACGTAAGGCGACCCTGCGAAAAAATTACATGTCCGAATGATCGGTAATTGTGTCACTTGAAACTAAATACCCGACCGAAAAAAGTGGCCCGGTTGATAAAGAATGTCTCAAATACTGAAGTTTGGGTGAAATCTGAATTTTTGCGTCGTTCCTTTTGGAATCCCTAAGAAAACGATCGATCTTGCAATCGATCGTTCGAAAGGTCAATAATTTGGGTAAAAAATATGTATGCAATTTTTTTCTTCACTTACCACTGACCGCAAGTGCGAGGCTCAGTGCCAGAAGTCCTACGAACGTCTGCATGATGATTCGAACTCGAAGAGTGACTTGTCTTGCCGGTGGTAACGATATTTATACTCCAAAAAAACGTCGATTCGTATCTTCGTTTATCTTCGCGATCCAGCGACGGTTTTAATCGACGCGTTTGTAGTAGTCGTAACGAGCGAATCACACTGATTTGTCGCGCAGATTACCGATGTATTTTAACCTATCGATAAGGTAACCGCAATGGCGCAATCTTGAATCGAATCATTCATACCGATAAGGAGGTCAAGTGCGGAAATTCCGCAATTTACCGACGTAGGCGAACCATCGTTTGCAGAGTGCTTCAAGTCTATATTTACAACCGAAAGTTTGGGAATGTGTCGTTCACAGGTCTCCGACAGGTCTTAGACAGGTCTTCGTCAGGTCTTCGTCAGGTCTTCGACAGATCTTCGACAGATCTTCGATAGGTCTTCGACAGGTCTTAGGCAGGTCTTAGATAGGTCTTAGGCAGGTCTTAGACAGGTCTTAGGCAGGTCTTAGGCAGGTCTTAGACAGGTCTTAGACAGATCTTAGACATGTCTTAGACAGGTCTTAGACATGTCTTAGACAGGTCTTAGACAGGTCTTAGACATGTCTTAGACAGGTCTTAGACATGTCTTAGGCAGGTCTTAGACAGGTCTTAGGCAGGTCTTAGACAGGTCTTAGACAGGTCTTAGGCAGGTCTTAGACAAGTCTTAGACAGGTCTTAGGCAGGTCTTAGGCAGGTCTTAGGCAGGTCTTAGGCAGGTCTTAAGCAGGACTTAGTCAGGTCTTATTATTATAAAAGGGTTCGTCTCGTGAAACCAATAATAAAAAAAGGTCTTAGGCAGGTCTTAAGCAGGTCTTAGGCAGGTCTTAGGCAGATCTCAGGCAGGTCAGAAGTTCGGAAGGTTTTAGTCACCTCGATAGGTTCGACAGGGGTTCTGATTGGTTTTGGTAACTCTGTATAACGATAAAACACTCCTAGAAAAAACAAAGTTTCAGATATCATTATAGAGACCATATTTATGTTTTCATTCGGAATAAATAAATACGCAGCCATCGTGTATTTATTTATATCAGCGTGTTGGAAATGAAGTGGGGCGCCACATTGCCGCTGATTATCTTCGCGATTGGACAGCGACTGAATTATCGGAAGGGGCGACTGTTGCTCATTTAACGACACTCGAACATTCCAGACCTGTAATGCCAGGCCTGGCATTACGCAGAAAAATGATTTTTTTATATGTCACAGTTACAGGGCATAAACTGATGCCGTGAAATGTAGGTAACTTCGGTGTATCTTTTTAATGTTTATCGATTACCCTTCGAAGTTAACAACCAAAATGTACTCTGGGCTTCAACAATTCTTTATATGCCACAAAAAAGTATGATCATCAAATATACCGTTGCGTATGGGAGTGATTTAGCATTGAAATCCACTCCGATACGCCACATGGACTTTGGATTTACGAAATCCACTTCCATATTACATAGAAAACATAATATCCAGAATATTGCATATGGGAATGATTTGGGATCGAAATCAACTCTGGGTTGCTGTTTGGGATTTAGGATTTTCGAAATCCACTTCTATATACTACGAAAACCGAATCCTGAAGTCTTCTTTGAGTTTCCTGATTAAATGAATATTCGCACTGTTGTCTTTGTACATTTTATTCGTTTTCTTTGGTTGTTCCAGTATTTAAATTAAACGTATGTATGTATGCTATGTCAAATATGTACATCCTAACCTAAAAACCGGCCCGGATAGCCGCCGGTACTTGTGTGCTTACAGCGCCATTTCGCATCCACTTCGTGCACATTTTGATGGCGCACAATCATTATTGAAGACAGCATACATGGGCACAATTTCTGTGATGCTCAATCGCAGTTTGTAATTTGTGCACGGAGATTATTTTCCAAAAAATGTTTCTCAGTTATTGGCTATCATCAGCAATGGTCTCTTTGATCCAGTCCAGATAAGCGTGAACCCGAGTGAACACGTCGGGCTTACCGACACCACACGGAATGCCCCACGACACGACACCAATTTGGTAACCATCGACTACAAGCGGACCACCGGAGTCACCCTGTAAAAAATATAACAATTTTTTTATTTACTCGTGTAACGCTCATCACTGCTTCCTGTGCTGACTAATGGGTTTTTCTTTTTTTTATTATAGTTTTGCTGCCAGTTAAAAATAATTGATTATTTTTATTTTTTTACTATAATAACTTTCATAAAATTTGCGAAATTGTGAGGATTGAAATTCTGAGATTTTTTCATATAGAACTTTAAAGGCTTTTTGCGCAGACCAATCTCTAGTCAATGGACTCATAGTGCGAGAAATGTGTACTTACGTTGCAGGCTCCTTCACCCCTCTTGGTGAAAGTGCAAATTTGCTTGGAGCCCACCGGCCATGATCCGCCCATAATGCGCTCGCATTCCTTCTGGTCGGCGATTCTAAGTTCGATCTCTTGCAGACAGTTCGGTGCGGGACCTCCGGCCTGAACAGGAAAATCATAGTTTCATATTTCGAGTGATCAATCGTGAAGTTTTTATTACACCCGAATTGTCTTGGAATTATTATATATATATATATTTTTTTTTTGGGAAATTGGTAGTTTACGATACTAGTGCGAGAAAGCGGGCTTTCGACGAAGGTTGTGAAGTTGACAACTTCACAATCGCCGTCGGGATTCTACTTTTTCGTACAACTATCGCACATTACTTTTTGTAACACATGTAAAAAAACTCCCCTTTTTATGCCTGTAGCGTTGTAAAAGCGTGCGAAAAGTAACCAGCGTTATTTGCGCATGGGGAGTATTTTTCTCGCACGCCTTACTAAAAAGCGCCACTTTCGCAACGCGTTACAGCCACGAAAAGCGGGACATTTCTGCATGTGTTACAAAATAATTATTCAAAATATTCTGTAAAAGAGGAAAAGCTCTGAAAATTATTTTTAAAAAAGTAGAAACACTACTTGAAAAGTGTGTACGATTTCGATATAAAGCGACTTTGCATTCGATTGGGGTGTGTTTGGCTGCTCGAAAGGCATGAATCTTGCGTATTTACATAGAACGAAGTGTTTTTGATCTTATAATACGAGCTGGAGCGCCTACAGCAAAAGCGAAACTCAATATTTTATGGTACTTAAGCCGTTTAGTTTTGAAAAAGTAGAAAACTACTTGACAAGTGTGTAAGACTTCGATATAAAGCGACTTTGCATTCGATTGGGGCGTGTTTGGCTGCTCGAAAGGCATGAATCTTGCGTATTTACATAGAACGAAGTGTTTTTGATCTTATAATACGAGCTGGAGCGCCTACAGCGAACGCGAAACTCCATATTTTACGACACTTAGGCCGTTTACTTTAAAAATAAAAAAAGTAGAAAACTACTTGGAAAATGTATACGATTCACTTACGTATAGCCTTCCCCAGCCCGTCAGTATAACCGGGTAGTCTTCCCGGCTAAAATCTTGAACTGCCATCGGAATAGGTTTAATTTTATCTCCATAAACGATGGTTTTCGCAAGACGAAGAAGGCCGATGTCGTGCCTGACTACCATCGGGCTGAATCCATAGTGAGGGATGACCTTTTCGACCGCGTAAAGATCGACTGTCTCGTTCAACAATCGGTTGCCTACACCGACTCTTAGTTGATAAGCGTTCTTTCTGCCAAGAAAATGAAAACCCAATCAAACATTTTTTTAAATTTCACAATCAATTTGCTGAATTATTTTGTGAATTTTTCCTTGATGTTTTGGCATCAAGGAAAAAAAAATATGCACATGCAAAATCGAACCTACCCATAGAGACAGTGGGCAGCAGTGAGGACGTAACGTTCGTTGATTATGGAACCACCGCAGTGGAATCTCCCATCTTTCCACAAGGATATTTGGTAAGGATATTTTCCTTCCGGTGCATCGGAACCTCCGACAATACGCGATAGGTACGGCGACGCTGCGAAAAAATTGCATGTCCGCATGATCGGTAATTGTGTCACTTAAGACTAAGTATCAAAAACTAAAGGGACCTTCGTTGATGTCTCTTTCGAGATGAGGCATGTTTGAGTGAAATTTGGATTTTTGCGTGTAAGAAAACGATCGATTGCAAGATCGATCGTTTTCGTACGGTTCCAAAGATCAATCATTTGGGTAAAAGTATGTACTTCATTTTTTGTTCACTTCTAAATACTAAATACCAAAGGCACATTCGTTGATGTCTCTTTCGCGATGTTGTTCCGTTTGGAATCCGTAGGTAAACGATCGATCTTGCAATCGATCGTTCGAAAGATCAATAATTTGGGTGAATATGTGTATTCAATGTTTTTCTTCACTTACCACTGACCGCAAGAGCTAGGCTCAGTACCAGGAGTCCTACGAACGTCTGCATGATGAATCGAACTCGAAGTGTGACTTGTGTTGTCGGTTGTAACGATATTTATACCCGAAAAAATCGGCGTTACGTATCTTCGTTTATCTTTGCGCTGGATCCACCGACAGTTCTAATCAAGGTGTCTGTAGTAGTTGTAACGATCAACTTTAACGCATCGATGAGGAAACACAAGGACGACTAATTATTGCGCGGCGATCTTCGATAGCGATAGTTCGCAATCGGATGCCCCAAATTCTTCGAGATAGGGATTTTCATCTTCACGTCGTAGTATGTGGAATGTAATCTCCACATATCCATTTGGCGTCTTATTAAATCTTTCGTCAATCCGCGATCGAATCTTGCGATAGATCTTCGTTTCGCTACAGATAAGTCTTTCGAGAGTCTGGGATAAAGATTGACGATGTTGTCTGGGGGGGGAATTCATGATTTAGAAACGTACAGAAGGACATCAAACTTCAGACGAATCATTCATCCCGATAAGGAGATAAAACGCGGAAATCTCGAAACTTGTCGACGTAGGCGAACCATGACAAGTAGAAATGAATTGGATAGATCTTGAGATATCGTTTTCACAGTGCTTCAAGTATAGTGTCTCAACCAAAAGGTTGGGAATGTGTCGTTGACGGGTCTGTGACAGATCTTTGACGGATCTTGCCGGGTCCTTGGCAGGTCTTTGGCAGGTCTTTGACAAGTCCTTGGCAGGTCTTTGACCGGTCCTTGGCAGGTCTGTGACAGGTTTTCGATGGTCTTTGGAAGGTTCTTGATGATCGTTGACGGGTTTTTGGTGGCCTTTGTCAAGGTTCTTGATAGTTTTTGATCTTTGACAGGTTTTGGTTGGGCTTTGACAGGTTTTTGATGGTCTTCGACAGGTCTCTGGCGGCCTTGACCAGGTCTCTGAAACATCTCTGATCCGTCTCCGACAGGTCTTTGACAGGTTTTTGTCACCTTGATAGATTCGATACGGCTTCTGATAGATTTTGGTAACGCCGTATAATGACAAAACGCACTTTTGTAAAACTGACTTTTTGAGTCCCATTACAGAGACTATATTTATGTTTTTATCCGACATAAATAAATACACAGACATCGTGTATTTATTTGTATTAGCGTGTTGGAAATTGTCACATTTCCAATGATTATCTTCGCGATTGGACAACTACCGCATTATTGGACGGGGCAACGGTTGCTTTATCACCGTAAATGATTGATTTGATCATATCGGTCCGGAGGAAGAGATTAGTTCACAACACGTGTCAGATATCCACGAGGTTTTCCCCGCCTCTACTATCAGCATCATTGTCGATTGACGATAGACACCGAATACACGACGCTGATTTTTCTCGCGTAACCTTGGGAGCCAAAGTGGGAGAAGTGTTGCGGCAATGCTCTTCGAAATTGTTACATGAAAGTGCGTCCAACTTATTATTTATTTATTTATTTTTTTGTAAAAATTCCCTCCTCCCGCGTCCGAATCACACTCGCACCAGGAGCCGGGCCAGCCCCTGATTGGTCTTAATTCCCCCGGCCAAAGTTCGATCAAACGCGATCCCATGATTACTCGAAGTTCCTCCCCGGTCAAAGTCTGGCCAGAAACGGTCCCAGATTCAGATTACTCTAAATCACCTCCTGGTCAAAGTCTCGCCAGGACTCCTCCCAAGCCTTGATTACTCTAAGTCGCCCTGGGTCAACGTCTGGCTAAAGATCGTCCGAAGATCGGATTGTTTCAAGAACCGAATCAAAGTCTGAATAAGAGCCGTCCTAGGCTTTGATTATTCTAGGCTTTCATGATTCCAAGACCACCTGGATCAAAGTCGGACTAAGAGTCGTCCTAAACTTTGATTAATCCTAGACCTTGATTATTCCTAGGCCTCGATCATTTTTAGGTTTTGATTATTCCTAGGCCTTCATTACTCCAAGTCCACCCGGATCAAAGTCTGACCAAGAGCCGTCCTAGACCTTGATTATTCGTAGGGTTTGATGATTCCTAGGCTTTGATTATTCCTAGGCTTTGATTACTCCTAGGCCTTGATCATTCCTAGACCTTGATTAATCCTAGGCTTTGATTACTCCTAGGCTTTGATCATTCCTAGGCCTTGATTAATCGTAGGTCTTGGTTATTCCTAAGCGACCCGGATCAAAATCTGACTCCGGTTACTCTGAGTTCTCCCCGGTCAAACGCTGGCCAGGAGCCGTCCCAGACCCTGATATCTCTAATTTCACCTCCTGGGTCAAAGTCTAGCCAGGAATCAGATTGGAAAAAGCAGCCCTGGTTCTTTTTACCATGGTATTTTTTTGGAGTTTTTTATGCAGGCGTTTTTACCCGCTTGCTCGATAAAACGCATCCTTAATAAAAATAGTTTCGGATTTTCAGTATGCGTACCGTATTTATGTTTTCGCCTTACATAAATAAATAGTCAGGTATAGTGTATTCATTTATATCGGTGTGTGGGAAATGATGCGAGACGTCAGATTGCCGTTGATTATCTTCGCGATTGAATAGCAGTTGGGTTATCGGAAGGACCAACGATTGCTTCACCCTCGACAATCGCCGGATTAATCATATCGGTCAAGTGGACGAGATAAGTTAATCGCACGCGTGAGGTATCCGCGAAATTTTTCCCATCTTCCCAACTAGTATCCACAGTAGGATTCAAAGAATCCCAAGCAGTAGCCAGAAACGCCGTAGGTGTTGCGACGAGGCTTTTCAAAATTAATGCACGAAAGTGCATTAATTTTTAGTTCAATAGTTTATTATTAGTTAACTACCAGATACTACCATTAGTATTTTTCAGTAGTTCTTTTCGGTTAGGATTATTAACAGTGGTCGCTTTGTGATGTTTATTTTAAGCCGTTTAGACAAAAGCGACCGAGATGTAGACTTTCGTGAACCGTCGCTTCTTCCAAGGTTTCCTCGGTTTTTCTTCCTCACACAGGAAGCTGTTCTCGTATAATAAATATATATATATTGTTACGAATATGTAGCTGACTATTCGTGGAGACACACGATATTAGTTAGGTTTGACATTAGACGAACGAACGGACGATCGATACGAGATCGATCGTCATATTAGATAGTCTGGACTGAGACGTCTGATATATATATCAGAAAAATTAAGGGTGAGCGTGGCCGAGTGGATCGGCCCGCGCTTCACACGCAGTAGGCCCGGGTTCGATTCCCGGCAAGCGCCAAGAATTTTCTGTGGTGTTTTTATCTGCGAAAAAGTGGTTCGGAACCCACTATAATAGTAGGTCCAGAGGAAAGGACCAGCGCCTCGGTATGGGAAACCGAAAGACTGGGAAAAGTGTCGCGGGTTCGATTCCCGAGACTGAAGGCCCGTAGGTGGAAGGAAAACGGACGGGGACGTAGCTCCGGAGATAGGACGTACGAACTAAGACTATATCCGTATGTCCGGGACTACTGACACCTGACGGGACGCGACGAAACTCCGGGCCCAAGAATCGAACCGGCGACAACGGATAAGGAAGGAGGAGAAAAAAGTGAAGGAGCCCGTAACCCTTAGGAAATCGGTGTAACACACAATACCCCCCCCCCCCCCCCCCCCCAATATAAAAAAAAATTAATTTCGAAATTGTAACTTCAGTGAAAATGTATTCATTATTCGAAAAACAAGTACGATGATACGAGTTTTTAACGAATTTGAACTGACTGCCTTAAGAAAAGTACTTCGCGATTTGCGCGATGATTACCGACACCTTCTATCTAATCATGTATCATCACTCGTAGAATATAAAAATATTGGTTTTCCCGACGTTGAAGTACGTCCTGGCGTCGATGGGTCGATTCGATGAGTCGCCATGTTGCTTGGTGACTCGAGAGACGACGTCGACTGGTTCAATCTCGATTACTCACTGCAACGAATAAAAGCCATGTTATGAGTGTAAAATGGCGTATTGTGCGAGACTAATCCCTCGGCGTTCCGACCAACCTGAAAACCAACCGGTCGATTGGTGCACCGAGCCAACTCTCATTCCAACCTTCGACAGGTTGATCTTTCGCCGATATTAAAAAAAAACCAACCGTTATATGTGTTGGATACAAAGTTGGCTTACGTTTGAACTTTCCTAAAACAACCCGACTTCCAACCATGAGGCAAGAGCTGTCGGTGCTCCCGCCATAAATGGGGCTTTCTATCGAGCCATGGAAAAGATTACGTTATAATGACGTATCGATTTGATTGCTCCATTGTGTCTGACGGAATGGAGCAATTAAATCCATCCACCATTTCAATGCAATCGTTTTCACGGCTAGTTCGAAAGCGCCAAATGTCGGAAGTTGAGTTAGTTTTGAGAAAGTTCAACCGTAAACCAACTATCGATCCGACACACAATGGTTGGTATTACGGTTGGTTTTGAGATATCATCCAAAAAGCTAGATCAGGAAGGTTGGTACCAATGGAATTGGTTTTGCGCACCAATCGACTGCACCGAAAAAAAAAAATCATTGACTCAAGTAAAATTCGCTTGCGGGCTGCCAACCGAAAAAAAATTATTATTTCAATTCTACTTTCAATTCTTCCAATTGCATACGGGTTTGAACCGATGACATGTCACTTTAGCAGTTTTGCTGTCGTCGTTTCAATATCATACGAAATTGTAAGAATTGAAAGTAGAATTGAAATAATATTTTTTTTTCGGTTGGCAGCCCGCAAGCAAATTTTTGTTTTCAGTGTGCTTTAGTTGCAGTGGATTGTAAAACAATCCAAATTCAATCCAAAGTTTTACGGTTGGTTGGTTTCAATATCATATGGAATTGTAAGAATTGAAAGTAGAATTGAAATAAGAATTTTTGCTTCGGCAGCCCGCAAGCAGATTTTGTTTTCAATGTGTTTTAGTTGCAGTGGATTGTAAAACAATCCAAATTCATTCCAAAGTTTTACGGTTGGTTGGTCCGCGAGGATTGAGAAGGGGTGAGGGGAAGGTCGTTCGGTGACGACAAGTACCGTCTATTGGCGTTGGGTGTGACGCTTCGATAAGCTAAGTATCCGAGCGCCGCTCCGACAGCGCCTACGGCGACTGCCGCTGATGGGCTTGAGAACGCGTCCTGGGTGGCTCCGATCTTCTGTCCGGTAGCCACGAGGCTGCCCGATGTGGTGTTACCTCCGTGACCTCTCATCATAGACGCGGCTGTTGAGCCTCCCTCTATTCCATTCGACGTGAAGCCAACGGCCGTAGCGACCTTAGGCGTAGCGTACAAGGCTGCACCCGCTCCGGCGACCATCGATGCGGCGGCTCCAAACGCGTCCATGGCTTGGCGATGAGAACAAAGGGATCGACACTTTCTTCTCAGATTGTTGGCGCTTATCGCGATAGATCGGGGCTCGATGAGTCAAGGAGCAAATAGGTAAGAGTCCGCGCGCCGATGACGACTGAGGAGGACGACCAGGCGACACGAAAGCAAGACGAGCGTACTGCGACACAATGCTGGCTAGTCCTGCTTTATCTATGTAAGCGATGCGTCACGGCCAAGGTCTCCGTTGAGGCGGCCAACCTGCCAACCTTGCCAACGAAATAATAACGGGAGTGCCAACATCGCAAATGGAACTAACTGTTGGCAGCGTTGGTGATGCGAAATTACTGTTTTTTTTCTTTTTTATTCATTAAGTAGTCGAATTAGGACACAATGACGATCTTTTGACACCTTTTTTTTTACTTAGTTTTATAGGTGATTTTATAGGTGAAGGAGGAGGTCGTTTTGGTGCGTCATTTGACTTTTCCAAATGAAGGTCAAATGACGTTGAAAATTAATGAACTTGCATTGGAAGCATTTTTATATAAACTGGTTCTGAAACTTCAAACACATGTGCAGGTTAAATCGGATCGTTTCAGTGATTTTAAGAGATTTTCCGAAATATTGATCTGAGTTTCTCTGCTGTTTGCTAAATATCTTTGGCGGTTCTAGAGCTCCCCATTGGTGGAGGCAAGCATGTGTAGAATCGGTTTTTGGAGGAATGGTGGGCTGCCAACTTTGCCATATGATAAGGTTCGTCTAAGGCTCAGAGAAACAGTGAGTTTGTGACGGTGTTGTGACACTCAGCGGTATCTCTTGGCGAATATAATAATTTTAGGAACAAGCAGGTTTCTCCATTACCGACCGTTGTTGCTTCTGATCGTCGGTAATTTATCATAGGGACATTTAGTCGCGTTTGTTCAAAGACCTTTTACTCAAGCGACTGCTTGAGAGAAGAGTCAAAGATATTGCATATCATTGCGTCAGAACGGTTTATTAAGTAGTGAGAATCGAAAATGTGTTTGTCCAGATTTTCATTCTTATCGTCAAGAAAAAAATTGCACTCAATCGCGGGCACTTTCTGTTCTTCCAAAATCGATTACCGAGCCGTTGGAAATTGTGAGTTTGGTCATTGGACAAGTTCCCATTCGGTCAACTATGTATCGACTAGTAACTTAGCTTGGATCCAGACTCCAGACCCATTCCCGTCCGATTTCGCTTCCGGGGGAAACTCGGTATACATATTACCGACGTTGCGCTCGAAAACATCCTCTCTTACCCTGCAAAATAGTTCCCTACTTGTTACAAATTAACATCAAGAGTTTCAGCGATTGGCTGCGCGTTGCTTACCTAAATAACCGGTAACTTAACCGACTACATCACCGTCAACAAATACCAGCTGATGATAGGCGCCTTCCAGTCGCTCGTCAAAACGATCCCACCACTTATTCCGATAATTCTATTGGCTCCTTCCGTCGGATACTATCCTAATCTGACAGAACGGACCAATCGCAGGACCTTACAAGTGATTATCAATCATTCTGAATTCCGGCTGGAAAGCCGCTATACGTAATTCGTCCGTAATACGTAACGACACGTGTTTCTCTTCCTTAGTTGTTTTCTCCCACCGCCTGCAAATCAACCTTACACCTTAATCCCACCATAAATCTTCATCACACCTAACAGAAGCTAATTAAGGAATGCATCGCATGTAGCGACCAGCAGCTCACATTTTCTTTTTAGATTCTCGTAACTTTTTTTCTTCACGTTGGCTGTAGCATTATTATTTTCTTTCAACATTGGTAATCCCAACCGTGACTTGTCCTCGACGGATCCGTACCAGATAAAGCTCCGTCGCCCAGCGTTGAGTCACAGTTCTGCGCAGTACGCTGACGTTGCTTCTCCACGTAAACCAGACGTTCTCGTTCAGTCTTCCTCAGCACACAGCGATATCTCACTACCGGTTAACGACAGTCACTGCGCATCGAGCAATAGCAGCGAGTACTTTAACTCTGAAAAAAGTTTCGATCTATCTTACCAAAGAGCCATGGCGGAAGTCGCAGCTGCAACTGGCGCAGTCACCGCTATAGCCACTGCATCTACCGCCGCTACGGCCGCGGGTTTCGGGGCGGGTGGAATAGCAGCCGGTTCCACGGCTGCAACCATGATGAGTGTCCTCGGAGGAGCCGCGACTCCAGCCGGCGGATTGGTGGCGACCGCGCAAGCCGTCGGCGCTTTGGGCACGATTTTCGTAGGCGCCCCAGTCGTGGTCGCCACAGGCGGCGTTGGGGCCGTTGCGGGACTGATTGGCTATCTGTTGTTTTCATAAGGTGAAGTGAAACACATTCTCTGTCGCTCTCTCTCTCGCTCCACAGTAAGACCAATGTCGCTGTCTCACACCCCTCGCTCCGTCACGTGACTTTCACTTCATCTTAAGGGGAAGTGAAAGTCACGTGACGAGGCCATGAGTGCGAGAGATAGTTGCAATTTTCAAATTAACTTTATTAAATGGTGTTAATTTTTTTGAGAAAAAAATGAACTCGGACCGGATGCGAAATTACCGTGTGCATCCGGCTCGAATTTGCTTTTTCCTCAAAAAAATTAGCACCCTTGAGAAAAGTTCATTACAGTTTTCATTACCGACCGCGATATTTCACTTTATCTTAAGCTTCGGAGAAATGAGGGGGAATCCCTAGCAGGTTGGGACACCAACAGAATACCAGAAAACTACCAGAAAATCTTTGCGAAGAGACTCAGTTCTCTTGGGCTATTTGAACCACCGAAAAAGAGGCGAAAGCACTGAAAAACCATCGAAATTGCCACCCGGACTGCAGCGTTCAGTTTAAAACGGGTGACGATTTCGGCGGTTTTTCAGTGCTTTTGCCTCTTTTTCGGTGGTTCGAATAGAACAAAAGAACTGAGCGTTTTCGCTGAGGTTTTCTGGTAGTTTTCTGGTATTCTCCTGGTCCTATTGCATAATAAATCCATTCATTAATTCATTCATTCCCCCAAATAAGTGCTTGTTCGTTTGTTGCAGAAAGTTATTGAATCAAGCCGTTTGGTCGAAGTCGTCTCGCCATGGAAAAGGGAAAATGACGGGATTCGACCGTGATGCATTTAACAACTCAACTTTAAGTCCGTAACTGGACTACGACTACGAATAAACGGCTGTACATTCCTGTCACATGATGACCAATAAAATGTTTTTGCAAATCTGAACTCGAAACTTTTCTTTTTGTGTCACAAATCCGAGCCCGATCGAGAGGCAGCGTCCTCGATATAGAGTACTTAAAAATTGCGAGAAGGTAAAAGAGATTGCGTCACATTTAGTCCAAACCAGTAAAGATAAAACGACAGTAAAAGCGAACACTATAGAAAAGTAAGTTTATTGCAGGCTTATCAATAGAGGTCGCTTTTTCTGTCGTTTTATCTTTGGTGGTTTGGACTAAAAAAAACCGAAAGGTGGACTTTTATGGACTGTAACAGGAGCAAGCTTCCTTACAATATTTTCTCCGAATTCGTGCACCTCCTGTAGAGGAATGGGCGCTCAAACGGAGGGATTCGTGTGCTCGAGTGTCCAGGAATTATGGGTTGGCGTATCAGAGACGGTTTTTATGTGGAAATAATAATTTTATTCGTAACAAGACAGGTTTTCATGGATTGCAGATTCTCCAGTTCTTGAATTACCTCTTTTTATTTATTCGTGGTGCAATAATTATTTTATTGTTAACCAATTTGATTGACACAACGCTTATTCTTATATTCTTATCTGGTTTCCCCTTTTTCTGACTACTTTAAGTGCTTGAGGTGGAACGTGTTATCGATCTGCTTTATTCTCGCACGTTGACCTTTTCCGGTTAAATTACCGCCGTCACATGCGAACGCCCGATGATTTCGGGTCGGCGACTCGATAGCTCGTGTTCCCAAGATGGCCGCCGCTCGCGGCTGGCCGCGCTGTGACGTCACGGGGCCGCGTCGGCAGTGACAGCTCGCTCACCTCGCAACTTGCAATTGGTGTTTCTTTATTCACTAACCGATTTTACCTAGATTTAGCGACATCGGTAAATGCAGGAGACGTGAATGAAGCCCTGTGGGTGGTTTTTTCGGGTCCTCGGCGTTGTAAAATTTGCTCACCCGTCACTTCGGCTTTTCTGACCGGTCACTTTGGTCACTTTACCGCTTCGCGCCAATCGTTGCACCAAAGTATAATTTCGAACTTGGCACGCAATTTCAACGTGTCCTGAATTTTGCGAGTCCGTGTCACAATTTTTTTTTTTTTATGAGTTCTCGGCGCTAATATTACTAGTCCTGCGTGGCTAATTTTTGTGCGTCCACGTTCACACTTTTTCTGAGCCGGAGATTAGCCCGGAGACGTATAAGTCCGGTTTCGGCACGAATTTCGTAAGGTCACTCGGCACAAAATTTTTATAAGTCCGAATATTTTTATAAGTCCGATTTTTGCACGAATTTTATAAGTCCCATCCTTGCCCGAATTTTATAAGTCCAATTCAGCACCGAAATTTATAAGTCCGATTCGGTACAGAATTTTATAAGTCCACAGTTGCACAAAATTTTATAAGTTCTTTTTGGCACTGTTTCACTTTAGTCACTTTTATTCCCGTTTACTCACTTTCACTTTTCACTTTTCACTTTTCACTATAAGTCCTTGAAGAGCTGGTGTAGACCCGGTGAGATGATTAACTGATTTCCGGTCGATTTCGTGCCTTTTTATATGCTAATTTTTGCCTCCCACTCGCGAAAATTGCATCTTTTTGGCGGACTCGCGCACGCGCATTTCGTTCTTGGTGTTTAATTTTTCTATTGGTCCTTCAAGGTTCTTCTCCCTTGTTCTCCAATTACCGGTGGGTTCTCCAGTGACGTCATTGCCCTTCTCGGCTTATCTCTAATCGGATGCCTTTCTTGGTAGCGGTGGCGTCATTTTTGTCCAATCACCTGTTCCTTTTTTCCCTCGCTTTTTCACTCCTTTCTTCGACCCTGAGCGTGCTTTCGCCGCAAGCCCGCTTGGCAGCGCCGTGGTGCTTCCGAGCTCTCGTCTGCGCATGCGCTCGCCTCGATATTGATCGAGCCGCCGCTCGATCCTGGCAGGTGGCGCCACTTACACCTCGCGATTGCTCCCTTATTGCCGATAATATCGATTTTGGCTCGGCCTGGGGTGGTCGCCGATAGCCAGACAGTTACAGGACCTTGGCTTCCTCCCTCGTTTTCCTTGGTTTTTCCCAGATAGAAAAACGTGCCGTCAAACGAGTATCGTACAATTGGTGCCGCAACCGTTCCGGTTATTCCTCGCCGAGAAAACTGTTTCTATAAAAAAGAAAAGAAGAAAAAAAAAGAAAAACAATCGGAATTGTAGCGTCACCAAAAACATATTTATTATCGACAAACAAGTATGACAATAAGAGTTTTTAAACATATTTGGGAGAACCCTCTTAAAACAAGTAAGTCAGATACTTGTTGTAAGTGGTGCTTGGTCATCGTGAAATCGTCAGATTTTCACGATGATTTTCCGTGCTTTTTGTCAAATTACCTATAATATCACTCGTAGAATATAAAAGATCTTGTTTCCCCGACGTTGAAGAACGTCCCGTCCTCGATTTTTTTTTTTCTTTTTTTTTTTTTTTTTTTTTCCTAGTGATTCCCCTGTTAAGGCTTTAGCTTTCTGTGAGCCATCTAGCCGCTATTCTCATCAAATTTTTAACCAATTCCTCTCTTGTAAAGTACGCGGCTGCAGCCGCTATCAAACCCCCCATACTGTATCGCATTTGCACGAGGACGCAGGGAAACTGCAGAAAACCTGCGCCGATACAGCCGGTCATTCCAACCGAGTCTTGATGTTCGTATTCGATACTTCGAGTACGAACACCAATCCTCAGAATTCGACCTCCCGCTCAGCGGTTCCAATGCGCCAGGTAGTGCACGGCTAGGCGGTCACCCATCCAAGTACTGACCGCGAACGATTCAGCTTGACTCTGGGGACCACCGAAGCCGCGCACCAACCGCGCATCCACCGCTGTCGGTTCCCGTCCTCGATGAGTCGACGATTCGATGTGGCGCCATCTCGCGGTGACTCGAGAGAACTAAGGTTTCCCCCTCGGCATCGAAGTGTCGACTGCTTCAACCAATGACTTACTGCAACAAATTAAAAACATATTGTGAGGACAAAATGGCGTGTTGTGCGACTCTCTTTTTCTGAATGGTCGGGGATCGCTAACGACGGGTACCATTTAGAAAAAATATGCTCTGACGCCTTGATAGATGAAGTATCCAATAGCTGCTCCTACACCGCCTGAGCCAATTGTCGCTGTCGTGCTTCCCAACACCGTCGCGGTGGCTCCGATCGACTGACCGGTGGCGACGATACCGCCCGCTTGAGTCGCGGCACCTCCCAAGGCGCTCATCATGGAGGCGGCTGTTGAACCCGCGGCTATTCCAGAAGACGTGAAGCCGATGGCCGAAACGAGCGCAGGTACAGCGGCTATCGTTGCCGTCACTCCGGCGGTGGCCGCCAAGACTGCTAATGCGATGCCCATTGAAACTTTTTTTTTTCAGATTTTTCTAGTCCTGAAGACGAACGATGGACTCGAGATGAGGATCGTTGAACTGGTAAGGCTGCGCGCTGAGGACGACTGCACGAGAACGACTGGCGTATAAGAAGAGCAACACGAGCTTACTGCACAGTATACTGCGAGACAGCTTTACCTGATACCAATTTGTCGAAGCCAACGTTGAAAAAAAAAATAATTTAATAACGGCACTGCCAACATCGAAGATAGAAGAGACTATTTCTGATATCCGTAGAGATGCGCCGTGAAGGTCATTTTCCGCAATCGTCAATGGACCAAAAGAAGACCGTCAATTGACCCTCTTTTTGGTTCCATAAAAATGTTTGTTGCGCCATGACGGTCATTTTTGTTCGCGGTCACAGATGTGGTCAGAACAGGGAAAAACACTATTTATTTATTTTTTGTTATTTTTATTTTTTTGTCACAATTTTGGTCAACTTTTCTAGCGCTCTGGGGTGGTTTCTAACGAATTTTTATTCCTTCTTGATTTCGTGATCATGCATTTTTTTAAATCAATTGTTTCATCGATGAAACAATATTATAAAACGAATGCGGAATGATTTTTTTCTTTCTGCTCAACGGGATTGGCACTCTGTTGATTGGTCACATTGTGATAACGAAACGACGCCAAATCGATGGAACCTCTGACACACACCGGTTACATATAAAGCTTCGTCGTCCAGCGTAGAGTCGCAGTACTGCGCAGTACGCCGACGTGCGCTGACGTTGCTTCGGCTTCGCGTGTAAACTTGTCGTCCCGGACCGGTCGTCGTCGGCACAGAGCGATGTATCTCACCACTGCTCAAGTTAGTACGAGTGTATTGACACCGCGTAAGCTTCAAAGAGAATTGCAAACACTTTTCGATTAGATAAAAATCTGAAAAAAATTGCAGAATATGGGAGATGTTGGAAAGATCGATTTTGCACAATAATGATTTCAAAATGTTATTAAAAAATTAATGAAAAAAAAAACTTGTTCAACAAATCAGCCGGAAACATAACGCTTTTTTTTATGAAAATGATTTGTTAACTTTTCAGAATAAGTGTGAACTTTTTCAGAATTTTATTCAATTTTCGAAAATTGATATTTTTTGAATTTCTTTGTAGCTCAAAAATGAAACAGAAACGCAATTTTCAAAACATCAGACAAAATTATGAAAAAAAAATTCATACGTATTCAGAAAAGTGAACGAATAGTTTGCGTTCAAAAAGTTGTATTTTCGGGTGATTTGTTGAACAATTTTTGTTTTTCCTTAATTTGATAGTAACATTTTGATATTATTATTGTGCAGAATCAATGTTTCCAGCACCTCACATATGTTTGATTTTTTTTCAGATTCTTATCCCATCGAGAAGTGTTCGCAGTTCTCTCTCGATTCTCTCTGAATCTTACGTGTTGCCAGCCTATATGCTGAGACTACCGCAACGATAGTTATTCATAGCCCATCGAGCAATCGCAGTAAACTAAAAAAAAAACTCTGAAAATAGATTCCATCGGACTCAACTCAAGAGCCATGGCCAAGAGATCAGCCGCGGCTGGCGCGGCCGCTGCTTTATATAGTGGACCTACCATCGCCGGAATCGTGGGCTTTGGCAAAGCAGGCATAGCTGGCGGTTCTACGGCAGCTGCGATGATGAGCACTCTTGGAGGCGCTGCGACTCCCGCCGGAGGAGTCGTCGCTACACTCCAAACGATCGGTGCCACATCCACCGTGTTTGTGGGCGCCGCACCGGTGATCGGCACTGTCGCTGTTGGCGCGGGAATCGGATATGGCACTTATAAAGGATATCGATACCTTTATCCAGCTCAGGTACTTGCCATAGTCATCGTGACGAAATTCCCCCCCTGCCCAAATTACCCTCACCGAAAATAACTACTGAAAAATACTCTTTCTAGTATCTAATAGTTAGCAACTAATTAACTACTGAAGTACTGCTCAGTGCTAAATTGGAGGATACTGAAAAGTACTGGAAATCTGGAGTATTAGGTGGTTACTTATCATTACTGGATATTTTGAGTAGCTAACTACCCAAAACTACTATAACTCTCCAGTAGGTAAATACTCGAAACTACTATGCATGTCCGGTAGGTGACTACTGGGAATTCTCGCAGTTTTCAATAGTTGACTTCTGGGAATTCCCCCAGTTTAGAATAGTTGACTACTGGGAATTCCCGCAGTTTCCAGTAGGTTTGATTTTAGTAGTTATAGTTATAGTAGTTATAGTTATAGTTATAGGATAGTTGTAGTAGGTGACTACGGGGAATTCCCGCAGTTGCCAATAGTTGACTACTGGGAATTCCCGCAGTTTCCAGTGGTTGACTACTGGGAATTGCCGCAGTTTCCAGTAGTTGATTACTGAGAATTCCCGCAGTTTCCAGTAATTGACTACTGGGAATTCCCGCAGTTTCCAATATTTGACTACTGGCAAATTCCGCAGTATTCAGTAGTCCACTGCTGAGTATCTCTTGTATTTTTCAGTAGTGCTACTTATAAGTAGTAATTACTGCTTATAAGTAGTAGAACCACTACGTTCTCAGTAATAACCGCTGACTGTTGAGGAGTAGCTACTAAGAAGTAGTAACTACATGTGTAGTTATTACTGCGATGCCAGTAGCAACTGCTGAACTTCCAGTAGTCACAACCTGAACCCTAGTAGTTATTTTCGGTGAGGGTAACCTCGCGCAATACCCGACTTTATGCTCGTAGTAATATGCTCTTCATTTGTTGCAGGGTGAATGACGTTCACAATTCTTGTTAGTCGATGCTGTTATACAATTGTTTGAAAATCTGCAGTTGTAACTTTGGTTTTTATTCTACAAACCCGACTGATGAAGAGAGAGGCGAGCAGCGTATTGGACGCCGAGCACTTAAAATGACGATTTTTTTGCCGATGATACCTCTCCACCCAATCACTGAATAGAATCATCAGTGATAGCTGACGCGTAATTAATTACTGAACACGTAATTAGGTTTCAACAATCATTTCTCTCCTAAGAATTTTTCTATGACTCTTCTGTAACTATTACCAAATTTTATTACCGAATTTTATTACCGTTGTTATTACCGAATTTTATGGATTTTTAGTCAGTTGCGTCAGTGAATTTTATTAAAAATTCACCGGATGAGTCACGCTACTACCCCAGCGACAAACTTCTTTTTTATCAATACTAGTAAGTTTCTTCTTTTTGAGTTGGCTGCAGCGTAATTATTTTTGTTCGCATCAGCAGTGTCAACCATGACCGTGATCTCGACAAATTCGTAACAGATAAAGCTGGCTCGGCCAGCATTCGCTCGCAGCCCGCCGAAGTTGCTTCTTCATTGGCGCACGCGATTACCATTATTACTATTATTAATCCGCACCAAGCTGCGGATTATTACTATTATTAATCCGCACCAAGCTGCGGATGACGAAGCGCGAACATTCCGTACGGCCACGTCGTTGCGCACAGCTGTTCAGCGATCGCGGCTCGAGAGCGATCGCAGTGAGAACTAAAAGAAGCCTGAAGAAAGAAGTTTCAACGCATGGCTCAGATCGTAGCTGCGGTTGGCGGTGCGGCCGCCCTGTACGGTGCGTCTGGCGTCGCTACCGCCCTGGGCTTCACGCAGGCTGGCGTAGCCGCCGGTTCGACGGCAGCTCGGACTGCTCGGGACCCAGGCCGGAGGGCTCAAATTTGGTCCACAAATAGACTATGATAAAACAAGGATTAGGATTGAATTTAGAGTGAATTTGTTAAGGGGTTCAAAATTAAACGGCATTTAAAATTTTTCCAAAAATTACTATATTCGCTCTAATTCTGCAATTTTTAAGATATCAGACTCAAATTTTATCCACAAGTTGACTACTAGTAGACACCGCTTGGGATGCAATTGGGGATGAATGCGTTAAGGGGTGCAAAAATAATGGCACCTTCAATTTTTCGAAAATTCTTTGTTTTCGCTGTAACTCTCACAATTTTTAAGATAACGGGCTGAAATTTGGTCCACAAGTTGACTACAGTCGACTCCCTCTAACTCAATGCTGTCGGGACCGGAATTCCGTGGTACTAGAGAGAGTGGCCTACTAGACAGAGTCCTCCACCACAGCGTACCGTGAGCCATGTGAAGCACGCGAAACGGTTAGGTTAGGTCGGTTAGGTTAGGTTAGGTGACAGACAAATTCACGACAGAGGGGGTAACTCCTTCCCCTCTGTGGCTTCGCGTTGAGAGAGAATTGAGGGGAAATGGCCTAGTAGAGAGCGTTGAGTTATGGTTACTGTAAATATACATTGTTTAGTGTATGTACAGTCAGCAAATATAGCAGGCACTTTTATAATAATCTGCGGCCATATTCCGGGTAGTGACCGCTAGGTGTCTACGAGGATGAAGATGGTCCTGATGGTTTCTCGCAAGCGGTCCCATGCCTAGCAAGTTAATACATAAGAACGTTTCTCCGATTATGAAACATGTGACTTTCCAAAGTCGCACGTAACGAGTCAGCCAAATAAAGGTCGAAGTGTTAATAATAATAATTACAAAATTGTTTTTGAATTTTATGTATATTTCATAAATATCTTTCATACGAATACATATAGTTAAGAGTGTACATAAAGAGTTCTTGGAGAAGAGTTCCGTAAGTCCCGATCTATGAGACGACTACAAGAGGACCGAAATCGACGCATTCGATGTCTTTTAGAGGTCATTCAGAGTTCATATTGAAATGTATTCAATGTACACTTAAGAGTTCTGCAGTTTTTTGCGATCTATTTAAGACGCATTTAAGTCGTCCGAGTGTTGTGTGGGGCTGTAGGCGCTGCGTGGCTACTGGAGCTTGGCCGCTCCGTCAGCCAACGCCGCGGAGCCTTTGGCCATTCCGGCCGACGCGAAGTCAAGCACCGAAGCGGCTGAAGGCGCTTTGGCTAGAACTTGGGACGCTCCGTCAGCCACCGCCGCGGAACCTCTGGCTATTCCATCCGACGCGGAGTCAAGGACCGAAGCGGCTGTAGGCGCTCTGGCTAGAGCTTGGGACGCTCCGTCAGACACCGCCGCGGAAACATTGGCTATTCCGGTCGACGCGGTTTCTTTTATATTATCCATAGCTTTGCGATGAGACTGCACTGATCGAAACTTTTTTTCAGATTTTTCGCGCTTATCGGGATAGATCGAGACGCGATGAGTATCGTCGAAGAGCAAGTAAATAAGACTGCGCGCTGATGGCGAGCAATGACGACTGAGGACAACTAGGCGACACAAAAGCAAGAGGAGCGTACTGCGCAGTACTGCGACACAAAGCTGGCCTTGCCTGACCTATGCCAATGTATCGAGGCGAAGGTTGAAAAAAAAGAATGTAATAATGGTACTGTCAACATTGAAGATAGACGAGGCTATTTCTGATTGTCCAATAACAATCTCGTAGCTCGATACTCGCCTAGGCCATTGGCTGTTGACTGGTGAACTTCGCCACTAGATGAAGTAAGTGCATGCGAAGTGAGCTCGATAAAATTAGTAGTTAGCGAATGCCAAGATTTTCGAACGACACAAAGCTGGCTTTGCCTGACCTATGCCAATGTATCGAGGCGAAGGTTGAAAACAAAGAATGTAATAACGGTACTGTAAACATTGACGATAGAGGAGGCTATTTCTGATTATCCAATAACAATCTCGTAGCTCGATACTCGCCTAGGCCATTGGCTCTTGACTGGTGAACTTCGCCACTAGATGAAGTAACTAGATGAAGTAGGTGCATGCGAAGTGAGCTCGATAAAGTTAGCAGTTAGCGAATGCCAAGATTTTCGAGCGACACAAAGCTGGCCTTGCCTGACCTATGCCAATGTATCGAGGCGAAGGTTGAAAACAAAGAATGTAATAATGGTACTGTAAACATTGAAGATAGACGAGGCTATTTCTGATTGTCCAATAACAATCTCGTAGCTCGATACTCGCCTAGGCCATTGGCTCTTGACTGGTGAACTTCGCCACTAGATGAAGTAACTAGATGAAGTAGGTGCATGCGAAGTGAGCTCGATAAAGCTAGCAGTTAGCGAATGCCAAGATTTTCGAGCGAAACGGAGCTGGCTTTGCCTGACCTATGCCAATGTATCGAGGCGAAGGTTGAAAACAAAGAATGTAATAATGGTACTGTAAACATTGACGATAGACGAGGCTATTTCTGATTGTCCAATAACAATCTCGTAGCTCGATATTCGCCTAGGCCATTGGCTTCCGACTGGTGAACTTCGCCAGTGCATGCGAAGTGAGCTCGATAAAGTTAGCTGCTAGCGGCAAACGGTATGCGCGATATCGAGAAAGAGAATGTGCATGTGTGAGAGCGTGATAGCACGACCGACGAGTCGCGCTCATGGACGAATGGAGCGGTAGCGAGGAGGGAGAGAGAGGTAGACGAGCGAACACGATGAAACGAAAACGGTGTGGGTGTGCGTGTATGTCCGGTATCTTGTTGGCACGATAGCGATCGCAATTTTTAAGATATCGGTCTCAAATTTTATCCACGAGTTGACTATTATTAGACAAGATATGGGATTAAATTTGGTGATGATCCGTTAAGGGGTCAAAAAATGATAGAATATCGAATGCCATCATTTTTTTACCTCTTAACGGATCCATGCCAAATACAATCTCAAGTATTGTCTTGTTATAGTTAATTTGTGGACCAAATTTGATCACGGTCTTTGAAATTGGGAGAGTTAGAGCGAAAATACATTTTCGGAAAAATTCGATAATTTTTGAACTCCTTTACAAATTGACTCCAAAATCAATCCCAAACCTTGTTTTACCATAGTCTACTTGTGGACCAAATTTGGGCTCGATATCTTAAAAAGATGTTGACGCACACACACAGACGTTTCGTACAATCGTACTTTTCTCGACGTTTTAGACTATTATAAGCATTCTGAGACGAAAATCTCGATAAAAAAAATGTTCGTTTAAACAAAGCTTCCTTTATGAGGAAGCAAAAGAAGAGTCAGAAATTGACTTAAACATTTTTTGATAGATCTTGAAGATATCTTAAAGACGCCGACATGATCAATTTAGGACTTCTTTGAGAGGTCCACGCGATGACATTATGCATGAGTATTCTATGGGATAATAGGTTCTGTTGAAAAGTTGCAGTGAAGGTTGATTAAACCAGTCGTTCGTGCAGGATCGAGGAAAATAAATAGAACCGTTGTTCACTGTGGAAGGAATAATAACAGTTTGATTTATTAATTAAAAGTAAGACAGTCTTGAAAATACTATGCGTATACTGCGTCTTTATTCTGCTGCTTTATTCAATGACTAACTCGTACTTCTCGCAACCTTGTTATGTAACGATACCTGTTCCTACGCGAGAGACTTCGGGTCTTGCCGACTCCGATCTCGGTAGCCGATCTCGCCCGTGTGCAAAAACGCACACGCGTACAGCTAGCCCGCTAAACCCGAATTCTCAACAGGTTCACTGTTGAAAATATTAGCAAATTTACAACAAATAACGTCACAAAGCTGTATGGAAATAAATATACATTGTTCAGTTGCCAAATATAGCACGCACTTTTATAATAACCTGCGGCCATATTGCGGGTGGTGACCGCTAGGTGGCTCCGAGGATGAAGGTGGTCCTTCGTGGTTTCTCGCAAGCGGTCCCATGCCTAGCAAGTTAACATATAAGAACGCAACTCCGATCATAAAACATGTAACTTTCCATAGTCGCACGTAATAAGTCAGCTGGATCAAAGTCCACTTAAGACTGATTGATGGGTTTTTTCATTTTTATGTTTTTCCCAACTCACTCAGCGCAGCCAAAGCGCAATTCCTTGTCCGGGTACACTATAGTCCCTAAAACACTCCATACCTCCAACGAAAGTTACCACGATGCAATCCAAAATATTGTTAACAAAGCGAGAGCCGCATCCTAGTGGACAAGCTTATCCTATCATATTGTTTGGTTTTTTTAAAATGATTATTGTAGCCAGTAAGACACACTGTATAAACATCTGACAATAAACATTTATAACAAAAAAAAGCTAGATCAAAGTCGAAGTGTTGATAATAACAAATGCAAAATTATGTTTGGATTTTATACATATTGTATAAACATTTTTAATGCGGATACATATAGTGAAGAGTGTACATAAAGAGTTCTTCGAGAAGAGTCCATAAGTCCAGATGCTTGAGACGACTACAAGGGGGCTGAAAACAACGCGTTTGATGTCTTTTAGAGGTCATTCAGAGTTCATATTGAAATGTATTAAGCGTAGTCTTGAGAGTTCTGCAGTTTTTTTACCATCTACTTATGTGGGGCTGTAGGCGCTGTGGCTAGTGGAGCTTGGCCGCTCCGGCTTTCGCCGCCGCGGTAACTTTGTCAATTCCAGCCGACGCGCCGTCGATGACCGAAGTGGGTGTAGGCGCCTTGGCTACAGCTTGGCTCGCTGTGTCAGACACGGCCGCGGAACCTTTGGTTATTCCAGCCGACGTCTTTTCTTTTATATTCTCCATAGCTGCGCGATGAGACGAAACTGATCGAAACTTTGTTAAAAGATTTTTAGCGCTTATCGCGATAGATCGAGACTTGATGAGTGTCGTCGTAGAGCAATTGGGTAAGAACAAGTGTGCGCCGATGAAGACCAATGACGACTGCGGACGACCAGGGGGCAGAAAAGCAAGCGGAGCGTACTGCGCAATACTGCGACACAATGTATCGAGGCCAAAGTTGAACAAAAAAAAAATGAATCTAATAATGTTAGTGTCAACATTGAATATAGACGAGGCTATTTCCGATTATCCAATAAAACCTCTTAACTCGATAATCGCCTAGGCCATTGGCTGCCGACTAGTGAAGTTCGCCGCTAGATGAAGTAACTGGATGAAGTAGGTGCGTGCGAAGTGAGCTCGATAAAGTTAGCTTTTGGCGGCAAACGGTGTGCGCGATGTAGAGAATGGGAATGGGTGAGAGTGTGATGTGTGTGTGAGACCGACGAGTCGCGCGTATGGACGGTGTGGACGAATGAAGTGGGAGCGAGGAGGGAGTGGAAGGTAGACGAGCGAAGACCGAGGGTGCGACTCGAGACGCCGAACACGACGAATACGGAAACAGAGTGTGGGCGATCTGTTCGCTATGTGCGTGACTTACACAGAGCTAGCCTAGTAGGTTCGTATACCGTGAAACCGACTAAAATCTGGCCGAAACCAACTGTATTACCTACCAAGACCTACCGTGGGATTTTGCCATCCGACCTACCGATCATTTTCGCCAGACCTACCAGGAAACCTAACGTCCCCAGCGTACTTTTCACTTCCCAAATAGACATGGGACGGCACAGAATTTACTCGGTGCTAGCACGGGTACGTACGTCATGCCGGCACAATGCCGTCAAGTACGTCCGCATGTGACGATATTGTGACGGCACGGCGTTTTGATACAAAAAGCTGCTTGCACATTTCCAGCTTGGCGTGAAGCTCCACCATCTTGACGTGAAGCTCCACAGTGAGCTGGAACTGTGCAAGCAGGTTTTGGTATCAAAACGGCGTTCCGTCACAATATCGTCACATGCGGACGTACTTGACGGCATTGTGCCGACATGGCGTGACGAACGCACGGCACGTTTTTCTATCTGGGTTGGTAGGTTCGTATCGGAACCAGCCAAAAGATACCATAAAACCTACCGACGCTAAGTTCGGCACGCTTAGTACGTTCTCGCGAACGTACGCTGACGACTGCAGGTTTCTTGGTAGGCTGGGCGACCCAGCTTTACCTGATACCAATGTATAATTTATACCAATTTGGCCAACGTTGGTATAAAAAAAAATGTAATAATCGTACTGCCAACATTGAAGATAGACGAGGCTATTTCTGATTATCCAATAAAAATCTCTTAGCTCGACATCCGGCTAGGCCATTGGCTGTCGACTAGGGAACTTCGCCACTAGATGAAGTAAGTGTATGCAAAGTGAGCTCGATAAAGTTAGTCATACGACTTTAATTTAAAACTTTGGAATTTGTACCAATCGATTCCATTTTTTTTTATTATCGATTTTAATTGTCCATTTAAATAGTCCATTTTTTATTATTGTAATTAAACGACTGACGACCAAACATTTCAATTGTACTACCATTGATCACCAAACGACCATCAATCGATTGGTATAAATTCCAATTTTTTAAATTAAAGTCCTATGGCTAACTTTATGGAGCTTGCTAAGTGAGCATCATTTTTCAGATCGGTCAAAAATCTACAAATTTTTTTGTTAGTTAAAGCTCATTTTCTGAATGCAAAACAACCATCTTTTTAATAGTCGTCACCACGACGATGAAAACAATCCATTCTCAATACTAACAATTGGAAATTTCACTTTGTTAAAATATAGAATGAATTTCGCAAAAAAAAAGAATCCAAATATCGAATTAGAAACCACCGCCCTTGTTTCCAAGTGGCAAACTTGGTAACCGATAAATGATTGTAAATAGTTCTACTTATCAACGCGTCAAATGTCCGGTTACTTGACCGGTCATTTACCGAACTTAAACCTCTCCTAAAAACACCGCCTTTAGGATTTTTCGTTTGCGCACCGCCCGACGTTGGCACGACTGGCGATCGACCGGCGACGCGTCGCAAACTTCGCCTCGGTGAGTCTCGAAACTCTCGTTGGAGGGGGTAAAATTGCACCGATTGCACTCCGTCGTGCGAAGCTCGGCGTGTGCTCGTTCGCCTGTTGCGAAAATCGGGCTTTCTCGAGTTTGATCCACCGAACTGCGGCTGTGATTTCCCGCGACGAGACATAATCCGGGGCGCTTCGTCGTGTTTACGGGACTCTCGAGAAATGACGAACATATCGAAGGGCAAACGATCGTCCGCGAAGTTAAGGGTAAGCACGACGCAGCTGTTTATCACACCGACAACCTGTGACTTAGTCGCACCTCTCGGCCCAACGCCTGCCACCTATATCTATATATATGGCTAGGGACATTCCCGCTCTATGATTCGCCCGGCTAATTAGCGAATCGTTAGGCAACTCTCGACCGATTGGGCAACTTTTTATTTAATCATTTTCTTTTTTTTTTTTTTTTTTTTTTTTTTTTTTTTTTTTTTCAGAGCATGGGCGATCACGACGCGTTTCTGAGCCGAATCACGAAGTCGCTGTACTACTCGAGACTGCCGATGACCGACCGTCTCAGCCTGCCAGTCACAGGTATAAAGCCGGCTTCGCAAAACCATCGAACCGTTGCAGAATTTTTTTTTTTTTTTTTTATTATGGGAAAATCAGCATTTTTTAAATTTATAGAAATTTTTTTGCAGTGTAATTTTTTTTTGTATATTGTGTAAACAAAAGAGTTGTTTTTATGCTATTACGCAATGATAGCAGTGATGGATCGGTAAAGTATTTATTTTTGTTTCTCGGCAGTTGCTGGAATTTTTATTTTGGGTCCTCTATTGCTGTTTATTATTATTATTATTTTAATTGTTATTATTGGAGAAGCATAATTTTTTTTGTTTGAAATAAGTGGTTGAGAAACTTTTCTGCACTTTGGTTTTTTTTTTTCGCTATGTAAACACAACAAATCTTTTTCTATGATTCTGCAATAGTAATAATAATAATAATAATAATAATAACTCTTATTTTGAAATTCACAAATATTTGGCTTTAATTTTGTTTTTTTTTTCTAATTAACAAATATAATTAATTTTTATCTTTATTCGTTCTAGAATTCGCTGCGGAGCTCTTCACGGAGGTGAAGAGCGGCCTAACTTTGGAGCGTCTGGACGTCGACGAGGCCGGAAGAATATCGCGAAACGCTTGCGTCTCGCCGTGCTCGCTCGTACTGGCGCTTCTCTATCTGGAGCGTCTCAAGGACTGCAATCCCGAGTATCTTCACAGAGTCGCGCCTTCCGAGCTGTTCCTAGTCTCCCTCGTAAGATCGCGCGATTCGACTTTGTTACTACGATTATTATTATTATTATTATTTAATCATGCGTGTATTCTGCAGATGGTCGCGAGTAAATTTCTGAACGACGACGGCGAGGAGGACGAGGTCTTCAACGCGGAGTGGGCAAAGTCGGGAGACTTTACCGTGGGCGAGATGAATCGCCTGGAGAAAGAGTTTCTCGGCGCTATCGTGAGTACAGTCTATAATTGTTCATTCACGTGCAGAATAAAGAATATGAAAAAATTTTCAATAGCAGCATTTTCCCATCTTTTTATTGATGATTGACAATAATTGAGAATTGATAATAGTTGAGAATTGATAATAATTGTGAATTGATAATAATGGAGAATTGATAATAGTTGAGAATTGATAATAATTGTGAATTGATAATAATGGAGAATTGATAATACTTGAAAATTAATAATACTTGAGAATTGATAATAATTAAGAATTGAAAATAATTGGGAATTGATATGGCTGAAGGACTGCGGTCAATCAAACAGGAAGGTCCAGCAGCGCCTTAAGGAGGGAGTCTCGCTGCGCGCTGACTTCGCATAAGTTCGACAACAATAAGAGAAAATTGCAAGTGCTTCTTGATGGTGTGAAAATCTGAAAAAAATCATGTATACTAAAGGTACTGAGAAGATTAATTTTGCATAATAATAATTGCAAAATGTTATTAACAAATTCATCAAAAAATTAATGGGTTAACAAATTACCCGGCGACAAAACTTTTTTTTTTTATGAAAATGATTCGTTTATTTTTCTGAATACGTATGCATTTTTTTCAGATTTTTAAGTAATCGTTGATTTTTGTTCTACAAAAAAAGTTTTGTTGCCGGGTAATTTGTTAACCAATTAATTTTTTGATGAATTTGTTGTTAACATTTTGCAATTGTTATTATGCAAAATTAATCTTCTCAGTACCTTTAGTGTACATGATTTTTATCGGATTTTTACACAATCAAGAAGTACTTGTAATTTTCTCTTATTGTTGTCGAACTTATGCGAACTCAGCGCGCAGCGAGACTTCCTCCTTAACAAACTCACTTCTACTGAGAATCGATAATACTTGATAAGTGATACTTGACAATTAAGTGTTAATTGATAATTAGGGTAAAAGTGGGGAATATGGCCCGGTCCATACATCATTGATTTACGTGTTAATCGAGGTGGGCCATATTCACCACTTTTACCCTAAGACTTTATACTTTATACTTTACACTTTATACTTTATACTTTATACTTTATACTTTGTACTTTATACTTTATACTTTATACTTTATACTTTATACTTTATACTTTATACTTTATACTTTATACTTTATACTTTATACTTTATACTTTATACTTTATACTTTATACTTTATACTTTATACTTTATACTTTATACTTTATACTTTATACTTTATACTTTATACTTTACACTTTATACTTTATACTTTATACTTTATACTTTATACTTTATACTTTATACTTTATACTTTACACTTTATACTTTATACTTTACACTTTATACTTTATAAATAATCAACTTGTTTTTTTCCCCCAGGACTGGGCGATATTCGTCCAGGACGAGGACTTCTGGGAGCGTCTCCGTAAGCTCGAGAGGGACGTAGCCTACAAGGAGGCGCGCAAGCGGGGTTGGTTCTCCTACACAGAGTTGTCCTGTCTCCTCGAGAGCGTCCCCCTCGCCGGTCTGGTCCACGCCTTCGTCAGTCTCTCGTCCATATGCCTCGCGACCTACGCCGCCGGTGTCGTCACGCTCCTCGGTTCGGTCCTCGTCGCCAGCCAAATGCCGGGCACCTCGCTGGCGCCTCCTCGTCAGCCCCCGACGCTGGCCCAGTCCCGCGCCGGCATCCCCGCCAACTTCACCCAATCGGCCCGTCCCGGCCACGCCGACGACGCTCTCGACTCCGCCGAGGCCGATCTCGACGACGCTCGAATCGGCGAATTCAATCGCCGCGACTCTTCCGAGCCGCGACGATGCGGCGGAAATTTCTCGCGCGCCGATTGCTCGAGGCTTCGCTCGAAGAGGCCCGACGAGACGGCCGAGCACGTCGGCTGGCAGTGGTGGCTCAGCTCGGTGATGACCTGGCTTCCGGATTACTCGAGGGAGAGCGCGAGCGACGCCGATCGAAGGATCGGCGAGTCACGCGACGTTAACGCGAAATCGCAACGCGACGGCGGATTCGCGACGAGTCTCGAGCGAGACTTCGGGGCGGATCTTTACGCGCGGGAAACCGAGAGTCTGATGATGCAGATAAACTGGCGCGAGACCCTCGCATCGAGCTTCGAGGCGCCGAGGAACGACTGGCGGTACTACGCGACGAAGATATCGCTCGGGCATCGTCACTGACACGCAACTTAACCACGGGCGTACTTCGGGCACTCGGCGCCGTGGAAAATGCGAGAGGATTCTTTTTTTTTTTTTTTGGCCAGTTGGAGACAAAGTTTTCGTTAAAATGAAAATCGTTCGAGGTCGTTGGAATACCGATGTGTTAACGCTAACACAATGATTGTTGTTGGGTTAACGCTGACACAGTGATTGTTATTGTGTTAACGCTAACACAATGGTTGTTGTTGTGTTAACGCTGACACAGTGATTTTTATTGTGTTACCGTTGACACAACGATTGTTATTCTGTTAACGCTAACACAATGATTGTTGTTGGGTTAACGCTGACACAGTGATTGTTATTGTGTTAACGTTGACACAATGATTGTTATTGTATTAACGCGAACACAATGATTGTTGCTGTGTTAACGCTAACACAGTGGTTTTTATCGTCTTAACGCTAACACAGTGATTTTTATCGTGTTAACGCTAACACAGTGATTGTTATTGTGTTAACGCTAACACAATGATTGTTGTTGGGTTAACGCTGACACAGTGATTGTTGTTGTGTTAACGTTGACACAATGATTGTTGTTGGGTTAACGCGAACACAATGATTGTTGCTGTGTTAACGCTAACACAGTGATTTTTATAGTGTTAACGCTAACACAGTGATTTTTATCGTGTTAACGCTAACACAGTGATTTTTATCGTGTTAACACTAACACAGTGATTGTTGTTGTGTTAACGCTAACACAATGATTGTTGATGTGAAAACGCTAAAACAGTGTTAATAATCGTGTTAAGTTAACACAATGAATGTCATTGTGTTAACTTGACACGATTATTGTTATTGTGTTAACGCTAACACAGTGATTGTTATTGTGTTAACGTTAACACGACGATTGTTACTGTGTTAAAGCTAACACAGTGATTGTTATTGTGTTGAGGTTAAGAGGGTGACTATTGGTGCGTTAACGGTAGGACGACACATCCGAATGTGTTAATTCTAACACAATAACCGTTAGTGGGTTAACGTTGTAATCGACTCGAAAAATTTGAGTCTTCCGAGACATAACACTTCGATACGGTTATTTTTTTTTATTTTTTGTGTGAATCGAAGTCCCCGCGGCCGAAGATGCTGCAGCGTGTGCTTACTATCCCGTGGTACCTTTTTATCATTATAAAGATAATAATTATTAATAGAGAAGAAATACGAGATATGCGTTCGAGATAATAAACGAAAGACTTAGGTATGAAATAGTTCAAATGCGAGATAAGGAAACGAAAAAAAAACGATATATATTTTTTGTACTAACTCTTCAACGTATCGTATTACAATGATCGTCGGTATATATTTAAAATAAAAAAAGGACAAACTAACAGTAATTTTTTCAAATAAACGAAAGATTTTTTACAAGCGACAACAAATGGCATTTTCGTTATTACTGTATATCTAATATATATTTATTTCTATATTTGTAATTTTTTTTTTTAGTTTCGATGAATCTATTGCGCGGGGAGGATTGCTCTTGGTCGTCGGCGATTATTATTCTGATTGCACCTTTTTTTAAAATACTTTCTTGTCTCAAACACGTGCGTGAGAGGGAAAGTATTTTTACTATTATTATTATTATTATTTGTAGTATTGCACTAATATACATAATTATTACAACTCTTGACTCCGATTTTTTTTACTTTTTTTCTACGCGCGTTTGGAATTTCTTTCGTCGTTTACAACGTCTACACACAACATACATACACATCGACGAGGAACTCTTGAGTTTTTTTCTTTTTTTTTTCTATTCCATTTTAGTTTCGTTTTTCGTTCAAAAAGTAAAATCGCTAAATCGCAGCGCGCGTCGCGTGCGCCGAGACGCGCGAGGATTCTTTCTATATACATACGTACATTAAATACATACATACGCGAGTAACACAAATTACCTATATTTAAAAAAAATAATAATAAAAAGATTTAAATGCTTTTTCTTTTCGATTCGACCGAGAGGTCCGAACTGCGGGCTGAGAGTATTATTTTTTTAGATATAAATTATTCGGTTTCTATTCTGCATTTTCGTAGCAAATGCGCTATGGAAATATCGGGTGCTTCGGTGTTAGGTTTTTTTTTTCGCCTACTTCGCTGTTACGGTCACGCGAAATATTTTCTTTTTTCGCTGTTTTTCTTCTATATTACTATTTGTGTATTTTACACGTTCACGCAGCGGCGACGACCGCTGGCTCTTGAGATTGCGGGGTCGTCGAGGCTTCCTCCTTCTTCGTTTCCTTTCCCATCAGGAGCAGAGGCGTCATTCCCAATATACAACCGATCGTCACGCCGATCACTCGACCCTGCGAATCAAATTGTCAATATAATTAGATTTTTGTTAAAAATTCTATTTTATATTTTGAAAATATTTTTGTTTATATATTTTTTTAAATTTATTTTAGGTTTTTCATAAATTTCCAGCCAAAAGGGAGATTTAGTGAGTGTTTCTTTTTTACCGACCGATGGTAAAAAAATCGAAAAATAAAATAATTATTTTTTTTTTAGAGAAACGACTTTGCGCACCATGTTCGCAGCTCTCCTGGACCTGGGCAAATCCAACTGTATCGGTGTGAGCTTCGGCGGTCTGAATCCAATTTTTTGTGCCAAAAGTTCGACGTAGAACGCCGAGCCAATACCGAGAATGTCGGAAATCGTGTTGCCCAGAGCTGCGGCCGCCATTGTCGAGAGCGATATAACGGCACCCATGGAGGCTTCTATATGCTCACCCTGAAAAACAAAAATGGATTATATAACACAAATTTTTGTAAACGAATTCAGAAGAAGTGCTACAGCCGGCGTGCGTAAAGTCCGGGAAGCGTGCGTAAAGTCCGAGAAGCGTGCGTAAAGTCCGAGAAGCGTGCGTAAAGTCCGACAAGCGTGCGTAAAGTCCGAGAAGCGTGCGTAAAGTCCGAGAAGCGTGCGTAAAGTCCGGGAAGCGTGCGTAAAGTCAGAGAAGCGTGCGTAAAGTCCAAGAGGCGTGCGTAAAGTCCGAGAAGCGTGCGTAAAGTACAAGAAAATCGGCCCGATGTGCGGTTGCGCCGGGTATTTATAATAGACTTGGATGTAAAGCACCACTTACGCCACTCTCGGCAGGCACGAAAAGTAGCACTTCTCATGCATGAGTTACATAAATATGTTTGGATTCGACCCAAAAAAAACTTACGGCAATGATCATGATGAAGTTGTCGAGAAACCCAAAACCGATGAACGGGATGGCGTTAGCGACGGACACTGAAAAACAAAAAAATAATGAATTTCTGTAACAAATTTCAGATACAAAAAAATTATTGATGAATAAGAAATTCAAAAGAAACTATTTAATAAATTCTCTTACCTCTCATGAGATCGCTCTTCAACGGCTGGGGAACTGTTTCGACTGGAAATACAGAACAGTGTCGAATAACACAAAAATTCTAGGTGCAAGGTTTATTGTATTTAAAAGATATAAATTAAATTGAACTTCAAAACGTATTTTTTTTTTCAAAAAGTTTCAACTATCGAATCAGCGAAACAAAAATAAAAAATTGATACAATATGAATTTTACTCGAGGCCTTAATGTTCCGAAATTTCTTTCGAAACATGCAAAGTTTCGAGTTTCGCCGCTACGAGTGCTGGCGTCGGGGCGGTTTCTCAACCGTTGTAAAAAAAAATCCTGATCAATAAAAAAAAATATCGCCAAACTAAGATCAATTAAATTACTGAAACAAACATGCGATTTTTTAAAATTTTACTTTCAATTTTACCAACTAATTAAATTCCATCGTTATCAGCAGCCATAGCGAATTATCCGGAACTTACATGGAATTCTTATTTATTTTTATCCTTTTAACTTACGAGATTTTACCGAAGTTACAACAACGAAAGAATTGCAGGGCAAGCACAAGCTAGTTAAAAAAAAAATAACCCCATGCCCCATGCCGAACGGACTGTGGCGAGCTTTAGTAGAGAGAAAAAGTGATCGAGACAGACTTACAGAATAGATCATCCGTGTGAGAGGTAAAGCAGAAAGGAGATAGCCTGTGTCAGTAAGATCCGATAAAGTTTTATGTTTTATAGATTTTTTTTTTTTTTTTTTACTGAAGATGAAACTTAATGACGAGTTTAATGGGAAAAGAATGAAAGGTATGAAAAAGAACAGCGTGCCCGTAGTGGAAGGCAGAGATGGCAGACTGATCGTTTTTCTTGTAGTATTTTTTTTTGTTTACGTGTATAAAGAAATTGCCACGCGTGAAAAATTTTTGGCAGCGCCAAAATACCACTCAATAATTTTTTTTTCATCAAAGAATTTTTAAATGAAAATATTAAATTAACGAATTTTAAAATTAAATTAATGAATTTTATAATTTCTAAAGTTAGTTCTTAATTTTCAAGAACATCGATTAATTGTCCAGATAAGCGAATACTGTGAGTGGGAGATAACAATCGAAAAACTAGTAAAATTTCGCCGACTCTGTTTTACCGATAGAGAAATAAATCGAAACTCGACGCCTGAGTAAAAAAAAGTAACTATTAAAAAAAATCGAACCAGTATTTTTTGCGCGCCAAATTCAATTTTTCCGTGATACAGAGATTGCGAGAAAGCTCTAGGAGATCACGACGTCTGCATGACAAACGATAAACGACGGTTTCATTTTTTCCGCTATGACATGTAAATATATATATATGTGCTTTTTGCGATCGTGCGCGAAATTTTCGTAATTTCATGCGGGCTTACATGAATCCTTCCATGGATTGGCTTGAAGCATAATCAGAAAAACCGTTAGTTACTCGTAGCGACACGGGATGCGCGTCAGTCGCGCGAAACTGTGTTAGAGTTCGGGGGGGGGAAAAAAAAAACAGCCACGCAAATGTTATTTCGTGGTTGAAATTTTTTAACGGGCATTCCTAGATTTTTCGAGGTTTTCCAGGTCCGTGGAAATAATGGCAAGTATCAAAAACCTCTGCTCTCCGTCGCTTCGTGTCCGCATTTGAGCTTCTGTCTGACGGCTCGAAAAAGGCAGGAACTCGTCGGAGGAGCGGGGAAGGGTTAAGCAGTCGGTACAGTAGAACTCCGATTAAGCGGCTGCTCGGCACCGAAGAACCTCGGATAACCTAAAACCACGTTTAATCCGAATTAAATTTCATGGTTTTTTTTTTTAAATTGATTAACAAGATGAACGCCAATTCAGTATAAATGAATTGTTACTCAAGGTAGTCCTTGCGAATGGTGTTGATGTCGCATAAGTTTCAGAGAATTGAGAGGGGATTCTCTGCCTTAAGTTTTAAGTTTTAAGGCTCTATCTTGGTGACACATTTTTTTCGAGATATTTTTTCTCGACTTTGCGGTACGTGTCTGTATGAAAATCTTCGAAAATTCGTATCTGGCATGATGTAATGAAGATTTATGTAACTCATGCATGAAAAGTGCTACTTTTCGTGCCTGCTGAGAGTGGCATAAGTGGCTCTTTACAGCCAGGTGTACTATAAATACCCGAAGCACGCGCACATCGGGCTGATTTTACTTTACGCACGCTTCTCGTACTTCACGCACGCTTCTCGTACTTTACGCACGCTTCTCGTACTTCACGCACGCTTCTCGTACTTTACGCACGCTTCTCGTACTTTACGCACGCTTCTCGAACTTTACGCACGCTTCTCGAACTTTACGCACGCTTCTCGAACTTTACGCACGCTTATCGAACTTTACGCACGCTTCTCGTACTTCACGCACGCCTCTCGTACTTTACGCACGCTCCTCGTACTTCACGCACGCTTCTCCTACTTTACGCACGCTTCTCCTACTTTACGCACGCTTCTCGTACTTTACGCACGCTGGCTGTATAGCGCCACAATCAGCAGGCCCAAAGTAGCGCTTCTCCTGTGTTCGTTACGAAAAATATTATGCTCTACTAGTGCGATCTAGCGAGCATCATATGCGGACTGTGAAGTGTGACTCACTTCGCAACCTGTGTATAAAGTTCGCTTTACCGCACTTGTGTCGCAAATTACCATCGTTAACGTTAAAAAAAAACACTCGGTAAACGCACGCTTAATCCGCTCACCGGATAATCCGACCACGGTTAATCAGAGTTCTACTGTAAACAAAAAAAAAGCGTAGCTCAACGTTAGTATCTCCGCCACCGCCCTCTTCCGGCAAAGCTGAAAAGTTCCCGTAAGATCGAAACGAAAACAGAAAGACAAACACAAGAAAAACAAAACAAAAAATAACTCTCCCTCGTACCATACTTTCGTAGAAGCCAGTCTTCGGGAACGGCGCAGTAACTTCCGGTCGGATCGACGTCACCGAGCGACGGGACTCTGCTCGGTCTGCCGAATTTGCTTCGCCACCGAAACGCCGCTAGCTGACCTGTGGATACGATACTGTAAAAGGAGCTCTCCGTAAAAATCCCTTCGAAGCTCGTCGGACATGATTTTTTCTTTGCTTATTTTTAGTATTTTTTTTTCACGCGGCTCTGCGCGCCATCTAGATTCAAGGCTCCGAAGTTCGGATAAAAAACACTGGTTACGCCGTGGTTAATCTGTGGACACGATTGCGGATGTGAAAATACCCGTGTTATAAATAGAAATACCTGTACTTTAAATAGAAATACTTGTATTTTAAATAGAAATACCTGTATTTTAAATAGAAATACCTGTATTTTAAATAGAAATACTTGTATTTTGAATAGAAATACCTGTATTTTAAATAGAAATACTTGTATTTTGGATAGAAATACCTGTATTTTAAATAGAAATACCTGTATTTTAATTTGTCAATACCGTATTTGTTATTAAAAAAATACCATATTTTGAGGTAATTCTTTTTCTTATAACTTTTTTGTAATAAAATTATAGTCCAACAGATAACATCCACCTATATAGATGCAAAAATACCGGTCACATTAAAAAAAAAATATTAGGGTTACAAAAGATTAAATTTACATAGTGGGCCGTTTGTAACCAAAGTGGTTAATTGAGAAGCTGTCAAGTACAATTTTCGATTATAAAAACCCAAACACATTTTTAGCCTTCCCTTAAAACCATACATTTCCTCAAAAAATCAAAACAAAAAGAATGTCCAATGTAATTTTATTCGCGCGCCATCTCGCGTCGAAGCGCCGAAACTCGCAGCTAAGAAAAAACTTTGGTTACACCGCAGTTCAAAGACAAAAAAAAAGGAGAAAAAATAAAACGCATACAAAATTTTTACTCTCTCCGTCGTACTCACGTGTCTTTAACAATTAAACCCATTTTTGAGCCTTCCCTTAAAACCATAAATCTCTTTAAAAAAACAAAACAAAAAGAATTTATAATCGAATTTTTTTTCGCGCGCCATCTCGCGTCGAAGCGCCGAAGCTCGCAGCTAAGAAAAAACTTTGGTTACACCGCAGTTCAAAGACAAAAAAAAAGGGGAAAAAATAAAACGCATACAAAATTTTTACTCTCTCCGTCGCACTCACGTGTCTTTAACAATTAAACCCATTTTTAAGCCTTCCCTTAAAACCATAAATCTCTTTAAAAAAACAAAACAAAACGAATTTCTAATAGAATTTTTTTTCGCGCGCCATCTCGCGTCGAAGCGCCGAAGCTCGCAGCTAAAAAAACTTTGGTTACACCGCAGTTCAAACACAAAAAAAAGGAGAAAAAATAAAACGCATACAAAATTTTTACTCTCTCCGTCGCACTCACGTGTCTTTAACAATTAAACCCATTTTTAAGCCTTCCCTTAAAACCATAAATCTCAAAAAAAAAAACAAAACAAAAAGAATTTCTAATAGAATTTTTTTCGCGCGCCATCTCGCGTCGAAACGCCGAAGCTCGCAGCTAAGAAAAAACTTTGGTTACACCGCAGTTCAAAGACAAAAAAAAGGAGAAAAAATAAAACGCATACAAAATTTTTACTCTCTCCGTCGCACTCACGTGTCTTTAACAATTAAACCCATTTTTAAGCCTTCCCTTAAAACCATAAATCTCTTACAAAAAACAAAACAAAAAAGAATTTCTAACACGATTTTTTTCCCGCCGCTCCGCGCGCCACCTGGCGTCGAAGCTGCGAAGCTTCCCGCTCTCAAAAAACACTTTGGTTACGCCGTGGCCAAAAAATAAGAAAACGTTTCCAAAACTTTTACCTTCGTACTCGGCCTTGACCTTGCGCGACTGGCACTCCTGGAGAGCGTCGATGAGAACGTCCCGCTCGACGCTGGTCAGTCTGACGGCGAGGTCCTTGGCCTGTTGCTTGGACAGAGCGCCGGGCAGCGCGCTCGACGCAATCGCCGCCGAGCCGTAGTCGCGTCGATTTTGGGCAGCAAAAAAAAATCTGCGACTCCTCGACGAGGCGCCGGCTAGGAGATGAAAAAAATTATTTTCACCGTCGAAGAGCTTGGCGATTCTCGTCGCGCCGACCCGGGAAACGGGACGGCTGCGGCAGAGGAGAAGCGACAACGAAGTGCACATTTCGAGGTTAAGCCGCGGAAGCAGAAATATATATATATATATATATATGTGTGTGTGTATTTTTTTTTCTAGCGATAGAAATCCATGTCGAACCGGAAGTCTTGGCGCGGGTTTTTTGGCGGAGAAAAAAATATTTTTGCTTTACTCTGAGGAGGATAATTATATATATATGATTTTATAATTTTTTTATTTTTATTTTTATTATTATTTTTTTTCCGAGACGATAGGACGGAGCGAGGTCTGCGACGGCGGCGCGTAGAGAGCGGACTGGCGCCGTGACGCACTTATCGATGCATCGACGAGACTCTCCGGGAGCGCGTGTGACGTCAGAATTCGCTCCCACTCCGGTGGCTCTGCAAACCGACCAGTTTTCACTTTTTCAGCCGAGCGGCGACGTCATCGGACGAGAATAAAAAAAGGATTGAGAAAAAATGTAATGAAGTCATCGATTTTCGAGGAATTTGCTTTAATTATGAGATACATTTTTTAGTAACGTTATTTCAGAGAATTTCCGCTTGGTGACTTCGTAACCCAAATACCAATTTTTGTTCTTTTTTTTTATAACATTTTTGGTTTCTGCTATCGTTAAAAATAGTTTTAACAAATAATAGTTGAATAGTTTAATAGTTGAATAGTTGAATAGTTTAATAGTTTAATAGTTTAATAGTTTAATAGTTTAATAGTTTAATAGTTTAATAGTTTAATAGTTTAATAGTTTAATAGTTTAATAGTTTAATAGTTTAATAGTTTAATAGTTTAATAGTTTAATAGTTTAATAGTTTAATAGTTTAATAGTTTAATAGTTTAATAGTTTAATAGTTTAATAGTTTAATAGTTTAATAGTTTAATAGTTTAATAGTTTAATAGTTTAATAGTTTAATAGTTCAATAGTTTAATAGTTTAATAGTTTAATAGTTTAATAGTTTAATAGTTTAATAGTTTAATAGTTTGATTAATCGACGAAAACTTTGGAACTATCGCCTAGTGAAAGTTCCATTGTAAATCGGACCGAAAGTTCTCATTGCCGATTCTACATGCCTGTAAGAGTATGGATTTACTGCTACGCGCAGGTTCGCACGTACTTAAACGTCCTTGAGTAACTTTGCTTACCGAACGATAAAGATAATAACAATAATAAGTTGTAATCAGATGACAATTATAAGGAAAAGATAAAAAAAATCGTTGCGCCCTCTTTACCGAACTATGACCTAAGACACTCTGTAAATCTGTGAGACACCACGGTCGAGCCCGACTTCCGGTCTGGCCCGGTAAACTCGTTAGCGCGCGAAATTCAAACAGCTAATTGAAAACGATGTGACACAAGCAAATAAAGGACTGGAAATTCCCATTACCGATTTGCCACGACAAGTATACAGTATGAGTGTATCTTTAAAAAGAATCTTTTTTTTTTAAATACTTGGCGTCGAGACGCTACGGTGCCGCTTGATATAGTTCCATAGTCCAACGCGCATGCGCGGTCGTCCTCGGCATTCCGATAAAAACAACGATAATGAGTAAACAAATCACGATATAAGCTAAACATAGAAAAATCGCCTCGTCTTCCTTATCGACCTACGACCAGAAGTCCATCCCGACTTCCGCTCAGTCTCGTCCAACTTCGATAGCCCGCGAAATATCGAGAGTATTCAAACGCGCAAACTGAAAACGCTGCGACACAATAGTTTAATAATGTAATGGATTAATGGTAAAGCAAAGAAGAAACCGGAAGTTCTCATTGCCGATTTCCCATGACATTCCGTCTATAAATTGACCTTTAATAAAAATCACCTCTTTTTAAAGTACTCGAATTCAAAGCTCCACGACCTTTCTCGATATAGTTCCACAGTCCAACGCGCATGCGCAAACGTCCCCGAAACTAAACACTCCTCTACCGATTAAACAAAACCAACAGCAACAAACAAATTATAAGTAAAACGCAACCGTGAACCTAAGCTTCATCCCGACTTCCGGTCACGCCGCCCAATTTCGAAAGCCCGCCAAACACCCAACAATTCAAACCTCCCAAACCCGAACTATCTCCCAGCCAATCAGAAGCTCGAACACCCGGTGGTGTGATCTTCGCCCAGCCCGTCAGCTCTCTCCACCCGCACGTGTCTATAACACATTCCCACCCATGCATATCGATGTTTACGCTCGCCGCTGCCCGAGGACGACCGAGACAGTCTAGCGAGCGCGATTCCTCGGACCTTACCGCTGCGCCATACATTTCATATCGCTTCGCAATCCCATTTACCGTGAGAAATTTTTCGACCAATCATCGCCCCTCCCTCCCCCCCTCTCCGCCGTTTCTCCCTCGCTCGACACACACACACAAAAATCGTCTCGCAGGTGAAAAAAAAAATACATTCCTAAGGCCGAAAAGCTAGCTCGGCGCCGCCGGCGCGCACACACACACGCGCACACACGCCGCGGGAGGGGAGGGGGGAGTCCCCGAAAATTTCGCCGGAAAAATCGATCGACAATAAATCGGGCGATTATATATTTTTTTTTTTTCGGCCGCTCTCGAACGCAATCCACGCTCTCGACGAGTCAACGCTGCCGCCTCGAGGAACGACCTGCGAGCCTCCCGACGAATCCACACGAGCCACATAGGTTAAGTGCCGCGATTTTCGGGCGCTACGGAACGAACCAAAAATTGTACTCGACATTACGAAAAAAAATATAGATGTTTCGCCAATCGAAAAATTGCAAAAAAAATATATATTGAGTAAGACTTAAAAGATATGTGTATATGTAAAAAAAAGCTGAAAAAAAGTTGAGTGTCGCGATTATCGGGCGCTGAGGAGAGAACCAAAAGCAATACTGGATATTACGAAATAAATTTATATCGGTAATTTAAAAATTGATTTAATAAATATATGACAAAAATAATATAAAGAAAATATCTTTTAAAAAAATTGAAAAAAATAATATAAAAAAATATCTTTCAAAAAAATTGAAAAAAAATAATATAAAAAAAATCTTTAAAAAAAATTGAAAAAAATGTATATGTAGAGAAAAATGAAAAAAAAATTGCTCTCGTCGCAATCTCGAGGATGCTCGGGACGATAAGCGTTCGACGTCGAGTCAAGAGCGGGTGAGGGGAGGGACAAACGGACTATATATATATATATATAGGGAAGTGATTAGTTACGATCGACCAACAGGTCGTCGTCCAACGTCCGCCTTGCCAGGTCGACTTTTTGGTTTTTTTTTTTTTTTTTTTTTTGGATAAAATTATTTTTTTGAAAAAATAAAAATTGTTGGAGGGGGAAAAATTGGGCGAATAGATTGTTAGGAGAATGGAGGAGGACGAGGCCAAAGCGTGCCTGGAGGACCTCCAGGACCTCGCCAAGGACTACAAGGAGTTGGAGGTAAAGTCGGGAGGGTGAAAATTTTTTTTTGAAAATTTTGAAAATTTTGAAAATTTTTGGGTTAAATATTTTTTTTTTGATTTTTTTTTTTTTTTTTTTTAGGTCGTCAACAGAGAGTATTTGGCGAAGCTGGAGCAGATCGAGGAGCTGCAGGCGAAATGCATGAAGGGAATAGCTCACCAGCGATACCGCATGGCCGCGATATCGAAGAGCCTCAAACCGTGAGCGAAGACTTTCTTCCGAGTCCGGAAGATTTATGAGAATTTTTTCTTTTTTTTTGTCAAACATTTTTTTGAATTTTGGAAACGATCGATGGATTTTTGTTGTTTTGGAAAGTTTTTTGAATTTTGGGAAAGATCGATGGATTTTTGTTGTTTTTGAACATTTTGTGAATTTTGGAACCGATCGATGGATTTTTGTTGATTTGGAACGTTTTTTGAATTGTGGAAACGATCGATGGATTTTTGTTGCTTTGGAAAGTTTTTTGAATTTTGGAAACTATCAATGCATTTTTGTTGTTTTGGAACGTTTTGTGAATTTTGGAAACGATCGATGGATTTTTTTGGTTCTCGAACGTTTTGTGAATTTTGGAAACGATCGATGGATTTTTGTTGTTTTCGAACATTTTATGAATTTTGGAAAGGATCGATGGACTTTTTGTTTTTTCTGTTACGTTGAGCATTGTCTGAATTTTGGAAATGATTTATGAATTTTTTTATTTTTATTAGTCGTCGAAGATTTTTAGAATTTTGGAAACGAGTAACGGAATTCTTTTTCTTATTTCTTTGCTCGGGTTTTTTTTCAGGATCGCTCCGCACCTGAGGCAGTCGATGAGGGAGGAGATGACCAGGCGGGAACAGCAGCTGCACGAGATGGAGCAGTCGCTGCCGAAGCCCAACGGAACTTACCTGTCCATTATACTAGGAAGCGTCAATGTTTCGATACTGAACAAGAGCGACAAGTAGGTCCCCATTTTTTTGCACATATTCAAGTCTGCTCATTTTCTTTTTTTTTAATATTTATTTTGAATTCTATCTATTTATTTGGCATTTTATTTATGGATTTTGAAATCTATTTATTTATTTTGAATTTATTGATTTGTTTTGAATTTTATTGATTTATTTTGCATTTTATTCATTGGTTTTGAATTTTATTGATTTATTTTGAATTTTATTGATTTATTTTGAATTTTATTCGTTTGTTTTGAATGTTATTCATTTATTTTGAATTCTATGTAGTTATGTTTATTTCGTTCATTTATTTTATGCTTTTTACCGAAGCCGAACTGATTGCTAATGTGTTGTATTTTATGTTTGCGCGAAGGTTCAAGTACAAGGACGAGTACGAGAAATTCAAGCTGGTTCTGTCGGTGATCGGTTTCGCGCTCTCCGTGCTGAATCTATTCACGAGCGTGAGGTGAGCGACTTGTCGGCCGCGCCTCCAGTCGGAATTATTCTCCTTTTATTTAACACCATTTATTTAAAAAAAAAGAGCAGCAGAGAAATCGATGAAATTTTGAAATGTATTTTTTTTTCGTTTCAGAACGCTCGAACTTAGTTTCATGTTCCTGCTGGTCTGGTACTATTGCACACTGACGATAAGGGAGAGCATACTGAAGGTCAACGGTTCGCGAATTAAGGGCTGGTGGCGTTTTCATCATTTTCTCTCCACGGCAGTTTCGGGCGTGCTTCTAGTTTGGCCTAACACCGGACCGTATTACGCCTTTCGCGGGCAATTCATGTGGTTCAACGTCTACATAAGTGAGTCGCTGCGAAAGCTCTTCCGTGACAACGGAAACTCGCTGTACTCCCGAAGCGGCCGTACATTTGGACATTTTTTATTTATTTTAGGGAAAATAATTTTTTTTTGCAAACAAGTCTTTCGAAAACGAATTTTAAGACAATTCCTCCGAAACCAAATTTTGAAATTTTGGTTGTGAACATTTTTTAAAATTTCGGCAGAGAAGATATTCTGAAATTTCGGTATTTTGGGCGAAATTTTTTAATAGAAAACAGGTTTTTAAATTTTGATGGAAAACGGATTTTGAAATGTCGGTGGAAAACTTCTTTGAAATTTTTGAAGAAAGCAGATTTTGAAATTTCTAAGGAAAACAGATTTTGAAATTTCTAAGGAAAACAGATTTTGAAATTTCAGTAGAAAACAGGTTTTGGAATTTCAGTAGAAAACAGATTTTGAAATTTCGGTAGAAAGGAGATTTTCAAATTTCGGAAGAAAACAAATTTTCAAATTTCGGAAGAAGACAGATTTTTTTATTTCGACAGAAGACAGATTTTTAAATTTCAATAGAAAACAGATTTTGGAATTTCGGTAGAAAACAGATTTTTAAATTTCAGTAAAAAAAAACAGATTTTTTAATTTCGTCAGGAAAAAGATTTCTCAAATCTCGCTACGAAAGAAATTTCTCAAATGTCACTAGAAAAGAAATTTCTCAAATTTCGCCAAGGAAGATTTTTCCCAAATTTCGCGAAGAGCTAACGAACCTCTGTTTTTTATGTTTCAGGTTTCGTGCAGTATCTGCAGTTCCGTTATCAGCGCGGAGTTCTCTACCGCTTGAAGGCGCTCGGCGAGCGTCACAACATGGACATAACGATCGAGGGTTTCCACTCGTGGATGTGGCGCGGTTTATCCTTCCTTCTGCCGTTCCTCTTCATAGGCTACTTCTTCCAGCTCTACAACGCCTACGTGCTCGCGAGTCTCGTCAATCATCCCGAAGCGACGTGGCACGTGCCGGTCCTCAGTATAATGTTTCTCGTTCTCTTTCTCGGCAACCTGATAACGACCGTCATGGTCATACCGCAAAAGCTCCAAAAAACCGCGACCGCGCGCCTCAGCCCGAGCCAAACGAGAGCCGCGAACGAGGAACAGCGAACGAAAGCTCAACAGGCGGAATCCAAAGAAACCGGCAGCAACGGCACGTCGGATGTCGAAAAAAAGTCCGAATAGCTCACGTCCCTTAGCTCAAACAAAAAGAAAAGAATTTCTTTCAATTAAACAAATTATTTTTTTAGATTCAAAAACCAAGTATTTTTTAATTGAAAAATTAATTATTTTTTGATTGAAAATGAATTATTTTTTGATTGAAAATGAATTATTTTTTGATTGAAAGAGAATTATTTTTTGATTGAAGATGAATTATTTGTTGATTGAAAAATGAATTATTTTTTAATTGAAAAAATTGAGTCGATTGAAACAAAAAATTGATTTTTTTTTCCTAATGATTTTCGTCTCGATGTCCGCGATTTTTGGAGCGCAACGCTGCATGTTGTACGTGCATACTTCGTAGCTCGTCGCGTTAGCTACTTAATGCCAATAATTGTACTATAGTTTATACGTATAGGGTGCGCACACGTAAAGTAAAAAAAAAGAAGGAAACGAAACAAGGCAATGAAGAAACTATAAATTTTCACAACACAAGTACGTACGACCGATAAGACGAGGATCCAACGATTTATTTTTTTTCCCTTTTTTTTCGTTCGTAGTTTACATTGTTAATTTTATATTTATTGCGATAACGCGCTGAATTGTCGGTTATATTTAATACTATAGTACAATACTAATAATAACATTAATAAAAAAAATCATTACAAACATACGAAGATGAAGGCGTTGTCATTTAGTTTTGATACATTAAATTATGTGCACGGCGAATTATAGTGTTAAATTGTTAAACCGTTGAGTTTCAACTTTGCGTCTCTCGAGCCGACCGTTTAATCACCGAGTTTCAATTATAGACTGTATAAAAAATCGAATATCCTAAAATCAACAAAACACAATCCACCTCTAGACAAGAAAAAAAAATCATTCATCCGCGATTATCATTAAAACTTTTTTTTTTACAAAACATTGAAAATCTTAATAAATAAACATGAAAAATTCAGCTCGGCTGCCTTGTCGCGCCTCTCGCGCCTTATTTATAAACTCCAGCGCAAAAGAACCAAAAAAAAAGAAAAAAATGTACCCAAAATCCAACTATGTGCAGTTCCGCGCTGGCCGGAGATGGCGAGAGCGGCGCGAGTCTAAAACGTTAATTCCTAATTACCGTTTCAGACAAAATAACACGAAAGAGTAAATAAAAATAAAATTGCCCAGAAAAGCGCGCCCTCCGCTGCGTGGCGGCGCGTGATAAATCTTAATTATAAACTAGCAAAAAACAAATTTATACATATACATATATATATATATATATATAAATACTCGACCATCCTCAAATAAAAAAAAAACACAATCCACCTCAAAACAAATTATCATTTAAACTTTTTTTTTCACAAAATAACGAAAATCTTAATAAATTAAAGATAAAAAATTCAACTCGCCTGCCCCGCCGCGCCTCTCGCGCCTTATTTATAAACTCTAGCGCAAAAGAAGCAAAAAAAAAGAAAAAAAATATACCCAAAATCCAACTATGTGCAGTTCCGCGCTGGCCGGAGATGGCGAGAGCGGCGCGAGTCTAAAACGTTAATTCCCAATTAACGTTTTGAACAAAACAACACGAATGAGTAAATAAAAATAAAATTGTCCAAAAAAGCGCGCCCTCCACTGCGTGCCCGCGCGTGTTAAATCTTAATTATAAACTAGCAAAAAACAAATTTATACATATACATATATATATATATATATATATATATATATATAAATACTCGACCATCCTCAAATAAAAAAAACACAATCCACCTCAAAACAAATTATCATTTAAACGTTTTGTTTTCACAAAATAACCAAAATATTTTGTGAAATATAGATAAAAATATAGAAATATAGACAAAAATATAGAAATATAGATAAAAAATTCAACTCGCCTGCCTCGCCGCGCCTCTCGCGCCTTATTTATAAACTGCAGCGCAAGAGAAGCAAAAAAAAAAAAAAAAAAAAAATGTACCCAAAATCCAACTATGTGCAGTTCCGCGCTGGCCGGAGATGGCGAGAGCGGCGCGAGGGGGGGAGAGCATAGAACATAACCTGCGCGAATGAGAGCGACCGATCGGTTCCAGCTCCGATCAGCAATAACACAGGCGCGAGGTAAATGTTAAAAAAAAAATTTTTGCGAACCGTCGGACTGAGCGAAAATCCGACAAGAATCGCCCGATAATCCGTCCGAGAACGGACGAACGGCTCGGATAAGACGACAATGGCGAACACCGGAGTTCTGCCCTTCGTCAGAGGAGTCGATTTCAGCTGCAACGACTTCGCCGTAAGTTCTCGTAGATTCTCCGCTAATGCAAGAAAAATTAATTTTAAGAAATCTACTCATAGGTAAAAAAAAAAAAATGTGTTTTTTTTTTTTTTTTTTTTTGGAATATTCGAAATTTTGAGGAATCTTCGCAGTTCGAGAATCGCAGATTCTGACGAATTTTAGGTGTTTTTTTTTAATAGTTTTTTTTTTTTTTTTTTTGGTAGAAAATTGAGAATTTCGAAGAAATTTTGCAGATCGGCAACAAATTGAGAATTCTGGAAAATGTTTTTAATGTTATTGTTTTTTTTTTTTTATTACAGCGAACTTGAACATTTTGATGAATCGGACGGTTGGATAACAGATTGATAATTAAAAATAATAAATAAACGAATAAATCATTCTGGCTGATTTCTTGATTTTTTATTTATTTTTATTTTTTTTTATTTGGTAGTTGAAAATTGAGAATTTCGGAGAAATTTTGCAGATCGGCAACAGATTGAGAATTCTGGAAAAATGTTTTAATGTTATTGTTTTTTTTTTATTACAGCGAACTGAAACATTTTGATGAATCGCACGGTTCGACAACAGATTGATAATTAAAAAAAAAATAAATAAATGGATAAATAATTCTGGCTGATTTCTAAATTTTTTTTTTTTTTTTTTTTTACTATGACAAAATTCAAAATTTTGAAGAGTTTTGCAGTTCGAGAATCGCAGAATTGAGAATTTTTGACAAATTTTGCAGATCGGCAACAGATTGGGAATTATAGCTAATTTTTTTATGTTTCTTTTCTTTGCATTTTTGAGAATATTTTTCTTAAGTTGATTTCGGAGCGCTTGGTTTTTTTTAATGCAATCGCGGTCGATTTTATTTCTGGGCTTTCGCGTACGAGTGAAATTTTTTACTTTCATGAGATATTTCATTCGATTCTCCGCAGGATGGCAAATTTCCTGTTTCCGTTCGGCTGATGACCGGCATACAATGGCTGAAGCTCGACAAAACCAATCTCGCGGAGATTCCGGAGGAGATGGGCAAGCTACTGAAACTGGTGAAACTTTCGAGAGACGCAAGATTTTCTCGAATTTTTTTATTCGATTTTTTATACTTACCAATATTTATTATTATTTGTTTGAAATTAAAGTTTTTTTTCTCATTTATTAATACTATTTACTCTCCTTTTTAAATTATTTTTTTACTATTTATCAATATTAATTATTCATCAATTGATAAAAAAAAAAAAAATTATTTAATTTATTAGTTTTAATAATTATTATTATTTTTATTAATATATATATATATTTTTTCAGGAACACTTGTCGCTGGTGAAGAACAATTTGGAGCGGCTCTTCGGCGAATTGACGGAGCTCGGTTGCCTGCGAACTCTGAACATAAGGCACAACAATATTAAGTCCAGCGGAATTCCTGCCGAGCTCTTTCACTTGGAAGAACTGACTACGCTAGATCTCAGTCACAACAATCTCAAGGAAGTGCCGGAAGGACTGGAGCGCGCGCGTTCCCTGCTCAATCTCAATCTGAGCCACAATCAGTGAGCGAGATTATTTCTTCTACTGTGCGAGAATAATTTTTTTTTGTGTTTCTTTTTTTTCTTTCTAATTTAGATAAAATATGTTAGGATTAATTTCTCAAAGGCAACATCTATGTTATGATTCTCATATCGAGTAAAAACAAAAACAAAAAGAAACAAGAAATTATTATAAAATTATATTTTTTGTGTTTTTGGGAATTTTAATTTTTCAGCATAGAAACGATTCCGAACACTCTGTTCATTCACCTCACCGATCTCCTGTTTCTCGACCTGAGCCACAATCAGCTGGAGACTCTGCCGCCGCAAACCCGCAGACTGGCAAATTTGCAGTCGCTCAATTTGAACAACAATCCACTCGGGCACTTTCAGCTGAGGTGAGTATTTCTTACATATTTTTAAGGCCAACAAACCATTTTTTTTAATCGTAAAATCGCAATATTGCGGGATAAAATTGAGATTTTGAGATTTTGAGATTTTGAGATTTTGAGATTTTGAGATTTTGAGATTTTGAGATTTTGAGATTTTGAGATTTTGAGATTTTGAGATTTTGAGATTTTGAGATTTTGAGATTTTGAGATTTTGAGATTTTGAGATTTTGAGATCTGAATTTTCACTGAAAAAAGCATAAATCTCGATAGCAATTAATCACACATTTTCCATTCCTGCAGACAATTGCCGTCGCTGATGAATCTAACGACTCTTCAAATGCGCAACACACAACGTACGTTGCACAACATTCCATCGAGATTGGAGAGTCTGACGAATCTCCAAGAGTTGGATCTCTCGCAAAACGCTCTGCCCCGAGTACCGGACGCTCTCTACTCGCTGCCGAATTTGCGACGTCTCAATCTCAGCGACAATCACATAGCGGAACTCTCTACGGCTATCGGTGAGATTATCGATGAACTAAAAAATTTAAAAAAAAATAAAAATTCTTCACGCACGACTATAATCTCGTCGTGCAAAGTTACAATAATAACAGTTGTCCAATGCTCGCGTCGATTTACAATCGATCGTTGTAGAAATGTGGCAAAAATTGGAAACCCTCAATCTCTGTAGAAACAAGTTGACCGCCCTGCCTGTATCTATATGCAAGATATCGACCCTCCGGAGGCTCTACTTGAACGACAATATGTTGGATTTCGAGGGTATTCCCTCGGGCATCGGCAAATTGTCGTCTCTGCAAGTTTTCTCGGCAGCCAAGAATCATTTGGAAATGATACCCGAAGGATTGTGCAGGTATTTGTGACTCACGACTCATGACTTATGACTTGGGACTTGAGCCTTTAGACTTTAGACTTTAGACTTTAGACTTTAGACTTTAGTCTTTAGACTTTAGACTTTAGACTTTAGACTTTAGACTTTAGACTTTAGACTTTAGACTTTAGACTTTAGACTTTAGACTTTAGACTTTAGACTTTAGACTTTAGACTTTAGACTTTAGACTTTAGACTTTAGACTTTAGACTTTAGACTTTAGACTTTAGACTTTAGACTTTAGACTTTAGACTTTTGACTTTTGACTTTTGACTTTTGACTTTTGACTTTTGACTTTTGACTTTTGACTTTTGACTTTTGACTTTTGACTTTTGACTTTTGACTTTTGACTTTTGACTTTTGACTTTTGACTTTTGACTTTTGACTTTTGACTTTTGACTTTTGACTTTTGACTTTTGACTTTTGACTTTTGACTTTTGACTTTTGACTTTTGACTTTTGACTTTTGACTTTTGACTTTTGACTTCTGATTTCTGACTTCTGACTTTTGACTTTTGACTTTTGACTTTGACTTTTGATTTTTGATTTGAGACTTTTGACTTTTGACTTTTGACTTTTGACTTTTGACTTTTGACTTTTGACTTTTGACTTTTGACTTTTGACTTTTGACTTTTGACTTTTGACTTTTGACTTTTGACTTTTGACTTTTGACTTTTGACTTTTGACTTTTGACGTTTCACTTTTGACTTTTGACTTTCAGGTGCGGATCGTTGAAGCAGTTGATATTGACGTGTAACCGGCTGATAACGCTGCCCGATGCGATACATCTGTTGACGGATTTGGAGAGGCTCGATTTGCGAGACAATCCGAATTTGGTAATGCCGCCGAAGCCGACGGAGGTACAGAGAGGATCGGGGATTGAATTTTACAATATAGATTTCTCGCTGCAACACCAGCTGCGACTCGCCGGAGCGAAAGTACCGGCGCTGGCGCAAACCGCAAGTAGGGCGAAACGAGAGACTGAGATTAATGGCCGAGACTTTTATTTTTTATTTATACTTTTTTCATTGATCGGTAGGAACGTCGCAAGTGTTTTATTTTATTATTATTTATTTTTAGACAGTAGCAAAGATCCGATCGCGAGGAAGTTGAGATTGAGGAGGAGACGCGATCAGGAGGAAGCCGATCAGGATCAGGCTAAGATACTCAAGGTATTTTTTTTATTGTTTTTTTACGAATCTATATTGCATCGAACCATAAAAATTTAGGTGGCACTTGAATTTTTATTTCTATCGTAATTTTAATTGGAATTTCAATTTTAGTTTTAATTTTCATCTTAATTTCAATCTTAATTTCCATTTTAATTTCCATCTTAATTTCAATCTTAATTTCCATCTTAATTTTCATCTTTATTTTCATCTTAAATGTAATCTTAATTTCAATCATAATTTCAATTTTAATTACCATTTTAATTTTTTACAGGGAATGAAGGACATCGCTACGGAGAAGAACAAGGAGAAGAGCCTGGAGGACACTAAAGCCGAGTCGCTGAAGTAAGCTTCGGAAGGCTTCAATTGACAAAACAAATTGGTTACAATTTTTTTGGTTTTATCGTATAACTTTTTTTTTTCATTAAAACGATTGAAATATTGCAGGCCAAAGAGATGGGACGAGACGCTTGAAAAACCGCCGCTCGACTATTCCGAGATATTCGATCAGGACGCCGGCCGCGTGCCCGGGCTTTCCATATGGGAGATCGAAAATTTTCTTCCCAACCAGATCGAGGAAGTCGCTCACGGAAAATTTTACGAGGGCGATTGTTACATAGTTCTGAAAACCGGAGTCGACGAAAGCGGTTCTCTCGTCTGGGCGATTTACTTCTGGATAGGCGAGAAAGCGACGGTAAAATAAATTTCGAAAAATAATACAATCTTTATTTTATTTTTATTTATTTATTTTTTTATTTATTTTTATTTTTTGCAGCTTGACAAACGGGCTTGCGCGGCGATTCACGCAGTAAACTTGAGGAATTTTCTCGGCGCTCAGTGTCGAACGATCCGGGAAGAGCAGGGCGACGAGTCCGACGAGTTTCTCATGCTCTTCGACTCGGAGATAACTTACATCGAGGGCGGCAGAACCTCCTCCGGATTCTACACCGTCGAGGATACGGTGACTGAAATAATATAATTATTGCACTCGGGCGACGAGAAAATGATAACTTTATTAAAAAATGATGATTTTATTGAATAGTGATAATTTTATTGAAAAATGATAATCGTATTGAAAAATGATAATCTTATTGAAAAATGATAATCTTATTAAAAAATGATAATCTTATTGAAAAATGATAGTCTTATTGAAAAATGATAATCTTATTGAAAAACGATAATCTTATTGAAAACTGATAATCTTATTGAAAAATGATAATCTTATTGAATAATGATAATTTTATTGAAAAATGATAATCTTATTGAAAAATGATAATTTTATTGGAAAAAATTATTATTTTATTGGCAAATTCTAATGCTAAGCATTGGCCGAACATTGTTAATTTATGTTTATTTTTTTTTCTTTTTGTGGGTCAGCCAGCGGTAACGAGACTGTACAGAGTGCACGCGGCGGGTGCCTCGGTGCATCTCGAAGCGGTGCCAGTGTGCATCGAGAGCCTGGATCCGGGCTACGTCTTCGTCCTCGACACCGGTACGAAGATATTCATGTGGTACGGCACGAAGGCGAAGAACACCCTCAAATCGAAGTCCCGTCTGATGGCCGAGAAGATAAACAAGAATGAGCGAAAGAACAAGTCGGAGATAATAACTGAGATGATGGGCAGCGAGACGGAGGAATTTTGGGAGTGTCTTGGAGACTCGACGCAACCACGTCCGCCCATCGTCGTGAGTAACTCAACGTCTTCATTTTTACGCTTACGTAAACAAATAAATAAAAAAATTTGATACAATTTTTTTTCTTATTTTCTATTAAAAAAAAAAAAAAAAAAATTGTACTCGTAATACAATTTTTTAGTCTTCGAGCTGAGAGTTTTCGGACCCTTGAAGCTATGAAAAATCAAGTACAATACTTCGTTTTTTTTTTCAATTTAAATTCAAATTGAAGATAAATTTCAATTTTTCTTTAAAATAAATTTGAATTCTAATCAAAAGGAAATTAAAAATTATAGATCGAGTTAAATTTATTTAATAATTAAAATTACAATTAAAATTAATTATTTATTAATGTCATTACAGGAACACGTGGATCCAAATTTCACGCCGATAGTCCCGCGCCTCTACCAAGTGAGATTGGGCATGGGTTACCTCGAATTGCCGCAGGTCGAGGTGCCTCACGGAAAGCTCACCAATACTCTCCTGAACAATCGTAACGTTTATATATTAGACTGTTACTTGGACGTGTACGTTTGGTATGTCGATACTCGCGCAATTAATTTTATTCTTGGAAGATTTTTTTTTAAGTTAAAATTGCAAAAAAAAAAAATATATATGTATGTTTTTTAGGTTTGGAAAAAAATCCACGCGTCTTGTCCGCGCGGCAGCGGTGAAGCTCTCGCAGGAGTTGTTCAACATGATCGAGAGGCCCGTTTACGCGATGGTGACGAGGCTCCAAGAGGGCACCGAGTCGCAGGTGCCCATAATTTAATTATATATTGTATAGATTTTTGTTAAATTTAATCTCACTAAGAATCCATTTTCAAAGAGAGGCGATAAAATTTTAACATTAGTTTTCTTTTCATATTAACCTATTTATTTATTTTTCATTGAATTTCATAAAATTTTTACATTTATTCTCTCTTCTTTTTGATGAATTTATTAATTTTTAAAAAATTGAATTTCACCTCACATTGATTAAAAAAAAAAATGACACGATTGTAAAATTTCCCTGTATTTTGAAATTCCTCAAAGATATTCAAGTCCAAGTTCACGGGCTGGGACGAGGTGATCGCGGTCGATTTCACGAGAACCGCCGAGTCGGTGGCGAAGACCGGGGCCGACTTGACGAAGTGGGCAAAGCAGCAAGACACCAAAGTGAGGATAATCAATTAATTTTTTTTATTGCATATTTTCTTTTTTACAAAATATTTAAAATAAATCAATTTTTTTATTTTAACCGCGCAGGCCGATCTGGCTGCGCTCTTCATGCCGCGAAGGCCTCAGATGTCGTCGGCGGAGGCCCAGCAGTTGATGACCGAGTGGAGCGACGATCTCGAGGCGATGGAGGCTTTCGTCTTGGAAAAGCGCAAATTCGTTCGTCTGCCCGAGGACGAGCTCGGGCACTTTTACAGCGGCAACTGCTACGTATTTCTCTGCCGATATTGGATGGTAAACAGTCGCGTCTTTCACGATCCGCAATTCGCCCCATTGACAAGGCAATTCGTCCGATTCAAAGATCTTTTTTTTTTAATTTATTTCTTCTCTTCCTAGCCATTGGACGTCGCTGAGAACGAAGAAGGCGGCGGTGAAGAACAATATGAGGATGATTTTCAATGCATCATGTACTTCTGGCAGGGCCGAGACGCCGGAAACATGGGCTGGCTCACATTCACCTTTGGGTATAATAATAATCACAATAATCAGAATAACCACAATAACCACAATAATCACAATAATCGCAATAATCACAATAATCACAATAATCACAATAATCACAATAATTACAATAGTCATGATAATCTTAATAATCATAATGATCGAAATAATCACGAATTATCGTGACTATTACAACTATTATTACCGTCACAATTACTACGATTATTATGACTATTGTGATTACACATGGTGGTCGCGGTCAGGAAAAACTGGGAAAACCGGGAAAAGTCCGGGAATTTCAAAATTGGTCAGGGAAAAAGTAAATTGTCGCCGCACCTTTAATAAATAAGAAGTACATAAAAGGACGACTTAAAAAAAAATTGGGACATTTCGAAAAAAAATAGAATTAAATATGAATATAATAATTAGGCATTTTCATTTGCATCATTAATTTTTTTTTAATAGAAGTCGTTAGAAGTTTAGAGGGAAAATTTTTAATTGGTCAGTGAAAAATCAGGGAAAGGTCGGGGAATTTTTTTCCGCACAAAAAACGGCCACCGTGTTACACAATAGTCTTAATAATCGTAATAATCGTAATATCATAAGCATAACTACATATAATTTGAGCTGCCGAGTTATTTTTGAATTATTTGTCCAAGTTGTAAGTCGAAAAACAGAAAAAAATGAATTATCCGTTTGTCGCAGGATGCAGAAAAAATTCAAGTCGATATTCGGGGAGAAGCTGGAGGTGGTGAGGACTCACCAGCAGCAGGAGAATCTGAAGTTCATGGCGCATTTCAAAAGAAAATTTATAATACACCAGGGAAAGAGAAAACAGCCGAAGCCGCCTGGCGCGAACAAGGTGGAGTTCTTTCATCTGCGGAGGAACGGGAGCGCGCTCTGCACGAGGCTCGTGCAGATTCAGCCCGATGCGTCCCTCCTAAATTCGGCTTTTTGGTGAGACTCATTTTTTAAAAAATTTCTTATAATTTTTTTTCTATTATAATTTTTTTTTTTTATAATTTTTTTTTTCATTTAAAAAATTTTTATTCTGGTGTTGCAAGAGCATGCAGTACGGTAGTGAAAATAGACGTCAGGCCGAGGCTAATTGTAATTACGATCCGAGAATCCACGCTAGGATTTTTGTGATTGAAAAAAAAAAAAAAAAAAAAAAATTGTATTTTTTTTTCAGCTATATTTTGAACGTGCCATTCAACAACGACGATCAGACGGGCATAGTCTACGTGTGGATCGGGTCTAAGTCGGACAGCGAGGACGCGCGACTCGTGCAGGAGATCGCCGAGCAAATGTTCAACAATGTGAGAACATTCGATAGTCTAAGTTCTTCGAATTTCTCAATCTTCAATTTTTTCATATCGTTGAAAAAAATGTTTTTTTTTTCACATTGTTAATCTATAATTTTTTTACATTTTTAAATCGTTAATTTCTCCACATTTTTAAATGTTTAATTTCTTCAAATTTTTATGTTTTTAATTATTTTTTAATATACAACTTTTTTGGAATTCCTCAGCCGTGGATAAGCCTCCAGGTCTTGAACGAGGGGGAGGAGCCCGACAACTTCTTCTGGGTCGGTCTGGGCGGAAAAAAGCCATACGAGACGGACGCCGAGTTCATGAATTACACGCGGCTGTTCAGATGCTCGAACGAGAAGGGATACTTCGTAATCAGCGAAAAGTGTACAGATTTTTGTCAGGTGCGAGCGAATTTGCCTTTGCCCTCCAAAAATCATAAACGACAAAGTAAAAAAAAAAAAAAAAACATCGAAACGCAAAACTCAAATTTGGAGCAATATTTATTCTCGCTCAAAGGAGTTCAGCGGTCTCGATTTTTTTTTTTAATATATAATTACAGTTTTCGTTACCGACCGAGCTCGAAATATTTAATCTGCTTTACGAATCGCGATGAAAATAAATAAAAATAATTACAGTTTTCGTTACCGACCGAGCCCGAAATATTTCATCTGCTTTGCCGATCGCGATTTAACAAAAAAAATCTTTTTTTTTTCCAGGACGATCTCGCAGACGACGACATAATGATTCTCGACAACGGCGAGCAAGTCTTTCTCTGGCTCGGCGCTCGCTGCTCCGAAGTCGAGATCAAACTCGCCTACAAATCGGCCCAAGTCTACATCCAGCACTTGCGGGTAAAACAGCCCGAGAAGCCGAGAAAATTGTTTCTCACCGCGAAGGGCAAAGAGTCTCGGCGATTCTCGAAGTGCTTCCACGGCTGGGGCGTGCACAAAAAACCTCCGGAATAAAAAAAAAAATTGTTTTTTTTTCATCGAATCATCGTCTTCACTTCCGGAGCGTTGTGACTTATCGACAGGGAATTTTTGCCGAATGAAAGAAAAAAATAAGTCATCTTCATCGTGCGTGTGAATTCCTGCGAAACGCCTCGGGAGCGCGTTATTTCACCGTGTTTTTTTTTTTATTTAGAAAAACATTTTTTACGAAGCAGAAAGAAATCAAACTAACTAACGAAACTTTTTATCTTTTACTACGAAAAAAATTATAATAGTGAAAAAAATGTATGGGGATTTTCGGGCGGTTTTGGACTGGGTCTGATCTTTCGCAGATTGGATTCGACCCGTGATTTTTTATGTGACTGAGCTGAACCTCAAAAGCACTCAGATATTTTTTTTTTTAAGATTTTTTTTCAGATTGTTTATTATTATTTGTAATTAAAAAAGGAATTTTGAGCATTTTTTCAGATTTTTCCAAAGAGTTTCTATATTAAACTTTAAAAAAATGAAAACTTCGGAGAGTCTGAAAGATGCAGAAATGCTTATAAAAATGGACAAGCGATGGCCCATAATCGACTTATTTTTTCTTCTAACTATTTTTACTGTTTTTTCGACAAAAAAAAATCGAAAAAAATAGAAGGTGATGTTGGACTTTCCGGCTCAATTCTTAAAAACTCTTATATGTAAACCATAATTGTTCAGAATTTTTTCAGATTTTTAACTCGCGCCGATCAATAAATTCCTTTTTTAATTTAAAATAATTGTAAACAATCTGAAAAAATCTAAAAAAAAATCCGAGCGCTTTTAAGAGTTAGTTCAATCATATAAAAAATTGCGGGCCGAATCCAAGACGTTTGGAGATAAACCCAGGTCGATTCGGTAAGGAATACCTCACATACATCGCAAAAAAAAAAACAAACGCACACACGAAAAACAAGATATATCGTTTATTTGGCTCAGTTTAATATAATAGCATTTTGCCAACTTTAATAAGACTAAGGGAGAGGATTGTTGCGTGGGCGTATATAATACATAGAGTTACATATATATATATATATATTGTATAATAATAATGTTCGATAATTATTTATTTGAAACGAAAAAAAAAAGAAAATTATTAATAATAAGTTAACGGTATTTGTAAATATCCATCACTCTGTTCCAACCCTCGGATTGAAACTGGTATAAATAAATTCTTATTATATCGTATGTACACTAGGCGTAAATTGTCATAAAAAAAAAAAAAAAAAAGAGTAAAAAAAAGACGGAGCTGTATAAATCGGGTCTCTGCAGCGGCTCAAACTCCAGCGGCGATTCTCTACACTCTCACCCTCAGAACTTCTAAGACTTTTGTGCGACGCTGAATTCCTGAAAATTAAAAGATCGCAAAATTTGCACCGAAATTTTTTTCAATTTTCAAATTAAGCATTTTAGGAAATATTTTGCAAAAAAAAATAAATTTCGCTCCAAAGCTATTCAAATTTCCCCAGGACAGATTGTTCCGATCTAGAGGAAAAAAAATCCCTAGGCGAATAAAAAAGATCGCCTCCGGTCTTTCAAGGACGAGCGCCTCGCGACGAAAATAACGCAGTCTCGTGGCGACAACTTGGCCGCGAACTGCGCGTTTCATCTCCAATTTAAGTCCGCTTCTATTATAAAAAAAAAAAAATTGATCTCATTAAATTTAATGAGTATTTTAAAAAAATGACACACCATGATTTCTTTTTTGATCCGATTTCGACTAGACGCTCTATTGACAATAGAATTTAATTGGTATATCAAAAAATAAAATTCTTATTTTTTTTAATAATCCGAAACCAAAAAAAAAAAAATTATTATTTTTATCCGAAATTCCCCAAAAAAAATCTGAAAAGCGTCTCGAAGGAGTTATTTTCGTCGCGAGCTTTCGAGCTCTAATGAAGATGGTCCGGAATTAATTTCCCTCATCCATCGCGACAAACACAACGCGATCGTTGCAGCCAAAAAAAAAAAAAACCCTTGTCGAAATAACCTTCAACCATATCGACCTTTATTGACAGTAAAAAATATAATAAAATAAAACACAATAAAATGCACCAACATTAAAAAATTAAAATGAAACAAAATACATTCTTGTATAAATCGAAATTCTCAAAAAAAAAAAAAAAAAAAAAAAAAGACACCCTTGTCGAAGTTACCTTCGACTATGTGTGCAGCGGAGGATTTTGGCGTAGGTCAATCGTCGTCGTCGTCGTCGTCGGAGGGCACGAAGAGATCGTTCTCCTCCAGGAAGTTAGCGACGTTCTTGCTTATAGCGGCGCCGATGAAGAGGCCGACGACGACGCCGCAGACGACACCGACGATGCCGAAAGGTGTTGTCTTCGGTTCGGGCAGGATAGCTCCGGAGCGCGTGCTGGCCGCGGTTCTCCACGCGACTATGTTGACGTTCTTGTCGGCATTCAAGGTCGCGCTCTCGACACCGATTATCTTCACTTTTCGGAGAAATTGTGTGGCCCTCGTAAACGCCATTTTACGCGATTTCCTCCTGTGCGACGCTCTCAGCTGATTGCGCGTGGAACGATGTTTTTTTTTGGCTGCTTTTCCCGTGGCGGGGAGACGACGAGGAGAACGCGGAGAGGCCGGCGCACGCTTGGAATGTCCCCTCGTCTGGGGCGACGCGGATGCCCCTTCCTCGCCACTCGCAGCCGCGCTCGGTCGATAACGGAAACTGCAATTTTCCTGCCGGATAAGGAAAAATGTTTTTTTTTTTTTGAGAGTGAAAATTATGAGTGCATGTGTACTTTTTAGGAGACATTTTTCAGACCTCATTTTCGACCGGAAGTGAAGTATTGGTAGAGCGGTGTGACGTCACTTCCGGTCGAAAAAAAATGAGGTTTTTAAACCGGAAGCGACGCATTTCTGATGTGAGGTCGCTTCTGATGAAAAAATGAGATTTTGAAACCGGAAGTGACGTATTTCCGGTGTGAGGTGACTTCCGGTCGAAAAAATGAGATTCCTAAACCGGAAGTCGCGTATTTCCGGTTTGACGTCACTTCCGGTAGAAAAGATTTTCAAACCGGAAGTAGCGCTTTTCCGGTTTGACGTCACTTCCGGTAGAAAAGATTTTCAAACCGGAAGTAGCGCTTTTCCGGTTTGAAGTCACTTCCGGTAGAAAAGATTTTTAAACCGGAAGTCGCGCTTTTCCGGATTGACGTCACTTCCGGTAGAAAAGATTTTCAAACCGGAAGTTGCGCTTTTCCGGTTAGAAGTCACTTCCGGTAGAAAAGATTTTCAAACCGGAAGTTGCGCTTTTCCGGATTGACGTCACTTCCGGTAGAAAAGATTTTCAAACCGGAAGTAGCGCTTTTCCGGTTAGAAGTCACTTCCGGTAGAAAAGATTTTCAAACCGGAAGTGGCGCATTTCCGGTACGTCACTTCCGGTCTAAAAAAAAATGAGATTTTCAAACCGGAAGTGAGGAATTCCCGGCACGACGTCACTTCTGGCGGAAAAATTAGATCATCTAACCGGAAGTGACGAATTTCCGCTACGACGTCACTTCCGGTTTAAAAAAAACTGAGATTTTCAAACCGGAAGTGACGTATTTCTGTTCTGACGTCACTTCCGGTAGAAAAACAAGATTATCGAAACCGGAAGTGACTTTTTTTAGTATGTCGTCACTTCCTGTAGAGAAACAAGATTTTCCAACCGGAAGCGACGAATTTCCGCTACGACGTCACTTCCGGCCTTAAAAAAAACAGAGATTTTCAAACCGGAAATGACGTATTTCCGGTTTGAAAAGCAATTTTTTTAAACCGGAAGTCGCGTATTCGCGTTGTTATGTCACTTCCGGTCGAAAACTAAGGGCTTACCTATCGCTGGTAAAATCTTGCCTGCTAACTCTCACGATGGAGACTCTTCGTCTTCAATTTCTCATCCACAGCCGCTCGCAAACTCCCCACCGAATCCCCGAGCTTGCAGTCAACGTCGAAACACGCCCGTAACAAACACTCTGGGTCGACAATTTAAATCCTCGAATATCAACGTTTAACGTCGCCGAGCCTCAAAGTTTTTCGACTAACGACGCAAAAGCTCTCTCCCAAAAAAACTATATTTTTTCCACTATACTCGACTGCAAATTGCATTCCCTTTATATCTATATATATATATTTATATATATGTATATAATTTCTGAATTTCTGAATTTCTGAATTTCTGACGTAACCTCGAAAAAAAGGTAACCTCGATAGATCGAAAAAGGCCGCAAATCGTATTTAAAGACGGAGGGAAATTCTTTCTGAAATGTGAAGCGAACTGACGAAAAAAAAGGGGTAAAAAAAAAAGTCGAAAAATGTTGCTTCTCGTCGAGAGAAATTTGCTCCGAACTGGCTCTCGCCTGCTCGGCAGACGCTTCGTCGCACTCGAGAGCGCCCCGACCGCTCGTCCAGAGGAACGCGAAGGTTTCATGGACAAGAACGAGGACTACGATCGGCTCAGAAGCGAAACCGACAAATCTCTGAGAGTCGCGATAATCGGCCTGCCGAACGTCGGCAAAAGCACTCTGATAAATCGACTCATAAATCGCCCCGTAAGCTCTCGTTTTGTCCACTTTTATATCTTGTAAAGCATATTTTTCGGATATTTTTTTATTCGATTTTTTGGGATTTTTTTGAATTAATATTTGTTATTGGAAAAAAAGGCATTTATCGATCGCCTCGATTTAAAAATCTTGAAGAATTCTGAAAGATCGTGCGTTGCGTATGAGAATTTTTAAGACCAGAATTTTTACACGAGATTCTGCATTTTTGAGATATTTTTTCAGTTCATTTTTTTTTTTTTTGGAATTTAAAAATAAAGATCTTTGGGAAATCTTTAAAAAAAATATTTTGCAAAATCTTGCGTCATATATATTTTTTAAATTTCAAGATTTGAGCCGGCGTCGGCTTTGATTTGTTTTTTCTACTTTATTTTGAAAAACAAAAATGTAAGAGAAATATCAGTCGATCATGAGTGATCGCTTGACCATTTTTAGATACAACATTGCATTTTTGGGATTTATTTCACATTTCTCCGGTTCTTTTTTTTACTTACAAAAAAATTGAAAACTTAATTTCATAGTCGATACATTTCTCTTCAAATATAAAAAATGTTGATTATTCGCACATCCAATAAATAAGTTAAATAATTAAAACAATCATATAATAATTTAATAAAAACAAACGCACAATACTTCAAATCTTAAAATCTTACCCGTCACACATGATTTTTTTTCAGATTTTTAGATTGCGTCGTTCAATAAATTCATTGTATTTATATTATAAAGTTATATCGAATAAAAACAAAAAAATTGAATTTTCAGATTTGCGCGACGGCGAACAGAGTGCACTTGACGAGGACGAAGGCGGACGCGATTTACTCGAACGACGACACTCAGCTGGTTTTCATCGACACTCCAGGTTTGGTGTCTGCGCACGAATTCAAAAGATTCCGTTTGGACGAGAGTTTCAGATCGGACGCGGCCGACGCGATGGCGAGCGCCGACATCGTCGGCGTCGTTCAGGACGCCTCCAACAAGTACACCAGAGGAATGATACACGACCGGATTCTGGAGCTCATGAATATGAGCAGAGTCGGCGCGACTTCGCTGCTGATCATGAACAAGGTCGATCTGATGAAACGCAAGAGGGAATTGCTGTCTCTGGTCAGGTCGCTCACCAGCGAAAAAGGCTGGCCGAACTTCTCGGACGTCTTCATGGTCTCCTCCCTGACCAACGACGGCATCGACGACCTGAGGGTAACGACGAACAACTTCATTCTCGAAACGTCCACGAAGCTTTGCTTTCATAAAAAAAAAATTGTATTCAACAATTAAAGAAAAGCAATTTTTATTTTTTAAGAATAGGACGATTTTCGACTCGTGCACGAAGCTTTGCTTTCATGGGAAAAAAAATTGTATTCAACAATTAAAGAAAAACAATTTTTATTTTTTAAGAATAGGACGATTTTCGACTCGTGCACGAAGCTTTGCTTTCATGGGAAGAAAAATTGTATTCGAAAATTAATGAAAAATTTTTTTTTGTAATAGGACAATTTTCTTTGGGAAAAACCATTTTGGCGAACGAAGGATTTCTTTGGTCAAAACGATTTTGTCAAGAGAAAGAATGTTTTTGTTAAAGGAACAATTTTTTTAATTAAAAAAAAATATTTTGTTAAAAGAACTATTTTTTTTGTCAAAAGAACTATTTTTCTATCAAAAGAACTATTTTTTTGTTAGAAGAAAAATGTTGCCTGCAGAAAAGCAACAAAAATCCAATTTTCAAAAACCGACCGGGAAAATAATTGAAAAACTCGTTCCGATTTCGTCGAATTTTGGATCATTCGAAAAACGGCTGATGTAAAAACGATGTGAAAGCCCTCCAGCTTTAGCAAATTATTCGAATCACAATTTACATCCCGCATCACGATTTACATAACTCAGTGCTAAAACGGCGGTTTTACGCACGCTTTGCCTTCGAAAACCCCCCTTTTCGCACCTTGCGAAACAACCTTCGTTCGATACTCCTTGTACGATGCAACACTCGCCTTCCGTTCGTGCTGCAAACTCACACTCGACAAAAAATTCTTTTCGCACTAGTATCGTAATGTATTAATTCATCGCACACATGCAAAAAAAAAAAAAAAAATTAAAATCCAAAAATAAAATAGAATTTAAAAAAAATTAAATCTCTTCGCAGAACTATCTCCTGGATTCGGCGAAGAATCGTGACTGGGAATATCCGCGGCACGTAGTGACGAACCAACCACCGGAGAGGATAATAGAGTGTGCGGTGCGTTCGAAGCTGATGGATTCGCTGCAGCAGGAGATTCCCTATCAGCTTAAGGTGAACATGGAGCACATGAACACCTGCGAGGACGGATCTCTGAGCTGTTTCGTAATCGTCGAGTGCGAGTCGAAGAGAATATCGAAGATGGTGATGGGCATGGGCGGACAGCGAATAAGGCTCGTCGCCCGTGAGAGCGAACAGGAATTGAGCAGCGCCTTCAGAACGCAGGTCAGGCTCAAAGTCGCCGTAAAATTCGAAGACAAGGACGATCGACGGAAGGACTTTCTTTGGCCGAAGTTAAATTAAATCCACATCGGTATCGTGGAAAAACTTTTATTTCTGTACAGTTAATACAATGAAGCTTTGTGTTCATGAAAAAAAAAACGATTTTTTTTTTCATCTAAAAAACAATTTTTTTTTTCTTAAAAAAAAAAAACAAATGGCCCGCTTCAAATCGGCCTCTTACGCGACGATTTGGCTGTTCCCTCGGGCCGAGCCCCGACTCGGTCGGTAATGAGAATTCCAATTTTTTTTTTGTTTTTTTCCCCGAGAACTAACCATTTCCGGTTAAAGTAAAATTCTCACGTAAACCCAATATCAACTCAGAACCACCTCAGAATTTCTTTCCAAACGTAAAATCGTCGGAGTGGCAAAAAAAAAAATTATAGTTTTCATTACCGACCGAGCGATACAAATTATACCTACGAGTTCGATTTACTCGGCACTCTTCAATTTCCGTAGCCACGAGTCAATCGATAATTCTCTAAATATTTATCACATTATTCGTTAATTTAATACAAAAATAATTAATCATCGATCGTTGATCCAACGATCCAACGATTCATCGATTCATCGATTCATCGATCCATCGATTCATCGATCCATCGATTCATCGATTTATCGATTCATCGATTCATCGATTCATCGATTCATCGATTCATCGATTCATCGATTCATCGATTCATCGATTCATCGATTCATCGATTCATCGATTCATCGATTCATCGATTCATCGATCCATCGATTCATCGATTCATCGATCCATCGATTCATCGATTCATCGATTCATCGATTCATCGATTCATCGATTCATCGATTCATCGATTCATCGATTCATCGATTCATCGATTCATCGATTCATCGATTCATCGATTCATCGATTCATCGATTCATCGATTCATCGATTCATCGATTCATCGATTCATCGATTCATCGATCTATCGATTCATCGATTCATCGATCCATCGATCATTTTATGAAGCTTCGACGACTCGCGGCAGCGATTTTTCATCGTGGCCCGACCGAATCGTCGTCGACGAGACGGTTTTGTTGTTGTTGATTCCATTCTTTCCGAAGTGGGGAAATACGAGATCGGTGTCTCGGAGATTATCCTCTATCCACGAATCAGCGCTCGCCTCGAGCTCCTCGGTGAAGGTGTCGACCCAAGCGCCCGATTTTCCCTCCCTGACGAAATTTCCCGGCTCGATAATTCCGCACTCTCGCAACTCCGACATGTTCACCATCGGATTGTTGCGGAAATTCTTTATGTCGAGGTAATCCGCCAATTTCGATACCTCCTCGTCGCTGTAACTCTTACCGAGAAATTTCGCCACTTTGTGAATCATTCTCTGTAGATCCTGTAATTATTTAAAAAAAATAAATAAATAAAAAAAAAACGTAATTAATAAATCGTTCGGTGGGAGGTCGAATTAAATTCTCCGACTCCGATTTTCGGATTGACGAGTTACCCATTGCATCTCTTCGTAGAATATGAAAAGCAAGTTCGGATGATGTCTCTGCGACCAGGCCTCTTTCAAGTGCTCCCAGTAAGGGCTCCACGGGGCTATCGTAAAAAAAAAAATACACATTGTAATTAGCATCGACAATATTTTATTCCAACGTAGAAATAAATAAATGAAGCTTTACAAAAATCCGATCTTTTTGATGAATTTGTTCCCTTGCCAAAGAAAATTATTTTTTAATATATAAAATGTATATACGTATAAAATATTTAATTTTTTTCTTTTTCGTTAAAAACTTAAATTTTATCGATAATATTTGTATTTCTACATACGAAAAAAAATTATGAACTGAGAAGGAGAGCCCATTTTTTTTTCTTGCGAAAGAAAAATATTTGAAAAATATAAAATATATATGTGTATGTCCACATTTTTTTTTCGTTAAAAAGAGTTATCAATAATATTCTAGAACAAAAAAAAATCGAGTGTTTGTTATTCGAGAGTCAAAAAATACGTACTGAGATCGTTGCGAAAGTAGTTCCAGAATTCTTTGAAATCTCCCTGATAGCCTTGGGTGCGTATCGCTCTGTTCAAATGATACCAAGATACGGCGACGTCCTTGGGATTCCGGGCGACGTAAACGATCTGCGACAAAGAGAAAATTCGTCGATTCGTTTCGGTGAAGGAGAAAGCGCTCGTTATCGCGAAAGCTATAACGTTGTACGATCATCGAACCTTGCAGCCGCTGTCCAAAATACCGGGCAACAAGCTGAGCGGAAAGTGCGACTTGATGAATCTCGGCGACGGAACATTCTCCAGCGTTTTGTATCCCTCCTTAGCAATCTCTCTGCACAAATTCTGCTTGTCTATGTTACCCTCGTTCATCTTCACGAACTCTTCCGTCACCTCCGGATAATTGAACACGCTGAATCTATTTTGTTATGGACAACGTTTCGTTAAAAGAAACAAACAATACCGAACACTAAACTTTAAACCTCAAACTTGAAATCTTAGACTTTAAACCTATAACTTTAAACGTAAAACCTTAAACCCTCAACCTTAAACCTTAAACCTTCATTCTTATACCTTTAACCTTCAACCTTCAACCTTTAACCTTCAACCTTCAACCTTCAACCTTCAACCTTCAACCTTCAACCTTCAACCTTAATCCTTAAACCTTAAACCTTAAACCTTCATTCTTATACCTTCACCTTCAACCTTCAACCTTCATTCTTATACCTTCATTCTTATACCTTCAACCTTCAACCTTCAACCTTCAACCTTCAACCTTCAACCATCAACCTTCAACCTTCAACCTTCAACCATCAACCTTCAACCTTCAACCTTGATTGAACTTTAATTCAACTTTAAACCTTAGACCTTGAACTTTAAAACTAAAACCTAAAACCTAAAACCTTGAACTTTAAACTTTGTTAAGAGAAACGTACTCTAGAAATGGGAATCTCCTCGGCAAATATCTTGTCATAGAGCTGCGATAGTCGAGATCATTGGCCAATAACCAGACAAGCTCTTGAGTCCACGTAGTGCCCGATCTAGGATACGAAACGACCCAAGTGTCGCTCGGTCTGATCTTGAACTTGTGATATCCTTCGATCTGCTCCGCGTAACGGGACGGGAAGAAATACTCTTTCTCGCCGACCTTCACAAATCCCGTGCGCATGCCCTTGAACCTCTGGAGCATTTTCTCCGTCAGCTCGGGTTCGAGAAACTTGATCTTTGGTAATTCCATTTTTTATTTTAAATTTCACTCGCGCTAGTTTGAAGAAAAAAATTTCACGACTTCCGGCAGAGCGAACCTAACGCGACCGAAGTCCGACACATGAATGACAATCTTCTCCGATTGGGAAGTTTCTCTCGAAATTACCGGACGAGCCGGTGAAAGTCGCCCGACCCAAATAAATTCTCCCACTCTCGATTATGTTTTCAACGCTTATCGGACAGATTAGAGAAGTCATCGCTGTTGCGCAATTACGAAATAAAATTTCAGGACAATATTTATTCGATTGGGTTTTAGAAAAAAATATATATAGATTTTTATTCATTTATTTATTTTTTTATTATTTTTTTTTTGCACAGTCAAATTTATAGGAACTTTCGGTTACAGGCACGGCGCGACCCGATCGGGTCTGTTTTTTACGACTAAAATAAAAACAAATATAATAATAAAACATCAGTCTTCGTCGCGAATCATCGAATCGTCGCGTTAAAAAAATATCCTAGACTAATTATCGTTCGTGGACAAAGAACGAAAAAAAAAAAATTGAGCGAGGAGTAAAAGTTGCTTTTTTTTTGTCGACGGTTTGTACGCGGACAGCGGTAAAACGGGGCATGCAGATCTTCGATCACTTCCAAAATCGACCTCTCGATCTTTCTTGACCTACTTTTTTTATTCTGACTTTATTAAGATTTTTTTTTATTTTATATATTTTTTTTATTCGCATCGCTCCAATGAATCGACTCGAAACTTCTCATCGTCAATAAGAAAAAAGAAGAATTATCTGCGATCGATGAGATTAATCATAGAGATAATTAATCAACTCGATTATCGATTTTCTCAATCACATTCATTGCGTTTTTTTTCTCGGATATTTTTAGAAGCATGATATTTTTTTTTTCATTATCTAAAAAGAGTTCGAGCACTGCGAAATTCGAACGATCGCGCGCACAATAGGATCGATGTAGAAAAAAAATATATATATTGAGGTATTCCATACCAAATCGAACTGGGCCCGACCCTTCACATCTTGGATTTGGTCCACGATTTTTTAAACGACTGAATAACTCTCAAAAGCACTCAAATTTTTTTTTACATTTTTCAGATTGTTTATAATTAAAAAAAGGAATTTTTTGAATTTTTAAGATTTAAGCCGGAGTGGGCCGACGTCATTTTTTATTTTTTTCGAATTTTATTTCGAAAAAGACAGTGAAAAAAAAACCCAGATGTGCAGAGTCAGACTCAGGTTGATTTGGTACGGAATTCCTCATATATATATATATATATATATATATATATATATATATATATATATATATATATATATATATATATATAGTAAAGGTCGAATTGAGAGGTCGATTATAAAAATATTCAGACTTGCAAACGTGTCCGTCAACAATTATCCGCCCAAGCCGGGCTCGGTCGGTAACGAAATCTGTAATAAACTTTCTCTTTTCCGGACCCCGAGACGCGCGGTAAAAAATAAGTTTTGCCAAGAGCCGATACAATATTCGCTGTCTCCGTTCGATCGATTTCGATCGAGCCGTGAAAAAGTTGATTACAGTTTTCATTACCGACGGCGATATTTCATATGTTTTCAATAAAATTAGTTAAAAAAAAATATCAGGTCGCTTAAATAATACTATTTGAGGAACATTATTATTTTCTTTCTTTTCTGTCCTTTTCTTCAGTCATTTTTCAGTCAAACGCGGAATCACGATCGTGTTTCGATATATCAATTGTTTAGGCAAATTATTATTCTTTTTTTTTTAAGTTTCTTCAGTCGATTTTTCTCAAATTTCGATCGATCTTTTTTGTGCTCGCATGAATCGCAGCGCGGATTCGCGCGCACGGAATGACGATCGTCTTTCAATATAATACCAGTTTAGGAACATTATTATTTTCGTTCGAGTTTCTTCAGTCATTTTTTTCTCAAATTTCCATCGATCGTTTTTTTTTAAGTTAAAATTTTTTCTTTTAGTTTTTTTAAGTTTCTTCCCTAGATTTTTCTGAAATTTCGATCGATCTTTTGTTTCACTCGAATCGCAACGCTTGTCTTTAAATAAAACGATAAGAGTTTAGGCGAATTATATAAGAAAAAAATCTCCGCTCGATTTTCCTCAAATTTCGATCGATTTTTTTTTGTTGTGTTTCGCTCGAATCGCAGCGCGGATTCACGTGCACGGAATGACGATCGTGTTTCCAATTATCATGGTCAAGTCTTCGATCTCCACGGGTTCGTCGTTCGGTCCGCCGACGGCGAGTAGTTTGATTTGGCCCTGCGAATTCGGTGCGACGATGTTTTGCGAGTCGGACGGAAGTTCGATTTCCGCCGATTTATCGAGATCGGCGCCGTTTCGAGACTCGTCGGCGGGTTTGCTTCGGCTCCGTCGTATCGTTAAGAGACTGCTCAGCTCCGGATTGGCCAGAAAGGCCTCGCAGCGCTTCGTGTGCATCTTCATGTTGTCGTGCCGATTGAAGGGACGGTTGCAGCCCGGACACAGAAATCTGAAGTAGAATTCGACGAAAATCAATATAATCGTGAATTAATACGATCGAATATTATTGTTAATACTGTTGAAAAAAAATTATAGAATGATTATATAATTATGTGTATAAATTTTTAGTTTAGAGGAAAAAGTAAATAAAAATCTCGCCTCTTTTCGCTGTGCACGGCCATGTGAGCGGCGAGATGAGACTGCTGGGCGAAATCCTTGCCGCACACGTTACACTTGTACTTCCTTATGCCCTTGTGCTTCAGCAGGTGTTCCTTCAGTATGTGGCTGCTCTTGTAGACGTTGGAGCAGAGAGTGCATTTGTACTTTGCCGCGGAGTGAACCTGCGAAAATGAGCCAATAAATAACAAAATGACAAAATGACAAAACGACTAAATAACTAAATAACTAAATAACTAAATAACTAAATAACTAAATAACTAAATAACTAAATAACTAAATAACTAAATAACTAAATAACTAAATAACTAAATAACTAAATGACAAAATGACGAAATGACGAAATGACGAAATGACGAAATGACGAAATGACGAAATGACAAAATGACAAAATGACAAAATGACAAAATGACAAAATTACAAAATTACAAAATGACGAAATGACAAAATGACAAAATGACGAAATGACGAAATGACAAAATGACAAAATGACAAAATGACAAAATGACAAAATGACAAAATGACAAAATGACAAAATGACAAAATGACAAAATGACAAAATGACAAAATGACAAAATGACAAAATGACAAAATGACAAAATGACAAAATGACAAAATGACAAAATAACTAAATAACAAAATAACTAAATAAACTAATTAGTTAATCAATTGTTATCGTGCACGTTCGCTTCGTCGAATGGGCGCGACTCACGTTTTGATGATTGCCGAGAGCTTTCCTCGACTTGCAGCGTTTGCCGCAAACGTTGCAGACGTAATCCTGGGAGTGCACGTTAGCGTGGTGTCTCTCCAGTGCCTCGCTGTTGCAAAGATATATCGAGCATAGCTTGCACATGTTCGCCGCCTTGTCCTTGTTGTGTATCACCATGTGAGCGCGCATTCTTCCCTTCGAGTAAAACTCTTTCCCGCAGACGTGACACGTTATGTCCTGTGAAAAATAAAATCACAGTTAATATAAAAATACAATCCTATTTTATCGCAAAAAAATTTCAACGCTAATGGCAATACTAATGGCAACACTAATGGCAACACTAATGGCAACACTAACAGCAATATTAATGTCAACACTAATGTCAACACTAATGGCAATACTAATGGCAATACTAACGACAATACTAATGGCAACACCAATGGCAATACTAATGGCAACACTATTGGCAATACTAATGGCAATACTAATGACAATACTAATGGCAATACTAATGGCAATACTAATGGCAATACTAATGGCAATACTAATGGCAATACTAATGGCAATACTAATGGCAATACTAATGGCAATACTAATGGCAATACTAATGGAAATACTAATGGCAATACTAATGGCAATACTAATGGCAACGGCATGGTAATGGCAATTATAGTAGCAACGAAACGGTAATGGCAATTATAATGACAACGGAACGGTGATGGAAATTATAATGGCAACCGGACGGTAATGGCAATGACAATGGCAATACCTTAACAGTCTTGTGGGTCGACTTGTGATAGCTCAAGACCTGCCTACTCGCGCTCGTGAACTTGCAAAGATTGCAGCTGTACGGTCTCGAACCGGTGTGTGTATTCATGTGCTCCTCGAGAAGAAAAGCCGTGACGTAGCGCTTCTCGCAAAGCTCGCAGGCGTATGGCTTTATCTTGAGATGGCTCTTCCTTATGTGACAGCGTATGTTGCTCACAGTCACGGTCGCGAAGTCGCACGCGTTGCATCGGTACGGTCGCATACCGAGATGACCCCATATGTGAACCTGACACTTGTCCTGTCGCGGATAAGAGGCCTTGCAGATCTTGCAGCCGTAAGTTCGACGGTCCAAAAACACGATCTTCTCGCCGACGACCTCCTCGTCGACCACCGACATGTCGAGCGTGTAAAATTTCTCTATCGCCTCCTTCTGCTCGGTCGTTATGAGGTCCGAAATTTTGCCGAATTTCTTTCTCGATTCCTCCTCCTCGTCCTCTTCGTCCTCTTCGTCGACGGCGTATTTCTTCGCCGTCGAGCGCGGCTCTCTGAGCTCCCTTCGCCGTCTCGTCGTCGATGGAGTTAGCGATTTTTCGCCGGAAAACGTCGTCGATCGAGTTAGCGATTTTTCGCCGGAAATCGTCGTCGATGGAGTTAGAGATTTTTCGCCGGAAATCGTCGTCGATGGAGTTAGCGATTTTTCGCCGGAAATCGTCGTCGACGAAGTTAGCGATTTTTCGCCGGAAATCGTCGTCGACGAAGTTAGCGATTTTTCGCCGGAAATCGTCGTCGACGAAGTTAGCGATTTTTCGCCGGAAATCGTCGTCGACGAATTTACCGATTTTTCGCCGGAAATCGTCGTCGACGAATTTACAGATTTTTCGCCGGAAATCGTCGTCGACGAATTTACCGATTTTTCGTCGGAAATCGTCGTCGCCGATTCTTCGGCCTTCGCGACGCTCCTCTTCGATCTCGGCGTCACGTGACCGTTCGTCGCTCTCGACTTCGCGTCGCGAACTTTCGCAGCGGAAATTACCGATTTATCGAGCCTCGTCGATCTCGAGGCCGAAGATTCCGGACTTTTTTCCACTCGCTTGCCGGCCTCGTCGCCCGCTAACGGACACTCGTCGTGGTGTTTATCGGCTCTCGAGGACTTCGGTCTCTCCGCCTCGGGCAACTTGACACGCTCGATCGGTATCGAATCGGGCTCGTTCGATCTCTCTTGGATTTCCGATTTTTCGGTTTTTTCCAATTTTACGACAAGGCCGACGGGCTTGCGAGACGGCGAGTCGGGCGTCGTTTTGGCTACGTTCGGAGATCCCTTTGGAACGGTGCGCGCGCTCGCGCGAACTCGGGTTCGCGGCGTCGATGGATCGTTGTCGGGCGACCGAAGGAGACTGTCATCCGGTATTTTGGCCTCCGGTAACTCGGTTTTGGTATCACTGTCGCATGTCGATTTGGTGCTCGGCGAACACGCCGGCTTGTGCGAGACGTTAAATCCTGTGGAAAATAAAATCGCAGTTAAAATAAAATACGACAACGCCAATGGCATAGCATGATAGTGGTAATGATAATGGCAATGATGATAGTAATTATGCGATGGCAACTGTAATGGGAATTCTAATAGGAATTCTAATGTCAATTCTAATGTCAATTCTAATGTCAATTCTAATGTCAATTCTAATGTCAATTCTAATGTCAATTCTAATGTCAATTCTAATGTCAATTCTAATCTCAATTCTAATGTCAATTCTAATGTCAATTCTAATGTCAATTCTAATGTCAATTCTAATGTCAATTCTAATGTCAATTCTAATGTCAATTCTAATGGCAATTCTAACGGCAATTGTAATAGCAATTCTAATAGCAATTCTAATAGCAATTCTAATGCCAATTCTAATGGCAATTCTAATGTCAATTCTAATAGCAATTTTAATGGCAATTCTAATGGTAATTCTAATGCCAATTCTAATGCCAATTCTAATGCCAATTCTAATGGCGATTCTAATGGCAATTCTAACGCCAGTTCTAATGGCGATTCTAATGGCAATTCTAACGGCAATTCTAAGGACAATTATAATTGCAATCCTAATGGCAATTCTAATGGCGTTTCCAATGGCTATTATAATAGCAATATAATGGCGATTCTAATGGAAAAATGTAATGGTAGTGGAAATTATAATGACAATGGTAATGCTCCGGTATTTTGGCCTCGGGCAAACTCGGTTTTCGCACCACCGTCGCATCTACCTTTAGCGCTTGGCGAACACGCCGGATTGTGAGACGCACGTGGAGTTTTCTTCTGGTCGCTCTTGGTGAGACACTTCTCCGCTATCACTCTGTCGGACTCGTTGATGCTTATCGTCAGATTCCTGTTCGTCGATAGCGCGAGAGGCTTCAGGATCTTCGAGTCATCGATCGTCGACGACGGACGCTTCCTCTTCCGGCTCGGGGTGAGGATCGGCGTCGAGTTCTCCTTGTCGGACTCCGGATCGTCCAACCTGGATTCTCCCGACGTCGGCGAGGCAACCTTTATCCTCTGACACTTCTGCAGCTTCTGAATTTTTTTATTTCATTTTATTTTTTATTTTTATTAAAAAATTGATGAATAAGTTTTATGGTAAAAAAAAGGGGGACAGAAGAAAAATATTTTGTTATTCAATTTACTTTTATTTAGTTCAAGTCGGTAAAGTCATTTTCTATGCACGAAGCGTTATTTGGAGGAAAAAATGTTTTTTTTTTTATAAAAAAAATTTAAAAAATTATTATAGATATTTTCTAAAAGTTTTACCTTCGCAGCGACGAAATTTCGTTGGGTCCTCTGGCAATTCTGTTGAAACTCGTCGATGAACTCTAGGGTACCGATGCATCGCATGCAGACGAAGTGGGACAGTCCGTCGGTCTCGTTTATCTAAAATTAACAAACGGGATAATCAGAGTGGAGAAAAAAAATATGAAAAATGTTGGCGCAACGAACTTGACCATTAAGCCATTGTTTATTGAGAATGGGGACGAAATTGAATTCAAGGACTTTTCGAGGATAAGTCAAGTTCAAGGACATTTCAAGGACTTTTCGGGGACAACTCAAGTTCAAGGACTTTTCGAGGACAAGTCAAGGTCAAGGACATTTCAAGGACTCTTCGAGGACAAGTCAAGGTCAAGGACTTTTCGAGGTCAAGTCAAGTTCAAGGACATTTCGAGGAGAAGTCAAGGTCAAGGACATTTCAAGGACTCTTCGAGGACAAGTCAAGGTCAAGGACATTTTAAGGACTTTTCGAGGTCAAGTCAAGTTCAAGGACATTTCGAGGAGAAGTCAAGGTCAAGGACATTTCAAGGACTTTTCGAGGACAACTCAAGGTCAAGGACATTTTGAGGACTTTTCGAGGACAAGTCAAGTTCAAAAACGTTTCAAGGACTTTTCGAGGGCAAATTAAATCCAAGGACATTTCAAAGAACAAATTAATTTCAAGGACTTTTCGAGGACACGTTAAGTTCAAAGACATCCGAAGGACGAGTGAAATTCAAGGGTATTTCAAGGACGACTAAAACTCAAGGACTTCGAAGTAAAAAAAAATTCAAAGACACTTCAAGGACGAGTAAATTTTAAGGGCTTTTCAAGGGCAAGTCAGATTGAAGAACAAGTCGCGAGCAAAATTCAAGGACACTTCCAGGACTCGAAGGACGGCTGAGCACGCCGAGGGAAAGCGTCGCTTCCAGTGGAAGGAATTTTCCGGAAATCGATGAAAAGAAAAAAAAATATATAAAATGAAAAGAAAAAGATAGATTATTATTCTCGAAAAATATCATAGCTTTATTTGCGTGTAAACAATTTGTTGGAATAGGTAAAATGAGCATGCCGTCGAAAAACTAACCGTCTCCTTCGTTTCCTTTTCGTCTTATCACTTAAGTCCTAAACTTATCTCGTAATCACACGTTCACGTAATTTCCAAATCGAAAAAGGCTACGCACTTTTTTTTTCTCTTCTAGCTTTATCACTATCTTATGTTTTAACGTGAGAGTAAAGACTTATTGCTTTCATTAGTTTGGATATCGGTCGATATCGTTCTTTGCGATTTTTTTTTCTTTTTTTTTCGTCACTTCCGGTGATACGGCCAGCCGCGTAACTCCCGCCTTTGGAACGGAACGGCGAAAAAGAAAAAAGAAAAAATACCCCCTAAGCGGAAAATTTTTATTTTTCTGACCATATTTTTTTCTGTAAATATTCGAGTCTTCGAAAAATATATGATTTTTTTAATATAAATTTATAAATCTGGTCATGAAAAAAATATTTTGTGGGCGAGTTACGCAGCTGGAATGTACTCGAGCTGTTGAAAAAGCTTTCGAAGGCACTTTTTTTTTTAATACATTACAATTTTTTTTAACGACGCGTCGCGTCGGGTCCAGTCAAATATTTCGAAAGGTTATTTTATTTTCATTATTTTTTAAATCACAGACACTCGTCGCGTACTTTGAGTACGAGCGTGTTGCCGATTTTTTTTTTTTCATTTTTTTTTTTATATAGAATATATAAATTTTGTATATTAATTATTTGAATATTAGTTACAAATATTCGAAATTTAGGCTCTTGGTGTCCCGCAGGAACATCCCGTAGTCGTTTTTTTTGTTGTATAGATGATTTGTAGAAAATATAGTGAAGAACGAGGTGGAAGGGGGATGATCTTTACTGGAAGACTTTACCGACCGTACGTAACTTCGCACCTGTGCGATTATTATCCTTGCGTACATATCTATATATGTAGGTGTCCTAGGGTGTACCGAAATTCGCGGAGAAGGGTGTACAGTGGCATTCGGCCCCCAAAACCGAGCTACATTTTCCTCAGAAAAATGTTCACCTTAGATTCCGCTAAGCTAGACTCGATTTACCGCAGTGCAACTCAGTTAAACCCTGCTAAACTACGTTTAACCCAGCTTAAAGCACGTTCAAACCAGTTGAACTACGCTTAACCCAGTTGAACCACGTTTAACCCAGTTGAACCACGTTTAACCCAGTTGAACCACGTTTAACCCAGTTGAACCACGTTTAACCCAGTTGAACCACGTTTAAACCAGTTAAACCACGTTTAACCCAGTTAAACCACGTTTAACTCAGTTGAACCACGTTTAACCCAGTTGAACCACGTTTAACCCCGTTAAACCACGTTTAACCCAGTTGAACCACGTTTAACCCAGTTGAATCACGTTTAACTAAGTTGAACCACTTTTAACCCAGTTGAACCACGTTTAACTCCGTTCAACTCAAACCCAGTTTGACTCCGTTTAACTCAAACCTAGTTCAACCGGGTTCAACCCAGTCGAACTCGATTAACCGCAGTCAAAATTTTCCTCAGAAAAATGGTTACTTTAGATTCCGCTCAGCTAGACTCGATTTACCGCAGTGCAACTCAGTTACACCCAGTTGAACCACGATTAACCCGGTTGAACCACGTTCGACCCAATTTAACTCAGTAAAACTCATCTCAAACCCCGCCATAACTACCCAAACTCCATGTCCCAAAATTTCGGCACGTCGTCTATAACTCTACTGGTCGCGTTTTTTTTCTGTTTTTCCAAAAATAATTGCCTCTCGCGCAAATTGGCACTCGACCGAGCCGCGCTATCGGCTCCTCTCTCACCTCCACAAACTTGGTCTCCCTTCTTATCGAACGCATTGTCGCAGTTACAATCTACGTATAAAATGAGTGAGGAAGTTCCTTATCTAAAAAAAAAAATACAAAAAAAAACACTATCAAATATCGCTCGATCACTCAATCGCGATGCCCTAAGCTACTTTTCATTGGAATTCGTGTCTGGTAAGCTCCCATCGCTGGTCTCATTCCCGTCGTTCTTCCCGTTCTTCTCGAAGTGCCTCTTCCTGTGAACCTTCATGTTGTCCCGCCGATTGAACTTCCTGCCGCACTCGGGACACGCGTGAGTCTTCTCGCCGTGAACGTGACGATGAGCCGCCAGATGGCTCGCCTGTGCGAAGCTGGCGCCGCATTTCTGGCAAATGTGTTTCCTCAGACCCTCGTGTTTCAGCAGATGCTCGTTCAGGAACGCCTTCGAGGCGTAACGATTGTTGCAGACGTTGCACACGAAAGGCTTCGGATTCGAGTGCTGGAGAACGTGAGCCTTGTACTTGGAGGCGACCTTGAAGGTCTTCGAACAGGTCTCACAAGTGTAAGTGGTCGCGTGGCGCGTCTTGACGTGGTCGTTGAGAACCGCCAAGCTCGAGTAGAGATTGTAGCAGAAGCGACATCTGAAGTTCCGGCGATTCTTAAGATGAACGCTGCCGATGTGCGATAGCAGCCTTGTACGAAACGGGAAGACCTTGCCGCAGTACTCGCACGCCAGATTCTGGGGCGGTAGGTGGGACTTTACGTGCATCTGCAGGGAGACCTTGTGATGGTAGGATTGGGAGCAGTCGGTGCATCTGTAGGGTTTGACGCCTTTGTGGACGTTGTCGTGTTCGGTGAGGTCGAACTTTGACCTGAACCTCTTCGGGCACTTGGGACACTGCATCGGCCTTGGGTTCGTGTGGGAGCACCTTATGTGCTTCATCACGTCCGACTTGCAGACGAACTTGGCGCAGCACAATGTGCAAGCGTACTGCTTTATTCCCAGATGCGTCTTAACGTGGACGGTGCATTTGTCCCTTCGTTCGTAGACCTTCCTGCAGAGTTTGCACGAGTAACCCGTCTGGTTGTCAACGGTGACCTGTTCGACGTTGTCGTCGACCCGAATTTCCTCACCGTCAACTCGGAAGAGCTCCTCAGGATTCTGGCTCGAGCTCAGTCGCTTCTCCATCTCCTCCAGCTCGTCTATCTTGGTTATTCCGTTTGTGGTGTTTTCCCGACCGCTCTTTCCGCTGCTGCCGTTCGCTATCGTGCTCACGATCTTGTCGATCTCGGCGTTGCTCTCGTTCTCGAGGAGCGCGACGATTCCCGAGCCGACGAGGCAGGAACCCTGGTCGGGAAAGACCTTCGCGAGGACCGTCACGAATTCAGTGTCGCGCTTCTTGCGCCGGAGCTCCAGAGTGAAACTTATGTCTTCCGTGTCGCCGTTGCGATTGGTGGACTCTTTTACAGAGACTTCCATGTCTGGCGAGGAGGAGACGACTGTTAGGACCTTGTTCAAGGCTGACGTTGGGATTTGGATCATGCCGGTCTCTTCCGGAGGCTTCTCTGGACAAGGCGGAGTCGAAGACTTCGAGCCGGCTTGAGACGCCTCGTTTGGGTCTTTTTTATTCTCCGGGGAATCCCCCTGGCTGCGCAGTCTGCTGGCGATCGAGGCATTGCTGGCTCGTGATTGGGCGGTTTGGTCGCGCGGCGCTGCGCTCGCCAGCGAGTTGCGGCTGCGCAGCCAGCGCTTGCCAGAAGCTTCGGCCGGCTCCCGAGTGGTGGCGCTAGTGTCGCTCTTATCGTTCTCGCTCGGAGAACGCGAGCGCCTGATTGGTCGGAGCTTTCTTCGCGGCTTTGGAGTGGCTGAGCTGGTGTCGGATTCTGGCCTATCGTAGGTCGGTGTGGTCGTTGCGGTTGTTGTGGTTTGTGGCTCGGACTCGACCTCTGCTGGCGAGGCCGATGGCGGGGGATTCAAATTCTTGTCGCTGCTGTTGTTGTTCGTCGAGGCACCGGCCGGCGCCGAACGCTCCTCGGCCTTTATCTCGTCCTGGGGATAGATCGGATTAGACGTACCGGTGGGTTTTTTGTTTTTTTTTTTACTTTTTTTTGTTTCGTCTTGAATAGCTTTGTCTGCGTGAAGCGTCGCGTCGCGAATTGCGTGTAGAATAATTGTCATTCTTGATTTAAGTAGTGAGAGAGAAAACTTTGACTCTGCGGCTCGCGGTCTTCTCCGGATAAGCTTTTTCGAGCAATGTCGGAAATTTAAGTAACGAGATAGGATCAAAAAATTGGTTACTTCACTTGGTGCGAGAAAGGCGGCTTTACGCACGCTTTCGCGTGCGTAAAACTACTTTTCACACCTTGCGAAGCGAAATTTTGTAGTATTGATTGGTATGATTGCAACAACTCGTCCGAAAATGTTTTATCGCACTAGTATCGTAATGTAGTGTTTCTAACGTATGCACGTAAAATTCTACTTTTCGTTTCTGTGAAGTCACCGCAGAAATTTATTATTTCTCAGAAGACTCTAATTTGGAACAATTTTTTCCAAACGCTCCGAGCGATACAATTTGATTTACTTTCGTTCGAAGGAAAAAATTGATCGATCGGAGCGAAAATAAATTGCCAGCTAGTCGTGCGAATTTCTTTCTTTTTATCTTGACGGAGAAGACGCAGAGTCGGTTTTGGATAAAGACGGCGCGAGCTTGTCCACGGGTAGAGCGGTAGAGCATAGAAGGAAGAGACGTTTTGTGTTTTGTGAGTTATTTTATCTTTCGATGAAACTTACAGAGTCAGTCAACGGCGGAAGATTGTAACGATCGCGCAACTCTTGTTGGGTGCGGAGACACTCCTCTTGAAAGTCGCAAACGAATTCGAGCTTGCCGAGGCATTGTACACAGATCGCCTTGGGCAGAGGGTCCTCCTCATCTATCTGCCGATTCAAACAAATTAATCAACTATCGGAGTTACAAAAAAAGTTTCAAAAAAGTAAGGAAAAAGATATTAAGAAAAATCTCGACGGGCCAAATCGCTCTTCCGAGTGAATGAAAAAAACAAAACTGACTTCGAATATTCTTCCGAGTGAACAACAATAACAACACTGACTTTTCATATTCTTCCGAGCGAATTAAAAAAAAAAGACTTTTCATATTCTTCCGAGCGAATTAAAAAAACAAAATTGACTTTTCGCATTCTTCCGAGCGATTAAAAAAAACAAACTTGACTTTTCATGCTCTTCCGAGTAAGTGAAAAAAACAAGATTGACTTTTCATACTCGTCCGAGCGATCAAAAAAAACAAAGTTGACTTTTCATACTCTTCCGAGTGAATAAAAAAAACAAGATCGACTTTTCATATTCTTCCGTAAGTAAAGTAAAAAATGTAGGGCTCTCGTCGGGCTGAATCTTCCGCGTGAATACAAAAAACAACATCGACTTTTCGTATTCTTCCGTAAGTAAGAAATGAAAAAAAAAATCACAAAATTAAATTTATGCTTTGTTTTAAATACAAAAAAATCTCTACCGCTCCGCAGACGCAACTTGGATGTGCAGAAAAAAAAAAAAACAAAAACAAAAAGAATCCTTCATACCCTCGGTACGTCTCCGTTCCGTCTATGCGCAAAAAAAATGCAAATAAAAAAGCTCTTCGCAATAATCCACGAAACAATGAGCGAAAAATGTTGGGCCTGCAGAAAAAAAGAATAAAAAACAGCGCTTTGCAGCGAATTTAATGTTGTTCGCAGAAGATAAAAAAATAACAAAAGGCGATGCAGAATGAAGGCGAAGAAATGAAAATGAGAATTAAATGTGCGTTTCCACTGGTTAAATAGCGTATTTTTCTAGTGTCAGGTCTTAGCCCAAATACGTAAAAAAAAAAATACATATATTGCGAAGGAGAAAATGCGTTTAATAAACAAACAAGCCAAAACAAGTGTTTTTTTTAGATTTACAAAAATCTAATATTCAGGATTTATTACATATATAATACACACACATATATATATATATATATATATATATATATATATATATATATATATATATATATATATATATATATATATATATATATATATATGTATATATGTATATATATTATATTGCGATTCTAAAGAAGAAATCCGTAAAAAAAAAATAGTATTAAAAACTATAAAACTAATAAATGTATATATTTATCTAATTTGCGTTAAATAGAAAAAAAAATTAATAAAATACAAAAAAAAAAATTAATAAAAACATGCGCAGAACAAAAAGAAAAACACTGGGACAATGGTAAGGACGAAAGCAGTTGAAGAATTCGGCTCGAGAGATCGAAAAATCGCAGAGACCAAAATTTCGCTTCAATCGCAAAAATAAAACAAAAAATCTAAACATATATATATATATATATATAACATACATACTTATTTATGTATGTAATATTGCGATATCAAAGTAGAAATCCGTCAAAAATTAAATAAAAATAGTATCAAAAAATAAAAAACTAATAAATTCACATATTTATTTATTTTCTTTAAAATAAAACAAAAATTACCAAAACACCAAAAAAAAAAAAAATTCAATAAAAACATGCGCAGAGCGAAAAGCAAAACAATGGGACAATGGGAAGGACGGAAACCGTTCAAAGAATTCCGATCGGCTCGAGAGACCGAAAAATCGGGACCGAAAATTTCTCTTCGATCTCAAAAACAAAAAAAAAAACAAAAAATCTAAAAACACACACACATACATATATTTATAAAAACGTACATATAGATATACAAAAATATATCGAAAGCGTCGTTTTTCGAGGCGTCAGCGCCATGTTTTTCTAACCCCCTAAAAGCGAGTCTCGCGAGTCGCTTCGGGCTCTGCCGAGGCACCCTTCGGTCCAGTTCTCGGACGCGCGCGCCTCGCTTCTAAGTCGTAAAAAAAAAAAAAAAAAAAAAAAAAAAAAAAAAAAAAAAAAAAAAAAAAAAATCAAAATATTTAACTTACGACAATGTTGACTTTCGTGTGTATTTTGAGTCCGAGAAATCTCTTGGTTCCCTCCTCGCCGAATACGTCGATGAAAATGCTCTCGCATTGTCCGCAAAGTCTGCAGACCTGAGCCTCCTCCAGTTTCATCTCCATTGCTCTTGTTTACCCTCCACGTCTGGCCCAACACTTGTCCCGACTACTCGGGAAGGCGCAAAAAAAAAAAAAAAAAAAGTTTTTATCGCCGGCCGTTCAGGCCAGTTCGCAGAAGCGCGTAGGAACGAAACTGATCGCCGTATTGTGTGTGCGTGTGTGTGTGGAGTTGTTTTCGCAGGAGCGCGGTCGACTGTGCTGCTCCTCCCGGCTTGCCTCGCCACGACCGACTGAAACGCACGGCGGCTAAGGCGCCGCGCGCGCCGCGCGAGGCGCGCGCTCGGCGGGCGATCGGCGAACTAAGAAACCGTCCGGCCGCGCTGCGACCGGCCCGACGGTGCTTGCTGAGTTTCCACGGCGACTGAGATCGGGCGGAGATTTGCTCTGAAGCTCTGAACTGGTGGAAAAAGTCTTGTGGACTCAAAATTCATTTATGGAAAATTGGCTGTTGATTAGAAAGTTTTGAATTAAGTGGAATTTTTGACACCAGTTCAGACTCGTTTCAGGCAGTTTTTAGTCCCGGTGGAAAGTCAGTATTCTTCTGGAACCGTGGATCGGCGAGGGAGGAAACGGAAGCCTGTGATTGGTCGGGAAAGAGCGCGACCGGCCCGACGATGCTTGCTGAGTTTCCACGGCGACTGAGATCGGGCGGAGATTTACTCTGAACTGGTGGAAAAAGTCTTGTAGACTCGGAATTCACTTATGGGATTGGCTGTTGATTAGAAAGTTTTGAATTAAGTAGAATTTTTGACACCAGTTCAGACTCGTTTCAGTCAGTTTTTTGTCCCGGTGGAAAGTCGGTATTCTTCTGGAGCCGTGGATCGGCGAGGGAGCAAACCGAGGCCTGTGATTGGTCGGGAAAGAGCGCGGCGCATCACCGGTCCGACGATGCTTGCTGAGTTTCCACGGCGACTGAGATCGGGCGGAGATTTACTCTGAACTGGTGGAAAAAGTCTTGTAGACTCAAAATTCATTTATGGGATTGGCTGTTGATTAGAAAGTTTCGAATTAAGTGGAATTTTTGACACCAGTTCAGACTCGTTTCAGGCAGTTTTTAGTCCCGGTGGAAAGTCAGTATTCTTCTGGAACCGTGGATCGGCGAGGGAGGAAACGGAAGCCTGTGATTGGTCGGGAAAGAGCGCGACCGGCCCGACGATGCTTGCTGAGTTTCCACGGCGACTGAGATTGGGCGGAGATTTATTCTGAACTGGTGGAAAAAGTCTTGTAGACTCGAAATTGATTTATGGGGTTGGCTGTTGATTAGAAAGTTTTGAATTAAGTGGAATTTTTGACACCAGTTCAGACTCGTTTCAGTCAGTTTTTAGTCCCGGTGGAAAGTCAGTATTCTTCTGGAGCCGTGGATCGGCGAGCAAACGGAGGCCTGTGATTGGTCGGGAAAGAGCGCAAGCAGCTCGCGCGCGCTGATTGGAGGAGAGCGCCGGGAATGAGACAAGTAGAAATAGCAGTTTTTTTGTTATATTGCCGGTAATATTACTGACTTGGTGAATTAGTGTATTGTTGATGGGTTTTAACGTGATTCTTTTTGTCATAATTTTATACCTGTAATATGTTATAGTATAATATACAATACATATAGTGTATAATATATAATATCGACGGCATAATGCGAAAAAAGCGAAACGGAATTGCGCCGTCGATATACATTACATATTTTAATTACGATATATTATTGTTTATAAAAATTGTGTGAATGAAGGTTAACTTTTCAAGGTGATATTTTTGAAGCGGAGGTTTGTGATTGGCCGGGAGGGAGCGCGGCGCAGAGCTCGGGCGCTCTGATTGGAGCATGAAACTCGAGATGTGAAAATAGCCGTGTTTTAATTTCCGGTAAGATTACCGGTCACGATCTTTCTCATAATATAAGTCACAATATATATATATATATATAATACATAACATCTGAAGCCAAAGGAGGACAAATGTGATTACATATTGAGTCGTATAAATATTGGAATGTTCTACTTTCCTTAATCCGTAAAATGTCCGATCCCTTAATAAATTATCAATATCAATATCGAGCGATACGACGCTGAAAATTATTCGTCATGACTATTTCGAATAAACTGCACAAAATCAAAAATCGTTATCAATTTCAACGTGATCTCAACTGCTATTATGTTATATTGTATTATCTGAATTTCTTACGCAAAAGCGCATGTCCCGCAAATAAAATAAATAAAATAAATAAAATAAATAAAATAAATAAAATAAATAAAATAAATAAAATAAATAAAATAAATAAAATAAATAAAATAAATAAAATAAATAAAATAAATAAAATAAATAAAATAAATAAAATAAATAAAATAAATAAATATCGATGGCCTAACGCCAAAAGTGCGAACCGGCTATGCTCATACATTGTCGATACACCCTTAAGAAGTTACACATATTATATATATACATAATTATTTTACCCTAACTATTTTACTCGTAATGTAGCGCTACAGAAATTGCCCTCCTTTCAAAGGCCGAAGATTGCGCCCGTAAATCTAATTATAATGTAATTATAATATATTATAATGACAACATATTATTACACATCATACATACACATATGTATACATCATTTATGCAAATCGAACAAAGTTTAGCCTTTCAAATGTACATTTTCGACAGTAAAAATAAAAGGCCTCGGAAATCTCGATAATTTACCGAAGCGTTTCGCTTGCGTTTTTTGATGTTTCTTTGACTAGCGTAGACGAAGTTGCGGCGACTTCCGGCAAAGAGGGCGCCACTCGCGCACTTCCCGTGCGGTTCTCTCTCTGTCGTGCTCTTTTCATCAAGATGGCTCCAAAACCGAAGCCCACGGAGAAAGCAGGTAAACTTTTTCGATCAAACTATCGCGAAGAAACTTCGCCAAATCGTCGACGAAAGTGCAGAAAACAAACCGATCGCGATTTCGCCGCTCGCGATAAATAACAACGACGAGCTTTTCTCGTTTCGATCCTCGTCGACAATTGCTCGACTGTCGCGCACGCGCGCAGGCTTGCAAGTGTAGGTTCGACCATGTGCTCTCGAAATATTGCCCAAACTCGGCCCAAAAAACGCCGCGATTCACGCCAATTTTGTTCGCCGATCTGGGCGTTAAAATTTTGCTTTTTCAACGTTCGAAAAAATTGACCTGGGAAAAAAATATCTGAGTCTGGGGTTAAACAAAATAATCGCTACTATAACACTGTTTGGTTAGCCGAGAGCTTCGCCTAAACGCACCAAAATCAACATAGAACACCGTCCTGAATTTCGGTTTTTGCGGTGCAGAAAATTTGTCTAATTCTCGCTTTTTTTTTTTTTTTATTGAGAATTGCATTTTTTTATCTTTGAAAAATGATTTTTGAAATCGTTTTTCGAAAATTGATCGCTTTTTGAAAATTGGTTTTTGAAATCGTTTTTCGAAAATTGATCGCTTTTTGAAAATTGGTTTTTGAAATCGTTTTTCGAAAATTGATCGCTTTTTGAAAATTGGTTTTTGAAATCGTTTTTCAAAAATTGATTATTTTTGAAAAATGATTTTTGAAAATTGATTTTTGAACTCATTTTTCAAAATTGATTTTTGAAAACTCATTTTTCAAAATTGACTTTTGAAAATGCATTTAAAAAACCCGTTTTTGAAAATTCATTTTTGAAAATGCACGTTTGAAAATTCATTTTTGAAAACACATTTTTGAAAATGCACGTTTGAAAATTCATTTTTGAAAACACCATTTTGAAAATGCATGTTTGAAAACACGTTTTTGAAAATGCATTTAAAAACCCAAATTTTGGGAGATTTTTGGATTTTTTTTGGTTCGAGCGGGGTAATTGAGATGTTGTTTTCGGCAGGCAAGTCGGGCGAGAAGAAGGGGGAGAAGAAGACGGAGAAGAAGCCTGCGACGGCGGCTCCGGCTGCGGCAGCTTCGTCCTCGAAGGTGACGAAGCCGGCGGCGAAGCCAGCGGCGAAACCTGCAGCGAAGCCTGCGGCGAAGAAAGCAGCGGCGAAGCCGGCTGCAGCCAAGGCGGCTGCCAAGCCAGCGGCAAAACCGGCGGCAAAGCCTGCGGCTAAACCCGCCGTTGCCAAGCCCAAGAAAAATGCTCCGCCTGCGAAGAAAACTCCCAAGGGAGGAAAGGCTCCGGCCGCTTCGGTGCAGAAGGCTCTCAAGGCCCAGAAAAAGGTAAACCTCGAAGAGCTCTTTTTTTTTTTAATATATTTTGTTTCGATATTTGATCACTTGACGATTGACGGTTGGTAATTTGTTGGTCCGTAATTGGTAAAAAGAAAAGAAAGCATTTATTTATTTTTTTTTTTGTTTATTTTTTAATTTATTTTATGGTGAATTATTGGTCCGTAATTGGCAAAAAGGAAAAAAAAATTTATCTGTTTGTTTATTTGTTAATTTTTTTTATTTATTTATTTCATGGTCATTTGTTGGTCCGTAATTGGCAAAAAGAAAAGAAAACATTTATTTATTTATTTGTTTGTTTATTTTTGAACTTATTTAATTTACTTCATGGGAAGACTGATTCGTAGACATGTTTCTGCTTAAATGGTTACCCTAATATAATTTCGAAAGGCAAAGCGCAAATATTCGATTTTTGTTGGGAATTACGATTTTTTTTTATTTATTGTAGTTATGATTATTATTATATCAATTATATCAATAATGCTTGTTGTTATAACAAGAATTGCTGATATAACAATAGCAACGATATGTAATAATAATCATTAATTATCCATCGGGAAATTGCTAATTATTGCAATGAAATTGTCATGAAAAAATTACTAAATAAGACATTTTGGGGATTCGAAAATGTTTACCTATTTCGTCGTGGCCAAAAGAGAGAAAATGACGATTAACATTGCCGGCGATCGTTGAGCGATCAAGATGATGAGCTCAAGTGGGGAATCTCGATGATTTACCGTGATAACAAAATAATTAACACACATCTGAATTGAAAAAAAAAAAAAATCGCCATTTCACGATTGTGTTCACGATCGCTCACTGATCAATCGATTTTTTTTCGTCCGGCAGATCCTGAAGGGTGTCCATGGATCGAGAGTTCGCAAGATCCGGACTTCCGTCCACTTCCATCGTCCCAAGACGTTCAGACCACCGAGGAACCCGAAGTACCCGAGGAAATCGGTGCCGAACAGGAATCGGTAAGGAGCTCGAATAATTATTTCAGAAATAAAACTTTATTAGCGAAAAGTAGTTCATTACGACACTAGTGCGAAAAACAGTGCATTACGACACTAGTGCGAAAAACAGTGCATTACGACACTAGTGCGAATAAACGTTTTTCGGAAGAGTGTCGTACAACATTTTTTTTCGCGAGGTGTGAAAATGCGCGTTTTACGCACGAGTGCGCAAAATGACAATTTTCACAGCGAAAAATTTGTGCATTACGACACTAGTGCGAAAAACAGTTCATTACGACACTAGTGCGAATAAATCTTTTTCGCCCGAGTATCGTACAAAATTTTACTTCGCGAGGTGTGAAAATGAGCGTTTTACGCACGAGTGCCCAAAATTACCATTTTCACAACGAGTGAAAAAAAAAAACATTTTAAAAAACATATTTGTAATAAAATTTTTTTATTAAACGAAAATGTCCAACGTGATGATATACTGTGGGAATCTCCTTGACCATAAAGATATGAAATCAAAAAAACACAATTCTGATCCGAAAAGAATATTTCACCGAAGTGGATATTTTTTTTTTATTTCACGCCGAACTGATAGATTTTTTAATGCATTTTTTTCAGTATGGACGCAGTGAACATAATAAAGTTCCCGCTGACGACCGAGGCGGCGATGAAGAAGATCGAGGACAACAACACTCTGGTCTTCATCGTTCACACGCGAGCGAACAAGTATCACATAAAGGCGTCGGTGAAGAAATTGTACGACATCGACGTGGCCAAAGTGAACACGCTCATCAGGCCGGACGGCAAGAAGAAGGCGTACGTGCGTCTCGCGCGAGACTACGACGCGCTCGACGTCGCCAACAAGATCGGCATCATATAAACATTCTCTGTCGTCTTATTGTATAAACAAAAAAAAATAAACAAATAAAAACAATGGGTTTTTGTTTTTTTTTATTATCAATTTTACTTAATAATCTATATTTTACAATAACTATATATTTTATGAATTCGCGCTTTCGTTTCTGTGACCGTTTGCATTTCTTGAGATTTCCGAACCGGAAACGAAGTTTTTCCGATGTGACGTCACTTGCGGTTTAAAAATATCATTTTCAAACCGGAAGTGACGGATTTCCAACATCGAACAACATTCGCGTTATAATTTTTCGGAAAGTTTGTAAATTTGTAAAAAATAACTAAGCTTCCATGAATACGAGAAATTTTTGGAATTCCTTTTTCGTTCGCACGCGATAAATTCTTATTAAATCGAAACAAGCGGTCGAAGATCGAAGCAGATTTGAGTAATTTTTTGAGGAATGAATAGAAAAAAAAATACGTAAAGAAAAGTTTTACGCCGATGATAATTTCGCTTTATTAGGTTTCCCATTCAGATTTTACATTTGTAATAGATTTGATGTTTTTTTAAAAGAAAAACTTTAGTCACTATTACCTATAATATAGCATTATATATATAAATTATATGCCTCGTCTCTTCAGATCGCAACTTGTGAGTTCTGCCAATAAAAAATTTAATTAAATGAAAATAATTTCATCACTCACAAAGACGACTGCGCGCGCAGCCTCGATCGCCGAGACCACAGTGGTGCGTTTTTTAAATGATATAATACAAATAATAATATTAATTGCTATCACTCGAGTGAAGAATGAAACGAAAAAAAAAAAAAACAAATTCACCGCCGATGATAATTTCGATTCGTTAGGTTTTTCATGAGGCTTTCTTTTACATTTATGATACATTAGATGCTTCTCTTTAAAGAAAAAATTTTAGTCACTATTATTTCATTTCTAACATAATTTTTTTATTATTCAGTTACTTTCAAAAATTATTCCGTCAGTGAAAGATTTAACTAAATGTAAATCCTTTACTACATCAAAGAAAAATAAATATAAACAAACAGACATTACGATTTGATTATGTTTATTTTATTATCTTATTATTATGATTATCTTATTATTATGTTATTATGCTTTATCTTAGTGAATATTTATATTATCACCTCAACTGCAAAATTGAAAATATAAAAGAGCTCCTCCCATAAATAAAATAAAATAAAATAACATAAAATAAAATAAATAAAAAATTAATTTCGCAAATCGCGAGCCCGCTGCGCGCGCAGTCTCGACCGACGCGCCGCGGCGCTCGGTCTCACTTATAGTTGGCGCGTCGCGCGCGTCCCCGACGCGCATAATAACCTCGTCGCCGTGCCGAAAAAACCGCTCGGAAACACGCGCCTCCGCCAAACATCGTCGTTTATTTTTTCGTCCGACACGACACATGCCGCATCGTGCCGCGGCGATCTTTCTCGCGCCTCGATCGAACGCTCGTCGACGAAACAGCCGCGGAGCCGGCGAGCCGCGCGAGTCGCTCGGCCACGACATGGACGAGCCGACGAACCCTCCGAACGTCGAGTATTTGTGCAGACTCTGCCTGAGCGCGGACGAACCGAGGTCGTCCGTATTCGCCGATCGAGCCTCGAACATTTCGCTCGCCAACAAAATTCACGCGTGCCTTTCTATCGAGGTAACCAACGACGATTTCAATCGAGCAGGACCGAACATTTTTTTTTTTTTTTGTCTTTTCGATTGTTTGTGAACAATGATTTTTCAATTTTTTTTTTTTTTTTTTTTTTTTTTTTTTTTTTTTTGAGCTTAGGTTGAACTTTTGGATTGAATTTTTTTTTATGATTTTTTTTTTTTTTTTCAGATTTTGGCCAACGACAAGATTTCGACGTCGATATGTTCGGGCTGTCTGACGAAGGTCAACAAGTGGCACGCGTACAAGGAGTCGTGCCTGAGGTCGCAGGAGAAGCTCCGACGATGGGCAGCGGAGCGCGACGAAAGTGTAAGGAAACTTTCGGAGAGCGGGGCAAAATGGACCGCTTTGGAATACTTTTTTTTTTTCTTTCTTTTGGGCATGGATAAAAGGCGGTCCATTTTGCCCCGCGCCGAACCCCTGTTTCTATTGTAGAAATTTGATTTTACTTTTGTCGTTTCGAATTGTTGTGTTTGTGTTGATTTTGAAAAACCGATCATTTTTCTTACAAAGAAAAAAACTAACAATAAAAGTGAGTCGGCGGCCGATTCGGAGAGCGGGGCAAAATGGACCGCTTTGGAATACTTTTTTTTTCTTTTCTTTTGGGCATGGAGAAAAGGCGGTCCATTTTGCCCCGCGCCGAACCCCTGTTTCTATTGTAGAAATTTGATTTTACTTTTGTCGTTTCGAATTGTTGTGTTTGTGTTGATTTTGAAAAACTGATCATTTTTCTTACAAAGAAAAAAACTAACAATAAAAGTGAGTCGGCGGTCGATTCGGAGAGCGGGGCAAAATGGACCGCCTTGGAATACTTTTTTTTCCTTTTTTTGGACACGGAGGAAAGGCGGTCCATTTTGCCCCGTACCGCTTCATTCCTTTTAGGGAATTCAATTTTACTTTTGTCATTTAAAATTGTTATATTTATGTTAAGTTGAAAAAACCGATAATTTTTCATACAAAGAAAAAACCTAACAATAGTAACAATAACAGTAACTCGGCGAAAATGTAAGGAAACGTTCGATTCGGAGAGCGGGGCAGAATGGACAGCTTTCGAATATTTTATTTGGGCATGGAGAAAAGACGGTCCATTTTGCCCCGCTTTCCAGAAAACTCAATTTTTTCAATGTTTTTTTGTAGAATGCTTATATTTATATTAATTAAAAAACAAACGATAATTTTCCATAACAACAACAACAATAACAGTGACTCGGCAAAAATGTAAGGAAACGTTTGATTCGGAAAGCGGGGCAAAACGGACCGCTTTGGAATACTTTTTTTTTGTCTTCTTTCGGGCATATAGAAAAGGCGCTCCATTTTGCCCCGCTTTCGAGAAAACTCAATTTTTAAAAAACGTTACTTCTAAAATTCTTATATAAATAAGAAATAATATAGATAATATAGATAATATAGATAATAGACATAGATATAGAATATAGATATATAGATAATTCTTATATTAATTCGAAAGACAAACGCTAATTGTCCACAACAACAATAACATTAAAAACAGCACCGATTCGTGAAAATAATCGCTGACCCGCATTGCCCGCAGATGCCGCAGCAGCCGATAAAGAGCGAGCCGATGGACTTCGACGAGCCCGCAGGTTCGCTGGAGACGGTGCGAGTAACCTCGGACGACGAGTGGGAGAGTTTGGCCGAGGAGTGGAACGGTTCGGCTGACGTGACGATCTGGAACCGCGCTCACAAGCAGTCGTCGCAGCCGCGCGCGAATCTCCTCGTAAAGCGCGAGGCTCTCGAGGACGAGGAGAGCCGCAACAACACGGAGAACGAGTCGTCGTGCAGCGCGGAGCTGCTGCCCAATCCGATGGCGGTGGCGCCGAGCAAGGACGATCGCGCGATCGAGCCGGACTCGACGCAGAACCACCCGAAGATCCTCCGCGCGCGCAAGCGAAAGCCCCGCCGCGGCGCGACGCACTATCGCGGCGCTCGCAAGTTTCGCCAGCGCTGCGTATTCTGCCAGATTCACCTGCACTCGAAGCACAGCTACAGTAAGCACATGGAGAGGTTTCACAGCGGCGCGGCGAAGCCCGGAACGGCGGCGAGGAGAGCGAACAATCTCCTGCCCGAGGAGTCCAAGAAGTTCCTCGAGAAATCGTCCGACCCGAGCGAGGAAATGGTCGAGGTAGACAGTAAAAAAATCGTGCGAAATTCGATGTATCGGACTGGAAGTTTTTTAGGGAAAAACTGGTACATTAAATTTCATGGACAATTGTGGTGAAAAATTAATGTTCGGTGTGTCTAAAACATTGGGGATAATTTTTTTAATAATTTTTCTTGATTTCACTATGAGAGTACTTAAATATTTATAATTTACTTTAATTTTCATGAAAAAGTATATTAATTTATCGTCACAATTGTGCATTAAATTTAATGTACCAGTTTTTGCATAAAAACTTCCAGTCCGGTATATTAAATTTACAATTTTTTTTTAAGTGATGGTTGATTGTGTTAGTTGCTGAATTAAGCGGTAATTTAACCGGTTTGATTACCGGCTGTTTTCGATAAAGTACGTGCTGACGATATGTCATTGCCTATCATTCAATCAACTAATTCAGCGATTTTTCGGAATTTTTCTTTTTGAAATTTTGTATTTTTGATTTTTTTTTTTTTTTTTTTCGAGGCCGCTACTTTTTTGTTTACTGTGGAATCGTGAAAAGTAATTCGAGCCCAAAGACAATTTTGAAATATAAGAAAATTCTTCATTGACTGTTTTTTAAAAAGATTTTTCGCATATCGCGAAGTATAGAAATTTTTATAGAATTAAATTTTTGTATAGAAATTTGCGATGCATCCTTAACTGATTATTTACCGAATTTACATCACCAGGTCGAGGACGTCGAGGACGAGCTCGTCAGCCTCGAGAAGGACGCGCCGCTGACGCCCGTCCAGCAGAACATAATAAGCCAGCTCAAAACCTTCTCCTGCTACTCGTGCAGACAAACCTTCCAGGACCGTCGCAGCACCCTGAACCACATTCGCCAGCACATGCCGGATCTGAGGTAGTATTTTTAAATAACCGCTAATGTAACCTTCTCAAAATTCAGGCCTGGAAGTGTCTGCCAAAATATTTCGTATTTCATACTTCTTTTTCCCAAAACGTACTTCAAATACCAAATTTCAGTATTTTTTAGTATTTTTTAAAGTATTTTTTAGTATTTTTTAGTATTTTTTTAGTATTTTTTAGTATTTTTTAGTATTTTTTTTAGTATTTTTTAGTATTTTTTAAGTATTTTTTTTAGTTTTTTAAAAGTATTTTTTAGTTTTTTTTTTAAGTATTTTTTAGTATTTCGAATATTTCGAGTACTTAAAATATGTCATGTATCAAAAATACTGATCAGCCCTGTTAAAAATAGCTTCTGGTTGCAAACCCGGTTGAATATGCGTTCGCCTGATAGCTTTATTAACCGAGCCCACATGCCGGATTTCAGGCCTTACACGTGCATCGCCTGCCTGACGGAGTTCGCGGACCGCTCGATCTACAAGCTGCACTGCGGCGCCTCCTTTCAGTGCGCGATGAAGATCGCCCTCGTCGTCCCCGAGCACGGCACCGAGAAGTACTTCACCTGCAACATGTGCCTGCGCCCTCTCTCGGACCGCCGCGAGCTGATGAGCCACCTCTCGAGGCACTCGGACAAGCAGTACGAGCAGCTGCTCGGCGCTCCGCGCCCGCCCAAGCTCAAGCCAATGGCGAGGCTCGCCGCCGTTCACACAGAAATTCCCGTACCTTACAACGACGGCGATCCCGCTCACAACCACCTCTGCAGATACTGCGGAATGATCTACAAACACAAGCAGAATTTATCGAGACACGTCGAACTGTGCGAGAAACTTCCCGAGGACGGCAGAATTTCTTACAGATGCGTTCACTGCGGAGCGACTTTTCTCGCGTTCACCAAATTTCAGAAGCATCTCAAGGGCGATCACAAAAAGCGCGATTACGTTTGCTCGCACTGTAGGGTTCCATTCGGCGATCCCGGCGAGTACCTGCAGCACTATCGCGAACATCGTCCCCTGGAGCTGCGCACTCTGGTGGCCGCGAAGGCCAAGCCGGCACGGTGGAGCTGCGTTCTCTGCCCGGGAAGCGGATTCGCCTCCAGGTAGTTTTGGACAATAAACGGGGATGTTTGGTTGGTGAAATAATGTTCGGGGCCGCTGTCAGGGACAACCGGGAATACCGGGAAAATTCAGGGAAAGAAAATCTTGCTCAGGGAATCAGGGAATTTCAACATTGGGCAGGGAAAAAGTAAATTGTCGCCGAACCCTTTATAAGTAAATAAGAAGTACATAAACGGGAGCCGTAAAAAAAAAAAAAAAAAAAATTGGGAACATTTTGAAAAAAAAAAAAACAGAATTAAATATTGATACAATAATTAGGCATTTTCATTTGCATCATTAATTTTTTTTAAGGAGGGACTCCCTCCTTAAATAGTCCAGTCCGGTACATTAAATTTCATACGATTTTTTTTTCAATTTAAAAAAAATTAAAAACTAAAAAAAATCGTATGAAATATATTATAACATATTTATATTATTTATACTTATATAAAATATATTTATAATATATTATAAATAGCTGTAGTTATCGACCGGTTTAACGCGTTGTTTGGCGAACTTACAGGGCGAGGCTCGCGGACCACCGCAAGGACCACCTCAGGACGAAGATCTACTCGTGTCCGGTCTGCAGGAGAATCTTCGCCGGCCCGGACGCCCTGGAAGAGCACATGGCCGAGCACGAGCAGCAACTCGCCTCCGAGAATTTCGCCAATTCGACGATTCCGAATCCGATGTACGACGAGGCGAACACCAGCAAACTCTCCGCGTGCTCCGACCCTGGCGAGGGCAGCAGCGAATGCCCCACCTGCGGCAAAGTCTTCGCGAGCTACCACAGTCTTCGACGTCACGTCCGGAACGTCCACGGCGCGCCGGGACGCTACAGGTGCTTCTCGTGCGCGAGGAACTTCAAGAACGAGCGCGAGTGGGCCGAGCACGTGGCGAGGGAACACAGAAAGGCCGAGGCGATTATTAGCTGCCCGGTCTGCGCTGAGAAATTCGAGTCTCAGGTATTTTTGAGATTGGTCGTCGATTTGTGGTTTATAACTTTGAGTTTTTTTTTTTTTTTTTTTTTTTTTTTGGGAAAGTGGAGAGATCTTTGGGTTTAAAAAGAGGATGAAGAATTTGAATTTTTTGGGGAAATGTTTAGTTTATCTAATTTGCAATGTTGAAATGGTGGTTTCCTGGGGTAAGAAAATGTTAAGTATTGAAATTCAGATTAACGAGTGAGGAAAAAAAACAATTAAATTATCGAAGATATAAGAATTTCTTTTGAGGGATGCTGGAGCTGTTTTTTAGGTACTAATTTTGTTGAGGAAAAAGCAAATTCGAACCGGATGCACACAGTAATTTCGCATTCGGCCAAAATTCATTTTTTGTCTCAAAAAAATTAGCACCATTGAACAAAGTTAATTTGAAAATTGCAACTATCTATCTCACACTCACGGCCCCGTCACGTGACTTTCACTTTCCCTTAAGAACTTGGAACATTCTTTTCTAAAAAAAAAAAAAAAAAAAAAAAAACTTTCATAGAACTCGACATATAAAGATCAATCGCATAGCAACCGTAAAGTAAGCTCTAGTCACTAACCCGGTCAAATAACCATCTCCTTAGCTGCTTATTTCTCAAACTCGAATCACTCCTCAAGTTTCATTTCAAAAGTTCATTTTCAAAAAAAAAAAAAAAAAAAAAAGAAACCCCAAAAAACAAAACAGATTCTAAAAATCGCCATCACGAAGATCTCCATTAATGACCCGTAACATAACCGGTAACTTACCTGCCTCTAATCTGCCCCAGGACGAGATGACCGCGCATCGCCGCGAGGTTCACCGCAACGACGGCGAGGACACACTTTCCTGCTACATATGCGGCAAGGCATTCCAGACTCTCGGTTCGCTCCGAATCCACCGCGGCCACCACTTCCGGGTGAACTCGCGTCTGAGCATCGGAAAGATAGCGCAGATCGAGGACGACGACGATCCCATCCCGGTCGCCCTGCCTGCGCCTCCGCAGCCCGCCGCGCGCAGCCCGCGAGCCAGAAAGTCCTTCCCGAACAGCCCGGCGCGTCCCGCTCCGAGCGCTCTTCAGTGCCAAGTCTGCAACGACCGCTTCAACGACGTCGCGAACCTGCGCAAGCACCTCTGGGACGTGCACTGCGCGCGCAACAAGCCCGAGAAGGAATTCCCCTCGGCGAAGCTCCAGTGCGAGCTCTGCACGAACGTCCTGCCCGACGAGGAGAGCCTGCGCAGTCACATGAGCTGGCACGAGAGCAATCCGATTCTGTCTAACAGCGCCGCCAAGCGGGAAAACGCCGCAACCGCCCACGCCAAGTGCGACGAGTGCGGAAAGTTCTACAGCTCGATCGCGAATCTCGCCAAGCACAAGAAGCGCCACAAAGTCACGAGCCTCGCGGCGCTGAAGCTTCGGAGAAACGGCGGGGCGGGTTTCACTTGCCAGTTCTGCAAGAAAGTCTTCGCGATGAACGCGACCCTCAAGAAACACGTGGCGAGCAGCCACGCGGGCGACGCCAGCGCCAACGCGACCGCAGCGCCGCAGCGCGCGAAACTCGAGTTCGAGCCCGAGCTCAGGAAAGGCGTCACTTGCAATCTGTGCAGAAAAATCCTGCCCGATAGGCAGGAGCTTTACAGGTATGGGAAAATAATGGTGTTTTAATGTTTTTTTTTATTAAGGTAAAAATACCGTATTCTTACGGTCACAAAAAATTTATCGTAATTTACCGTAAAAACTGGCAAAAATTTATCCAGATGTGAAATTACCGGTAATAAATTTTTTTGTAAATTTACCGTCAAATCGTATAAAATCTACATATTTAAATTTGAGATTACCGGTTGAAAAATTATACATTCCACCTCTATAATTGTGAAATTACGAATAACTCATTTTTTTTTCAACATTAAGGTAAACATTTTTTATCGTAATTTACCGTAAAAACTGGCAAAAATCTATCTAGATGTGAAATTACCGGTGATAAAATTTTTGGTAAATTTACCGTCAAAACGTATAAAATCTGCATATTTAAATATGACATTACCGCTTGAAAAATTGTACATTCCACCTCTATAATTGTGAAATTACGAATAACTCATTTTTTTTTTGCAACATTACGGTAAAATTTTTTGAAACTTACCGCTCACGTCTATTTTCAGGCATCGAGCGAGGGTTCACAAAGTCACTAGGAACGGCGCGGAGACGCACGGTGGCGCCACCGCAGCGGCTGAATCGGGAGTTCCCTGCACGGTCTGCGGCAAAAGCTTCTCGAACTTGGCCAACATGAGGCAGCACTTTACGAAACTTCACGCGCAGTTGGGACATCAGTACAGGTGCGACTTCGAAGGTTGCAACCTTCAGTTCAAGAGCTTCGAGGCCAGGCGCAAACATCGCAAGACGCACGCGAAAATTCTGTACTCGTGTCCCGTGTGCCAGAAACGCATGGTCAGCAAAGCCGCCGTCGCTGATCACGTGACTCGCGAGCACTGCGGAAACTCGCTCGGCAACAGGAAAAATGACAAATCGGCGGGCTGGAAGAGAATTAATCTTGACAATTACACCGTCAAGGGCGCGAACGGAAGGCAATGCCCGCTATGCAAAATCATTTATCCTAACTATAAGGCACTCAAGATTCACTACCTCAAGATCCACGAGGGGGCCGCTTAGGACTTTTGGCGGGAACTTCTTTTTTTCGTTGAAAACGGAGTTTCCGTGGGAACTTTTTTTTTTTTGGAAAAAAGAATTTCTGCTGGATTTCTTTTTTCTTTTTGGATGAAAAGAATTTCTATACAAAGATAAAAGAATTCTTTTAGATAAAAGGAATCTCGATAAGAAGATAAAAAGATGAACATTCTTCTAGATACAAAAAAAAAAAAAAAATAAGAAGAATTTCGGCGGAAATGTTGTTTTCGTTTAGATGAAAAGAGTTCCTGTGGGAATTTTTTGTAGATAAAAAGAATTTTGATAAAAAAGATGAAAGAATTCTTTTGGATGAAAAGAATAAGAATTTCGGCGGGGATTTTTTTTCTTTAAGAGAAAAAGTGTTTTTTTGGGACTTTTTTTTTTTTAATTTGCGATCATGGTGATGACTTGTTCTTTTTTGTTGCGATTTCTGTGTCCCGCTCTCGCACCCCTACTTTACGTCGATGACTGGTATTCAAGTACTATTTTTTATACTATAATATATACATATATATATGCTGTGTAACAGACGTCGATGCGGAAACGACTAGCGGATTGTTCGACGAGTTCAATGAGTTCTTTTTTTTTGTCTCCGAATGGACTTTCCACGTTAGAATTTTAAGCTACTTTTTTTCTTCTTCGGTCGACTGTCGAGAATAATAAAGATTGACTGTGAAATATTAGCGCTTAAGACGACGCGAATGTCAATGTAGAATTTTTCAAAACGCAGTAATAAAATGCAGTAATTCCTAAATTCGGATGAATTTTTTTTCCTAAATTCCTAAATTCGAATCGACTTTCTATCTTAGAAATTTTAAGCTTCTTTTTTTTTTCTTCGGTCGACCGTCGAGAATAATGAAGATTGACTGTAAAATATTAGCGCTTAAGACGACGCGAATGTCAATGTAGAATTTTTCAAAACGCAGTAATAAAATGCAGTAATTCCTAAATTTGAATTGAATTTTTTTCTTAAATTCCTAAATTCGAATGGAATTTTTTTGCCAGCCTTTCGCGCAAGTCCTGCAAGGGAAGAGACAAATCTGCGAAGTTGTAATTTTTTTTTTTACTTTTACTTCATCAGCAAATATTCGTCCTTCGTCGACTCGTCGCGCCGAACATTAAATCGTCGATCGCCAATTAATTATCTAGCGGATTTTTCGTGCGTGGTAAACTCTCTGTTTTTTTTTTTTTTTTTAAGTTTTCTTTAATATTTTTTTTATATGTCTTTCTTTCACGAATGCACAAAACATTTTAATATAAACTTAAAAATTCGTACAACAATATGAAAAATTATAGACTATTATAGTACACATTTATGTGCAGATACACTATTATTATTTTTTTTTGTTTTTGGTTTTTGGTATTTTTTTATTTTATTTTTTTCAAGGTTTCTCCCGCGGCCGAACCGCACGCATGCGTCTCGTCGCACACAGAGCAGCGCATCGCAATGCATCGCAATCTACGTGTGCACATGCATACCTATATATATATTTTTTTTTTCAACCTTTTTTTTAAACGAAGATGAGTTCAAATTCTGCAACTCTCGCCGTTCGATCTTTCTAATTAAATATACAGTAGAAATATAGTTTAGGGGTCCGCGATCGCTCGCTGCCACTCACAATACAAGGATTCTTCAATTAAAAACAGTAAATATATGAGGAGTAATTTTTTTTAAAAGTTTTCTTCGCTTTTCTCTCGCAAGATCGACACGAAAAAAAAAAATCTTTTTAATTTTTTTTTTTTTTCTCATTTTCACAAGTGAAAGTTTTTTAACAGAGAGACAGAGAGAGAGAGAAGGTACGCGTATCAGCGAATAGACGACACAACGACGACACATAGATTAGGCCAAATTTCGATTTAATTTAAAAAAAAAATTTATCGTAATTATTAGCTATGACGCATATTTAATTACTGTGCGTGAAAAGAGCGTCCGCGACTCTCGATATGCATCGCGGATATCGATTTTTTTTTCTTTTTTTTTCAAATATGGCGCCGTTTGTCGCGACTTCCGGAAAATCGGCTAGAGACACTCTCGAGTGATATACATTATTATTATTTCTGCTTACTATCAATTCGCTATCTACGCTTATCATATTACATGGCCTGGATGATTTTTTTTCTTTTTTTTACCCGAATCAAACTTTTTTTTTTGCAAACTATATTTCTCGAAAAAAATGTCAAAGGTGGAAGAAAAAATTTAGAGACGCAAAATTTAGGTTCTTTGAGAGAAAATTTTTCAACCAATATTCTTTTTTTAAGAATACTTTTATTTAATTTTTTAAAATAAAAGAAATTTTTCTAATTTTTTATTTTGAACTAGGTAAATTGAAGATACGTGGAATAGCCTGTGTAGACGGAAAACAATACTCGATCGGTCGAAGGAACTTTTTTTTTTTTTCTACAGGTATAAACAATGAAAACTGAGATGCTTTAGAACAGCTGTTTTTTTTTGTGTTTAATGATGAAGATTCAAGCAGGTGTTTTTTTTTTCTTCGTTCTTTATGGTTAGCCGAGTATTAAAAATACACCGTTGTATATCGATCGAACGTCGTAACGTGACACTTATTTAAACGTCAAGAGATAGTTTATCGATAGTATCGAGAGTAACGATAAGGAGATCTGATAGTAGAACTTGGACATCGAATCAACAGAGTTTTCTTGGTTTCTTTGTTTTTTTTTATTCTACTTATTGTACTCGTCCGCTTTACCTTCTTTTGCATAATTTTTTTGTGTCTCACACGTGAGTAACATTTCTCACTCTATCCGTCGTCCCCTTCAGCGATGCCGACGATCAGCTGGGCCGATCTCTGTGCGTGCGGTCGTACCCGGAGCCCCGGAGGACTTGTGTAAAAATCGTCGTCGATGACTGGTACAGTACATAAATAAAACATGCACGGTGTCCCGAAAAAAAAAAAAAAAAAAAATTGTGGATTGAGATTCGGCATCGAAAACCGAACAAATTTGCCCTTTGAAGTTTTTCTCTGGAGCTAACGGTTCTCGAGATATCGCGAGATGAAGCGCTCGGCCAATGAGCGCGCTCGAAAACATGCACCTACTCGCGCTTCTCTCATTGGCTGAAAACTTCAAACGCTCGTAACTCGGAAACTACGCATCGCACGAAGTTTTGCCAAAGGGAAAAGTTGTTCAGCTTTCGACGGAGAACAACATCCCGCCGTTGTTTTTTTTATTTAAATTTTTTTTTTTGGGATATCGTGCATATGCATAAATATATGTATCTGTAATTTTTTTTTTTTTAGTTTCGCGAGACATCTATGTTTCTATTTTGTTAAGTGACGAGTAATAAAAAAAGCTCGTTGGGTAATCGATAGAAGTTCAGCGGAAGCTTGTTAATACCATTGCGGATATGTCTCGAGAGCAATTAGTATACTTGTTTCGCGACCGGTGCTCGGTGTCGCTCTCGCGAAAAACAAAATATCACAAAAATTTTAATTAAATATAGAAATATTTGGCCGAATTTTTCCGCGCACCCGTCGCGCACCCTTTCCATCGATATCGTTAAACACCAAACAACGTGTCTCTCCCACCTCCAAAAAAAAAAAATTCGCTACGGTAGTTATTATTATTTTTAAAATGTTTTCTTTTTTCCTCGTAAAAAATTACCTCTATAAATCATCTCTTAAAATCGAAGGAGAGATATAGAATTACGACAGGTATATTCATCAAGTTCGAGTTTCAATCAGTTGAACCGAAACGCAAATACGAAAATAAATCAATTGCTCTCTCTCATTTTTTTTTTTGCTTTTTTTTCTTCATCACTTAATACCTTAAAAATTAACGAGCGATCTTCTCGATCGCTCCCACCATCACCGTCATATATATATATATATTTTTTTAATCAACACATTTTTTTCACACATTCTTATCCAATAGCTTTTGTTTTTTATTGTTTTTTTTTAATTATAAAGAAGTAACAAAGAATAATAATTTCATGATATCATCGTATTTTCCTCTTTCTCCCACGTCGCTCTATACATATACATATATATGTATACACTGTGTCTGCGGGTGAATCATTATGCTATATCGTTTTCATTTTTTTTTTTCTCGCATATATCTATATATATGTATATATATATATATATTTATATATCATCATCATATAGTAATATTTATATACTCAATTATGTATTAAATATTGTGTCAAATATATATGTATACATTATCTAATGAAACGTCATCCTACGTGCATACGCTGCATAAGATCGCACGTAGTAGTTTTTTTTTTTTTAAGTCGATCATCGGAGGACCGGCGCGATAATCGATAGAAAATCTAATATAATCAACGTATAGTTATTTTTTGTTTATTTAATTTTTTTAATTTTTTTTTTTTGTTGTTTTTTGTTTGTTTCTCTTGTTTGTCGGTTGTATTCAATGTATGTACGGGTGTAACGTGGGTAATGTATAAGCACGCCGATGCCCTATTTTTTATTTTGTTGTTGTTGTTGTTGTTGTTTTTTTTTTGGTTTTTTTTATGTTTTATTTTTTTTTAATTAAGCTAATAGAAAAACGACAACATTAAAACTACCAATAATAAAATTGGCGCTAAACTACAAAAAATTTTCAACAACTAATTTTTTTTTTTTTCATTTTTTTTTTTTTTTCGGGCGCCGATACCATTACGCTTTTTTTTTCTTCATCCTCCTTCAATCTCTCAGAGCTAATTAAATGTGTACTAATAACCAGGCGCCCTGATCTCGACGTCGTCGACCTCAATGTTTCTCGTTATTTTTTTTTTTTTGGTTTTTGGTTTTTTTTTTTTTTTACTTCCTCGGTGCCAGAAACCACAAAAGTCGATTCTACAACACACGCGAATTAAATCCCGGCGTTTCGGCCTCTCTTTTTTTTTTTTGGTAATTTTTTAATATCTTTCTGTCCCGCGTAATTTTTTTTGGGGATTTTTTTTTTTGACCCCTCTCATCGCGTTCGTGTTTTCCCTGTTTTTTTCTCCAAGGTGAGTCCGACAATCGAGTGTGTTTTTTTTTTGCACATTTTTCATATTTCTCATTTAGTTTACAACGTGTAATTACGCAAGAAATATATAGAGTCGCACGATCGACGACGGCGCTGGCACCTCTGTCGACCCGTCTCAATATAAAAATACAAAAAATAATTTACAAGTGATGTTTTAAGAAGTAGGTATCAACAAATTACACGGGGGCAAGGGGGGGGGAGGGCAAGGGCGAATGGGACACCTATAATATATATTTTAATTTAATAATAATATTAATAATAATGACGTAATAATAATTAATAAAAAAAAAACGACGACGCATCTCTGACGATCAACAATATTCGACGATATTGAATGAAAGGGAGACTCAATAAAAATCCAGAATATCGAGTGCTATCTCATATCTCGGTCGTTAAAAAAAAGAACAGAAAAATTTCACATATATATATATATATATATATATATATATATATATATATATATATATATATATATATATATATATATATATATATATATATATATATATATATATATATCAACGCGTGCGTTGTAATCCATTTATCCGAGATTATAACACAAACGACATAACAAAAAACAAACAAAATCACTGTATCCGTTTTAACAAAAAATATATAATATATTATAGTATTTATGTATACTATGTGCATCAATATGAGCATCAGGCACACCACGACCTGCGTATTATCGGATGTACATTATTTTTTTTAAATCATCCGCAGGTGCTCGTCGCCGAGTGCTCTGCGCCACCCCGCGTCCTCAATCCGTGTATAATACAAAACAACGATAACAAACTATGAAAAAAATAAAATAAGATTCTTAGAGCTAAGGTTTCTCTTTATCTTTTTATCTCTCGTCGTGATGAATTCATCGTTACAGTAGTGTTCTTTTTTTTCAAGAGAAACGATAATAATAGTAGCAGCTATAGTAGTAGTAATCGTAGTAGTATTCATTATTAGTAGAGTAATAGTAGTGGTGGTGGGTGACGATAATCGGCGATAATAATTAAACGAGTCGTCGAAACGGGACGAAAAGCGTCTCATCGTGTTCGCGAGAGAAAACCGAAGAGATTCTTCCCCGGAAGTTTTTTCGTGCGACGCACGGTTGCCGAGATACGGCGCTTCGAAGCTCGCGGCCAATGAGCGCAGCGCGCGACGGTGCAGGTTTTCGCGCGCTCCCATTGGCCGGCCGCTTCGACCCGCCGTATCTCCCGAACCGCGCGTCCTAGAGAAAAACATCAAAGGGAAAGTTTGCTCGGCATCGAGTCGCGAACACGATGCGACCATTTTTTTTTCTCACAAGTTGCACCGACACTACGACGACGACGAAAAAAATCGTTTCGATCGGGAAAAAAATATATATGTATGTATAAAAAAAACAATGAAAATACAGGAACAAAAAGGAGGATCTAAAATCGCAAAGACTCGGTTGTTATTGTATCTCGTTGCCGGAGTATCTACTATCTCAGGAGGAGCAAAAATGTCGCGGCGAGTTTCACACTCGATTTTTTTTTTTTCATCCCTAATCGAGATTTTTTTTACACCACCGCGACATTATCCTCGGACGTATGATTCGACTATGTATATAGTAGGCGATCGCGTCGCGAATTAAATAAACACAAAGCCTGAACTTTTTTTTTGCGAGGTAAATTTGGCATTGCCCCGTTAGCACACACACACACACACACGCACGCATCATACACACGCACATACGTAAATCGTGGATAATTGCATAATCGCGCGGAGCGATTCGCGTCTTTTTTATAGGGCGTGAAAAAATGGAGGTTTCGTTTTGGTTTTTTTTTTTTCGCGCGCGATAAGGAGGGATTTTTTGTGTTTAACAGTTGCATAATGCTCATCACGAGTTTTGGGGAGGGGGGAGGGGGTAAGACGGGACTAATTACACGCCTCTCGCTCGAGATTTTTTTTTTTTTTCTCGGGAACCGAAACATCGAATATAAAAAACGTTCATCGAATAGAAATACGCCGCGCGACTTTTTACCGGGGGAAATCGCGGTCGGCGCTTTTCATCGATATTTTCTTTAATTAAAAATTATTTTTTTTTCAAGACACCTAAATATACACCTAAATTTTATTTTTAATATTTATCTTCAATTTTTTTTTTTCAATTTTTTCTGTCTCGAGATAGAAAGTGTGTGTGTGTTTTGTTGTTGTTGTTTCTACGTGTTTTCTCTCTATCCGCTCTCATCCGGTCCGACCCGTTTGGTTAATTCTTTCGTTTTTGTCTTATTCACGACATACACGTAATACACTATGCGGGCTATAGTTTTTATTTTTTGTTTTAAATCTTTTCGTCATATTCTGTAGTTTACGTACAGCGAGTAGTTAAGGTATTGAAAAATATATTATAATCAATTACAAATCTAATTATCATCCTCTTGTTAATTCATTAGTCAATAGTGTAGGGTTTTTTTGTTCTGTTTTTTTTTCCATTTTCCACTTCTCGCAATTAATTATTATTAATATTATCCATAATTTTTTTTTGCATCTCGGGCCCACGCGGACGCGTGTGTGGGTGTGTGTCGGTATTGCAGAGTTCTGCAAGTCGCAAAATTCGATCCAAAGAAATTACGAAAATTCTCGTTTTTTTTTTTTTTTTTAGAAAATTCAAAAATTTCATTAGACCAAATTTTTATTTTACCGATGTTTGATTTTTTTTTTTTTTTTTAATTCCGTCAAGTGTGCGGCGCGCGCGACCCGCAAATTATGAATCTTTTGGTGTATCGCTGTGGTATATTTTTTTTTTTTTTTTACTTCGTATAGGTATAAGAGTTTGCCTATCGAGTACACAAAAACTATTTACATGCAAGATTATAGAGCCCGGCCGAATCCTCACCGTAATAATCGTATTCGAATCGAATTCTCTTTATTATACGATATATTTTAATAAATTACTAAAAAAAAAAAATTAAAAAAAAATCATTTTTTTTAATCACCCTGCGCGTACGACCCGTTAATTTTTATTTAATTATTTTTTCGTCATAATATTATCCGGGTAGACCAGGTACGCGTGTCGATCTCGAAATAAAAAAGTGTTCAACGCTCTGTCTCTCTACCCCTGTTCCTCGTTGCCTCGTCTCGGCTAAGTATAAGAATATATTGTGTATGCAGTGTTCGATTATACTATTATTAATACATATGCAATAGGGATGTGCGAGTATTCAAAAATTTGAATAATTCATCATGAATTGAATGCGAATGATTCGTATTCGAGCATTCAAAATATTCGAATAATTTGAATAATTCAAAACATCTTAATAATTCGAATATTCAAGAATATTCGAATGATTTTTATATTCTATATACTCCAATTAGGCAAACGAATTATTCCAATAATTAGAAATATTAATTTGATACTTTACAGTGGACGACAATGGTCATTATAAGTAACGCGACAAACAATGCAAATTGATTCATAACTGAAATTATTGTAAATAATTATTTAAATAATTATATAAAAAATTATTAAAAATAATAATTCACAAAAATTATTCAAGATATTCACATTTTTGTCATATTGATGAATACTCGTATTATTCGATTCAAAAAAAAATTATTCACAAATATTCGAAGTATACGAATTTGTTTGAATTTATTCATAAATATTCGAATTATTCGAATTTTTTATTATTCAAATTTTTGAATATTCAATTCAATTCACACGCTATTCGCACACTCCTAGTATATAATATATCGATATATCAATATATCGACATATCCATATATTAATACATCGGTGTATCGATATATCGATATATCGCTATATCGATATATTAATATACATAATTTCACTATAGGGGGGGAGCGTACCTTTTTCGTTATTCAATTATTATGTATGCAGACAATACCGATCACTAATTGCGTTTATAGACACTTGATATTTCTTGTTTTTCTTTAAGACAGATTTTTTTTTTAATTTAATTTTTACTGTTATCTTTATTCTTGTTTCATTTACTTTTTCGTGAAACAGCTACGTTTCGCGTGTGTCAGTTTTTCTTTTTTTTTTCCCGTGATTTTTATATTTCTTCTTCCGCTCGGACTACGGATACAGGATGATATAACCGAGTTTATCGATGAATACACATCCAGTTTAATTACGGAAAAAAAATCTATGCCTTATAGTTTTTTATGTTTTTTCTGTTGCTGTATTTTTTTTTTCGACTCTTTTCGTCGTTTTTTTAGTTACGGTTTTTGTTTTAATTCTCGTAGCGGTTTCGTGAGTGTTACAGTACTGTTTTTTTTTGCATGTGTGTGTGTGTGTATTTTTTTTTCACAACGTATTCTCTAGAGCCAATGGTATTTATTTATAGTTTTTTTTAATATATATTTATATATATATATATATATATCGTATATATAATTCAGTACTCTCTCGGTTCAGATCTCAGAGCTCCCTCCCCTCGCGGCCTCTTCGTTACAACCCGGTTACCTTGTTTTTTTTTTTTTTTTTTTTTTTTTTTTTCAATAACCCAATTTTACAAATTCGACAATTTTTCGTATTTTCGTTCCGTCATATTCGTGATTTTTTTTATTATTTTTTTTTATTATTTTTTTAATATCATTATCTTCATTTCCCTTTAAACTTTCCGTCGTCCCTCGCTTGCTAAGAGTATACATCGTGTTTGATTCGTCGCTGAGCCTCGTTTCGTACGAAAATCGAGAACCAATTTGATTCGCGTCTTTATTGCAATCGCGTCTCGGGCGCGTGCGTCACCACCTTGTTTTTCAAAACGCGCGCATTTTTTTTTTTTTTTTTTTTTCCCCGATGAATCACGAATCGTTATTTTCGAGCTTTCCTCTTCGCGTCGAAAATTCGAGCGCGAACTTTATTTTTATTTTTTTCTAAGTCTCACGATAATTCTCTGTTTTTTTTTTGTCTTAAATCGTCGACCCTTTTTTTACTCATTTTTTGTTTCTCTTCATTAACAATAGCAGGTACTAGCATAGCTACCACAGTCGTACGTATCGTTAATAGTTACAGTTAAGTTTAGATACAAACTAAAGGGTTTCATTTTTTTTTTTTTTGCAATTTTTATTTTCATTTTTTTATACTATTTTTTTTGCTCGTCCTGTTTCGCGCGGGTGTGTTTTGTATCGCTTCGTGGGTTTCTTCCGTTTTGGTTTAATCCTCTTTTTCTCGACGTCGGCTCATTCTTCGACCCTGGACGTGTTGCGACGCACTTCGCGCTGTTTCGAAAAAAATTTTGATTTTTTTTTCTTAATTTTTTTTTGCACCGCGCACCCTCCTGGCGTCCTCGTCGATTCTCGGACGATCTTTCGCGCCTCGATTATTCGTGTCCGGGAGAGTGGTTTATTTATTTTATTTTTATATTATTATTAATATTTTTTTTTTTCGGTGCAACGAACCGCCTCGATCCGTCCCTACAGCGTAAACCGTGTATTTTATTTTTTGTTATTACAAAAATAATATTTAAGATCGCACGCCAAAGACGAGCCCTCTCTTTTTTTTTGGCTCGATTTTTTTTTTTTATCGTGTTTAAATTTCCCGCGCCTTTTTAGGCGCGAATACCTCGTGAAGCGAGCGCGCCATCTTTACAATACGTAGGCTCTACAGATATATTATTCTTCGACTATATCAGTGAAAAAATAAATTATTACACATTCGTTATTATCTGTGTGTGTGTATGTGTGTGTGTGTGGGTAAAAGTTTTTGTGTGTGTGTATTTTTGTCTGTGTACTGTGTTTTACCCATTGGCCAGTCGCCTTAAATTTCCGCTCGCCGAAAAGGTCGGCCCGGCCGCGACGCGCATGCGCGCGCACACACACACGCACCCACGCGCTTTCAGCGATAAGCATTCACACTCAATCCCTACGCGGTTCTCGACTGGCCAGAGTCCTTGTTAAACAGGCAATGACTATATATATATATGGTTTTTTTTTTTAATTACTTTCGCGCCAAAAGTTCGACGTGAGCGCGTGCGCGAGAGAACGACTTTTTTTCGAGGTTAGAATCGTGCGACGCCGCGATTGTTTTCGCTCTATTTTTCTTCAACGAAACATTTTCGCCGCGAAAATCGTCGGATCGTCTTCGGGGCTCGATACCGATCCTAAGTTCCCTCGACCATTTTTTCTCCAGAGTCGACGGTTCGCGAGAAAACGCGGTTCGAAGCTCTCGACCAATGGGCTCGCGAGGATTCGTGCACCATTCGCTCTTCGCCCATTGGCCGAGAGCTTCTCAGCCCCGTAACTCGGAAACTACGCGTCGTACGAAAATTTTGCAAAGGAACGATCCCCTCCGTTTTCTCCTCCCGCACACTTTCCGCATCGATTTTTCCCCGAAATCGCCCGAAAATAATAAAACACCCCCCAAACCGACCCGTCCTAACCTCAAATCTCTCCCACGCCGTATCATCGCCTCCGTCGTCGGGGCTTCTCGAACGAGAGTCCTCTCTTCCGTCAGCGCGAAAAACGAAAAACAAAAAAAAACCCAAAAAAATATAATAAAAAAAAAACCAAAAAAATAAAAGAAAAACCATACGAATCGACAAAAAGTCTCTCCCTTCTCTGGTCGTTTCTGGAGTCTCTTCCGGAGGAGGCAAAGTCCCTCCTCGCCCTCAAACGCGTCTCTCCTCAAATCTTACATTACTTCAACCTCGCCTCACTATACTTAAAAAAAAATATATATCGATCAGAGATTAACAAAAAAAAAAAATCAATTGATCGGTAAGCCCATCGTCGTCGAAACATCGAGATATTAGTTGGCGACGAGTAGATGCTGATACTGACTGGCAGGATAGTGTGTGACGCCGCCGAGGCCGAAGCTGTTGAGGCCCTCGACGAGTGCGGCTTTGTCCTGGCTGGTGGTCGTCGCCGCCGCGGCCGCCGCCGCCGCCGCCGCCGCGACCGCGGCGCTCGAGCTCGTCGAGCCGACCGGGCCGAGGTTCGCCCCGGCGGTTACCGACGCGCCGCTGTTACCGACCGTCGGTACGGTGGCGCTTCCGCTCGCGCTCACCGCGCCGCCGTAGAACTGATGCGAGATGGCGCTCGGGTCGAGGTACGACGAGGGAAACTTCGCGCCGTATATTTCGGGCAGATAACCGCCGCTCGCGGCGCCACCGTGACTCGAGCTCTCGAACATGCTTCTGTGGGGAAATTGCGGATGGTACGGCCCGTGAAAGAAGTAGGCGCTCGGATCGGCGCCGGCGTGTTGCTGCTGCTGGGAATTCACGAGCCCGCCGGGCGAGAGCGAACGACTCGTCGGGGACGTCTGGGAGACCGGAAGTCCACCCGATTGCTGGTGCTGCTGCTGCTGCTGCTGCTGCTGCTGCTGGCTCTGCTGCTGGAGCGGCGGCTGCTGCTGCTGCTGGTGGTGGTGGTGGTGGTGGATCTGCTGCTGCATCGCGCGCTGCTTTATGTAGTTGGAGAACTCCGTCGGCGACATTCTGAAACCGGACGGTCTGGGTCAATGAGTCGGTGGCTTCACACAAGGATCGGATTTAGTTATAGTGTTTTCTTTTCTTTTGGTTTTTAACTGAGAAATGGTAGCCACATGGAAATATAAATATAAATATAAATATAAATATAAATATAAATATAAATATAAATATAAATATAAATATAAATATAAATATAAATATAAATATAAATATAAATATAAATATAAATATTTTCCATGTGGGTATGTTTTTATAGTTAGTGGATTTTGAGTTTTTTCTATCTGCGAGGGAAACTCTCAGCTATGAAATGGACCATTTACACTTGTCGGTGCCATCGCGGCGAGGGGAAGATTCTTCGTGAGGGAACTTTACTTTCAGACTGAACTTCCGGACGTCATGATAAATCTTCCTTTTTCAGAGTGACCGTAAAAAAATAAAAATAAAAGTTTCTGAGGATAAAATTTTCTCAGTTTCGAGTTCCCCCCGAGAGTGTTTTTCAGTGTTTGCTTGGGACACTCGTCGGATTCGGAGTAGGATGTACCTTGAGAGTCTTCGATGGTGTCTCAGACATGTTATCGGTAAGGCGTTTTTTTTTTTTATCGAATTTACAATATACATTACTTTGTACCGGAAGTGAAGTATTTCCAGTAAGACGTCTCTTACGGTCAACTGAAATTTTCAAACCGGAAGTGGCGTATTCCCGGTATGACGTTACTTCCGGTCTAGAAATGAAATGCCCAAACCGGAAGTGACGCATTTCCGGTGCCAAGTCACTTCCTGTTGAAAAACTAAACTTTCAAACCGGAAGCAACGTCACTTTCGCTCGTACAATGAAATGTTCAAACCGGAAGTAACATCACTTCCTGTCCAAAAGAATTAAATTTTCAAACCGGAAGTAACATCACTTCCTATAAAAAAAACGACGGTCTTATACCGGAAGTAACATCACTTCCTGTCCAAAAGGATTAAATTTTCAAACCGGAAGTAACGTCACGTCCTGTTGAAAAATTAAACTTTCAAACCGGAAGTAACGTCACATCCTGCCGGAAAACGAAACTTTCTAACCGGAAGTGGCGTATTTCCGGCGAGTCTCTTTCCAAATTTCACAGTCCCGAGAAAAAAAAATCGACGATCCGAAGCTTCCCAAGAAACATCGTAGCCCGTTCTCCGGCGCGCTTTCCCCCAGGACTCTAAAATTGTAGTACCTGTTGGCGCGTTTGCTGCTGGTCTTGAGTTTGGTGCTGCCGAACTTCGTCTGAGCGAAGGTCGCCGTGGTGAAGGTGAGCGGCGCCGTGCTTCTCGGTATGAAGGCCGGCACCGGACTGGGCGATCCCTTGAAGGAGTTCGTGATCGGCGTCGGGGACGGCGCCGATGACGATCCCGAGCCGTGGCCGCTCTGCTGGTTGCTCGGTACGCCGGCGTTTCCGGCGCCGTTGCCGCTAGCGTTGTTGCTCCCGGTCAGCGACGACGGGAACGGCGAGGTCGACTTCGGGCTCAGGCTGAGCCCGCTAAGCGACGTGCCGACCGCCTCGATCGGCCTGAAGCACTGCGCCTCAGGATTGAACGTCTTCGTCACCTCCCGGTCGGCGGAACTCTCGTCGTGCGGGTCCGCACTCTCCGAGTACAAAATCTTCACCGCACTCTTCTCGCCGATCCTGTAACTGACCTCGCCCGGGTCGACCCAGACGGCCAACTCCGCCGGCAAGTTCTCCAGGATGTCCTGGATCGGCACGCCGCTCTCCTTCGCCGCCCGCTCCAGGACCGAGTCCACCGGGTCACCGGTCTTCAGGCATCTGAAGGCCGAACCCTTGAACGGCTTCTCGGGATACCAGTGGCCCTTGAACTTGTCCTTGAGCGCCTTCTCGAGCTCCTCGCCGAAGATGTTCACCCGACGGCGGGGCAGTTTGTTGTAGAGATACGATATCACGAAATTCAGGGCCACCTGCACCTCTATGTGCATCTTGGGCTTTGAGAGATGAATTTTGATGGACTGTTCCTGACGACGAGATCCTCGAGACGAGCTCCCGACTCTTCAGGGTCGGAGAACCTTTTGCGTTTGGTTCTTTTTTTTAGATTTTTCTGGCCGCTTTTTGAGAATCGTTCCCCAGGTCTTTTGCGGCCTTCGACGAGGACTTCCTCGAGACGATTCTGCGGATTCGGGTGCGGAGAGCCGTGACGCAGGTCGCCGATGCTGTCCCGCCGACCGACGGGGAAGGGAGCCGGCTCAGGCGGAGAGTCGCGAGAGGCGGCGGCGAAAAACTGACCTCCGGACACCCTTTTGCTCTGCAACAAATTTTTTTTTTTTTTTTTCGTTAGTTTTTTTTTCTTTATTTTTATTTGTAATGATTTTCTTTTTATTTGTAATCGGCGATCGGTAAAATTGAAATTAGTAAATTGGAGGTTGTCGATTGATTGGACAAAATAAATTAAATTCAATGTAATCGGACCGAGGAGAGTTCGTTGAAAATTACGATTGATTTAATTTGAAAAAATTTATCGATGTCGAACTTTGAGACACGGATTTTGAAAAAAAAAAATTGTACAAAATATTGCTTTTCAAAAACTATTGAAAAAAATAACTTGAGTTGGGATTAAAATAAATATTTCGCTGTATTATTCTGTGCTGGATCTCCAAACAAATCGAACGAACACTGGAGACTTAAAATTCGACAATATTCGCGTCCGAAATTCATTCAGCCTTGGCTAGAAATTTCGCCCAAAGGACAATCGAAAAATTGAAAAATTGAAATACTTGAAAAACTTGAATCATAAAATTGTAAATCGAAAAATGTATTCATCAAGAATCTACCAGAAACAAGCATTTCTAAACTCAAAAAAAAAATCTTATCTCCAATTTTTCTAAATTCTCAATTCCCCCATTTCCACTACCTCGCACGCACACTTATTTCTCAAATATTTTTCCCCTCCGCAAAAAAAAAAAATCAAAAAAATTCACATTCAAAAATTCCCAAAAAAAAAAAAATCAAAAAAAAAAAATATATCCCATCTCCCCAAATGAAATATTATCCGCCCCTCCGCGTCTTCGCCCCTCCGCGTATGCTTCCCACTCCGCCGCTGGGAGAAAAACTCGGTCACACTCGACCCTCTTTTGTCATTGTTGTTATCATCATTGTTATTATTTTGTTACCCTCGTTGCCGTATTTCCTTGACTGAGCAGCGCGTAAACTTGAATCAACGGCCCTCCTCGCATTCGGCTGAGCTCAATTAGCTACTACATTTCCCCTCCCTCCCCCCCCCCCCCCCCTCCGAGAACATTTCCCCCCTCTTCGCCGCCCCCGCCCGCTCGGGCACGGCGAGCGCGCGAGCTCCGACAGATCAATACGATACGCGGTGTTCCCGTGCTTACTGCGGAGAGCCCGGAGTGCTGCGCCGTTGCTCCACATAGAGTCCACCCACTCGACAATTCGAAGGCGAAGAAAAGAGAGGAAAAAAAAAGGTCTTCAAAGAGGGAAAAATTTAACAGTTCGGGTGGAACGGTTGTATAAGGCGGAAAGTAGGCCTCGGGTAAGAGGGGAATCGGTGGCACCGATTCTGCTCTTAGAATTTTCGGTGTGCGCTGAGTTGCAAAAGGGAAAAAAGAAAACGTGGAGATTGAGGATCGTTGACGCCCAAAGGGAGTTTCCGAAAAGGGGAATTGGTTGTTGGGTTGGTTTGAGGAGTTTCGTGCGAGGGTTGGTAAATTAGCGTTTGGGAGGTCTTAAATGAGGGTTGAATGCCTTTTAAGATGTGCATTTCGGTCAGCGATAGCTTCCGGAAAGTCGACTTCGGTGTTGGGTCGATTAAGGGAAATTTATGTGAGGTTTGGTAAATTAGCGTTTGGGAGGTCTTAAATGAGGGTTGAATGCCGTTTAAGAGGTGCATTTCGGTCAGCGATAGCTTCCGGAAAGTCGACTTCGTTGTTGGGTCGATTAAGGGAAATTTATGTGAGGTTTGGTAAATTGGCGTTTGGGAGGTCTTAAATGAGGGTTGAATGCCTTTTAAGAGGTGCATTTCGGTCAGCGATAGCCTTTGGAAAGCCGAATTCGTTGTTGGTTTGGTTAAAGGAGTTTTATGTGGGGTTTGGTAAATTAGCGTTTGGGAGGTCTTAAACGAGGGTTGGGGATGTTGGATGCGTTTTAAGAGGTGCGTTTCGGTCAGCGATAGACTTTGGAAAGCCGAATTCGTTGTTGGTTTGGTTAAAGGAGTTTTATGTGGGGTTTGGTAAGTTAGCGTTTGGGAGGTCTTAAACGAGGGTTGGGGATGTTGGATGCGTTTTAAGAGGTGCGTTTCGGTCAGCGATAGACTTAGGAAAGCCGAATTCATTGTTGGGTTGGTTGGAGGAGTTTTATGTGAGGGTTGGTAAATTAGCGTTTGGGAGGTCTTAAATGAGGATTGGATACCTTTTAAGAGGTGTGTTTCGGCTAGCAATCGCTTCCGGAAAGCCGAATTCGTTGTTGGGTTGGTTAAAAGAGTTTTGTGTAAGGGTTGGTAGATTAGCGTTTGGGAGGTCTTAAACGAGGGTTGGGGATGTTGGATGCCTTTTAAGAGGTGCGTTTCGGTCCGCGATAGCCCTTGGAAAGGCGAATCGGTTATTGGTTTGGTTAAAGGAATTTTATGGGAGGGTTGGTAGATTAGCGTCTGGGAGGTCTTAAATGAGGGTTGGATACCTTTTAAGAGGTGCGTTTCGGCCAGCGATAGCTTCCGGAGTTAAGATAAAGGACATAGAATACCGTTTAGGATCTTAGGAAATTATCAATTATAGAAAGCCAAATTTTCATGCCAATTAGCTTTTAGCCAATTAGCTTTTAGCTCCTAAAAGCCGTTTTAGGACATAACTTTCATCATTTCGAAAACAAAACCACAAAGAAAGTAAATTACTCTTTGGGAGCCTGAAAACAGTGTTTAAGAGCTGTTTCCAACGTTTTAAGAAGTCCCAAAAGCGCTCTTAAACGCCGCTAAAGTACAGGAATATAATCGTTCTGCAAACACATTATAAATTTCTAAATAAACCGTGATACAAGCGATACGCGAGAGGAGGTGAAAAGCGCAGAGATGCAGCGTAGGCGAAGGGCGTTGTCGAAAGAGGGTAAGAGTTAAAAAGCAAAGCTAGTAGGAGAGAGGATCGATACCTCGGGACCTTTTCCACTCTCCGGAGCAAGATAGACGCCCACGGAGCGTCTTCGGATTTTTGCACCAGCTCAACACGTCACCAGAACTGAGACGCTCACCTTTCTCGTTATCTATCGACATCCGAGAAGTTTTTAAGACTTTTCTTAATAGGTCTTAGACGATCGTTGTAAGGTCGGAAAAATTTTGCTCCGCCTTAAACTTCACCAGAACTCAGACGATCAAACTTTCGTTACCCATCGACATCCGAGAAGGTTTTAAGACTTTTCTTAATAGGTCTTAAACAATCGCTTTACGGTCGGAAAAAAGTTGCACCGACCTAATACGTCGCCAGAACTGAGACGATCAAACTTTCCTTACCCATCGAAATCCGAGAAGGTTTTAAGACTTTTCTTAATAGGTCTTAAACGATCGCTTTACGGTCGGAAAAATGTTGCACCGACCTAATACGTCACCAGAACTGAGACGATCAAACTTTCCTCACCCATCGACATCCGAGAAGTTTTTAAGACTTTTTTAAATCGGTCTTAAACGATCGTTTTACGGTCGGAAATATTTGGGTACAACGAATTATCGACTTATAAAACGCCACTGGATGACGAACCGAGGTGCTACGAGGGATTCCTCGTTCGCGCTCGTATCCGCGCCACTATCTCTCTATCTCCGTCTCGCACCGTTACGTAACACGTTGGCAGGTGTAACGCATGTCACGAGGCGCCGATCGTTGCTATTTGCGTCGAGCGTGCACGAACACTCGCTCATTCCACCGCGAAGAGTGAGAAGAGTCAGTTAAGAACCTCGAGACCTAATTTTATATTATTGGATGGCAAAAATGTTATCCGTCTTTGCTGCTTTTAAGACGGACCTTTGCGGTTTTTTTAAGACTTTTAAGACTTTTTTTTTTAAGAGTCGAGGAGTCGGAAAATTTTCCGACAAACTGTTTACGTTTCGTTTCTTGGGATATTATAGTAATGCGTACCGTATATAGATATACATATGCATATTTATGTATATATATACACACATATGTATATGTATGTGTTTAAGAGAGTCATGCTGAATTTAGAATCGCACAGATTGTGGAACGCGGCCGTCATCAAGCGCTGACTAATTTCCGAAAATAATATCGAGTCGCGCTCGGAGTTTCGGGGATGCTTAAGGAGATGCCGAGAAGGAGGGGGGGGGGGGGGAGAGAAAGAAACTCGAACGCATTCGGGAGATACGAGATTAGAGAGTTCTCTGACAAGTATTTCTTAAGAGGCTCGATGTATATATTTTTTTAGACCTTTTATTGGCATTAAAAACGAATCTCGTGAGGACCAAAAGTGCGAGATATCGTTACGCCAGTAACATAGCAATTTTTAAGATTTTAGTTTAAGATATTGGGACAAAAAGTGTACAGTCGTGTTGGTGATCGAAAATCGAGCAAACTTTGTCTTTGAACTTTTTCGATCGGACGAGTAGTTCGGGAGATACGAGCGTCCGATGTCCGGAACCAATGAGCGCTGCTCGGCAGATGGCGCGACGCGCGCCCGAGTTTTCTCATTGGCCGGAAGCTTCGATCGCTCGTAACTCGGTAACTACGGGGTTTAGAGAAATGCTTCAAAGGGCAACTTCGCTCAGTTTTTAACGCAGCTGAAAGTTTGTCGGGTTTCTTTCCTATTCGGACGCAATTTTTTTCCCAAAAAAAAAGAAAATAAAAAAACAGGTCAAATTTTCGAGAAAAAAATTATACTCAAACGTTTTATTTCTTTTACATCGACATCGGATCGATAATTGAATCGCGAGAGTCGAATGAATACGAAAAAAATGTCACTCCTCGCGGCGTAAATTCGCTCGTTCGTAAAAAGACTCTCGGTAGCGTCGTATCGAAGCCAACTTCCCGTCGCGCAGGTTATCGCACCGCGCGATAATGCCGAACGTTATCGCGATGCCCGCAGCCTTTTACGACGATTAAACTCGGAGAAACGCGACGTTAAAAATCCCCTGATTGCACTGCGATATATTAACATTGTAACTACAACAGCCGACAATGATCGTCACGCAAGTACGAGCTGATGCAACAAGCGATACGTCGGCTACTTCAGGGGGGGGGGGGGGGGTAAAGGGGGGGGGAATCTGCCTACCAGTAACTTTCTAACTAACTATTATCATTGCTTTTCAATTTTACGCTCCCCAGGAGAAAAAAATGTCGTCATATATGGCCTAGAATCAAAAGGGCATAACCCTTATGCTTTGACGAGTGGGTTACGCCCTTGTTATTCTCAGCTGCTATTATTATTATTATTATTAATGTAAATAAGGGTTTAGGACAAGACCTTTGCGATCATTTTTTCCTCGATTATATTAGGACTTTAGGTCAACTTTTAAGACACTGGGTCGAACTTGAAATCGAACTTAAGTTGATCTTCAAGACAAGCCCAATCTTAAGATCACACATAAGAACAAATTCAAGATCAAACTCAAGATCAAATTCAAGATCAAACTCAAGATCAAACGCAAGATCAAACTTAAGATCTATCTCAAGATCAAACTTAAGATCAAACTTAAGATCAATCTCAAGATCAAACTTAAGATCAATCTCAAGATCAAACTTAAGATCAAACTCAAGATCAAACTCAAGATCAAACTCAAGATCAAACTCAAGATCAAACTTAAGATCAAACTTAAGATCAAACTTAAGATCAAACTTAAGATCAAACTTAAGATCAAACTCAAGATCAAACTCAAGATCAAACTTAAGATCAAACTTAAGATCAAACTTAAGACCAAACTCCAGATCAAACTTAAGATCAAACTTAAGATCAAACTTAAGATCAAACTCAAGATCAAACTCAAGATCAAACTCAAGATCAAACTTAAGATCAAACTTAAGATCAAACTCAAGATCAAACTTAAGCACGCAATGAAGTTCGAGCCAAACTTCGATCTCAACTTCAAACCAATGTCTTAAAATTCGATCCTTAGAAAGGAATCAAGAATCGTTAAGAAAAAAAAAATTCTAGTAAATCTATTCTCCACTAAAAAAAAAAAATCAATGTTGCACCGTACTACGATCTATCGGGCCGCGTGCGCCAGTGGGCTGCCCTCGTCGCGAATTCTCCTTCTCCCATTACGTAACCACACGGCGGAGTAACGCGACCATTCCGAAGGAACACAATTGCGTCAATAGTCCTCTCTCTCCGTCTCCTTCCCTCCGATTCTCCGTCTCTAAATGATAGGTAGGTGGCTCGGGAGTTGCCAAAAAAAAAAAAAAATATTGGCCGCACACAATGCGGTGTCGAAGCCAACCGTTCGGGAAGCGCAGAGAACGCCGACTCGGGGGGGAAAAAAAGAGTTCGAGCGAGCCGCGCGCATCGCGTCGTTAGTCGTTGTGACAGAGTTATCGCGTCCTCTCGCTCTCCGCACCGTGAGTCGAACGACGACTACGTCGACGATCAACAACAAACGCTACGAGCCAGCCTACTTTATTTATCACTGAAACTCTCCCCGTGTGCATTTTAACGCGGCTAACGCGTTAAGCCCGATCGTGCTGGCATCCAAGATCGTCGACTGTCGGCTCTCGGACGCGAATCTTCCCGGCGATTTTTCTCCGTTAAATATTTAAGTATGTACTTTTACTGGATAAAAAGGATTGAAAAAAAAAATGCCTGTCGTATGCAAGGTCTTTCTACCGGTTGAATAATATAGTAGCTGGTTTTCTCGTCGATTAATTATAATAATTCCTCCGCTGGTCGTCCGGCGAGTGGGGACGTATCGGTCGACGGCTATCGAAATGTCGGAGAGAGTCAGGCTGGAAGCGAAAGACAGGAAAGAGCCAAGGTCGCCGCGGGTGAACAATGCACGTGTAGACACGATCGATCGTCGTTCTCTCGTGTTCCCGAGTGATCGTTAAATCGGTAGCAATTTTTTTTTCCGAATCATAACTCTTAGACGCTTGAGATCGAACTCGAGGTCAATATTAAGATCGATATTGAGGTCAGTATTAAGATCGAGCTTAAGATCGGACTTGAGGTCAGTATTGAGATCGAACTTGAGATCGAACTTAAGATCGGACTTGAGGTCAGTATTAAGATCGAATTTGAGGTCGATATTAAGATCGAACTTGAGGTCGATATTAAGATCGAACTTGAGGTCGATATTAAGATCGAATTGGAGGTCAATATTAAGATCGCATTTGAGGTCGATATTAAGATTCAACTTGAGGTCAATATGAAGATCGAATTTGAAATCGACATTAAGATCGAACTTGAGGTCAGTATTGAGATCAAATTTGAGGTTAATATCAAGATCGAACTTGAGGTCAATATCAAGATCGCATTTGAGGTCAATATTAAGATTGAGCTCGATATTATTATCTAACTTGAGGTCAACATTAAAATCGAACTTGAGGTCAATATTAAGATCGCACTTGAGGTCGATATTAAGATTGGACTTGAGGTCCATATGAAGATCGAACGTGAGGTCATTATTAAGAACGAATTTGAGGTCAATATCAAGATCGAACTTGAGGTCATTATTAAGATCAAATTTGAGGTCGATATTACGCTCGTAATTGAGGTCAATTCATACTGAACTTGTGGTCAACATGAATGTAGAACTTGAGTTCAACATGAATAAAGAACTTGAGGTCAACCTGAATAGAGAACTTGAGGTCAACCTGAACACAGAACTTGAGGTGATATTGACTGTCGAAAGATTGGGTTGATAAAAAGCAAATTCGACATTACGCGATATGAGGTGTTGCAATATGGATGTATACGAAAATAGAATTGAGGTCGGTGAGGAGGAATAGTAATGCGGATTGTGAAACGACGGGCACGGAAACAGTCACGTATCGCGATTCCCTATGATGAAAAGAAAGAAAAAAAAAAAAATTGTGTCGAATTAGCGCAAGCGGCACGGCAGGGTACGAGCAGGGGTTGAACATCGATTTCCAGACTCAATAATTCAATTGGATTCCCCGAGGGGAATACTGAGTGCTGCGGAAATAACGCCAAACGAACGTACGGCTTTGCACAGTGCTTTATAAATAAATGAGCTTCTAAAATTGTTCCTAAGCGATATAGACTATATAGTAAAATTTATTAAAAAAAAAATGTCAAAATGACGAAGCGAAAAGTAAGAAATCACCGATTTCGGCCGGTAAAACAGGAAGGTCCAGCAGCCCCTTAAGATCGAACTAAAGATCAATCTTATGATCGAACTAAAGATCGATCTTAAGATCGAACTAAAGATCAATCTTAAGATCGAACTAAAGATCAATCTTAAGATCGAACTAAAGATCAATCTTAAGATCGAACTAAAGATCAATCTTAAGATCGAACTAAAGATCAATCTTAAGATCGAACTAAAGATCGAATTTAAGATCGAACTAAAGATCGAACTAAAGATCGGACTTAAGATCGAACTAAAGATCAATCTTAAGATCGAACTAAAGATCAATCTTAAGATCGAACTAAAGATCAAATTTAAGATCGAACTAAAGATCAATCTTAAGATCGAACTAAAGATCAAATTTAAGATCGAACTAAAGATCAATCTTAAGATCGAACTAAAGATCGAATTTAAGATCGAATTTAAGATCGAACTAAAGATCGGACTTAAGATCGGACTTAAGATCGAACTAAAGATCAATCTTAAGATCGAACTAAAGATCGAACTAAAGATCAATCTTAAGATCGATCTAAAGATCAATCTTAAGATCGAACTAAAGATCGAATTTAAGATCGAACTAAAGATCAATCTTAAGATCGAACTAAAGATCAATCTTAAGATCGAACTAAAGATCAATCTTAAGATCGAACTAAAGATCAAATTTAAGATCGAACTAAAGATCGAATTTAAGATCGAACTAAAGATCAATCTTAAGATCGAACTAAAGATCGAATTTAAGATTGAACTAAAGATCGAACCAAAGATCAATCATAAGATTGAACTAAAGATCAATCTTAAGATCGAACTAAAGATCAATCTTAAGATCAAACTTAAGCACGCAATGAAGTCCAGGACAGACTTCAGCCTGAAAATTCGATACCAAGAGCGATCTTAACTTCAAACTAACGTCTTAAAATTCGACCCTAAAAATGAAAAATAAAAACTGAAAAAAAAAAAATTTAATGAAATAATAAATTCGATTTCGAACTTTGGTCAAGATCGTAACTGCACGTCGAGACGATTTTTTCCCTCCGCCGCACTTTGACTATGCAATCTTAAAAAAAAAAAAAAAAACAAATAGAGTTCAAACTGTACAAAATCGTAACTGCGCGTCGAGACGATTTTTTCCCTCCGCCGTACTTTGACTATGCAATCTGTAAAAAAAAATCTCACTAATCCCTCACCGAAACGGTATAAACAATCGTGTAAACAAGTCTCGAGTCGCGCAGCCGACGTCTTTCACGCACTCACTCTTGTCCAGTCGAGTCTCGACATCGCCTAAGAACGCCCACACGCAGCCCTCACACACACATGCGCGCGCAGTCCGACACTCGGTAATTTTCTCATCGAGTCCCTAAAAAACCCACGAATTTCTTTCTTAAAAAAAAAAAAAAATTAATTTTTTAAAAATTTAAAAGAATTTTTGAAAATTTAAAAGAATTGTTTAAAAAATTTAAAAGAATTTTTTTTTTTAATTTAAAAGAATTTTCGAAAATTTAAAAGAATTTTTTTTTAAATTTAAAAGAATTTTTTTTTAATTAAAAAGAATTTTTTTTTAATTAAAAAGAATTTTTTAAAAATTAAAAAATTTTTTTTTTAATATAATTTTTTTTTAAATACAAAAAAATAATTTAAAAAATGTCACATTTCTAGCGGTCACTCGGGAGCGGTTTGTGGAGGAAACTCACTCGGGCGGCTCATCCGTGCACCTCCCGACGTGGCTCGCTGCAGCGTCCAACTCGCTTTGTTTATTATTACTATTTTATCCTGCGAAAACTTCGAGATCGTTTTTATTTTCCTCGCGTAAAAAACGTACAAAAAAAAAAGAAAGATTAAATTTCACTCTAGTCCGAGATGTTCGAAATTAGGTACAAAAACAATAATAAAAAAAGATTATTCTCTTTGTGTCTTTTTTAGTCGCTTTAAGTTTTCGATCTTTCGCTATTTTTTTTATATTTTTTTAAATTAAATTAAATTTACTTTAATTTTAGGTAAAAAAAATATATATATGTTAATTTATTTTTCCTGCCCGAATTGGCGTCTTTCGTAATTTGTTCGACGGGTCGACGCGCCGCAGGTCGTGAGTTTTGGTGCGGAGACGAGTCCTTTTTTTTTTGGGGAATTTTTTTTTTTTTTTTTATCGGACCGTCCCGTAAAAACGCGCGATCCGTCACTCCCGGGTGCCGTTGCGAGACTGAAACGCCGCCTAACATGTGGGTGACTTACATACAGAGGCGCCGTGGGGGAGACCTCGGTCGCTCGCGGAACTCGCCCGAGAACGGCGCCGGGTGGGGGAAACGACACAACGCGCAACGCTCCGGCTCGGCGCAAGAGTCGGTGGGCAATGCTGGCTGACAAGGACGCCGATATATATTTATATGTATATATATATATATGTAATATGTGTAGATATATGTGGGGTATTCCATACGAAATCGACCTGAGTCCCTTCGCGTGTCCGTTTTGGCCCACGATTTTTTATACGATTGAAGCAACTCGAAAGCACTCTTTTATATATATTTTATTTTTTATTTTTTTTTTCTGATGGCTTATTATTATATATATTTATAATTAATATGAAACGATTGATTTAAAAATGTGATTGTTTTTTTTTTGGGAATGAAAAGAGTGAGGAAAAATTGGAAGAAAAGATCAGTCGCTTATGTCATTGATTGGGAAGTTTTATATGCAAGACTGCGTATTTCGGACTTTCTTCGGTGTTTATCTTTTTCAAGTTTTTATAATTATTTATTATTTTGAAATGAAATTATTGGTTTGAAGCTGTGAATTTTTTTGGAAAAATCTTGTCACATAATAAATGTTGAGATTTGAGGTGCAGTTGGCCGGCGTCTTCTATTTTGTTCTATTTTTGGTCTAATTTTTTGTTTCAAATAAAAACAGTGTAAAAAATTAGAAGAAAAGATCAGTCGATTGTGGACTGTCGCTTGACCATTTTTATATGCGACTTTTTTCACATTTTTTAATTTCGTCGATCAACTAATTTGTTTTTAATTATAAATAATTATAAATAATTATAAACAATCTGATTTTTTTTTTTATTTGAGTGCTTTTGGAGTTAGTTTAATCGTACAAAAAATCATGGGCCAAATCCAAGATGTACAGGGTCGGATTCAGGTCGATTTAGTAAGAAATACTATATATATATAATCGTAAAGCCATTGTGGCACTGCAGGCTCCTCTGTGCATGTGCAAATATCGCTACTCTCGAAATGAAACTCTCTCGGTTCTCCATCCTGCATCATCATTTTTTAAGCGAGCGTCAAGGCCGAGTGTGGTCTTGCCTATCGATTACAGCATCTGCCGGCGCTCCTCCCGTTGTAGTTTAGAACTCGTGTGTATCCGAGCCTCCTGGCTCGATCGACGGCCGACAACTGCCATGTAACGTCTTCCGCAAACTGCATCCTCGCATGTTTACCTTTACGCAATGTCTGCTCGGGTAACGAGCAGACATTTTTTTTATTTTTTATTTTTTTGTCATATTTTGTGCAAAGTTTGTCTGGGAATGTCTGGAATTCGATTCCGAAGAAAAATTGTTTTCGAGTTGCGGGCCTTTGTCCTTTTCGGCCAATGAGAAGGCTTCGTCGAATCGAGCCGGAAATGGTCGCATCGTGTTCCTCGTTCAAAACCGAAGAGACTTTTCCTCTGGCGAAACGCTCTACGATCGATAGTTTTCGAGATACGAGAGTTTAAAGCGCTCGGCCAATGGGACGAGCGCGTATTGTGCATCTTTTCTCGCGCTCTGATTGGCCCGCGCTTCAATCCTCTCTGTATCGAAAACGGTGCGTTCTACGGGAAAAAGACCCGATACAAAATATACTCAGTTTTGGATCGCCGATACGATGCAATATTTTGTTTATTTTTTTCTCGCGCTCTCATTGGCTGGCGGCTTCAAAACTCTCTGTGTCAAAAACGGTGCGCTCTACGGGAAAAAGACCCGATACAAAATATACTCAGTTTCAGATCGCCGATATGATGCAATTTTTTGTTTATTTTTTTCTCGCGCTCTCATTGGCTGGCGGCTTCAACACTCTCTGTGTCAAAAACGGTGCGCTCTACGGCAAAAAGACCCGATACAAAATATACTCAGTTTCTTATCGCCGATACGATGCAATTTTTTGTTTATCCTTTTCTCGCGCTCTCATTGGCCAGCGGCTTCAACACTCTCTCTGTCGAAAACCGTGCGCTCTACGGCAAAAAGACCCGATACAAAATATACTCAGTTTCTTATCGCCGATATGATGCAATTTTTTGTTTATTTTTTTCTCGCGCTCTCATTGGCCAGCCGCTTCAACACTCTCTATGTCAAAAACCCTGCGCTCTACGGGAAAAAGACCCGATACAAAATATACTCAGTTTCGGATCGCCGATACGATACAATCTTTTTCTTTTTTTTTTCAATGAGTGCAATACGCTCTCCCGACGTTTCCTCACTGGCTGCGCTCACGAGTTTATGCTCTCGGCTCTGCAATGAATTCTCTAAGCCATGCGCGATATTTTTGTGCGGATAACACACTTGGCAATTGCTCATTGCGTCACATACCGGCTGTTCGAAGTCTGGCGTGTCGGTGTGTGCGTGTTTGTAGCGGGGCGGGGAAGGGGGGGGGGGAAACGAGAGAGCGCGCGCACTGTGGCTCGTGATCTCGGAGAGCACATGCGAAGGCCTCGGCGACGGCCGTGGCCGAGCTGGCCTGAGGGAAAACTCGGCCGTTGGATAAGCCGGTCTGTCATCGCAAAACCGAATGCTTCAAGAGACAAAAAAAAAATCATAATAAAAAAAAAGGAAATTTCTTTACCGACCGACGCAATTTCATTTCCATGATCAGATCGGTTAAAAATGGATTTTTGAATCCATCTCGAATTCAATGAAATAGCAATAAAAAAAAATCCTGGAGAAATTGCTCGGACAGAAAATTTCGTTTTCAGATTAAAAAAAAAAAAAAAAATGGCTCGCTCGACGAAGAATGTCGCGCATGCGCGTTATCGCAGGCGATTAATTTCAAGAACGATGTCGATCGCGATTCCGGTTCTTCCTTCCTGATTAGGCGAAATTATCTAAGAAAAAGGGGACTTCCCGGTAATGTTGTTGTTTCTTTTTTGCGATTATTATCGAACAGCATTGTCGTGAAAGACGACGTCGCGGATGACCGCACGCCGTCGTGGCCGTCTGTGGAGGACGTGGAAATCCCACAAGTCCTGGGCAAACCTCGCCGGATTAGTCACGGAGACGATTTCTATTTTTTTTTTATTACTTTTTTTCGGCCTCCTCGAACAGCCATTTTTTTTTTGTTGCTAAACATTTTATCGAAATGGCATCCCGTTTCTCATTTTGCAAAACTAAACAACAACAACAATAATAATAATAATACACTATTAATAATTATTATAATATATTTATTATTATTATTATTATTATTATTATTATTATTATTATTATTATTATTATTATTATTATTATTATTATTATTATTATTATTATTATTATTATTGTTGTTGTTGTTGTTGTTGTTGTTGTTGGTATTTCAGGACGGTTTAGTTTTTTTTCCTTTTTTTTTTAGTTGATCAATGGCTGCATTTTCGAAGAGTTACGTAGTGATTATCGAGGCGGTCGTTTCAGCGGCGCGGGTATAAATTCTCGTCGTTCCACGGGCACACGGCACGCGACCTTGGGGCTGTTCGGTAGCAGCGCCGGTGGCACGCGCCTTCGTCGTCGGGCATGCCTGTCCCTGAAGCAGCAAACAGGAACCCGCCGATTAGTCTCCAAATGAATGGAATCCCCCGAGTTACTTCTCGCCCGTGGATAACGCACTCTCTCATCCTCCCTCGTGCATCGCGGCCTCGTACAAACGTTGAATGCGGCACCCTCTTAGGATTTTTTGCTAGGGACAGTCTTTCGCGATGTTCACTTTGAGATCGAAATCTGTACTTTAAAAGGCTTGGAGGAATTTTTTTTAAAGTCCTTTTCGAGAATCACCCTAATCTGATAAATATCTTAGAAAACCGTAGATTTATTTGTTTGTTGGTTCGAACGTTTGTCCCGTCTGAGGTCCCGGAGTGGCTAAAGTCCCGGAGTGGTGAAACTCCCGGAGTGGCTAAAGTCACGGAGTGGCTAAGGTCCCGGAGTGGCTAAGGTCCCGGAGTGGCTAAATTCCCGGAGTTGCTAAAATCCCGGAGTGGCTAAAGTCCCGGAGTGGCTAAAGTCCCGGAGTGGCTAAAGTCCTATAGTAGCTAAAGTCACGGAGTGGCTAAAGTCCCAGAGTGGCTAAAGTCCCGGAGTGGCTAAAGTCCCGGAGTGGCTAAAGTCCCGGAGTTGCTAAAGTCCCGAAGTGGCCAAAGTCCCAGAGTGGCTAAATTCCCGGAGTTGCTAAAGTCCCGGAGTGGCCAAAGTCCCAGAGTGGCTAAAGTCACGGAGTGGTGAAATTTACGGTGTGGCTAAAATCCCGGATATAATATCATGTTTTTATAAATATGATGCATATATGTAAGATATTTATATCTCATATCTCTCTATAATATATATACGATATAAATATCATGATTATATATATGAATAAATATATGTATATAGTACAGGCAAATTAGGAGGTAGATATTAATGTATAGTGGTGGATAGGGAGAGATGAGGGTTCGGTGAGTATTAGAAGTAGCTCGAATGCGTCCAAGGCCTGCCGTAGAGGCGGCGGGACGGGGGGGGGGGGGAGGAACGCGCGTTACTGGGTCACGGGCCATCGCATCGGGCGAGCGCGCGTATGCATCGAGCCTATTACTATGGACACACTACCGAGTCTCCGGGTAGCGAGCAACGCCAAAAGCGCATCGGCGAATATCGCTGCCATCTCGAGTTTTTCACGGATCCACAGAACAGCGAAATTTTCTCGGTCCCTCCGACGTTCACCTGGCGCGAATAGTTTTCGGATCGAAGCGCCGCGCAGTTCGACACTTCGATCTTTTTTATGTTTTTTTTTTATTTCACCGATTTTCCGTCATGCGCGGATGTGAAAATAAAAAATAAAACACATTTTTTCACAGTCATGCGCGGATGTGAAAATGAAAAATTTCACCCATTCTCGCTGTTGTACTTTTGTGGCAAAAAAAAAAAAAAAAATTGTCGGAGGCAAACTTTTTTTCTTTTTAAATCTCATTTTTCTTTATCCGTCCGAAAACGTTTTTGAAGAAATTTCACTAATTTTTTTTTTTATGCTCTCCCGACGTGGAAAGAAAAATGTGACAAAAACTGCGAGGTTGCCGGCGCGAATTTCGTAACGATTCGTCGAGCCGTTTAGGTGATACGGTATTTTTATGTAACGGGTTAGCGGAAATGTAGAATTGCAAGACTCAAACGTCGAAAACACTTTCGACCCTGTGGTTATGCGGTGAGTTGTTTGTCGTCCCCGTTATTGGGCCAAATAAATACCTCGGGAATATGAAAAACGACACGGCGACGCTCGCGAAAACAAGGAAGCTCGGAAATTCTGCTTTGCAAACATTAACATCGAAATCGAGCGTAACGAACGAGGAAGAGGAAACGCTTGCGAAACTCGAGTCTCGAGAAAAAAAAAAAAAAATAAAAAATAAAATAAAACACCGATTTTTATTAACTATGGCGTGCGAGAAGCAGCGACAAATTTTTTTTCCCAACCGCAAAACTAAGAGCGTAAACGGAAAAATAAAGTGGGACAAATATTTAAAAAAATATAGAATAAAAATAAATAAAATGAAAATAAGGAAAATCAAAATAAATCTGTCTTTAAAGGTCTTTATTGAGTAATAAAAAATCGATATAGTCGATATAGTTATTAATTCAAGAGAAATCTTAAATTGAGAGCTCGGACCGAACACGTCCGGTCTCTTAAAAACCGTCGATAAAACAACCGACACTTTTAAAAAAATAATAAACATGGGGCACAGGAACGACGTAAAAATAAATCTTGTTCGATAAAGAATGAACGTTATTCGAAGCTTCTTTACATAAATTGTTTTCGAAAATTCGAAGCCACGTGCATTGCAATGTTATAATAAAATTTATATTTTTTAATCAACATCCTTGTAAATTTCGGGCGAAAAATTTGTGATTTTAACATCTGGTGTTTTTACTTTACAAAAAAAAGGACAATTTATTTTTACAGTGAACATAATCGAGTAACGCAAGTTATCTTTGCTCGTCTTTACTCGAATCTGCCTGAAATAAAATAGAAATAAATAAAACAACGTTCTGACTCAAGTGTATCAAGTTCGAAATCAAGTATATGAAGCTTAAGTATATCAAGTTTGAACTTAATCATATCAAGTCTGAACTTAATCATATCAAGTTGGAACTTAATCATATCAAGTTGGAACTTAATCATATCAAGTTGGAACTCAAGTATATCAAGTTCGAACTCAACTATATCAAGTTCGAACTCAACTATATGAAGTTCAAGCTTAAGTATATCAAGTTCGAACTTAATCATATCAAGTTTGAACTTAATCATATCAAGTTGGAACTTAATCATATCAAGTTGGAACTCAAGTATATCAAGTTCGAACGCAACTATATGAAGTTCAAGCTTAAGTATATCAAGTTGGAACTTAATTATATCAAGTTGGCACTCAAGTATATCAAGTTCAACCTCACATATATCAAGCTCGAACTTAATTATATCAAGTTCGAACTCAAATATATCAAGCTCGAACTTAATTATATCAAGTTCGAACTCAAATATATCAAGCTCGAACTTAATTATATTAAGTCGGAACTTTTTTATGTCAAGTTGGAACTTAAGTATATCAAGTTCGAACTAAAACATATCAAGTTCGAACTTAACTATATTAAGTCGGAACTTTTGTATATCAAGTTGTACCTTAAGTATATCAAGTTCCAACTCGAATACATCAAGTCCAAACTCAACTATTTCAAGTCCGACCTAAAATACATCAAGTTCGAGCTTAGCTGCAATTCCAAGCTCCACCTCGCCCCCAATCTCAAGTTCAAACTGCTCAACAACCCGATCCACAGTCACAAATAAAAAAAAAACAAATAACCAAAAATAAAATTCCTCTCCGCGAATAAACATCGCGACTCCTTCTCGCCACTCCGAGAGATTAATCCACAAAGAGCGCGCCGTGGAGGGCGGGGGGGAAGCCCGGAAGCGAAGCCAGTCTCGGGAGTTTCCGTCGCGGTTCTCCGCGCTCGCACACTCGCACAATCGCATCGCCAGTGATTTTCGCGCCAGGGCTTTTCTATCAGCGCGCGCGCCTTCGGAGACTTGTAATCGTTGCGGAATGAAAAATCGTTCTCGACGCTCGTTCGTTCGGGCTTCCAAGTATAATTCGATCGGGCCGAGCCCGGAACGAAAAGCGCGACGGATCTTCTCCGCTCGCGCGAGAACGCGTTTTGCCCACCGCGTGTTTAGACTCAGCGCTCTCCCGGCCGAGAACGCCGCGTCGGGCTGCGCGTGCGCTGACCTTGAGACCGCAACGCTCGCCCGCGCCACGGTTGTTAAACGTCGGCATAGGCATAATCGACGCTCCGCTCTTTCGCTCTCGCTCGCTGCGTCGCTCCGCTCTTTCGCTCTCGCTCGCTGCGTCGCTCCGCTCTTTCGCTCTCGCTCGCTGCGTCGCTCGGCTCTTTCGCTCTCGCTCGCTGCGTCGCTCCGCTCTTTCGCTCTCGCTCGCTGCGTCGCTCCGCTCTTTCGCTCTCGCTCGCTCCGTCGCTCCGCTCTTTCGCTCTCGCTCGCTCCGTCGCTCGGCTCTTTCGCTCTCGCTCGCTCCGTCGCTCGGCTTTGTCGCTCTCGCTCGGCTCTTCGCTCTCGCTCGGCTCTTCGCTCTCGCTCGGCTCTTCGCTCTCGCTCGCTCCGTCGCTCGCTGCTTATCAGCGGTGCAATTTACCGAACGAACAGCGCTAAGATAATAAAACGGGGCTCGATGCGCCCGTGTGCGGGCCTGCGGGCCGCGATTCGCGACGTTCTCGACTGTTCGCACCGGCACGATTCGCTTCCTTCGTTTTAATTTTATATTTTTTTTAATTGCCATAATTTTTTTTTTTTTTACTTTTTTTTGTGCTTTTGTGAGATCGTTTCGCGGCGCTTGGGCGGAAAATCGGCGCGAAGTGAGAAGCTTGAGAAATCTTTTGAGGCGAGGAGGAGGGTTATTGTTTTCTGTTTTTGCGGTTTCGAGAGCGTGGAAGAAAAAGGGAGAAAAATGTTAAGGCGCAGAGCGCGTGCGGCAGAATTAATATTCTGCGGCAGGCGCTTTAAGATTTCTTTTTTATTTTTTTTTCTTTGACGATGAAACAGTCTTTTGTTTTTGTTTGAACGACTGCGGTAAAGCGGGAAATCTTGTTTTCTTGTATTTTTATTGTTCTGTACTATAACGAGTGTTATCTCGAAGACGATCCCAAGTTTGCACTTAAGTTCGATATCTACTTTGGCCTTGGGCGTGAGATCAAATTTCAGTTCGAGTCTAAATATCGAGTCTGAATATCAAGTTCGAGCTTAACTGTAATATCAAGTTGTAACTCAAGTATATCAAGTTAGAACTTTAAATTAAACTGAAATTCGAGCTTAAATCTAATATCAAGTTCAAACTTAAGTATAATTTCATGTTTAATTTCGAACTTAAGTTTGATTAAAAATTCTAAGTTGGTTTCAATTTCAAGCTCGAGCTCAAGTTCAATTTCAAGCTCGAACTTAAGTTCAATGTCAAGCATGAATTTAAATTCGATTTCAAGCATGCACTTAAGTTTGATTTAAAGCTCGAGCTCAATTTTTATTTCAAGGTCGAACTTAAGTTTGATGTCAAGCTCGAACTTAAGTTCGATTTGAAGCACGGACTTAAGTTCGATTTCAAGTCCAAACTTAAGTTCGACTTCAAGTCCAAACTTAAGTTCGACTTCAAGTCCAAACTTAAGTTCGACTTCAACTCCAAACTTAAGTTTGACTTCAAGTCCAAACTTAAGTTCGATTTCAAGTCCAAACTTAAGTTCGACTTCAAGTCCAAACTTAAGTTCGAGTTTGAACTTAGATCGAAGTTTGGCCCGAAATTCATTGCGTGCTTAAGTTTAATCTCAAGTTCGGACTTAAGTTTGATCTCAAGTTGGATTTAAGTTTGATCTCAAGTTCGGAATTAAGAACTTAAGAATCTTAAGTTCGGTATTAAGGTTAATCTTAAGTTCGGCCTTAAGTTTGATCTTAAGTTCGGAATTAAGGTTAATCCTCAGTTCGGACTTGAGTCTGATCTCAAGTCCGAACTCTCTTAAGTTCGATCTCAAGTTCAAACTAACCTCTTAAAATTCGACCCCAAGTCCGACTACAACTCTGACCTCAAGCTCGACCTTGACTCCCGTCTCAAGTTCGAACTTGGCCCGAGCCAATCTCCCCTCAAGTCTAAAAGAAAAACAGAAAAAAAAAAAATCCCCACACACACTCACACACATCAATAGAACACGAAAATTCGATCCCGCTTTCAATCGCGATTCGAGCCGCTCGCCAATCGAGATTTTTCCGAGGGGCGAAAACGTCACCGGATTAGTCCGCCGGTTCTCGCAGGCTCGGGCGAGTTCGCTCCAGCTCTCGACGCTCGAACGACCACTCAGTGCATGCAATTTAGTTCACACGCTAAAGCGTACCGAATTATGTCCGATCGAGCCGCGCGACTGCGAAATAGCAACGCGAAAGGCCGATTCTTCGAGCGAGCGAAACGACAGTGTTTTTCCTATCGCGGCGCTACTCTCGGTCTCGCCACTAAAAATAATACGGGAGCCGAAAATTCCGGCGCGAGAGCGCTGACGAGCTCGGCGTACACAGAGAGAGCCGCGGAGTGGGGGAAGAGGGGGGGGGGGGCGGGAGGGGAAGGCGACCACGAGCGCACGACGGTCACCGCCAAAAATCGTGATGCAATAGCTCGCAGTCTGTGCCAGCGCTAAACGAGCCTCGAACTGTTTTAATTTAAGAGAGCCGCAAATGTCACACCAATACTCGCGCCCCCCCGAGGAAGAAGAAGTCAGCTCGCTGGGACTGCGACTCGGTCTTATGCCTTCGGTATAGATATATAGGCTTGTAGATCGAGTGGGGGAAAAGAAATGATGATAAGTTTTTGTATTGTATTACATTTTTTTTTTTTTTTTTTTTTTTTTTTTTTTTTTTTTTATAGGGGAAAGATATTAAGAGGGTAATTAATTTTTTATAGTTGGCTTTTTTCGTGGTTTAGGTTTGTGGCAGGGAAAATTGTAGTTGCAGTGTGCGGTGCATCGGTGTTTGGCTTTCTGAATGGATCGAGTGGAGGAAAGAAAATTGTATTGTGTTAGGGTTGAGTTTTGAGACGTTAGTTTGAGGTTGAGATTAAATTTATGTTCGAACTTAAGATTAAACTTAAGTGCGAACTTAAGATCAAACTTAAGTTCGAACTCAAGATCAAACTTAAGTCCGAACTGAAGATTAACTTTAATTCCGAACTGAAGATCAAACTTAAGTCCGAACTGAAGATTAACCTGAATTCCAATTTGAGATCAAACTTAAGTCCAAATTTAACATTAACCTTAATTCCATACTTAAGTCAAACTTAAATCCGAACTTGAGATTAACTTTAATTCCATACTTAAGTCAAACTTAAGTCCGAACTTGAGATTAACCTTAATTCCAAACTTAAGATCAAACTTAAGTCGGAACTCAAGATCAAACTTAAGCACGCAATGAAGTTCGGGCCAAACTTCGATCTCAAGTTCGATCTTAACTTCAAACTAATGTCTTAAAATTCGACTCTTACATGTTTAATTATTAATTTCAATTATATTAAAAATATTTTTAAAAAAGGAGATGAATTTTTATAGTTGACAATTTTCATGGCATCGATTCATGGAACGATGCCATTTTATGGAAGAAAGAAAAGAAAAAAAAAAAAGAAAAATTCTCTAATTTTTTAATTCTAAACTTTAATTATATTTTTAAAAATATTGAAAAGGAAATGAATTTTTATTGTTGACAATTTTTCACGGCGCAGCTTGGGAGAATCGAATTTGATCGTTGAATTTATCGTCGTTGCTTGGATCTGATTTTTTTTTTTTTTCAATCCATGATGAATTCTTAATCTATTTGTTTTGATCGCTTCTACGATATACTTCAGTCTCGCCCGAGTCTGACCTTGAGAACCGCTTCCGGGGAACGGAGAGATGCGCGAGGCTCGATCCAGCAAAAGAAAAAAAAAAAAAAAAATATCGTATTTTTTTCCCATCCCAAAAGAAATTCAATAATGTTTTATTCACTTAATTCATTTTTCAATTCTAATAAAAATCCTCATCCTATAATTATCATTACTTTGAAATAAAAATGATGTCTATTTTAACTTAATTAAAAAAAAATGTATTTATTCGTTTCTAAAAAAAAAAAAAAAATCATATTAATTCTTGTTAATAATACTTTATTACTGATTGCTATTAACGACACGATTAACAATGTCAATTGTCTCGTTAATTCGGCCTTCGGAAGGTCGCAAGAGCGACCGAGAATTCGCAGCGAAGTCCCCGATTTAATTTTTTTTAAATACATATATACATATATATAAAAATTAAAAATTAAAAAAATAAAGGATATTTATAATCCTATCGTTCAGCAGTCGGAGTGCATTTAGGAGGGTTCGCGGAAACGGGAGATATTCGAATCGATCGGACGGTCGTTCGGCGTTGACGCGCCGAGGAGGAATGACGAAACGGGCAGCGGAGATCCGGAGAAAGAGACTCGTGTCTCCCGACCCACATTCATAAATAGACGTTTCGAGGGACGCAGAGACCGAGAAGGAGAAGCCGCATCGAGCGCCGCATAACCGAGCAGTTAGCTCGATGGGGTAATTTAAGTTTTTTTTTTTTTTTTTTTTCCTCAACTTTAGATCATAATTTTTTATTTCAATTCTGGTTGCGCGAATCAATTTGTCCTCCGGCACATATCGAGAGCCGGTGTGCGCGTGGCCATAAAAAAATTGCGGCGCTCCCGGCCTCTACGATTTTCTCGCACCGAGCACGCAAAGTTTCAAGGTCAAATGTGCCGAGTAATTTTATTTTTACAAAAACCTTTATTTATTTTTTTTTAAATAAGAAACAAAGATCTTTTTATTTCGGGGGCAGCGAAATTATGTTCGTTGGAAAGCTGGCTCGAGAACAAAGATTTTGTGTACCTGGACTTTTTTTTTTAATTGAAAAATTAATTATCTTTTTTTACATTACGGGAAATATTTTGGGCATTTAAAAAAAAAATTATTTCGTAGTCTAATTTTGATTTCCGTTGTGTTGCGACGAATCGATTTGTCCCTCGGGGCACACAGGCGGGCGGCTTTTGTCGGTCATCGAAAAAAATCGCTTTACCTTTAGCTACCTGCAATTTCCCGTACCGAGCCGGCAAAGTTCCAAGGTCGAGCGCCCCGAGTGTTAGCCGCCCCCCTGCCTGCCGATTCCGCCCCTCACAAACTCATGGATTAATTGTCATTATACAAAATACATTAAATTTTATCTACGATTAACAATAACAATAACAATAACAATAACAATAATAATAATAATAAGTTTGAACTTAAGTATATCAAGTTTTAACTCAAGTATATCAACGGCGAACTTAAGTTTATCAAGTCCGAACTCAAGTATATCAAGTTGGAACTTAAGTATATCAAATTCGAAGTCAAGTATATCAAGTTCGAAGTCAAGTGTATGAAGTCCGAACTCAAGTTTATCAAGTTCGAAGTCAAGTGTATGAAGTCCGAACTCAAGTTTATCAAGTTCGAACTTAAGTATATCAAGTTCGAACTCAAGTATATCAACGGCGAACTTAAGTTTATCAAGTCCGAACTCAAGTTTATCAAGTTCGAACTTAAGTATATCAAGTCCGAACTCAAGTATATCAAGTTCGAAATCAAGTGTATAAACTCCGAACTCAAGTTCATCAAGTTCGAACTTAATTATTTCAAATTCAAGCTTAAGTACATCGAGTTCAAACGTAAGTATATCAAGTTCGAACTTAAGTATATCAAGTTCGAACTTAAGTATTTCAAGTTCGAATTTAAGTATATCAAATTCTAACTTAACTATATCAAGTTCGGACTCAAGTATATCAAGTTCGAACTCAATTATATTAAGTTCAAACTTAAGTATATCAAGTTCGAGCTGATTAATCTGATTAATTGTCATTATAGAAAATAGATTAAATTTTATCTACCAATAATAATTACAATAATAATAATAATAATAATAGTAATATAAATAAAGATGCACAGTAACAGTTCGATCAGACAAAAATTCCAATGGTGATTTTTTCGAACTTCAATGCACGGTCAGAACCGCTCGGGGCTGTAAATTAACCGCGCGGGTCACGGCTCTCAATTCCCCAGGTTACGAAACTCGATTCCGAAATCGATAATGGAAAAGGCAAAAAAAAAAAAACAACAACCTCTTTCCAGATCTCGCGGAAGCACGAATGCAGCCGCTCAAGGTGTGATCCGCTTCACGGACCGATGACCACACCGCAATTTAAAAACCAATCGCGATGACGTGTTTTTTTAATTTTCTTTTTTCTTTTTTTTTTTATAGGCGCAACGACCGTGCTCGACTCGGTCGAGAAACTAATTCGGTGAAAGCGTCGAACGGTGAGCAGAATTGAATAACAGGGAAGCAAATATTTCTTTACTTTTTTTTTTCCTCTCGTATTTCCATTATACGGGCTGTTACGAAAATTTAATAAAAATTCTACGGTGCAGATATATAATTTTTTTTATTTTTTTTTATTTTTTTTTTTTTAGAAAAAAAGTTGACGATTAGTTTTAAGGGGGGAAGCGCGAAAGCGCGGCGAAGCTTCGAGGGGGGGGGGGTTGAGGTTGTGTGCGACAGCGTAGTGGGGAATCGCGGGTATTGATCGCAAAGCAAAGCCATTCAGCCTTTTCGCAGAGCATGTTTAAACGCTCTCTCTTCGTTCCCGACTGGCGAGACTGCAACGTCCAAAACTGATTTTTTTTTCTTCTTCTATTTTTACGTGAATAAATAGATTATAATTGAAGTCCGGTTGGCGTTAAAAAAAAATTCGTTTAATCCTTTTTTAATGTCGGATGAAATGCAGTATGATGAAAGTTTTTATTTTATTTTTGTTTTTCTATTTAAGTGCAACTTTTTATTTGAGACATTTCGACAATTGAGACATTTCGATTAATGAGATTCTCGAGCGGTGTCGAAAAATCGTAGTTTCGTAGACGACCAGTAAAGAAACGAAAAATTGCCACTTTGCATTTCAGCGGGTAATTGAATAAAGTTATTGAATGTTAATAAAAAATAAACTGAAAGCGAGAATTCGCCTTCGTTGAGAACGAAGTGAAAAAAAACAGCGAAAAGAAAATCACGTTTAAATTTTGGCGGTAAACGCTGCAACCAAAATGGCGGATTGGTTATCGAAAGATAATAATAAAAAAAAAACAAACTGTAAAAAAGCTTTCACCTTCATTGAGAACTTAGAGAAAATCCAAAAAAAGGAAAACCCGTTCAAAATGGCGTTTCAGTCCAAATTGGTTATCGGAATATAATAAAAAAATAAAATAAATTGAAAAAAGAATTTACTTTCATTCACAACTCAGAGAGAAAGAAAAACCGTTAAGATCAAAACCGTTAATCAAAACGTTAAGAAAAAGTGGAACCAAAATGGCCTCTGACTCTAGATTGTATATCGAAAGATAATCAATAAAAAAAACCGCCCGCTGAGCAATTGCTCAGTCGCCATTTTTCTTATCATATTTCGAAAATTACATTCCATTCTCCATATCCGCATCGACAACATAATAAACCCACCTCAAGACAATCTAAAAACAAACCCACCGAAAAAAGAATTCCCCTTAATTCACACCCCAGAAAAAAAAAAAACCGTTAAGATCAAAACCCATTCAAATTTCGGCGGGAAAAGGTGGAACCAAAATGGCCTCCGACTCTAAATTGGTTATCGAAAGACAATCAATAAAAAAAAACCCCTCCCTAAGCATCTGCTCTGTCGCCATTTTTCTTCTCATATCTCAACAATAACATCCCATTCTCGATATCCTCATCGAGAACATAATAAAACCACCTTAAGACAATCTAAAAACAAACCAACCGAAAAAAGAATTCCCCTTCATTCCCAACTTAGAGAAAAAAAACCGTTAAGAGAAAAGCCCATGAACTGTTTTTTGACTCTCGGCGGGAAAAAGTGGAACCAAAATGGCCTCTGACGCTAAATTGTATATCGAAAGACAATCAATAAAAAAACCTCCCTAAGCACCTGCTCAGTCGCCATTTTTCTTCTCATATCTCAACAATAACATCCCATTCTCCATATCCTCATCGACAACATAATAAACCCACCTCAAGACAATCTAAAAACAAACCCACCGAAAAAAGAATTCCCCTTCATTCACACCTCAAAAAAAAAAAAAAAAAAACCGTTAAGATCAAAACCCATTCAAATTTCGGCGGGAAAAGGTGGAACCAAAATGGCCTCCGACTCTAAATTGGTTATCGGAAGCTAACAATGGGAATAGCGATGCTTAAGCTTCGGATCAATATGTTCTACGTTAGGGTAAAGCAGGACTAGAGTGAGGTGAGATCGACCCGTGACCCAGTGGACCCACCCGGCTGCGACGACGAGGGCGACGACGGAAGCGTCTAGCGCGCCGCGCGACGTGGAGGGGGACGAGCGGCTGCGGCGGAGGCGGCGGGGGGGGGGGGAAGCGCGACGGTGGCGCCGTTCGGACGGAATTTCAAAGCCTTATTACATCGCGTCGAATCGGAACTCTCGCTACTACGGGTCACCACCACAAGCGTGGCTGGGCTGTAGTGGTGTTGTTATCTCGCGGTGCAACGAGGCCTCGGAACGGAAGGGGGAAGCCACGAAGGGTCGAGAGAGAGAGAGAGAGAGAGGGAGAGGGAGAGAGAGAGAGTGGCCGGGAGGTGAAAATAAATTCTTACGAGGACGCGCAGTCGATAGGTTTCCGACGCACGCGTCAATGTTGCTCTAAGATGATATTTACCCTTTTTGATTTTTTTTTTTTTTTTTTTTTTTTTTCGTTTTTTGTAGAGTTAAGGTTAAAAAAGACAGGTTTAAGGTTGTTTCTTTTTTAGAGCATCTTAGAGCAACATTGAGGCACGCGTCAATGTTGCTCTAAGATGATCTTTACCCTTTTTGATTTTTTTGATTTTTTTTTTTTTTTTCTTTTTTTGTAGAGTTAAGGTTAAAAAAGACAGGTTTAAGGTTGTTTCTTTTTTAGAGCATCTTAGAGCAACATTGAGGCACGCGTCAATGTTGCTCTAAGATGATATTTAACCTTTTTGATTTTTTTTTTTTTTTTTTTCGTTTTTTGTAGAGTTAAGGTTAAAAAAGATAGGTTTAAGGTTGTTTTTTTTTGGGTTTGAGGTTTTAGGTTTTAGGTATTGATTTTGAGGATGTGGATAGGAGTTAGGTGTCTCGTTGAGGGGATGATGAATAGGCGGGAATTTTTTTTTTTTGAGGTCGAAGAGAAAATAGGTTTGGGTTTTTTTTTTTGGTTTTTTGTGAATTTTGATGAGGTTAAGGTTTTTTTTTAAGGGAAGATTCGTCGGGGCGACTTTTTGTGGGGTTGTTGGAAGTGTGGTGCGCGGTTTTGTGCATTTTTTTGGTTTTTTTTTTCAGCTGATTTTGAAGAGTAATGAACTGTTTTTTTTTACTCTCGTAGCAACCGGAAGTCCGCGCTTTGGAGGGTTAATTTTCGAAATGGCTGGACGAAACTTTACCAAATTTTCAGGACATCTCCGGAGCATCAAAACGCATGCTGCAGAATTTTTTCAAATTTTTCCAACCCTTTTTTCCCCAAATAATATATAGTTATGTACTTTGGTAGCGTCGATGACCGGAAGTCCGCGCTTCGAAGGGTAAATCTTCGAAACCTCTCAACGAAACTTTACCAAATTTGCAGGACACCTCCGCAGCATCAATACGCATGCTTCAGAATTTTTTCAGATTTTTCCCAACCCTTTTATCCAATCAACCTTAAATTTTATATAAAAATACGACTCTTCTACAATTCCATCAACTCGGCCTCGAGTTGGCACGTTTGATAATTGCCAAATTCCCGGGCTTAAAATAACCATCAAGAATCTCATCAAATATCATTTAAAAAAAAAAAAATTAAATTAAACTTACAAAAATAAAAATAAAAATTACAAATTACTACTCCAATTCAGATAATTTGAGAATCTAATTTTGATCCCGAATATCGTCTTTGGAGACTTGCGAGCGTTTCGCGACTCTTTGCTTCTCGGGTGCGGATTACGTGTACTAAATGAGATTGATCCTGTCCTCCGAAGTTTTTTGGCTATCGCAATTGGCATGCGAATCTCGGCCAATTACAAAACAAGGCGCACACACGCCTGACTCAGTCCGATGTTATTCAAAGCGGGCCCAGCTATTTCTTGGCTACGAGGACGGCGACAAAAAAAAAAAAAAAAAAAACAGCTGATCCGCCCCAAACGTAAAAATGCCCTTTTAAATGTGTGCGATATTCGTGACACATAAACCGTGCGTATGTGCCAAAAATTGTACATATGTATACATAAAACGGTAAGAGACTGTTATTATCGGCGTGGGGGCAAAATGGACCAGCGGCGATTCTGAACGAGCTATTAAACTTCGGTGAAAATTGTTTAAATTTTTATTATATGTTCGGATGGTCGAAAAGTATGATTGAGAATTTTTTTCGTATTTTTTTAAAAGACTTTTGATCGTTTTACATCGACTTTTCGGACTCAAGTTCGAACTTAATTTTGATCTCAAGTTCGAACTTAATTTTGATCTCAAGTTCGGACTTAAGTTTGATCTCAAGTTCGGACTTAAGTTTGATCTCAAGTTCGGACTTAAGTTTGATCTCAAGTTCGGACTTAAGTTTGATCTCAAGTTCGAACTTAAGTTTGATCTCAAGTTCGAACTTAAGTTTGATCTCAAGTTCAGACTTAAGTTTAATCTCAAGTTCAGACTTAAATTTGATCTCAAGTTCGGACTTAAGTTTGATCTCAAGTTCGAACTTAAGTTTGATCTCAAGTTCGGAATCAAGTTCGATCTCAAGTTCGACTTAAGTTTGATCTCAAGTTCGGATTTAAGTTTGATCTCAAGTTCGACTTAAGTTTGATATCAAGTTCGGATTTAAGTTTGATCTCAAGTTCGGACTTAAGTTCGACTTAAGTTGTTCTCAAGTTCGGACTTAAGTTTGATCTCAAGCTCGGACTTAAGTTTGATCTCAAGTTCGAACTTAAGTTTGATCTTAAGTTCGATCTCAAGGTGAAACTAATGTCTTAAAATTCGACCTTTAGGGTGTTTGCCCAGATCTGGAAATATCGACTTAACACTGGAGCTTTTTGTATCGCATCGTACTTAGGGGATTTATCCCAGTGCCCAATAAGAACGATCTATCAATCTATGTATCTACCTCCCGAATTTCCCACCGCCCCGGGACTCCCCCCACCCCTCCGTATCTTCCCACCCAAACATTCTCCCAAACAAACACACGCGCGACAATGCAATAATAATTCGTTTATTTGTTTATCTATTGACGGATTCCTCCTTGACCAATCATCAAAATATAAATGTATAAATGTCTCTCATAAATAACCTATATTTATATTTGAATAATTGTATTTGAAATGAAAATAAATCAGAAAGAAACTAATGGATAATGACTAAAAGATTTTGCTTCTTCCGCAATCTCCATTTGACTTAGTTCAGATATTATTGAATCTACGCTGACTACTCATACGTAAATATCGTACCTCGTGCTCGATTCTGGCAGACGAAGAAAAGTCAAGAAAACTAAGAAAGCAAGAAAGGCCAAGAAAAACCTAATAGTCGATTTTTGAACAAACCTAATTATAGATAAACCGAGTTCTATTTTGGGTATTCAATGAAGGAAACGCACACTGGACTTGTACTTTCTCATCTGTCGTATCCTTTATAGCGATGCTGTAATTTTAGTTCTTGTACTTTTAATGGCCTATACTGTCTCATCTGTTATGTAGCCTCAAATTCGCTGGAATTAAGATTGTAGCGATGCCGGCCGCTACAGAAGCACTGATTTTCTTTAACTTTTTCCTGGGCATCCAACAAAGAAAATCCACAAGCCCAGCTGGGCCAATACCGCCTCGTCTGTTACATAGCCTTAAATTCGCTAGAATTAAGATCGTTGCGATGCTGACCGTTACCGTAACACTGATTTAAAAAAAATGTTTTTCCTGGGCATCCAATGAAGGAAATGCATAAGCCCAGCTGGGCTTCTCTCATATGTTATATAGCCTCAAATTCGCTAGAATTAAGACCGTTGCGATGCTGACCGTTACCGTAACACTGATTTAAAAAAAATGTTTTTCCTGGGTATCCAATAAAGGAAATGCATAAGCCCAGCTGGGCTTGTCTCATCTGTTATGTAGCCTCAAATTCGCCACAATTAAGATTCTAGCAATGCCGACCGCTACAGTAGCACTGATTTTCTTTAACTTTTTCCTGGGCATCCACCGAAGAAAATCCACAAGCCCAGCTGGGCCAATACTGCCTCGTCTGTTACATAGCCTCAAATTCGCTAGAATTAAGATCGTTGCGATGCTAACCGTTGCAGTAGCACTGATTTTCTTAAACTTTTTCCTGGGTATCCAATAAAGGAAATGCACAAGCCCAGCTGGGCTTCTCTCATCTGTTACGTAGCCTCAAATTCGCCACAATTAAGATTCTACCAATGCCGACCGCTACAGCAGCACTGATTATTTTCTTTTTTACGATTTTCCCGGGTATCCAATAAAGGAAATGCATAAGCCCAGCTGGGCTTCTCTCATCTGTTACGTAGCCTCAAATTCGCCACAATTAAGGTTCTACCAATGCCGACCGCTACAGTAGCACTGATTATCTTTAACTTTTTCCCGGGCATCCAACCAAGAAAATCCACAAGCCCAGCTGGGCTTCTCTCATCTATTTTATAGCCTCAAATTCGCCACAATTAAGATTCTGCCAATGCCGACCACTACAGTAGCACTGATTTTCTTTAACTTTTTCCTAGTCATCCAATGAAGAAAATCCACAAACCCAGCTGGGCCAATATCGCCTCGTCTCTTACATAGCCTCAAATTCGCCAGAATCAAGATCGTACCTCTGCCCCCTCCACCCTCACCAATCTCACCGCCTCGCCTCCATTAACACTAAAAAAAAAAAAAAAAAAAAAAAAAAAAAAAAAAAAAAAATTAAAAATTAAAAATCGTCTCACACATCGAAACTCCGCCAAGCAGTTACCTGACTCTGAGAATAGAACTCAAGAACCTGAGCCGCACGCGAGCCGTCGGAAGCTCCGCATACCTCCACCCCCCCCCCCGCGACCCACGAAAAAAAAAAAAAAAAAAAAAAAAAAAAAAAAAAAAAAAAAAAAAAATCCATACTCGCATCTCTCATAACCGTTTCCGTAACACAGAAATAAATAAAAAAAAAAAATATATATATATATAAAAATAAAAGAAAATCCATACTCACGTCTCTTAAATCCGTTTGCGGCTTCGCCTCGTGACTCCTCTCGCTCTCCGCGCGACTCTCCGTACAACTTTCTTTCCTCCAAACTCGACGACAGACAACGGAAAGGAACACAAAAATTTCCTCTCCTCTTCCCGACAAAACGACGACAATTGCCCAAAAATAGAGAATAAAAAAAATTGCACTTGTTCGCTATTTCGCTTCAGTATAAAAAGAACGATGAAAAAATAATAATCTCTCGCTCGCAACTCGGCGCTCTGCACGATAACGCTCTCAGTTCTGCCCAAACTCCGCCCAACTTTTTTTTCCTAATTTTTTTCTTATTTTTATTTTATTTTTATTTTTTATTTTTATTTTTTTTTATTAAAAGTGGCGAACAAAAAGCACGGCACGTGTCGACCCGAAGTCACGAGGAGTCGAACGAGTGTACTACGCACGAGGTATTGTGTCGCCGCTCGTAGTCGTGTTACCATTGAACGGGCGAGCGAGCTCTACGAGGCGCGTCGAACGGCGCGGCGGGGAGGGACGAGGAGGAGGGGGGGGGAAGGGAGGGGATGGAGCGAGAGGCGTATAGACAGATATAGATAGGCGCAGGCCTTCGAGCGACTTCGCCAAACGACGAAAAAATTCCACTCGTTCTCAAAGCTTTTTTTTTTTTAATTTAATTTTATTTTATTAAAAATTATTATTATTGTTGTTTTTGGAACAGTAAAAAAAGTCACTCTTGCGCACCTTCGAGGAAAAAAATTACCTCTAAGCACCGTTTTATATATTTTTTATTTTTTATTTTTTCGAAAACTCGCCTCGATCGATTTCTTAATTATATTTATTAATATTATTATTATTATTATGATTTTTTTTTTAGTGTTGTAATTATTTATTTATTTATTATTATTATTATTATTATTTTAATAACTTGTTACAAAGGTTCGCACGTGTTTTCGGGCGCCTCGGATTTGCGCCGTATCGTCGATTTATTCTGTGTTTGTCTTCTTCGATCGCTTGGATGAGAAATTTTTATAAAATGTGTTTTTTTTTTTTTCGTATTTTATGTTTTGTTTTTTTTTTTTTTTTCCTTTCTTTTTCGTTGGGGCGGATTTGTCGGCTTCGGTGGGGGGGGAGGGGGCGGGTTTTGGGGGGACAACAAAAAAACGTAAAAGTCTCGGCGACACGCGTGGCACGAAGCTAGCAGGCGAAGCGACACGCGCAGCGCTCGGTGAACCGGCGTAGACTGGCTCGAGGCGTCGCGCGTCGCGCGGCAGCGATTTCGGCGCCCCCCACTCCGCGCCCTTCCCCCCCCCCCACTCCGCTGCGCCGCTGCGCGCGCCCCCCACTCCGACGCCGCGCGCACCCAGCCCGACCGCCGCGGCGCCTCCCACGCCGCCCGGCGCGCGACGCCGCTCGCGAAACTACCGGGCGACGACGAACGAGACCGAGTTGTGGAAATAAATTGGATTTTTTTTTTTTTTTATTGTAAATTTTTGCGTGGAGCTCGGAGATTCTTTGATCAATTTGGCTCGGGTCGATTGGAGGTTGATGTACTTGTTTTTGTTTTTGTTTTTTTTTTTTGATAGCGGGTACGAAGATTGGAATGTTTTGACTGAAATTTACAAAATTTGGTATTGAAAATTGTGATAAAGTTTCAGTTTTTTTCGTTGATTTGGTAAGAGAATTTAATTGAGTGATGATAAGTTGGAAATTTCGTGTACTGGAAATCGAAGAATTGCTTGTGTTTCGTTCGGTCGATTGGAGGTTGATGTACTTTTTTTTTTTTTTTTTTTGTGAGATTGGAAATCTTTTGACTGAATTGTACGAAATTTGGCGTTGAAAAATCATAAAATTTCCGTAGCTTTTCGTTAATTATTTAACAGAATTTAATTGAGTAATAATTAAAACACACAAATTGGAAATTTCATGGTACTTGAACATTCGCTTACGTCGCTTACATGAACGTAATTTCTTTTCTAAAATAAAAGTATGAGATATCAAAAATTAAAAATCTTTTCCCCAAAATTTACAAAATCCTTAAAAAAAAAAAAAAAACAATACCGTATAAAATGCCTAAAAGTGACCTAAAAAAACCGTCCAAAACAACACCATCCATTAATTCTGAACCAATTATTTCCCAGTGTAAACACCCGCGCCTCACATCTATCTCTTCGTCGATTTTTTGCCAGTCAATCGTTTCAGCACAAACCTCTTCCTCAAAATTTACAAAAATCCTCATTTAAAAAAAAAAAAAAAAAAAAAAAAAAGGTAAAAAAAAGCCTAAAAGGTGCCCTAAAAAAACCCATCCGAAAGAACACCAACCATCAACTCCCAGCCAATTATTTTCCAGTCTAAACACCCGCGCCTCACATCTATCTCGCCTCCTCTCTGTCGATTTTTTGCCAGTCAATCGTTTCAACACAAACCTCTTCCTCAACATTCACAAAAACCCTCATAAAAAAAAAAAAAAAAAAAAAAAAAGGCCTAGAAGTTGCCCTAAAAGAACCCATCCAAAAGAGCACCAACCATCAACTCCCGGCCAATTATTTTCCAGTGTAAACACGTGCGCCTCGCATCTATTTCTCCGTCTCTCCGTCGAAGCTCTTTCGATGCGCCTCGCGATATCTCTTCGGCTCGAGAGGCCTTTCGGTGGGGCGGGGAGGGGGGGGGGGGAAGGGAGGGAGGGGGGGGGGTGTTGTGTACGTTGCTTCCGAGAAGTGGGGGGAGTTACCGTGACGTAACAGAGGCAACGAATAGTAAACCAACACTCTCCTCTTACTACGTACCTCGGAAGTGGGAGAACAAGGGCGTTCGGGACGGCGAAGCGGGGGGGGGGGGGGGCGCGTAGAAGAGGGGGGGGGGGAGAACAGCGAAGAAGTTTTGGTTGCTCTCGCGCAAGGGCGAAAGTACGAGGAAGCTCGGCAGGGCGATTGCACATGTAATGAATAGAGCGGCAAGTGGAGTTGGCTTGGTGGGGGAAGGGAGGGGGGGCGGAGAGGGGAGGGGGGTTTCCTCGGGGTAAGTTTCTCGCTATTAGTGCCACTGGGACACGGAGCCGGCTCGCCGACTGGCGATTGATTACTCGACTGGTAACTGCGATTTCGTCGGGTTAATTGTTCGTTAGAGATAAAGGGGGGGGGGGTGATTGGATAGTAGGGATGCGGGAGTATTAAAAGATTTGAATAATTCATTATGAGTTGAATATTAATAATTCGTATTTGGATGATCAAAATATTGGAATAATTTTAAATATTTAATTATGGATGATTTTCAATACTAAAATTCGAATAATTATAATATTAAAATTTGGATGATTTTCAATATTAAAATTCGAATAATTTTAAATATTCAAAAATGTGCATATATTCAAAATTGGGCTAAGTTTCTCGCTATTAATTGCTCGACTGGTAACTGCGATTTCGTCGGGTTAATTGTTCGTTAGAGATAAAAGAGGGGGGAGGTGATTGGATGGTAGGGATGCGGGAGTGTTAAAAGATTTGAATAATTCATTATGAGTTGAATATTAATAATTCGTATGAATGATCAAAATATTCGAATAATTTTAAATATTTAATTATGGATGATTTTCAATATTAAAATTCGAATAATTTTGAATATTAGAATTCGAATATATTCAAAATCGGGGTAAGTTTCTCGATATTGATTACTCGACTGGTAACTGCGATTTCGTTGGGTTAATTGTTCGTTAGAGATAAAGGGGGGGGGGGGGTGATTGAATAGTAGGGATGCGCGAGTATTAAAAAATTTGAATAATTCATCATGAATTGAATATTAATAATTCGTATTTTAATATTCCAATATATTCGAAAATCTAAGAATATTCGATTGATTTTAATAATTCAAACATCCCAATTAGTTGAACGAATTATTCCAACAATTAGAAACATTAATTTGAGACTTTATAACAGACCATAATGGTCCTTACAGATAACACGACAAACAATGCGAATCGTTTTATAACAGAATTAGTTGCACACGTTTGCGCTTCCAGAAGGAGAATAACTTGCAACCGAGCCTAAGTTCTTCAGCAAATTTGAACTGAACATTTAAAAAATTGAATAATTAAAAAAATTCCAATAATTCGAATATTTCGAATAATCGTTATGAATCACATATTCGTATTAAAAAATTCCGATTGCGATGAAACCGAGCACACAAATTGTATTAATTAAACGAAGAATTTTGATTACTACAAGTAATCAAAATTCTTCATTCAATGAATACAATTTCTCTGCTCGGTTTCATCGTAATCGGGAGTCGATGTCGCCCCCCCTCCGGATTGGTCGACCGGGGGGGGGGGGGGGGGGGGGGGGGGGAAGGGGGCGACATCGGCGAGCCGGGTTGCGTTAAAAAATCGATAGGTGGAGCCCGTTCGGTGTGTCGAGCCGTGGCGAAGTCATTGCCGAATGATAGTCGCTCGTTCGTGTTTGCGAACGCGGGGAGAATATTAACGAGCCTCGCTGCTCACCGGCGCGTTATCCTGCGGGAGTACGCCTTGACCCACTGTGACACATAAATTCACGTCGTAACCGTGTGACGATGTCGCTTATTGCGAAAGATAGCGAACGGCGGCCGGCGAAGTTATCGGGCTCGGTGTTTATGCCCGGGTAAGTAACGTCGAATCGCGGTCTCGAATGGAGAACGACGAAGTTTGATGTATCGAGTCGGCGAGAGGTTAATCTTGGGCGTTTGAACCCCTTTGCGCGGCGGGCAACTTGGAATCGACGCTTTGCGGCGATTTCCGGTTGTTTATCGCGCACGACGATTCCAGGTCGTTTGCTTAGGTAAGGAGTTGACTTTTACTATCTTCTGCCAACCGGCTTCGTTGCCCGTGCCGGTGGTTCTTCCGTGCGAAGGCAACGCTGCCTACGAATAACCGATTAGGTTGTATACTGTTTCGCTTTAGACACGAAACTGGATTTTTAAACCGGAAGTGACGTCCTACTAGAAATTCGTCCGGTCGACAAAAAATGAGATTTTAAAACCGGATGTCGCGTGTCTCCGGTATGACGTAACTTCCCGTCGGAAAACGAGATTTTCAAACAGGAAGTGACGTATTTCCGGTTGAAAGAAGAGATTTTCAAACCGGAAGTGACGTCTTTCCGGTTGAAAAATAAGAGATTTTCAAACCGGAAGTGACGTACTACCTGTGTGACGTCACTTCTGGTCGAATGATGAGATTTCCAAACCGGAAGTGACGTGTTTCTGGTTGAAAAAAAAGAGATGCTCAAACCGGAAGTGACGTATTACCTGGGTGACGTCATTTCTGGTTGAATGATGAGATTTTCAAACCGGAAGTGAAGCATTTCCGCTCGAAAAATGAGATTCTCAAACCGGAAGTGAAGCATTACTGTTCGAAAAATGAGATTCTCAAACCGGAAGTGACGCATTTCCGTTCGAAAAATTGGATTCTCAAACCGGAAGTGACGCATTTCCGTTCGAAAAATCAGATTCTCAAACCGGAAGTGACGCATTTCCGTTCGAAAAATTAGATTCTCGAACCGGAAGTGACGCATTTCCGTTCGAAAAATGAGATTCTCAAACCGGAAGTGAAGCATTCCCATTCGAAAAATGCGATTCTCAAGCCGTAAGTGAATCATTTCCGGTAGAAAAAATTATCTTCACAAACCGGAACTAACGAACTTCCGCTAGAAAAATGAGATTTTCAAACCGGAAGTGACGCATTTCCACTCGAAAAGTGATATTTCCAAACCGAAACTGACATATTTCCGGTACGCCTTCACTTCGTGAGAAAAACTGGAAAAGCGAGTTTAACACTTATCGAACAAAATTTAAAACAAATTCTATTGCCATGGAGAATAAAAACGTTCGAACTTCACGGAAGTGGATCTAAGAACGAGAGCTTCGCGTCCCAGCAGCGCCGTCCCGTCGCTATCGATACAATTATGAAATGGATGAAAAAATAAATAAAATAAAATAAAATAAAATAAAAGAAAATAAAATAAAATGATAATAATAAAAATACAGAGTGTGATAAAAACGGAGAATAGGAGAAGGTAAGAGAGAGTGGGATTAGGGAAAGGGGGCGTCTGGATGCTCAGCTCGACCCGGCCCGGCCCGAGACTCAGCACCACCGGCCAGCCATCGACTGATCGATAACGTAACCTATTAACCCAGTGAGGAGGCGCGCAAGCGTCGTGTGTTTACACCACACCGCGAGAATCGTGCCTATGCGCGGCGGGCCGTCACGACGGGGCCAACCCGTGACGTCACGAGCGCCAGCACCGGCAGCGACAACGGCGGCGGAATCAACCCGTCGGGACGCTACGAGCCCCGGTTAGAGCCGTTCCCGTCCCTCTCCGCCTTACACACGGATAGATTTTCCTCCAAATCTCGGAATGGCACGGCTTGGGATGAAATCAATTTTTCTTCTCGCAACAAACGATAGGTGACTTTTTTAATTTCTCTTCGACAGTTCGCTAAGTTTGTAAAGGATTCTTTTGAGATTTTATTTTTTTGGGAAACTGAGTGTCGGAAATTGAGATAATTTTTTTTTTTTGTGTGGTTTTTTGAAAATTACTTTTCGACAATTCGCAAAGTTTTCGAAGGATACTTTTGGCGATTTGTTTTTTTTTATTAACATTCCCGTCCCTCTCCGCCTTATGCGAGGATAGATTTTTCTGCAAATGTTGGAATGGCACGGCTTGGGATGAAATCAATTTTTCTTCTCGTTAGAAACGATAGCTGACTTTTTTAATTTCTCTTCGACAGTTCGCAGAGTTCGTAAAGGATTATTTTGAGATTTTTTTTTAGATACATTTTTTTTGTGGTACTTTGAAAATTTCTTTTCGACAATTCGCAAAGTTCTCGAAGGATATTTTTGATGATTTGCTGTTTTTTTTTTTTTTTTTTTTTAGAAACCGAGAGTTTTGGCAATTGAGGGAAAATAATGTTAATAATATTCGACGAAAATAATTGAGCGTAGAAGCACGAATTATTTTGACGAAAAAAAAATATCGAGGCGAAATCCAAGATTTAAGTAGTCAGCATTTTTTTTTTTTGTAGACCAACCGTTTTTTTTATTATAATAAAAAATATTCTAAAAACGCTGACTGAATATTTGAAAGACGCCGAAAAAAATGGATCTGTTTCATGATTATCGGATGAATTGAGAGGGCGGTAACGGAACTTTAGCAATGCACAGTGCAAGATAGAGGTATATTCGAGAGCCAATTTACTTCACGCGCAAATAATCAATGCCACGCTCCTCGCCCGAGGCTTCGCTTCTCTAGCTCTTTCATTAATCCATTTAGCTCTCGGACGCAGCTCAAGGCTCCCCGGGCGCAAGGAGACAGCGCCGGAAGCATATTTTTTACGGCATAGAAAAAAAGCTCAGTTCGGACAGACAAATGGAATCAGCAAAGAAAAAAAATGTCCCCATTCCTAGATTAAGCATTTATAAGCAACGATAACATAACGTAACATAATAATAACAATTGTATTGTACAGAAATTATAACGTTCAGCACGACATAAGCACACTCTATGCAATTCACACAACTTTTATATATATATATGTGTGTGTGTGTGTGTGTGTGTGTGTGTGTGTGTGTGTATATATATATATATATATATATATATATATATATATATATATATATATATATATTAGGGGCGCTCGGGGCTCGCGCGCTCGCATGTCTTCATGGACTTAAGCCTTTATTATTCTAAGTCTTTTAAAAGACGTATGCCCTTACAATTCTAAGCCACACTATTACGGTTGCACTTTAAACCACCTTCATGTCCCTATTATTCTCCCCCTGACCATATTATTGACCACCCCCTGAACCTATTATTACCTCTGACCCTATTATTGACCACCCCTCTGACCCTATTATTGAACACCCCTGACCCTATTATTGACCACCCCTGACCCTATTATTGACCTCCTCTGACCCTGATATTATCTCGGACCCTATTACTGACCACCCCGACCCTATTATTGACCGCCCCTGACCCTATTATTGACCTCCCCCCGATTCTTGACACGGCGGCGACTGCGGCGAAACCTTTTTATATTATATATATTTTTAAAAGGGCTAGACCCGTACACTAAATAACAATAACAATACACTTTTAACAATTAGTTTTTAACCTTTAGTTAATAACAATAACACTTTCTTAATCTCCCAGACAAAATTTGTTCAATTACCAGAGCCGACTAAAAATTTCGTATCGAAAAAACAAACACGATTGTTATGAACAATTTTTAGGAAAAAATTGCGAATGCGAGGTGCAATTTCGGTCGTAAAGGGGAAAAGGGGGGGGACTGTTCGGTATTCCGTGTAGATCACCGTGCGAGCGTGGCAATGATATGGGCAGCCTCAATGTTTATTATCGGCGGCGGTCGGGCCAACTGCCGCTGGAGGCTGGGCCAGCAGCAGCAGCACCGGCGGCAAACGTTCATGACTGTGTTGCAGAACGACCTGCCGCGGCGGGCTCCGGATCTCTCTGTGTGTCAAGGCGATTATACAACCGTGTTATATATATATATATATATACGTATAGGCGACTATGTAACTATACGATGTAAAACTACACACAAGTAAACGAGACAGACCCAATGTCGTCAATATCTGGGCCGCGCGCGTTTGCGCCTCTCCGCATCGCCGGAGCAAGCGAACCGTATGTTCCGAAGCCGTTCCCGATGTCCAGATAAGGCTCCGATAAAAAACAAACAAAAAAACGCCTGCTGTTTATACGTGTATATATTTTTTTTTGTTTTTTTTTCTCGCTCCGTCTCTTCGTACGGCTGGCCGAATATTTTCGAGTTTTGGGAGCGTTAATTTTTTTTTTTTTTTTTTTTTTTTTTGAGAATAAAAGAAAGAAGAAAAATTAATGATAAATAGAAAGGAAGGAATTCAACTTCCGCGTCGACGTCGTGCACCTAACGCTAACGAGTTTGCGCCCCGAACGATAATTGGGAACGGTTCTGTCGAGCCGCTCGCTCCGCGCGTTTGCCCTGTGAGTCTCGGAGTCTCGGAACGGTGGATATTTTTCATCCTCGTGAGGTTCTTTTTTTTAAATCTTTTTATCTTCTCTTTTTTTCATGTTGGCGTGGTGGAAATGTGCATACTCGGGACATTTTTGTTCTGCATTGAGTTGCCGTGTGAAGTATCGACATTTTTTTTTTTTTCGACGTCGAACTCGAAGAGTCAAATTTAAATTCGAACTTAAGGTCGAATTTACGGTCGAACTTGAGGCCAATTTAAATTCCAATTCGAGGTCAATTTTAATTTCGAAATTGAGGTCAAATTCAAATTCCAATGCGAGGTCAATTTAAATTTCGAACTTGAGGTTAAATTCAAATTCCAATTCGAGGTCAATTTGAATTTCGAACTTGAGGTCAAATTCAAATTCCAATTCGAGGTCAATTCGAATTTCGAACTTGAGGTCAAATTTGTAAGCTTGAACTTGAGGTCAAATTTGTAAGATCGAACTCGAGCTCAAATGTAAGATCGAAGTTGAGGTCAAATTCGAGGTTAATTTGAATTTCGAACTTCAGGTCAATGTTAAGATCGAAGTTAAGGTCGGAATTCAAACTTGAAATAAAATATGAATTCCGATTTGAGGTCAATTTGAACGTCTTGGGGTCAAATTTACGTTCGAACGTGACGCAAAATTAAGTCTAAACCCGAGGTCAAACATGAATTCGAACTTGAGGTCAAGCTTCCCCTCGAAATGTTTGTTTGTTCTTAACATGGTTTTTTTTCTTGGGAAGAAAGTGCATAAAGGAACAGAATATTTTTACTTATTTAAGGACAATTTTGATGATAACGCTGGAAAGCGGAAATTGCGTGAGAGCGTTAATACAATAAACCGCGACGAGAACTATGGAATAAGTCTGTTACAAGATATAAAAGGTGAGCGGGGCTTCCCGCGAAACCGCATTACATTTACGATCCTCAAAGATTGTCAACCCGGTGAGGTGCAATCATAACTTTCAATTATTCCGTCGTAGGAAGTAACAACCGCGGGACTATCGCGGCAGTAACAGCGGCTCTTTCATCATCTCGATAACGTCGACCGTGGCTCGTTCGGCGTCGCTGCCGCTGCGGCTGCATCTCTCGCTACGGCCACCTAAACGCGCTTACGCCCCTCAATCTTTCTCTCGTGACAGTCGGCCGCATCACTCCGATACGACGAAGAAGAATTCTTCCTCGTTCGCGCTCTCTTCTACATCGCAGATTTTTTTTTCTTTTTTTTCGTACCGTTACTAACCACAGAAATCTGTGGGATTTTTTTTACAGATTTTTCAAAAAAATCTGTCCGAAAGCCGTGGCAACGTGTTCTCTGTCGAAAATTGAGCAGAATTGTTCTTTACAATATTTTTCTAGAGTCCGTAGTTTTCGAGTTACGGCCGGGTAAAGTTTCGGCCAATGAGGCTCGCCCGCCAGATGGCGCGCGGGTCGGCCGATCGGTCCATTGGCCGATCAGTTTTTCGCTCGTAACTCGAAAACCATGGACTCTAGAAAAAAATGTCAAAGGACAATTCTGCTCAGTTTTGAATCGCGAATGCGACTGTGTATTTTGTAACACTGTGTAACGCTTCGTATAGTTGAAAAAATGATAATTGTTAGTTAAACAGCGACAAAGCGGTGAAAGAGAAGGAGATTCGGCCAGGCTGCAATAGGCGACGGCCTTCGCAGAGGATAATAAGAGAATTGCAAGACGAGGTACAGACCGCGGACACGCTGGATGCGATTTGCGGCAGTCCAAGGTACACAGTAGGTAACGGGTTACTTGAGACCTCCGACACCTGATATCGGATATACAATCAATTCTTCTCTCATATAAAAAAAAAAAATAATGTATATTTAAATAATTACAAAAAACGCTCATTGCGCATTATATAAGTGCACTATTGGTACCGCAAGATTTCCTTTGCGTCCCGGCGGTCGAAGGGTTAAATATAATAGTCTCGTAAATTAACGAAGTAAACACGCCGACAGCCACGTTTCCCTGCTGCGCCCGGCGGGTGTTTGGTATACAATACGACATAACGCGATGATTAACGACCGCCCGTTGCTAATTACGCAGTCGAACGACATACGACGTAATGTGTACGCGCTCTTGTGTACGATACACCCGGAGCAGCGACGCGTTCGCACGACGCGTCGACGTTGCGCAACGCGTCGTATAACATGCCGACGCATGTTATACGACGCGACTTTCTGTATCTACGATAGTCGTCTACCGTCGATAAACGAAGGACGCGAAAGATTAAATTCTTCGATAACGAGAGATTATTAATTGTGAAGATTTGTTACGAAGAAAGACTCGAATCCAAGCGGCGCGAAGCCGCTCGTTCGCGGAGCGCCGGAAAGTGGTTAGTGCGCCGAGGCGCCGCCAGATGGCCACTGGCTCGGGCGCTTCTCGCAAGCGAAACGTCCGTCCCTAACGTATATAAGGACTCCAGGCTTTCTCCGTCGTAAGATACGTCTCGCAACGGTTTTCGTCAAATATTTTTGCTGCGGCGATTCTGAGAACACTCGATTGAGCCTGCTGTCGAAAAATGTGTATGTCACCTGGTTACGTACCGCACAAAAATGGCGAGAGTGGTGGTTGAGTTTAATCTACGAGCTGTTGCACTGCTACACCCGGTGATTAATTCTTCGTCGGTTACCGGGGAGGGATGGAGGAGGCGGTGAAGGTGGGTTGTTGCAATCAATGCTGCGCCGAAAGTGGAGGTGTACACACAAAGCCTCTCTCTGGCGAGCATGCGTGAAGCCGGCGGTGTTCGGTGAAAATAACGCCCGGCTTTTTATGGACGACCCCATCTGAGCCAACTGCGACCAGAAAAAAATCGTCATCGTCATCAACGTACCGACTTTATTGTTCGTCCGACCTTACCGAGTCTGCGTCCCCGCCGAAAACAATAATATAAGAATATACGAAAGAAGAAGAAGCAGATGATGGCGAAAAATAAGATGAAGAAACAAAGAGGAAGAAAAAGATTGAAGCACAGAATTCGGCTATGACTGTCGTCTCGGTTTCGTTGCAAGCGGCATCTGCTCGGTTGTAAGACACTGCAGGTCGCCGAAACGACGCAAACAAGCGAGGTAGCGAGTGCCTCGCAGCATTGAAAGAAGACTATCGAGTAAAACTACGGTGGCGCGTCGGCGAGTGGGTGTATCGTAAACCCCGTTGCTTTATTGCCTTACTGACCTTTCTGTAGGCTTCAGCGTTCAAATTAAACGAGCTTTGCACCGGCTTTGGACAGCCGTGCTTTCTATATCACGAAAACAATATTATGCATCACCAGCTCCAAGTTTTCGTACCTACCTGATATCTAAATTCGTCTTCATTATCATCGAGTAACTATCAACTGAAATACTTGTTCTCTGATCATCATTCAGAATCGGCTCATCCAGAGTTTTATTTTGAGATTCAAGTTGAATCAAGTTTGAACTTAACCTTGAACTTATGTATCAAATCATGTCCGAAGTTGAGTTTGAAAGCAAGTAAAAAATCAAGCCCGAACTCGATTTTAAACTTGAGTACGCAATGAAGTCCAAACTTGACTTTGAACTTAAGAACCAAACCAAGTCCGAACTTAACATTGTACGAAATCAAGTTCGAATTTTACTTTGAACTTGAGCACTAAATCAAGTTGAGACTACTTTGAACTTAAGTACCAAATAAGTTCCAACTTATCTTTGAAATCTCGTTCCAGGTGATCGAACTTAGGTCGTGCATAGATCGCTGACTCAGGTTTCAGCTGAAATTCGATCTTGTCATGTTATTCGAATCTAATAGCGAGTGACAAAAAGCTTAAGAGGACTCAAAAGTTTCCCATTTCTCGTTGCATCGTCCGGGCACGTATAAGACTTAGCTCGGTGGAACAGCGTCGATTCCACCTGCTGGAAGAAGAGGAAGGAGAAAAAGGGGGTTCGGGTGAGAGTCGCCGAGGGTGGCGAGGGCGGCGGCCAGCTCTGGCGCGCCGACGTTGCTGCGCCGGCGTTATTGACGAGCCACCCTGTGACCCGTATTCGGTAACTGCTGCTGCTGCTGCTGCTGCTGCTGCTGGTCCCCAGCTATCCCCTGTTTCTCTTCCTTCGTGTACATACACATGTACCTTTATGTCCAAACCCCCCTCAACTTCTCTACCCCTTCTCGAATTTCACCCTCCTCTCCGCCCCGCTATCAAACATTATCTACTCTCCGTTTCACGATGGCAGCTGCACATACACGAAACTCGTACACAACCCTTGTTTATTCCAAGTTAATTCGTGTCATCCGTCAACGGCACAAGTGCGAACATGCTCGACCAAGCTCGGAACCGAAGCAAACGGTTAGGGGACCTATTACGATTTGGACGATCAAAACGATTTTCGCTTCGGAAACTTCTTGGATGCTTTTGTTTTTGATGGTCGAGATAGTCGAAACTCCAAAGTCAAAATTTGGACCTTGGGGAAGAGACCCAAAAACTGTTTCGGGAGTATCCAATGAAGGAAGGGCAGAGACCAAGACTCTGCCTATAAGGTCTCATCGGTTGTATAGCCTTAGATTCGCTAGAATTTCCACGAGAAATTCTTGTCGACTCTGGATCTTGAAATTGTAACGATGCTGATCGCTGCAGTAGCACTAATTGTTTAAAGTATTTCCTGGGTGCCCAATGAAGAAAGTGCATGCAGCATTTTGACCTTACAATACGTGCTGAAGCACCTACAAACTCAAATGCAAAACTCAAACGACAAGCAAACTCAAAGCAAAACTCAAATGTCCGATTGATCTTATAATACGAGCTGCAGCGCCTACCGCGAAAGCAAAACTCAAATGTTCGATTGACCTTATAATACGACTTGGAGCGCCTGCGAACGCAAAACTCAAATGTTCGATTGATCTTATAATACGAGCTGAAGCGCCTACTGCGAAAGCAAAACTCAAATGTTCGATTTCGATATAAAGCGACTTTGCATTCGATGGGGACTCGTCTGGCTGCTCGAAACGCATGAATCTTGCGTATTTACATAGATCAAAGTGTTTTTGACCTTATAGTACGAACTGAACTTTTTGCTGCGAGAGCAACACTCAAATGTTCGATTTCGATATAAAGCGACTTTGCATTCGATGGGGACTTGTCTGGCTACTCAGTACAGATGAACACTCAAGACTAGGCGAAGACGCGGCCCAAAATTTTAAGGAATCCTGGTCTAGTACCAAGTTGCGGGCGGTCGTTAAGGTAGCGATAAGCTCGATCGGTGACATCGTGCCAACTAGTGTAATCAAAGATTAACAGCTTTCCGTCCCTTTCTCTCCGATTTGGTATCGCCGTTGTCCCTCAACGGTGGAGGGGGTTGGGTTTGTGCGGCGAAACCTAAAAGCAGCGAAGAAGGGTCGGTCCGCGGCTGCTCATTCTCCCTCGTGCAGGAAATAGCTCGACCTTGACCTTTGACCGTAGCGCGAGTGAGCGAATGGCGGCACATGAACGCACGCACACACGCGAGCGCGCGCGCTTACACGGAGACGGATATAGACGGTGGGGACGTAAGAGGACGCCATCGGGGCAGGCAGAGCGCGAGCGCAACCGGGCTTTAGCTTGCCGGTCGAGGGCCAGGGTGGGAGGTGGACAGTGGGGTAGCAAAAGCTCTGGGGCTCACCCCTATTTTATCGATTCGCCGGGCTCTCCCACCAAACGAGAAATCCATCGCCGTTAACAATTCTTACTATTGTTTCTCGACGTCGTTTTGGTAAGGGTCGGAAAGTTTGGATTTTTATGGGTCAATTGCAATGAGCAGTTTTTTTGGTATCCTTGGGTGATGATGGGACTCGTTGATCTGATGTTGCTAGGGTTGGTGTTTATCGTTATAAACACCAACAACTGTTATGAGCAGTTTTTTTCGTCCCCTTGGGTGATGATGGGACTCGTTGATCTGGTGTTGCTAGGGTTGGTGTTTATTGCTATAAACACCAACAACTGTTATGAGCAGTTTTTTTCTCACCCTTGGGTGATGATGGGATTCGTTGATCTGGTGTTGCTAGGGTTGGTGTTTATTGTTATAAACACCAACAACTTTTATGAGCAGTTTTTTTCTACCCTTGGGCGATGATGGGACTCGTTGATCTGGTATTGTAAGGATTGCTGTTTATTGTTATAAAGACCAACCCTTACAATTCGATGTCAAGGAGACCGAGAACGAATAAGAGATTCGGATCTTGTGTGGCCTGTTCGGAGCTTTCGACGGTCCGAATTTGTTCGAATTACTAGCAAGCGCCCAAAGTAAATAGTAACTCTTTACTACCACTGAACCGATCATTAGGAACTTTCCACTAAGTTGCAAGCGCTTAATTTTCGTTTGCCTTGTTAACTCATCAGTAAACGGTACCCAGTAACTTTTGGCAGTCCAAACTTGTTGGAAATGGTACAGAGTGGCTGAAATGACCATTAACACTTTACTATTAGCGATGAATAGCGGCTTCCCCCTGAGTAATAAGCGCTTAATCTTCGCCTGTTTGATTGACTATCGGTAAACAGTACTCAATACCTTTTCGCAGTCCGAACCTGTTGGAAATGGTCCCGAGTGCCCAAAGTGAGCGGTAACTCCTTACTTTCCTTAAACCGATCATTAGGGTCTTTCCAATGAGTTACAAACGCTCAATTTTCACCCACTAACTCCACCCTACAAAATTGCATCCAACGACTTCTCGCAGTCCAAACCTGTTCGAAATGGTACCAAGTGCCATTTGCCTTTCTCCTCCATAAAAATTCTATAAAATTCACCTCGAATCCGGCATAACGCCGACGTTTCCCGGGGTTCCTGGCGATGAAATAAAAAAAAACGAAACCTTTCGCTATAGAAGTACAAATTCAGTACTCCTCGTAGAGTGCCGGTACAGGCTGGAGGTTCGGTGGGGGACGCGGGGGGGGGGGGGAGGATGGCGTATCTCGGGCCCGGGGCTCTCTCGGTCGACGCAGCGGATTCGTCCTCTCGCGTACCTCGGTTATCCGTGTCGTTCCGGGATTTGCAGCGAGCGTTGCCAAGCGACCCGCTCGCTGCTCGTGACGTCCTTCGCCGTACCGTGACGTCATCTAGAGCCCCTGTTCGGCGAGAGCCCTCGGGCCACGGGAAGAGCGGACGACCTATATAAGGACGCGAAGCCGCTTCTCGACCCTCCCGCTCTATTTTCTCTACCGAGCTTTCTTTTACTTTCTTCCACCGCTTCGGCCCAATTTCGAACAAACACCCCCCCCCCCCCCTCCCTTCACCCCATCCCTTCTCCCTTGTTGTTTTGACACTCGTCTTCTTTTTTATCACACTCTAATTCAGCCAATAATTTATTAGTTTGATAAATGGACATTTTTTTCTCTCCCCCTTTCAACGTTCCCCGAATGAATCAAGCGGTGTCTGCGTGATCGAAAGCCCGATCTTCCTTTGCGCCTTAATTCGCCTGTCTGCGATTGACGCGCGGAGAAACTCGCGGCAGATACCGAGGGGAGGAAGCTCGATCAATGCTCCCCCCCCCCCCCCCGCCCACCCCCGACGCTCCGGCAACATCCTTTCATCGTGATTAATGACGTATAACCATCCCCTTTTTTACGTAATTTATTACTTTTTTTGCTGTTTTTTTTTCAGTTCGAGTTACTTTTGAATAAAAAAAATTGTTGTTTTTTTTTTTACAGAATTTTACTACCACGTTTGAGATATTGTCGTAGCGTCCCTACAACCCTAACCGAGTCGCAGATAATAATAGAGGGTGGCTCTAATGGATGTTCGCTAATGGACGAGATTTTATCGCCGGCCCCGTGTCCACCGAAATGTCGTAAAAAAGGCGTCCCTTCTCCGAAATTCAAAGTGTAAAATAATAATAACAAAATATAGGACAACAACAACAATAATAATAATAACAATAACAAACAGTACACTTTGTTATTATTATTATGGCTGTCACTAGGGTCGCTGTCACAAGGTCGCGGTCACAAGGTCGCGGTCACGAGGGTCGCTGTCACTAGAGTCGCTGTCACTATGGTCGCTGTCACTAGAGTCGCTGTCATAAGGTCGCTGTCGCGAGGGTCGCTGTCACTAGGGTCGTTGTCACTGTCGTCGCTGTCACTAGAGTCGCTGTCACAAGAGTCGCTGTCACTAGGGTCGCTGTCACTGGGGTCGCTGTCACAATGGTCGCTGTCAGAATGGTCGCTGTCACCATGGTGGCTGTCACAATGGTCGCTGTCACAATGGTCGTTGCCATTATGGTCGCTATCATTATGTTCGCTGTCACTATGGTCGCTGTCACTATGGTCGCTGTCACTATGGTCGCTGTACGATGGTCGCTGTCACAATGGACGCTGTCACAATGGTCGCTGTACGATGGTCGCTGTACGATGGTCGCTGTCACAATGGTCGCTGTCACAATGGTTGCTGTCACTATGGTCGCTGTCACTATAGTCGATGTCGCTCATTCGCCTGAACTCATATTAATCATCGCCATAGGCGGAGTTAAAAAGGAATGAAAAGAATCATTGGAAAGCAAGTCGGAAGTGAACTATTGTTGGAGCGCAACCGCCAAGTGCAGCGATGGTGAAAGTAACAGTCCGATATGAAGAATTTTTTTTCGAAGATGTTCCATGGCACTCTTCGTGCATGAAGTGCGCCGTGCTTCCGAGTTACCGGGCAGTTTCGCGTTGAGCGACTCGAGAGCAACGGTCATAACGGCGGGAAGAAAATCGAAAGCAGTGTCTTTCATTGAGATCGTGAGGATCGAGAGTCGAGCCGTTTCGACGCGGAATCGGATGGATCGAGAGTGCCTCTCATCGACGGCGCCGACCCGTTAATTACGATCGATGCACTTTTCTTTCTTTTTTTTTTGCACAACTTATCGTCGGATGATTTTTTTATCAATTCACATTTTTAAGTCCTGCATGGTAAAATTGATATTGGATGATATCATCTATATCCATATCTATATCTATATCTATATCTATATCTATATCTATATCTATATCTATACCTATACCTATATCTATATCTATATCTATATCTATATCTATATCTATATCTATATCTATATCTATATCTATATCTATATCTATATCTACATCTACATCTATATCTATTATTGTCATTATTAATATTAATATTAATATTATCAAAACTGTCTTTATACGATTCGTGTGATTTTTACTGTAACACACTATTCTTTATCAATATTCGTGAATCACATTTTTTTATCTTCGTTCCGTTGAATAATAGAAGCAAATGTGCGTGTAATTCGGTGAGAAATCGCGTCGAGCGATCGACACACGTCCTTAATGGCCGTCGTGTAAAAGTCACGGTAACGAAAAAAAAAAAAGAAAGAAATCAGTTTGACAACGCTCGTTAGCGAGAGCCGAAAGCTCGACGCTGTCCATGAGCTTGTTTCTCGACCAAGAGCTCATTGCGTCGAAAATTTTCGTCCAGAATGGCGACGCGAGCTCGCCTCGACTTTGCACTCGCCTCGGTCATTTCGATTCTCGTTTTCACGGCGAACGTCGAATGTACAAAAATTTTTGAAATATTTGCAAAAACGACTTCACATCAAAATCGACGAGCAGTCGAGACAACGGTACTGAGATATCTTCGGGAGGTCGGTAAAGACTCGAATCTCGTTCATCTCATCGTCGACTCCGCGCAGGTAAGCGCTCGAAGGAATCTCGTGGAAAATTAATTTCTCAATCGCGCCGCTCGAATTTCCATGAATTAAATCGATAAATTTAAATTTGCAATATTGTTATTTTTTTTACACTTTACGAACATTGCAAAGAAATTATATGTTTAATGAAAAAAAAAAAAAAATTGATTAAAAAAAGATTGTGGTCATTTGTAGTAAATATAAAAATTTTCAATTATAATTGATTTTTTTTCTAGAGACAAAAGCACCAAAAAATAATATACTACATTATTAAAAACTGTTTCTTTGGGACAAACGACAAAATAAATCATACCAATTTTACGAATGGATCGTTACTTGTTTCACGAAAAAAAAAGTTTAAATCTTAGAGATTTACGAATTGATTTTTTTTTTTTACCGACCGATGGTAAATCGATTTATCTATTCAAGTGCTTATTTTTTATTTTATTTTATTTTTTTATAGGATGGCGCGGACAAAACTCGAGAAACGATCGTGAAAACGTGCTCGAACTTCGGTACACCAGTGACGATTCTTCTCTCGGAGGAATCGACGGAAAATCGGGGTCCGCGGATTGTCACGGCGCGTTATCCGAAATTTCGTCACGTTCTTGCGATATATCGCGGTATAGAGAGATTGAAACCGGCGAGGTTGAAGGAAGCTCACAAGAGGGCGTGGAAATCGGGAGGATTCTTCGGAATCTTTGTCGAAGGGGAAACGATTGACGAGGGGAGCGCCGAAGCACTGTTGAAAAGTTTCTGGGAAATTGACTGCTCGAACGTTGTTCTGATCGATTTGGGCTCGTCATCGTCCTCGGGTTCACCGAAGATCTACAGCTACGACCCTTTCCACAACGTCGCCAAGGAACCTAACCGAACTTTGTATCAGGTAAAAAAAAACCGATTTATATATTTATTTTCATTAACCCTTCGTGCATGGCAAGCTCTTCGCTGGGAGTCCATGAGTGTTATGTCATTTTTCGATCCGCAATAACGATTTTTTTTTGTGTCCAAAATCTTCACATCTGGTCAAACATGTTCAATTCTTGTCAAACATGTTCAACTCTTGCCCAACATTTTCAATTCTTGTCAAACATGTTCAACTCTTGCCCAACATGTTCAATTCTTGTCAAACATGTTTAATTCCTGTCAAACATGTTCAAATCTTGTCGAACATGTTCAATTCCTGTCAAACATGTTCAAATCTTGTCAAACATGTTCAATTCTTGTCAAACGTGTTCAATTCTTGTCAAACGTGTTCAATTCTTGCCAAACATGTTCAATTCTTGCCAAACATGTTCAATGCTCATCAAACATGTTCAATTCGCATCCAACATGTTCAATTCGCATCCAACATGTTCAATTCGCATTAAACATGCTCGATTCGCATTAAACATGCTCGATTCGCATTAAACATGCTCGATTCGCATCAAACATGTTCAATTACCCTCAAACATATTCAATTCGCATCAAACATGATCAACTCGCATCAAACATGTTCAATTCGCATCAAACATGTTCCATACTCATAAAACACGTTCCATTATTGTAAAAAAAATTCAATTGTCGTCAAACATTGTTTCGAGCCTGAAAAAAAAAACAAATCTTTTCCCAGGTGAACTCGACAGATCGCCTGTTCCCCGCGAAGCTCCAGGATCTCCGTGGCCACCGTATACCGATATCTCTCTACCCCAACAAACCAAGCGCCAGTTTCACCCGGAGCGGCGATCTCGCCACCGCGACCGGCACGGACGTCGAGCTCCTGCTCTACGCCTCTCGACGTCTCAACTTCACCGTCGATCTCCTGACGCGCGACGTCGACGCTGTGAGTTACGTGAGCCGCCTGCCGAACGGCCGGCGAGTCGGTCCGATCGGCGACGTCCTCACCGGCAGGAGCGACTATCTCGCAAACTCCCAGTTTCTCGAGTCGATCGACATCGAGAGCGCCGAACTCGAGTTCGCTTATCCGTACTGGCGTTCGCACAGCATAGTCGTCGTGCGACGCGCGCGCCCTCTGCCCGCTTTTTTCTACATAATAAGAAGCACAGAGACGACCCACGTTCTCTACGTCGGTATATTCGCGATATTCGTTTTTTTCCTCTACCGTAAGATCGTCAAGAACTGCGACAATTTTTTGCTTACGATTCTCGGCCTCGTGCTTTTTCAGCATCTGAGAAAAATCGGCGTACAAATGTCGGATAGAATTTTTTCGTTCGCTCTGCTGTACGGTTCGTTCGTTATGTGCATAATTTGCCAGGGCTATCTGGTGAACGATCTTACCGCCCCGCCGATCTATCCGAACGCTGACACGCTCGTGCAACTCGCGAACGAGAAGTCACTGAGACTGCTGATGGTTCGACCGTACGAGCTGAGGATTCTTAGGCGCGAGGAGAGCGACGAGTCGAAGCGGAAACTCGCGCTGATCGCGCGGGTCGAGTACAACTTTAGTTACTGCATTAGCCGGCTGAGGACGGAGCGCAGCGTCGCTTGCACGATCGACGCGAGCTACGGAAAGTTCTCGCTGGCGAGCGCACGGCGCAGCGAGCTCGAGCGCGCGTTACCGACGGTCGGTAAGGAAGAGCCGCCGACGATGCACGTTGTCAAGGAGAGTCTCATTAATTTCTGGCAGTCTTACATGGTGAGAAAGGGTTTTCCACATCTGGCCGGGCTCGACGATAGTTTCTCGAGGGCCTTCGAGTTCGGGCTTGTGGAGAAGTGGATCAGGGAGGACAAGGGCAGGAGATTCAACGAACCGCCGGTCTCGAAGGAACCGCCGACGCTGAGCTTGTATCATCTCGACTATACGTTCGCGGTTCTGATAATCGGCGACGCACTCGCTGTTGTTGTCTTCGGTGTTGAGATCGTATTTGCTCGGCGAGGGACGAGACGGTTCTTCGGAGGAATTCGACGGGGGCTTCGGAGGGCGATTGCGGTAATCGTGGACATTTGAATCGACGAGTTTTCGACGGGGGAAATGTGATTTTTTTTTTTTGGGAATCGTATTTTTCTAGCGGAAGTGAAGTCGAACGGGAGGTAAGTCGCTTCCGGTCGGAAGGTGAGATTTTGAAACCGGAAGTGAGGCTTTCCTGGGTGGCGTCGCTTCCGGTCCAAAACTTGAGATTTTCAAACCGGAAGTGGCTCTTTGTTGGGTGACGGCACTTCCGGTCCAAGACTTGAGACTTTGAAACCGGAAGTGATGGTCTTCTGGATCACATCACTTCCGGTCGAAAACTAAGATTTGGCAAACCGGAAGTGACGTATTGTTCGGTATGACGTCACTTCCGGTTCTCAGTTTTCTTCCGGAAGTGACGTCATACCGAAAAATACGTCACTTCCGGGCGAAGACTAAGATTTTGGAAACCGGAAGTGACCGTATTGTTCGATATGACGCCACTTCCGGTTCTCAGTTTTCTACCGGAAGTGACGTCACACCGAACAATACATCACTTCCGGTAGAAAACTGAGATTTTTGCCCAGTTGAAAAAATGAGATTTTTCATACCGGAAGTGATGTACTTCCGGTATGAAATCACTTCCGGTAGAAAACAGAGACTTTTCAAACCGGAAGTTACGTATTTCCGGTACGAAGTCACTTCCGGTCGAAAAGTGAAATTCTCCGGAAGTGACGATTTCCCGAATGACGTCACCTCCGGTTGGAAACCGACAGGAAAACCCAAAACAATGGAATCTCAGAATCGAGCATCGGCCCGGAAGTCATCGATGACCTTGACCCTCTATTCCGCACAATCATCCCTTGTTACTGTCAAACTATCGTCGACCAACATCTAATTCTGTATCTTTTAAAGAGCACAATAAAAACGAAAATTTCCAAGAATTAGTTTGCTCAAGAAAATAAAAAGGCGTCGAGCACGTAGAGTCGCTTCGACCCCTTTTTTTTTCGCTCTCCCGTTGACTCCCCCCTTGCCGACACTCCGCGACCGGGAGGAGAGTGCACAACTCTCATCTGTATGGCTGGGACGCCGGATGAGACAAGTCGGTCGATAGAGCTACCAACCCGCCGCGTGGGCTACGCGCGTTCTCTCCTCTCCGTGTTTGCTTCGCCCCTTTCCCGACCCAGCCGCGCCGCTCGGCGCCGATCGCTCCGCCACGTAGCGGGGCAACGCGCGCTTCGCTCAACGGCCGAAGGTTGCGCGCTGGCCCGGCTCCGGCTGCCGGGCTTGCAGCTGATCCGCATGACGAGGCTAATGGATGAATGGAAATTGCCGACGAAAGCTCGACTCGAAACCTGCGATTCCCTTCCCTTCTTTTTTTTTAGCTTTGAGTCCCGCTGTGCGTGGAAAAAAATCACGGGTTTGATGGATCTTTTTTTTTTTTTTTTTTTTTTTTTTTTTTTATGAAATTGAAAAAAGAAATTAGTCGAAATGTAATGGAAGAGTCCTTCGGGCTCGCCCGGGCCGAGAGGCAACGAAAATCCTCGACTGCGCTCCCTGCCCACGTAGAACGCGACGAAGGTCATAGGTAACTGGGTCGCTCGCTTTGAACACTCTCGCCATGGACTTTTCGGGTTGGGAGCCTTTAGGAGGTTTTTTTTTTTTTTTTTGGGATTTTTTAGCACTCGAGGTTTCGAGGTTTGAAGACAATTTTTTTGGTTGTTTGGGTGGGTTTTTTTTTTATGAGGAAAATTTGGCGTAGGAATTTTATTGATTATATCTTTATCGATGAAGGCTTTTTTTTAGATTCGAGCGTCGAGTATTAAAAAAAAGATTTTATGCTATTGTTAATCGCGTGAATGTGGGTTTTTTCGGCGGGAAATTTGAAGAAGGAATTTTTCTACTCTTGGCCTCCGTCGCCTACTCGTTTGTCTTATTAATCTTATAAAAAAAATTCTCCTAGCGTGCAAAAAAAATACCTAGTAAAATAAAGAATGTACGTGTCTGTGTGAAAATACTAAAATTCAATAAATAAAAAAGATAGAATTAGAATTAGTCCTAGACTCAAAATACTTCCTTTTTAATCTTATAAAAAAAAAAAAAAAATTCCCTAGAAAAATAATTTAAAAAAGCACCCATTAATGTGTCAATGCTAAAGTTCAATAAAAAAAGATAAAAAAAATTACTCTCAGAATTAAAACACTTTCATATTAACCTCAAAAAAATTCTCCCAGCATGCAAAAAAAATAAAATAAAAATATCGCAGTTAAATAAAAAAAATACCTCTAAATGCCAAAGTAATAAAAAAAAATTCCCTGGTAAAATAAAAAAAGTACTTATTCGTCTCTAAGCGCTGAAGCAAAAAAAAAAGGTTTAGTGTCGGTGAAAAGGGCAACGTGGAGAGATGGCAAGCAGAGGCCGGGGGGGGGGGAAGGGGCTGTCAAGGAGTGGGGGAAGAGAGCAGTTGGGTGTTGTCAGTTGGGCGCTCTCTGGTTCACGTCCGTGTCCCCGCACGGAGCGCTCGTCTTCCCGATGCACCCTCGGTATGACGAGGCTGTAACCTTGGCAACTCGCGCTCCCATCCTCGCCCCCCCCCCCCCCTTTTACGTCCCTGGCCGCGACCCCCCACCCAGTCGACGATCCCACGCAATTTCACCCACACGGCTCACACAACTTCCCCAACTCGCGCGTCTATCGAAAATCTTCCCCCCCCCTCCCCCCCTCCCCCCACCCTCAAAGATTCCGCGAGTCCGGCTAAGCTCGATAGCTCATTTTTTTTTTTTTTTTTTTTTTTTTTTTTTTTTATTTAATTGGCATTTGACGATGAAAATCGGCGGATGAAAATATGGAGAATTGTAAAAATCGGGAATGGTAAAAAATTTCAGATCTCTCTCGCGTAAGTTTCGATAGTCGAGGGTAATTTTTTTTTTTTTTTTTTAGTTGAGAAACTAAAGGGTCATTTTTTTTTTAAATTTGAATTGTGCAGAGGTTTATAAAATTGTGTAAGAAATGGTGTAATTGATGAGCAAAAATTATGCAATTCTTGCCTGAAAGTTATAACATTATTACGTAAAAATAATAAAATCATTCCATACCAATTATAATATTATTATTAATTGTTATGTAAAACTTATAACATTTATTGTTATGTAAAAATTATACCATTTTGCGTAAAAATGCTAAAATCACTATCGATTCGACACCGCGGTATGAAAATGTTGAGAAAAAAAAAAGTTTTTTTTTTCACGCAAAACAAAGCGTTCTCCACGGGAGGAAGGAAAAAGTGGTGAAATAATTGCGAAAGGCGGGGGTTGGTTTGGATGTGTTTTGACGGGGTGTGCTAACCTACCGCGAAGCTCTCTGGGTTTCCCCTCGCAGTGTACGCGGAAGAGGAGGGGGAGGGGGGAGGTGTACGAGATGGAAGCAGGGGTGGGGGGAGAGAGAGAGAGTGGCATTGGGTCGAGGTCACCAGGACGCTAAAGCGATCGATGCAGCTTGCCAACGGCGCACCACTACTACAGGCACAAACACCACCGGCCAAACCCACCCCCGGCAACTTCACCTCGAACCTCCGAATGCCTCCGTCATCTATCTCCGCTCTTCCGGTCCTTGCGCTATGTTGCAGGTCAAAATCATGAATTCATAATAATGTCATTGAAACAACAAAAATAACACTGGATTTGGTAGGTTAGTAAATTTCAGTCATTTCAGTCAGTTCCGTCTGTTCAGCCAGTTCAAACAGTTAAGTCGGTTAGTTGAGTCGATTAGGTGAGTCGGTTAGTTGAGTCGGTTAGTTGAGTCGGTTAGTTGAGTCGGTTAGGTGAGTCGGTTAGTTGAGTCGATTAGCTGAGTCGGTTAGTTGCGTCGGTTAGTTGCGTCGGTTAGTTGAGTCGGTTAGTTGCGTCGGTTAGTTGCGTCGGTTAGTTGCGTCGGTTAGTTGCATCAGTTAGTTGCGTCGGTTAGTTGCGTCGGATAGTTGAGGAAGTTAGTTGAATCGGTTAATTGAGTCGGTTAGTTGAGTCGGTTAGTTGAGTCGGTTAGTTGAGTCGGTTAGTTGAGTCGGTTAGTTGAGTCGGTTAGTTGAGTCGGTTAGTTGAGTCGGTTAGTTGAGTCGGTTAGTTGAGTCGGTTAGTTGAGTCGGTTAGTTGAGTCGGTTAGTTGAGTCGGTTAGTTGAGTCGGTTAGTTGAGTCGGTTAGTTGAATCGGTTAGTCGACTCGGTTAGTCGAGTCGGTTAGTTGAGTCGGTTAGTCGCGTCGGTTAGTCGCGTCGGTTAGTCGCGACGGTTAGTTGCGTCGGTTAGTTGAGTCGGTTAGTTGAGTCGGTTAGTTGAGTCGGTTAGTTGCGTCGGTTAGTTGCGTCGGTTAGTTGCGTCGGTTAGTTGCATCAGTTAGTTGCGTCGGTTAGTTGCGTCGGTCAGTTGAGTCGGTTAGTTGAGTCGGTTAGTTGAGTCGGTTAGTTGAGTCGGTTAGTTGCGTATGTTAGTTGAGTCGGTTAGTTGCGTCGGTTAGTTGCGTCAGTTAGTTGCGTCGGTTAGTTGAGTCGGTTAGTTGAGTCGGTTAGTTGAGTCGGTTAGTTGAGGCGGTTAGTTGAGGCGGTTAGTTGAGTCGGCTAGTTAAGGACGTTAGTTGAGGCGGTTAGTTCAGTCGGTTAGTTCACTCAGTTCAAAAACAAAAAGAGAACTTTTATTTATTTGTTTGTTTAAGTTGTTCAAGTCGTGTGTCAACTACCGTTCAATATTCAGATCGATTAAGCCAATTATTGAACTCTAACGTAGGGCTGTGCAGATAGGCCGGCCTAGGCGGCTAAACTGTTTTAGCCGACTAATCCGTTTTAGCCGACCAAGCTATATTAGCCCGCTAAGCCAGCCTATCTGTACAGCCCTACTCTAATTATTCGCCGGGCTTTTGAAATATCGAAATACGGAAAAGTGCGATCAAAAAATTGCCCCGACTGATCAAAAAATTAATAAACAAATAAATCAATAAAATGATATAAAATAAAGTATTATAAATTTATTATTATCATTGTCTTGTGTTGTCTAACCTGTGCAATCCAACTTTGACGACAATATTGTTATTATTTTTTTTTTCGTCGATAATATTTAGTCCAATTTTTCTCTTCCACGTACACACGATATTCAATTAATTCATCAATATTATTGTATTATTAATTTATATCATAATTTATTATTACTCGGCTTCAATGTCACACTATCGAAATCCGATCGTCTTCCTCGCCGATATCGCAATATCGTCTTGCTCGGATTTACCTTTGATATCCGCCTCCCAACCCGAGACGATTCTCGTAAAATTCTCGTCACCCGCTCTCGAATTTTTGTGTTTGTTTCGGAAGCAAATCGATTCCGCACCCGGCCAACGCGTCCCCCGTCGGTCTCTCCGCCAATTGGAAACTTCAGTCGTCTGTTTGGTTTCTATGGCCTCTCCCCGGCAAACGCACTCACTCAGACCAAAATAAACATTTTTTTTATTTTATTATTATTTCCTCGTCTCCTCACTTCGTAACACATTTTAAACGTCAGAGAGGCATCGATCATTTACACGCAATACATAGGTATTTTATTTTTATCCCCTATTATTTTTATCGCACCTTTACCATTCCAACCCTCCTGTCACCGATATCGAACACGCCGACGATGAAACCGTGAGCATTCGCAATACCCATGTTCGACGTATCATGCCAAGAGGCTCGACTCGATATGACGTGAGTAATTTTTTTTTTTAATATTAATATCTAAAATTTTTGATTTTTTAATAATTTTTTTTTTTCTTCGGGTTCCAATTTTTTATGTCGACAGGAGATTTTAGATGCGTCCAGCTCCGGAGACGCGTCGTCGAGCCCATCCGAAATCGATCTGCTAAATCCACGGTAAGTCCGCCTCGATATTTCTCACCTTCACCAACTCTGACGACAATTTATTGTTAATTTTTTTTTTTTTTTTTTATTAAAAAAAAATGTTATTTATTTTGTTATATTTTTTATATGAAATAATACAAATTGGATTTACAATATTATATTTTTATTTATTAATTTGTGTGTTTATTGATTTTTTTTACCAGTCGGGGCAAATTATTCGAGCGATCTAGTCGATATTTCGATATTTCGAAAGCCCGGCAGATAATTTACAAAAATAACCGGAGAGGAAAAAAAATATTAAAAAATAACGTCGTTGGTGTAAAAAAAAATAATCACGGTTTATTTTGATTTTTTGCAGTCGAGAGGAAAAATCAAGAGTGCGAAGGAGCGAGCGTTTTTCGATAAAAAATTCAGCCTCGACCTCGTCGAATTTCACTGCATCGTCCGACCGTTCGCTCGCGAGTCGCCGGAGCACTCAGACAAAATTACGTAAGTGATGTAAGTTGCCGAGTGTTCGTAAAGATTGTCGAAACTGTTTTTTTTTTTTTTTTCTCTTGATTTTCCTCTCTGAGCGAAGCAGCTTTGCAGCCCCGAACAGAGCACGTTACGGCTTCGGACAAAGTTTGAGGCGTTATCGGACTCAGCAGCAAGTCACTTTCGCGGATATCGAGGGAGACTCGAGAATCGCCGGGGCGAGAAGCTGCGACGTCAGGACGAGGCGCAAGGGAAAAGGAACGCCGCGAATCATCCGAGCCATTCGCCAGCACAGCGAGAGGCGTACGTTTCGGCTTGCCGATTATCGGTCACGTTAATCATTTTTTATTTCGTGATTTTTTCATTTTTTTTAAAATAAAATTTCCTTCCGGGAAAGTATATAATTAAATTCTTTTTGTATTAAAAAAATTTATATTTTAATTCTTTTCTTTTGTATTGAAAAAAATTGTATATTTTAATTCTTTTTTTTGTATTGCAAAAAATGTATATTTGAACTCTTTTTTTTTTGTATTGCAAAAAATGTATATTTTAACTCTTTTTTTTTGTCTGCTACTGGCGTTTACATTCCATATTATTTTTGTTATTTCTGAACGGGGAAGTGTAAGTTTCGGCTTGTCGATTATCGACCATATTAACCATTTTTTGAGATCGTGATTTCATTTTTTTATTATTTTTTTTTATACAAATTTTCTTTGCCTCTTAACATGGTATCCAATTTGATATTTTTCCCGTCGAAAAAATGTGCAATATAATATCTTTTTGATATCGAAAAACAATGTATAATTTAATGATCAAAAATTTACTTAATATTTTATTTTTTTTTCTCGAGCGGACCAAATGTATAATTCCATTTTATTTTCGCTATCGACCGAATTACTAACTCGATTATTATTCTGTTGACAAAATTGCCACATCAATTTTTGTCCATTAACGAAACGTCTAAATCGGTTATTTTTATATCGATAAAAATTGTTAATAAATTTTGTTTGATTATTGGATTAAAAAAAAAATTCAATTCGATTCTGTCCAATTAACGATTGACACAGTTAATAATCCATGCTTTTCGTCCATTCATTTTTATACATTGGATGTTTTATTTTATTTTATTTTATTTTATTTTATTTTATTTTATTTTATTTTATTTTAATTTAATTTAATTTAATTTAATTTAATTTTTGAAGTAAACGTGAAAAATCTACCGGAAGAGAGATCGCCTACGAGGGTATTGACAGAGGAGAATAGTAAGAGCAGTGTGGTCGTGCTGTATCACGGGGAGAGAAAGAGATCGCCGGCGTCATCGATATCCTCCTTCGCATCCTCGGCCAAACCTCCCATTCGACTTTCGAAATCGGAACGGACGATCGTTACCGTAGCTCTTCCGGATCGCCGTTCAACCCCGCTGAGTGGACCGCCAGTGTTTCCCATCGAGTAAGTTTAAAAGAAAATACAAATTGAAGAAAGTATATTGTTCAAACTTTGTTCAAACTTTATTCAAACTTTGTTCAAACTTTGTTCAGACTTTGTTCAAACTTTGTTCAGACTTTGTTCAGACTTTGTTCAAACTTTGTTCAAAACATGTTCAAAATTTGTTCAGACTTTGCTCAGACTATGTTCAGACTCTGGTCAGAATCTGTTCAAACTTTGTTCAGACTTTGTTCAACTTTGTTCAAACTTTGTTCAGACTTTGTTCAATTTTGTTCAAACTTTGTTCAACTTTGTTCAAACTTTGTTTAACTTTGTTCAACTTTGTTCAACTTTGTTCAACTTTGTTCAACTTTGTTCAACTTTGTTCAAACTTTGTTTAACTTTGTTCAAACTTTGTTCAGACTTTGTTCAACTTTGTTCAAACTTTGTTCAGACTTTGCTCGGACTCTGTTCAGACTTTGTTCAAATTTTGTTTAAATTTCAATAATCGCCCGGTAAACGAAAAATTGAAAAATGTTTAAAATATCGACAGAGATCGTCCACCTCGACACCGAAGATCAGAGATTCCGAACGAAACACCAACATTTCTTGACGAGTAATTAGGAATATAAAAAAAAAAATCAATGATTAATATAAATTTTTTTTTTTGGAATTTCAAATTTGCTTCGATGAACCGGGATTTACAAAACATTAAAAAATCGGCAGAGATCGGCCGACCCGTGACGGAAGATCGGAGACTCCGTGCGAACCACCAACATTTCTCGACGAGTAATTAAAAATATTGTTTTAAATCAATAATTTATTTTTATTTTTTTATTTCAAAATTTTTTGAATATTAAATTTTTCCCCGTAAAAATGAGATGAAAAATGTGGGGGTTTTTTTTTTTTTTATCGACAGAGATCGTTCGACACGTGTGGGAAGATCGGAGACTCCGGAGACGAATTCGCCGTCGGGAGGGAGAAATTATCAGCGTAGAAAATTAAAAACTAGAAGTCGTTATCGACGCTCGTCGAGAACGAGGAGAGGCGAGTGCGGCGGCGCCGGAACAGCGAGCTGCAGAGTCGGAAGAGCGAGCAGCGAAAAATCGACGAGGAGCGGCCGGGACATCGAGGCGGAGGGCAAAAGGGGGAATGCGAGATGCCGAGAAGCTGAGGATCCCCCGTGGCCCTCGAAGCTAATGGCTCAGCGTTCCGCGTAAATTTAATTAACCCTTTGATATTGAATTTCTTTTCTTTTTTTATTATTAATAAAAAATAATCATAATTTTTTTTCTTTTTTTATTATTATTATTATTATTTTTTAAGTAATTACGATTGGGTAAAAAATCGATATGCCGAGTGGATCGGGAAGAGCGGGGCAAAATGGAACGTTGGGGTAATACGGACCCGTGACCTCGATTTGAGATAAGATTGTTTAATTTTTTTTTATTTCCTCAAAAATTTGTACAAGTGGTCCGTTTTGCCCCACTCACCTCCCAAAGCATTTAATTTAGCTCGTCGATAGCACATCGATCGTGCGGTCTCATTCTGGACTTTGATTCGAGTCTGATGACGAAAAAAATTAATGTTAGGGTGAAAGGGGGCATTATGGCCCACCCCTGTTAGCTTTATAATAACTACGAACAAAAACGTGCAAAAAAAAATGGTTTTTTTTTTAAATTTGTACATTGGTTAAAAAATGGTTGCGCCCAGTGGATAGGGAAGAGCGGGGCAAAATGGGACTTTGAGGTAAAACAGACTCTTGTCCTCGATTTGAGATAAGATTGTTTAATTTTTTTTTTATTTCCTCAAAAATTTGAACAAGTGGTCCGTTTTGCCCCAACTCACCTCCCAAAGCACTTAATTTAGCTCGTCGAAAGCACATCGATCGTGCGGTCTCATTCTGGACTTTGATTCGAGTCTGATGACGATAAAAATTAATGTAGGGTGAAAGGGGGCATTATGGCCCACCCCTGTTAACTTTATAATAACTACGAACAAAAACGTGCAAAAAAATGCCCATTTTTTTTTTTTAAATAGTACATTGGTTAAAAAATGGTTGCGCCCAGTGGATAGGGAAGAGCGGGGCAAAATGGAACTTTGAGGTAAAACGGACTCTTGTCCTCGATTTGAGATAAGATTGTTTAATTTTTTTTTTATTTCCTCAAAAATTTGAACAAGTGGTCCGTTTTGCCCCAACTCACCTCCCAAAGTATTTAATTTAGCTCGTCGATAGCACATCGATCGTGCGGTCTCATTCTGGACTTTGATTCGAGTCTGATGACGAAAAAAATTAATTTTAGGGTGAAAGGGGGCATTATGGCCCACACCTGTTAACTTTATCCTAACTACGAACAAAAACGTGCAAAAAAATGCCCATTTTTTTTTTTTAATAGTACATTGGTTAAAAAATGGTTGCGCCCAGTGGATAGGGAAGAGCGGGGCAAAATGGAACTTTAAGGTAAAACGGACTCTTGTCCTCGATTTCAGATAAGATTGTTTAATTTTTTTTTTAGTTCCTCAAAAATTTGAACAAGTGGTCCATTTTGCGCCACTCAACTCCCGGAAGTGTATACTTCAGCTTTTGGGGTAATATGGACCCATGTCCCCGATTTGAGATAAGACTTTTAAAGTATTTTTCATGTTCCGTAAAAAATGTATACAAATGGTCCGTTTTGCCCCACTCACCTCCCAAAGCATTTAATTTAGATCGTCGATAGTACATCGATCGTGCGTTTTCATTCTGGACTTTGATTCGAGTCTGATGACGAAAAAATTAATGTTAGGGTGAAAGGGGGCATTATGGCCCACCCCTGTTAACTTTATCCTAACTGTGAACAAAAACGTGCAAAAAAAATGGTCATTTTTTTTTTTTAATTAGTACATTGGTTAAAAAATGGTTGCGCCCAGTGGATAGGGAAGAGCGGGGCAAAATGGAACTTTGGGGTAATACGGACTCGATTTTTGTGATTTCGTGTTGCCGATTTTTTAATTATTTTTTACGTTACACAAAGAATGTGTAAAAATGGTCCGTCTTGCCCCACGAAACGGCAACGTGCAAAAACAATAACAAAAATGGTAAAAAAAATATTTCTTGTGGTCCATTTTACCCCAGTTCTCCAAGAGAAGTCGTCACGGATCGTCGACGAGGTGACCAAGAGGACGAGTCGCTGAGAAACCCGCGGGGCGCATTTTTCATGCAGCACATGCAGAATCAACAACAACAACAACAACAAGTTGACCTTAACGGTGATATCGAGGATCCGAGCAGCGGCAAGCGAGTATTTCCGTTTCAGTCGACGGCCAGTGGAAACTTGAAGATCATCCCCAATCAGGTTTTTTTTTTTTAATTTATCTATTTTTTTTTGGTTTTTTTGGTTTTTTTTTTTTTCAAAAAAAATTTCATCTCTAGATCACCAAAAAAATTTTTCCAGGTGGTCTTCGAGTCGAAGAAGGTGAGCGTTTTGGTGGCGGATCCGCGTCACACGAAGGTGAACGTGAAGGCCGATCTTGGCAGGGGCGAAGACCAAAAATCGGAGGCAGCTCCAGCGGAAGCCGCGTCGACGCTTCCCGAAGTCGAGAATCGATTGATCGATTTTTGTTCCGGTAAGAGAGAATTCGCCGCGACATCCGGTATCGAGAAATCGAAAAACACGGAAAAATCGAGCCTCGAGACCGAGTACGTGCCGCGGACGCAGCCGTACAGATCGCCGCCGGTTGTTCGACCGCGTGAAATGGAGCAGAATCAAGTCGCACAGGCCGCACCTCATCGACTTCCGCTACCAGCCAACGAGGTTCCACTTTCCTCGTGAGTCGCAAATAGCGTCATGCAGTAAAAATACCTATAAGATTTTTTCCCACGATGGCCTGCTATAACTATTATTATCATTATTAGAAGAAAAGGAAAATTAAAAGACCCATTTTGCCCCACGAGGTGAAAAATTAAGACTTTTTTTCTCTCTCCATTTTGTTCTCCGTTAAAAACTGAGGAAACTATTGCTCGGGTAAAAAGTCCGTCAGACTCGTAGTTTTCGAGTTAGGAGCCACTAAAGCTCTCAGCCAATGAGAGCGCTCGAAAATTGGCGGAAGAAAATTGCACAGTCAGATTCTGCGTTCGAAACCGAGAAGATTTTGTCTGGGGTGAAAACTTCGTGGGACGCGTAGTTCTCGAGATACGAGCCGTTGAAGCTTTCGGCCAATGAGCGCAGCGCACAGTGGTGCATGTTTTCGAGCGATCCCATTGGTCCGAACCTTCCCAAGCTCGTATCTCGAGAACCGTGCGCTTTAGAAAAAAAATTTTAAGACAACATTTGCTCAGCTATGAATAACGAATAAGATCCAACAATTTTTTCCGAATTTCGAACCACCCTGCATACTCGAATCGACTCTAAACTATTCTCTGAATTCGAACGATCAGGCATAAACATTTTTCTTATTTGCTCTTTTATGAAACTCCAATTTACATTTTTTTAAATAAAATAAAGTAAGAAGTAAAATTACATACATGAAATTTAAAAAAATAAAAATAAAGGAGAAATCGCTAACAGAGATTATCACAAATATCAGTAAAACTTGTTCGCGTAATACGATCGACAGGCTGGGTTTCACCGGTGAGCAGCCAATCGACTGGGACAACATAATTCTACCGGAAAAAACGGATCTCTACCGGGAATTGGCAAGGCGGATAACTAATTACAAGTGAGCGCTCCGCTTCGTCATTACGCTTCACCTCGGCACAAATTGAATTTCTTTTTGTTGGTAAATTCATTTATATATTTAAATCTTATTCTCTTCCGTTCAAGAAACGCCGATTGCATAGTGCGTCTTGGCCACGATGAATTCCATTGTCATCTCCTCGTCCTGCAGAGTTATAGCACTTACTTTGACGAGAAAAATTACAAGGAAGTCGACCTTACAGGGGTAAATTAAGTTTTCTTAATTCGCTACATTTAAAGGCTTCGAACTTAAACTGTATCGAGTCAAGTGTAAGTAATTACACTTTTCAAACGTAAACTGAATCAAGTCAAGTGTAAGTAATTACACTTTTCAAACATAAACTGAATCAAGTCAAGTGTAAGTAATTACACTTTTCAAACGCACACTGAATCAAGTCAAATGTAAGTAATTCCACTTTTCAAACGTAAACGGAATCAAGTCAAGTGTAAGTAATTACACTTTTCAAACATAAACAGAATCAAGTCAAGTGTAAGTAATTACACTTTTCAAACGTAAACCGAATCAAGTCAAGTGTAAGTAATTCCACTTTCCAAACATAAACTGAATCAAGTCAAGTGTAAGCAATTACACTTTTCAAATTAACTTCGATTTACTTTTCAAAAGTAAGTTTGAAGTTACTTGTGATTTCGAAAAGTGAAAGTTTGAACTTACGTTTTCAAAAATGTGAGTTTAAACTTAATTACACCTTAGAGCTTAACGAAACTTAACTACCCTGATCCACACTTAAATAAACCTTGAACGAAAAAAAAAAAACAAAAAAAAAATGTAATTATTACGAAGGGTAAAAAGTGAGCGTTTATCGTTATCGCTATCTCGAGTTGAACGGGAGTCCTCTCGAGGCTGCTCTCTTCTCGATGCAGTCGCGAGGGTGGAATCAAAGTCCCTCGCGTCAGCAGCATTTACGGCAGGCAACGATAGAGCGGAGACGAGGGGTTTCTCCTTAGTCGACCTTGCTCTCATTTTCGTCTCCCTCTTCCACCTTTTGCCCGGATTACCAGAAGCCGAGAGAGAGAGCGAGAGGGGAAAGAAGGGGCTCTAGATTGCTTCAGCCCGGAGGCTCAAGCACGTGCTGCAAAATCACCTCGGCAAATAATCGCCCACTCTTTGCCCTTCTCCCACACAATGTCGCTCCATTCATTATTAAAACCTACCGTGGATCGAATTTACAGTCGTCAGCGAGAATTCGATTTTCGCATCTTGATATCTCGCACGATTCATATCGCCGTTACGAACTCGAAATTGTAATTGATTGCAAACTCGGACCGTGCAAGTTTGACGCTAATCACGACTGAAAAGTGTAATTACTTACACTCTATGAGATTCCGCTGACTTTAGAAAAAGTCGCTACTTACACTCGACTTGATTCCGCTAACGTCTAAAAAGTGCAATTACGTACACTTGATTTCCAACTGTTCAGATTTGAAAAGGGTAATTACTTACACCTGATTTCAATCAGCTCAAATTTGAAAAGTGTAATTACTTACACTTGATTTCCATCGGTTCAAATTTGAAAAGCGTAATTACTTACACTTGATTTCCATCGGCCCAAACTTGAAAGGTGTAATTACTTACACTTTATTTGATTCGGCTCAAATTAAAAAAGTGTAATTACTTACACTTGATTTCCATCAGCCCAAATTTGAAAGGTGTAATTACTTACACTTGATTTGATTCAGCTTACGGTGGAGGCGTGTAATTACTTACACCCGACATGATTCAACTTACGTTCGAAAAGTGTAATTACTTACACTAGATGTAATTCAGCTCGAGTTTGAGAGATTGTAAGTCCGAGCTTACATTTTCAAAAACGCAAGTCCAAACTTAATTACGCTTTCGGAATTATCAATTTAAACTCGAACGGTTAATCGTCGCTGTTGTGAGTAAATAAAAAATTGCAACAAAACAACGACAATATCACGAGGTGAATTTAGAGCAGCGTAACGTCGAAGGCGTTCAGCATAATCTACGACTGGATGATAAGCCCGACAAGCGACAGTTGCCACTTGCTGAGAAGAGACAATATTCTAGAGATTTTTATGGCCGCTCAGCAACTCGGTATCAAAGGTTCGCATCCCCATTATCACTACCATTACACATTATCATCGCCATTAATTTTATTACCTTTTAGTGTAAAAAAAAAAAAAAAAAAAAAAAAAAAAAAATTCACCAAAAGTCGAGTGAGATACGAATTAAAAAAAAATTGTTTTCTTTTTTTTTCCTTTTAATTTTATTTTTTTTCCTTTTAATTTTATTTTTTTTCCTTTTAATTTTATTTTTTTTTCCTTTTAATTTTATTTTTTTTTCCTTTTAATTTTTTTTTTTTTCCTTTTAATGATCAGAATTGGAGGAGCAGTGTTGGGCGTTTATCGACAACGACGAGCTCTTCTCCGAGGACACCGCCTTTCTGCTTTATCTCGAGGCTCGGAAGATCGGCAATACGGCTGTAATGGAGCTGATGGTACCGAGGATAATGAAATTTTTCCTGATGCTCGTCAGCACGAAAGACTTCTTGGAACTGTCGGTCGACGAGCTGTGTCTGCTTCTCCGTTCGAATTACATATGCGTAAACAGCGAAATGGAGGTTCTCATGTCTGCCGTACGCTGGCTCATGCACGACTGGCAAGCGAGACGTCAGCACATGATGCAGGTATTGAAGTGCGTCAGATTCGGCCTGATCGCACCGTGGCAGCTCGTCGACGTTAAGAGAAATCCCGAGAATCCCGAGTTCATGGAACTCATGTCCTATCCGGAAGTGCAGAAAATGGTCGACGACGGACTCGCGTGAGTCCATTGCGCAGCGATCGAATTTTTTTTTTTTGTTTCACACAGGAATTTTTTTTTTCTCTATCTCGTATGGTTTTTTTTTGCGGTGCAGATTCGTTATCATAAAATACTGGTACGGCAATCAGACGGAAGATTATTATCACTGGATCGACCTGCTGGGACTGACGGAGCCGACCAATCGCAATTGGGCCGGCGAGGATAAGGTGCAGTTTATAAATAATTTGATATACCTAATTAATGTTATCAATGTTATTAATGTTATTAATGTTATTAATGTCATTAATGTCATTAATGTCATTAATGTTATTAATGTTATTAATGTTATTAATGTTATTAATGTCATTAATGTTATTAATGTTATTAATGTTATTAATGTTATTAATGTTATTAATGTTATTAATGTTATTAATGTTATTAATGTTATTAATGTTATTAATGTTATTAATGTTATTAATGTTATTAATGTTATTAATGTTATTAATGTTATTAATGTTATTAATGTTATTAATGTTATTAATGTTATTAATGTTATTAGTGTTATTAATGTTATTCGTGTTATTCGTGTTATTCGTGTTATTCATGTTATTCATGTTATTCATGTTATTCATGTTATTAATGTTATTAATGTTATTAATGTTATTAATGTTATTAATGTTATTAATTTCATTAATGTCATTAATGTTATCAATGTTATCAATGTTATCATCGTTATCATCGTTATCAATGTTATCAATGTTATCAATTTTATTAATGTTATTAATGTTATTAATGTTATTCATGTTATTAATGTTGTTCATGTTATTATTGTTGTTATTTTTTGTTGGAATCGAGGAAAATAGTTAGTTATGTTTAATAATTAAACTGATCAATTGTGTAATGTTAATACGTTTTGAAAAAATGTTTGCGCAGAACTATGTGACGTACAGAGAATTTTTGCTCTATCTGGAGGAATATCAGAGGACGAAGATGCCGGAATTGAAGAATCGAAAGACGGGGGTGGGAAAAACGAACAACGACAATGCGGCGAGTAATCCGCCAACGAATCCACCACCGCCGAGGGTTAAAATGAACAGTCAAGTGAACAACAACATCGAGACGACAGGACCCTCGGGTAAGGAACGGAAATCTTTAGATGGAAAGATAAACTTTAATCTTACTTAACTTTGAACTTTTCGACTTCGATCTTACTTGAGCTTGAAGCCTGTAACATCGATTTTACTTAAGTTCGAACTTTGCAATCTTGAACTTACTTAAGTGTGAACTTTGCAATTTCGAACGTACTTAACTTTGAACTTTGAAATCTTGAGCGTACTTAAGCTCGAACTTTACAATTTTGAACGTACTTAAGTTGGAACTTTGAGATCATGAGCGTACTTAATTTTGAACTTTGCAACCTTGAGCGTACTTAAGTTTTAACTTTGTAACGTCAATCTTACTTAAGCTTGAACTTTGTACCTTTGATTTAACTTAAGCTTGAACTTTGTACCTTTGATTTAACTTAAGTTTGAACTTCAAAAAACTTTGATTTAACTTTAATATGAATTTTTCAAGATTCAACTTACTTAAGTTTGGAATTTGAATTTTGATTTTACTTAAGTTTGGACTTTGAATTTTGATATTATTTAAGTTTGAACTTTAAAAAACTTTGATTTAACTTTAATATGAATTTTTCAAGATTCAACTTACTTAAGTTTGGAATTTGAATTTTGATTTTACTTAAGTTTGGACTTAGACTTTTGATTTTACTTAAGTTCGAACTTTTTAAACTTTGATCGTACTTAAGGCAATGATAAGGAATGTAAAAAAGTCTTGATTTTTTTTCGGAAAAATGGATAGGCGGAGGAGCTCTTGGGCCACTGTTGCTGGCCGCATCGAGCAATCTCGGCAGATCATCGAAATATCCGCGTATGCCTGGACCGGGAGTTGGCCAGCCTGGACCACCTGGAGGGATGGCGATGCCGCCGGAGCTTCTCGGCCACTACTTGAGCAGCTTCGACAGAAACGCTAAAGGGGTGAGTAGGCCAACGAGCGAGGGACTCGCGAGAGAAGCGAAAACCGAGTCTCCACCAAGATTCACCAACCAGTGGCCGACAAAGAACTGACATAACCCATATTACCCCCCCCCCCCCCCTATCCGTTTCGCCCCTCGTGATTAACATTCAAATGTTTTGTAATCGTCTTCTCGTCGTTGAACAACATTCTTATGTAAATATTTTATATGTGCCTATAAAAAGGGCTTTTTTAAAAAAAGATTTTTATACCTAAAGTCCGACAATACAAGACTATCGATTTTCAGATTAATATTTCCACCGAATTATATCTCATTTCATTATTTTAAGTTATATATATATTTTTTATTTTAATTATTTAATTATTTAGTCATTCAGTCATTCAGTCTTTCAGTCAGTCAGTCATTCAGTCATTCAGTCATTCAGTCATTCAGTCATTCAGTCATTCAGTCATTCAGTCATTCAGTCATTCAGTCATTCAGTCATTCAGTCATTCAGTCATTCAGTCATTCAGTCATTCAGTCATCCAGGCATTCAGTCATCCAGTCATCCAGTCATCCAGTCATCCAGTCATCCAGTCATCCAGTCATCCAGTCATTCAGTCATTCAGTCATTCAGTCATTCAGTCATTCAGTCATCCAGTCATCCAGTCATTCAGTCATTCAGTCATTCAGTCATTCAGTCATTCAGTCATTCAGTCATTCAGTCATTCAGTCATTCAGTCATTCAGTCATCCAGTCATTCAGTCATTCAGTCATTCAGTCATTCAGTCATTCAGTCATTCAGTCATTCAGTCATTCAGTCATCCAGTCATTCAGTCATTCAGTCATTCAGTCATTCCGTCATTCAGTCATTCAGTCATTCAGTCATTCAGTCATTCAGTCATTCAGTCATCCAGTCATCCAGTCATCCAGTCATCCAGTCATTCAGTCATTCAGTCATTCAGTCATTCAGTCATTCAGTCATCCAGTCATCCAGTCATCCAGTCATTCAGTCATTCAGTCATTCAGTCATTCAGTCATTCAGTCATTCAGTCATTCAGTCATCCAGTCATTCAGTCATTCAGTCATTCAGTCATTCAGTCATTCAGTCAATGAATTATTTAATAACGTAATCATTTAATTATTTGTCCTCTTTACCCATGATGCAAATTCAACGATTAGATAAACCGTAAGGGGAGCGAAGTACTTCGCTCTGTAGAGACAACTCCTAGGGAGATCTTCGACGAGAGTCGATTGAACGACGGAGCCAACGACGAGGGGGAATCCCCGAGAAGGATAAATCACGGGAGAGACAATCGACAGTGGACGAGCGGGGGGAGAGTTAAAAATTATTCGACGCCGATGAACAACGGAAAGCGGAATTGCCTGGCGACGAGGAAGGATTACCGGGACGGCGATTCGTCCAGGTCCGAGGAGGACGCGGCGACCGCCATACAGGCCCTCTATCGGGGCTACAAGGCGAGAAGAAGATTCACCGAGATACGGAAGAGCTCGTCGGAGGAGAGACAAAAAAACAAATCGAGAAAAGTTGCAGAATTGTTGGCGATAAATGTCAATGAGAATTTGCACAAGCCCTTGGAACCGGTGAGGATGTCGGCGAGCCTTGCCAGTCAGGGTAGAAACGAGCACAGGGGCTCGAAGATTCCGAGACGCTCGCCGAGCCCGAGAAAAAAGAGGACGAACAACATCTCGACCGAGGGACGAGCAAGCTCCACCAAGGATCTCGAGGGAATACGGGTGTGTTTTGTTACTGGTGGAAAAAGAAGCTCCACATTTGTCAGATGCAAAAAAAAAATTTTTTTTTCCAAATTTCGGTCACAGGCGTTCGAAATTTGGGCTCAAAAATAGTTGGATCGTATTCAGGGATGAAAACTGAGGATATTATTACTTGAGATTTTTTTTCTCCGGTCGATAGTTTCAGAGTTACGAGCAATTGAAGTTTCAGCCAATGAGAGAGACGCCCCGTTAGGTGGCGCGCGGGTCGGGCCGAGCTCCGATTGGCTGAGCCTTCATTTGCCCGTAACTCGAAGACGGTTGACTCTAGAGAAAAATTTCTTTGGAATAGTTTGCTCGGATTCAAAGCCCGAATACGATTCAATCCTTTTTGGGCAGTGATTTTTGCAAATTACGGGAGGAAGTTAAGAATGAGATGAAATTTTATTTCGCAGTTCGACGTTACGAGATCGGAACCCGTGCCGGAGACTTGTCACAACGATCCGGCAAAATCCATTCAGACGATTCATTGTCCGAGAATTTTTCACAACTTCGACGAGAAAGCATCGTCAGTCTCGCAGTACGAGAACACCGACACCGAGCCCGATCCGTTCTCGCCGAGAACGATCGAGCGACGATCGTCACTCGAGATTCGTACCTGCGATCCCCGCGAAATTGGTCTCGGGGACAGTGCAAACCACCACAGAAATTTGTAAGTAGTCTTTTTTTTAATCGGAGAAAAAAACGAAAAATTAACCTATCCTTTAAAGTCTATAAATCTTCACATCACATATACATGTCGAAAATTAGCCGCCGGAAAGTGCAGAGTCGCATTGCGGTTGCAAAGCCGAACAAAAGTTCCCTTTGTACATTTTTTCTGCAGCGCACCGTTCTCGAGCTACAAGCGCTTGAAGCTTCGGCCAATGGGAGCGCCCGAAAACCTGCACCATCTCGCGCTGCGCTCATTGGCCGAAAACTTCAATCGCCCGTAACTCGGAAACTACGCACCCTACGAAGTTCTGCCAAAGGGAAAGTTTGTTCGTTTTTTCCTCAGGAACACGCTCCCACACTTTTCGAGCCATTTCCTTGCCATTTTTTAGGCCCCTGCGAATAAGCGACAGTATAATCGGTGGAAACGCCGGTAACGATTACTACGGCAAAGACTCGTTGTTCTTCGCCGATCGGGAATCCGTCGTGGTTTTCGGCGGTCTCGATCCACATCAGGACTACGGCAACACCGGCAACACCGCAAGGGACATTTATCGTTTCAAGCCATCGGACAACGAGTGGGAGTTCGTCGGCGAAATGCCGGAGGCGCGACATCATCATTCGGTCGTTTATCTCAAGGGACGAATTTACTTGGTCGGTGAGTCGAAGATTCCCGGACTGAATCCTCATCGTACGTTCTTAAGGTGATGAGACAAAGATAATTTTTTTTTCTTCCTTTTTAATCAAAAAAGGTGGAGCTGATCCCCGAGACGAGAATCTCGAGAGGAAGGAACTCGTAGTGGGAACCGTTTGGAGTTACGATCCAACTACGAGGGTCTGGTTCGACGAACCCGCTATGTTGACTGCGCGAAAGGACTTTGGCCTGGTCGTGAGCGGTGGAAAGATGTACGCCATCGGTGGACAAGACAAAAATGGACTGTAAGTTGGGGATCTTTATATTCAAAACCCTATGCATACGAAAGTAGAAAAAAAGCAATGTTCTTTTTTATTTTTATTTCACGCGATCTTCAAAAAGAAAAAAAAATTAATTAAAAAAGGATTTTACATTTTTTAAAAAGAGAAAGATAGAAACAAGTTTCATATTGGTAAAAAAATTGAATTGAATAAAAAGATGAAATTGAGAGCTTATAATTTTTTTTTTTTAGTTAGAAGAAAGCAAAGTGCAAAATTTAATTTATCTGATGTTGTATTTTTCTTTACTGGAGTATATTAAAAAAAAAAAAATTAAAAAACTGATGCAAGTTGTTTTTCAACGTTCCCAATTAAGCGCCCTGCGAAGCGTCGAGGCTTTCGATCCTTCGGACGGCGCGTGGCGAGAAATGCGATCGATGTGCACTGCCAGAATCGGCCCGGCGGCTGCCAAGTATCGGGAACTTATCTGGGTCGGTGGGGGTATGACAAAGTCGAAGAAGGAGCCAATTACGAAAGAGGTCGAGTGCTACGACCCGCTCAGCAATCTGTGAGTATATAACGTTCGATCGATTGGTACACAGGGCTTGCCATACCATCCCAACAATCGTGGGTTGCTAATCTTAAAAAAAAAATTTGCACTTTCCAAAAAGCAACATTTGTCGAAAAACAACATTTGCTGAAAAACAACGTCGGTCAAGAAACAACATTTGTCAAAAACAACGTTGGTCAAGAAACAACATTTGTCAAAAACAAAATTTGTCAAAAGACAACATTTGGCAAAAAAACAACGTTTGTCAAAAAACAACGTTTGTCAAAAATCAACGTTTGTCAAAAATCAACATTTGTCAAAATCAACATTTGACAAAATCCACATTTGTCAAAATCACCATTTGTCAAAATCACCATTTGTCAAAATCACCATTTGACAAAATCACCGTTTGACAAAATCAACATTTGTCAAAATCAACATTTGTAAAAATCAACATTTGTCAAAATCACCATTTGTCAAAATCAACTTTTGTCAATATCAACATTTATCAAAACCAACATTTGTCAAAATCAACATTTGTCAAAGTCAACATTTGTCAAAACCAACATTTGTCAAAATCAACATTTGTCAAAATCAAAATTTGTCAAAATCAACATTTGTCAAAATCAACATTTGTCAAAATCAACATTTGTCAAAATCAACATTTGTCAAAACCAACATTTGTCAAAATCAACATTTGTCAAAATCAATATTTGTGAAATCAACATTTGTCAAAATCAACATTTGTCAAAACCAACATTTGTCAAAACCAACATTTGTCAAAATCAACATTTGTCAAAATCAACATTTGTCAAAATCAACATTTGTCAAAATCAACATTTGTCAAAATCAATATTTGTCAAAATCAACATTTGTCAAAACCAAGATTTGTCAAAATCAACATTTGTCAAAACCAACATTTGTCAAAATCAACATCTGTCCACGAAACAACAATTGTCGAAAACAACATTGTTGACGAAAACAACATTTATCAAAAAAGAAGATATGTACAAAAAACATTTATCGCAAAGGAACATTTGTCAAAAAAACAAAAATTGTAAAAAAACAACATTTGTATTTGTTGAAATTTTTTATTATTTTTCCATCTAAAAAAAAAATGATCAACAGTTTTTTTGTTGCGCCTGCAACTAATATTGTCGATACGATTTCGTAGATGGCTGAGAGGCGAGTCGCTGAGATCGCCGCGATGCCTGGCCGCGATGTACGTCGTGTGCGACACGATGTACGTAATCGGAGGCGCGTTGAAGACATCGACGAACGGCGCCGGTATAACCGAGAGCATCGACAGCGTCGACGTTTGGGACCAGAAGCAGCGCCTCTGGCGTCAGCACGGCGAAATAAGCATTGCCCGTCACGGGCACGCGGTCGGTTCCGTAGGCGACCAATTGCTGGTAATCGGTGGCTTAACGACGATCTACAAGAAGAGCATAAAGAGCGTCGAATGCTATTGCTGCCAGAGCGCCAAATCCATCAAGGGAGTCTCCTCGCTGCCCTACGCGCTGTCCGATCACGACAGCGTTTCTCTACCGGCTGCCAATTTTCTGGCGATCAATTAATTGCGATTAATGGAATGTAAAAAAAAAAAATTATCACTTGGGCACATTTGCGGTCGTGAAATTTAATGGACCAATTTTTATCAATAAAAAGCGACTGTCAGAACGCCTCTTTTCGTCCCAAGATAAAAATTGCGATAACTTTCGAACAACGCCCTCTAGCGTTAAAAATAAAATCGGGAATTGTGGCAAGGTAGACAAAGAAAAATGTTTCGAAATCAAGAAGCATCAATTGTAATCGATGGTAACCCTGAATTAACTTTGGCTCGTTACTCTGAGTAATTGTAATTTGTCTGCCAATCGAATCGTCATTATACGAATTCAGTTTTAAGATTTTTTTAATGCTAAAGATTTTTTTTTTGTGCTAAAAGATTTTTTTCATGCTAAAGCGTACCAAACACATTTTTTTTTTAAATCACCAAAAACCGGTTGTATTCGATGATAATTGAAAATCTCGCTCAACCGTGGCTCGCTACTCTGTCCAAGCAATTGCCACTCACTGACCCATCGAATGGCTGCAATTCGAATTTTTTTCATGAATTTTATTCCTTAATTTCATTCCTTAATTTTATTCCTTAATTTTATTCCTCAGTTTTATTCCTCAATTTTATTCACGAATTCTATTAATCAAAACGTTCATAAGAACAGCATCACTCAATCTCTTTATTACCGACCGCGGCATCGCCCTCTCTCCCAAAAAAAAAAAAAAAAAAAAAACTCATCCCCGCCGCGTCGGCAAGTTAGTCCCGAGTCTCGCAACTCCGCCGCGAGATGTCGCCACCTCCCCGCCGTCCCTCGCCTCCTCCTCAGCGCCTCGCTGCGCACTCCCGGTGGATGATATCCGAAAAATAAGCGTCAAGAACGCACCTGCGGAGGCGCCGCTCGATGGTCAAGAGGCCGGTCGAATCCTCGTTTCGAATTGGCCGAGATGTTTACCGATTCGAATGCCTCGAGGACTTCGGCTCTACGGCGCGGCTCTGGGCCAAGCGGAGATGGAAGTAGGCGCGGCGGGCAGGGGGTGGGGGAGCGGGGCCTGCCGTGGAGGGGCCGGGACGGGGGCGGAGGGGGGGGGGGGAGGAGGTGGCCGTTGAGTTGAGGCCAGAAGAGAAACGGGATAAAAAGCTCGGTAGTGTCGAGTTAAGTTGAAGATGGCCGAATCGGTTGACGCGCCGGTCGTGTCTTCGGTCGTTGTCGGGAACAGTTGTACATCGCTATCACGCGCGAGCAGCAAGAGAAATAACAGCAGCGAAGACAATCAGTCCCAAGAGCAGCAGAACTCCGACTCCAAAGTAACGGACTCGAGCGGTACGTAAGAGGCGCGCGCTGCTTGTGTATGTGTGTGTGTGTGTGTGATGGATATATGTGTGTGTATGTGTGTGTGTGTATATATATATATATATATGTAGTGGCTCGGCGCGCTTTAAAAACCCCGTTCGGGTCGGCGCAGGCGCGCCGCGCGCGGCCCGAAGCGGCACTGACGAGCCGAGGCGCGCGCGGCGCTGCGGTCGGCTCGCGGGTGCGCGCGCAGCCGCGCAACAAGTGGCGGCTCGGAGACGGGCCCACGAGCGCGAGCGCTCTTTTTTAGCGTCCGCGCGCATGCGCGGCGGGGTTTTTTTTTGTTTTTTTTTTTGTGGGTTGAGTTTTTGGGAATTTTGGTTGTTTATTTTGGGACTCGTTTTTGGGAAGAGTTTGGGCGAATGGATTGGGGGATTTTTGTTTTTGTTGTTATTATTAGTACTTTTTTTTGTTTGTTGATTTATACGATTCGAGCATCGACTATGTAGTAAGAAATGTTTTGAAATGATTTTCAGAAATATTTTGAAATCAATTTAGAAATGTCTTCAACTATTCGAATCTCAGGAAATATTTCGTGAAATATAAATGAAAACAATAGATTTTGAATATTCGACCGAAACATTCCAACGAAACATTGCTTAAATATTTCAGAAATACACTCAAGTCCTCGGAAAATATTTCTGAAACACGATGACAAAAATATTTCTAAGTATTTTTTTATTGAATCTTTCGCCCGAAATGTTTCCAATTCCGCTTCCGTGTTTACGATTGCGTATATTGCGTATATGTCGATGGAATCTTTCACTTATCACGAAGAAAAAAAAATCACAACTACGTATCGAGGGTAATCGATTGAATCGGAATTTTGTTTTTCGCCTCGGCTCGATACACCTCAAAATTTCGCCTTCCGGGATTTAAAAAAAATAAAAAAAAAAAAAATAAATAAATAAAAATAAAAAAATCGAATGAAAAAATTAATAAAAATAAATCCCTCACTTACCGACGGTGGTAACTGAAAAAATCGCGGAATCTTCCTTACCGACAGGCAGCACTTCTCGCGCCTCAGCCGCGCCGCGGCCGTTTCTCGCGGCTTTTCCTCCAGCTCCGTCGGTAAGTCAGTCCAAGCGTTGATCGCCCCGTCAGCTGCGACTCGACTCCGCCTCTACCTCATCTCTCACGCACTCAGTACCTTCACCAGTCATCGGCCGGCTCGCGCCCAACACTAACTCGACAAAAATAATATATCCTTGTCTTCGCTCTTCACGATAAAAAAAATAAATTAAAAAAATAAAAAAATAAAAATAAATCTTTAATTTGAAAAAAAAAAATCTTTAAAAAAGAGCCAATCAGCTGTCTCGTCCATCGGAATGGAAGAGTCCTTAGTGGAGTCGTCCACTTACTTTAAGCTCGTCCCCTCGCTGTCCGCGATGGCTCGGGGCTTGAAAAAAAATGCCAGTCATCACGACCAACTCGTCGGGATTTTTGTCTTGCTGATGGGCGAGTCCGGTTTTCGGTTGAACAACTCGCCCAACGCCGGTTCGAGGTATGTTTACTACTCGGTGAGAAAATAAATAAAAACACCAAAACAAAGATGGCGGAGTGTCGTTTCGAGGTTCCGCGAGATGGCGCGACGCGGCGTCGGTAAGGAAGGTTCCTGCTATGTATAAATATAGTAGGAATTTTATGAATATACGAGAGGACGAATTTTGGGGTCGAATTTTAAGACATTAGTTTGAACTTGAGATCGAACTTAAGATCAGAGTCAAGTCCGAACTTAAGTTCAGACTCAAGTCTGAACTTTAGATCAAACTTAAGTCCGAACTTAAGACCAAACTTAAGCACGCAATGAAGTTCAGGCCAAACTTCAATCTTAAGTTCAAACTTAAGATCAGACTTAAGTCCGAACTTAAGATCAAACTTAAGTCCGAACTTAAGATCAAACTTAAGTCCGAACTTAAGATCAAACCTAAGTCCAAACTTACGACCAACCTTAAGTCCAAACTTAAGTTCAAACTTTACACCAAACTTAAGATCAAACTTAAGCACGCAATGAAGTTCGGGCCAAACTTCACTCTCAAGTTCAAACTAACGTCTTAAAACTCGATCCTCATGAATATATAAGAAGACTTAAACAAGCCAGGAATCTTATGAAAATAACACTTACAAATATAACAGGAATCTTCCTTACCGACGCGCAGTCGTTAAACGTCGAAGTGACACTCCGCGGTCTTTTTTTACGTAAATCTGTGAAGATATTGTTATTTTACATCCATAAAGATATTGTTATTTTTGCCAGTCCGACGAGCGAGTCTCGGTCGGTAAGTGCAGATCCGGACGAATGGCGCTCGTCTCGGTCGCCGGACAGCTACGAGATGAGATTTAAGTACGACGGAGTCGACCGACTTCTGGACTGCAAACTCGTCGCTATCACGCGCGGCGATCTTCTCGTCGTCAATCTTTGCCCAACGACGACAGACGCTAACGGCGTCGCTCGCACGAGGTCAGCGGTGTTTCAGACACTGAAATACGTAAATCCGCACACCAGCGACCTCGCCGGCAGATTCATGAACCTCAGAGAACTGTCGCACAGGTAAAGTTGGGAACTCTCCGCGGCTCGAAGCTTCGGTCCGAAGATACAACTTTTTTTTTTTTTTTGTCGATTCAGCGCAAGAAAAAATGTTCAAAAATTAAATCGATCTTAAATTAAATAAATAGAATAAAATTCAAGCTAAACTAAACGAGTAAAGTTAAATCCAAGCTATATCAAATGAATAAGACAATCAAGTAAAAATAAAAAAGTCGACTTTTTTTGCTTTTTTGTTGTTTGAGAAAATTAAAGGCAAAATATCGAAAGGATCGAACTGTTTTTTTTATTGATTCATCCAAGCACCAAATTATTAAAAATGAAAAAGAAATTTCGACTCTCTGTTTAATTATTTAAGGTTGAAAAAAAAACTCAAAATCGAGATGGCGATATGTCGAAATTTTTTTTATTTATTTATTTATTTTTTTTGCACATAAAAGAAAACAAAAATTCGCCAGTTTTATTATTAACGGATCGAGCTTCGGGACGCGTCGGGCGGACGTGTTCGAACGGAAGACTTATCTGTCGTCGATGTTTTGTTGTCGAGCAGATTCAAGGACAGCCTTACGACGCCGATGAAGGGAGAAATATTGACGAACGCCGGAATAACCAACGCGAGCCTCTGCGGATTACCGACCGAGCTGAAGCTCAGAATATTCGGGATGCTCCAGTGTCGTGATTTAAATATCGTGTCGATGACTTGCCGTGAATTTCGCGATCTCTCGAGGGACGAACTGCGAAGGATGTTTGAGAGGGATTATAGTTAGCGTAGAGAAAAAAACGATACTTAAAAAAAATATCCATAATTTATAATTCGTTGTCGAATCTGATATTGTGTAGGCAATTTTTTTTGTTCTACACTAATGAAATAAATATTATTCTCATAATGCGTTGTCTTTGTATCGTGACGAAGATTGATAATCTTCCGAGCTTTAATTTTAACACGAATTAATGTTAAAACCTGCCGGCGAAAATTTGTGGAGCTTAAATTAACACAAATTTCAAGTATGCACAAATGTCAAAACTTAACAAATATCACAACTTAATCTTCATCGACCTGCATAACAATAATCATTCGAAAACAAATTCCTTTCACTTTCAGCGGATCGCGATGATGCCGGAGATAAAACTGAGAACAACTCGACCGCCGACAATCCACCAGTATTACAGTCAACGGAAAAGCAGTCCCCAAAAATCACGACCCAGCCTCGGCAATGCAACGGACCTGTCGCAACGAAAGGTAAGCTCGTTATCGCTCTTACCGGCGACTCCCCACAAAAGAAAACAACAACAACAACAATAATAATAATAATAATAGCGACAGTCAATGGCGACAGTCAATGGCGACAGTCAATGGCGACAGTCAATGGCGACAGTCAATGGCGACAGTCAATGGCGACAGTCAATGGCGACAGTCAATGGCGATAGAAATCGGCGATAGAAATCGGCGATAGAAATCGGCGATAGAAATCGGCGATAGAAATCGGCGATAGAAATCGGCGATAGAAATCGGCGAGTCAATGGCCATAGTCAATGGCGACAGTCAATGGCGTCAATCAATGGCGACAGTCAATGGCGACAGTCAATGGCCATAGTCAATGGCGACAGTCAATGGCGACAGTCAATGGCGACAATCAATGGCCACAATCAATGGCGACAGTCAATGGCCATAGTCAATAGCGATAGTCAATGGCAATAGTCAATGGCGACAGTCAATGACGACAGTCAATGGCGACAGTCAATGGCAATAGTCAATGGCAATAGTCAATGGCAATAGCCAATGGCAATAGTCAATGGCAATAGTCAATGGCAATAGTCAATGGCAATAGCCAATGGCGATAGTCAATGGCGATAGTCAATGGCGATAGTCAATGGCGATAGTCAATGGCGATAGTCAATGGCGATAGTCAATGGCGATAGTCAATGGCGATAGTCAATGGCGATAGTCAATGGCGATAGTCAATGGCGATAGTCAATGGCGATAGTCAATGGCGATAGTCAATGGCGATAGTCAATGGCGATAGTCAATGGCGATAGTCAATGGCGATAGTCAATGGCGATAGTCAATGGCGATAGTCAATGGCAATAGTCAATGTCGATAGTCAATGGCCATAGTCAATGGCCATAGTCAATGGCAATAGTCAATGGCCATAGCCAATGGCCATAGTCAATGACCATAGTCAATGGCCATAGTCAATGGCAATAATAAATCATCTTCGCGGGTCACGCAGACGTCTCCGCCGTCCTTGACCCCGTGGCCCCTTAGCATCGCAGGGCCCGTTGGACTTCCGGGTCACCGGAACGGGCTACCCAGCCCTCGGCAAGCCTCACGCCCGAGACTCTCCTCGTGCCTCCGCCAAAAGCGTTTTTCCAATTTTTAAGAGACAAAAAAGAAATAAAAATTGGGTCATCGAAAGTGGTCTTTTGCGCATGCCGGAAGTTCCGATAGCGCGTGGAACGACATGTATATTTCGTATACACACATCTATACATATACATGCACAAGATATATATATCTGTATATAAAACAATTATATATATATATATATATATATATATCTATTTATATAAAATATACATATAGATCACGTGCACGTCTATAGATATGTATGGAAGCGTTGAATTTCCGAAGCTCGCCCGTCGGCCCAAGCTTGCGCGTTTTGGCCGGTCCGTCTCTCCGCGCCCGTTCTGTGACACACACAGCGACCGCTTCTCGCCCTCTCGCACCCTCGTGCGCGACCCGCCGTTTCTTTGCACACAGTTCGGACGGTGGGATCGGCTCGCTCCCTCTCCCGCAGCTCCGCCGGAGCGCCCCGCCGTCTCGCTCGGCGCGACGACCGCCCGAGTCGAGCCCTCTCTCGATCTCTCCGGAGCGTTTTGCGGGTCCCCCCCACTCCGCGCAGTATGCGCTTCGAAGCCGTCCTGGACGAAGGTCCTTCCCGGTCCTCCCGTTCTATAATTATACTTTTCCCTAGTTCCTAAACGAACGGAGAGTTCAACAAACAAACAAAAAATAGACAATCGTCTATGCGATTTTAATCGTCTTTTTTTTCAGTCGGTCTCTCGTCGGACCGGCCGATCGCACGGGCGGATTCACCGCCGAGGCAATCGTTCGTGTGATTTTTATTATTATTATTTTTTTTTTTTTTTTTCCTCACAACGGGACCAAGTTTGGGTGTACGCGAGAGAATCGAGTGTTCGGCCGGAGGCTTCTCGTTCGAGGTTTCGTACGTGCTGATGTGTGTTAATCTGTAAAATAAAATCAAATCAAATCGACTGCGATAAACAAAAAAAAAAAACATTGCGAAGAGGCTGCAGAGTATAAATAAATCGGGCGGAGAGCGCGAATGCCTAAGATTATCGGGCTGTGAGTGAGAAGCGAATTCGACATAATTGGTGGCAAAAAAAAAGAAGAACACGAAGTTATCGAGATAGTGCTTTCGGGTAGGATTTCTTTTTTTGCTGGTGCTTCGTGCGAGAGTTGAATCGTCCGGGAGGGCGGGAAATTTGACACGCGAAATCGGTGATACTCAAAGTGGTCGAGCTGTCGTTCCAGGAGGTTGCGAGTCTATTGAGCCTCGCCAAGAGCGAGGCGGTATTCGTCGCCGGAAACTCTGCGAGGGACCGGAAACGAGCCTCGTGGCGTTTCTACTCGACGAGAATGTTAACGCACAGTCACAGCGACGGCGAATTTCCTATATACTCGAAAGGTAAGCTCTCGATAAACCACTGTATCAGAACATTCGGCCGTATTAAATATATCCGATATATCGAGTATAACGGAAATAACGGATAGAAAGGATGTAACGAATATATCGAGGAAGTAACGAAAATAACAGATGTAACGGATATAATGGATATATCGGATATATCGGATATAACGGGCATATCAGATATATCAGATATATCAGATATATCAGATATATCAGATATATCAGATATATCAGATATATCAGATATATCAGATATATCAGATATATCAAATATATCAAATATATCAAATATATCAAATATATCAAATATATCAAATATATCAAATATATCAAATATATCAAATATATCAAATATATCAAATATATCAAATATATCAAATATATCAAATATATCAAATATATCAAATATATCAAATATATCGAATATATCAAATATATCGAATATATCGAATATATCGAATATATCGAATATATCAAATATATCAAATATATCAAATATATCAAATATATCAAATACATCGAACATGCTTCGTGTTAAATACAAAGACGCCATTTTTGTTTCATCAGACTTTTTTTTATCAAGGCCACAAAGAGTCAGAGGGAAAAATAATTTTCGAAACATTCGCGACCCTCTCGGCTAATCTCGGTGTGAATCTGTGGGCCGCTCTGTCGAGTACCGTTGGCCTTAGATAGCAGGTTTCCACGGTCGTCTCGCACTTTCTGTAGTGGTGAGAGCCAGCTATTTCGGGATCGACGACGACTTCCTTGTATCCTGAGAATTTTTGGTGCGTTAGACAAAATTTCGTGGAATTTTCGTTGTTACTTTTGGGAGTTGAGTATTTACGTACGCGTGTCGAAGAATGACCAAGCTCGCTTCAACTTCCAAATGTGATGATTTCCCATATCGATTACGTCGCGACCCTGAACTATGAACTTGCTGCGGTCGCAAGGATCATTTATCTCGCGCCAACGCATCGTCTTCGTGTGCACCTTCAATTTCGGCAGACCTGTCGGAGAAATCATTTTTTCTTTTTGTCACAACTCAACTGCAATGGAACAGAAAGCTTCAAGTACTTGGAAACAAAGATATTGCTAATACTGCAGATTTTGCCAAACACCAATTTTAGAACATTCGATTTTAGGTACGTCGGACTTGGATGTTTTGGTTTTAGATATGTTGGATTTAGATGTTTAGGTTTTACAGACTTTGGATTTAGATGCTTAGTTTTAGAATTACTTATTTTGGTTTTAGATGTGTTGGACTTAGATGGTTTGTTTTCAGAAATGTTAGACGTAGATGTTTTGGGCTTAGATGGTTTGGTTTTAGTAATGTTGGACTTAGATCTTTTGGATTGAGCCGTTTAGAATTTAGTAGTTTAGGTTTGATATCTTTTGGTTTTAGAAATGTTGGACTTAGATGTTTTGGTTCTAGATTGTTTGGTTTGAGATGTTTGGGATTTAGATACTTCGGTTTTAGGAGTTTTGGATTTTGACGTTTTGGACTTAGATGGTTTGGTTTTAATACTGTTGGACTTAGATGGTTTGGTTTTAATACTGTTGGACTTAGATCTTTTGTTTTTAGATCTTTTGGATTGAGCCGTTTGGAATTTAGTAGTTCAGGTTTGATATATTTTGGTTTTAGAAATGTTGGACTTAGATATTTTGGTTCTAGATTTTTTTTGATTGACATGTTTGGGATTTAGATGCTTAGGTTTTCGACACTTTGCATTCATTGTATTGGACTTAGATCGCCTGGTTTTAGAAATTATGGACTTAGATCTTTTGGTTAATTTTTTTTAATTTAGATGTTTAGGATTTAGATAGCTTAGCCTTTCGACACTTTGGACTTAGATCGCTTGGTTTTAGAAATGCTGGACTTAGATGTTTTGGTTTTAGATCTTTTGGATTTGGGTGTTCGCGATTTAGATGCATCGATCTTCGATATTTCGAATTTCGATGCTTTGGATTTAGATATTTCGTATTTAGATGCTTTGGATTTAGATATTTCGAACTTCGATGCTGTGGATTTAGATATTTCGAATTTCGATTCTTTGGATTTAGATATTTCCAATTTCGATGCTTTGGATTTAGATATTTCGAATTTCGATGCTTTGGATTTAGATATTTCGAATTTCGATTCTTTGGATTTAGATATTTCGAATTTCGATTCTTTGGATTTAGATATTTCGAATTTCGATTCTTTGGATTTAGATATTTCGTATTTCGATGCTTTGGATTTAGATATTTCGAATTTCGATGCTTTGGATTTAGACATTTCGAATTTCGATGCTTTGGATTTAGATATTTCGAATTTCGATGCTTTGGATTTAGATATTTCGAATTTCGATTCTTTGGATTTAGATATTTCGAATTTCGATTTTTGGATTTAGATATTTCGAATTTCGATGCTTTGGATTTAGATATTTCGAATTTCGATTTTTTGGATTTAGATATTTCGAATTTCGATGCTTTGGATTTAGATATTTCGAATTTCGATGCTTTGGATTTAGACATTTCGAATTTCGATGCTTTGGATTTAGATATTTCGAATATCGATGCTTTGGATTTAGACATTTCGAATTTCGATGCTTTGGATTTAGATATTTCGAATTTCGATTCTTTGAATTTAGATATTTCGAATTTCGATGCTTTGGATTTAGATATTTTCGATTTAGACATTTAGATATCATTTCATCGCTACTTTGTATTCCGTACGTCAGGTACAAAAAACGTTCTAAATTCAAAAACTTTACTTCAACATTTCACTTTCTTTCGCCTTCTTTGAAACTACGATTGATAGTTGACTTTTGGTAGAGAATCATTTTTTTTTTTTTTTTTTTTTATTACCGGCTCCGAGCGTTCTCGTATCGTCCGGATGCATCAGATAAAAGAACATGTTTCTAAATATCCAAGCGCCGCTCAGCGAGTCCGCGCTGCGACGATCGTTCAGATAATCCATCATAGTCACGATGTCGTCGTGGATTCTCGGTACGATGTACTCGTCGATATCGACGCCCGCCACGTAACGATAAGATTGGTGAAAGCTGCTTCTGTAAAGACAATCGTTGAGAGCGGCGAAAATACCGTCGACGCGGAGATTCCTCTCGTACACGTAAAATTCCGATATTCGCCACTCGATCACGATCGCGAGATTCTCGCTCTTGTAGTAATCGAGAATCTTGTCGATTCGCGGATCAACCGTGTCGCGGTAAAACGTGAATCTCTCCACGCCCATCATACGGTAAAACTCGACGAAGGCGATCATATCGAGGGCCTTGTCGAATCTGTGGTGCAGCGGCTGCACGCACACGGCTATAGAATTTTTTTCGGAATTTTTCGAATTTTTTTCGGAATTTTTAGAATTTTTTTCGGAATTTTGTATAGAATTTTTTTCGGAATTTTGTATAGAATTTTTTTCGGAATTTTTAGAATTTTTTTCGGAATTTTTAGAATTTTTTTCGGAATTTTGTATAGAATTTTTTTCGGAATTTTGTATAGAATTTTTTTCGGAATTTTGTATAGAATTTTTTTCGGAATTTTGTATAGAATTTTTTTCGAAATTTATGGCATTTTTTTCGGAATTTGTATCATCTTTTTCGGAATTCTTAATATAATTTTTTTCTAATTTTTGGGACGAATTTTTCCAGCCGTTTATCGGATAGCGGACGACGACGTAATCGCGGTCGTCGATCAGCCCGGGATCGATTTCCGATCCGGTCGAGACGCTGACTTCGTACGGCAATTTGATCTCGCCGATATCTTCCCGTCCGGGCAATTCGCAGAGCAAAAAAGCGGCGCAGTAAGTCATTCCGAAGTTCTCCTGGAAGGCGGCCAGACGCGTACCGATGGCCCGCCTGCTGAGAACGCGAGTTTCCTCGTTGTCCCGATATTTGTATCTGTAGTGACAAGTCAGCGGCGAATTTTCCATTTTTACCGGAACTATGCCGATGATTCTGATCTAGAAAAAAAAAAACAAAAAAAAAAAAAATTAGACATCGAACGATGTTTTGGACGGTCGGAAGGACAGCATTCGTTCGAGGATTCAGGTTACCATAGCCCAGGCCGTGTCCTCTCGGGTAAGGCTCGAGTCCTCTTCGAGAACCACTTCCGGTCTCGTGTCCAAGTAGGCCGACAGTATTCGAGCTCCCTCGACTCGAGGACTCCTCCAACTATCCCGAGACTCGTCGACGACTGGCAGACGTTTCAGTGCCCTGTTCAATTCGTCCGCTCTCGAATCGCCGAGATCTTTCAGCCTCGACAGTCTCTCCATCCGCTGCCAATGAAAAAAGTAATCCGTGCCAATTATTTCACAAAAAAAAACGCAATCGAAAACTTCGTCCTCGTTCATAGTTTAGGAAAATTCGACTCTAATAATGGTAAAATGGTAAAATGGCAAAATGGTAAAATGGTAAAATGGTAAAATGGTAAAATGGTAAAATGGTAAAATGGTAAAATGGTAAAATGGTAAAATGGTAAAATGGTAAAATGGTAAAATGGTAAAATGGTAAAATGGTAAAATGGTAAAATGGTAAAATGGTAAAATGGTAAAATGGTAAAATGGTAAAATGGTAAAATGGTAAAATGGTAAAATGGTAAAATGGTAAAATGGTAAAATGGTAAAATGGTAAAATGGTAAAATGGTAAAATGGTAAAATGGTAAAATGGTAAAATGGTAAAATGGTAAAATGGTAAAATGGTAAAATGGTAAAATGGTAAAATGGTAAAATGGTAAAATGGTAAAATGGTAAAATGGTAAAATGGTAAAATGGTAAAATGCTGAAATGGCAAAATGGCAAAATGGTAAAATGGTAAAATGGTAAAATGGTAAAATGGTAAAATGGTAAAATGGTAAAATGGCAAAATGCTAAAATGGCAAAATGGCAAAATGGCAAAATGGCATTACGGTTATATGGCAATGACAATGACAATGGGAATGGCAACAATAACGAGATCACCTGAAAATATTATTGCTATTACTATTATTATTATGAATATTTTAATTATACTCGGTAACTCGACTGGTTCTTAAATAACAGTAATAACAAGTGCTATATTTTATTACGGGGGGAAGGTTTTGACTCGAGCAAAAAAGAAAAGAAAACTCACCAGCCAAAGGAACAGTAGAAGAATGAAAATAAAAATGGATCCGTAATACAGCAACGATTTGACGTAAAAACGGAGACAATTTACGCCGGCTAATTTTCTGCCGGGCAGAAGTTGCTGTTTAAACATGGCCGCTGTCAGTTTGGCGGGACTGCGTTCTTCGGGCCACGGTGGGAGAAGGTGCGAGCCGCGCGCTCCGCCTAGGACAATCACCGACTGATCCGAACAACGGACTGAGCGCGCGTTGCGCGTTCGTTTAGACTCGATCCCTGTTATCTTTTTTTTTTTTTTTTTTTCTCTCGTAATTCTTCCGATAAGCCGTCGCACGGAATTCCGTCCACCTCTCTTCACTCGCGCGATGGCACACTTGCCTGTTATCTGATATTTACGTGTCGCAGAGATAGAGCACGACGAGACTCGGTAACACGGAAATACTCGAGTTTACGCGTTTCCACAGCACAGACGCGCCACAGTTTATTCCACGCACGCGGTGAGACTGTGTGGCGTGGATAACGCGTAATCTTTTTTTTTTTTTTTATGTTTGTACGTTATCGAAAATTCGTCGTTTTTGGTAGCTCCATTTCGGTATTACGTGTATCGGAAGTCTTTGTAATATGAAAAAAAGTTTTTTTTTTTTGCTTGGAGAAAATTGTGAAAAAATTGGAATTTTAGGCGTTCCGTGCACGGTGCGCCTTTTCAAAGTGAACATTATTTTTTTTAGCTTGGAATAAATGGTGGAAAAAATTCGAAAAAATTCTCGAACATGCGTGCCCATTGTGTGAAGACGTCCTGTAAATTTCGTAAATATTCGTCAAGCCGTTTCGAAGATGAACGCCACGAAGCATGCTATTCCGTGCACGGTACATCTTATCAAAGTTAAAAAAGAATTATGTAATCTTAAAAAAAAAAAAAAATTGCACATGGAACTAACATTTTCGAATTTGACTTTTGGAACCTAAAGCATGTATAAGAGCTAACGTTTCACAACAGGTATTAAAAAGAACGCTCGTTGCAAATAAATTTTCACGTTTTTAATAAAAACATTCCATTTTCATCGAATCCATAGTACAATTAATTTTTAACTCGCATTCCTCTCAAATCGCCGAATTCTCGAATGATGTTTATTTTTAGCGTGGAATTTCAAGCCTCAAAAACACCGCCGGTGTGAGAGATGTGAGAAGTAAATGTGACCGGTAATCTTACCGTATTTTTACCGTAAAAATACGGTACGTGACCGCTTTGAACATTACCAGATTGGTAATAAAATCATATCGTCTATGACGTCACACGATTATAAAATATCATGTTTTATCGTCTTTTAAAATATCACCAACACGTGGTGAATTTTCAAAAAAATGTTACGGTAATATTGCAAAAAAAAGTTGGTTTTGGTAATTGATGATTTTTACCACTTTTTGCGGTCAATTACCAGAACGCTTAATGACCATATTTTCACCTCGCAAGATTTCGAGGAAAAAAAATAAATTACATCACAGTAGTTAAAAACCCGGTAATTTTACCGTCACTTTAAAAAATATAAAAATACCGAAATATTTCCACATCTCTAAACACCGGTCGTTTCGTGGGTCGAAGATCCGTAATCGTCGGCCTCGAGTTCCGTCGTGTTACCGACCGCGGAACTCGAATTAGTTCCCTCGTTCTCCGTCGAGTCGTCGTCGTCGCTTATGACGCCGACGATTCCAATCAACTCCAAGGTGTCCCTTTTTTTCTCGCTGTTTCCGGTCTCGTCCGTCGTCGTTTTCTCGACCGATTCCCGACCGTCCGTTGGGGTCGCGAAATTTTTCTCGTCGAGAAGATCGTTCGGCAGCAGAGCCGAAAGATCAGCGGGCGAGCCGTAGGCGATCGCAGCGCCATCGAACGGCGCGCGGCCGAACCCGGTAGCGGAATCGGCCATGCCTGCGACGTAGCCGGACGCGAATTGCCGCGGGGAAAAATCCGCGAGGGAATCCACTTCCATCCTCGCCGGGGAAGTGATTGGACGAAAATCCGACGGCACTCTGGCTCCGTAATCCGTGTAGCTGACGAAGTCTCCGTTGGGTTTTCTCGCTATGACGCTCCATGGGCCGTAGAAACTCCGGAGGCCGAACTTGTGCCAGGCGTTCAGGTCTTCGTCTGTTGGCGGGAATTCATGAAAATTGTTGTATGATTTTTTTGGCGATTATTTTTTTTATTTTATTTTTTTCTTAATTTTAGGAGTTGTTATTTCTCGATCGGTGGGGAGATAAGAACGGTGCGATATGAGCGGGAAATGATCGTTGGATCGTGTTCGGGGTCCAGAAACGAACAAACTTGTCCTTTGAAATTTTTTTCTAGCTCTCGTGGTTTCCGAGATACGAGCGATCGAAGCCTTCGGCCAATGGGATCGCTCGAAAAGCTGCACCGACGCGCGCTTCTCCCATTGGCTGCGGACTTCAATCGCTCGTAACTCGGAAACTATAGACACTAGAGAAAAACTTCCGGGGGATGATTTGTTCGGTTTTCAACCGTGAAGACGATTATCCACTTTTCGATCGATTATTGTCCAGCGGATAAATAAATAAATAATTAAATAAGTGGAAACAAATTGACTCAACTTCTCTATCTTCGTATTACGTACTGGTATAAATATCGGAAATCGCTCGACCATCTCTTGGCGGGAATTCATGAAAATAGTTGTCTGTTGTTTGGCAATTCTTTTTTTTAATTAACTTTACGATTCGTCATTCCTCGCCATTCTTCTATCGGCGGAGAGATAACAACGGTGCGATGTGAGTAGAAAATAATCGTCGAATCGTGTTTAGGATCGAGAAACGAACAAACTTTTCCTTTGAATTTTTTTTCTAGCGTTCGCGGTTTCCGAGATACGCGCGATCGAAGGCTCAGCCAATGGGATGGCCCGAAAAGCTGCACCGACGCGCGCTTCTCCCATTGGCTGCGGACTTCAATCGCTCGTAACTCGGAAACTATAGACACTAGAGAAAAACTTCCGGGGGATAATTTGTTCGGTTTTCAACCGTGAATACGACTATCCACTTTTCGATCGATTATTGTCCACCGGATAAATAAATATATGAATAAATAAATAAATTAATGGAAATAAATCGATTCAACGACCTCTTCTCTATTCTGATGTTACGTACCGGTATAAAAATCGGGAATCGCTCGTCCCACCGCGCCATTGATAACGAGGAAAATCCCTCCGAGTAAAAAACTTCCCTGAGCCATAATAATCCTCTCTCCTTCCCGCGAGATACACTCAAAGACTAGCGAACGGTGACTGGTGACCGTCGTATCATTCCCGACTCTGCTTATATAGCCAACTCCAGTTTCCACCGGAGTCCTCGAACGCTTAACTATGGGTTAACATTGATCCAACCTTTTAGCACTGTTCGCGTGGAGAAGTGTAGGTCCTCGTTTGTTCGCCGCTTATACATCTATATACTTTCCTTATATGCATACATATATATACATACATATATATATATATATATACATATATGTATATGAATATATTTCTCATTTAGTTCATCGGCCCGAATGAATTTCACCCTTTATGCATGACTTATTTCTAACTTTAGCTCACTTATAATAATTATTATTATTATAATAAAAATTATTATTATTATTATTAATATAAATGTTATAAACAATATAAATGAGAATACATTTCTCAATTAGTTCACTGGTCCGAATAAATTGCACCCTCCATGAATTACTTGTTTCTAACTTTAGCTCTCTTAAAACAATATTAATAATAATAATAAATAATATTATTATTATAAGTGCGTTTAATTGGGAGGGCCGATTAACGACGCGAGGCGAAGCAATGCGACAGTAATGAGATAATTGATCGGCGACCCGAACCTGCCCCGCAATTTATCATAATTATTAATAATAATAATAACAGTTTTTATTAATCAATACACACATGTACATATTCATGTGTAAAATAGCGGGGGATTAAAAAGCGGTTGAAGTCGCAATTAAAAATAGGGAAAAAAAATTCCAGAGACTAAAATACATTCCGAAGACATTTAATTTGAAAAAAAAATTAATGTCATAAAAAAAATCTGAGGGCGTCCCGTCGTTCATTTTTTTTTCTTTCTTTTGATTTTATTTTCACTGCAATATCAACCCGACGGCGTGAGAATAGCTCGACGGTCGCGCTTTTCTTTTATCACAATATATTTTCTTTTTTCAATAAAAAATATATATATATTTTTTTTTTATTAAAAAATTATTATTCCATATATATATTTTTTTTTGCAAAAAAATTATTGTTCTTTTTTTTTTATAAAAAAGTTATTATTCCATATATATTTTTTTTGCAAAAAAATTATTGTTCTTTTTTTTTACAAAAAAGTTATTATTCCATTTTTTTTTTGTAAAAAAAATTATTATTTTATTTTATTTTTTTGTAAAAAAATTATTATTTTACCGCTGCTGTTATTCTCTGTGTCACGTCCGTATGCGACGCAAATTCGTGCACACATGTCTGGAGAAGCTAATTGTCGCTAATTCGCGACGTTTTCTCGGGGACGGAGCGAGATGCTAATTGCGACACGGATAACGCGAGACAAACGCCGCTCGGATCGAATGGTTTTTTTTTTCTTATGCTCCAGTAGTTGACTATTATTATCAGCCTTGAACGATTCGAGGAAATTTCCTACACAATCGTACCAATTCTCATTGGCCACGACGAGAAATGTTGTGTCAACGAGACAATTCGCCGCCCGCTCAGCGCCATCGGCGTCAGAGCGCTTCCCGCGATTCACAATTTTCCTTGCTTAATTATAAAAATAATTTTTTTTTCTCGAATTTTTTTTTTTTTTTTTTTTTTTTTTTTTTTTTTTTTTTTTTTTCATTCAGAGATTCGGGTAATTGGGGTGATAAAAGTTTCTCGTCATCGAGCAAACAATTTTTGTCGAATCCACAAACTTTGAGATCCTTGAGATAAAAAAAAACGGATTACAGTTTTCGTTACCGACCGAGTCCGTTTCGCATTCCCTTAATCTTTTCCACCAAAAAATGCACGTGTCGTTTTCTTTAATTAAAAAGAAAACTAAACGTAATGAAAAAAAAAAACGGATTACAGTTTTCGTTACCGACCGAGTCCGTTTCGCATTCCCCTAATCTTTTCCACCAAAAAATGTGTCTGCCTTTTTTTAGTACAAAAAAATAACAAACTAAGCAAAATTCAACCAAAAAAAAATGAATTACAGTTTTTGTTACCGACCGAGTCCGTTTCGCATTCCCTTAATCTTTTCCACAAAAAAATGCACGTGTCGTTTTCTTTAATTAAAAAAAAAACAATATTCAAGAAAAAAAAAATGGATTACAGTTTTTGTTACCGACCGAGTCCGTTTCACATCTCCTCAATCCTGTCCACCCAAATCCACACCAATCTCTCTTTAATAACTAAAAAAAAAAAAAAAAAAAATCACCGAACCGACCCTGAAACAAAAAAAAAATCTAATGACAATTTTCCATACCAACCGACCCCCTTTCACATCCCCTCAATCCTTTCTCCCCAAAACCACACCAAACCCTCTTTAATGAAAAAAAACAAAAAAAGCTGAAAATTGAAATTTTCATATCGCTTCCTCATAAAAGTTGAAAGTTGAACGTTGAAAGCTGAAAGTTGAAAGTTGAAATTTTTATATCACTTTCTCATAATGGCCCTTTATTCGCAAAGCTCCTTCTATGAGAAAGCATTTACTATATTTTTGGCTTCCTCATAGAGGAAGCTTTGCGAATAAAGGGCCATTATGAGAAAGTGATATAAAAATTTCAACTTTCAACTTTCAGCTTTCAACGTTCAACTTTCAACTTTTATGAGGAAGCGATATGAAAATTTCAATTTTCAGCTTTTTCAATATCAACGTCGTATTTAACTTTTAAGCAAAACTGCTGGCCGACTCAGATTTAGTGCGAAAAAACCTTGCGCTTTTGGTCAAAACGGCTGTCGAATCTGTACTCGAGGCGAAAAAATACATAGAATATCATAGAGTATTCATCGGGAAGCCAAGAAATCGCTGTTTGAAAATACGCAAAATAACCCATTTTTGTAATTTTGGCTATATAAATACCCGGTAAACTTTTTCGTTAGCCGTCACTCCGGGATTGTATTTTATGTATTTTTTCACGCTGATCACGAATCTGACACTTTTTTATTCGTAGATTAATATTTAATATGGAAAAATGCGTCTTGAAAAAAAAAAAAAAAAAATCATGAAATTCAAAAAATTCAAAATGACATAAAATTTAAACGGCTCGATCGATTTTCTTGAAATTTTAATGGGATCATCGGGTGATCATATTCCATCTGTGTACGCGTTTTTAGCCCGATAGCTAAAAAATTGCGAGCGCTACGGTGCGCACAGACTTTTTCGAAGAAATTAAAAATGGCGTACAAAAAAAACAACTGAACATTTTTGGATGAAATTTGGCAGAAACATTGACTATTAACCACACAAGCTGTGTGCAAAATTTCAGCCTGATCGGTGCAGGCGTTCCCGAGATATAGCCATTTGAATTTTTCGCGTCTGATTCACACACACACACACACACACACACACACACACACACACACACACACACACACACACACACACACACACACACACATACATCCGGACATTTTTTCTAAATGTGATTTTTCGATGTTTTGGAACATTCTGAACACGTTTTCATTAAAATCTCGAAATTTTTTTTTTTCACCATCACAAAGCTTCCTCTACGAGGAAGCAAAACAAAAAAAAACTAATCACCGAATCGTCGATCCTCATCGCGCCTTTTATTTCCAACAAGGTGTCAGCCCCCTTGTTCTATCAGCCCGGTGAGTTAGAGGAGGGGGGGGGGGGGGGGTCGAGTAGTGATACGAAGCGATAAAAAGCTTTTGATGCACGGCCGAGCGCTCACTCGCCAACACAGGAGCCGAGCGAGCAGAAGAGCTCGCCCGCTAAATAGAAACTATATATACACATCCACACTCACACACGCATATATATATATATATATATATATATATATATATATATATATATATATATATATATATATATATATATATATATATATATACATATATACATATATATACATCCATGCACACTATATATGGGAGCCCACTTGATATGGAATACCCCATATAAACACACACACATGTCTCTACCCGACTATGCACAGGTAGGAGTGTAGGCGAAGGCATAGAGAGTTAGAATAGGCCAGGCTGCAGCGTCGAGAGAAGCGCTCGTGGGCAAGCTGCATCAATCCATTGACGTATCGGCTTTGCGTTAAGGCGAAGTGAAACACGTTCTCCGTCACTCTCCACCGCGAGACCAATCGCGCTGTCTCTCGCACTCCTGGCTCCGTCACGTGACTTTCACTTCACCTCAAAACGAATTGTCACGTGACTTTCACTTCACCTTATATCGAATTGTCACGTGACTTTCGCTTAAACTTATAACGAATTGTCACGTGACTTTCACTTCACCTTGAAACGAATTGTCACGTGACCTTCGCTTCACCTTATAACGAATTGTCACGTGACTTTCACTTCACCTTATAACGAATTGTCACGTGACTTTCACTTCACCTTAAAACGAATTGTCACGTGACTTTCACTTCACCTTGAAACGAATTGTCACGTGACTTTCACTTCACCTTGAAACGAATTGTCACGTGACTTTCACTTCACCTCAAAACGAATTGTCACGTGACTTTCGCTTCATCTTATAACGAATTGTCACGTGACTTTCGCTTCACCTTATATCGAATTGTCACGTGACTTTCACTTCACTTTAAAACGAATTGTCACGTGACTTTCGCTTCACCTTATAACGAATTGTCACGTGACTTTCGTTTCACCTCAAAACGAATTGTCACGTGACTTTCACTTCACCTTAAAACATATTGTTAGCCCAAATGAAAAAGATCTGAAAAAATTCTCAAAAATTCTATATCAGATATGAAAATTTTCAAGCCTGGAGCGGAAGAGGTATAGCATTAGTTTATATTTTTTTTTATTATTAAAAATTGTATGCAAAAAAAATAGAAGCTAATGCGATAGCACTTTCGCTTTAGGCTGCAAAATTTTCATGTCTGACGCAGGATTTTTGAGAATTTTTTCAGATTTTTTAAATTGGCCTAACAATATGTTCATTTTGTAATTAAAATTGTAATAAATGCAAATTACTTTTTTTTTATTTGATGTGATTTTTAGAGTTAGAACAATATTATAAAAAAAATTACCAACCGAATTGAAGACGTCGAGGTTCTGACGTAGGTCGAATATATATATATATATATATATATATATATATATATATATATATATATATATATATATATATATATATATATATATATATACACACATAAAATTAAATACATACATAATTTAAAAATCTGAAAAATCCACACGTATTCAGAAAAGTAAACGAATAATTTTCACAAAAAAAAGAAAGTTATATTTCCGGTAGATTCGTTGAACAATAAAATTTTTCATCAATTTGTTAATAACATTTTGGAACAATTATTACGAAAGATAAATATTTTCGGCATCTTTAACGCGCATGATTTTTTTCACATTTTTAAACCATCGACAAGTGTTTGCAATTCCCTCCCGATTCTCCGAAACTCATGCGAAATCAGCACGATTCGCAAGGGCTGCCTTAAAACGACAGACGAGTAAGAACAGCACAGCGCGCCTCGAGCGAAACTCCGCAGGGCGCGTTGTGCACGCTACGGCACTGCGCGTTACGCCATTTTGATTCTCGGCCGTCGATACGTCACGTCTGCACGTCGAGCGCCGGGAAGCCAGGCAAGGCGCCCGAGGTGACTCGCTCGACTATTCGACTCGTTTATCTACGCGCGTGTAAACACCGAACGGCCGCTCGGTCATAGCTCGTCAGTCCAACGGACGACGTCGCGAACGACGCTTCGAGCGCGAGCGAAACTATCTTTTTTATTTTCGCCCTCTCGTTACTGCTGTTAATTCTCTGCGCAGCTCCGTGCAGAGAGTGAGTTGGTTTTTCCTTGGTTTTTCTTTTTCCTTTTTTTAAGGAGCGGGTTTTCGGGTTACCGACGGTCGGTAAAACAGCGGCGCGAGCGCGCAGGCGCTTTGGGAGATCGAGCCGAGTTCGGTCGGTGATTCTTTTTTTTTTGGCTCGATCGATCGATGATTTTTTTTTTTTTTTTTTTGTGAATTTTGTGAGGCAATTGCGGTATGGAAAATGAGAAATTAAGTTTAAAAAATGTAATAGGCTGATCGATGATCTTTCGCGAAAATATCTTTTCGCAATCCCGGTATGAGAAAAAAAATACTTAAATAAAAAAATAATATATTGATCGATGATTTTTTTTTTTTTTTTTTTTTTAGAATATTGTTTCGCAATGGCGGTATGGAAAATGAGAAATTGAGTTAAAAAAATGTAATAGGTTGATCGATGATCTTTCGCGAAAGTATTTTTTCGCAATCCCGGTATGAGAAAAAACACTTAAATAAAAAAAATAATATATTGATCGATGATTTTTTTTTTTTTTTTTTTTTAGAATATTGTCTCGCAATGGCGGTATGGAAAATGAGAAATTAAGTTAGAAAATGTAATATTTCGATCGATGATCTTTCGGGAAAATGTCGATTTGCAATCTCAGTATTAAAGAAAATTAAATTAAAAAAAAAAACATATATATATGTAGATCGACGATTTTTCGCCAAAATATTGTTTCGCAATCCCGGTATGACAAAAAAAAACTTAAATAAAAAAAATAATATATCGATCGATGATTTTTTTTTCGGAGAATATTGTTTCGCAATGTCGGCATGAGAAATAAGAAATTAAGTTGAAAAAAATAATATGTTGATTTTTTGAAAGATATTGTTTCGCAATCTCAGTATTCAAGAAAGAAAATTACAATAAATAAATAAATTGAATTAAAAAAAAAATATATATATATAAATATATATCAATTGACGATTGTTCGGAAAATATTGTTTCGCAATGTCGGTATTAAAAAAAAAAAAAAAAAAAATAATTTTTTAAAATACTATATCGATCGACCATTTTTCGCGAAACTATTTATTTATTTATATAAAAAACGGGCAATATTGTTTCGCAATCTCGGCAAGAAAAAAAAAAAAAAAAAAAAGAAAAACATCGATCGACGATTTTTTCGGAAAAATATTGTTTCGCAATATCGGTATGAAAAAAAAAAATAATTAAATTGTTTAAAAATAATCGAGTTTGTCCGAAGTGCAGGGGCGGAAGTTCGACCGCGCGGGCGACCGTGTCGAGTGTGAAATATCCGAGTATGTGAACAAAAATTCTGGCGGACTTATCGACGAAGTCGCTCGGGATCGAAGGAGGGAAAAATAAAAAACAAAAACACGCTGGAATGGCTTCGAGGATGGCGCATGGTATTTGGCGTTTCGCCCCTCTGGGACACGGTACGTGTGTTTTCGGTCACGTCCGAGCGCGAAATAACAATAATAATTTGTTTATTCGACGCTCGGTTCGAATCAGCCAGTACGGAGAAACCGAGTATTTTTCTTTCGTCTCGACGATTTCCCCCACTTTTTCGCCTGTTTTTATTTGCTTTAAAATCCGTTAAAAAATTTCGATGAAATTTAAGTTTTTATTTTAAGTTTTTATTATCGAATATTTTTCTTTCGTCTCGACGATTTCCCCCACTTTTTCGTCTGTTTTTATTTGCTTTAAAATCCGTTAAAAAATTTCGATTAAATTTAAGTTTTTATTTTAAGTTTTTATTATCGAGTATTTTTCTTTTGTCTTGACGATTTCCCCCACTTTTTCGCCTGTTTTTATTTGCTTTAAAATCCATTAAAAAATGTCGGTAAAATTAAAGTTTTTATTGTCGAGTATTTTTCTTTCGTCTCGACGATTTCCCCCACTTTTTCGTCTTTTCGTTTGCTTTAAAATCCGTTAAAAAATTTCAATGAAATTTAAGTTTTTATTGTAAGTTTTTATTATCGAGTGTTTTTCTTTCGTCTCGACGATTTCCTCCACTTTTTCGTCTGTTTTTATTTGCTTTAAAATCCGTTAAAAAATTTTGATGAAATTTAAGTTTTTATTATCGCGTATTTTTCTCTTGTCGAGACAATTTCCCCCACTTTTTCGTCTTTTCGTTTGCTTTAAAATCCATTAAAAAATTTCGATAAAATTTAAGTTTTTATTATCGAGTATTTTTCTTTCGTCTCAACGATTTCCCCCACTTTTTCGTCTGTTTTTATTTGCTATAAAATCCATTAAAAAATTTCGATGAAATTTAAGTTTTTATTGTAAGTTTTTATTATCGAGTATTTTTCTTTCGTCTCGACGATTTCCCCCACTTTTTCGCCTGTTTTTATTTCCTTTAAAATCCATTAAAAAATTTCGATGAAATTTACGTTTTTATTATAAGTTTTTATTATCGAGTATTTTTCTGTCGTCTCGACGATTTCCCCCACTTTTTCGTCTGTTTTTATTTGCTTTAAAATCCATAAAAAAATTTCGTCTATTTTCGCGCTAAAATCCATAAAAAAATGTCGATAAAATTCAAGTTTTTATTTTTATAATTCTTTGTATTACAATTCATATTAGTATTTCTTCAAGCGTTTTATTTTTATTTTAAGTTCTTATTCCTTAACATTAAGTCTACATTTTGAATTATTAAAGTAAATATTTTCATTTTTTAAAGTTTATATTATCATATTTTTAAGTTCTCATTCCAACTTTTTTAAGCTCTTTCTTAATTTAACAGAATGTTTCATCAAGCCCCGTTTGCTTCAAGCTTGACGATCAAAAATTTTCATCCAAAAAAAAAAAAAAAACCAAAAAAAAAAAAAACATTTTATCGCTCCCACAATTCAGCAAAAAATTTACAGCAACAAAAGCAAATCTACGGAAATTTTTCACCTCCGCCTCAAGCCGTCCGAACAACGAATAAATGCCCAAACAATCGTTCGTCGACCCTGAAACGACACATCAAATCTAAAAAAAAAAAAAAAAAAAAAAAAAAAAAAAAAAAAAAAATCATCGGCACCGAAAAATCTTCGATGAAAAGTTGAGTCCAAGCGTATCTCTCGGATCTCTCGATAAGAGCCGCCCCGTCATTGGCTTCGCTTCTACGCCCCCCACCCTCCCCCCCTCTCCCTCCGCGGCAGGTGTAAAAAGAAGTCTCCCCCTCTCCGCCCCTCCCCCCCCCCCCCCCTCGGCGAGTAAAGTCGAATCTACTCCACAATAAAACCGCCCTAGCAGCTGGGTTAAAAGTGAACTGGCCCGTGCTCTCCGGCCGTCTGGAGTCTCGCGCGAGAAGGCGCGAGAGTATTTCGAAGTATTTCGGCCGCTAGTCCGCGCGCAAGGATGATAGTTTTTATTTAGATTTTTTAAATATTTTTATTCAGATTTTTTTTGTTGAAGAGTTTTTTGTTGCAATTTTTTAAAGGTTTTATTTAGATGAAAAAAATGTTTTTATTTAGATTTTTTTTAAAGCTTTTAGTTGCATTTTTTAAAAGTTTTTAGTTGGATTTTTTATGAAGTTTTATTTGGATTTTTTTTAAAGGTTTCAGTTGCATTTTTTAAAAGGTTTTATTTGGATTTTTTAAAAGTTTTTAGTTGGATTTTTTCAAAAGTTTTATTTGGATTTTTTAAAAGGTTTTCGTTGCTTTTTTAAAAGGTTTTACTTGGATTTTTTAAAGGGTTTATTTGCTTTTTTTAAAAGTTCTTAGTTGCATTTTTTAAAAGGTTTTATTTAGATGAAAAAAAGTGTTTTTATTTAGATTTTTTTACAGCTTTTATTTGCATTTTTTAAAAGGTTTCAGTTGCATTTTTTAAAAGTTTTTATATGCATTTTTTAAAACTTTTTTAGTTGGATTTTTTAAAAGTGTTTAGTTAGATTTTTCAAAAGGTTTTATCTGTATTTTTTAAAAGTTTTTAGTTGTATTTTTTCAAAAGTTTTATTTGGATTTTTTAAAAAGTTACTTGCATTTTTTAAAAGATTTTACATGCATTTTTTAAAATCATGTAGTTGCAATTTTAAAAAAATTTCATTTACATCTTCCAATCGTTACTACATACATTTTTAAAAAGTCCTTAGTTGCAATTTTCAAAATATTTCATTCAGATTCTCCAAAAACTTTAATTCAAATTAAAAAAAAATTTCGTTGCAATTTTGAAAAGGTTTCATTTAGATTCCCTAAATCTTCTCACCTACCCGTTTCAAAATCTCCAATAAACATTTTCTAAAGACTCTCCATCTCGACTTCACTAATTTCCATTCTCACATCAACCTAAATACCCCGACATTCCTCAAAAACCTCCCTCAAAAACCTTCCTCAAAAACCTTCCTCAAAAACCTTCCTCAAAAACCTTCCTCAAAAACCTTCCTCAAAAACCTTCCTCAAAAACATTCCTCAAAAACCTTCCTCAAAAACATTCCTCAAAAACCTCGCATCTACCTTCCTTTACTTTACACAACTATCCGCCCAAAAACATTTTTACCCCCACTTCTATTCAAACCCAACATTTATATTTCATTAACTCTGCCTTCTCAAATCGCCATTCCCGTATTTACATATCTAAGCCCCGAGATTTCGTTGCATTACAAATCTCACCGGCGCCCGCCTCGCCGCCCGTAGCGAGCCGCGTGTCGGAGAGCGCATCGAGTCTCCCCTCCGCCCCTCCTCGCGCCTTCCCGGCGCGTCCCGGAGGGGGGGGGGGGGGGAGTGAGCGAGACGGAGCGAGAGCGTCGCGACGTCGCGCGGCGCTGGCGTCGCATGGCCGCCCATCAGTGCTCGCGAGCCTCGCTCGGTGCGTGTTACCTTCCATCGCGATCGCTCCGTCAGTTCTCCTCGAAATAAAGGAACAAAAAAAAAACACTAAAAAAAAACCACCTAACGAAAGAAAACAAAAAAAACCGCACATAGAAATAGATAATAAAAGGCTTTCTCTGGATCGCCTAAAAGTGGACGAAAAATCTTGACCGGAGAGTCGACGAAATAAGAAAAAAAAGGGAACAACAACGATTCCGCGACAGGGACGGACACGGCACGCTTTAATATTTCCGTCTTCGATAAATAATCCGTCCAGCTTTAACGGAAGACTCGCAGCTTCTCGTCTCGCCAAACTCCGAGGCATTATTATATATATATATATATATATAGACGTATCTTATACACAGTTATATATATATATATATCTATATCTGTATATACGGACACACACATATACATGCATCGTCCTCAAGAGCGTTTGTGTATGCACAAGAGTCGCTCGCGAGCGGACTCGAATAATAATAACAATAAAAACACAACATTATAAAGAGAGTTCCGCGCTGCGCTTGCGAGAGTTTCAGTGTGTGTTTTATTTTTATTTTTCTTTCCAACTCTCGCGCGAGTGAACGAAAACTCCTCTCACCGAAGTGTCGTGCGTTCTCGTCGGTCGGCGAGCGGAGAGTTTTCGCCTACGATCGGGCGAGCTCCATCGCGTCCCCGCGCGATTATATGCGAGCAAAAGTCCTCGCCTCTCCGACGCCCGTGTGCGCCGGCCGAGTGTCTGCCATGTAAGCGGCGCGCATGCGCGCGCGCACGCGCACTGCACCGAGCGACCCTACGCGAGAGAGCCCGCAATACAATCTACGCTAAGCATTTTTTAACCTTTTTTCTGCGTCCGAAACAACCCGAAGGGAAGAAAAGCTTCAAAGAACATCACAAACTGCGTGTCTGTGTGTGTGTGTGTGATTTTTTTTAATTGTTATATTCGGTCTTCGGCTTGGAGAAAAAAGATCGCGAGTCCTCGCTGGAAGAGAGTCGCGGCGATTGGACGGAAGAAAAAAAGCGATTCTCGCGATTGGAGGAGGAAAAAAAAGCGATTCTCGGGATTGGAGGAGAAAAAAAAGCGATTCTCGGGATTGGAGGAGAAAAAAATCGTTTCTCAGGATTGGAGGAGAAAAAAATCGTTCGTTGGCATTGGAGGAAAAAAGATATTGTGGAAGATCCGACGAGAGGGCGTAATCGGGCCGGCGCCACTTGTTCGTCTCTCGGCCAGTCCTCGTGTCTGCCCCCCCTCTCGCCCCTCCGCCGCCTCGAGACTCGTGTCGCTGTCACCTCTGACATGTTTTTCCGCACTCGACTGTCCGCGTACATACACATATGTAGATAAATATTAAATTGATTGGAAAAATAGAGGGACTTTTTTTGGGAGGAGGATTTAAATAAAAATTAATTAAAAAAAAAAAATAGAAGCACGTGCCTTCTCCGAAGTTGTTCGGCTTCGCAACGAGCACACCTATCGCCGGCTGTGAATCATCGGGAATCGTCATTGTCCACTCGCCAAATTGCGTCGTCGCTTCCGCCGCTTAGCTGTGAGAAATAAATAATAAAATTGTGTAAAAATAAATACGTAATCTTTGTCGTAAAAATTAAAATAAATTAAATTAAAATTTGAGATTCCTCGTTCGACTTTTTCTGTTGTTGGGGGAAAATTCTTCAGGGGATTCCCCGATTCAAGGATGAATTAAAGAATTCTCGACTACATTGCCAATAAAAATGATTTCATAGAGAACCGAGATTTTTTTTTAACCTTCGAACGAGATTTGAGCAAGGAAAAAAACAATTGAATTCTCGCCGAGAAAAAGAAAGTACCAACTTTAAAAAAATAAATACAGAAACCGAGATTCTTTTATTAAGTTTCGACATCGCCGAATCGTCGAGCGAAAAGTCGGACTCGAGCTGAGGCGAAAACGATCGAATTCTCGTCGAGAAAAAAAGTACCAACTTGAAAAAAAAAAGAAACTAAAACCAAGCTGGATTTTACGAGAGAAACGAACCGAGATATTTTTTTGACCTCCGACTTGGTCGAAAAAAATCCCTAAAAAGACTCGCGAAGCCAAAAAAAATTCTCGTTTAGAGAATTAAAAAAAGTACCAACTTAAGAAAAAAGTGGAAAATAAAAAGAGCGAAAGTGGACGAGACGAGAAAATCGAGACGAATCGAGAATAACAGACGATAGAAAGTTTGAAGACTTTCGACCGGCTAAAAAAAAAATCCCTAGAAAGATAACCTAAAAAAAAAACAATATAAAATAACGGTTATTTCGATGAGAAAAGAAGCATGAGTGATTTTTCGCCAGTCGATAAATATCGGTTGCACAGGCCGGCAAAATTCGTGGGCTCGTCGCCGGACGCCGAAATATTCGTCAGCGCCGACAATGAATTAATAAAAAATCGCCGCGGGTCGGTCAGTTTCTCGACGCGCGTCCGCGCATGCGCGAACGTCACGTGATCTTCCCTGCGCCCAACCAAGCTATGCGCTCGTGCGGACAATCTTTTTGTACGTTGATAGAAAAATAAATAAGGAAAAATAATAATAAAAAAAAAAAAATTTGTAATAAAAACATCAATAATAATAAATAGGAGTAAAGCATTAAAACGAAAAATGTGCCGAATAAGTGCGCGATGATAGTTAAATAGTGAAAAACAAAACTGAAAGAAAAACGAGACAACTTTCGTTTTTCATTAAACTTTTTTTCTTTTTTTTAATTAAAGACTTTTCTAAATAGTTAAATAGCGGAGAAGAAAAGTTTTTTCAAGAAAGAAATCTTTATTTTTTTTAAACAAAGTTTCTCGTTCATCGCGGCGCGTCGATCGACAAGTAAATCGGTTTTGCTGACCGCCAGAGAGCGCTCCGCTAAATACCCAAAAAAAACACTATTTTCAAGTAATCAATTTTAATTTTTTTAAAACACAATTTTGATTAAATAAATTTTAATTAAAAAATCACAATTTTCAAGAAATAAATTTTAATTTAAAAAATCACAATTTTGAAGACATAAATTTTAATTTAAAAAACAAAACACCATTTTGAGGAAATAAATTTTTATTAAAAAAAAAAATTCACAATTTTCAAGAAATAACTTTGAATTAAAAAAAAAAGTGAAAATTCGTTCATCTCGGAGCATCGACTGACAAGGATCGATTTGCTGACGATCAGGAAGCCTCCGGCAAAATACCTAAAAAAATAGCAATTTTCAAGAAAAAAAAAAAAATTGTAATAAAAAAAAAAGAAATTCGTTAATCCTGGAGCATCGACTGACAAGGACCGATTTGCTGACGATCAGAAAACGTCCGGCAAAATAACAATTTTCAAGAAAAAAAATAAAAAAAAAAAGAAGAAATTCGTTAATCCTGGAGCATCGACTGACAAGGACCGATTTGCTGACGATCAGAAAGCCTCCGGTAAAATAACTTAAAAAAAAAGAACAACTTTCAAGAAAAAAAATTTCAAAAAAAAAAAGAAAAAAAAGAAATTCGTTAATCCTGGAGCATCGACTGCTGAGGATCGATTTGGTGACGACCAGGAAGCGTCCGGCGATGTCGATTCGGGTGAGCGGCGGCGTATACCTGGTTCCCACGGCAGGGCTTCAGGAGAGCAACGAAAAGTGCGAGAGCGATGCGAAGGGCGAGCAGAACAACCAGCAGCAGACCGCTCAGCAGCAGGCGTTGCAGCAAAATCACAATCACCAGGGAAAGACAGTTACGATAGTCGCGGCTCCGCAGCGGAGCAACAGCCTGGATTATTTGAATTTCGAGGAGAAGCGACAGCTGATAGCGTCGTCGCTGTCTCTGAGCGATTTCCTCGCGCACGGCCCGGCGGCGGCGGCGGCGGCCGCGGCCAAGGAGGTCGCTGCGAGCACCGTTGTCATCGGTGAGTCACGAGGAAAATTCTTTTCGCGCGCTAGGAGGAAAAATATTGAGCATGTTGTTGTTTTTTTTCCGCGAAGTACGCATCGATCGACGGGTTGTTTTGCGTTAATCTTTTGAAATGTTGAAAAGTATGTTTTGAAATGTTAAAAAATATCTTTTGAAATGTTGAAATGAAAAGTATCTTTTGAAATGTGAAAAATATGTTTTGAAATGTTAAAAAATATGTTTTGAAATGTTGAAAAATATCTTTTGAAATGTTGAAAAATATCTTTTGAAATGTTGAAAAATATCTTTTGAAATGTTGAAAAATATCTTTTGAAATGTTGAAAAATATCTTTTGAAATGTTGAAAAATATCTTTTGAAATGTTGAAAAATATCTTTTGAAATGTTGAAAAATATCTTTTGAGATGTTGAAAGACAATCGGTGTCTTATCGATGTCAATGTTTTTGCAAACGTTGAGAGAGGCCATGTTACTCATGTGTGGAGATGTTGGTGTTGAAAAATGTTGAAATGCTGAAAAGACAATGTTTTACAAATGTTGAACAACATAATTTTTTTTTAATGTTGAAAAACAATGTTTTTAAAATGTTCAAAAACAATGTTTTTAAAATGTTCAAAAACAATGTTTTTAAAATGTTGAAAAACGATGTTTTTTAAATGTTGAAAAACGATGTTTTGCAAATGTTGAAAAACGATGTTTGGCAAATGTTGAAAAGACAATGTTTTGCAAATGTTGAACAACATAATGTTTTGCAAATGTTGAAAAACGATGTTTTGCAAATGTTGAAAAACGATGTTTTGCAAATGTTGAAAAGACAATGTTTTACAAATGTTGAACAACATAATGTTTTTAAAATGTTGAAAAACAATGTTTTTAAAATGTTGAAAAACAATGTTTTTAAAATGTCGAAAAACAATGTTTTTAAAATGTTGAAAAACGATGTTTTTAAAATGTTGAAAAAACGATGTTTCGCAAATGTTGAAAAACGATGTTTTGCAAATGTTGAAAAGACAATGTTTTACAAATGTTGAAAAGACAATGTTTTACAAATGTTAAAAAACAATGTTTTTAAAATGTTGAAAAAACGATGTTTTTAAAATGTTGAAAAAACGATGTTTTTAAAATGTTGAAAAAACGATGTTTCGCAAATGTTGACATAATTTTTTTTTTATGTTGAAAACCATAATGTTTTACAAATGTTGAAAAACGCTATGTTTTGGAAATGTCATAGAGCACAATGTTTGGAGACGCCGAAGAACTTTTGGAAGTGTGTCACGTGTGCATGACCTATACGTGCACGTACTTTCGTGGATGTGAATTTTTCAAAGCGGGATTTCACATTTTTTATTTATTTATTTTTTGAACGAGACGATGCCCCTGAGAATTGTGGAACGAGCGAGGGAGAGGGAGACAGAGAGACGTGCCAGCTGACCCGCCGCCGTAGGCCTGCGAGAGACGCGTGCGAGTGTTGTGCTCGGCCTCTCAAGGCGTGGCGCGAGAGGCCCAAGGGCAGGAAACAGCCGAGCTAGAGAATAAGCAAGTGCGATGCCACGAAGGGGAAGAGAGAACGTCTCCGCTCGTTTCTTCCTCGGCGATTCCTCTCCTCGGTGTCAAAGAACTCTCGACGGCACTGCTGTGGGATTGTATACAAAATTCCGCTACCCCATGAATTTTCATTAGACGGCGACTCGTCGTAAATGGAAAAAACAAAAAAAAAGAAAAGAAAAAAAGATTTTTCATACAAGCAACTTCACCTACGTGAATTCCGTTCGGTGAAAGAGAATTAAATAGAAATTCCTGACGAAAGCGAATCTACGTTTTTATGTGCGGCTTTTTGGAATTTTCAAAAAAAAAAATCAAAATTTGGGCACAACTTTTTTTGGAATGAATGAAGGGTCAAAAACTGAGTAAACTTTTCCTTTGGAAGATTTTTCTAGAGTCGGTAGGTTTGGAGATATTGGCTCGCGAAGTTGTAGCCAATGGGAATGCTGGAAAAGATGCACCTACTTGCGATGCTCTCATTGGCCGTGAACTTTAAAGGCCCGTAACTCGAAAACTATCGCTCGTACGAAGTTTCGACAAAGGAAAAGTTTTCTCGGTTTTGACTCCCGAATGCGAATCCACCGTTTTTATTTTGCCATTTGCGAGTTGTCTGTTTGTCCGAGGAATTTATGCTTATAGACAACCGATACGGCATCGTGGCTCGGAGCCATCGATTACGGAATATTACAATGGTCTTGAGTAGCGGGCGAGTATGTTATGCATTGAACGGCATAAGAATTAAATAGAAATTCCTGACGAAAGCGAATCTACGTTTTTATCTCGCGGCTTTTTGAAATTTCCAAAAAAAAATTCAAAATTTCAGCACAATTTTTTTTTTATGAATTTAGGGTCAAAAACTGAGTAAGCTTTTCCTTTGGAAGATTTTTCTAGAGCCCGTAGTTTTGGAGATATTGGCTCGCGAAGTTGTAGCCAATGGGAATGCTGGAAAAGATGCACCTACTTGCGATGCTCTCATTGGCCGTGAACTTTAAAGGCCCGTAACTCGAAAACTATTGCTCGTACGAAGTTTCGCCAAAGGAAAAGTTTGCTCGGTTTTGACTCCCGAATGCGAATCCACCGTTTTTATTTTGCCATTTGCGAGTTTTCTGTTTGTCCGAGGAATTTATGCTTATAGACAACCGATACGGCATCGTGGCTCGGAGCCATCGGTTACGGAATATTACAATGGTCTTGAGTAGCGGGCGAGTATGTTATGCATTGAACGGCATAAGAATTAAATAGAAATTCCTGACGAAAGCGAATCTACGTTTTTATCTCGCGGCTTTTTGAAATTTCCAAAAAAAAAAGAAAATTCAAAATTTCGGCACAATTTTTTTTGGAATGAATTTAGGGTCAAAAACTGAGTAAGCTTTTCCTTTGGAAGATTTTTCTAGAGTCCGTAGTTTTGGAGATATTGGCTCGCGAAGTTGTAGCCAATGGGAATGCTGGAAAAGATGCACCTACTTGCGATGCTCTCATTGGCCGTGAACTTTAAAGGCCCGTAACTCGAAAACTATCGCTCGTACGAAGTTTCGCCAAAGGAAAAGTTTGCTCGGTTTTGACTCCCGAATGCGAATCCACCGTTTTTATTTTGCCATTTGCGAGTTGTCTGTTTGTCCGGGGAATTTATGCTTATAGACAACCGATACGGCATCGTGGCTCGGAGCCATCGATTACGGAATATTACAATGGTCTTGAGTAGCGGGCGAGTATGTTATGCATTGAACGGCCACAATGGAGTAGTCACTGGGGAGTCGCGACGTTGCCGCGGAGGATAGAATGAGCACGAGGACCGTGTCGATCAATTATGCACTCCAAGACTCAACGCTCGTCGCAAAAATGTTCCCTAAGACACGCTAGAAAAACATTCCCAAATCATTTAAAGCTAATTCTTCGCATCGTCAAAATTCGTCTAAAATAATTTTAATGTCCCGTCAACGTAAAATTCATTTTTGAAGTAATTTAACAAATAATAAAATAAATAATAATATTCGTTTAAATTTAAAAATAATAAAAAAATAAAATTACAATGTTAAAAATTCCCAGATAATGTAAGGTAATTTTTCACATCGTCTAAGCGAATGAATTTTTTATCTCAACGCCCCGACAACTAAAAATTGGTTTTTGAGGTGATTTGTCTGAAAAAAAATATAGTAATAAAAAAGAATTTGGCGCGCTATGTTGAGCGCACGCAGAGCGAGCCTTATTGCGCGAGTCTCGCACTCCTCGCGAGACAACTATACTTAGTCAGCTGCGAAATGCAGCCCGAGAGGAGCGGAGGCGCCGACGAGAGCGAGAGAGAACGAGCGGAGCCGCGGAGAGAAAGGGTTCGAATAAATGGCAACAGCGCGGCGGAAATCATTCATTGAGCAGGGGAGCCGCGGCCCGAGCCCACAGTAGGAGCGAACAGCGGTGAGCAGTCTGCCAGTAGCAGCGGCCGTCGACGCCCGCTTCCACCTAATTCCTCCTGCCGGTTCTCCATACATCGCTCTCTTGTGGATCCCCCTTAATTCGACGAGCCTTCGAGGCACCACAATAGTCGGCACTAACTCCAACGACCTTCCCCCTCCCCTTTGAGCTAAAACTTGAGGGGTTAAGCGGGGTCAAAAAAATCGATTTTTTTTTGTTTTTCAAAGTCAAAGCCCAATCTCTTGGGAAGATTTTGGGCCCAATTCGATGCCCTTATCTGCAACAGTAACGGAGATATTAATTTTTTAGGGTACGGAGCCGTGAAACGTACGGTTTACTCTGCGCGTGCGCAAAACGACACCCTTGAGTTTTGGGAAACGATTTTTTTTTCTCATATAGTCGATTGATTGACGAAGATTTTGAGCCCAATTCGAACTATTTGTGATGGGTAGGAACGGAGATATTAATTATTTTTGTAGGGCACAGCTTGCCGCTCGTCGAACTTTAAGGGCGTTTTTCTCGAAACTTTTTTTCGAGGTGTCTGAACGGCCAAAAAAATTGACTTTTTTTTGTTTTTCAAAGTCAAAGCCCAATCTCTTGGGAAGATTTTGGGCCCAATTCGATGCCCTTATCTGCAACAGTAACGGAGATATTAATTTTTTAGGGTACGGAGCCGTAAAACTCACGGTTCACTCTGCGCGTGCGCAAAACGACACCCTTGAGTTTTGGGAAACGATTTTTTTTTCTCATATAGTCGATTGATTGACGAAGATTTTGAGCCCAATCTGAACTATTTGTGATGGGTAGGAACGGAGATATTAATTATTTTTGTAGGGCACAGCTTGCCGCTCGTCGAACTTTAAGGGCGTTTTTCTCGAAACTTTTTTTCGAGGTGTCTGAACGGCCAAAAAAATTGACTTTTTTTTGTTTTTCAAAGTCAAAGCCCAATCTCTTGGGAAGATTTTGGGCCCAATTCGATGCCCTTATCTGCAACAGTAACTGAGATATTAATTTTTTAGGGTACGCAGCCGTGAAACGCACGGTTTACTCTGCGCGTGCGCAAAACGACACCCTTGAGTTTTGGGAAACGATTTTTTTTTCTCATATAGTCGATGGATTGACGAAGATTTTGAGCCCAATCTGAACTATTTATGATGGGTAGGAACGGAGATATTAATTATTTTTGTAGGGCACAGCTTGCCGCTCGTGCGACCTTGAGGGCGTTTTTCTCGAAACTTTTCTTCACTGTCTTGAAAGTTGCGATAACTCGACGACGGTCGTTCCGATCGACTTGAATTTTTTTTTGCACACGTGAGGCATTGTTCTTTATGGATTGGCCGAGGTTTTTTTTTCAAAATCGTTGGACACTTTTTCGAAAATAAATTTTCAAAGATGTTTCCGAGTGCCGAAGGATTTTTGACCTTGCCAAAGTTATCGAGAAGTTACCTGGGCGCTCTTTTACGAGCGGAAATTTTTTGTTCCCTCGACCCGTCGAGCAGGTAGTTCGTGTCGAACTTCCCGTCTTCGGAGTCGTTCCCGGAACATTGTTTTTCGACGTGCGATCGCCGAAAGACTCGTCCACCCACATTCCGGTCAAAAGTGGCGATTTTCTTCTCTCCGACTGTTCCCACGAAAAATATGGTGGAGACCTTTTTTGTAGAGAATTTTGTCCTCTATAAATGAAGTCCAGTGAACTTAGACCGCCAGATCGACCGTTTCGTTGCTATCGGACGATAAACGAAGCGAGAGCTCTGTCCGATCGAGGTCGATCCTCTGCCGGCATAAGGGACGATTATCTCGGCAACCGTCGTTCTCACTTCAAAGACTCTAAGGACATTTTTTATAGAGAATTTAATCCCCTACAAAAAGAGTCTCTTTCAAAATTACCGCACGACCGACCGTTAACGAGTTACGAGCATTCGACCGAGAACTTCGAGAATCCCTGAGTTCTCCGTTTCTCCCAACGTCCACTTTTGCTATTTGTCGAAAAAAAATTACGAATTACGAATGACAAACTACAAATTACGAATTATGAATTACGAATTACAAGTTACAAGTTACAAGTTACAAGTTACAAGTTACAAGTTACAAGTTACAAGTTACAAGTTACAAGTTACAAGTTACAAGTTACAAGTTACAAGTTACAAGTTACAAGTTACAAGTTACAAGTTACAAGTTACAAGTTACAAGTTACAAGTTACAAGTTACAAGTTACAAGTTACAAGTTACAAGTTACAAGTTACAAGTTACAAGTTACAAGTTACAAGTTACAAGTTACAAGTTACAAGTTACAAGTTACAAGTTACAAGTTACAAGTTACAAGTTACAAGTTACAAGTTACAAGTTACAAGTTACAAGTTACAAGTTACAAGTTACAAGTTACAAGTTACAAGTTACAAGTTACAAGTTACAAGTTACAAGTTACAAGTTACAAGTTACAAGTTACAAATTACAAATTACAAATTACAAATTACAAATTACAAATTACAAATTACAAATTACAAATTACAAATTACAAATTACAAATCAATCGGACCCACGATTGTTCCTTGGCATTAAAATATGCCGAATCGAGTATTGCGTATTCGGCTAGCCCGAGCGCGCCGGCTCAATTTTTCCTAGCCAAGGCCCGAGTGTGGGTGCGAGACCGTGCGGAGGTGGAAAAAGAGTCGCCGGGAGAGTAACTTGCCTCCGCGAGAGATGCCAGTCTGGCGAGCCAAGTAAAAGCTCAAATGCCTCTCATGGAAGATTCATCGTCTCATTTCGTGACTGTATGCTCTCTCGGCGGTTTCTCTCGTAACCGAGCGCCCCTCCTCCCCTCCTCCCCTCCCCTCCCCTCCCCGCCCCTCCTCTGCGGCCACGGACGGCCGAGAGTGGGGGAGCGAGCGTGAGCGAGAGCGCGAAGATCCGCAGCAGCCACGACGCGCAGGCAACGATCGTCTAACGTGGAAAAAAAAAAAATTGCGCAATTTCTCGAGCTTGTTGCATGGAGGATAGTAATTGCTCGTCGTAAGACGATCCTCGCCACTGCGCGTGCGCGCGCATCCGCGGCTTTTGTTTATTTTCGTTAAAAAAAAATCCCTCTGCGCGAAGAAAATTTGCGTAACTTAAAAAAAAAAAATAATAATAATAATAATAATGAATAAGAAATGAAAAATTCGTCGAGCATGCTAAGTGTGGCTGAAGATACATTAAAAAAAATTACTGGAAGTTAATAATGAAATCTTTCTCGATTTTCACTGTATGTGGTTTCAGTCGAACTGCAGTGCTTCTCGCAAAAAAAAATGTACGAAAAGGTTTTTTTTTTTTTCAATGTGTTATGATGTGTAAACAGAAAGGTTTGCACATCGTTTGGATTTTGGTTCGTAAGTGTGTTGTTAGTACAAAAAGGCGCGCCAATAAATAAATAAATAAATAAATAAATAAATAAATAAATAAATAAATAAATAAATAAATAAATTCCATAAGAGATCGCGAATCTCCCTTAAAGTGTGGTAAATCCATTAATAAAAATGATAAATGCAATAAACTGTGATAAATGCATTGAAATTTTTTGTTTTTATTTTTATTTTCTGTCGACCCGTTGCAACGACAACGCTAATCGCTGCGTCCGTAGGTTGGCGTTCGTCGTAACTCACCCGTGTACTACGTCTTCGCTATTCCCCCCCCCCCTTCCCGCCCCGCCGGACACTTCGTCACATGATAATTAATTACGAGTGCGGTTGAACGAAGCACTGTCGTCAATAAATATATAAATGAATAAATAAATAATTAAATAGCTAAATAACTAAATAACTAAACAACTAAAGAACCAAATAATCAAATAACTAAATAACTAAAAAATTAAATAGCTAAGGGCGAATTTTAAGACGTTAGTTTGAACGTAAGATCGAAGTTTGAACCTTATTTCATTGTGTGCTCAAGTTTGACCTCACGTTCGGACTTAAGTTTGATCTTAAGTTCGGACTTAAGTTTGATCTTAAGTTCGGACTTAAGTTTCATTTTAATTTCGGACTTAAGTTTGATCTTAATTTCGGATATAAGTTTGATTTTAATTTCGGACTTAAGTTTGATCTTAAGTTCGGACTTAAGTTTGATCTTAAGTTCGGATTTAATTTTGATCTTAATTCCGACTTAAGTTTGATCTTAATTCCGACTTAAGTTTGATCTTAATTTCGAACTTAAGTTTGATCTCAATTTCGAACTTAAGTTTGATCGTAATTTCGAACTTAAGTTTCATTTTAATTTCGGACTTAAGTTTGATCGTAATTTCGAACTTAAGTTTCATTTTAATTTCGGATTTAAGTTTGATCTTAATTTCGGATATAAGTTTGACTTTAATTTCGGACTTAAGTTTCGTTTTAATTTCGGACTTAAGTTTGATCTTAATTTCGGACTTAAGTTTGATCTTAAGTTCGAACTTAAGTTTGATCTTAGTTTCGGACTTAAGTTCGATTTTAAGTTCGAACTTAAGTTCGATCTTAAATTCAAACCTAAGTTTGGTCTTACTTTCAGACTTAACTTTAATTTTAACTTCGGACTCATCTTCGACCTTAACTACCATTTCAACTTCAAACTAAAGTCTCAAAAATCGTCCCAACATATCTAAACACCTAACTAAAAAAAAACAAAAAAAAACAACAAATAAACAACTTCTACAAAAGACCTTGAAACCCAACAAAAAACCCCACAAAAGCGCCAAAAAAAAAATTCCAACAAACTCCCATCAATCCATACAAAAAAATCTCTTTGTTTATTTATTTATTTATTTTTCCACTCCTTGCAACCAAAACGCTAATCGCTGACTTCGCACTTCGGCGCTCCTCGCATCCACTCCTCTACTACGTCTTCGCTATTTCCCCCCCCCCTCACCTCCCCCTCCCCCCCCCGTTCGCCGCCGGTCACTCCGTCACGTGATAATTAATTACGAGTGCTGTCGGACGAAGCGCTGCCTCGGCATTGTTGCCACGTTCTCCTCCTCGAGGAGAGCGCCGCGCTGTTCGGCGTGCACGCTCGGCACTCGACCGTTTCTCGTCGATTCAGCATCGAAACGCCCGGCGCATCGATCGCCGCTCGGAAAATATTCCGGCGCGCTGAACGCTCGCCGCTAGCGGCGACGCTGCTACGAGCGACTCCGGCCAGCGCCGGCATACCTGTCCGCTTCGCATCATACTGCATCCAGTCCTCGAAGCACCTGTCCTTTTACTTTCTAGCGGACGCGGCGACGCGCCTCTCGTAGGTCAGAGGCAACGCCGTGCACGCGACCGGACCGACGCGCGCCGACGCCTTCGAATGTTATTTCGATACGCGATTTAATTTTTTTTTTTATTGTTGCGGGGTTGGTTAAAACGAAATGAATGAAATTTTAGGCATTATTTTTTGTGAGGCAAATATATTTTTATTCGTATTTATATTTATATTTATATTTATATTTATATTTATATTTATATTTATATTTATATTTATATTTATATTTATATTTATATTTATATTTATATTTATATTTATATTTATATTTATATTTATATTTATATTTATATTTATATTTATATTTATATTTATATTTATATTTATATTTATATTTATATTTATATTTATATTTATATTTATATTTATATTTATATTTATATTTATATTTATATTTATATTTATATTTATATTTATATTTATATTTATATTTATATTTATATTTGTATTTGTATTTGTATTTGTATTTGTATTTGTATTTGTATTTGTATTTGTATTTGTATTTGTATTTGTATTTGTATTTATATTTGTATTTGTATTTATATTTATTGGGGATCCAATTTTTGGCGATAGTGTGGAAGAGTGTATTTTCATTGTTATTTAATATGGGGGTTTGGCCGGTGAACCACCTATTTCGGTCGGTAAAACAGGAAGGTCCAGCAGCAGGAATTAATTCCTTTTTTTACGGTGCCGACGATTCACGTTCAAAAGTAAACTCTTACGTGAACCTGAAAATCCTATTAGTGTAAGAATTTTCACCTTAAAGAGAAATGGTCGGCGAGCGTGAAAAAAAAAAATATATATATATAAAGTAATTACAGTTTTTCTTACCGGCGCCTTTACGAGAATTAAATAACTCCTTCCGACCATGTATTTCTCGCTCGTAAGAAATTTGTCGCGGCTCGCGTGCTTTTGTCCCCTATTATATACATAGGTATACATATATAAATATACATATATATATATATACATATATATAAACACACGGTATACAAGCTAGCGTATCCGCAGCCTCACCCACGCCTCAATTGGGCTCGTGACTTTCGAAGCTAATTACAATCAACTACAACAGAGTTGAACGATCGCCTCGTCAGGCACATAAAAAAAAAAGTTATCCTTCGCTACTTTTCTTTTTCCTATTAATCATTTTTAATTTCGTTAAGAAAATATAAATAAAAATAAAACATTTTGGAAACTCGAGGAAAACTGAAATTTACTAAAAAAATATAAATATTTCCATTGGATTAAAAAAAATATACATATATATATATTTTACATTTAATTAACAGTGCAACAGAGTCAAAATCGCCTCGCCAGCCACTTTAAGAAAATGGTATACTTCGCAATTTTTTTTTTTCACAATTAATCCAATGAACCGTTTAATAAATTTTGTTAATAAGAAGTAAATAGAAATAAACCAACATTTTGTAAATTTGGGGGGAAAAAAATGCACAATTAATTAAAAATGGGATGGATTTTTTAAAAGATTTTTGGCGTTGGTTAGTTTTGGTCTGATTTCATCGGCGGAGTGTAATGGCCCGGAGAACCTTGACCGCCCTTCGACGACGAGGTTACAGTCCCTACCCCACGTTTTCGTCGCGCGAATTGCCGGTGTTCGGCCATGAGGGTCGTTGCTCGTTAGCTTTCCGAGTGTGAGTCTCCATGTGTGTGTGCATTCGTGTGCGCACACGCGAGACTCGTCTGCCGAGAATAGAATCCGCTTGGATTTTGGGTACAATTGCCTCGTTCTGTGGTCTTCGCGACTCGCCAGAGGCAGCTTTGTGCACCTCTTGCCGGATAAACAAATGTTTCCCACTCGCGACCTCGGCAGAAATCGAGCCTGATAGGAAAATAGCATTGTTATATTTAAATTATTTTTAAACGGGATGGTTTTTCATTGTTTGAAATCAGGAAAAGAAGATATGGAGATAAATGAGTGGGGAAATTGGGGATAAAAATTGCGGGATCGTATTCGCGATGAAAAACTGAGCAGACATTCCCTCGGGGCAAAAGTGTCTGCGGTGCGTAGTTTCGGAGTTACAGAGGTTTAAAGTTTTCAGCCAATGGGATCGCTGGAAAAGATGCACTATGTTGCGCTTCTTTCATTGGCTTAAATCTTTAAAGGCCCGTAACTCGGAAACTAGGCACTCTAGGAAAATTTGCCTGAGAGATGTTTTTCTTGGTTTTTCGTGGGGAATAAGACTGCATGTATTTTGGACTCCGATTTTCGCGCCTTCTCATTGGTCGAGAGTTCGAACGCTCGTAACTCGCAAACTAGGCACTTCAGGAAGTTTTGACTGAGGGATGTTTTCCTTGGTTTTTTATAGGGAATATGACTGCATGTATTTTGGACTCCGATTTTCGCGCCTTCTCATTGGTCGAGACTTTGAACGCTCGTAACTCGCAAACTAGGCACTTCAGGAAGTTTTGCCTGAGGGATGTTTTTCTCGGTTTTTTGTGGGGAATAAGACTGCATGTATTTTGGACTCCGACTTTCGCGCCTTCTCATTGGTCGAGACTTTGAACGCTCGTAACTCGGAAACTAGGCACTTCAGCAAGTTTTGCCTGAGGGATGTTTTTCTTGGTTTTTCATCGGAAATAAGACTGCATAAATTTCGGGCCCCGATTTTCGCGCCTTCTCATTGGTCGAGACTTTGAACGCTCGTAACTCGCAAACTAGGCATTTGACGATGTTTCGCAAGAGGAAAAGTTTACTCGGTTTTGCATGGAGAATTAGTCCGCACACATTTTGATTTTTTTTTTTTCAAAAATTCTTTTTGATACTTGTGTGGTTCAAAATTGATACAGATAAATGAAACGAATGGGAAATGTGAGGCGAATTTGTTCGATAGGATTGAAAGTACGCGGAATATCGCACTTGATAGGGTATCGATAGTGGCAAGCCGGTTCGAGTGGTCGAGTTCCGGATCGTTGCATTCGAAGCAATTTCCTGGATCAACCATCGTCCTGATTGCATTTGGGTTACCCGGCTCGTACGAACTCACCTAATTGGCTATCCCGACTCTCTCTCGATTCATCTCTCTATTATCCGAAAACGTCACTCTCCCTCAAAATTGACTAATTTACTGTTTTGCTGTTTCTTTTTTCAAAATTAAACCTTTTCCCAATATTCCACGAAATGTCAATTTTTCATTATTGCGAAAAAAATAAAAATGGCCGCAAACGAAGTAGCTGTGTATGCGGCGTAATGAAAAATGGCACCTGGACGGTAAAACAATGTTTACATTTAAAATTACCCCTTCAATAAAACTTAAACTACATTTTTACTGTTCCGCTATTTTTACAAAAAAAAAAAAAAAATGGCTGCTTGCGGCGCAAAGCAAAGAAAAGGAAACCTCAAATAAAAAAATACTATATTTCAATTTTTTCGTACTTTTTAGAACTAAAACTAAACACAATTTGTTCAACAAACAATTCGATCATTCTTCAAAATTAACCCGTCAATTAGAAAAAACTAATAAAAAAAATCAATTTCTAAATATTTCCAAAACGTAAAACAAAAAATGTCACCTTTTAGCTATTTCCAAAAAAGTCAAACTGAAAAATATCAACTTTTACCTATGTGCAAAAAGTAAAACCAAACATTTTGAACTTTTACCCATTACCAAAAAGTCAAACTAAAAAATGTCAACTTTGGCCTTTTTCCAAAAAGTCAAACTGAAAAATGTCAATTTTGACCTTTTTCCAAAAAAGTCAAACTGAAAATATCAACTTTTACCTACGCGCAAAAAGTAAAACCAAACATTTTGAACTTTTACCCATTTCCAAAAAGTCAAACTAAAAAATGTCAACTTCGCCCTTTTCCCAAAAAGTCAAACTGAAAAATCTCAACTTCGCCCTTTTCCCAAAAAGTCAAACTGAAAAATCTCAACATCTACCTATTTGCAAAAAGTAAACCCAAACATTTTTAACTTTTACCCATTACCAAAAAGTCAAACAAAAAAATGTCACCTCTTACCTTTTTCCAAAAAGTAAAACTCAAAAATGTCACCTCTCACCTATCTCCAAAAAGCCAATAACTAAAAAATCACAACTTTTTACCTACTTCCAAAAAGCCAGAAAAACCAAAGAGTTTCACTTTTCCCTCAAAAAAACAAAACAAAATTTCCAACCAATTTCAAAAAAAAAAAAAAAAAAAAAAAAAAAAAAAAAAAAAAAAAAAAAGGTCCCTCGAGAGAATAAAAGTGGCCGTGTGCGGCGTAAAGAAAAAAGGAATAGCGCGAGTGCTCGGCGAGGGGAGGCGTTCGGTGTAGCGTGAGAGGGTTGAAGGAGCCGGCAAGCCCCCGAGGGTGCTGAGCGAAGCTCGTCGGGTGTGTGTATAGCATGCATGTACATTATCCCGCGATCCGCCCGGAAGCCTTTCTTTGTAGGGTCTGAGAATGTGACACAGTTGACCCAACAGTACTCTTCTCCGAACGTGCCCAGTAGCCGACATAGCCGTGTGGATAAACGTGGCCGTGCCGTCGAGTACTTATCGATCATCCGAGCTCTCCATCTCACAGATAATGGCTTCGGAATTAGCACAACAGACGCCCCGAGCCATTTTTTTTTCTCGACTCGAAGCACCTTAAAAAAAAAGAACAAAAATGGCATTTAATTCTAGAAACTGAGAAAGTAAAAATAGATCGGAATATATTTTTTTAATTCTACGTTACCGACCGTCGGTAAAGGGCTGGTCGTTCAAAAAAATTCCGAGCTTGGGATATAAAAAATTGCGGATGGAGTTCGATTTTTTTTGAGTTGATAAATCGAAAATATCGAGGAAAGGACTTTGTAATTAAGTCGTAATAAAAATCTTCCATTTTTTTCTTGCGGATGTGAGGATTTTTTTTTGCGACGAAAAAAGAAGGAACTCTCTTCTTTTGGTTAAGATCTATTGAACTCCCTCTCTCACTTAAGTTTGAAAATAAATTTAAAAAATCATATCGAAATTGAAATTAATGAATAATTTTATGAATATCATTATTCAATTTCAATGAAATAAAAATCGATATTCAATATTCGATTTCAAAGAAATAAACATCGATATTCAATATTTGATTTCAAAGAAATAAACATCGATATTCTATATTTGATTTCAAAGAAATAAACATCAATGCTCAATATTTGATTTCAAAGAAATAAACATCAATGCTCAATATTTGATTTCAATGAAATAAACATGAAATTAACATTTCATTTCAACGAAATAAAATTCAACATTTAATTTCACCGAAATAAACATCAATATCCAACATTTAATTTCAACGAAATAAAAATTAATATTCAACATTTAATTTCACCGAAAAAATGCATTAAAATAGAAATTTCAATTTAAAAAAAAAAAAAAAAGGCAAAAAAAATCATCAGCACCGGAAGTGACAAATTCCGGAATTTCTTACTCGACCATCCATTTATTTATTATTATTATTTTTTTTTTCAAATCGAGCAATTTATCGAAATTTAATTGAAATTATCGGAGCCGAACGTTCGATAAAAACGAGTTGGGGAAAATGTTGGATTGCAAAAATTCGGTCACGGTTTCCGGATAGAGCGTTTCCTCTCTCGCGTGACGCTCCGCTCGGTACACGCGGGACTGCCGAGCGGCGGCAACAACGAGGCCTCCACCTCTCTCTAACGCTGTTCGCCGCTGCCGCTTCTCTCGTATCGTGCCCGTACCGGAATACCGGACTCTCGAACGGAGTAACGGTGTCGGTCGTATGCGTGCCTGTAATAAGTACGCCAGCGTATGATCTCATTCTAGACTCAGTTTTATATTTTATTTTTATTATTATTATTATTGTTGTTATTATTATTTATTTTTTTATCGAGCGGATTTCATTCACGTCCGTGGATGCTGGAATGGTGGCTCAAATAAAGATATCGGGGCCATAGAATTGAATTTATGCCACGAGTCAATTAATAAATAGTCTTCGATTTTTTAAAGATTTTTTTTATTTTACTATTGAGATTTTTTTTTTTAATATTAAAAAATATTTTTATTGAATGGAGCTCGGTCGCGTTCGTGGATGCTGGAATGGTGGCTCAAGTAAAGATATCGGGGCCAAACAATTGAATTTATGAAACGAGTCAATTAATAAATAGTCTTCGATTTTTTAAAGATTTTTTCTATTTTACTATTGAGATTTTTTTATTTTTATTAAATATTTTTATTGAATGGAGCTCAGTTGCGGTTGTGGATGCTGGAATGGTGGCTCAAGTAAAGATATCGGGGCCAAACAATCGAATTTATGTCACGAGTCAATTAATAAATAGTCTTCGATTTTTTAAAGATTTTTTCTATTTTACTATTGAGATTTTTTTTTTTTATTAAATATTTTTATTGAATGGAGCTCAGTTGCGGTTGTGGATGCTGGAATGGTGGCTCAAGTAAAGATATTGGGGCCAAACAATCGAATTTATGTCACGAGTCAATTAATAAATAGTCTTCGATTTTTTAAAGATTTTTTTTATTTTACTATTGAGATATATTTTTTTTTTTTTTTTTTATTGAATATTTTTATTGAATGGAGCTCGGGCACGTTCGTGGATGCTGGAATGGTGGCTCAAGTAAAGATATCGAGGCGAAACAATCGAATTTCTGAAACGAGTCAATTAATAAATACCATCCGATTTTTTAAAGATTTTTTTTATTTTACCATTTAGATGTTTTTTTTTTTAAATCAAATATTAAAGAAAATATTGAAAAATATTTTTATTGACTGAAGCTCGGTCAAGTTCGTGGATGCTGGACTGGTGGCTCAAATAAAGATATCGGAGCCAAACAATCGAATTTATGTCATGAGTTTATTGACAAATACATTTCGATTTTTAAAGGAATTTTTTTATCTTGTTATCGAGATATTTTTTCGTTTTGTTTTACTGTTATATATTATATATATATATATATATATATATATATATATATATATATATATATATATATTATAATTTTTGTTTTATCCTTTTAATTATAACATCGAGATTTTTTTTGTAGTTTTTTAAATTGATAGCGGAGATTTTATTTTAACGGAGCCGAATTGTTGGTTTGTTTGCAGCAAAGAAACAAAATGGGGCCGCGATGCGAACGAACAGCTTGGGCTCGGGTGCGCGGACGCCGCCGCTCGAGAGGAAGAGCAAGTTTTCGGCGCTGGGAAGGCTCTTCAAGCCTTGGAAGTGGAAGCGAAAAAAGAAATCCGACAAATTCGAGGCAGCCTCGAGATGTAAGATTTTTTAATCTTTTTTTATTTGTATTTATTGCCAATTATTTTTAGGGCGACGTGAAACGTCGCCGGACCCGAGCCGTGCTCGGTCGGTAACGAAAACTGTAATCCATTTTTTCTCTTCTCGAGTGTACCAAATTTTTTCGATGAAAATGAAAACTTCGATAGCTTCAGTAAAAATATTTGCCTTCAGTTCGAAATATTTAAAAAAAAACCTAAAAAAAATTGTAATAATTACAGTTTTCTTTACCGACCGAGTCTCGCCTCGCTTCGATGAGCTCAAAAATGAACTCAGTGAGCTCGGGAATGAACTCAATGTGCTCAGAAATATGTCGACGAATCGACGATAAAGCGTCTTATTTATTCATTTTTTTTCGTTATTTCATGTCCAGCGCTCGAGAGGAAGATATCCGTGCGGGCGAATCGAGAAGAGCTGGTACAGAAGGGAATTCTCTTACCCGACAGTCCGACCTCGCCGATACCGGAGAATGGTAATGCAGAAACCCAACTTATCGCACCTGTGATGAAAAGAATTTAAAAATAAATTGTCGCGATCTTCCTTACCGACTGTGGTATTTCCGAGACTGAATTTGAAGAAGCATAAATTTGAAAGAGCTTGAACTTGAAGGAGCATAAATTTGAAAGAGCTTGAATTTGAAAGAGCTTGAATTTGAAAGAATTTGAATTTGAAAGAGCTTGAATTTGAAAGAGCTTAAATTTGAAAAAGCTTGAATTTGAAAGAGTTTGAATTTGAAAGAGCTTGAATTTGCAAGAGTTTGGATTTGAAAGAGTATAAATTTGAAAGAGTTTAAATTTGAAAGAACTTAAATTCTAAAGAGCTTAAATTCGCAAGAGCTTGAATTTTAAAAAGCTTAAATTTGCAAAGACTTCAATTTGAAAGAGCTTAAATTTGAAATAACTTAAATTCGAAACAGCTTAAATTTGAAACAACTTCAATTTGAAAAAGCTTAAATTTGAAAGAACTTCAATTTGAAAGAGCTTAAATTTGAAAGAACTTCAATTTTAAAGATGTTGAATATTACAGAGCTTAAATTTGAAAGATCTTCAATTTGAAAGAGCTTAAATTTGAAAGAGCTTAAATTTGGAAGAGCTTCAATTTTAAAGATCTTGAATTTTAAAGAGCTTAAATTTGAAAGAACTTCAATTTGAAAGAGCTTAAATTTGAAGTAATTTTTAATTTTTAAGGTTCTTTCTAATTTGGTTTGTCCTTTTATTAATTAATTTTTTTATTTTTAAGGTTTTTCCAATTTCGTTTTTTTCTTTTATTAATTAATGTTTTTTAAATTTTTTAGGTCCGGCAGGTGACCAATGTATCAATCAGAAGCCGCCGACGCCCCAGCAGCTGTGGCACAAGCATCACGAACAATCGACGGGCACGACCGGCGGAGCTGTAACACAAAGTTCGGGTATGCAATGCCAGCGAACACCAACTCCCACCACTGCCAATCCGCACCAAGCTTGCACGAATCTTCCCGGCAGTAATCAAGCTTCGCCACATCCCTCGCCCCTTTATCCGGGAATGCCACAGGCTAACCAGCCGAACGGCAATACCCAAGGTAAGACGCCACTTTGCCGATCGCGAGCCCGATCGGCTTTCGACTCTTCTTTACCGACCGAGTCGGTAAAAAGAAAATCCCCGATTAAAAAAAAAAAAAATCGGCGCTCCGGAGCAAAAAATAAATAAATATATTCGGGCGAGATAGGAAATAAAAATACTTGGATCGCAATTAAAAATGATCCGATCGTAATTTTTAAAAAATTTATGAAGAGCGAAGCTACGCATATATAAAATTTGCGGCCCTCCGTCGGTAAGTCAGGGATTTCTCTCCGAAGAGATTGAAACTTCGAGTCGGTGAGAACGGTCGGACATTCGAGTGTTCCAAGCCTACTTTTTGAGTGATAATTGAAGCAGCGATATTCATTCATTGATTTAATTATCAATTTATTATTGGAATTTTTTTTAAAAATCTTTTGTAAATTTTTTTATCGCTTTTTTTTGTTAAAGGTGAATATAGAGAGTTTCATAATTGCTTCCTCATAAAAGTTGAAAATTGAAATTTTCATAACGTTTCATTATTCGCAAAGCTTCTTCTATTAGAAAGCATTTTCTGTATTTTTGGCTTCCTCTTAGGGGAAGCTTCGCGAATAAAGGAACATTATGAGAAACCGATATGAAAATTTCAATTTTCAATTTCTATGAGAAAACGTTACGAAAATTTTAATTTTCAATTTCAATGAGAAAGCCATCCGAAAATTTCAATTTTTAGCTTTTACGAGAAAGCAAGATGAAAATTTTAATTTGCAACTTTATAAAATATAAAAACACAGATTTATTGGAAACAGCTAGAATTTTTCCAATTCGCTTTTCCCCGTCGGTAAAACAGCTCTCTACAAAACCCCAGATATTAAAAGTCCCCTCGAGCATTTTTTCACCTCAAAATCGAACCCTCCAGATAAAAAAAAAAATTTCTTCTTTCGCCTCGACAACGTCGTTCGCCGTTGTCGAGGAGGTGTCGAGATGTCCCAGGGGGGCTCGTGCGAAACCGATACGAAATTTTCAATTTTCAATTTGTCCGAGAAAGCGATACGACAATTTCAATTTTCCGCTTCTACAAGAAACCGATATAAAAATTTTAATTTTCACCTCATACGAAAAACCAACATAAAAATTTCAATTTCCACCTCTAAAAAAATATAAAAACACAGTTTTATCGCAAACAGCTCAAATTCTAAAATTCTCTTTTCCCCGTCTCTAAAACAGCTCCCTACAAAACCCCAGATATTAAAAGTCCCCTCGAGCATTTTTTCACCTCAAAATCGAACCCTCCAGATTAAAAAAAAAATTTCTTCTTTTGCCGCGACAACGTCGTTCGCCGTTGTCGAGGAGGTGTCGAGATCGCCCAGGGGGGGCGGGGAGGGGGGAGGGGGGGGGGGAGGAAAAGGGGTTCGGGAGAATAACACCTGCTCGTCAAGTTATCGGAGTGCCGGGCCGTGGCCCGACTCGGAGAGGTGAAGCACCCCGGCAGTTATTCCGACGACGACGACGACGAGGGCTTAACGTCGGACTCGGGACTGGCGAGAGAATCGGAAATCGATATCTCGGTCGTACGAGACCGAGACCGGGCCGTGGAATCGTCAACGGGCAAATACGTACTACGCGTCGTATCGACTGCTCGGCTTCTCCTCGCACACTCACACATGAGACGTGAATACGCAAGCCACGATCTCTGTGCATAAAAAAAAAAAAGAAAAAATATATATATATATATATATATATACGTAGGCGCCGGGCGTGGAATCAGAGGGGCGTATGTCGCCGCTCGGAGACGGGAGATGCGCCGTTGTTACTGTCGCTCGGCGATTTTAGGCACGTGTGCGTGAAATCGCGCTCGTGTGCGCATGCATGTGCGTGGAGCGCGGACGGCGATCCGAATTCCTCGAGGCGAATCGTCGACGGTTCAGGGACGCTTCGTTCGAGAAGCGAACGAAAGGTCGAGTCGACGGACAATCTCGGGACGTCGCCGTATGCCGAAAATCTGAAGATTGGAGTAAGGTTAGGTGGGATGAAAGAAAATTATATGAAATTAAACGAAATTAAATTGAATTAAATTATATTAAATTAAGTCGGATAAAATCAGATGCAAATAAAATAAAATGAAAGGAAATGAAACAAAATCTAATAAAATCAGATAAATCAGATAAAATCCTATAAAATCAGATAAAATCAAATAAAATCAAATAAAATCAAATAAAATCAAATACAATCAGATAAAATTAAATTAAATCAAATGTATGTATGTATGTATGTATGTGTTATTTATTGCTTCAAGAGAGGTTCATAGTTGCCCCTATAACAAGGGGGGGGGGCGCTTAAAAGTACTTATATTTTAGACATTGAGTGAAAAGGCTCTTAACATTAGGCTGCGGGTAGTGTAGTTGGTTATTTTTCTTAAATCCTCTGGGGAATTTATGACTAACAGTTCTAGCAGAGCTTCGGTGGATCTTTCGGTTCTTCTATAATCGCTTAGGTAGTAGCTTCTGTACGGTTCGTTTATTGGGCATCGAAGCATAAAATGAAGCATAGTTTCTTTCTCGGCAGTGTTGCAAATTTGACAGAGAGAAAATGAAACAAAATTAAATTAAATAAAATCAGATAAAATGAAATAAAATGAAATAAAATGAAATAAAATCAAATAAAATCAAATAAAATCAAATAAAATCAAATAAAATCAAATAAAATCAAATAAAATCAAATAAAATCAAATAAAATCAAATAAAATCAAATAACATCAAATAAAATCAAATAAAATCAAATAAAATCAAATAAAATCGGACGTATCTATTTTGTCGAGACCCTTGATTTTGCACAATAATAATAACAATGATGCCGAAGAGTTACAAACGCTTTTTTTTTTTAATTCGTCAAAAGTCTAAAAACACTTCGCACATGCATTCCCAAAAAAAAAAAATTCTGGGAAGAAAAAAAAAGTTTTTTTTTGAGACAATGAAAGAGAAGAAGAAAATAGCAAACACGTTTGTGCATTGGTCGATGTTCGTCGTGGAGTTGGTAATTACGTGCAATGATTACGGCGCAGTGGCGCAATTGTTCGGAGGCTCGACAGAGGCGATAATTGGGTGGGATATCGAGTTATCGTCGATGGATTTGCATATCAATCAGGCCTTTCGCTCGGAAACCTGATACGGGCTCTCGCCGAGAACTCTGCTTTGGTCGCTGTAACGCGATAATTTCGCTGTCCGCAGAGGCTCGCAGTTGTAGGTAATTCGGTGCAACCTTGTTTGTTTCTCCTCTCGAATCTCAATTTATCGCGCATCCAACGAAAGTGACGGAAATAAATGCTTTTAAATGCCTTTCGTGCACAACAAAAATTCCGCAATTTAACGATTGATTTTTCAATTATTTTAAATAATAAAAAATAATCGATCGAAATAAATTGAAGTAAAATGAAATAAAATTAAGTCAAATCAAATAAATGTAGGGGTGCGCGAAGAGCGTTTGAATTGAATTGAATGTTGTTATGCGATTCAAAATTTGAATTGAATATTGTTATTTGATTCAAAATTCGAATGAAAATAAAAAAATTCGAATAATTCGAATATTTATGAATAATTGAAACAAATTGAAAAATTGAAACAAGTTTGAATTGAATTGAATATTGATATTCGATTCAAAATTTGAGTTGAATATTCAAAAATTTAAATAATTGAAACAAATTCCTATATTTCGAATATTTGTGAATAATAAAAAAAAAACCGCAATTTAACGATTGATTTTTCAATTATTTTTCTCAAATCCAACGATGGTGAGAAACAATAAAATAAAATCGATCGAAATAAATTGAAGTAAAATGAAACAGACTGAAGTAAAACAAAATAAAATATATAAAAGCTCGGTTCCAAGTTATCCCCTTTCATTCAAATCTCAAACCTGTAAAACAAATTCTGTTATAAATCCAATTCGCATTGTCCATCGCGTTATTCACAACAACAATTATCGTCCACTATAAAATCTCAAATTAATATTCCTAATTACTGGATCAATTCGTCAACCAAATTGGAATATTTCGCCTATCAAAGTCATTCGAATGTTCTTAATTATTCCAACATTTCCATATTCTCTCACCCCTAATAAAATAAAATAAAATAAAACAAAATAAAATAAAATAAAATAAAATAAAATAAAATGCAACAAAATAAAATAAATAAAAATAAAATGCAACAAAATAAAACAAATCAAAACAAAAAAAACCAAAAACAATTCCACCCCAACCCAAAAAAAAAAAAAAAAAAAACCTATCGCAACGCCCCGCCAATCTACCTTCCCCTCCACTCCAAAAAAAAACCCAAAAAAATCCGCAACCGACCCAAAAAAAAAAAAAAAAAAATCGCCTACACCGGACTCGAGGTCAGCCACCCTCGACGAGGAACGACCTCAAGAAGCCTCGCCGCACGCGCCCACCAAGGGTGCAAAGGACGATACTCACGGTCTACCCCCCCCCCCCCCTCCCCCTCCCCCTCACCCCTCCCCATCGACGTCGCCGCGTTTCCCCGCGTGCGGCTCTCGGCGCCCCCGGCTCGAAGCTTGCAGCGCTTAGGGCTGCAGGGAGGGTTCGTTGCAGTGTCCTCAACCCTCCCCCCCCCCCCTCACCCCCCCCCCCCCGCCCGCCCGCCCGTCCGCAAGCCCGTCGGTGTGTAGTACGCGAGTCGGCTCGACCCGAGTGAGCGACGTGGAAGGGGCAGCGGCGAAGGTGGCGTCGGCGTCGGCGTCGCGACGCCCGGACGCACTCTCAGTCACTAACCGACCTCACTGTGCGCCGTGCAACATTGCAAGTTATATATATTATTATTATTTTTTTTTTTCGGACCGGAAAAAAAATGGACTATTATTAAAAAAAAAAAAAAAAAAAAAAATGGAGATGGATAGAGAAAGCGAGGGAGTTTGGGAAAATATATAAATAAAAATTTATTGGGAGTGGAAGGCGTGGATAATAAATGAAAATTAAAAATGGAGATTTGGATTTTTTTTAGAGAAGGGATTTGATAAATAAATGAGTAAAATTGAGAGGGGTAGAGAGAGGGAGGGAGTTTGAGAAAATTGATGAGTGAAAAGTTACTCGGGGCGAAATCGAAGGCGTGAATAAAAAAAAAAAAATAGAGAGTTGGATTTTTGAGCCGAAGAAATTTAATAAATAATTTTTTTTTAAATAGAGACAGATAGAGAAAGCGAAGGACTTTAAAAAGAAAAGAAAAGAAGAAAAAATAAATAAACAGTTACTAAAAAGCTAAAAGCGTGAATTAAAAAAAAAAAGCGAAATTTGGATTTTTGCAACAAGAGTGAATTTCGACGTCACGAGGAATTCGACGGCGCTTCGGAGGGGAGGGGGAAGGAAGTGGGATTTGATTAATTGAATTCGAGACTACTCGAATAGCGGACTTCGACCTTTGCTGTTAATAAATTATTTTTTTTTTTTTGTTTTTTTGATTTTTTTTTATTTTGTTTTTGGCGATAAATTTTTTTTTTTGAAAAATTGGGAAAAATTATTTTGCTCGGTCGCGAACGAGCGCGGGGACGCGGCATGTCGGTAGTTCGTCGGGGCTCGTGTGCAGGTGCAGCCATGACCGAATAGGTCAGTTCTCACCGCGCCCCACATCGGATTAATTATCCGCGTGGGATTTCTGTGCATTTTTTTATTTACCTTTTTTTACTCCGCTCCGAATCGCTCGAAAGCCAATTTTCATTTTTCACCGAAGTGAGACTAGAAATCCAGTGTGATTTTTTTCTCCCTTTTTTATCGACCCTCCGCTCGCGACGAACACGCGACTTCTCCCACTCCGACCGCGTATTGCTTATTACAGTCGTTCCTCATTTTTCATAATTTTTTATGATCATTTTTCATTTTTTATCATTTTTCATGATTATTTATAACTTTTTATAATTTTTTGTGATTATTTATAATTTTTTATAATTTTTCATAATTTTTTATAATTTTTTATAATTATTTATAATTATTTATAATTTTTTATAATTTTTTATGATTATTTACAATTTTTTATAATTTTTTATAATTATTTATAATTATTTATCATTTTTTATAATTTTTTATGATTATTTATAATTTTTTATAATTTTTTTATAATTTTTTATAATTATTTATCATTTTTTATTATTTTTTATAATTATTTATCATTTTTTATAGTTATTTATAATTTTTTATGATTTTTTACAGTTGTTTATAATTTTTTGCGATTATTTATTGTTGTTTATCGGTATTACAATTTTCATTGCCGAAAACGGTGAGGTGCGCAGAGGGTGCGCGCAAAGGCTCGTTTGTTGCTCGGGAGTTTAATCGAAGTTCTTCGCTACGAAGGTGATAAGGGATTACGGCGATTTCGAAGGCTGTTTCCGCGATCACATGTCGCGCACGGCTCTCTCTTCGCGTCTCCGTCTCTCCCCACGCCGAGCGGCAACCCTGTTTTCCACCTCCGACGAGTGCGTCTCCGATAACCGGAGCTAGAAAACAAACGATCGATTTTCTATTTTGTTTTTTTTTTTTTTAACGAAGCAAATGTCACACCTCGACGTTTCTTATCGGCTGTTTTTGATATTGTTTGTATTTTATTTTATTTTTATTTTTATTTTTTTCAAGTGCGTCACGGAGACTCGTCAGGTGGACGATAACGACTCGTAATCTGTGCGCCGAATGATAAGGCAATCGGCCGAACTGCCGCTGATAAGACGCAGTTGTTGTTTAAAAAAATAATGATAATCATTTGACGAAAGAAATATATTGCATTTTTTTTTTTTTTTTTTTTTGTAATTTAATAAACGATGAGGTTCGACGATTTTATCGCGACGAAAGGTTCGAGGATAGTTTATTCGGGAGACGTGGGAAATGTGTGCGACGGGGGAGGACGCGCGTCGTGAGTCACTGACCTCACGTTCGAACGCCAGTCCAGCGTGCGATGTTTGATGCTGCATTGGTGTTTTATGAACCGGCGACGAAAAGGTGCGCTTTTTGTCAAACAACCATCTCTAATTTTTTCTCTTACATCTTTTTATTATCATAATTTTTTTGAAATTATTACAATTTTTTAAAAAATTATTACGATTTTTTTAAAATGATTATAATTTTTAAAAAATTATTACAATTTTTTTTCGAAATAATTACAATTTTTATGCAATTATCATAATTTTTTAAAAATTATTACAATTTTATTATTATTTTTGCTGCCAAAGTGATTTTTTTCTGCGAGGAGACTTTTGAGACTGGAGGGGGCGGAGAGTGCCGTTAGGGCGAGCCTCGAGGGGTGCGCGAGAGAGCCGAGGGTTGTGAGTAGGCGGCAGTTTTTTATTTATTTTTTTTATTCACCGCAAAGGTTGAATTTTTTTTATTCATATTTTTCACATTTTTTCTCCGCGAGCGGCGGCACCGGAATAAAAATTAGGCTGGGACGGGAGAGTGGGAGAGGATTTTTTTTTTTCGTTTAAAGTCTCGGAGAAAAAATTTATTCGGGTCATGTAAATTTTCGGGTCGCTGTGCGAGCGCCAATGAATTTTGACGCGGAAGCGGTGCGCACGCACGCGTCTGCAACCTTCGCGTATCACTCTCATGGCACCAGCAATATCGTATTTTTTTTTTAGCGCAATAATGGAAAACAGCATTTAAATAACAAATTATTTAATAAACATGCTAATTTTCGAGATTTATGAAGAAAATAATTGGGGTCCGGGTGTTTGTCGATTTACAATAGACAAAAGTCCTCCACTATTTTTTTTTTGCCTATAAGAACGTATGCGAGCAGGGAAAATTTTCAAAATTTGTTTCGCTCATTTTTATTTTATTTTTTGTCGATGATGAAAATAGCAGAGTTCGATCGCCAGTGGATAAGTCGGCGGGTGGTCAGACGAGCGCCTACTTACCGAGGGCTGCGCGACGCGTAACGCTATAGTAGATTTTACCAGCGCATAGTCAGACTCGGGAGGGAATGTGGATGGGGAGGGGGTGGGGAGAAGTGGGAGGGAGAGTGAAACGACGCTGGTACACGTGTCCATTAGATTATAGTGCTTTGCCGCAGGAAACGCGAGATGACTATCGACACGACATGGAAACAATTCATAAACATAGAGAAAAGAAAGAATATTGCCGTATAATTTCTATAAAGGGGTGTAAAAAAAAAAAAAAAAAAAAAAAAAACAACTGTGCCATCGTATCCGGAGTGAAAAACTGATGATACATTCCCTCTTGAAGTTTTTCTCTAGAGTGCGTAGTTCTCGAGTTACGAGGGTTTGAAGCATTCGGCCAATGGGAACGCTGCAAAGTCTGCTTCGACTTGCGCTCAGCTCATTGGCCAAGGCTTCGAGCGCCCGTAACTCGAGAACCGTTCGCCCTACGAAAAAATTTCCGGGAAGAAATCTTCTCGGTTTTCGATCGCGAATACGACTGTCCACTTTTTCCCTCCCGCAATTGTAAAATCATATTTTTATCGGGGTTTCTCGCACAGCGATTCGACGACTCGCGAACAGCGATCGACGAGAGGCCATTAGATTACAGTGCTTTGCCGCAGGAAACGAGAAATGACTGTCGACACGACATGGAAACAATTAACAAGCATAGAGAAAAATATATATATATATTACCACGTAATTACCATAAAAGGGTGCAAAACAAAAACAAAAAACAAAAAACAACTGCGCCGTCGGAACCGCAATAAAAAACTGATGATACATTCCCTCTTGAAGTTTTTCTCTAGAGCGCGTGGTTCTCGAGTTACGAGGGTTCGAAGCCATCGGCCAATGGGAACGCCGGAAAGTCTGCACCCGCTTGCGCTCGCTCATTGGTCGAGGCTTCAAACGCTCGTAACTCGAGAACCGTTGGCCCTACGAAAAAATTTCCGGGGAGAAATCTTCTCGGTTTTCGATCGCGAACACGACTGTCCACGTTTCCACGCCCGCAATTGCAAAATAGATTTTTTAACGGGGGTTTTCGCACAGCGATTCGCAACGCGATCGATGAGGAGCCGAGCATGATTCCTCCGTGCACGCTCGTCGACGAGGTGACCATGCTCCGATCGACTTCCGTTCGAACGCTGTCCATTTCCGGAGTTGAACAGACCCGCGAGAGTACGTGAGACGCGCTGTCACGAGCCACGAATCCCGTTAGATAAGAGAAGGCTGCCCGAACGAACGAGCGACCGGCAGTGCCTCGTCGGGAGGAAGCGCGCTCGTTACGATTTTTTTCCTCGCGACGCCCGCCGATCTCGCGGTCCCGTAAAAATCTCGATCGTCGGGGACTCGAAGAGGGTGCTTAAAAAAAAAAAAAAAAAAAATACAAAGTTCGCCGAAAAAAGGGGTGAGAGAAAAATCGGTTCGAGGGTGCGGTTGAGTCCGCGCGCTCGGGCGCGCGCCCCCACGCTGATGATGGGATTTATTATGGGCTGTACGTGTTTCAAGGGTACCAGTCTGGCTCATCTCTCCCAAGGTTTGTCTTCTGCATCAAGCATGTAAAAACCCCGTTGTCATCCCAGCTGTGTTAATCGTCGTCGTAATTCCCCCCCCCCCCCCCCCCAAATACACGATTAGATCGAACGACACAATCCTCGCACCAGCATCGAAATTGCAAAGATTGCAAAAATTGCAAAAATTGCAAAAGTTGCAAAGATTGCAAAAATTGCAGATTGCAAAAATTGCAGATTGCAAAAATTGCAAAAATTGCAAAAATTGCAAAAATTGCAAAAGTTGCAAGAATTGCAAAAATTGCAAAAATTGCAAAAGTTGCAAAAGTTGCAAAAATTGCAAAAATTGCAAAAATTGCAAAAGTTGCAAAAATTGCAAAAGTTGCAAAAATTGCAAAAATTGCAAAAATTGCAAAAATTGCAAAAATTGCAAAAGTTGCAAAAATTGCAAAAATTGCAAAAGTTGCAAAAATTGCAAAAATTGCTAGCGAAACTGTCGATCGTCCGCCGGAGGAAAAATACGCGGAAATGAATTTTCCCGGTGTCGAGGATCGAGTATGAATTTTTGGAATTAAAAAAAAATATATTTTATTCGGCTGACGACGAGAAAATTCCATTCCAGTCGATTTTTTTTAATTTCTCGAGCGAAACGTATTTCTGTTATCGAATTAATTTACGAAACTTTTACGTGTGCGAGAATCTTTTCAAAAATTTTGAAACCTCGCTCCCGAGGGAAAAAAAAAATCATAAAGTCGCAGTCGAAATGTTTCCGGTCGACTTTATTTTTCCTTAACATTAAACGCAACGACAAAAAAATATACGTCCTAATTTTTTTAATGTTATTTTTTTGTTCAGTGTAAATGACTCTAAATTCGTTGGAAAAAAATGCCCATTTGTTAAAACGTTCTTTTTTCTTCTCTGTTGCAGGTACGTAACTAAGTGGAGAGAAAAAAGTGTAGTAAGAATTCGTTGTGGCAGCAAATCGATAGGTAACAAATTTCCCCGTTTTACCTCGAGAAAACATGATATATCTATATATATTCCTCATATATATGTCGATATATATGGAGAATTCCACGCCAAATCAGCAGCCCATGTCCCTCAACACCGTCCATTTTATACATTTTTATAAATTAAATTATTGGAAATTTAGAATTTTAAAAATTTTATAAATTTTATAAATTTCACCTGCGGTATTTTTATTATTTTTTAGTACCATTTTGTTACCGCCCCATAAGTGTCTCGGATTTTTCTCGATTTTTTTACACCACCAGAGACATTTTTTAATCCTCGAAAAACCAATTCCAAAAAAGCCGTTTTGAAAAATCAAAAAAAAAATTCACACTGATTCACAAACTTATATTTCATATCATATACAATATAACTTTGAAACACTGCCCGATAATCGAATCTCAATATATACTTAAAAAAAATTATATCAATTGTATTCGAGCCGTCTCGTATTTTTATAAATTTCACTAAAATCGAAATCCACTTCATATTTAAGAAAATCAAGATCGATTAAAAAAAAAAAAAATCCTACAGCGAAAAAATAGTAACTATTGAAATCCCACTTATCGTCTGGTCTTCAAAAACTCATATCTTAAATCCCAGAGTCAGCCTGAATTTTTTCAGAATTTTTAAAAATTCCTTTTTTGGAATTCGTTTTTTGGGGATTTAAAAATTTCACCATGGTAAAAAAAATCTGAAAAAATTCCGTGACCATTATCGGTCGGTAACAACAGCGTACTAAAAACATGGGCTGCCGATTTGACGTGGAAAGCCCATATAAATGTAAATATACATACATATATATATACGTGCATATAAAAAAAAAATTGATAATCTTATCGTAAAAAATGTGGCGCCATCGGAAAGTCCGAGAGAGAATCGCGGTGGTGGATTCGACGAAGGAAACTGTCGCTGGCAGTTTCCTTCGTTGATGCGAACGGTGTCTGCCGTTACCGATGCAGAATAATTTTTTTCCGTCACAATTTTGCATCCGAAAAATTAATGAAAATGAATTTCATTCGAAATTTATGTAGACAAGAATTTTAATTTTTTTTTTAATTTTAATTTTTATTATTATTATTTTTTTTTTACGAAGTTCACACACGAAGGCCCGACGGCCGATAAAGGTCTGGTGGACCATCGATTTTCACCAGCCGCTATATCCGCAGTGTACTGTGTTGTACGGTGCGTGTGCATAGTCTATGAATTTCCTTCTCGAAGACTGAGGAGTGTATCGAAAATATGTCGATATATTTTTTATTTTTAAATTGAGAAATATATTGAAAAAATATCGATATATTTTCGATTAAAAAACTGGGATATATATCGAAGATATATCGATATATTTTTCATTTAGAAACTGAGAAATATATCGGAGAAATATCAATAATTTTTCCATTTTAAAACTGAGAAATATATCGAAGAAATATCAACATATTTTCCATTTAAAAACTGAGAAATATATCGGAGAAATATCAATATATTTTCCATTTAAAAACTGAGAAATATATCGAAGAAATATGAACATATTTTCCATTTAAAAGCTGAGAAATATATTGAAAAAATATAAATATATTTTCCATTTAAAAGCTGAGAAATATATTGAAAAAATATAAATATACATTTTCCACTTAAAAACTGGAAAATATGTAGGAAATTCGATATATTTTATATTTAAAAAAATGTAAATCGATGAGCCGGCATTATCAAACTCGTCAACAGAAGTCACTCGCTTTCGATATATATTTTTAATATTTTCTATTTCTTACACACTAAAAAATAGCACACTAAAAAAAAATAAAAATAAAAAATAGCAAAATCCATGTGGCAAGTAACTCATCGCTAAGTTCGCAATGACGAAAGGTCAACAATGTCGTAGACTGTCGGCTATTCATAGAGGCTCTCGGATCGAGCTATAATAGCTGATGGATTATTATAGCTGCGTAAACGTTTTTCCGCTTATCCATTAAGCTTGCAAAAAAAAAAAAATAAATGACGAAAAATTTCCATTATCGTCAACCCGCGGTAGCGATAAAGCGTGTCGTCAAAACCTAAGTAAAACCGCTCCAAACAATTTCCACTTCATTGCCCACGTTTGCTTAAAAAAAAGTAATAAATAAAATAAATAAAATAAATAAAATAAATAAAATAAATAAAATAAATAAAATAAATAAAATAAATAAAATAAATAAAATAAATGAAATAAATAAAATAAATAAAATAAATAAAATAAAATAAATGGAGTAAATAAAGCAAATGAAACACTTCATACAAAAAAGGGGCTCTTGAATACGTATCGAATAAACGTCGATTCGTTCTGACCCAATTGAATCTGACAAATTGAAATGCGAGTGCGAAATAAATGAAAATAAAAATAATAATAAAAAAAGATAAATAATAACGGTGAAAGCGCGAATGCGATACGAATGACCCGAAAGCCCCGGGCCAGCTTGCGCGCGTAGGTCCAGCGAAGCCCACGCAGCCTGATTGCAGTCCGTCCAGCCCACGCGCCGTATCCGCGCAAAGCGAAGCCCGTCCCTCTTGCAAGCCCCCGAGGGCGCTTAAATCGTGCCTCTCGACCGGGCTCTCCCCGGCGTGCTATCGAGCCACACCGACGCACCTCAGGAGCACCTCCGCTCCGCGACAGAGCCTTAATTCAACGGAGAATATCTCGTTTCACGGTGGAAAATATTGGATAAACAATTTAATTGCCGAATTTTTTTTTTTTTTTGAGATTTATTTTGAAAAATCCTTTTTACTTTCTTTTTTTTTTTTACAAATTTGGAATGTCAGAAGCACCTCCGAAGCGAAGGTGAGCCAAGCTCAAATGAGAATATCTTGTTTCAGGGTGGAAAATATTGGCTAAACAATTTAATTGCCGAATTTTTTTTTTTTTTTTGAGTTTTATTTATTTTTAAAAATCCTTTTTACTTTCTTTTTTTTTGAAAAATTTTGAATGTCAGGAGCACCTCCGAAGCGAAGGTGAGCCAAGCTCAAATGAGAATATCTTGTTTCAGGGTGGAAAATATTGGCTAAACAATTTAATTGCCGAAATTTATTTTTTTTTTGAGATTTATTTATTTTTTAAAATCCTTTTTACTTTCTTTTTTTTTGACAAATTTTGAATGTCAGGAGCACCTCCGAAGCGAAGGTGAGCCAAGCTCAAATGAGAATATCTTGTCTCAGGGTGGAAAATATTGGCTAAACAATTTAATTGCCGAAATTTATTTTTTTTTAGATTTTTTTTTTAATCCTTTTTACTTTCTTTTTTGTTTATTTGACAAATTTTGAATGTCAGGAGCACCCCCGAACCGAAGGTGAGCCAAGCTCAAATGAGAATATCTTGTTTCAGGGTCGAAAATATTGGCTGAACAATTTTATTGTCGAAATTTATTTTTTTGAGAATTTTTTCTTTTTACTTTTCTTTTTTTCAATTTCGGAGAATGTTTCGGTTTTTAACAATTTGGTTGTCAAAACAATTCGATCGTCTAAACGATTCGATCGTTTAAAAAATTCCATCGATTTTATTTTATTACCGAAACAATTTTATTGCCGAAAACATTTTATTGCCGAAATAATTTACTTACCGAAACAATTTTATTGCCGACATAATTTACTTGCCGAAAAAATTCAATTGCTCACATAATTCTATCCCCCAAACCAAATGTTTCGAAAATTGAATTTTTTTCAATTCAAACCGATATTTTTTTTTTGGTATGAGAACATTTTTGAACTATAAAAAAAATGAACTTCAGCCTTTTTTTTACCCTCTTCAATTTTTAACCGAAATTTCTATATTGGTCGGACGATACATTTTGATTGGTACGGTTGAGAGTGATTGAAGTGGATTTTCGATTTACAAGAGGGAGCCCGGAAGACGGCCCGGGGGGTAAAGGATATATCAAAGTCGGTTGGGCGCTCAACGCTTCCAGAGGCCGTCCGGTTAATCTGAGGCTCGGCTCGGGTGAGCGGCAGCAGCCACGAGGCCGTCAAGAGCCCGGAGCCGAATGTCAGGGTCGAACCCGGGAAACGCTGCTGCGACGGATTTTCCAAGCGAGCGTCACTCGTCCAAGGACGCCTCGTGGCGAACGGGATTGAGGGTCAGGGCTCCTCTCCGGAATCCACCTCGACATCAACACACCGTCCGACGTGACACTTCCTTTGACTTTGTCACAGTTGATTCTCCCGATTAATATCGCCAGGCCACAGCCGAGGATGAGGACGACTTTTCCAATTTTTATTTTTTTTTTATTTTTAGTCCGGCAGCGAAAGACGGAATTCCAATTTGGGCGAGAGACTTTGAAGAGCGTTAAAAAGGACACCGAGACTGCAATTTTTTTTCTTTATTTATGAAGATTTTCGATTGAATATGATGGGATCGTATTCCTTGTTCAAAGCCGAGCAAATTATCTCTTGGAAAAATTTCTCTGCGACGCACGGTTCTCGAGATATTGAGAGATTAAGCCTGCAGCCAATGGGAAGGCGGGAAAACCTGCACAGGCTCGCGCTGCGCTCATTGGCTGAAAGTTTCGACGGCTGTAACTCGAGAACTACGCGTCCTACGAAGTTTTGACAAAGGAAGATGTTTCTCAGTTTTTGACGAGGAATAAGGACATTCAGTTTGTTTTTTGTTTCCCGCCAATTTTTCACGCGATTCCATTGGCTGAACGCTTCGATCGCTCTAGCTCGCAAACTACGCGCCCTACGAAGTTTTGACAAGGGAAGTTATTTCTCCGTTTTTGACGGGAAATAAGTTCCTTTATTTTGTTTTTTGTTTTCCCGCCGATTTTCGCGCGATTTCATTGGCCGAACGCTTCAACGGCTCTAGCTCGAAAACTACGCATTCTACGAACTTTTGACAAAAGGACAATTCGTTCAGTTTTCAACTGGCAGTAGAGTTTTTCGTCTTTCCCGCCGATTTTCGCGCGATTTCATTGGCCGAACGCTTCAACGGCTCCAGCTCGAAAACTACGCATTCTACGAAGTTTTGACAGAAGAAAAATCCGTCCAGTTTTCAACGAACTATAAAGTGCTTCAAATTTTTTTCTCCTTTCTCTTCACCAATTTTGGCCTGACTCCATTGGCCGAAGGCTTCGACGTCCAAAAACTAGAAAACCATGGACTTTATCCACTTTTTCCCCCAAAAATAAGAGTTTACCCGGTTCTTAACACGGAGTAACTCACTACTCGCTAGTGAAAGATTTTTGGCAAGGTGCATAAAAGCGCATCCGCATGTAACCCTGTTTGCTATCCAGCCGGCTATGCCGGAGTAGGTCATTGCGGATGACGATGCGGTCTGGCTGGTTAGAGTGGGGCAAATCGCGCCGTCTTTTAACGCCGTTAAACCTGCGACTCGCGACTAATGCAGCCGTGTGAAAAATTTTGCAAAAAAATTAAATAAAAATTATTATGATTATTTTTGTAAAAGAGTCGTTGTGCGCTTATCGCGGCTGAAGTATCCGAACTGTTGTCTCGGTAACGCCCGCTCGAGCGTTCAACCCTCGACTTCAACACCTCTTCTGTTTCTCTTGACCTCCGGGTGAGAGTTCACCCTTCTCGTTAACATTTAACGAGCCACGTTGATCCGCATTCGCGAAGAGTCCCGCCGATTGGCGTTGCGTGCCCGCCCCAAACTTCCGGCTTCGGCGCCGAAATTAAATGTTTTTTTTTGTAGGTCTGTAAAAAAAAGTTTGAGACTTATTTTTTTTTTTTTACCGAGTTGGATTCAAGTAGTGAGTGCTCGAGCCATTGTAGCTTGCCTCTAGAGTGTAAAAGACCCTATACGAAATAAAAAAGGTTTTGGGGAATTTAGGCAAAATAGTTGGTAAATATGTGGGAAAGAAACTATTTTTGGATGGAATAAATGCGTCCCAAAAAACGCGATAATTTTGAAATCGAAGAGACCCTAAAAAGATCGATAAAGTTCCTTGCAATTCTTTGTTCGGTGAAATCGAAGGGCCCCTAAAAAGCTCGATAAAGAGACCCCTAGCAATTTTCTATTGGCTGAAATCGAACGGCCCTAAGAAACACGATGAAGGGCAACCCGTGAATTTTTTTGGTCAAATCGAAGAACCCTAAAAAGCTCGATGAACAGGTCCCTTGCATTTTCCTATTGGGCGTAATCGAAGGGGCCCTAACAAGCTGGATGAAGGGTTCCCTTGCAATTTTCTATTGGGCGAAATTGAAGGGCCCCTAAAAAGCTCGATGAAGGGCCCCCTTGCATTTTCCTATTGGGCGTAATCGAAGGGTCCCTAAAAAGCTGGATGAAGGGTTCCCTTGCAATTTTCTATTGGGCGAAATTGAAGGGCCCCCAAAAAGCTCGATGAAGGGCCCCCTTGCATTTTCCTATTGGGCGGAATTGAAGGGCCCCTAAAAAGCTCGATGAAGGGTTCCCTTGCAATTTTCTATTGGGCGAAATTGAAGGGCCCCTAAAAAGCTCGATGAAGGGCACCCTTGCATTGTCCTATTGGGCGGAATTGAAGGGCCCCTAAAAAGCTCGATGAAGAGGTCCCTTGCAATGTTCTATTGGGCGAAATTGAAGGGCCCCTAAAAAGCTCGATGAAGGGCCCCCTTGCATTGTCCTATTGGGCGGAATTGAAGGGCCCCTAAAAAGCTCGATGAAGAGGTCCCTTGCAATTTTGTATTGGGTGAAATCGAAGGGCCCCTAAAAAGCTCGATGAAGGGGTCCCTTGCAATTTCCTGCGAAATCGAGGGCCCCTAAAAATTTCGATGAAGGGTTCCCTTGCATTTTCCAATTGGGCGAAATCGAAGGGTCCCTAAAAAGCTCGATGAAGGGGTCCCTTCCAATTTTGTATTGGGTGAAATTGAAGGGCCCCTAAAAAGCTCGATGAGCGGGTCCTTTGGATTTTTCTATTGGGCGAAATCGAAGAGCCCTAAAAAGCTCGATGCAGGGGTCCTTTGTATTTTCCATAGGGCGATATCGAAGGCTGAAAAGCTGGATAAAGTGGCCCCTTGAAATTTTTTATTGGGTAAAATCAAAGGGTCCCAAAAAAGCACGATAAAAAGACCCCTTCCAATTCGCCAAGACCCCTAAAATCGAAGGGTCCCTAAAAAGCTCGATAAGGTTTCTTGCAATCATTGTAACATCGAATCGAAGGGCCCTAAAAAAGCACAATAAGGGCCACCCCTAAATCCTTACTCTGGTCAAATCGCCGAGCCCCTAAAAAGCTCAATTAAAGTTCCCAGCGATTCTTCGTTGGGTCAAATCGTAGGGCCCCAAAAAAAATATGATAAAAAGCTCCCAACCATTTTTTTTTTTTTTTTTTTTTTTTTTTTTTTTTTTTAATAGTCATATTTGCCGATGGCAATAATATTCGTCGCCGGTCGGTGTGGGGGATTGAAATCCGTCTCGCAGTTGGTCCGTCGATTGGACGAACGATTCGGATGGCTCTCGGGCATGGTGGAGGGAACGCGAAATCACCCCCCCCCCCCTTCCTCCGAAATCGATGCGGCTGCGACCCTGCGGGCGGCGAGAAAGAATTAACCCGAAGGAGGGTCAAGGTCTTTGAAGCGCGGCGACGACAATCAATATTAACCTCCACAGATCAACACTTTCTAACGCGAAAAATCAACATTTTATTTGCGCTTTAATATTTTCATTAAAAAATGAGAAAAAAAAATCATAAATTCATCGATTTTTTAAAGTATGAAGAAAAAAAATGTTACAACCTATCGAGCGTTTTATTCATCGACAATCAATATTAACCTCCACACATCAACACTTCCTAACGCGAAAAATCAACATTTTACTTGCGCTTTAATATTTTCATTTTTTTTTCTTTTTTTTTAAATTATAAATTCATCGATTTTTAAAAGTACGAAGAAAAAAAATCTTACAACCAATCGAGCGTTTCCTTTATCGACAATAAACATTAATACACATCAACACTTCCCAACGCGAAAAAAATCAATATTTTCTTGGCACTCTAATATTTCCATTAAGAATACAAAATAAAAATTAAAAATCACGCGAATTCATGGATTTTTAATAGTATGAGAAAAATGAATTTTGAACCAATCGGGCATTTCATTCATCCGGCAAGTGACTTTTCGTCCCTTCACGGTGCCTTCCATTCACCGAGGCCGCCTCGTAAAACCTGAGAGAGCACCTGCACCGGAATGGCCAACCCACACACGGCCGCCCGGCGAATCTTTCGCCCACGCGTATCTGCAGCGCTCGCGCACAGACGCGCACGCTAAAGCCGCAGGAAAATCATCAAATGCGGGAAGGACCGGCCAGGGGCGATCATGAATTGTTTATAGCGCCGGCAGGTCGTGACGTCAAAGGACGACGTCATATACTACGTCTGCTACTACACTTTTTACGACCTCTCGAATTGGCGACGTCTGCCTCGTTATTCGATAACGCTTGATTTTTTTTTTTTTTTTTTTTTTTTTTTATTGTTTCTTTTTTTCATTTTTATATTTAGTTTTGCAGTCAAACGGACAGGGGAGGGCGTTGTATAGATTTTATATCGAGCGTCGTTTTCGCGCAAAGGGTTTGATCTGGTTTGTTTGGTTGGTTTGTTTTTGTTTCGTTTGGAAAAAAAATTTCCGATATCGAAATCTCGATTGGCGAGATTTTAGTGGCGGTGCGATTGGCTCGGGGAAATCGAGGGATTGCGATAGAATTGTGTGGGCAGGTATGAAATGGCGAGGAGAGTTTTGGAATCGGTAATATGAGAGTTGAAAGTAAGAGCGAAGGGGGAAAGGGATGAAAGGGCGAATTTAAGATATGCGTGGCCTTGAGGTGACTTTCATTGACCTTGGGCGACTTTTTTCTAAACTTTGGAATGGAGAGACGCATAGCGAGAGTTTTGGATCGGAAATGTGCGAGTTGGAAGGAACTGTGAAAGCGAAAAGTGTTGAGAGTGTCAACTTAAGATATCCGTGACCTTGACGTGTCCTTCGATGACCTTAGGCGACTTTTTCCAAACTTTGCAATAGGGAGACGCATAGCGAGAGTTTTGGATCGGAAATGTGCGAGTTGGAAGTCACTGTGAAAGCGAAAAGTGTTGAGAGTGTCAACTTAAGATATCCGTGACCTTGACGTGTCCTTCGATGACCTTAGGCGACTTTTTCTGAACTTTTTAATAGAGAGACGCATAGCGAGAGTTTTGGATCGGAAATATGCGACTTGAAAGTAACACCGCAAGCGAAAAGTCTTAAAAGGCTGAATTTAAGATATCCGTGTCCTTGAAGTGCCCTTCGCCGACCTCAGAAGCGACTTCCTCAAAAACCACTCACAAACGGACGCGCAGCGAGAGTTTTGGACCTCACATAAACTTTGCCATCTTGTTCGCGCCACCATTACTGAGACTCGCGTCTCAAAAGTCACCCAACCAAGTTTAACTGCTCTTCCGTCAAAGTTCATACCCAACTTCTCTTTATCCAGCGTACGCGAACCTCCGATAAGCGACTCTTCCGCCAACCACCTCGGACACCGCCTCGCCACCGTCTCCGCAAAACTCAATAATTATAAGATAATAATAACAATAATAATCTCATGTTGTTGTTGTTGTTGTTGTTGTTGTTGTTATTATTATTATTATTATTATTATTATTATTATTATTATTATTATTATTATTATTATTATTATTATTATTATTATTGATAATCCATAATAATAATATTTTATGACATTATTTTCACACGGCGGAGTGCGAAATATGTCGAGACGCGTTTCGGAGAAAGGTGAGAGGAAAAAAAAGTTAAATCCGACCGACAGTATTTCCTCCCTGGGCAAAGAGACATTCGCGGTTCCAGAGCCGACCCGGCTCTCTCCGGAGCTCCGGCGAAGAAAGTATAGTTGGGCAAGTTCGATGGTCCAAGGTCGTGCACGCGCTGCCTCGGGAAATCTCTCTGTGCCCCCAGAGCAAGCGCAAGGTAGCTACGAAAAGCAGTGGCAGATGTACGATTCTCCGCGTCGCGAGATGGAGCCTAGGGTGGGCGGGAAGTGGCGGGGGGGGGGGGGGCGGTGGGGGGGGGAGGGGGGAGGTACGTGTGGTGCACCGTTGTACACGGGGCTTAGCTTCTCCACCGGGCGAAGTTACCAGGAATGATCGATAATGGGGCTCTCAAGCCGAGAAGCCTCAACTCCTCTACCAAACTCTGCTTCGCTGCGAAATAAACGATTTCAAAAAAAAAAAAAAAAAATCTAAAAAAAAAAAACTCAATTTTCGGCGACAATTTTTGTTTTCTAGTCCCCAATCGTCGGGAAATATATATGTATTTTTTTCAACATTGGTTCATAATGTTTTTTTGATTTTTAATAATTTTTTAAAAATATTTTAGGGTTTTTTATTTATATATATGTATATTTTTTTAATCGGATTTTGTATTAAATTTTGCCCACCGAGGTGTTTTCTCTGAGCGACACCCGACGCCGTTTTGATAATAAAATTGTTCAAAAAAGTTTGTAAGCCGGCTAAAAAAAAATTCGATTGATTTCAAAATTATGAAACAATTTTTTTTTTGATCCCCCCCAATGAATCTTAATCCAACCAAAATCTTAATTTTGAAAAAAAAAAAGAAAATTAATACAAACCCAAAATCATATAAACTCATATATATATATATTCTTCTTTTCCGGCAACATTTTTTTTCGCCCGTAAGCCTCGCATAGCGGGAGTACCGCTAGTACCGGTAGTATTGGCCTGTAGCGCACAGTCCTCGCTGGTCCCGTTCCAAGCCCCCGAGTTTTCCGAGTAACGATCGGTTCCCTTGCCCGGGGTACGCCGCGGAACGAGCGTGTCGGTGTGGCAGACGATGGCACAGGCGGCCGCGATATAGCACGCGTCCCTCCACCTCTCAACCAATCCCGACCCGCACCCCCTCCTCCGATCTCTGAACAACCCCCCCCCCCCTTCCATCCCGAAACACCTCATGTTCCCCCCCACACATATATACATATACATACACATGTACATATACATACACATATACATACACATACACATACACATACACATATACATATATATACATATACATATACATATACATATACATATACATATACATATACATATACATATACATATACATATACATATACATATACATATACATATACATATACATATACATCTGTATATACATATGTTCATATAAATGTATATTTGTTTATTTATTATCTTACATGCAGCACAATACTCTTTTTACAAGATAACATATCCAGTGCACAAATCTGCCCAAGTTTGCTGTACCTTCCTGTTTTACCGGCCGAAATAGGTGATTTCTTAGTTTTCACTATTCGTCGTTAATATGCAACGGGTATGCTTCGAATTTTACTGGACTGTATTGATAACATAAACGATTCGGCGTGCACTCGAATTTCGGTCGAAATCTTCCGAGAAATAAAGAAAATCGAACATTGCAAATTGTCGCGAAAACCAAGATGGCCGCTGAAATGTCAACGACATTCGTACTGTAGGATAAAAAAAATTCTACATCTCGCATACGTCAACAGAGAGTGCATGATGATTCTTTGAAGTTGCCCGAATATTCCAAAACCATCGGAAATTTGCTCACACAAAAGATAATCGATTATCTTTTGTGCATTCGCTTGGTCTATCGACTTGCGATCGGTGATCAGAGCGGATGAAAACGGGATGAGTGTAGTGGATTAAAATGGAAAATATTCGGTTGGGAGTTAAATAACTGTTATATTCGTGATCAGCGGAAAAAAATACGTGGAATATAGCATTGAATCAAAAAAATTCGATTGAAGAACGATTTTTCACTTTTTGAGCCACTTTTGAAAGAAACGTCGATTTCCGTGATTTTATAAGGCACGATGCGGAGCCACCTGTGCGTCAATCGTGAAACTACGTTAATGCACATTCGCAAACAACAATATTCGGTTTTCTTAATTCCTCCCAAGTTTTCAATCTTCATTCGACTGCGCACCGAAGCTTTCGTGTCAATGTCACAGTTCTGCATGATTTGACGCATATGCGTACAATATTAACAATGCTAAGTCGAAACTGAAAAATCGTCTAGTTCCGTCGGTAAAACAGGTAAAGCAGATTAAAAAAGAAAAAAAAACAGCTCCATCGTCCCCTTAAGCAATCATACAGCCATCCAATAAAAACAAAAAGAAAAATCTTACATACAAAATATTTACCTTTTCCTTAAATCTATAAACTAAATTCAAGTTTTACTTCATAACTCAACCATACAACTGAATCAAAAAATTTAAAAAATCCGTACATATTCAGAAAAAATAAATGATCAATTTTCATTAAAAGAAAAAAAAGTTACCGTAAAATTTGTTGAAAATTAAATTTCTCACCAATTTGTTAATAACAAACATTTTGCAATGATTATCATGCAAAATCAATATTTTCCGCCTCTTCAACACGCTCGATTTTTTTCATATTTTTGTACCATCGACAAGTGTTTACAATTCCCTCTCAGTTCTCCGAAGCTTACGCGAAATCAGCGCCATTCGCAAGGACCACCTTGAGAGCCAGAAGGGCGCATCTCGTCTCCGCCATTCCTAGATCGGAGCCCGCTTCGACCCGACCCGCTTATGTGCGCCTTCGCGTACATAATACGTGCTTACATAAATATTTACGCGTATATGCTCCATCCCTTCCCGTCCCAGAGCGCTTTCCTCCCACGTTGCACGCTCGGGGGTCGCACATAACGCGCTATAGCCGGCGCAGCGCCGAACCGAGCGGCCCACGCGTTTTCCTCCGCCGCCCGAGCCGCCTCCGCGCCGCGCGCATCCTTCTGCGCAGGTCCTCCCCCCACCCCGCGCCGCTCCCCCCACCGCGCCGCGCCCGCACAGCTGTCCGACGCGTTTTCGCCCACTGCGCACGATCCCTCGCGCAGCCCCCGTCGCGATCCGGCGCGCTGCGCGCCGCTCTCTCCGAGCCTCGCCGGACGCTCGCCGCAGCGCCGGGCGCGCAGAAACCTCTCGCTCGAGAACGTCGCAGACCTCAGTCGCGCACTCGACGCTCGGCCGCCCCGACGTTGAGCCTCTCGCTCGGAGCTCCGCTCCCTCCTCGCGCGCTTGTCTCTTCTCCCACCTACATATATATATATATATGTTTTTTTTTTTTTTTTTTTTTAAGAGTTTAAATTGTTGACTGGCAAATCGAAAGTTTAGCCGAGAAAATAGAAATAAATCCTATTGGAGAGAAATAAATTATATTTAAAAAAATTGAAACAAATTTTATTCGAGAAAATAAGAGTACGGTTTATTTTAAAAAATTAATGTGAATTCCGTTTTAACAAATAAAAATCAATTTTATTCAAAAAAATTGAACTAAATTCTATTTGAAATAATTGAAATAAATTCTATTCAACAAAATTGAACTAAATCCTATTTGAAATAATCGAAATAAATTCTATTCAACAAAATTGAACTAAATCCTATTTGAAATAATTGAAATAAATTCTATTTGAAATAATTGAAATAAATTCTATTCAACAAAATTGAAATAATTCTATCTAAAAAAATTGAAATAAATTCTATCCAAAAAAATAAAAATAATTCTATCCGAAAAAGTTGAAACAAATTCTACCCAAAAAAAAATCGAAATAAATTCTATCCAAAAAAAAATTGAAACAAATTATATTTTTTGAGACGGCGATCGGCTGCGCGTGATGAGTGTGCTCGTGCCTCGCGCTGTGCGGGAGTCGAGGGAGTAAAGTTTTTAAAATAAGAAGAAACACAATAAAATTTAAAAATTAAAAATTAAATTTACAAAAATATAAAAAAATAAAATGAGCGGTGTGAGCTTTCTGGCGGCGGTGAAGACTTTCACGCCGGGTGGCAGACGTCGTCGCCGATGCGAGAAGCAACAGCGTACACTGGAGTTGCAGCCAGGTGGATACACCGCTCAGCATCAGTGCGGCTTGCTGCAGCCGGACGTCGTGCCCTCGTGGGACGGCGTACCGCCTATAACGCCGCCCGCCGATTTTTTACCGCCGGGTTACAAAAAGGGCGATCGATTTACGCCAGGTGAGCGACGGAGACCGAGCGCGGATTTATCTGTCCGAAATAAACAACAACAAAAATCATATGTGGCCATATGTGGGAAAATATATTTTTCGGCGAGAAATAGAATTTTATGCATCGATTGCCTAAAACGCGGAACTTAATATATATTTTTTAATTATATATTCGATATATTTGATATATTTGATATATTTGATATATCAAATATATTTGATATATTTGATATATCAAATATATTTGATATATTTGATATATTTGATATATTTGATATATTTGATATATTTGATATATTTGATATATTTGATATATTTGATATATTTGATATATTTGATATATTTGATATATTTGATATATTTGATATATATTTGATATATTTGATATATTTGATATATTCGACATGTTAAATATATTCCATATATGAGGCATTCTTCATCAACTGGGCCACTTTTTTCGGTCGACCTCTCAGATGTTTTTCAAAATTTACCAGTTTGCAGTACTACTTAAGAGGTGCTTATGTGATTTTTTAAAGATTTTTAAAGTGCACCCTTCAGGATTTACGTTTTTTTTTTTTTAATATCAGTATATCTCAGAAAATATTGGTCAAGCAAAAAATTCGTAGGAACATTAACTTTTTTATTTTTCATCAACTTTCGAATGATAGAGTAATAATTTTCCCAATACGGGAAAGTCCGTCCTTCGCAAAAAAAAATTAAATAATTTTTTTCTACTAAAAACACACCTTCGATTCTGGTCCCAATTTTACAGGATATTTGGCATTGTATGAATATTCTGAGAAAAAAATCGCAAGGTGGTACCTGCGATTCTTACGTACTAAAGAAATAAACGAAGAAAAAATTGATTTCATATAGCAGAGGGCAAACGAGGGAAACAAATCCAACACGCTTCATTGAAAGAACCTCTATTTCAAAATAAGGTTCAACAAGCCTGAGGAAAGACCCTCTTCATTTATCTAAATAATAGTCGAATTTATACGAATCTATATGAATTAAATTTTTATTTATTTTTTTTAGTACGAATCGCTGGTGGCACTTTGGAATTTTTTTTTAGAATCTTCATACAATGCTAAATAGCGTGTAAAATTGGAACCAGAATCGAAGGTGTATTTTTAGCAGGAAAAAATAATTGTAACTTTTTTTTACGTAAAATCGAAACATGTTTTCGATGTAAATATGGCTCGATGAAAAAAAAAAATAAAGTTAACAAGAAAACAAATTTTGCCGACTAATCTGGACAATGAATGTTTGTTGAACGTACAATCACGTACGTTTTTCACTCGGTATGGAGGATGATCGGGAACGTTGCGATGTTTCAATGATTGATCCGACGTTTTCCGCATTGGCTCTTTTCAGAGTTGAAAATTGAGTTAAAAAATTAGTGGAGCTGTTTAGAGGATCGAAAACTGGGAAAACTTGTCCTTTGAAGTTTTTCTCTAAGATGCACGGTTCCCGAGTTACGAGCGACCGAAGTTATCGGCCAATGGGCTCGCTCCGCCGCCCGTCGCGCCACCTGCCGGGCGCTCCTCATTGGCCGAAACTTCAATCGCTCGTAACTCGAGAACCGTGCATTTTAGAAAAATCTTTCAAAGGGAAAGTTTTCTCAGTTTTTCGAACTCTACACGATCCCGCAATTTTTTGCCAACTTTGAAAATATCCCTTTTTTACATGTTCAAAAAATGAAATAAAAAAAAATTCGGTCCGCCGGTCTGTCAGTCACTCGAAAATAATTTCGTTTGCCTCGAGTCACGAGACAAACGAGATAGCAATAATGCTCAGTGTCGCATCCCTCGAGAGCTCGCCAATCTCTGACCCGAATATCTCTTATTTACATCTATAAATAAATCTGTTGGAAGATCGGTAAATTCATTCCGGCGCCTTGAGTCACGTTTTAGTCCCCGCCTTCGTCCCTACAACGGCTATCCCAAAGGCATCGGAAAAACATTTTCCCCGCCTGACGTCCTAATGCGGAGCGCCTAGCGCCGATTCGCCGAAAAGTTGCATTTAGACATTTAGACATTTTAGATATTTTGGATATTTTAGATATTTTAGATATTTTAGATATTTTAGACATTTTAGATATTTTAGATATTTTAGATATTTTAGATATTTTAGATATTTTAGATATTTTAGATATTTAAAAAAATCCCACTAAGATTCTCTCTGACTTTGTACGATCTTCAACCGTAATTCAATCACTGTCAATAATCTGTGTATGCACTTATTATTATTATTATTATTATTATTATTATTATTATTATTTCTTAAAAGTTGCCTTAGACATTTTTGGCATGGAAAAAGCCCCTGCTAAGATTTCCACTAAAGTCCCTCGATGACTTCCTACGATCGTCAACCGTAATTCAATCACGCCCAATAATTTGTGTGCGCAATTATTATTATTTTTTCTTTCTCTCACACCGTCACGCTTTCGCGGTCATGGACGCGAGTTATACACGTACGGAGTCGTTCGCGGTATAAAATTGACATATCGGTCAGGGACGTCCTACCACTGCGGAAATACTAAGTCCGCGGCGCGTGCCGTTCGAGCCTCGTCACCCAATAAAATTCTACCACTCACAACATATATATATATATATATATATATATATATATATATATAATATATATATTTCGAAGCTGGTCGAGGAGAGTTCCTCGTAGCCAGTGCCGTTGTTGTCCCGCAGCGGCGCCAGGGCGCTTGCATGTTTCGGGCATGTGGACCGATCGGGGAATCTTCGCCCGATCGGTCCACGCGTCGCCGAGGCGCCGTCGACTCTCGACGCAGGAATGCAACTTCTGGGACGAACTGAAAAGCATTTTTTTAAATCCGAAAAAAAAAACAAAAAAAAATGTATTACCTATTTATTATTATTAAATACACATTATATTTATAATATTTATATATATATATATATATATATATATATATATATATATATATATATATATATATATATATAATTTATATATTATTTGCTTTATTCATTATCATGTGACGAAATGCAATATTATTCTACTATGTACGAGTAAACGAGCGTTCGACTCTTCCAAGTGCCTTCCACACTTACAATTCTTCTTTCGTTCCCAACGTAATCGCAAATACCGATTACGATAACGATAATGAATCTATATCGGTTTAAGTTCCAATTCTCCTCTCGGACATTTATTCCCCTGCAAATGGATTCCACCCGAGAATAAACAATAAACAAATAAAAGTGCAATTAAAATCGTTCCCCTGACACGCAAAAGGTTTCCGCCCGTTAATAAATAAATAAAAATCATTTCATTCGATTCGGCGACTCTGACGTTTCCGGCGCGCGGCCCGATCGGTCCACGCCTCGCGGGCGCTCGAATCAGGAATCCAATTTCTGGGTTGAAGTGGACGAAATAATTTTTTTTTTTAAATCTGAAAAGAAAGAAAAAAAATATATATATATATTTTTTTTTATTTTCTTTCGATTTGGCTACTTTTACGATAGGTTCGGATTTTTTTTTTTTTTTTTCACTCCCACGCCGAGCAGCGTGCAATGCATGCTTCGCGCTAGCACAGTTGGAATTTCATTGGCACGGTTCCAAGGCTAGCCTCCCCCTCCCCCCCCCCCCGGGCCAGGGAATAATGGTGCCTGGGCAAACATTGAATATCCGTAAATTTCCTTCCGAGGCACGGATCGGCAGCGGAAGGAGGAGCGGAGTAAACGTAGAAGGGTTAATCAACGAATGTCGATAATTAAGCGTGAGATGACAATTATCGATATCCGATGCTCGAGATTTTGCAATCTCTCGCCGGCGCCGGGCGAGTTTCGCTGCGGGAAGCTTCCGTTCGGTAATCCCGGGCGGGAATCCTAAGAGGCATCGAAGGCGTGACTGAAGTTGGCAGAAATTTAACGATTAAGGGATTAAAGAATGTCAGAAGAAAAAGATAAACATGAAAGAGCGAAGATACGAAAAATAATTTTGATTAATATAACGAAATGTAATTGCAGATGTAATTGAAAATATAATTGAAAATATAATCGAAAATATAATTGAAAATATAATTGAAAATATAATTGAAAATATAATCGAAAATATAATTGAAAATATAATTGAAAATATAATTGAAAATATAATTGAAAATATAATCGAAAATATAATTGAAAATATAATTGAAAATATAATTGAAAATATAATTGAAAATATAATTGAAAATATAATTGAAAATATAATTGAAAATATAATTGAGAATATAATTGAAAATATAATTGAAAATATAATTGAACATATAATTGCTGATATAATTGCAAATATAATTGCACATATGATTGCAAATATAATTCTGTCTCAAGGTCATCGGTGACTTCCGGGCTGCTCGACTATTATTGAAGCTCTTTAACTTTTCCGCTCTGTCCCCTGTCAATGTCACGTCGACAATTGTTGACCGCCTCAAATATTCTGACCTAACGTTTACGATTCTGAGAAGGTTGGATTATTCTCATTCGCCGTAAAGCTCGGGAATACGTCACTTCCGGTTTAAAAATCTCCGCTTTGTCCGGAAGTGATCTCATGTCGGAAACATGCGTGGATTCTTTGAATTTTCGTATGAATTGAAATATTAGTCGCGAGATTAATCGTATAGTATAATATGTTATTATTATTGTTTTATTTTGTTGTTAACAGAGCCGAAGAAGGAAAAGACTGATCAGCAGCAGAGCGGTAATGGAACGTTATCGGGGAGCAGTGAATCGACGGGCGGAGGAAACGTGGGTTCGGGGACCACCGGAAACCAGGGCTCCGGCGGTGGTCCTACGCAGTCCGGGGATCAACAAAAACCCAATAGGCCGAACACTCTCGACGCCTCCAGGATGATCACCAGGCGGATGATGATGTTCGGTACGTCAAATGTCAAATATCAAATAGCGAGTATCCAAGCATCCAAGCATCCAAGCATACAATCATGCAAGCGTCACAAGCGTCACAAGCATCTAATCATCCAAGCGTCACAAGCGTCACAAGCGTCACAAGCATCAAGGCAACCAAGCATCCAAGCATCCAAGCGTCCAAACGTCCAATCATCCAAGCATCCAAGCATCCAAGCATCCAAGCGTCCAATCGTCCAATCATCCAATCATCCAATCATCCAATCATCCAATCATCCAAGCATCCACGCAACCAAGCATCACAAGCATCACAAGCATCACAAGCATCACAATCATCCAATCATCCAATCATCCAATCATCCAATCATCCAATCATCCAATCATCCAATCATCCAATCATCCAATCATCCAATCATCCAATCATCCAATCATCCAATCATCCAATCATCCAATCATCCAATCATCCAATCATCCAATCATCCAATCATCCAATCATCCAATCATCCAAGCATCCACGCAACCAAGCATCCAATCATCCAAGCAACCAAGCATCCAATCATCCAAGCAACCAAGCATCCAAGCATCACAAGCATCACAAGCATCACAATCATCCAATCATCCAATCATCCAATCATCCAATCATCCAATCATCCAATCATCCAATCATCCAATCATCCAATCATCCAATCATCCAATCATCCATTCATCCAATCATCCAATCATCCAATCATCCAATCATCCAATCATCCAATCATCCAATCATCCAATCATCCAATCATCCAATCATCCAATCATCCAATCATCCAATCATCCAATCATCCAATCATCCAATCATCTACTCATCCAATCATCCAATCATTCAATCATCCAATCATCCAAGAATCCAAGCATCTACGCAACCAAGCATCGAAGCACCCAAGCAACCAAGCATCCAAGCATCCAAGCATCCAAGCATCCGAGCATCCAAGCATCCAAGCATCCAAGCATCCAAGCATCCAAGCATCCAATCATTCAATCATCCAATCATTCAATCATTCAATCATTCAATCATTCAATCATTCAATCATTCAATCATTCAATCATTCAATCATTCAATCATTCAATCATTCAATCATTCAATCATTCAATCATTCAATCATTCAATCATTCAATCATTCAATCATTCAATCATTCAATCATTCAATCATTCAATCATTCAATCATTCAATCATTCAATCATTCAATCATTCAATCATTCAATCATTCAATCATTCAATCATTCAATCATTCAATCATTGAATCATTGAATCATTGAATCATTGAATCATTCAATCATTCAATCATTCAATCATTCAATCATTCAATCATTCAATCATTCAATCATTCAATCATTCAATCATTCAATCATTCAATCATTCAATCATTCAATCATTCAATCATTCAATCATTCAATCATTCAATCATTCAATCATTCAATCATTCAATCATTCAATCATTCAATCATTCAATCATTCAATCATTCAATCATTCAATCATTCAATCATTCAATCATTCAATCATTCAATCATTCAATCATTCAATCATTCAATCATTCAATCATTCAATCATTCAATCATTCAATCATTCAATCATTCAATCATTCAATCATTCAATCATTCAATCATTCAATCATTCAATCATTCAATCATTCAATCATTCAATCATTCAATCATTCAATCATTCAATCATTCAATCATTCAATCATTCAATCATTCAATCATTCAATCATTCAATCATTCAATCATTCAATCATTCAATCATTCAATCATTCAATCATTCAATCATTCAATCATTCAATCATTCAATCATTCAATCATTCAATCATTCAATCATTCAATCATTCAATCATTCAATCATTCAATCATTCAATCATTCAATCATTCAATCATTCAATCATTCAATCATTCAATCATTCAATCATTCAATCATTCAATCATCCAAGCATCCAAGCAACCAAGCAACCAAGCATCCAAGTACCCAAGTAATTAAGTAACAAGTTTCGAATATCAAGCTTAAACATCAAGTTTCAAGTACGAAGTCGCCCGTTTCATATATCACGTATCATTTATCAAGGACCAAATTTAAAGTTTCATTTTTAAAGTATCAAATATTAAATGAATCGTTGGTTTCAGCAGAGAAAGGTGGTCTCCAGCCAACGGCCGAGGAGCAGCAGGCCATCGAGAGATACATGACTCCTCTGCCGCCGCACAACAACACTCTGATGCTCTCGGAACTTCCGGAACCCCCGATACCGCTCAGCGAGATCGGACCTATTCCACCACCTCCCATGTTCAGTTCGCCGAGTCCCACCCTACTCGCTAGGCAACGACAGCAGCAGCAGATGCAGCAACAGCAGATGCAGCAAAACGCCATGCCTGTCTGGGACTGCGACGAGGATGGTCAGTCACTTTTTTTTTTTTTTTTGCATGGACGAGAAAATAGCTATACAAGGGCGGCGGGGCAAAACGGACCCGTGCTGTTAATTCACGATAAGATTCTTTAATTTTTGAAATTGATAAAATCAGTCAATTTTGCTATACGCGCAACAAGAGTAGGGGATTAAAAAAAAATTCATCCTTCGAGGATAAAAATCGGTAAGAAAGGTAGTCCGTTTTGCCCCACGCGTACACTAAATATAAAAAAATATATACATGTATACCATGCAGCAACTTGAAAAAAAAAACAAATTTTAAATATAAATACGAAATGAATTTTTATAAAATGATAATATAAATATCAATTTTATTATATTTTTATTATTATTTTATAATTATATATAATACAAATTTAATTTTATTTAGGGATGTGCGAAATCATTCATATGAATTCATAACGAATTATTAAAAATTTTGATTATTCCCACATCCCTAATTTTATCACACTTCTCATTTACTACATTCATTATACAATAAAAATATGATTTAATTACACGAATAAAAAATTTGATAAAATATTGATTTATTTTTTAAATATTGCAGACGACGAGGAGATCGACGTGGAGGACGAGGAGGACAGTTTGCGGGTCTTCAGGTTCTCGCAGGCCGACCCGAACATCGACACCTCCCGGGTCGAGCAAATACCCGCGAAAGAGCCGCGCTTTCACGCGATGCCGCTCAAGAGCGCCCTAAAGAAAAAGGAGTCCGGAAGTGCTCCGGGCACGCCCCAGAACACTCCGACCCAGGAGAACAGGCCGCTCACTCTGCGCCAGGAGCTTCACGCCTCCTTCAAGTAAGGATCGAGGACAATTTTTTTTTTTTTTTTTTTTTTTTTTTTTTTTTTTTTTTTTTCATTTCTTCCGTTCGTCCCTCGCAGCGAGAGCGGGAAATCATAGGAAATTCGTCCTCGACCTCCGGGAGGGACGGACGGGGAGAACGGAAGCTCTCGAGTCCTTGGACTTTCCCTCGTCGATATTCCGACTGTCGAGAGACTCGGGCGAGTCGCCTCGTCGCCCGTTTGATTAACCATTCCTACACGTCCAACCCCCTCACTTTTACTCCACCCTTCTCGTCACTCCCGTCCGGACCGATGGCTCTCGACTTTTAAGGGCCGGAAAAAAAAAATGAAAGGAAGAGAAAAATTCAATTAACAAAAAAATTGAGCAGTGAAAATTAAAAGAGCAAAAAGAGACCCGAGGGTAATTTAAATTCGTGCCTTTGAATTCGAGTTGATGAAAAAAAAAAAAAATGTGTTTATGGAACGAAAAGAGGAAAATACATTTTTTAAAGTGAGCAACGAAAATTAAAAGAGCAGAAGTCGAGGCTCGAGGATTATTTTAATTCGCCCCTTTGGATTCGAGTTGATGAATTTTTTTTTTTTTTTAACGATAAAAAGAAAAGGAAACAAAATAAAAAAATTGAGCAATGAAAATTAAGAGAACAAAAGTCCAGACTCGAGGATGATTTAAATTCGTTCCTTTGAATTCGAGCCGATGCAAAGCCAGAAAAGAAGAAAATGAAATTTAATAAGTGAGCGATGAAAATTAAACGGATAAAAACTCGAGTCTCGAGGAAGATTTAAATTCGTTGCTTTGGATTAGAGTTGATAAAAAAAAGAAACGAAGAAAATAAGATTAAAAAATTGAGGAATGAAAATGAAAAGAAGAAAACTCGAGTCTCGAGGATGATTTAAATTTAACCCTTTAAATTCGAAAATTGATTAAAAAAAATAAAATGGAGGATCGAGATTTTTCTCTTCGAAGCTCTCTGTGTCTCTTTTTTTTCTTCCACCCTTTTTTGACATGACTTCGAAATCATTATCGACCCTCACACGTTCGATCACTAGTAAAGCATCGTTATTTTTGTTTCTTTTTTCTTATGCTTAACAGAAGGCCGCCGTTGAGGCCTAGGATGAGAATATGGTAAATTCGACCTGTCGGTCTTGTAAATAATTTTTAAGCATGCCGAATGAAATATTTTTCGTTTTTTTTTTGAACGTCCACAAAAAAAAATTATCTTGTGCCGTTATTGAGTTTGCGAGCTTGAATCGCCGATGGCGTTGATTTCCTGAGAACCAACAATGTTCTGGCTGAAGCGTGTCTTTTCTCTCTTTCCCTCTCTATGTGTTTTTTTCACTCTTTGTAGCGAATTTTAAGCATGGGCGAAAAAAAACAACCCACTTTAGGGAATGTCATAATTTCGTCATGGGCATTGACATTAACGTGCATAAATACGGAGCTGCATAAACATTCTATACGAAATCAGCTCTACGTATATGCGATCGAGCGGAGATGAGCTAACTCGCATTTCTTTTTTTTTTGCAAGGAAATTGTAATTTTGCAACAGTAAAAAAAATATTTTTTGGACAGAAATTTTATGAGATGGACTAAAATTGACGAAAGTCTAAAATCGTCTAAAATCGTTTAAAATCGTCTAAAATCGTCTAAAATCGTCTAAAATCGTCTAAAATCGTCTAAAATCGTCTAAAATCGTCTAAAATCGTCTAAAATTGTCTAAAATTGTCTAAAAACCAATGCTGACTCAAAGCCGACTAAAACTGACAGCGCTTTACTAAAATCTACTAAAACCGTATTTTGTGCCAAAAGTCGAAAATGTAGTCGATACATTTTTCAAAGATTTTCGGTGACTCGTTGGAATCTGATAAATTTAACGAAGTATTCACTTCCGCGATATTTCGCAGAGCAAATTTCCGGAATGGTAGAACAATGTTTGAAAAAAAAAAAAAAAAAAAAAAAATGAGACAAAATAAATGGCTCATCTCCGCGTGGCGGAACACATTGGTTCACTGGTCCATCAATCCGTCGCGTCATTGAAACCGAATTTTTTTTTTAATGCTCAGATATCGTCGAGCTAACCGATAATTACCTTTCGCTTATCTTTTAAAATTTAATTTTCAGCAGTCGACCGGTGCGTTTCGGCCTGGCGCTTCCCTGCACTCCGGAGAACAAGGAAAACGCTCGACCGTACGTAATACGCGAGGATTCCGACGATTCCGGCGACGGTCAGGTTCTCTACAGGGACGATTACGACGACGAGGAGAGTGAGTTGATTTTTCATTTTGAATCGATCAAACTGAGAAAAAATAACATTGTAGGTAGGTCATTCAAAATAGTACGCTCTGATGTAGACTATCCTTCCCTGTGCGTCGTGCGTTATCCAATATATCAATATATCAATATATCAATATATCAATATATCAATATATCAATATATCAATATATCAATATATCAATATATCAATATATCAATATATCAATATATCAATATATCAATATATCAATATATCAATATATCAATATATCAATATATCAATATATCAATATATCAATATATCAATATATCAATAACCTTTTTTTTGAAGCATCAAACGAATTCGTCTATGAATTTCTTCACGAAATTCTTCAAATTCCAAAAAAACCCAAGAAAATATACTAAAAAGCGCAGACGTGTACTCCGGAAGTGTACTCTACACTGGAACGTGCATGATTTCTTCTCGGTGGATTTTTGCCCCCTTAAAAAAAAAAAGTCCAACGGCAAATCCTCGGAAATCGATCGATCGATCGGTCGGTAAGGTAGAGATCGCCGCGTCGAACAGCCTCGCGAGGAATGCCGCGTGGAATTCGCTCTCCCCTCGGCTAAGGTTGCGATGCCTCGAGAGGCATCGCAACCTTCGCGGAAGCCCATTACTAATTATACAACTCGTAGAATTTTCTTCGTGTACTCTAGCGTCGCCCACACCGTTCCCGAAGAGCCGTGACTCGACGAACCGCTCTCGCTTCTTCGTCTTCCCTCTCGCAAACACCTTGAAGTTTATATTAATACATCGAAGATAGCTGGCGAGCGATTCAGTGCGTTTCTCAGCGCCGAACGAAGCGCCTCCGATCTCTCGTCGGATCTATCGAATTAACAGTTTTTTTTTGCATTTTTTTTATCATAAAAAAATAACGCGTAAAAAAAATTGTCTTAATTTATTGATTTAATTTTTTTTTTTTTATCAACAGTGCGATTCTCAGCGTCGGCCGAAGCGCCTCCGATCTCTCGTCGGATCTATCGAATTAACAGTTTTTTCAAACATTTTTTTATCATAAAAAAAAAAGTGAAAAAAAAAATTGTCTGAATTTATTTATTAAATTTTTTAAAATTAATAGTGCGATTCTCAGCGCCGATCGAAGCGCATTCGATCCCTCGACTGAGCCGACAAACGATTTTATTTTTATTATAAAAAGAAGATCGAAGGAATTATTTTTATTTAAAAGAAAAAAACAAAAATATCGAAGAAACAAAAAAAAAATCAAAAATAAATAAATAAAAATAAAAAACGAGGATATTTTTTTATTAACATTTTTTCGAATCGGAACATCGACCGGACATGAGAGAATGCTGTCGATCTGGATGGTGTCGACACTGTCGTTCGCGCGCGCAACGATCGAGCCGATCGATCGATTTCCGTACTTTCGAAGAAGCGTCGCTAGCTCAACCTTTCCCGAGGGTTAGAAAAAAAAATGCATGAGAATACAATCTTGTCCGACTTGTGGAAAAAAAAAGAAAAATGAAACTGGAACTGTTTGTTATTTTTTTCTTATTTTTTATTTTTTGTGTTTTTAATGGAAATTGATTGAATGCGATTATTATGGATTAATCGAAGACATTTGTTCCACAGGCCGGCTCGCAGCGAAGATAGCGCGAAAGGAGTCGCTCTCGTTGAAGCTGGCACTCAGGCCCGACAGGCAGGAGCTGATAAATCGAAACATTCTCCAAATACAGTCCGACAATGAGAGGCAAGAGTCGAAAGAGGCGATTGGTGCGCGACTCATCAGGTAAACAGAGCCTCGTCAATAAACAAACTCGTTCGTCGACCGCCGAGCCGTTGTAACAATAATCGAGGCGGATTCTTTTCTTTCCAATTTTTTCGCCAATTTTTATTTTTACTTTGTGCCTTGAAATGAATTTGGAAATTTCACTGTAGAATGAAATTGTAAATTTCACTTTAGAATGGAATTTACAATTTCATTTTAAAATGAAATTTTAAATTTCATTTTAAAATGAAATTGTAAATTCCATTTTAAAATGAAATTGTAAATTCCATTTTAGAATGAAATTGTAAATTTCACTTCGGAATGAAATTATAAGTTTAATTTTCGAATGAAATCGTAAACTTCTTTTTCGCACGAAATTGTGAATTTCATTTTAGAATGAAACCGTAAATTTCATTTTAGAATGAAATCGTAAATTTCATTTTAGAATAAAATCGTAAATTTCGTTTTGGAATTAAATTTGTTATTTAACAATGTGATACGACGAAATTAAAACACTACATTTTTCGATTGTTTCGATTTCGAAGTTTCATTCCTTCGTATTAAAAATTTAAAAAACAGAAATTCATTATATTTTTTAGGAAAATAAAATTTTCATCAATTTTTTTATCAACGAGCTGAGACGCATATACTGTTCTAGCCGATGCAACGAGAATAAAAATAGACGTCCGTCGCAGTACAAACCGTAACGAACTTTCTTCGTGTTTCAGGCGGCTGAGCATGCGACCGACGCAGGAGGAGCTCGAGGAACGTAATATATTAAAGAGTAAGTCATATAGAGAAGAAACAATTGAAAATAATATATCAGTAATTTACGATACTAGTGCGATAAAACTTTATCCGACGAGTATAACTTTGCAATCATACGAGTTCAGAAAAAGTTTTTCGCACGACTATCGCACCAAATTTTACTTCACAAGGTTCGAAAACGAGGGTTTCGCGCGAAGCGTGCGTAAAACTGCAATTTTCGCACCGAGTGTGATAAAATATATATTTTTTAACGCTCTCGTGTGTGTTTCGTTTGCAGAGCAAAGCCCGGCGGAGGAGAAGAAGCAGAAGGAGGAGAAGAAACGTTATCTTCTGCGAAAGCTCAGCTTTCGACCGACGGTCGAGGAACTCAAAGAGAAGAAGGTAAAAATATTACAAGCAACATTCAGAAATTACAAACAACTCAAAAAAATGCTGTAATATTTTCATCGATTTACTGACTTACTTACTGATTTACTCACTCACTCACTTAATTGCTTATATTTTATTTGTTATTTATTTACTTAATTATTTATTAAATTTTCGCAGATAATAAGGTTCAACGACTATATCGAGGTGACACAGGCGCACGACTACGACAGACGAGCGGACAAGCCGTGGACGCGTCTCACGCCCAAGGACAAGGCAGCCATAAGGAAGGAACTGAACGAGTTCAAGAGCTCGGAGATGGCGGTTCACGAAGACAGTCGACACCTTACCCGGTACAATCAAACAAAATATCCATAAAATATCGACTCTCCTCCACTCCGAGTAACGAAACACGTACTAAAAAAAATTCGACTCAGAGAGTTTCCATTTCGAAAAAAGAATGCAATACAGACTTTCTATTTCAAAGAAAAAAAATACAATTCAGTCTTTCAGTTTCGACGAAATAATTACAATTCAGAGATTTTCGACATCGAAGAAAAAAAATAAAATTCAGTCTTTCAATTTCGGAGAAAAAAAAATACAATTGAGAGACTTTCAATTCCGAAGGAAAAGAATACAAATCAGACTTTCAATTTCGGAGCAAAAAAAATATAATTCGAAGACATCGAAGAAAAAAAATACAATTCAGTCTTTCAATTTCGAAGAAAAAAACATTACAATTCTGAGACTTTCAATTCCGAAGGAAAAGAATACAAATCAGACTTTCAATTTCGGAGAAAAAAAAATACAATTCAGAGACTTTCAATTCCGAAGGAAAAGAATACAAATCAGACTTTCAATTTCGGAGCAAAAAGAAAAATACAATTCAGACATTTTCGATATCGAAAAAAATTCAGACATTTCGACATCGAAAAAAAAAAAATAATACGAATCACACATTTAATTTCGAAGAAAAAAAATACAATTCGGAGATTCTCGATTACCAAAAAAAAAAAAAAAATGGTGGAGTGGAAGCGAGTTGAATTAAACTTCGTTCCAATGATGAATTCCTCACTAACGCGTGTGTTTTTTATTTTCTGTCCGTCTCCGTCGCAGGTTCCATAGGCCATGACAATCGCAATGTGTAGAGGTGCTAGAGTGTAGTGCGGGTTTGTTGGTCGGGTCGTCGCTCGTCCCGCGTCGCTGTTCGTCCGACGAGCCTTCAACACGGTCGCGTTGACGAAGAAAAAAAAATCTCTTTTTTTTTTAATAAAATAAAATTTGAAAAAAAAAAACAAAAACAAAAAATAAAAATAATAAAGCAAACTTCTCGCAAATCCCTCGAGAGAAGCCTTTCGAGCAACGACGATCGCGATATTCCCGACCGGGACGCCTTGCGGAGAACCACGTTGGCAATCGTCGCCCGTCCGAGAAAAACTTCGACGACGACGATGGAAGGAAAAAAAAAATTCATCCGGGGCTCCCCCGCGTGCGCGCCCGACCCAGCAGCCGGCTTTCACGTCGGCGAAAGATTGTGATAGGGTGGACTCTCGCCCCTTGTGTCCTCCTAAAAAAAAAAAAAAACAAAAAAACAAAAAAAAACTTAAAAAAAAACAAAAAAAAATCGAGCGTGTCGCCGATTTTTTTCGCGGTTCGCTCTCGCGTCCGTGTCTCTCTGTATGCGTGTCTGCGTGCGTGTGTGTGTGTGTGCTCTTGCATCGAACCTCCTCCTCTCTTCGTCGAACTCAGAAAAAAAAAAAAAAAAAATCGGGAAAGACGAAATACAGAAAAAAAAAATTAAAAAAATAATAAATAAATAAAAATAAAAGCAGGAAAGGAGAGAAAGATCGAGAGCATATTTTGATCGTCTCGTTGGTAACTCGCGATCGCCCACGCCCCGCTCACGCCCTCGTGCGCGATATACCCAAAGAACGAACAAACGGAAATGAATTTAAAAAAAAGGAGATAAATAAATGAATCAACATTTTTTAATCATTGACCCACGGCGATTTTTCAATTTTTTTTTCTTTTTTTTTTTTTGCTGAGTCATGTATTTATCTGTTGTTCGGGCCACGGCCGTGCGACGCCGGTTTACGCTGTTACATTCGTCGGGATTTAAAGAAATTAGAATTAACGAAGGAGGAATCGACGCTTGCGATTAACGATTTAGCGATCAGGCTTCGAGCGAATTTTTTCGAGCGGAATTTTAAGAAGTGTCAAAACAAATAATTGTGAAAATTGAAGATTGTTTTCGGAACTATTTAATTTATAAATAAAAAAATCTATTTCATTTATACATTAATAAGAAAATCTGTTTAATTCATAAATTAAAAAGAAAATCTATTTAATTTATAAATTAAAAAGAAAATCTGTTTAGTTTATAAATTTAAAAAAAATCTATTTAATTTACAAATAAAAAATGATAATTTTACCGAAAAGTACAGCTATAGTTTCTACGTCCGGTTTTTCCGAAGTACCAACCGGATCGATTTTTCGGATTCGGGTAAAAAAAAAAATAGAAAAAAAACTTTCGAAAATTCGCCGAAGCCTCGTCAGCGCATAACGCGATGTAATTCGTATTTGTACAGGACTCATCGAGTGTAGTTAAAAAACAAATAATAAGTTAGTGACCATTGTCGATGATTGTTGTTATGTTGTCGTTATCAGTTAATATTATTCATTATTATTACTATTATTATTATTAATATTATTATTATTATAAATAATTATTGTCATAAAATATCGCTGACGAATCGCGAGTCACGATTCGAGGACAACGAGCGCACGCTCGCGAGTTCTACTCGTCCTCGCCGTCGCTGCATATTACGAGGACTCCTCTGTGCGAATAAAAAAAAATAAACAAAAAATATAATCGTGAAAAAAAAATTATAATAATTGACGGCAAAAAAAAAAAAGAAAATTACCCTCCTTTCGAAAACCTGGCGGGTCCTCGAAATACTGTGTGTGTTTTACACCCCGACGATTGGGGACGTTCAGGAAGCGTTGCGATCGCGCTCGTTGTTTTTGGCCATATGTGAATATTATTTAGCAATATTATAGCAATTTTTTAATAACTTTTTGGCATTATTATTATGCAAAAGCAAAGGTTCTTGCATCATTGATTTTTTCAGTTGATTCTTTTTTCGCGAAGTACTGAAATTTTTATCAAATTAAACTTTTGGTTGGAAATTTATGTGCGATGCATCGTTAATTGCGGCACAAATAATGTGTTCGGTAATCGTGTCATCATAGTTTTTTTTTCGCGTCGAATATTGAGAAGCGAACGAGAGACTCGAATTGAAACAGTTTCGCGATAAGAAAGGCAGGAATTATTTTTTATTTTTATTTTATAATTTGTATCTTTTCACGATTTCGCAAAAATTTCCCTTATGAAGTAAAATTTTATTAAAAAATTAATTTTTACTTTGTCAGACCGACGAGTGAATAATTTCAAGCGGATTAAAGTTCGCTGCTTTATCGCAGTCGGTAAAGCAGTTTGGGTCCAGTTTTTTTTTTGTAGTTGCGTGCTTTCTTTACTCGACAACGGTCCTGGAACTGTAGCAAATTTTATCAACGAAAAACAAATCTGATTAAAAAAAAAAAAAAAAATCCCAAAAACAACTAGAATTTTGGAAAAAAAATTGTATAAAAAATGCGCCGATCTTTCGCGAAAAGCCGACACGGAATCTTGTCGTTTGCCGATTCTCAATTGAATTATCTGAAATCATGGAAAAAAAGCCTTTTTCCACATTACAGGCTCCTGTTTTACCGACGGAGAAAATCGGCCCTGGACTCGCCGCCGGTTCGAAAATCTCTCATCGAAGACGATTCTGCGGCCCCAAAAAATTGCATTCGACAGTAAAGCAAATTTTTGTGTTAAAAAAAATTATAATTAAAAAATGAAATCATAAGGAATCCAAACGAGATCGATCGATTCGACGATGTTTCTTTTTTTTTTTTTATGAAAATTTTCGCGATTACCGAGCCGCGCTGACGAACTCTCAAAAACACACATATATCTATGTGTATGCTTATATACATACGATTCTCGTGTAAATATATTATAAAAAAAATATATATTTATATGTATATCATATATATAAATATATGCGATGTTTCACGAGTTTTTTTTTTTTTTTTGTGATTGCGTGACACCCAAAAGCACGCGTACGAATTCTAATATTAAAAAAAAAAAATCTAAAAATCGCAATAATATTCACTAGCCCGCTATTGTCGCTTATAGAAAAAAAAACACTGATTGTTTTTTTCTAATCAACTTTAAGCGACCATCGACGAATACTCGTAGAAACTTAATTTTAACGAAAATTTCAAAGATGCAAAAAAAAAAAAAATTGATGCACCATTAAAAACAAAAAAAAAATCAAGAAAATAACATAGAGACGATATCGATGGTTTAAAAAAAAATGCGACAATGTTCGCATAAAGCTGCGCGTAAGTTCAGCTTTACGTGAAAATTATGGCGTCGAGACCATCGATACATATTTAAATGAAAACTATATCTGAAAAATGAATAGCGATGTTGCAGTGTAGCGCGTGCACTTTTTAGCACAAAAATTAATAATAATTAAAAAAACAAACTAAATAAATAATAATTTAAAAATAAATAAAAAAAAAAAAAAAAACAGAAGACAAACAAAAAGTTGGTATTTTGCGTACAATGAGAGAAATAAGTGGAGATTATCGAGCGATAAAGAGAGAGACAGAATGGGAGTGTAGAGGATTTGTCGAACGGGAGGAAAAACGCCGCGAGATCAGAGAAGCAAAAAAAAAAAAAAAATTTCTCTCTGTTCTCAGTTTCGAAAGGGCCAGAAAAAAAAACAAAATGGAGCGTAATCCTCCGAACCGCATACCCTTTACGTGTATAGATATTCAAGTAATTAATCTTAATAATATTAAAATAATAATAATAATAATATTAATAATAATGATAATTAGTAAAAAAAAAAAAATGGTCATTTATAGCGACCATTAAGGATAATAAACCGTGCGGTGGCACGCGGGAGGGTTTCGATTGATTTTACTCGGAGTTTGAAGCGAGAAAAAAAAGACAAGCCCGAATAGGAACACGAACGAGGATTTTTACTGACGTGATTTCGCGCGCTATTATCGTCGAGCGATTTGACGACGAAAATTCGATGGAAAAAAAAAAGAAAGTGTTGGAGATTTGAAACTGGTGATCCGTTCGGTGAACGATCGTGTCCGTGTGAGTTTGATCGAGGATATTTATCGATAATAATTTATTTCAAGGATACAGAAATTTTTTTTTAAATTCGATGCATTTTTTTTTTTATTAATAAGTGATTTTTCATTGATAATTGATTTTCGATCGATAATTGATTTTCGATCGATAATTGATTTTCGATCGATAATTGATTTTCGATCGATAATTGATTTTCGATCGATAATTGATTTCGATCGATAATTGATTTTCGATCGATAATTGATTTTCGATCGATAATTGATTTTCGATCGATAATTGATTTTCGATCTATAATTGATTTTCGATTGATAATTCGCGTGTTTAAAGGGGATGATTTTTGTCGGGGCGAAAAAAAAAAATATCGACGAATTTTACTCCAAAAAAAATCATCGACTGAATGAAGAAACAAAAAATTGAATTTCAATTTTCGATAACTACGAATGAACCGAGAACGTCGCGAGATGAAAAAAATAGTTTTCTTCAATAAAAAAAAAATAAATAAAATATCCTCGCAAATCCGCGAAACAGTCAAAGAGCGAGAATTTTTTTTTTTCATTTTTGACCCGATTAGAAGTTTCCTCAAACTCACGACGGCGAGATCGACGACGTGATAGTCGCAATGACGATTTTTAAAAAATTCGGGGGTAAAAACCTGACTCTCGATTGTTCGATGCACCCAACCTTCAATTATCGAAGTGTCGCGGTGTCGTTAATTATATAGAAAAAAAAACTATATATATATAAATATATTTAAAAAAAAAAAAAAAAATTAATCCACTGTCATACAGGGTTATACTTTCTTGACTGCCGCTTTCTGTCACTCGATGTGCAATCTCGTGTAGTTTAAGCTGATTAAAAACAACCATTAAAAAAAAAACAAAAAACAAAAAAAAAAACGATTTAAACGAAAAATGAAAAAAAAAGTGAAAAAAAAATAAATAAACGAATAAAATAAATGAACGAAGAGGAGAAAGCAGGAGGAAACTAAAGATAAAAAATGAGATCGTAGAAAATTCGGAGTCGAATCTTCCAAGATTAGTACAACAGCGACGACGATTGATAATGAATCGGTTCATTTGTTTAGCAACCGATCGCCAAAGTCTTGTTTACGAAGCCCCAATTTTTCCCTTACACGTAGAAACGAACAAAATGAGGAAACAAAAAAAAACTGTATTATACGAAGAGCGAGGAACCCGTTAATATTAAGACGATCATGTATATACTATAATATTGATTAATTGATTAATTAATTAATTATCGTAACGTAAAAACTCAAATCGATTCGGCGACTCTCGGCAAAAAAAAAAAAAAAAAAAAATCGACGAGATTTTGTGTTTCTCGTCGAAACTTTTCGGGAGGCCGAGATCGAAAAAAAAAAATATATATATATATATACATATATATATATATAACGAAAAGAGAAAAAAAAGAAAAATTAAGATAGAGGCGACGTTTAAAGAACGTTGAAAAAAAAAACAGCAACAAACAACACATTTTCTTTTACTTTCTCTTCGGTTTCTTTTTTTTTTAATTAATTATATTTTTGTTATTAGTTTGTAATGCAACTAAGATTATCGCAATTTATTGTATTATCATTGAGATACTGTAACAAACAAAAATACTGTTAACTATTCTTAAAAAAAAAAAAAAAAAAAAAAAAATGAAAAAAAACACATTAAAACTTTTGTAAACTGAGATACAAACGGGCCTCGAAATTTTTCGTTCCGGGAGATCGCACGTAAGATAACAGATCGAGGAATTCATTTTTTTTCTATACGAAAAAAAGATATATATATAGATATATCAAAATCTTCCGTGAAATCGAGGAAACTAAATTGTTTGAAAATTCTTCACCGTCCGCATTTGCCGATATTCCGGCAATTTTATCGATACATAAATTTATAACATAAATTTATTGATAAAATAAGAATGATCAATCGTTAATTTTTTTTTTCTCGATCTGATATCTTGGATAATATTTTAGTGTCAAAGATTTGTGAAGCCAATTGTGATTCTCCGTGTTTCACGCCCGATCCGTACTGCCTGCAGCGAAGGAGTCGAAGTCTCGAAAACGCTGCTGTTCGGAGGACGATAACGGGGCGCTCGACGATCCAATCTTCCGGCCGAGAAGTCTCAGCGGGGATAGCTGGAAAATTTCATCGTTATGATTATCGTTATGATTATCGTTGTGATTATCGTTACGATTATCGTTACGATTATCGTTGTGATTATCGTTATGATTATCGTTACGATTATCGTTGTGATTATCGTTATGATTATCGTTATGATTATCGTTACGATTATCGTTGTGATTATCGTTATGATTATCGTTACGATTATCGTTGTGATTATCGTTATGATTATCGTTACGATTATCGTTGTGATTATCGTTATGATTATCGTCACGATTATCGTTGTGATTATCGTTATGATTATCGTTATGATTATCGTTATGATTATCGTTATGATTATCGTTATGATTATCGTTATGATTATCGTTATGATTATCGTTATGATTATCGTTATGATTATCGTTATGATTATCGTTATGATTATCGTTATGATTATCGTTATGATTATCGTTATGATTATCGTTATGATTATCGTTATGATTATCGTTATGATTATCGTTATGATTATCGTTATGATTATCGTTATGATTATCGTTATGATTATCGTTATGATTATCGTTATGATTATCGTTATGATTATCGTTATGATTATCGTTATGATTATCGTTATGATTATCGTTATGATTATCGTTATGATTATCGTTATGATTATCGTTATGATTATCGTTATGATTATCGTTATGATTATCGTTATGATTATCGTTATGATTATCGTTATGATTATCGTTATGATTATCGTTATGATTATCGTTATGATTATCGTTATGATTATCGTTGTGATTATCGTTATGATTATCGTTATGATTATCGTTGTGATTATCGTTGTGATTATCGTTATGATTATCGTTACGATTATCGTTGTGATTATCGTTATGATTATCGTTGTGATTATCGTTATGATTATCGTTGTGATTATTGTTGTGATTATCGTTATGATTATTTTTTAATTATCATTCGTCTACCTCTTTGGAGACGTAGCGACGAATATCGTGACCCATGTAGAAGGCGATACGTTGGAGGCCCAAAACTGATTTTAGCCTGGTTCGAGGATCCGGCTGCAGAAGTCTTCGCAAAAGATCCTTCGCTGGATTCGATAACTCGGGGCTGCTCGGTAAAATCACGTATTCGTGCTGCGTCGTCGACGAGTCCGAGATTTCCGGAAGCTCTTGTCTGCATGGATACTAAAAATCGGAATAAGAAGATATACAATTATAATCAACACTGTTAATAAATCGCAAAAAAAATTGGTGATTAATTTTATTACATTTTTTAATTAATTTTTTTTTTTTCAAGATTTTCAAAGTTGGAAGGGTTGAGAATATTGTGTGCAAATTTCATGAGGAAAATCGTTAAATTGTGGAAGTTATCAGCGATTGACCGACAGACTATCGCTGATTTATGGATTGCTGGGAAGCTGTGTAGGGTCAACGGCCACAGCCTATTTTTTTTTTTTTTTAATGCAATCAAATCATCGTGCGTAAGGAAGGATTTTTTTTTTTTTTATGGCATTTAAAACCTAAAAGTAGGTGCTTAATTATAAAAGTATTAAAAAAATCGCATTAAATTGCCAGAGTAATTTGAACGATTAAAATTGACTATATACAGTGTTGCACAGTCGTCGTATCGATTGCCCGTCGGCGGCTGCGTACAGCGTGTAGAGGAGAGCGGGGCAAAACGGGACAGTGGGGAAAACGCAATTTTCCAATATTTTTTTTAGACGACCCATTTTGCCCCATCGATACATATGGATTTTTTTTGCCCAGTTTTGCCTCACAGTGCCATCTGAAAATTATTGGAAAATTGGGTTTCACCCCACTGTTCCGTTTTGCCCCCGCTCCGCCCTATGTCCAACAATTCTTTATTTTATTTTTAAAGAACTCAAATTCATGATTTGATTTCGTCACACGTAAAAAATAGAATTAATAAAAGATAAAAAAATAAAATAAATAAAAAAATCAAAATGAAAATCAAAAATATAATAAATAAATAAATGCTTCGTAAGGAAGGAAATTTCTCAATTTTTTCCGATATCATAAAAAACCTATAAGTGATTATTTATTAAAAATTATATTATATTATAAGTGATTACTTGTTACTTAAAAAAAAAAAAAAAAAAAAACATTAAATTGCCAGAATAATTTAAATGATGAAAATTGCCTATACAGAGTCTTCGACGCCGGCGGTATGGATTGCCGGTCGGCGGCTGCGTACAGAGCGCGTAGGGTCAACGGCCACTCACGACCCTCCATCTGCTCTATCCACCGGCGGGCAGAGCAACAGGCTGCGAGTTCTCCCGGCCGCCCGAGCGAGCGAGCGAGCGAGCGAGCGAGAGAGGAAGAAGAAAAATACACAAGGAGAGGCGCGCACGTCTGCGCGCGCGCGCCTTTTCTGGCCTAGCTGTGATGCTGCAGAGTCCTCGAGCAAGTTTGTCCGTTCGTAACTGGCGACGGTCAGAGCTCGGAAACCCCCGAGAAAAACTTCCCAGAGACCTCGCTCGAGGACGCCGAGTTGCATAATTAACGCTATAATAATTTTTGCCCCGACTAAAAAAAACAAAAAAAAAATAAAAATAAAATAAAATAAAAATAAAAAAAAAGAAAAAGGTTCGTCGATTACTGTCGGAATGATTCTGTATTGAGCGGAGAGTCGCGAGGATCGACCGGTCTCCCAATCGGGGATCTTGACCGAGAATCGTGTAACGGGCTTCGCACTCGGGCTTGCGCGGCGCCGACGAAATAATGTATTATAAATAGATCCGCCTTACGAACTGCCCGTCTCGAATCTCCGCGGTCAACGGTTGTTCAAGATACAGTTATTTATGATTTATTTTTTTGCTTTTTTTTTTTGTACTCTTTTTTGTTGTTTTTTTTTTTGGCAAAAGCGAATAACCGGTTTCGTGTATGATATTTATAATGTATGTAGATATGTGTATGGGTGGTTATTAGGATGTTATTGTTTTGCATATTTAGGTACGAGGCGTTCCGTGCGAAATCGAGCTTCGCAGCTTGGATTTGTCTGGCGATTTTTTGTACGATCGAATCAAGGCTCGAGAAGACTCGGATATTAAAAAAAAAATTGGATGGTTTATAATTGTCTGTAATTTTTTTAAATGGAGTTTGTTGGGCGGGGTGATTTAAAAATCTGAAAAATGATCTAATCCTGCATTTTTGAGAATTTTCAAAGATTTTTCCGAATTTTTTGTTTTATCTTTAAAAAAAAAATTAAAAGTCTTCGGAAAAGTCTGATTTTTTTTTCTTAAATGCAGAATTGCGTTTAAAAGTGGTCTGGCGATAAACCATGATCGACTGATTTTTTTCACTGTTTTCTTTCGACCCTACCTGTCCCTATCAGGGCCTATTATACGATCGGCATGTGCGCATCGTATTATGGACACACTGTCTCTATAAGTGATCCTCTCCGGCCCTATAAGTGACCTCCTGGCCCTATAAGTGACCTCCTGGCTCTATAAGTGACCTCCTGGCCCTATAAGCGACCCGCCCGGTCTATATTACAGCCGATCATAGATTCCCATACATGTATCATATCATGGACACTCTATCTCTAGAAGAGATCCGCTCTAGCCCTATAAGTGCCCCTACGCGCCCCTATAAGTGACCCTACGCGTCCCTATAAGTGACCCTACGCGCCCCTATAAGTGACCCTACGCGTCCCTATAAGTGACCCTACGCGCCCCTATAAGTGACCCTACGTGTCCCTATAAGTGACCCTACGCGTCCCTATATGTGACCCTACGCGTCCCTATAAGTGACCCTACGCCTTCCTATAAGTGACCCTACGTGTCCCTATAAGTGACCCTACGCCTTCCTATAAGTGACCCTACGCGCCCCTATAAGTGACCCTACGCGTCCCTATAAGTGACCCTACGCGCCCCTATAAGTGACCCTAAGTGTCCCTATAAGTGACCCTACGTGTCCCTATAATTGACCCTACGTGTCCCTATAAGTGACCCTACGCGCCCCTATAAGTGACCCTAAGTGTCCCTATAAGTGACTTCCTGTTCCCATCATTGCCTACTATAGATCGGCATATCCCTATCATATTATGGACGCACTGTATTTATAAGTGATGCTCCGTATCCGTATCAGTGAGCCTCTCCGGCCCTATAAGTGAGCCGCCCGGTCTCTATTACTGCCGATCATAGATTCCCATATATCTATCATATCATGGACACTCTATCTTTAAAAGTGATCCGCTCTAGCCCTATAAGTGACCCTACGCGCCCCTATAAGTGACCATAAGTGTCCCTATAAGCGACCCTACGCGTCCCTATAAGCGACCCTACGCGTCCCTATAAGTGACCCTACGCGTCCCTATAAGTGACCCTACGCGTCCCTATAAGTGACCCTAAGTGTTCCTATAAGTGACTTCCCGTTCCCATAATTGCTTACTGATCTTCATATCAATATCATATTATGGACGCACTGTCCCTAAAAGAGATTCCTCCTAGCCTTATAAGCGACCCTCGCCGTCCCTATAATTTCCTATCATAGGCCCCTATATTCCTATATATCAATACACTGCCCCTAAAAGCGATTGCTCCTAGCCCTATCAGTGACCCTAACGTCCCTATCAATGACCCCTATATTGTTCCCCGCAATCTCTTAGACAAGCTCCATTGAGACGGTAAAAAAAAAAAAAAAAAAAAGAATCTTACAACGGCACGTCGCTTCTCAAGAGCGTCTCTCGTATCGTCTCGGGCGCCCCGCGAGAGGCGCTAAACGGACCCACGATTGTCCTTTTGCCTCCGCCGCTCGTCGCTCACCGCTCGACGGAGAAAATATTATCGGCAGCGAGTTCGCGACGTTACTCGTTCTCTAATTGCTGAGCAAACCCCGACTCGAGGCCTCGCTACGTAAAAAAAAAAAAATTTGCCATCCTCCTCGCAAAGATCATTAACACCGCGAATTTTTTTTTTCCCCCGAACATTTTATCTCCGTACGGCGGGCAATAATGTGAATCCCCGGTTCGCGACTCTGTCCGAACGTCGCGCGCCGAGTGAAAATCTTCTGTCGCCACGCCGCCGACAGTTTTACGGTTCGCCAACGAACGGCGCTGCCTGCGCGTGGAAAACGCCGTGCGATCGCCTCGGCCTGAACACGAGCGCCGCGAGGGGAATCGCCGTCGCTTCGCCTTCCCCCGACGCTGAGATCCAGCCGGGCGGATGTCACGAAACGCGGAGGAAACTACCGACACCGAGATTGACGACTCGGCATCGTTTTTTTTTTTTTTCCTTTTTCTTTCTTTTTTTTTTTTTTTTTTTTTTTCAAGCTAGAAGCTAGGCGCCAAGTGCAGCCCCGCAGTCGGAGAGCCCCCGATGAATATTTATTGGCGATCTTGCAGCAGGTATATCAGAGCCGTGCACCGAGAGTTCGCAGAGGATTTCGTTCTTTTTTTTTTTATCAGCGCAATCTTTCGCTTGGTGAATTTGTTTGTTTTTTGTTTTTTTTTTTTTTTTTTGTAGTGTGCAGTTAATTAGTTCGCCAAGGAGCGATCGATGAATCACGGAGAGAACTTTTCGTTCTTCGATCGGAAGATTTTCATACCGGAAGTGGCGTCACGTAGGTTTAAAAAATTTGATCTTTTAAGCGAGAGTCACGTGTTTCCGGTACGGCGTCGCTTACGGTGAAAAAATGAAAATTTCGAACCGGAAGTGACGCACTTCCGGTGTGAAGTCACTTCCGGGACAAGTATGAAATTTTCAGTATGAAATTTTCAAACCGGAAGTGACGCATTCCCAGTACGACGTCACTTCCGGTTTGAAAATTTTATTTTTGAACCGGAAGTGACGTGTTTTTGGTGTGACGTCACTTCTGGTGAAAAATGTTTAATTCTCGAGCCGAAAGTGACGCACTTCCGACATGGTTTCACTTCCGGTCGGGGCATTAAATTTTGGAACAGGAAGTGGCGTATCCCGAGAAAATGTCGATCCACAAAGATCGTATTATAACATTATAGTATTATAAGATTTTAATATCAGGGCTTTGCCTTTATCTTTCCATCGAACGATCATCGTAGCGAATATTGAGAGAATAGCGCATGAGAATAACACTGCACGGGAACCAATTGATATACATTCGATCGAAATCGATATATTCGATTCCAATCGATATATTCGATTCCAATCGATACATTCGATTCCATTCGATATATTCGATTCCAATCGATATATTTGATTCCGATCGATATATTCGATTCCGATCGATATATTCGATTCCAATCGATATACTCGATTCCAATCGATACATTCGATTCCAATCGATATATTCGATTCCAATCGATATATTCGATTCCAATCGATATATTCGATTCCAATCGATATATTCGATTCCAATCGATATATTCGATTCCAATCGATATACTCGATTCCAATCGATACATTCGATTCCAATCGATACATTCGATTCGAATCGATATATTCGATTACAATCGATATATTCGATTCCAATCGATACATTCGATTCCAATCGATACATTCGATTCCAATCGATATATTCGATTCCAATCGATATACTCGATTCCAATCGATACATTCGATTCCAATCGATACATTCGATTACAATCGATATACTCGATTCCAATCGATACATTCGATTCCAATCGATACATTCGATTACAATCGATATACTCGATTACAATCGATATATTCGATTCCAATCGATATATTCGATCGCAATCGATTGTTTCGCGTCGGTGGGAATTTTTTTTCTTTTCTGTCCTCTTCACTCCACTTTACTTTCCCGTTGATCTTAGTCGAAGTAATCGACCGGGAACCGCGATAAGCGGATCTTTGTTCCCGCTCGTGGAACAAAGTCGAGGGAGACGCTAACGACGGATCATGTTTATCCATATAACGCCGCTCGTTTACGACTCGGTGCCGGGGGAGTAGGCCTGGTTTATAAATAGATTTCAGGTTGCACGGGGAGCGTTATAAAGATTACTAGGATGAGGATCTTACCGGATGGGCGGATGGGTAGGGAGGACGATTATTTCTGGCGCCATGATCGCGCGAGGATGTACATCGGGTTGGCACGATCGCGACCAGAACGACCGGCTAACGCGGCCTTACAGGCCCGAGGAGCCCCCCCGGAGCTCCTCGGTAGGGGCAACGAGTTTTCATCGTGTATTACAATTTAAAAATGGACTTTACGTCCGGCGATTCGCCTCCGTGTCCTTTTTGTGACTCGGTATTTTTTCGTCCTGGCGAAACAAGTTGCGGTCGTCAGCGATCGATCTCGGGGATGCTCGGTACGTTTTTTTTCTGAGGAATGGAGCGCGGTTAGGATTTTTTTTTTTTTTGGGCGGCGAGGAAAAATTGTCGAGGAAGGAAATGGTGGTTGAAATTTTTTTTGGGTAGAATCAGGAATATGAGAAAATTATTGAAAAATTGTGAAAAGAAAATTGTTTATCGCTGGAGATGAGGGAGGGGGAAAAATTGCGTGGAAGGACGGGGAGTGTGAGGAAGAAGTGGAAGAAAAGTTGAAGAAATTTGCAAAAGTGTTCGAGGCGAGTCGGTTGGATATTCTCGCGCACGCAGCGTAAATAATAGCCTGGAACTATAAATAGAACCGATAGAGAGAGAGAGAGGGTGGGAGAGGAGGACTACTCGTCGGAGGGAAGGAAAAGTGGCGGTTGTACAGACCCGTGGATACAGTGTGTATCCTGGGAGAGAGCGCGTACACGGCGTTCCTCCGTTTATTTGTTAACTCTTTGGATTTTTTTTTCTCCATAAACCAGCTATCCATCCTGTGGCAGTTTCGTCTTTCGTTATTGCGCGTCATGGCTTTGGAACGAAAGGAGAGGAAGAGGAGAAGAGGAAGTGGAGGAGAGGAGGTGGAGAAGAGGAAGTGAGGGAGGAAGTAGAGGAGAGGGAGTGGAGGAGACGAAGTGGAGGAGAGGAAATAGAGGGGCGGAAATAGAAGGGAGGAAGTGGAGGGTGGGAAGTGGTGGGGGTGAAGGGGTGAAGGGGAGGAAGTGGAGGAGAGGAGGTGGGGAAGAGGAAGTGGAGGAGAGGGAGTGGAGGAGAGGGAGTGGAGGAGACGAAGTGGAGGAGAAGGAGTGGCGGAGAGGAAGCGGATGAGTGGAAGTGGAGGAGAGGCTATGGCGGCGGAAGTGGGGTAAAGGAAGTGGATCTGGGCAAGTAGAGCAGACGGGCGGAGGGAGGAAGGAGAGGAAGTGTGGAGGGGGGGGGGGGGGTAAAGTGGGAGTGTAGTGGAGGGGTGAAGTGGGGATGTAGTGGAGGGATGAAGTGGGGCAGGGGAGTGGAGGAGGGGAAGTGAAGGAGCTGAAGGGAAGGAGATGAAGTGAAGGAGATGAAGAGAAGGGGTTGAAGAGAAGGAGGTAAAGGAAAGGAGATGAAGAGAAGGGGTTGAAGAGAAGGAGGTAAAGGAAAGGAGATGAAGAGAAGGAGGTAAAGTGAAGGAGATGAAGAGAAGGGGTTGAAGAGAAGGAGGTAAAGGAAAGGAGATGAAGAGAAGGGGTTGAAGAGAAGGAGGTAAAGGAAAGGAGATGAAGAGAAGGAGGTAAAGGGAAGGAGATGAAGGGGGGAGATGAAGGGAACGAGATGGAGGGAAGGAGATGAAGTGAAGGAGATGAAGTGAAGGAGATGAAGTGAAGGAGATGAAGAGAAAGAGGTAAAGGGAAGGAGATGAAGGGATGGAGATGAAGGGAAGGAGATGAAGGGAAGGAGATGAAGGGAAGGAGATGAAGGGAAGGAGATGAAGGGAAGGAGATAAAGGAAAGGAGATGAAGGGAAGGAGATAAAGGGAAGGAAATGAAGGGAAGGAGATGGCGGGAAGGACATGAAGAGAAGGAGATGAAGAAAATGAGACGAAGAGAAGGAGATGAAGAGGAGAAGAGGAAAGAGAGGAGGAGGAGAGAGAAGAGAGGAGAGGGGATAATTCATTGTGCCCCGGGATAAATCACCTAAGGAAACCTTTCGGTACAAAACACGACTGATGCGGAAAGAAAGCGATAGTTACTTCCCACTCCCAGACAACTCCCCTAAATAACTAGACATCCAACATGCAACACACAACACTGTAAAGTCCCGCATTACTAAAAATCCTCAACATTAACAAACACATTACAGCATCTCGGCTAGACTTCGCAACAGAAATGTAACACACGGAATACAAAAATAAAAATAAAATAAACAAACAAACAAGACCTACAGAAAATCTACTTTAAAAAAAAAAAAAAAAAAAAAAAAAAAAACAAGATAGAGAAATTCGTCTCGACAATATCGAAGCAGGAGGAGCGAGGAGGAGAGGAGAGAAGTTACGATTGGCTTTATGGAGGAGTACTTTGTCGCCGGCGATACGCAGCTCGTAGTAGAAACGCACCGGCAAAGGAAGTAACGTAATGACGAGATGGTATCGCGGGGCTTGCAACCAACATCGGTGGGGCGGGGGGGGGGGGGGGGGAGAAGCGGAGGCACAAGAAGATGAAGAAGAAGCACCAGCGAGGCGCCGAGAATATACTAGTTTTACCCTACTAGCAGGGTAGAGGAGATGAGATGGTTAGTCGAGGCTGCGGTAACCAGGTTCGATCATTTGCCCAGACTCCCCCCCCTCGCCCCCTTCGCAATGGCGTGTATTCGCGCTGGGCTGTGCACGCTCTCGGGCATGGTGCATGAGCGCGCGCGAGACGATTAAGGCAACGACTCACGAAGCTGGTTTGCCTTGCGAAGGCTTTCTTACGTCCTGCTGAGAGAACACGAACGAGTACGGTGATCCTAAAAGTCGCGGCGGCTCCGAGCGCTCGGACGGCGGTGCAGTAGCCTCCGAAGTATCGGCGATAGGACTGGATTCAACATAATCTCGGAGCAGAAGCGATACAACGCCTACCACCGGTTATGCGGCCCAATGATCGAACGAGCGCGATCAAAGTCGAGGAGAATAAACAAGTTTATGTAATCGCGGAGAGATTCAATGTCGTTTCGGGATTCCGGTGGCGTTGTTTGCGTCGAGAGGGGCGAAGGAGAGAATGGTTGCGTTGCAAAGACTAGAATTGGTTGGGAGAGAAGATCTACGGTAGTTTTGGTACTTATAGGGGGGGGGGGGGGGGAGTTTAGGGCGTGTTCATTGGGCCAGATTATTTCAGGCTCGTCTTGTGAGAGTCGAGTTCTTAGGCTTTGACTTTTCTAAGGTGCCCTACGAGCCGCCCTAGCTTTAGGTCCTTCGCCAACAGGAACCCTATTATTGCAAGTCCTACTTGGAGAAGCTAAAAATCGCTGGAAACGGTTGCGTTGCAGAGACTAGAGTTGTTTGGGAGAGGAGATCAACGGTAGTTTTGGGATTTATAGGGGGGGGGGGGGGAGTTTAGGGCGTGTTCATTGGGCCAGATTATTTCAGGTTTGTCTTGTGAGAGTCGAGTTCTTAGGCTTTGACTTTTCTAAGGTGCCCTACGAGCCGCCCTAGCTTTAGGTCCTTCGCCAACAGGAACCCTATTATTGCAAGTCCTACTTGGAGAAGCTAAAAATCGCTGGAAACGGTTGCGTTGCAGAGACTAGAGTTGTTTGGGAGAGGAGATCAACGGTAGTTTTGGGATTTATAGGGGGGGGGGGGTTTAGGGCATGTTCATTGGGCCGGATTATTTCGGGTTTCGTCTTGTGAGAGTCGAGCTTTTAGGCTTTTACTTTTCTAAGGTGCCCTACGAGCCGCCCTAGCTTTAGGTCCTTCGCCAACAGGAACCCTATTATTGCAAGTCCTACTTCGAGAAGCTAAAAATCGCTGGAAACGGTTGCGTTGCAGAGACTAGAGTTGTTTGGGAGAGGAGATCTACGGTAGTTTTGGGATTTATAGGGGGGGGGGGGGGGTTTAGGGCATGTTCATAGGGCCGGATTATTTCGGGTATCGTCTTGTGAGAGTCGAGGTTTTAGACTTTGACTTTTCTGAGGTGCCCTACGAGCCGCACTAGCCCTAGGCTAAAAATTCTTGAGCCCTAAAACTCTGTAGGGCCCTAAAAGCTGCTTGAGACTTAAAAACTCTGTATGGCCCTAAAGATTCTAGAGCTCTAAAACACTATAGGACCCCAAAGTTTCTTGAGCCCTAAAACACTATAGGACCCTAAAGTTTCTTGAGCTCTAAAACACTATAGGACCCTAAAGTTTCTTGAGCCCTCAAACACTATAGGACCCTAAAGTTTCTCGAGCCCTAAACTATAGGGCCCTAAAACTCTCTAGAGCCCTAAAACTCTCTAGAGCCCTAAAACTCTATAGGACCCTAAAGTTTCTTGAGCCCTAAAACGCTATAGGACCCTAAAGTTTCTTGAGCCCTAAAATACTATAGGACCCTAAAGTTTCTCGAGCCCTAAACTATAGGGCCCTAAAAATATAGGGCCCTAAAAACTCTCTAGAGCCCTAAAACTCTCTAGAGCCCTAAAACTCTCTAGAGCCCTAAAACTCTCTAGAGCCCTAAAACTCTATAGGGCCCTAAAAGTGTAGGGCCCTAAAACTCTCTAGAGCCTTAAAACTCTCTAGAGCCCTAAAACTCTATAGGGCCCTAATTGTAGGGCCCTAAAACTCTCTAGAGCCCTAAAACTCTACAGGGCCCTAAAACTCTCTAGAGCCCTAAAACTCTACAGGGCCCTAAAAGTGTAGGGCCCTAAAACTCTCTAGAGCCGTACAACTCTGTAGGGCCCCAAAGTTTCTTGAGCCCTAAAACTCTCTAGGGCCCTAAAGCTTCTTGAACCATGAAACTTCTTGATTACACGCTCGACTGATCGACGCAAGTTTCTAAGTACACGTAATCGCCCCAAACCACTCTTTTCTCAACCTCCCTTCACCAAAGTAAAAGGAACACGAAATAATCCACAGATGACAAAATTGTCGGTCCGCATTCTTCGAAATCTAGTTTCGCGTAGACTCCGCACGGAGCTTCCTTCCTCGGGCGTTTTCTTGAGTACGGGCGTGTTGCGCCGAGCAGTCCCGGCACTTCTGACACTGGTATCTCGTGTAACACGAGAGTTTTTCCCGGAAAAGCTGTAACGCAAGGCCGGTAATTGAAGGGTTGGCTGGCGCGCGTTTATCGGAGGTACGCGAGAGACGGTGAGGGAAGCGCGCGGAGAGCGGAAAAGGCGGGAGAGTCGGAGATGTCGAGGACTGGTACAGCGAGGAACAGCGTCAGCGGCAGGCTTCTCGTGTTCCTCTGGAAGGATGATGCGCTCGACGTTGCGCACTCTTCTTCGTCCTTTGGGCCTCGATTCGCTTCAGCAGCGATACGTCCGAGCGGGGCCGACGAGCGTGTGTCTTAGCGGACTCCTTTGAGAGAGGCCGGGTCGATATAAATAGACTCAACCCTGTTCCGATCGCTGCGCGATGCGGAGAAGGCCGGGACTGCCGATAGAAAACCACCGGGATTCCGGTGAGAGGATCCAAAAAGAAAATTGCAATTTTTGTTTTTTTTTTTTTTTTTTTTTTTTTTTTTTTTGTAATTATTATGTGGTTGTAAGGAATAAAATGAATTTATGAGAAAATGATGAGATAATGTGATTGTGGGTGGTAATGAGGGAATAAAATTAATGTGGCTCATAATTGAGAAGTAAAATGAATGTAGGTCAGGATTAGGGAATAAAATTAATTTACCTTAAAATGAGGGAATGAAATGAATGTATGGTCAAAATGAGGAAATAGAATTAATTTAGGTGAATATGAGGAATCGATATTGATTTACCTCAAAGTGTGGAATTAAAATAAATTTATTTTGAGATGAAGAAGTAAAATTAATTTATCCCCGAAATGAGGAATTAAAATTTATTTAGCTGTAAATGAAGAAATGAAAGAAATTTAGCTGAAAATGAGGAATCAAAATGAATTTGCCTCGAGGTGAGGAATCAAAATTGATTGACCTCAAAATGCGGAAATAAAATAAAAACACCTCAAAAAAAGAAGAAATAAAATCTCGAATGAATATTAGCAATTTCATTTGATCCAAAAAAATTTACCAACTTGAAAGACTCTCCTTGACGTCGCATTCCCAGCATTTCGGAGCGTTCTCCACCAACCCCGAGCCATCAAAAATCACCGCCGAGAGAATCCCGGCGAAAGGCAAAAATGAAAATTTCAAACCCCCTTAATTCGCCTCTTCTCACAATCTCGCTTCTCCTTAAGTGTAAAATATAGTTGAAAAAATAAAAATAAAAATAAAAATAACAATAATAAAAAAAAATCATCGACCCGCTGTCTTTTCGTCCTCGATCGCATCACTCTCTCAAAAGGCCCAAAGAGTTGTCACGGTCTGGCGGATAAATCTCTCCCTCTCAGCTCCCCCCCAACTCGTATGCCATCCGAAACTAAATCTCTCTCCCGCCCCCATCATTTTTTCCTCATCTTTTTCTTTCGATCTTTTTTTTTTTTTTTTTTTTTTTTTTTTTTTTTTTTTTTTTTTTTTTTTCTCTCTTCCTCAGACCCAGAGAGGACCGGGCGGTATATCATCGTGTCGGGGCCGCGCGGGTGGGGCGAACGAGTTATCGGGGTCTTAGAAGGTGTTGCTCGAATGCGGAGAGAGAGAGAGGATGGTTTGTGTTCGCTCGTCCGGACGAAAAACGGGGGCCCTAAAACTCGTTACCTCGGACCGAAGATACGTCACCCCCCCGGCCAAAGTGCCTTGCAGCGAAGGAGCGGACACGGGTTTTTTATTATTATTTTCGTTTGTTTGTTTATTTATTATTTTTTTTTTAAACCCTGGCAGGGAGTCAGAGAAGCGAGAGTGGATTGGAAAAACGACAGCTTGAAAAATTTGTCTATACGAAACCCCTCGGCATGGTAACAGAGAGGCTTCTCGGAAGAGTGACTGTATCGCCGAAGCCCGTGTAACAAATTCGCCCTTCGTCCAGATCGGGATTAACTCTTATTCTTCCATTTATTTATTCACTTTATGAAACGAAGAAACATTCTTTTTGCTCTACTGCGTTGAGTTTTTTCGGGACCAGCGATGGGACTCTCTCTCGAACCGTTGTCTCTGCGTCGTTCGATCTATCGATCTATCGATATCTATTGATCTATATTGATCTATATTGATCTCTATCTATATTGCTCCCTATCGATCTATATTGATCTATATTGATCTATATTGATCTATATTGATCTATATTGATCTATATTGATCTATATTGATCTATATTGATCTACATTGATCTACATTGATCTACATTGATCTATTGATCTATTGATCTACATTGATCTATTGATCTATTGATCTATTGATCCATTGATCTATTGATCCATTGATCCATTGATCCATTGATCCATTGATCCATTGATCCATTGATCTACATTGATCTACAATGATCTACATTGATCTACATTGATCTACATTGATCTACATTGATCTACATTGATCTATATTGATCTACATTGATCTATATTGATCTATATTGATCTATATTGATCTATATTGATCTATATTGATCTATATTGATCTACATTGATCTACATTGATCTATATTGATCTACATTGATCTACATTGATCTATATTGATCTACATTGATCTACATTGATCTACATTGATCTACATTGATCTACATTGATCTACATTGATCTTCATTGATCTACATTGATCTATTGATCTATTGATCTATTGATCCATTGATCCATTGATCCATTGATCCATTGATCCATTGATCCATTGATCCATTGATCCATTGATCTATTGATCCATTGATCTATTGATCCATTGATCTATTGATTTCTTTTTACTGCGTTGAATTTCTTCGGAACGCACAAGGAGGCTCCCTCTTAAAGGATCCTGCCGAGCGTTGTGTCTTCGCCGTATAGGGAATCGTCGTTTTCGTCGTGCATCCTTCGAACAAAAGGGAGCGCCTCCGTTTGTCGAAAAAACTCGAAAACCTGATCCCTCATCACCTCGACGCTACTGTGTACGGTCGGGTGAAACTCCCCGAGGAGGATCGCCGAGAGAGCTCCCCAGGATGGCAACGACGATTTCCACAAGGAATTCGAGCGTCGGGGCTGTTGCTGCTGGGTTCGTTAGGGGGGAATCGTCGGGGATGGAGAAGAAGAATTACAAAGATGAAACTGTGAGGAGAGAATAAAACTTACGGTGCTGCCGATAGTCTCGAGCCGAGAAGGATTTACACGGCACAGCAAGTGGATCGACATAATGAATAATCGATGAATGTTCATAAATAGGTTATCGTATGAGTTATAAGCATGGCAATGAAGTATATTCGAAAATCTATACACTTCGATGCATTAATTATGTTAATAAGAATTATATAAATTATATAATTTTTTTTTTTTTTTTTTTTTTTTTTTTTTTTTTTTTTTACGAATATATAAATTATACGTAAGCTGAGCAGTGCTGAGATTCTTTTTGTATGAGTTCGACTCGGAAATTAAAATTGGTCGAGATGAATGCTCTCGTGAATTGACGCATGTCCACGCCTAGGGCTGCACAGATAGGCCGGCCTAGCCGGCTAAAATGTCTTATCCGGCTAATGGATTTTATAGTTTGGCCGGCTAAGCCGTCTTAGTCCGCTAAACTATTTTAGTCGGCTTATCCGTTTTAGCCAGCCAAATGCATAAAATCGTGCATAGTTTTGTGCATAAAATCGAGGTTCTTAATGTCGCATTGGACTTTAGTCCAAAAAGGCCGGTGGATTCGTGTTCAGCGTGCAAAAATACGTCGGAATACGCGGCAGCTTAATTTTTAAAAAAGAAAAAAAAATCGTCAAAAAATTGCAAGGCTTCAGAGTCAATTTTTTTGCGTTTTTCAATGTCCGCAAACGGCACGATAAAACGATTCTAAAACTTCGTACAAGGGCCTATATTGTGTGTTTTTTTTTTTTTTAAGTACGATTTTTCGTACATAAATATCGCGGCAAAAAAAAAATGTCGCGCTTCTCTCCGAAGCTCCACCTGAGCTCTTCGACATCCCCAAAATCCGTCATAACCGCACCAATCGATGAAGGTGAGCGGGGCAACGGAAAGAAGAAAAGTGAACAAACAAATCCCAACGCATATCATTACAGTTTTGGGCCTCTGCGAACGAAGAAACCTCCCGAAGCGTTCCGACGCCGCGCGCATAACCTCCAAATTCGCGCGTTAGATAATCGAACTGCGCAGCTTTGAGTCACTCCGGCGTAATAAAAAAAGGGAAATAAAAAATTAAACTGCGTCTCAACGCGTACATTCGAGTACGTGCGAAGATTGAATAATTGCAATTAAAAGATAGAGGAAAAAAAAAAGATAATAATTAATGCCGCTCGCATTAGTCGTCTTTCGCTCTACGTTGACTGTTCCGCAAATCGCGTTTCCATACCGGCTCGCAGGCGAACGCCTCACTATAAAAAAAAAAAAAAAAATGTGTATGCAAACGAAGGCCGCAAGAGTTGGCCGAGAGAACGAGGTTTGTCCCGGGAGTCGATTGAGAGCGTTCGAACTAATTGACGAGCGGGCGAAGAAGTGGAGTGTCTTATGGAACGGTAAGAGATGGGAACGCTGCGATTCCCGAGCACGGCCGGCGCCAGCTCGTACGCGCAGCTACCGTTAAGCACACCCGTTCCCAGCCCCGACGCTTCATTCGGACTCGATGTGTGGGGATTTTTTTTTTTTTTTTTTTTTTAGGTATATATATATATTTTTTTTTTTCTTTTATTTTTTCCACTTCTTGGCAATCTAATTCGAGGAGCGTGTGACCAACTTGTCGGCCGTTGAGCGCAGCCGACGGTGTATCGATACCGTTATCGATCGATTCCAGGGTAGCCAACGCGTGAAACTCGAACGATTAGATGCAAACCGGCAACTCGGCTAATTGACTATTCCAGAACCGATCGTCGCTCTATCGCGCTCGAAAACTATGCTCGGGGAATAATAGCCGGGTGCAATGGTCGACCCTCGACTACCGGCGGGATAGGCGGAGGAACAGACTGTTTTTTTGTAACATGCAAAAAAAAAACCAAGGCAAAAAAACATGCAAAAAAAAACTTCAGCTTTTGGAGCTCGTAACGCACGGCGATAGTCGCGTGCTTTAGTGAAACCCGCGAGAAATATACTGCGCGTGCGCAAATCACGCTAGTTACCTTTTCTCACGCCTTTTTCGGATCCTAGTTACTTTTTCTCACGCTTTTTAGGGGTCCTAGTTACTTTTTCCCACGCTTTAGTTGCCGTTTCACGGACTAGGTGCTTTTCGAGCACGCTAGTTACTTTTTGACTCAGGCTAGTTACTTCTCCGCATACTCTAATTACTTATTCACGCCCTAGTTACTTTTTTGCCGGTTTCAGAACCTAGTTATCTTTTCGCGCCGTTTTTCACGCTCTGGTTACTTTTTCACACATTTTAGTTAGTTTTTCGCACATTTTAGTTACTTTTTCAACCAATTACAAAACAGTTATTTTTCCACAAAAAAAATCACCGTTTATAGTCACCGAAAACTTCAAAACAACTAGAAAAATGTCACTAGACTTAACAACCGTTTTCATTGTTGCTCCGCGGCTGTCTAAGGGAAAACTACCTGTGAAGGCGACCTCAATGATTTTTATGGGTGATTTCCGGTTGTCTCTTGAAAAAACGACTGGCAAAGCAACTACCTTACAATTCTGACTTCAGGCAGCTATTTGGTTGTTCGGCGAAAAAAAAAACAACTTGATACAAAAAGTATCAACATTCCTACTTTTTTTTTAAATGAACAACTTCCATTTTAATCAAGATTTATACTTTGTTAAAAATGAACAACTTTGATTTGAAGATCCATATTTTTGTTTCAAATGAACAACTTTGATTTGAATGAAGATACATACAATTTTTTTTCGTCAACGATAACAAAGTAGGATATTGAATGGTAACTTAACCGAAGACGTTCTCCGGAAGCGGAGAGTCAAAAATCCCTGCAAGCTCCGCTCCCAAACTTTCTTCCCAAGCTCATATTTCTCTTCTCCACAATCGGTCCGCCATTTTTTTTTTTTTTTTTTTTTTCTGAAGATCCGCTCTTTTAATTTGTGGAAACAGAAAAAAGGAAAAAAACATCATGAACAATAGATACGCCGAGGAGCGAACCGCGGGAATATCAGTGACGATGATCTCGTAGCGCAAACTCGAATGATAAATAATGATCGGGCGGCGGCCGCGGCGACGGAGTCGACGTTGGTAGCCTTGCGCCCATCTTCCCCCTCCGGCCCGCGCCGCCGCGCGCATCCTCGCGGCCATTATTCAATTGAATTCAATGCTAAGCTAACCATTAGGAGGAAATTGCCATCGAGAACTTTCTTTCTTTGGGGCGTCCGCGTACCGCATCGTGTCTCGCAGTGCTCGCTGTGTGCGCGTATCTTGCGCCGGCGAGCACTCGGGCTTCTGTACGAGGCACTCGGACGATAACGAGCGCACATAACCTAACATATCCGCGCGCGGCGGCCTCGCCGTCCCACCTCGCCGAACCGGACGGCCCGTTCGCGAAGAGGAAACATTCTTTTTTTATGATTCTTTCACGGAAAAAAAATTCGGGAGTGAGAGAAACGATCGATTGGTAGTTCTTCTGTTTTTTTTATTGTTTTCTTCGTTTTTTATTTAATTATTTTATTGTAACTTTGTGGCTAGATCGGACATTTTGAGGAAATAATGAAATGGCGGACTGAGGGGAAATAATCGCTTGCGGAAAATTTTGTTCGCTCTTTGCTTGGATTTGTTTTTCTTTTTGAGGGGATTTTTTTTTTTTGTATGATTTTTTTAGTACGGTGACTCACATGCGTGAGTCACCTATGTTGAATAATATTGAAGTAATATTAAAGAACATCCAAAGTAGCGGTATTTTTGTTATAGTTTCTACCGGATATCAAAGTACTGGTATTGGAAAACAATTTACCCCGTATAAAAATACTGGTATTATTATTATAATTTTTTTTACCGCATATCGAAGTACTCGCATTAATAAAAATGTACGGCGCATCAAAATACCGGTATTATTACTATTATTATTTTACCGCATATCAAAGTACTGGTATTGAAAAAAAATGTACCCCGTATAAAAATACCGGTATAATTATTATAATTTTTTTTTTACCGCATATCGAAGTACTCGCATTAAAAAAAAATGTACGGCGCATCAAAATACCGGTATTATTACTATTATTATTTTACCTCATATCAAAGTACTAATAAAAAAAAAATTGACCGGATATCGAAGTACTGGTATTGAAAAGAAAAATGAGCGCGTATCGAAATACCGGTATTCGTTAAATTTTATAAAAAAAAAAAAAAAAAAAAAAAATTGCACCGGATTTAAAAATACCGAGATTTCCATTACGCAATACCATTCGCCGATCTGCGTGCACGAATGTGCCGCGACGCATTCTGTATTCCCGGTTGAAATCGCTTCGGTCACTTCGACGAGAGCCCCGAAGGCTTCCACTATCGGTGGAATCGAACGTCACCCGAGAGCGTCGTATTTACTCGCGATAATCGAATCGAATTCGAGTCGTCTCACGTATCGGCGACCACCGCTGTGAATCGCCGCGCATCTCGCTACGTTTTTTTTTTTTTTTTTTTTTGTGCCTCCCGTCACTGCAGACCCGTGCGTTTATTCCACTTTATTCTCTTGTTCTTTTATCCTCGGTGGTATTTTTTTTTTTTTTTTTTTTTTTTTTTTTTTTTTTTTTTCGTCGCGAAGTCTATCGTTTAAAATAGACCGCTCGATGTTTGCGCACTCGATGCGCGCCGGGGAAGGAAGACGTTGCGCGTGAGACTGTTAACTACACTGACATTGAAATCGACGTGGAAGTAGAAGAGAAACGGAATACTCATTGCCGATTCGAGCCGCGTGGACCGAGAATCGTTGCCTCACCGAGTTAGAGAATTAAAAAAATTGTTATTATTGTTATTGTGTATTTTTTGAAATTGTTATTATATATTGGGGCATTCACATCTTGGATCGGACTCGCGATCTTTTGTGCAACTGAACTATGTCTCAAAAGCTCTGAGGGTTGAATTTTTAGACGTTAGTGTGAACTTAAGTTCGATCTCAAGTTTGATCTCAAGTTCGATCTCAAGTTCGATTTGAAATTCGATTTCAAGTTCGATCTCAAGTTTGATCTTAAGTTCGATCTCAAGTTCGATCTCAAGTTCGATCTCAAGTTCGATCTCAAGTTCGATCTCAAGTTCGATCTCAAGTTCGATCTCAAGTTCGATTTCAAGTTCGATCTCAAGTTCGATTTCAAGTTCGATCTTAAGTTTGAGCTCAAGTTCAATCTTGAAAGTTCGATCTCAAGTTCGATTTCAAGTTCGATCTTAAGTTTGAGCTCAAGTTCAATCTTGAAAGTTCGATCTTAAGTTCAATCTTAAAAGTTCGATCTTAAGTTTGATCTCAAGTTCGGTCCCAAGTTCGACCTTAAGTTCGGTCTCAAGTTCGAATTTAAGATCAATCTCAAGTTCATGAGTTTGATCTTATTCAAACTCATGATCAAACTTAAGATTAAACTCAAGTTCAAACTTAAGATTGATCTTAAGTTCATACTAACGTTTTAAAATTCGATCCTAAGATTTTTTATGAGACTTTAAAAAATATTGTTTATAAATGTTTATGATCAAATAATTAACTTACTGATTTAATAATCTGAACATTTTTTTATATTCCTTTTTTATTACGAATAATTATAAACAGTCTGAAAACAATCTAAAAAAAAATATTCGAGTGCTTTTGCGAGTTCAAAAATCGTACAAAAAATCGTGGGCCGAATCCGAGATGTGAAGGGTCAGACTCAGGTCGATTTGGTACAGAATACCTCATATATATGTGTATATATATATATATATATATATATATATATGTATATATATATATATATATATATATATATATATATATATATATATATATATATATACATATATATCGGGTAGATGCGAGAACGACTTCCTGCTAAACGGTGACCGACGTTCCATTGTCTGTTGCACTATCGTCTACCATTAAATCAAAAACGATTTCCTTTCCTGTAATGTGGACAATTATTTACACGCTTTGCTTGACGAACGACGCGCGAACGATTTTTCCTCGAAGCGTTAGAAAAATCGTTAACGAAGCAATTTAGCGTTTACTGGAAACCGAGACTGTGGGCAATTTTTTTTTCTCTGCATTCTATGCACTCCATTTTTTTCGAGTCAAATAAAAAGAAAATTTTTATTAAAAAAAAAAAAAAAACATAGCGGACAGAGGAGTTGAAAAATTATTCTTTTCTTCAACTTAAAAAAAAAAAACCTCGAGAACTCGCCATTAAAAAATTTCGCATTGACAAATGAATTTTCAAAAAATAAAAATTGTTCTTATTGCTAAATTTCCGGAAAAAAAAATTCCCAACCGGAAAAATTGATGAAGTTAATAATCACTAAAAAAAAAAAAAAAAAAACGATTAGTCCGTGATAAAAGTGCAAGAGAGCAAAAAAAGTACATAACAATATTTCATATCACACGAGAAAGCATGCGACGTACTTTATTTTATTTTTAAAATTTTTTAATTTAATTTAATTTAATTTAATTTAATGATTTGACGACAAACGAGTGTGTAATTCGTAGGCGGCGTGTACGGAGAGCGCGCCGGGTGAATCAAAGAGGCCCACGAGCCGTGTGTAACACGGTCGCCTTCGAGTGTCGCGTACGTGCCGCGACGAGCGACAATATCCGAAAGACGGAAGAGTCTCGGGATAAATAAAGCGGCGTCGGCTTGAATTCAACGGCCTTGGCCAGGGTCGCCGGATTGACGGTGAGTCAACTCTTCCGCGAACGGAAGAGTTGACTCTCTCGTTCGGAGCGGACGACGATGGAAACGACTCTCGTTCGGAGCGATAATGACAAATAAATGGAGACTTAATAAAAAACATTTTTTTTTACATTTTAAAACATTTTCTCAAAACATTTATTTTAAACGTTTATTTCAGACATTTATTTTTAACATTTATTTTTAACATTTATTTTTAACATTTATTTTTAACATTTATTTTTAACATTCATTTTTAACATTTATTTTTAACATTTATTTTTAACATTTATTTTTAACATTTATTTTTAACATTTATTTTTAACATTTATTTGTAGCATTTATTTTTAACATTCATTTTTAACGTTTATTTTTAACATTTACTTTAAATGTTTATTTTAAACATTTATTTTAAACGTAAAAAAAACGAAACGAGAAAAAAACCTCGGAGCAACTTTTTTTTTTTATCGAAGAGACAAATGGAACAAGTTTTATGCAACGATTTGCATAATCGTTACCGGCAATGGCAGGCTCGGCGCGATAATCCGATCGTCGAGCTGGCGATTCATTGATCGCAAACTGGTGCGAGTTTGTGCCACGGGATAAAATCGAATAACATCACTGCGGTTGGGGTAGAGGAGCGGGGGGTGGGGGGGGGGGGGGGGGCGATGGTCGTGCGGTACCGAGTGGCGATGTTCTCTCTCGAGGTCGCACGTACGTCCGTATAATACTCGTAATACGTGTAATACGCATTAACCAAGGTGGAGGAGAGACCCGAGATATCTCGAGGGGCATCGAGATGCGTTCGCGTGCAAACGATCGGAAAAAAAAAATTTACCGAAGTTTTTAATTTTTTTTTTTTCAATTGTTTAAACATTATTTTTTAGGCATAATTTTTTTTACATTTTTGAAAATTATTTATTTTGACTATTTTTTTTTTGTATTTTTAAATTTTGCTTTCTGACGGAGAAAGCAAAATTTAGGAAAATAAAAATAACAATAGAATGGAGAACGAGAAGAACAATAATTATCAAGATTTTTTTAGGGAACGAGAAGTCATTGACAGTGTGAGATTGACGCTGGGACTTTGTCTCAGAACTTCGAGTTGCAATCGGCCTTCGTATGATCTTGGGTTCGAGGTTAAACTCAAGTTCCAACTTCGTTTAAACAGTTGGGAGACTTCTTCGGACTCGCGACTGTCGATTCGTCCCTGGATGGATCCAAATTTAATTCGCCTGGGCCAAACGATGTAACAAGTTGCATTCAAACCTGCTTGGAGGAGTCAGAACTTCGTTCAAAATTATTCGAACTGGTACGAACTTCAATTGAACAGCGCTGGAACTTCACTTCACTCTCGAAATTGCCGATTCATCCTTGAATGGGTTCAAATTTAATTCGCCTGGACCAAACGATGTCCCAAGTTGCATTCAAACCGGCTCGGAGAAGTCAGAACTTCGTTCAAACCTATTCGAACCGGTACGAACTTCGATTAAACAGCGCTGGAACTTCCTTTCACTTTCGCAACTGCCAATTCGTCCCTGAATGGGTTCGAATTTAATTCGCCCGGACCAAACGATGTCCCAAGTTGCATTTAAACCTGCTCGGAGAAGTCAGAACTTCGTTCAAACCTATTCGAACCGGTACGAACTTCGTTTAAACAGCGCTGGAACTTCTTTTCACTCTCGCGACGGCCGATTCATCCTTGAATGGGTTCAAATTTAATTCGCCTGGACCAAACGATGTCCCAAGATGCGTTCAAACCTGCTCGGAGAAGTCAGAACTTCGTTCAAACCTATTCGAACTGGTACGAACTTCGACTAAACAGCGCTGGAACTTCCTTTCACTTTCGCAACTGCCAATGCAGCCTTGAATGGGCTCAAATTTAATTCGCCTGGACCAAACGATGTCCCAAGATGCGTTCAAACCTGCTCGGAGAAGTCAGAACTTCGTTCAAACCTATTCGAACCGGTACGAACTTCGATTAAACAGCGCTGGAACTTCTTTTCAGTCTCGCAACAGTCGATTCGTCCCTGGACACTTCCGAATCTAATTCTCCGGCCCAAACGATGTCCCAAGTTGCATTCAAACCTGCTCGAAGAAGTCAGAACATCGCTCAAACCTATTCGAACCGGTACGAACTTCGATTAAACAGCGCTGGAACTTCCTTTCACTTTCGCAACTGCCAATTCGTCCCTGAATGGGTTCGAATTTAATTCGCCCGGCCCAAACGATGTCCCAAGTTGCATTCAAACCTGCTCGGAGAAGTCAGAACTTCGTTCAAACCTATTCGAACCGGTACGAACTTCGTTTAAACAGCGCTGGAACTTCTTTTCAGTCTCGCGACTCTCGATTCGTCCCTCGACAGTCTCAAGCCCGCTTCTCACGCGTCTAACGCGAAGCCTAGAGGTTCGCTCGAACCCCATCGAACGAGTTTGAACCTCGCCCGATACAATCGCGAATGAATAATAACGTCGAGGGTCAACGAGCGCAGCGCCCGTCTTTGCGAGCGAATTATCATAGAATAACGGATAATCAGCATTAATATTGTTTTTCCATCCCATACCGACGGTGAGAAATGTTTCCAAGTGAGAGGAGTTGGTGAGGCGGCACGCGATTGTCGGGCTCGCTGATTGCCCTCTGTATCTCTCAACGCGAATCTCTTCGTTATGTGCCAATCCCGACCTTACTTGTGCCAGCAATAAAAATAGACGCTTCGATGCGAGTAAAAATAAATAAATTAATTAATTAAAAAAATTAACAACTCTTTGCAGGGATGCCAAGACAGAGCGAGGCGTATTAGGCAAAGAGAAAAAAATCATGAAACCGAAATTCACCCTTGACTAAGTCCCCCATTAATTACCATTGAAAATCCCATTGATTACCATCAACTATTCGTTAAAGGTAATTAAAGGCAATGGGGTTTTGCCAATGCCCACTTGTATTACCATTTAATATACCATTCAATATGCCATTCAGTTTCCCATTTGTTGAATGGTACTTTTATGGCGCTGGCATTCCTATTCGCGAAAAAATAGACTATATATAATTACCCACTATTCTACACTGTCTAAGTATATTATAAATAAAGAAAACTGTAATGCTACCGAAAAATGTCTCCTATTATTTATAAATAATTTCGATCTTTATGTTTGGATTTAAGATCGAAGTTTGGACCGAACTTCATTGCGTTCTTAAGTTCAATCTTAAGTTTGATCTTGAGTTTGATCTTAAGTTTGATCTTGAGTTTGATCTTGAGTTTGATCTTGAGTTTGATCGTAAGTTTGATCTTAAGTTTGACCGTAAGTTTGATCTTAAGTTTGATCTTAAGTTTGATCTTAAGTTTGATCTTAAGTTTGATCATTAGTTTGAACTTAAGTTTGAACTTACGTTCGGACTTGACTTTAATTTGAAGTTCAAACTCAAGTTTGATCTTAAGTACGACCTCAAGTTCAAACTAATGTCTCAAAATTCGACCCTAAGCATCAATGTCAGAAACCACCCCTTCAATTTCCCCCCGAATTTCCACTAGAATCCCATTGATTGCCTTTCGATACCATTCATTACCATTAAACGCTCAATGAAAAACCTTGCCAAGGGAATAAATTATTGATTGCCCTTCATTCGATACCCTGACGATCTCGAGTCTCTTCGTTACGTTCCAATCCCGACGTTACTTGTACCACCAGTAAAAAAGTAGATGCTCCGAAGCGAGTAACAAATAAAAAATAAAAAATAAAAACGCAAAGAGAAGAAAAAAAAAATTAACAACTCTCGCCAGCGATGGCAAGTGAGACAGCGAGTCGTATTAGGCAAAGAGGTAGGGTCGTTATGTTAGCGCGATTCTTGTAACCATAATCCATGGCTATTTCGAGCAAGTCAGGAACGGAGCGAGGGCATCGGTGTGGAGAGAAGAAGGCGCATTGCTGCTGCTCCCGCTGCCGCTGCTGCCGCTCGGCTCATCGTTGTTTTATTGCGGTGCTTCTTGTTCGTTGCTGGGGAGAATGGTGGATGAGGCAAAAGGGAGGCAAAAGGAACCGAAGTGACCGGAGAGAGTGCACGGATGTACGAGCAGGACCGAGAAAGAGTTCTCTCGGAGCGATGTACAAGGGCAAGAGCAACGCGAAGCAAGGGACGAGGGCAGAAACGGGTTGCCGTTCAGGTTTTGCTCCAAGGGATCGTTAAGATAATCGCTCCTATCCTCCTAACTTAGCCTTAGGTGTGCGCTGCACCGACCGGGCAACCGCGGACTGGTACTTCTCGAGCTACCTCAACCCTCGGCCGCTCGGCCTGTACCAAGCGAAATTTCATCTTGCTTATAAGCTCTGCCGATTTTAGGGTCGGATTTTAAGAGATTAGTTTGAACTTGAGATCGAACTTAGGATCAAACTTGAGTGCGAACTTAAGGTCAAACTCAAGTCCAAACTTAAGTGCGAACTTAAAATCAAACTCAAGTATGAACGTAAGATCGAACTTAAGTCCAAACTTAAGATCAAACTTAAGTGCGATCTTGAAATCAAACTAAAGTCTGAACTTAAAATCAAACTTAAGTCCAAACTTAAGTTCAAACTTAAGATCAAACCTAAGTCCGAACTTAAGATCAAACTTAAGTCCGAACGTAAGATCAAACTTAACATCAAACTTAAGTCCGAACTTAAGATCAAACTCAAGTCCGAACTTAAGACCAAACTTAACTCTGAACTTAAGATCAAACTTAAGAGCAGACTTAAGTCCGAACTTGAGATCAAACTTAAGATCAAACTTAAGTCCGAACTTGAGATCAAACTTAAGATCAAACTTAAGTCCGAACTTAAGTCCGACCTTGAGATCAAACTTAAGTCCGAACTTAAGAACAAACTTAAGTTCGAACTTGAGATCAGACTTAAGTTCGGACTTGAGATCAACCTTAACATCAAACTGAAGTCAAAACTTGAAATCAAATTAAAGCACGCATTGAAGTTTGGCCCAAACTTCGATCTTAACTTTGATCACAAGAGCGATCTTAAGTTCAAACTAATGTCTTAAAATTCGAGCCTCAGAAGGTTTAGCTTCGAGAGCCCGTAACTCTTCCACCGTTCGACAAATCGGAAAGGGACCTCGACAAACACAATGCTCACATCCTGGCGTATCGATTTCACTACAAAGAAGTCAAAAAATATTCACTCAGAGCGACGCAACACCTGACTTAAGATGGATGTGCGAAAGTATGTGCAATTGTCTACAGGTTCGAATAAAAAAGTATAAGCACGAAAAAAAAAAAAAATTCCAACCTGTTTACCGAAATTCGAAACAATAAAAAAATATATAAATAAATAAATAACCGATGCGCCAAGTATCGAAAATTAAAAATTAAAAAAAATTAAGGCGCATGAAAAAAAAAAAAAAAAACGGATGAAATATGTCGTGCGGAGAGTCGCAATTACAGTCGGTTTGAGGAGTAAGCAGTGTATCGCGGCGACAGGATGGCGAGCTAGGACCTTGGGCTCCTTGTGGAATATCACGATAATGATTATGCCCAACACCGCGCTCGAGCGTTTCTCGCTACAATCTCGCACAATACTATTATAATGTCCGAGGCACGAGTTAAATTGCGAAGAATTTTTTTCATTTTTTTTTTTTTTTTTTTTCATTTTTTCTTTCGCTACAAATCTATTTTCCATTAACCGTCCAAAAATGGTTGTAAATTTTTTGTCGCCAAGTTTTGCTTCGTTATTTTATTTAAAAAAAAAAGAAAAATTATGGATCCGTTCTGCGAGGTTTAAAATAATTCTCGATCCTTCGTCGCAATATCAACGTCCAGATAGAATTCCATGTTAATTATTAAAGGCTATTTTTAAATGATTATCGCAAATGAGATCCGCCAGTCTCGTCGCAATGTTTCAATGTATCCATCGCGATTATTCAATTAACCGACTCAGCCAATTTTGCATACATCAATCATATTACTTAAGTATCGTTCCACGGTTGCGCGAACAAGAAAATCATACTTTATCGATAACGAGACATTGAACAGCGAACATTATTATTTTACGATATTTTTCACCTTCGACAATTATGCAATTCGTCAGTCACGAATTCCATTATCGTTGTCGCTATCTAATTACAATTATTCTTGTTATCGTCATTATTTTTTTATTCAATTTTCGAATCGCGATTGAAAATTGGGCCCTATTTTGATTTTTTATGCATTCAAAAAATTAACAATATCCAAAGACTAATTTTAAAAAAACATCCCTTTAATTTGCAATTTTTCTGGAAGCCTTTATTCTTATTATTATTACTAATTACTAATATTATTATTTAATTTTTGGACATCGACCGAAAACTCGGACATATTTTACAAATTACATTTAAAAAATTAAGCCTTTATTCTTATTATTATCTATTATTATTATTATTACTAATTACTACTATTATTATATAATTTATGGACATCGACCGAAAACTCGGACATATTTTACAAATCATATTTGAAAAATTAACGCTGTCTAAAGATTAAAAAAAAAAAAAAAAAAAAAAAATCCTTCAATTTCTAACTTTTCCGAATGCGATATTAAAAATCGTTTCGATTGAATCTGTCGCGTGATCGACCGGCTCGGAGTTAACTATCGCCTTAACTGATGAACTTTCCATCCTGGCATTGCATGGACGATAAATAATTCTCTCACCGAGTTTAACCGATTACACGTCTATTTGCCAGTTGTATGGAAGGTCTAACCAGGGTTGGCCTAGCATAAAACTCTCGTCTTCGCGCACGTCTTCCTCTCTCCCTCTTTGAGGAGAGAGTTTCAACCGCTCGAGTCACGTTTTTTTCATTCAATCCCACCGTCCTAATTGTATCAAATTCGTGGCTGCGTAGGTCTCCGAATTATTAAATAGCAGTCGACGGCGTCAATTTTTTTTTTTTTTTTTTTTTTTTTTTTTTTTTTTTTTTTTCTTATCGCGACAACTCGCGAGAAATTAGAGTCTGTCGAGAAGAGGAACTCATTGTGTTCTCTCCGTCTCTCTTTCTCTCGGATCTCTCTGCGTATATAGAGTTCGCGTGTCGAGGTCGTCGTGTCATACACTCGGTGATGTTATCAACGTTTGCGGTCAAGTATAATGAGAGGCGATGAATAATTTTCGCATACGAAAGCAAATATCATTCATCTGTTTAGTATTTTTTTTTTTTTTTTTTTTTTTCATGCCACGCGTATTTGCGCAGCATTCACATATCTTTACTATCCTCTCATCGGTCGTCAATGGAAAATCATTTTTATCGCCGATAGTAAATTCTTTAACGATTGGACTAATTTTTTTTTCAATATATGTGTATATATATATATGTTTATATATATTTACATTTTTTAATAATTGTCTTCAGGGTCGGATATTCAATTTCATATGAGGCTTAAGTTGGAAATTCTGTTTGAACTTGATTTCATGGTTAAGCTTGAATTTGCTATGGTCCTTAATGATCAGCTTGATGTCGCTCAAATTTCAACTTGACATCGTGTCAGTTTCAACTTGATTTTGTCGTTAAGTTTCAACTTGATATCGTCCTTAAGTTTTAACTTGATTTCCTCCTTAAGTTTCGACTTGATATCGTCCTTAAGTTTCAACTTGATTTCGCTCTTAAGTTTCAACTTGATTTATTGTAAAAAATTTTGTTTGATTTGCTGCCTGATTCAAGTTGATTTGGTGCCTAAATTTCAACCTGATTTCTCGGTTAAATTTCAACTTGATTTCTCTGATAAATTTCAACTTGATTTCCCTGTTAAATTTCAATTCGATTTATCTGTTAAACTTCAACTTGATTTCTCTGTTAAATTTTAACTTGATTTCCCTGTCAAATTTCAACTTGATTTCTCTGTTAAATTTCACTTGATTTCTCTGTTAAATTTCAACTTGGTTTCGCGCTAGAGTTTGAATGACTGGTCAAGAAAAAACAACATGGACCATCCGATACAAAATGCTTGCTCCGCCGTAATGTTTTTCTTCTTCTATTTCTCCTCAGCCCCCCATCGTCTTTTATCTTCGAAACGCCTATCTTTAAAATTCGAGACTCACGCTGGGCTCGGGTAAGAGGCTATCTCGTCCACAGTCGCCACCGTTAAGCGTGTTTACCTATTATTATATTATATTATCGCGCCGAGCTGCCGTTAGGGCGGCCCGAGAGTATGACCGTTCGGTGTTGTTCTACTTGAGTGTTTTCCCGCATTTCCGCGGCGGGTCCCAAGCACACCAACGAGAAGAGGAAGATTCCACGGGGGATAAGGAGCGGAGCCGCGCGGAACCGGCGATTCTCAACCGTTACGTACCGTTACCGTAGCTCATAATAACTAGAATATAAAACGCCCATCATCTGCCTCCGGGCGCCACATAAATCGGGACCAATCGCTCGTAGTTTTTTTTTCATCCTATATATATCCCGATTTATAACAATAACGAAAATATCAATATCAATATCAATATCAATATCAATATCAATATCAATATCAATATCAATATCAATATCAATATCAATATCAATATCAATATCAATATCAATATCAATATCAATATCAATATCAATATCAATATCAATATCAATATCAATATCAATATCAATATCAATATCAATATCAATATCAATATCAATATCAATATCAATATCAATATCAATATCAATATCAATATCAATATCAATATCAATATCAATATCAATATCAATATCAATATCAATATCAATATCAATATCAATATCAATATCAATATCAATATCAATATCAATATCAATATCAATATCAATATCAATATCAATATCAATATCAATATCAATATCAATATCAATATCAATATCAATATCAATATCAATATCAATATCAATATCAATATCAATATCAATATCAATATCAATATCAATATCAATATCAATATCAATATCAATATCAATATCAATATCAATATCAATATCAATATCAATATCAATATCTTCACTTTTTCGAAACTCAAGCCCGGAATATAGGCGAAAATAAACCTTAATATCGATATCGATATTAAGGTTTATTTTCGCCTATATTCGGGGCTTGAGTTTCGAAAAAGTGAATACATATATTTTTTTTCGACGAAGATCGATCGACTCATGCTGGAGATAATTCGTCGGTCGATCCCTCGATCTTTCTTTCGCACACCCGTGGAACACATGCCAAGGTCGTCTTGGGGATCCCTAATTGCGTTACATTGCACCGTAGCGACGTAGATGTAAACGGACAGTGGCCGCGGTTAATCTTCTCACGAGCCAATGACTCACACAACACGTTTCGATAATGCACACAGCCACAAACACAAACACGCAGACACGGACACAGACGCACTGGCAGCGGCGGCGACGTCGCAGAAGTTGTTGATACACGTTTCACGTATAACGCAACAAATCGTCGATTCGATATTCATCATCGTTATATACCTCGGTCGATTAATTATCATAGGCAAGAACTGAGATTGTTGCGTGCGCGATTATTTCTTTAGTTTTTAATTAATGTTTTTTTTTAATATCTAGTTTTGAATTACTTTAACACGAAACAATGACTTTTTCGAGGTTCGCTTCATGTCGCTTACCACAGTAATTGACTTTTCTCGGTTTTGCTCCACTCTACCGAGTGCCCTGTCGCTTATACAAAGAACCATTGCCCGAAGTTCCAAGGTCACCAAAACCTCTCCAAGGGAACTTCCATTTTTCAGCTTAACCTCAAAAGTGAAATTTTTTTTATAATTTTCTATTTAAAAAGTACCATTGCGTGAAAATTTCAAGGTCACAAAAGCCCCTTAAGCTATCCATTTTTTCAGCCTAACATCGAAACAAAAGACACTGTTGCCTAAAAATGTCAACGCGCAAAAGCCCGCCAAGAATCCATCAATATTTTCAGCCCACCTTCAAAATCGAGAAAAATGTACGATCTTCCATAACAAAAAAGAAAAAAACCATTGCGACAAGATCTCAAGGTCACCAAAAGCCCCCCCCCCCCCCCCCCCCCAAGAAGCCTAACAGTTTCCTGCGTTAGGTTCGGCTATTCCGAAGTAAGGCTGAAAAAATCCTCGATCTCTTCAGCCTATCCTCAAAATAGAAAAAAAAAATCTACGATTTTTCTATATAAAAAAGAATAAAGAAAAACCATTGAGTGAAGATGTCAAGGTCACCAAAGGTGCCCCGAGAAGCCTCACCCTTCCTCGAAGGTTAGCCAGAAAAAAAGTCATCTCTCCAGCCCAACTCCAAAAAATTGAAAAAAAAAGTCCGATTTTCCATAATGAAATAGAAGAAAAAACCATCGAGTAAAAATTTCAAGGTCACAACGCCCCCGAAGACCAACAAACCATCGGACAATCGGCCGCCTCCACCGGGACCACCGTTACAACAACCAGCCCAAGAAAACGGCAGTCCGATCGCCCCACAGAAAAACCCACTGTATCTTCCTCAGCGCGAGATCCTGAGTCCCATCGAACGTTGTCCCAACTACCTGCCTCAGCAGCGCCGCGACACGAAAAGAAAGAAAAGATAAAAAAAAAAAAAAAAAAAAAAAAAAAAAAAAAAACGGCGTGCTTTCAGCTCTAAGAAGGATCTCTCGGGCGTGCAGACGTTCTATCTACGTGCTGCGACGAAGCCCTCGGACGAGACGAACGGAAGATAAGAAGAAGGATAGAAACGGAAGAAGGGGCCCCGGCGAAGGATCGGGCCGAGGGAGATGCGCCGAGAGACGAGCGGGCCGAGAAGAGCGCGCGGAGTGCGAGAAGGCGGAGGGCCTCGGTAGCTCGACGGACTGCGCAGCGGTCCTGCAGGAGCCGAGAGAGAAGAGGAGGGAAGAGAAGCGTGGAAGAAGCGAGGGGGAGGAAGCGGGAGGGGGGGGGCAGGCGGGCGGGGGGGGGGGGGGGGGTGGGGGTAGAGTATTGGGGGGCCCCCTTGTTCCACGAGTCGGGTTGCTCCGTCGTGCCCGAAGAGCGGGGCCTATATAAGCGGGCTCCGGACCTATCCGTCTCGACACACACGAGCCAACCTTCATCACGAGCGCTACGGTTTTCTTCGGCAACGCGCAACCAAACGACTTAATCTCTTAGGCTCGTTTTCGCGTCGATATACATAAATAAAAAAATTGAAAAAAAATAAGGAACTAATAATATCTCCGAGTAATTATTATTATTTTGTAAAGTATATATATAGAACATTGTATATATACGACGACCTTCGAGTTTCCGTGGCCGAGTTCATCGACATCCCCGTGAAGCTAAACCCGCCGAATCCGTCATCCACGTTTTTCCGTCGATCCGGCGATTAACGAGTAAGTACGAAAAAGAAAACACGAAATGGAACTATTTGGTCGGGTATTTTTTTTTCATAATTTTTTAATGTTATAATGGATAGTGGAGACGGTTTTTGTTTGTTTTGGAGATAGAGAATGAAATTGAGGATTTTGTGATGGATTTTAATTTGATGGAAAAAATTAATTTTCTTGTGTTTGTTAAATTGTTTGTTGTATTGTGCAATAATGTTCGAGCTGGGATCGTTTTTAAACGGCGAGGTGAAGGCGCGCGCGGTTTTTCGTACCCTCTCTCAGAGGCGCGCTTGGAGCGGCTCGGGGGGAAAAAATGTTTGCTTCGAGACTCGGTCGCACTCGGGATTCTACGATTAAGACAGCGACCAAAGGATTTCCCAACATCGCCGTGAATTTTCGCAACAGTCCCGTAGCCGAGCCACGGTTATAACGCTCGTGCCACGTTCTCTCTGTCGTCGGGGCCATATCGTTGAAAAACCGCAATAATGGACGGGTGGTAGGTCGTGGCTCTCATTCCCCCCCTCACGCCCCGGCGAGTTCCGCATGGCCGCGGTTGCGGGAAAGAATTACAACCGACCACCCGTCTAATTTGTTTTTGTTGTTAAAATCGGTCGCTAATTGATCATCCTCGAGGATTCACCTTCCTCGATATAGTTCGAAAACAGATTTTCATTTACTCGTTTATTTATTTTGTTCACTATCTCGTAAGCCACTTAGTGGATAATTTGAAAGTCAAATTTGAAAACTTATATATCGAAAGTGGCAAGTTTTCGTTGTATATAAAAAAAAAATTCATGAAATAGATAGGAATTGCTTTTAAAAAAATGAAAATTCTTTTGATACGTTTTCTTCGCCCAAATTCGATACGATCGACGAGAACTTGCTGAGATGTTTGCTGCGATCAATCTCTTTGATTCAGAAGATAAATGAAAAAATCTCGACCACTGAAATGGTTGAAAGATGTAACGTAAAACGAACATTAGCTTTTTCGACTTTTGAGCAAAAAAAGAAGTAAAGAAATCGCACCGAAATTGCGATTGAAGAATTTTCTTTGGGATTTTCTTTTATAAAAAACCACGAAGACTTTTTCACGGCATAACTGTTTGATCCGAGCTGGCAAATCCCTTTGGCATTGAAGAGTCGAGACTATTTTTCTTAATTATGAGATTAAAAAGAAAATCTGAATTCGAACTCCGTAAAGTGTAACACAAAGGTGCGTCCCGGGTTGATTTCGGTCCCTAAACATTGTCCGAAAAATCTGTCGGCAACTGGTAAAATAACCATTCGTCGATAAATCATTTCTTGTCGGTGAAAGTAAATTCCTTCGAGCATTTCGAAATTGCTTCTCCTTTTAAGCCTGACCTTTCGGAAAATTATAAAATGCATGTCCACGAGACAATGTCACTTCGATGATTGATCGGTAATGTTTTGAGCAATCGTAGATCACAGCGGATTGGATTGCAAATTTGGCGATGGGAAATATTGAAGACATTTTTCTCTCGAATTCGTTAAAAAATAACCACATTTCTTGAATGCAACACGAGCGGAAAATCTCCCAGTATTGACCAATGGTCATTATAAACCTGTGCGCATGCGCAGTGATGTTCCATTACTTCCAGAGTAATGATCATTGGCGAATATGACGATTTTGCGACGCGAGAAATGTGATTGTTTTAACGAATTCGGAAAAAAAAGTATCGTGTGCTACACCGGAGGAAGCGGATTTTCACCACATGCAGTTTCTACCCTCGCCTCGGTCGGGCAGCAAACTTCGCACTTGGCGAAAATCACGCGCTTTGCTCCCTTGTAGCATAATATACACATTTTTTTGATGGAAGATTGGAGTCTGATAAACTACAAACATTTTGAAATTGCTTCTCCTTTTAAGCCTGAATTCTAAAATCCATCTCTACGAAACAATGTCAAATTTGAGTGATTGATCGGTAATGTTTTGAGCGATCATAGATCATAGCTGATTGGATCGGAAGCCGAAGAAATTGTCGAGGATAATTTTTGTTTTATGGGAGATTGGAGTCTGGTAAACTACAAATATTTTGTAATTGCTCCTCCTTTTAAGCCTGACCTTACGGAAAATTGTAAGAATCCATCTCCAAGAGACAATGTCAACTTGCAGTGATCGATCGGTGATGTTTTGAATATCGTCGATCATAGCGGAGTGGATGAAAGAGTGAAGGAAAAGAGTTTTTATAGAAGATTAGAGTCTGCGTCGGTATGAGCACACACCGAGTAGGTATGCCGCGCACACAGAGCTGGTCACTCCTTTGTAGCCTCGTGCCCTTATTACTTGTCTCATTCGAGTTGATGAGGTAATGGAGCTCGGCTCCATCATCTTTCACAGGCATTTCCTTCCATCGCCGTCCGAGAGCTCACCGACGCGCCCGTCCGCTATAACACACAATTGGTATACAAATCTTTCTTCCGTTTGGTTGTCGAACGACGAATAGAACCGATTACGTCTCGCCGAGATCCCCTCCCCCTTACCCCTCTCCCTCCAGTCTCTGGTCGACCCTACGGAAATTTCCGTCGATGGAAAGTTTTTCGAAGGTTCGTCGAGAGAGCTGAAGGAAGAGCCCTTCGAGACGGATGAGGAGAACAAAAAATACAAATAAAATTCTAGCGACTGACGAACTTTTTTTCCAAGGAAATTTTCCTTTTTGTTTTTGTTTTTTCATGATTATTGTTGACGGTGGATCAGATTTTAGATTGGGCGACACAAATCGGTCGATTGCAATAATAATCATCGATCAACAAACATTTTTTAATAATTCAATAATTAAAAAATTGCACAATTTGCAAAAAAAAAATGACTGAGTTTTGGGATAGGCTTCTCGTTCACTTCCATACAAGGAAACACCGGATGACCTCGCTCGGACAATAATGTTTGGAAGCGACGACGAAAATATTAACTATCCACCGACCGACCGGCTTTCTTTTTTCTTTTTTTAAATATGAACAGTTTTTGCTCGCGACATAACGATTGCAAAATTATGCGATTCGATCGCACTGTCGCAATAATTTTACGACCAACGAGAAAAAATATTTCCAAAACTTTTACAATTCCCCAATCGATCCCTTCTCATTTTTAAAAACGAAAGAATTCCATTCAAAGCAATTGAAAAAAAGGGAAAAAAAATTATAACTCTCCGTCGATTGATCGACGGGTGAAGTAGATATCCGAAAAAAAAAAGAAGCTATCTCGAAGTTTTGTGAAGTTTTTGAACGGTGTTCGAATCTCTTACAACTGTCTACCGGCCGGCAATCCCGAGATCGTCAACGAAACAGAGAGTGAGAGGTGTCCCGTTAACTCGTTATACCGTCAGCTGCGTTGCCGAGCGAATACCTTCGCCTTTCCATTTTCTCGCTACATATACGCGAACCCCCGTGGTGGGACTGATGCAACGAGGCAACCTGCGGTTCGCTGGATCGGCATCGAATGTTCTGAAGAAAATAAAAAAAACACACACACAATTATAAGCAAATGTATTATTTTCGTCAAAATTTCAAGAAATTTGGAAGTCTGTATTGGCGGATAGCGAAGAGACCGTCGAGCGGGGCTGGAAGGCGAATCTCGTATATGTAAAATAGGCGATGCAGGAACGGTAGACGGGGACGCGACCAAGTGTATAACGAGATCGGGGCGAGTGCATCGCCGGCATCCTGTCATTAGGTTCCATAACTCGCTTGTTCAATGCATTCGGTTCAATGTCACTCGCTCCCTCAATGAGGAAGACAGGCGAGCTCTTCGCGCCTCGGTCAAGCTCGTCCCAACGTGTCCCGACTATATAAATCCAAGAATAGCACGACAGTCTTTGTATTCTCGGTAAATTTTTCGTCGCAACCATTTCGTCTTTTTCAAAAGAAATAATTCATCTAAACCGAAAACAAACGGAAATAGACGAATACACCAACAAATAAATGAAATCTATGAAATATGAAATATGAAACTATGAATTCTATGAAATCTATGAGTTTATATGAAACCCGAGTCGAAAAAGATGACAGATTTAATGGTGAATTTTTCTTTCTTTTCTTTGCAGAGTAGAACCAACAACGAGGATGAAGTTCATTCTGGTAGCGACATTATGCCTGGTGGCAGTGGAGATAAGGTGTATGCCGGTAGCCGAGAACGCACCGGAGCCGCAGGCACCCGTGCCCTTGGCCCAACCGAGCGCGGAACCGGCCCTTCTCGTCGTACCGTTGGAAAAGGGAGAAACCCCCCTGCCGGTTGTGAGAGGTGCCGAGATATTGGACGAGGTAAACAAAGAATCTGGCGCGAGTCACGAGGGTCATGAGGCTCACGAGGGTCACGAGGCTCACGAGGGTCACGGACATCACGAGCACAGTGGAACGGTAGCGCGTAACGCCGACGAGGCCAAGGAATCGGCAGCCCCGAAAGCCGATCAACTGAATGTTGCACCGAAGAACTTGGAGGAGAAGCTTCCCGAAGAGGAGAAGAAGCCGCAGGAAGCAGCCCCGAGCGAGGAGAAGGCCCAGGAACAGCTGACGAGCGCCGTCGTAGCGGAAAGTCAAGGTTCTCCTCAGACCAGCCCAGTCGAAGCTGAGGTCTCCGAATCCAAGCCGGAAATGAAGGTAATTTTTGACACTTGGACCTAAAGGGACAAGGCTGGGGTATTTTTATTCTTCCCACGATGTCGAAGAAAGCTTGTCCACTCTGATGGACGGATTCCAGATAGCTTTCTTAGAATTCTCATCTGGGTTCCCAGGCAGCTTCCCTAGGATTGCCACCTGGGATCCCAGGTAGCTTCCTTAGAATTGCCACCTGGAATCTCAGACAGCTTCCCTAGAATCGTCACCTGGGTTCCCAGGCAGCTTCCTTAGGATTGCCACCTGGTATCCCAGGCAACTTTCGTACCAATGTCACCTGGGATCCCAGACAACTTCCTGAGATCCCAGGCGGTTTCCTGAGAATTGTCACCTGGAAACCCAGGTAGTTTCCTGAGAATTGTCGCCTGAAATCGCAGGCGGTTTCCTGAGAATTGTCACCTGGAAACCCAGGCAGTTTCGTAAGGATTGTCGCCTGGGAGCCAAGATAGCTTTCTGAAAGTTGTCTCCTGGGATCTCAAGTTGTTAATTTTCCACAAACAATTACCATCGAAAACCATTTCCCCGGAGATTTCCAAAGACCCCACTTAATAATCTCTACGCTGGCCTCAACCGAACTAACTTGAATCTAACACTTCGTCGAAAATTAATTGTCTCGTCCCCCAGTCGGCAGCACCGAAGAGCGCCGACGCGGAAAAATCACCTCTGGAGGTCCCAGCCGTCGCCGCGAAGTCCGCCGAACCGACTCCCCAGGAAGCCGACAAGGCCGAACCCATCGCTAAATCTGCTCCTGCCCTTCCCGAAGGATCGAAACCAGCCTCGATCGCCGCTAGCAGCTCCGCCGAGCAACCGAAGCCAGTGGAAGCGGTCGTCGCCGAAGTAGCCCCGAAAACTGAAGAGCCAGCTGAAAAAACCCCCGAAGCAACGAAGACCGACCGTGTCACCCGCGACGCCGAGGAAGCCGCAGCCGCAGTCGCGGACGGCGCAACAGCCGCAGCCGAAAAGGCCGCAGCCGTAGCCAAGGAAGGCGCAGCCGCAGCCCAGGACGGCGCAGCCGCAGCCCAGGACGCCGCAGCCGGCGCAGCCGAGAAAGTCGCAGACGCAGCAACCTCCGCATACGACTCCGTTATCGGCGCAGCCAAGTCCGTTTTCTCCGCAGAATCGAGTCCCGTTTCCGCCTCAATCGCCTCAACGAGCGTCCCAGTACCGGTCCCAGAATCTATCCCAGTGATCGATGAGTCCCTGCCGGCCGCCATTGAGGTCAAGTCCGCCATCAGCGCCGAGCCCGCCGAGAGCAGCGCTGACGTCGCTAGCCCGGAGGCGCCGAAGGAAGTCGTCAAGAAGAACATCGCCGAGGCCGTCAAACCAATCACCCAGGCTGTCGAGCAAGACCAGACCGTGGAGAAGATCGAACAGACCGGCGAGAAGGTCGAGGAAGCGGCTGGCGCCGAAGCCGCCAAGACCCCAGCGATCAAGAGGGAAACCGTCGAAGCCTCCGCAGCCCAGCCGGCAGATGGCGCTGCTCCCGCCCCGGCCGACGCTAAAGACCCCAAACCCGAGGACTCGCCAGCCCAGGCCGCTGCCCGGGAGATCAAGGACCACTCCGAGGAGGACAAGAGCAGCTCCGAGGAGGACAAGAGCAAAACCGACGAGGAGAAACTCGCCAAGAGCCCAGCCGCAGAGGAACCCAAGGCCGAGGAGCTGCCCAAGCCCCAGGAAGTGACGGGGACCGAGGAGGAAACGAAGAAACACGCGGACAGCTCGGCAAGCTCCGAGAGCAAAGAGAGCGAGGAGACAAGTAGCAAGCACTCTGCATAATATGGCGAAAGAGAAGAGGAAAGGAAAAAAAAATGAAACGAAATGGGACAAAAACTCATACTTTCTGAATCCAAATTATGGATCCGCGTTTCTACTGTGCAGGCAATGACCATTTTTTTTTTTTCATATCCACGAGGAGAGCACGAGAGAACGAAAGATTGAGAGAAAGAGCGAGAGAAAGTGGACGAGAGATTGACAAGAGCTTAAACACGAGAGTCCCGAGGGTTTTTAGGGTAGAATTTCTTTTTTGACTTGCCGACTGACGGTAAGGTAGAAAAAAATGGAAAAAATTTGAGGAGAGGCGCGTTTTCCCGCGGATGCGAATCGAATCGGCGATCGTAAACGATTCTTGCCGATGACGATTACGCGGGAGAACGCACCGCACGCTCGGCCAGAACTTTCGTCCTGGTGAACATTGCTGTGTGAGAACGGGACGTTTACCCGACCTAAGGGAAATCTGTTCGCGAGGACGAAGCTCTCCCTCGAGACTCTCTTATTAACGGACAAAAAAAAATGAAAAATTAATAATAAAAAAAATTAATAAAAACAACACTACGCACAATTCCCTGAATCCCAAGGACATTGGAACACCTAAAAAATTAACCTTTCCCAACCCCATCAGTTCGATCTTCTCGTTTCCGATTTTTCCACGCAGACCCCCCACCCCTTCCCCCTTTCCCAGAACACCTTGTCCTCCTTACATTTCTCTTTAGCGTACGTGTCATTATTGATAATATTATTATTATTTTATTATTATTACTATTATGGTTAGTACCAGTACCAATATTATTATTATTATTATTATTGATCATTGATTTGTATTGTTGCTGTCGGCATCGTTATCATAATAATAATAATTGCGTATTATTATCAAATCGACGAGTGTTTTTTATTGATTGACTTTCTTTTAATTTGTCCTATCGGGGATATTTTTTATCGACGCTAGATCGATCGTGAGATCGATAAGTCGATAAGAGCGTTTGATAGGTAATTTTTTTTTTTTTTTTATTAAACATTATTTTTTTTAGTTCGGCACGGTAATTTATACGGGTAGGGCGGAGAAGATTCCTGCAAAAGGTGGAGAGCCGATTTACGAGATGAGCGCGCGAAGGCGCTGGGAAATGTCAAGACGCGGATCGGTGATATTTCGCAATTGAGGTGAAAAACTTCGAGGGACAAAAGTTCAAGTTTTTTTTTCTTGTTCGTGCCGTCGATAGGTGGCGCTCATGCGCAGACTTCTGGACAAAGGAAAATGTTGTCTCGTGAGTTTGGAATTTTTTTTTTTTTTCAATTGTATTCTCAAATTCGAAAATCGGGTCTTCGAGAATTTTATTAAAAATAAACATTTGACGAAATCGTAACTGATCGTGAAATCGGACGCATTGATTTTTTGGGTCAGATTTTTTTTTTCATTATATTCTCAAATTTGAGCAACGGGTCTTCGAGAATTTCATTTTTAAAAATGACGAAATTGAAAGTAATTGAAGAATCAGAAGATGTAATTAATTTTTTATTAACTTTGCCTCTGGATTTAGCCTTCAGCGGGCAAGCTCGTAATTCCACCACATCCGTCGGTAACCGGCACGGTAAGGTAGGTTTCAACCATAAAAGTCCAACATCAAAAAAAAAAAAAAAAAAAATTAACTATACCAATTTTTTCGTAAAATGGATGATTCGTTGAAGAGTGAAAAAATATTGCGAAGTGAAAAAATTCACGATATAAAAAAAAATTCATTACAGTTTTCGATACCGACTGAGTCTCTTTCGCTTCGTCTTTATCATAAAGCTGGCGCTCATCAATAAACAGCTGAGTGTCAGTTTCTGACAGTTGGCTTCCAAGGTTTCATTTTTTTTATCTTGCATGACTAAACATTTATTTTTTCAAATTTACTTGAAATAACCTTTTTTCAAATTTACTTGAAATAACCTTTTTTCAAATTTATTTGAAGTAACCTTTTTTTTTCAATTTATTAGAAATAACCTTTTTTCAAATTTGTTTGAAATAATCTATTTTAAAATTAGTTTGAAATAACCTATTTTCAATTAAAAAAAACTTTTTTTGAAACAAATTTTTTTTTTACCATTTTTTTTTCAAAATTATCGACGAGCACGCTCCAGCGGGCACCCCACACGAATTTCGCGAGAGAAAATTCTCGAACGCTTCCGTGGCGCAATTGGATAGCGCGTTCGGCGCTCTTTATTAAGGAACTAGACAATTTATTCGAGAAACTAAGACTGAGAAATAATAATAATTTTTTTATTATAGCAGGCGATTTCAATGCCCGTAAAAAAGATTGGGGCGATAGGGCTAATAACCAAAGAGGTAAATTCCTGACTCAATGGGAAACGAGGCAAGCATTTAATTACAACGTAAGAATACTAACTCCGCGCCAACCGACTTTCAAGCCGGCGCATACGTATTTGGACATCTGCTTTATAGATGCTCGTATCTCCGTCCTAAATAGCATAGGCGATAAAGTAGAAACCCTTCCGTATGATAGTGACCACGACGCGATTTCTTTCACCGTTCAATTTAATACCGATAGATTCAAGCTACTTGACTGTTCGATCTTTCCTCAAAGGCGAGATTTCAAGCGTACGAATTGGACAACTTTTATGCGCTACGTTGACGAAAATTTTAATTTGATAATACCGGAAGACCGGAACTTAAGTATTGAAGAAATTGACGAGTTCCTCCACAATCTGAACGAGATAATTATTAATTCTATTAACAATACGGTTCCGGTAATTTCTCAGCGTAGCACTTTGCGTAGACTTATTACGCCTAGCATCAAAAGTTTACAGAAAGATAAGGCAACACTAATTACGATGTTACACAAGCGCAATGTCACTGACCCGACTGCGCGGACTCAATTAACGCGAGATATTAAAAACACGCTTAAACTAGCACGCTCGCTCCTTCAACGTGAGTTCAGAAAAGCCACAGAGAATCGCTGGACAAGACTGATGGGGAAAATCGACTTCCGCAATGCCGACTCGTTTTTTCCCATTATTAATCGACTGCTCAGACCCAAACAGCCTATGGAAATTAATAGCTTTCACATTAATGAAAATAATCACTCGCTCCTTCAGAGAAGTACCTGTGATTTGAACCTTGCACAAAAAGATAATGGCAAATATATTTTTTCTTCAACGTCAGATAAACTGAACATTATCGGAGCTTTTTATGAAGCTATTAATTCTCCTAGACACCTTAACGAGGGCACTCCGTTGAAGGCGATCGTAGACGAAACGGCTGCACAATTAAAAAATGATTTTGCGTCTAATCGAAACAATAATGTCACGCTTACTACTTTCTCTAATGCGAATAGAGCAAGTCGTCCCGATGCGGTTGATCCGACACGGAACGATTTCTGCAACCCGACAGCTGTCGCGAAAATACTTAAAAATTTACCTAACAAAACATCTACAGGGCTGGACAATATCCCCTCAATTGTGCTTAAGCACCTGCCGCCACGAGTAACGCACGCTCTCGCCGTATTATTTAATAACGCGATAAATAATTCTTACTTCCCACGCACGTGGAAGAAGGCCAAGGTTCTGCCGATACTTAAAAAAAATAAAAACCCGAATGATCCGTCGAGTTATCGTCCGATAAGCCTCACGCCTAACCTCAGCAAAGTATATGAAGCGATAATAAACAATAAAATCAATACCTTCTGCACTGCCAACAGCATCATCCCAGACATGCAGTTTGGCTTTAAATATGGTCACTCCACAACTCACGCGATTCACAAATTATTATCTGATCTTAATTATTCAGTCGGCAATAGTCAGCTGGTCGGGGCAGCATTAATTGACTTGGAAAAGGCTTTTGACTCTGTCTGGCTGAATGGCCTGATATACAAATTAAAAAAGAAAAATTTTCCCAGGTCGTTAATTTCGATGATATGGGACATGATTTCCGATAAAACATTTGTGACCTGGGACGGTACTGCGCTCTCCCCGGAAACCTTCTCCGTGAAGGAGGGATTGCAGCAAGGAACAGTTAATTCTCCGATATTATTTAACATTTTTACCTGTGATATTCTAAGATTATTCGATATTAATAGTAATAACGGTGATACTTCAGCGATTGCCTTCGCGGACGACATTATAGTGTATACTAAGTCAAACAAGATTGTTAAAACGAGAGAAGCGCTGGAAAAAATAGTCGAAAAAATTAATAGATATTATACCGCCTGGAACCTTCGTGTTAACCCCGACAAATGTGAGACGATTCTATTTCGAAAGATTTTAAAAGGTCTGTCCTCCTCAAACATAAGGGGTCACACTCACTTTTGCATCGAAACATCCGTTCCTGGAACGAATAACAAAGTCGAGATTCCACATAAAAAAATGGTGAAATACCTTGGTTTCACGATAGACTACCTGTTGCGTGGCAATGTTCACATTGACATCCAACTTGAAAAGGCTAAGCGTGCATTTCATGCTAACAGTGCTATTTTCTACAATAAGCACCTAACCAGGAAAACAAAAATTATTTTGTATATGTTACTAGTAAGACCGATTTTAACTTACGCATCGCCCATTTGGTGGAATTCTAGCGTAACAGTTATCGAGAAATTGAGAGCCTTTGAGCGAAAGTGCATGAGGGTTTGTCTCTATATGCATCGATCGGCGCATTCTGATTTTCAACGTTATGTCAATAATCAAACCATCTACGATCTGGCCGGTATCCCGAGAATCGATAATTTTATCATTAAACTGTGCAGGGATTACTTCGGCAGTCTAGATCGCGTCGATAATGCTGTTGTTCGCAGCATCTCAACACAAGATGAACGTTGGTCGGTTAGACAAATGAGAACTGGCTACATTACACCTCAGACATTTATGCATTGCGACCGTATCGGACTTATCCAAAACGCCGATAATATCCCTATCCTGTACCACTGGAGACGGAATAAGGCCAACAAGCGTATCTCGCTGCGTCACGACAGTTACGAAACAAATCCCGAATTGTTTAGGTGCTCCATGGTCATACCGACTCGTGATTCGATTGACTTCCATAGATTAAAATTCCGAAAATACAATTGGCTGAACATCAATTGCGCACACTTACGTACTCTCTCAGTGCGTAAGCAAGAGCTTGAGCAGCGCGCGCGGGAACGACGACGAGCGCAACTCAATAACTAAATGTCTCGATAGACATCGAAGCGATATTTGAATTGTATTCACTCCTGTAAATATGTACATAGCTCTCTAGTTTTAAGTGTTTATTTAGTTCATAAGGATTTCGGGCGCTGAGATTTATAGCTGGGGTTTTTTTTCCTATGCCATTGAGGCCTTCTCCTTGTTTTTCCCCACGCTCTACCGAGTGCTACCCGAGCACCCATATGTTATTAACTGTTGCGATAGTTATTAATACCAACAAGATTTTTATTTGTTATATAATCGCTGAGAAATTTTATACATGAGAGCTGCAGTGAAGCAGCCAGGCGTATATTTAGTAATTTAATACTTCTTTGCACTGATTGTATGGTTTCTTTTTTCAAAGTTTATTGTACCCACTGAAAATGTTATGTATTGGCCATCACAATAAAACTCTTTAAAAAAAAAAAAAAAAAGATAGCGCGTTCGGCTGTTAACCGAAAGGTTGGTGGTTCGAGCCCACCCGGGAGCGACATTATTTTTTTTTCTCGTATTCTTGCGAATTCGATAGAAGTATCCTTAAAATTTACGCAAGCTCCGGTGGAATGTCGGACCAGAATTTCGATGTTGGAGGGGATTTTCACTCGCTTCCGTGGCGCAATTGGCTAGCGCGTTCGGGAGTCTCGGCGAGGCAGCGAAGCCGTCAGCATCGCCCGCTTGACCTCCAGCCTGTGTACCTTATTTTGGTTATCTCTCGCTACACCAAAGTGACTTTCTTTGACAGTTTTCACAGTACGTTTATCAGCGTGACTGATTAAATTATCTGTACGCGAAGGTGCAATATTAAACATTGATTGGAAAAGACTTTTTCGCGAAGATCGCCGGGGGTGACCCCGTGCGAACCCACCAACGGTCAGATGGACTCGCAACGGGGAAAAGGAAAGCGGACGCCGATTCCAGGTATTCCGCAAGTGAAAACATCGAAAGATACGCCTACTCCTCGCGCGCGTATTCCGCAATTTAAGAAGATGAACTCGCTGCAGCTGGATAGAGCTTTCAAAGAGTCGACAAAAGAAATAAAAAAAAAGAATCCGACGCAAAGCCAGATTGCGCCAAATCTGACAGGCGCGCGCAAGCGCAAACCCGCGAAGTCACCAGCACTGGACGATGGTGAGTCTACCAGTGGCGTCGGAGCCAACATACCGACGGATGAATGGGTAACTCCCAAGCATACCATCAAAAGGCGCACGCAGGAACCTTGTCCATCCACGTCCGCAGAGAGCAACAAGTTCCACGCTCTCACAGACGATATGGCAGATACCGGTATGGATTTCGACCCTACCATCGTTGACGAAGAAGAGGAGACTCCTGTCGAGGAAAAAAAGAAGGAGAGGATGCCTCCGCCTATATTCGTGTCTCGCTCGAAGATGCCCGATATTATTAAAATTACGGAAGAGCTCAAGATCGGTAAAGAAGATTTCTTCATTCGTCAAACCTCTAACCTTGACGGAACTAACAACCACACGATTTTTGCCAATAAACTAGATGTTTATAAACGAATCAAAGCGGCAATCATCGAGGCGAAATTGCTGGAGTTTTACACATTTACTCCTCGTGATGATCGACCAAAGTCAATGGTCCTCAAGGGTGTCCGAGGTCAATTCACCACGGATGAGATTAAAAAAGAATTAATCGAAGCCAACCTACCGAATGTCCAAATTCTAAGCGTTGTGGAGTTCGTTTTTGATCGCTCAAAACCGGAAAGACGTCACCACATAGTGCAAATCGCTAGTAACAGCTCAATCGCAGAGCTCATCAAGGTGAAATATCTGGCCTACCAAAAAGTCTTTTGGGAACGCTTAAGAAAACCGGATTTATATCAATGCCGAAATTGCCAGCGAATCGGTCATTCGAGCTTGAATTGCCACCTCCAATTCCGCTGTGTTAAATGCGCTCAGTCGCACGGACCTGGCAAGTGCGAAATCGCGAAGACGGCCGGCAAGGAAGCTCTCAAGTGTGCCAACTGTGGTCAGGACGGCCACCCAGCGTCGTATCGGGGATGCCCGTATTTGAAGCTTGCCACTGGCTTCAAAAAGGAACAGCGGCAGAAGAGACAAACAGCGGCAAACAACCAGTTGACCCGCATCGCAACGAAGGTCAACAACAACTTGTCGTTTGCGCAAGTAGCCAAAAAGTCAGCCGCAACAGGACAACAGAGAACTTCGAGAACATCGTTTCAGCAATTTCAGCACACGCCGCGTCGCGCGCCTCAGAACCAATTCCTCGGAGAAGTACCGACCGGGGGTGGTAACCTACGAGCAGCTCAACCAGCCTGGGTAGATGCCTTTAGAAACGAGATAATGACCTTTAAAAACGAGATAATGACCTCGATATCCGAACAGCTAAGCAGCATTGTAGCGCAAGTATCGGAGAATACAGCCAAAATTGAGTTCTTGCTCTCCGCGTTTCAGCATGAATAATGGCCAACGATAATTTGTCATTAAGAAAAATTAATATTGCGGCAATCAATGTTAATTCTATTATTGATAATTACAGAAGGTACGAGCTTAACGAGTTTATCCTTAAATTCAACCATGATATAATATTGCTTTCGGAAACAAAACTTAATCCAAGGTATAAACCTTCCTTTGACAATTATAATCTTGTTCGTACTGACCGACCTCGTTCGCTCCGCGGAGGCGGTACAGCTATGTTAATTAAAAAAGAGATTGGTTACGAACGTATTGAATATCCATCTTCAGCCAATAACGAGATACTCGAATACACTATTATTAAAATTGTCACTCGAGGAGCTAAAAATTTATTTGTTGTTAGCGCATACGCCACGAATGATTCCCGAACGCTCTTTATTAAGGAACTAGACAATTTATTCGAGAAACTAAGACTGAGAAATAATAATAATTTTTTTATTATAGCAGGCGATTTCAATGCCCGTAAAAAAGATTGGGGCGATAGGGCTAATAACCAAAGAGGTAAATTCCTGACTCAATGGGAAACGAGGCAAGCATTTAATTACAACGTAAGAATACTAACTCCGCGCCAACCGACTTTCAAGCCGGCGCATACGTATTTGGACATCTGCTTTATAGATGCTCGTATCTCCGTCCTAAATAGCATAGGCGATAAAGTAGAAACCCTTCCGTATGATAGTGACCACGACGCGATTTCTTTCACCGTTCAATTTAATACCGATAGATTCAAGCTACTTGACTGTTCGATCTTTCCTCAAAGGCGAGATTTCAAGCGTACGAATTGGACAACTTTTATGCGCTACGTTGACGAAAATTTTAATTTGATAATACCGGAAGACCGGAACTTAAGTATTGAAGAAATTGACGAGTTCCTCCACAATCTGAACGAGATAATTATTAATTCAATTAACAATACGGTTCCGGTAATTTCTCAGCGTAGCACTTTGCGTAGACTTATTACGCCTAGCATCAAAAGTTTACAGAAAGATAAGGCAACACTAATTACGATGTTACACAAGCGCAATGTCACTGACCCGACTGCGCGGACTCAATTAACGCGAGATATTAAAAACACGCTTAAACTAGCACGCTCGCTCCTTCAACGTGAGTTCAGAAAAGCCACAGAGAATCGCTGGACAAGACTGATGGGGAAAATCGACTTCCGCAATGCCGACTCGTTTTTTCCCATTATTAATCGACTGCTCAGACCCAAACAGCCTATGGAAATTAATAGCTTTCACATTAATGAAAATAATCACTCGCTCCTTCAGAGAAGTACCTGTGATTTGAATCTTGCACAAAAAGATAATGGCAAATATATTTTTTCTTCAACGTCAGATAAACTGAACATTATCGGAGCTTTTTATGAAGCTATTAATTCTCCTAGACACCTTAACGAGGGCACTCCGTTGAAGGCGATCGTAGACGAAACGGCTGCACAATTAAAAAATGATTTTGCGTCTAATCGAAACAATAATGTCACGCTTACTACTTTCTCTAATGCGAATAGAGCAAGTCGTCCCGATGCGGTTGATCCGACACGGAACGATTTCTGCAACCCGACAGCTGTCGCGAAAATACTTAAAAATTTACCTAACAAAACATCTACAGGGCTGGACAATATCCCCTCAATTGTGCTTAAGCACCTGCCGCCACGAGTAACGCACGCTCTCGCCGTATTATTTAATAACGCGATTAATAATTCTTACTTCCCACGCATGTGGAAGAAGGCCAAGGTTCTGCCGATACTTAAAAAAAATAAAAACCCGAATGATCCGTCGAGTTATCGTCCGATAAGCCTCACGCCTAACCTCAGCAAAGTATATGAAGCGATAATAAACAATAAAATCAATACCTTCTGCACTGCCAACAGCATCATCCCAGACATGCAGTTTGGCTTTAAATATGGTCACTCCACAACTCACGCGATTCACAAATTATTATCTGATCTTAATTATTCAGTCGGCAATAGTCAGCTGGTCGGGGCAGCATTAATTGACTTGGAAAAGGCTTTTGACTCTGTCTGGCTGAATGGCCTGATATACAAATTAAAAAAGAAAAATTTTCCCAGGTCGTTAATTTCGATGATATGGGACATGATTTCCGATAAAACATTTGTGACCTGGGACGGTACTGCGCTCTCCCCGGAAACCTTCTCCGTGAAGGAGGGATTGCAGCAAGGAACAGTTAATTCTCCGATATTATTTAACATTTTTACCTGTGATATTCTAAGATTATTCGATATTAATAGTAATAACGGTGATACTTCAGCGATTGCCTTCGCGGACGACATTATAGTGTATACTAAGTCAAACAAGATTGTTAAAACGAGAGAAGCGCTGGAAAAAATAGTCGAAAAAATTAATAGATATTATACCGCCTGGAACCTTCGTGTTAACCCCGACAAATGTGAGACGATTCTATTTCGAAAGATTTTAAAAGGTCTGTCCTCCTCAAACATAAGGGGTCACACTCACTTTTGCATCGAAACATCCGTCCCTGGAACGAATAACAAAGTCGAGATTCCACATAAAAAAATGGTGAAATACCTTGGTTTCACGATAGACTACCTGTTGCGTGGCAATGTTCACATTGACATCCAACTCGAAAAGGCTAAGCGTGCATTTCATGCTAACAGTGCTATTTTCTACAATAAGCACCTAACCAGGAAAACAAAAATTATTTTATATATGTTACTAGTAAGACCGATTTTAACTTACGCATCGCCCATTTGGTGGAATTCTAGCGTAACAGTTATCGAGAAATTGAGAGCCTTTGAGCGAAAGTGCATGAGGGTTTGTCTCTATATGCATCGATCGGCGCATTCTGATTTTCAACGTTATGTCAGTAATCAAACCATCTACGATCTGGCCGGTATCCCGAGAATCGATAATTTTATCATTAAACTGTGCAGGGATTACTTCGGCAGTCTAGATCGCGTCGATAATGCTGTTGTTCGCAGCATCTCAACACAAGATGAACGTTGGTCGGTTAGACAAATGAGAACAGGCTACATTACACCTCAGACATTTATGCATTGCGACCGTATCGGACTTATCCAAAACGCCGATAATATCCCTATCCTGTACCACTGGAGACGGAATAAGGCCAACAAGCGTATCTCGCTGCGACACGACAGTTACGAAACAAATCCCGAATTGTTTAGGTGCTCCATGGTCATACCGACTCGTGATTCGATTGACTTCCATAGATTAAAATTCCGAAAATACAATTGGCTGAACATCAATTGCGCACACTTACGTACTCTCTCAGTGCGTAAGCAAGAGCTTGAGCAGCGCGCGCGGGAACGACGACGAGCGCAACTCAATAACTAAATGTCTCGATAGACATCGAAGCGATATTTGAATTGTATTCACTCCTGTAAATATGTACATAGCTCTCTAGTTTTAAGTGTTTATTTAGTTCATAAGGATTTCGGGCGCTGAGATTTATAGCTGGGGTTTTTTTTCCTATGCCATTGAGGCCTTCTCCTTGTTTTTCCCCACGCTCTACCGAGTGCTACCCGAGCACCCATATGTTATTAACTGTTGCGATAGTTATTAATACCAACAAGATTTTTATTTGTTATATAATCGCTGAGAAATTTTATACATGAGAGCTGCAGTGAAGCAGCCAGGCGTATATTTAGTAATTTAATACTTCTTTGCACTGATTGTATGGTTTCTTTTTTCAAAGTTTATTGTACCCACTGAAAATGTTATGTATTGGCCATCACAATAAAACTCTTTAAAAAAAAAAAAAAAAAAAAAGCTAGCGCGTTCGGCTGTTAACCGAAAGGTTGGTGGTTCGAGCCCACCCGGGAGCGACTTTTTTTTTTTCTCGTATTCTTGCGAATTCGATAGAACTGTCCTTAACATTTACGCAAGCTCCGGTGGAATGTCGGACCAGAATTTCGATATTGGAGGGGATGTTCGCCCGCTTCCGTGGCGCAATTGGCTAGCGCGTTCGGAACACAAGATGAACGTTGGTCGGTTAGACAAATGAGAACTGGCTACATTACACCTCAGACATTTATGCATTGCGACCGTATCGGACTTATCCAAAACGCCGATAATATCCCTATCCTGTACCACTGGAGACGGAATAAGGCCAACAAGCGTATCTCGCTGCGTCACGACAGTTACGAAACAAATCCCGAATTGTTTAGGTGCTCCATGGTCATTCCGACTCGTGATTCGATTGACTTCCATAGATTAAAATTCCGAAAATACAATTGGCTGAACATCAATTGCGCACACTTACGTACTCTCTCAGTGCGTAAGCAAGAGCTTGAGCAGCGCGCGCGGGAACGACGACGAGCGCAACTCAATAACTAAATGTCTCGATAGACATCGAAGCGATATTTGAATTGTATTCACTCCTGTAAATATGTACATAGCTCTCCAGTTTTAAGTGTTTATTTAGTTCATAAGGATTTCGGGCGCTGAGATTTATAGCTGGGGTTTTTTTTCCTATGCCATTGAGGCCTTCTCCTTGTTTTTCCCCACGCTCTACCGAGTGCTACCCGAGCACCCATATGTTATTAACTGTTGCGATAGTTATTAATACCAACAAGATTTTTATTTGTTATATAATCGCTGAGAAATTTTATACATGAGAGCTGCAGTGAAGCAGCCAGGCGTATATTTAGTAATTTAATACTTCTTTGCACTGATTGTATGGTTTCTTTTTTCAAAGTTTATTGTACCCACTGAAAATGTTATGTATTGGCCATCACAATAAAACTCTTTAAAAAAAAAAAAAAAAAAAGCTAGCGCGTTCGGCTGTTAACCGAAAGGTTGGTGGTTCGAGCCCACCCGGGAGCGACTTTTTTTTTTTTTTTCTCGTATTCTTGCGAATTCGATAGAACTGTCCTTAACATTTACGCAAGCTCCGGTGGAATGTCGGACCAGAATTTCGATATTGGAAGGGATTTTCGCTCGCTTCCGTGGCGCAATTGGCTAGCGCGTTCGGGAGTCTCGGCGAGGCAGCGAAGCCGTCAGCATCGCCCGCTTGACCTCCAGCCTGTGTACCTTATTTTGGTTATCTCTCGCTACACCAAAGTGACTTTCTTTGACAGTTTTCACAGTACGTTTATCAGCGTGACTGATTAAATTATCTGTACGCGAAGGTGCAATATTAAACATTGATTGGAAAAGACTTTTTCGCTGAAGATCGCCGGGGGTGACCCCGTGCGAACCCACCAACGGTCAGATGGACTCGCAACGGGGAAAAGGAAAGCGGACGCCGATTCCAGGTATTCCGCAAGTGAAAACATCGAAAGATACGCCTACTCCTCGCGCGCGTATTCCGCAATTTAAGAAGATGAACTCGCTGCAGCTGGATAGAGCTTTCAAAGAGTCGACAAAAGAAATAAAAAAAAAGAATCCGACGCAAAGCCAGATTGCGCCAAATCTGACAGGTGCGCGCAAGCGCAAACCCGCGAAGTCACCAACACTGGACGATGGTGAGTCTACCAGTGGCGTCGGAGCCAACATACCGACGGATGAATGGGTAACTCCCAAGCATACCATCAAGAGGCGCACGCAGGAACCTTGTCCATCCACGTCCGCAGAGAGCAACAAGTTCCACGCTCTCACAGACGATATGGCAGATACCGGTATGGATTTCGATCCTACCATCGTTGACGAAGAAGAGGAGACTCCTGTCGAGGAAAAAAAGAAGGAGAGGATGCCTCCGCCTATATTCGTGTCTCGCTCGAAGATGCCCGATATTATTAAAATTACGGAAGAGCTCAAGATCGGTAAAGAAGATTTCTTCATTCGTCAAACCTCTAACCTTGACGGAACTAAAAACCACACGATTTTTGCCAATAAACTAGACGTTTATAAACGAATCAAAGCGGCAATCATCGAGGCGAAATTGCTGGAGTTTTACACATTTACTCCTCGTGATGATCGACCAAAGTCAATGGTCCTCAAGGGTGTCCGAGGTCAATTCACCACGGATGAGATTAAAAAAGAATTAATCGAAGCCAACCTACCGAATGTCCAAATTCTAAGCGTTGTGGAGTTCGTTTTTGATCGCTCAAAACCGGAAAGACGTCACCACATAGTGCAAATCGCTAGTAACAGCTCAATCGCAGAGCTCATCAAGGTGAAATATCTGGCCTACCAAAAAGTCTTTTGGGAACGCTTAAGAAAACCGGATTTATATCAATGCCGAAATTGCCAGCGAATCGGTCATTCGAGCACGAATTGCCACCTCCAATTCCGCTGTGTTAAATGCGCTCAGTCGCACGGACCTGGCAAGTGCGAAATCGCGAAGACGGCCGGCAAGGAAGCTCTCAAGTGTGCCAACTGTGGTCAGGACGGCCACCCAGCGTCGTATCGGGGATGCCCGTATTTGAAGCTTGCCACTGGCTTCAAAAAGGAACAGCGGCAGAAGAGACAAACAGCGGCAAACAACCAGTTGACCCGCATCGCAACGAAGGTCAACAACAACTTGTCGTTTGCGCAAGTAGCCAAAAAGTCAGCCGCAACAGGACAACAGAGAACTTCGAGAACATCGTTTCAGCAATTTCAGCACACGCCGCGTCGCGCGCCTCAGAACCAATTCCTCGGAGAAGTACCGACCGGGGGTGGTAACCTACGAGCAGCTCAACCAGCCTGGGTAGATGCCTTTAGAAACGAGATAATGACCTTTAAAAACGAGATAATGACCTCGATATCCGAACAGCTAAGCAGCATTGTAGCGCAAGTATCGGAGAATACAGCCAAAATTGAGTTCTTGCTCTCCGCGTTTCAGCATGAATAATGGCCAACGATAATTTGTCATTAAGAAAAATTAATATTGCGGCAATCAATGTTAATTCTATTATTGATAATTACAGAAGGTACGAGCTTAACGAGTTTATCCTTAAATTCAACCATGATATAATATTGCTTTCGGAAACAAAACTTAATCCAAGGTATAAACCTTCCTTTGACAATTATAATCTTGTTCGTACTGACCGACCTCGTTCGCTCCGCGGAGGCGGTACAGCTATGTTAATTAAAAAAGAGATTGGTTACGAACGTATTGAATATCCATCTTCAGCCAATAACGAGATACTCGAATACACTATTATTAAAATTGTCACTCGAGGAGCTAAAAATTTATTTGTTGTTAGCGCATACGCCACGAATGATTCCCGAACGCTCTTTATTAAGGAACTAGACAATTTATTCGAGAAACTAAGACTGAGAAATAATAATAATTTTTTTATTATAGCAGGCGATTTCAATGCCCGTAAAAAAGATTGGGGCGATAGGGCTAATAACCAAAGAGGTAAATTCCTGACTCAATGGGAAACGAGGCAAGCATTTAATTACAACGTAAGAATACTAACTCCGCGCCAACCGACTTTCAAGCCGGCGCATACGTATTTGGACATCTGCTTTATAGATGCTCGTATCTCCGTCCTAAATAGCATAGGCGATAAAGTAGAAACCCTTCCGTATGATAGTGACCACGACGCGATTTCTTTCACCGTTCAATTTAATACCGATAGATTCAAGCTACTTGACTGTTCGATCTTTCCTCAAAGGCGAGATTTCAAGCGTACGAATTGGACAACTTTTATGCGCTACGTTGACGAAAATTTTAATTTGATAATACCGGAAGACCGGAACTTAAGTATTGAAGAAATTGACGAGTTCCTCCACAATCTGAACGAGATAATTATTAATTCAATTAACAATACGGTTCCGGTAATTTCTCAGCGTAGCACTTTGCGTAGACTTATTACGCCTAGCATCAAAAGTTTACAGAAAGATAAGGCAACACTAATTACGATGTTACGCAAGCGCAATGTCACTGACCCGACTGCGCGGACTCAATTAACGCGAGATATTAAAAACACGCTTAAACTAGCACGCTCGCTCCTTCAACGTGAGTTCAGAAAAGCCACAGAGAATCGCTGGACAAGACTGATGGGGAAAATCGACTTCCGCAATGCCGACTCGTTTTTTCCCATTATTAATCGACTGCTCAGACCCAAACAGCCTATGGAAATTAATAGCTTTCACATTAATGAAAATAATCACTCGCTCCTTCAGAGAAGTACCTGTGATTTGAATCTTGCACAAAAAGATAATGGCAAATATATTTTTTCTTCAACGTCAGATAAACTGAACATTATCGGAGCTTTTTATGAAGCTATTAATTCTCCTAGACACCTTAACGAGGGCACTCCGTTGAAGGCGATCGTAGACGAAACGGCTGCACAATTAAAAAATGATTTTGCGTCTAATCGAAACAATAATGTCACGCTTACTACTTTCTCTAATGCGAATAGAGCAAGTCGTCCCGATGCGGTTGATCCGACACGGAACGATTTCTGCAACCCGACAGCTGTCGCGAAAATACTTAAAAATTTACCTAACAAAACATCTACAGGGCTGGACAATATCCCCTCAATTGTGCTTAAGCACCTGCCGCCACGAGTAACGCACGCTCTCGCCGTATTATTTAATAACGCGATAAATAATTCTTACTTCCCACGCACGTGGAAGAAGGCCAAGGTTCTGCCGATACTTAAAAAAAATAAAAACCCGAATGATCCGTCGAGTTATCGTCCGATAAGCCTCACGCCTAACCTCAGCAAAGTATATGAAGCGATAATAAACAATAAAATCAATACCTTCTGCACTGCCAACAGCATCATCCCAGACATGCAGTTTGGCTTTAAATATGGTCACTCCACAACTCACGCGATTCACAAATTATTATCTGATCTTAATTATTCAGTCGGCAATAGTCAGCTGGTCGGGGCAGCATTAATTGACTTGGAAAAGGCTTTTGACTCTGTCTGGCTGAATGGCCTGATATACAAATTAAAAAAGAAAAATTTTCCCAGGTCGTTAATTTCGATGATATGGGACATGATTTCCGATAAAACATTTGTGACCTGGGACGGTACTGCGCTCTCCCCGGAAACCTTCTCCGTGAAGGAGGGATTGCAGCAAGGAACAGTTAATTCTCCGATATTATTTAACATTTTTACCTGTGATATTCTAAGATTATTCGATATTAATAGTAATAACGGTGATACTTCAGCGATTGCCTTCGCGGACGACATTATAGTGTATACTAAGTCAAACAAGATTGTTAAAACGAGAGAAGCGCTGGAAAAAATAGTCGAAAAAATTAATAGATATTATACCGCCTGGAACCTTCGTGTTAACCCCGACAAATGTGAGACGATTCTATTTCGAAAGATTTTAAAAGGTCTGTCCTCCTCAAACATAAGGGGTCACACTCACTTTTGCATCGAAACATCCGTTCCTGGAACGAATAACAAAGTCGAGATTCCACATAAAAAAATGGTGAAATACCTTGGTTTCACGATAGACTACCTGTTGCGTGGCAATGTTCACATTGACATTCAACTTGAAAAGGCTAAGCGTGCATTTCATGCTAACAGTGCTATTTTCTACAATAAGCACCTAACCAGGAAAACAAAAATTATTTTGTATATGTTACTAGTAAGACCGATTTTAACTTACGCATCGCCCATTTGGTGGAATTCTAGCGTAACAGTTATCGAGAAATTGAGAGCCTTTGAGCGAAAGTGCATGAGGGTTTGTCTCTATATGCATCGATCGGCGCATTCTGATTTTCAACGTTATGTCAGTAATCAAACCATCTACGATCTGGCCGGTATCCCGAGAATCGATAATTTTATCATTAAACTGTGCAGGGATTACTTCGGCAGTCTAGATCGCGTCGATAATGCTGTTGTTCGCAGCATCTCAACACAAGATGAACGTTGGTCGGTTAGACAAATGAGAACAGGCTACATTACACCTCAGACATTTATGCATTGCGACCGTATCGGACTTATCCAAAACGCCGATAATATCCCTATCCTGTACCACTGGAGACGGAACAAGGCCAACAAGCGTATCTCGCTGCGACACGACAGTTACGAAACAAATCCCGAATTGTTTAGGTGCTCCATGGTCATACCGACTCGTGATTCGATTGACTTCCATAGATTAAAATTCCGAAAATACAATTGGCTGAACATCAATTGCGCACACTTACGTACTCTCTCAGTGCGTAAGCAAGAGCTTGAGCAGCGCGCGCGGGAACGACGACGAGCGCAACTCAATAACTAAATGTCTCGATAGACATCGAAGCGATATTTGAATTGTATTCACTCCTGTAAATATGTACATAGCTCTCTAGTTTTAAGTGTTTATTTAGTTCATAAGGATTTCGGGCGCTGAGATTTATAGCTGGGGTTTTTTTTCCTATGCCATTGAGGCCTTCTCCTTGTTTTTCCCCACGCTCTACCGAGTGCTACCCGAGCACCCATATGTTATCAACTGTTGCGATAGTTATTAATACCAACAAGATTTTTATTTGTTATATAATCGCTGAGAAATTTTATACATGAGAGCTGCAGTGAAGCAGCCAGGCGTATATTTAGTAATTTAATACTTCTTTGCACTGATTGTATGGTTTCTTTTTTCAAAGTTTATTGTACCCACTGAAAATGTTATGTATTGGCCATCACAATAAAACTCTTAAAAAAAAAAAAAAAAAAAAAAGCCAGCGCGTTCGGCTGTTAACCGAAAGGTTGGTGGTTCGAGCCCACCCGGGAGCGAAATTAATTTTTTTGCGGGCTGGAAAAATTATGCCTGAGAATGACAATCGATAATTATTGTAGAAAAAAAAATATATATTTTTTTCAAAATTTCTCGGGACTCAATGGGACGGACAATAATTGTCGAGAGCAAGTTGAAAGAGCAAAATATATTTTATTCAGAAGACTACATTTTTATTTTTTTATTTTACAGATTTTTTTATTCCGCAATCGGAAATGATTTTTTTTAATTTGCATTCTGGGATATTCAGATATATCGATTGTATATGTTATATGTAACGTAGATATTTTTTTTCGAAAATCCAACAAAAATTACTTCCCAAAAGCGAAGTTCGAAGTTAAAATATGCTTAAAAAAAAGTCTCCAAAAATTCGTAACGTAAATTACATCTCGAGCGTCGATACAAAAAAAGTTAAAAGAAAATCTTGACCCCGACGTGATTTGAACACGCAACCTTCTGATCTGGAGTCAGACGCGCTACCGTTGCGCCACGGAGTCGTACGATCGATCAGCACCTTACCGATTATACGATCAAGCTTCCCGGCTTTGATACTCTGCCTGTTCGGACGAGACCGCTAATTCCAGCGACCTCGCCCATTCTCCACAATAGTTATTTTCATTACAAGGGCGAATAAAATCGATCATTCTCACGAGTGCGAGAGAGATCGATTTTTCTCGCCCGTGTCACAAACCGGTTTTTCCGGGTTTTTTTTTTCCCGTGCCGGAAAAATACGGTAATTACTATTATGTTACTCGTGGATGAAAAGTGCTACTTTTCGTGCCTGCCGCGAGTGGTGTAAGTGGCGTTTTATAGCCAAGTGTACTATAAACACTCGGCACATGCCGCCGATTTTACTTCACGCACACTTCCCGTACTTCACGCACGCTTCTCGTACTTTACGCACTCTTCTCCTACTTTACGCACGCTTCTCGTACTTCACGCACGCTTCCCGTACTTTACGCACGCTTCTCATACTTTACGCACGCTGACTGCACAGCTCCACGATCAACAAGCACGGAGTAGCACTTCTCCTGCATTCGTTACAAAAATTACTGTTTTTCAACGATTGTTAAAAGAAAAAATATATGTTTTGGTTGTAGAAAATTATAATAATCGAATACTAACGGGACGATTACGAACCTGATTGGTGAGAGCGAAGCAGGCGAGTATCCCGAGCGACCACCAGTCCACTTCGTGGCCGTAAAAATTTTTCTTAACAATTTCCGGCGCCATGTACTCCAACGTGCCGCAGAAGGTCGAAGTCCTCTGGGTCGGACGTAGCCACTTTGCGAGACCGAAATCGATCAGCACGGCGTGTCCCTCGTGATCCAGCAGCACGTTCGCGGCTTTCACGTCCCTGTGAACGATCCCGGCATTGTGGAGGAAATCTTCGATTTAACCGAAATAAATTTTTATCAGTTCAATGGGACACGTTTTTATTTTTTATGTATTTTTTTAATTCCTTTTTTTCTCTCAAGCGAAAATAATTATTTTTCACCCACCCAATGCTGTGGCGATCTCTCCAATGTGTATGCGCACCGCTGCTTCCGGCAAGCATCCGTAATCCTCGATGAGCGACATCAATTCACCGCCCCCGAAATAATCCATCACTAAAACAAAATTGAGGTCGGTAATAAAAACTGTAATCTGTTTGAATTTTCTTTTTTACAGACGTTCGACTCTGCCGGGTTGAAGATATTGATAAAATTATTATTATATTTGTGATAGCAAAGTATTGATATTAAAAAAAATTGTTAATAATGCGTCTTAATAATAACAAAAAAAATTGCGAATAAAATCGAAATATAAACTTACTTATGCGAATCGTTAAATGATTAACGATTGTCCAACTTTTACACTGAGACACTAATAATTTTTTAAATTATTATTGTTATTATTATATTCGTAGTAACGAAGGATTCTTATCAAAAATAATAATAATTGAAAAAAAAAATGAAAAATTGTGAAAAAAAAATCCAAATATTATAACTCACTAATGTAAAGTGTTTTTCTGCCTTGCCAGTGCTCCAAAGTCCGAGCGACGAACGGATGGTGTCCGACGACTTCCTGAATGGAAACTTCCTGCTTGACCTGCCCGACCGCGTCCTCCTCGACGATCTTCGCTTTGCTGATCATTTTTAACGCGTAAATCTGACCGTTCGAGCGATTCTCAACCTTGTAAACTCTTCCGTAAGCTCCCCTGGCTATGAGCTTCAGGAAACTGTAGTTCGTCTCGCGCGGATCGGTTCTGACCTTGAATTCCGGCAGGAACATCGCCTCCGATCTTGCCACCGGCCAGACAGTCTTCGAAGAACCAAGATTGTCGACGAGCGCACCGAAACTTCGACTTCTCGTCGACAAAAAAAAAACATTGCATTTTTTTTCTCGGATCTGCACAGTGTCCGATACAGGTTCAAAAGCAGATCCAAAAACTTTTCACGGGTCGTTCAGGGACCTTTTAAGGACATTTCAAGGACCTTTCGAGGACTTTTTAAGGACCTTCCAAGGGCCTTTCGAGGACTTTTCAAGGACTTTTCAAGGCCTTTTCAAGGCCTTTTCAAGGCCTTTTCAAGGACTTTTCAAGGACTTTTCAAGGACTTTTCAAGGACTTTTCAAGGACTTTTCAAGGACTTTTCAAGGACTTCTTAAGGACCTTTCAAGATTTTTTAAAGGTCTTTTCAAGAACGTTCCAAGATTTTTTTTTTTGGGATGTCTCAAGGACTTTTCAAGGACTTCTCAATGATTTTCAAGGACATACAAATTGCCTACCTCAAGCGGGGAAACTAAGACACGCAAAACCCAAGGTCATTTCAAGGTCAAGCGAAATTCAAGGTCATTTCAAGGTCAAGCGAAATCCAAGGTCATTTCAAGGACAAACAAAATTCAATGTCATTTCAAGGACACGCAAAATTCAAGGTCATTTCAATGACAAGAAAAATTGAAGGTCGTTTCAAGGACAAGCAAAATTCAAGGTCGTTTCAAGGACAAGCAAAATTCAAGGTTGTTCAGGATTTCAATGACCCCCGGATGGCGTAACCAACTTTGTCAGCAAAAAAAAAAAATTAAGAAAAAAACAAAAAATTATCCCACCTTCTCCTAGAGACCCGAGAGCGTGGTCTATAATGTTCCTCCTGGACAGATTCGCTCCTTCCCGAACAGCTGCCCTCGATAATGTCGCTCAGGCTGTACTGCGAAGGCGACAAAGAGAAAAATCAACAAAAATTATTACAAATTTCGTTTAAAAAACATTAATTTACCCAAGGAGCACATTTTCGAAAATCCACCAAAAATCATTACAATATAAGAATAAAATCGATATAGAAAAATTTTGTTTGCAAAGAAAAAAAAAACGATTTACCTGACTAGCATATTTTCGTCTCGGATGATGGTAAGATTTGTTGCTAGAATTACCCATTTTTTTGTTCAGTTTTAATTAAATTTATTTATATATTTTTTTTTTCAATTAGCTTCAATGGATTAATTTTTGTGCTTCGAATTTTCCCGCCGGTCATCGATGCGCGAAGAGCGAGAATCGCGAGGCATCAACAGGTGCCTTTTTCACGTTGAGCACCGCTGGCGTCTCACGCGGTGACGAGACTTTCCGACGCATGATAAAACTTTGTCGTCGATACGTGTCGGAATTTTATTGTGAAATAAAAAAAAACTGCCGTGTTGATTTTCAAGCCGCGCGAACACTCGTCTTGGCCGACATCGACGGATGAATATCGAAACGGCACTTCCGAAAGTTTGTAAACACTGGAAGTCAATCGGCGATTGTTGTTTGTCTGGCTCGGCGACGAGCTGGAAAGAGAAAAAAAATACCGCAACGTGCGTTCTTCGCCGCGAGACGCGCGCCACCTGGCGTCGATAATGCGAAGCGCGTCGCTTCGAAAGGCCGAAATCTGTTTTACCGACTTTTCTCTTTGCGTTCCATGACATCGGTAAAAATCGGTGCGAAAATTGCGATTTTGCGCACGCGAACCGCATTTTCGCATTTTGTGAAATAATAGTACAATTTACGATACTAGTGCGATAAAACTCTTCCTGACAAGTGGGACCTTGTGAAGCATGAGCCGAAGGCGAGTGCTGCAATCACACGAGTTCAGAAAATGTTTTTCGCACGAGTATCGTACCAAATTTTACTTCACAAGTTGCGGCAATTTCGATAGTCTCAACACTTCAGCGACATCTATCGGCGGATAACTATACATTTGAGGCAAGCAGATACCTGCATTACTCGCTTCTCCAAGCGTTGGTAATTTAGCTGCTTCTCCTGACACAAACCGTCGCAATCGCTTTTCGCTCAACCTTACTTCATGAGGAGAGATTCGAGTTTTCATGTACTATGTAGTCGCGAGGAGTTCCTAGATTATGCGTACGGAATGCGTGTCGGTCATTTCGATATTTCGATTATTTCGGCATTTGTTATGAAAATCATCGCATTTATTAAACTTTTTTCCTATATCATGCAACATCTCAGGTGATTCTGTACGAAAATTCCATTTGAGCGCAGATATTCTATCTGTTCTCCATAAACGGTTTCGGGCAGTAATGTGCTAAAAAGCCGTCGTAGAATTTCGAATCCGACCCATCGATAAATTAACAGATCGCGTTGGCCAAAAATCGCTTCGCATTCAAGACGGGTGCTTGAAAAAAAATTATAATTTTCTTGCAGTGTGCAGTAGGTAGGCGTTCGTAGATAATGTGTTCGATGCGTTCGATGTGTTCCATTGTGATATCTACCGAGTTTCCACCGTGAGATCGAGCCGAGATTTACGCTGAACTAGTAGAAAAATTGTAGTAGACTCAAAATCTACTTATAGGAATGGCTGTTGACTAGAAAGTTCCGAATTAACTAGAATCTTGCCACTAGTTCAGACTCGTTTCAGTCGGTTCTCAGTCCCGGTGGAAACTCAGTAGTTGATATTTATCACTAAAATAATTGTACCATTAATCTTTTTTCTAGAATATGCAAACCTATCCAGGCATTCTATACGGAAATTCCATTCAACCGTGGATACCTATAATGTTCAGTTATAAAGACTTCGGACCTAAACTACGCCAGAGACTTTCGATATGATGAGGTTGGCCATGATTCACAGTTCGCATTCGGTCGACTGTCTGTCAACCGGGAAGAGAGTGGCACAGGTCTCCGCTAGGGGACGAGCCAACACCGGGCTAAAAAAAAAAAAAAAACTGTCTGTCACCCGGGATTGTCAAGCACGCGCGTCGGAGAAACGTTCGTGTTTTGTTGGGAAAAAAAAATGTTGTTTAAATAAACATAGGAGAGAATTGTAGAAAAAAATAAATAAAAATCGACGATGAACGTTGAAGGGACATCGAGCAATGGGAGAGTTCTGTTCGTGACGGGAGGTTACGATCACACGATAAAGATATGGCAAGCACACACGGGAGTTTGCCAACGAACGCTCCAGCACTCAGTTTCGGTATTTTATCGATATTTTTGTTTTGGGGTGGGGATTATTTTTTTTTTTTTTTTTTTTTTTACGGGAATAAAAAAATATTGGGGAGAAGAAGAACAATCGGAGAGGAGAATCTTGTCGGTATTTTTTATGTTTGCGGAGGTTTGCTTTTGGACGTAACCTCGAAACAAAATAATTATGAGGGAATATTCGTATTATTTTATGTTTTAAAGAATATTCGATTTTCACTCAAAGATTTTCGATGATCGATGCATTTTTCATCGGACAATTGAAGGGATGAATTTTTGATCACAAAATAATCAAAGAATTTTTTCTTAAATGATAATCATAGAATTTTTTTTTTCTGAAACGATAGTCAAATAATTTTCTCTTAAATTATAATCAAAGAATTTTTTAATGGAAAGATTGTCGAAAAAAATTTCAGAGAAAAATCAAAGAATCTTTTCTCAAACGATAATTGAAGAATTTGTTCTTAAACGATAATTAAAGAATTTGTTCTTAAACGATAATCAAAGGATTTTCCTTAAAGAATAATCAAAGAATATTTCTTAACGAATAATCAAAGAATTTTTCTTAACGAATAATCAAAGAATTTTTCTTAACGAATAATCAAAGAATTTTTCTTAACGAACAATCAAAGAATTTTTCTTAACGAATAATCAAAGAATTTTTCTTAAAGAATAATCAAAGAATATTTCTTAACGAATAATCAAAGAATTTTTCTTAAAGAATAATCAAAGAATTTTTCTTAACGAATAATCAAAGAATTTTTCTTAACGAATAATCAAAGAATTTTTCTTAAAGATTATTCTTTAAGAAAAATTCTTTGATTATTCGTTAAGAAAAATTCACGAATCAATTAATAATCAAAGAATTTTTCTTAAAGAATAATCAAAGAATTTTTCCCCGAACAATAATCAAAGAATTTTTTTTCAGCCGATAATCAAAGGATTTTTTGCCCAAATAAGTAATAATTGAAGAATTTTCCCTCAAAGAATAATCAAAGAATTTTCCTTCAAAGAGTAATCAAAGAATTTCCCTTCAAAGAGTAATCAAAGAATTTCCCTTCAAAGAGTAATCAAAGAATTATTTCCCAATGAAGAATCAAAGAATTTTTTCCCAATGAAGAATCAAAGAATTTTTTCCCAATGAAGAATCAAAGAATTTTTTCCCAATGGCGAATCAAACAATTTTTCTCAAAGAATAATCATTTCCTCTTCAGCAAATAAATGCGCTGGACATCACGCCGGACAACCACGTAATCGCCGCGGCGGGATATCAGAACATATTCATGCACGACATGGCTGCGGGCAATCCCAATAACGTTCTCAATTACGAGGCGGCTTCGAAGAACGTCACGGCTCTCGGATTTCAGGTGAGCGAAAGACAATCAAAATTTACAAAAAACAAAACAATAAGCACAAGTAAATAACGTATATTTTGCAAACAAAACAGGAAGATGCCAAGTGGATGTACACGGGAAGCGAAGATTGCTCGGCCAGAATCTGGGATCTCAGGTCACAAATAAAACTATGCCAATTTTTTCTCACTAAAACAAAATAATAAAAATTAGAAATTAAACGAAAAATAAAAATCAGAAACTAAATGAAAATACAAATTAGAAATTAAACAAAAATTAAAATTAAAATTAAAATTGAACAAAAAATAGAATTAAGATTAACCAAAAATTAGAAATTAAACGAAAAATAAAAATCAGAAACTAAATGAAAATGCAAATTGTAAATCAAACGAAAATACAAATTAGAAATTAAACAAAAATTAAAATTAAAATTAAACAAAAATTACAATTAAGATTAACCAAAAGATGAAAAATGAAATAATTTTTTGAACGAAATTGCGTTGATTTTTCAGATCGAGTACGTTCAACTGCCAGAGGATATTCCAAGTCTCGGCGCCGGTAAACTGCGTCTGCCTCCACCCGAATCAGGCCGAGCTGATAGTCGGCGATCAGCAAGGCGCTATTCATCTCTGGGATCTTCGTTCCGATCGCAGCGAACAATTGGTAGCGTTGAATTTTCGAGTCCAAAAAGAAAAAAAAAAAAAGAAAAAAAAAGGAACGAAAGAAACCAACGACGATTGAATGAATAATAATTTTCGCAAAGATACCGGAAGCCGACGCCTCGATCCAGGACTTAGCGATAAATTCGGACGGCACTTACATGGCGGCCGTGAATAACAAGGGAAGTTGTTACGTATGGACGCTCACCGGCGGCGTCGGCGAAGCGCCAACGACTCCGCGTCCCCGACACCGATTTGACGCACACAAGCGTTACGCTCTGCGCTGCAAATTCAGCCCGGACTCGACGTACGTTCGAAAAACAGCGATGCTCCCACTGCGCATTAATTTTCAATTAATAATCAATATTAATAATTAATATTAATAATTAATATTAACAATTGATATTAATAATTAATATTAATAATTGATATTAATAATTGATATTAATAATTAATATTGATAATTAATGTTAATAATTGATATTAATAATTAATATTAATGAGAGCTGGGCAAAGTGCCAAAAAATACTTAAAGTACAAAGTGCAAAGTATCGCAAGTACTTGGGAAATACTCCAAGTACTTTTCGCGATTTGATCCGTAGCGGCGTTATCGGAGCTTAAAAAAAAAAGTTGCATAGTAATTCGCACATGACTTTCTCACTGTGAAAAATCGTTAACTGAAATTTTCGTGATTCGTCGTTTTAAGCCTATTTTTAATCTCTTTTTTTATTTAAAAAATACCAACAAATTTCATTAAAAATTTCATTTGAGAAATGAAAAGGCTCCCTCTCGTTTTCATTATCGAAATTTCTTGACAATAAATTCTCACAAAAATTCTGCTTATTGAAAAGCTTAGACCGACAATCATAATATGATTTTTATTATAATTAGATGACAGATGAAATATATTATTTTAGTTGAAACAGAATTTCGCACTAATCGTCGAGGATCTGCAATGCGAGCTGTGCCCAAAATTTACTTGTACTTAGTACTTGAAATAATAAAAAAAGTACTTTTGTATTTCAAGTACGTACTTGAAATAATAAAAAAAAGTACTTTTTTATTTGAAATAGGTCGTCGAAATAATAATTTAAAAAAGTACTTTTCTATTTGAAATACGTACTTTAAATCACAAGAAAGTACTTTTGTACTTCACGTACCAAGTATCCGGCTTAAAGAACGGCCCAGCTCTGGTATTAATTATTGCTATTAATTAACGATTGATAAACGATGAGATACGATCTTAATAATTTTCGAACAATCTTCAGGCTTCTGGTGACGACTTCGGCGGACCAGACGGCCAGAGTGTGGAAAATGACGGACTTCTCGGAGGTGCAAGTACTGAAGCACGAAGCCAAACGCTGGGTGTGGGACGCGGCTTTCAGTTCCGACTCGCAATACGTATTCACAGGTAAAGCTTCGATCGTCGACGAGAAAGAGATTTTTTTTTTATTGAAAAAATAATAATAAAAAAATTTAATATTAATTTTTTAATTTAAAAAAAATTGAATGATTTTTTTTTAGTTGAAATTTATTTAATTAATTTTTAAACATAATATTTTCCCTGCCTCTCAGCCGCGTCGGACGGAGTCGCGAGGCTGTGGAAGGTCGAGACCGGCGCCGTCGAGAGGGAATATCAGGGCCACCAGAAAGCAGTCACGGCGCTCGCGTTCCACGATCAAATTATACCGCCGCCCTGAGACAATAAATTTAATCGGATGGCTCGACCGTCATCGACGAAAAAAAAGAGATATTACTCAGCTTACTTATACTAGACGAAACTGCATAATTTTTTTTTCTTTCTTTTTTTAGAATAATTTTCCGAAATACATTGCACAGTACTTCCATTTTTTTCGTCTTTCCACTGTATTATACTATGCTAGTTATTATTAGTGTTTTTTTTCTTTCTTTTTTTTTTGCTATCTATACAGGTGGTATGCTCTCGGCGAGCGTAACGATACATAATCACAATCAAGCATCTATCTTCATCTTCCGTTTTTTTTGTATTTTTTCAAGTTTTTCTTGTATTTTTTTTTTCAATCTTCGTTTTTGGATTTTTTTTTCATCTTATACGGTCGGTAGTTTGTCCACCTCGCCCATTTCCGTGAAAGTCTCGTCCTCCATCGTGTAACTGAGCATGAATTTCAGAGAGAGTGGATCCTGCAATTTGATAAACAAATCGAGTGTATTTTTTTTACTTGTTATTTTTAAAAGAATTTTTTTTTATATTAAAAAAAAAAAATTACTCGAGAATAAAACAAGCCGATTCGTCGAGTTGGACTTACCTTTTGAGGATTGGCTATCAGCATTATCTGAGTGATGGCCGACGGAGGTAGGAATGGATTGTGAGGCGGCAATTCAGTACCGGAGGGCGCTTGAAGTCTGCACTTGCATTTCTGTAAATGAAAAAAATAAATGTTTATATAAAATTACATTACGAATTTCTGCTACGCGAGGCGATGATTTTTGGGTGAGGCGCTGGTTGATTCCGCTAGACATTCCACAAGTTTATTCCTCAAAAATGAAAAAAAAAAGATATTTTTGTGGAATTGAATTTTCCAAAAAAATTATTAAGGGAGATGTGAAGGCAAAAATGATTAAGGAAAGAATTATGAAGGGAAAAAATCAAGGAAAAAATGATTAAGGGAAAAGATCAAGGAAATAATTATTAAGGAAAAAAAATACCTTGGGCACGACAGCCTGGAACAGATAATCGCTCAGTGCCTTTGAGTTTTTGCTCATGGTCGTGACGACGATGACGGTGACGTCGGGTCGCGGACTGCCCTTTGCGAAGTGGAGAACAACCGATATACCGTTTTTCTCCTCGATCACCGTCAACGGTGGAATCGAGCCTGCAATTAAATCCATAAATCAATTAATCGATATTCAATCAATTATTCGAAGCGCTCCGATCGTCCGTAAAAAAAAAAAAAAACTTAAAATAACGAAAAATAATTAATTGTATGTTTATAAAATTATGATTATTTTATGCCGCGCTATATATAAAAAAAAAAAATTACGTTGCAACGCAATTATGAAGATCGATTCGAAGAATTGATCGAACGATAATCGTTCGATCAATTCTTCGAATCGAGTCGATCTCCTTCGCGCCAAGAAATGTTTTTATCTTCATTAAACAAATGTAAATAGGGAAAATAAACAATTGTATTTTAACCATCGAAAATCAATTCTTCATAAACAAAAAATGTTGAAACTAAAATTTAACTAAAATGAATTTAATTTAATTTAAAAGGAAATTAATTTTTAAGTCAACTGCGAAGATGATAGTTTTTTTTTTTTTTTAGTACCTGGCTTGATATTATCGATGGTAACGTTTATGTCAGTCAAGGGTTTGATTTCCGTGTCGGAACTCGTCGCCGACGGAGTTGCGATTCTCTCGCGGCAATTTTTATTATCGTTATCGGCGCGATCGTCCGAAACTTGGGTGGAGATCGACGACGCGTCGAGCATCGCGTCGTCGTCGTTCAGCAAATCGCCGAAATCGATCGCGTCCGCTCTGTTGTCATCCGCGGCTGTGAAGGACGATTTCTTCTCGCCGAGACCGTTCGCCGCCGTTGAGGTGACGTTTTTGGGTTTCGAGTCTTTGGCGAGCTCCGTCTGAGCCGGCAGCGTGGCGTTCGTCACTGCACGAGAGTAACCGAAAGACGCGGCAGATTTCTCGGGCGCCTCGACGTCCTTAACGAGCCTACTGAAACACAGTTTAATTTTCGATTAAAGACACTCTTCGACGAAAATGAGGGATCGTCGACGATCGAGTGAAGGGGTGATTTTTCTTTGAAAAGTTTCGTTTTTTATAAGTAATATGTGAAAATATTAAAATACTAAAATATTAAAATATTAAAATATTAAAATGTTAAAATGTTAAAATATTAAAATATTAAAATATTAAAATATTAAAATATTAAAATATTAAAATATTAAAATATTAAAATATTAAAATATTAAAATATTAAAATATTAAAATATTAAAATATTAAAATATTAAAATATTAAAATATTAAAATATTAAAATATTAAAATATTAAAATATTAAAATATTAAAATATTAAAATATTAAAATATTAAAATATTAAAATATTAAAATATTAAAATATTAAAATATTGGAAAAAATGAAATATGAAGATACGAAAGCTCAAATTTCAGCGAAAAAAGTACATCGTATGCACATTAAGATTACAAAAGAAATAAATTTAGCACCTGGCGTTGTTGAGACCGCTTTTGGGCGCGCTCGCAGTTTGACTGAGGCTCTGTTTCAGCAATGATTCGCCGAGTTCGTTCAAGTCTTCGAGGGCTTTGGCCTTGCTGTCCAATTTCACCGTTGAACTCTGCGGTCCTGCAATAAAATTTATAAAATAATAATTCAAATATTAATTACATTTATTACAATAGTATCAATAATTTTAAAAATTACCGTTTCTTTTACCGCTCTTTATTATTGTAATATTAAAAAAGTGCTTTTGTACTTCAAGTACGTACTTGAAATAATAAAACAAGTACTTTTTACTCCAAATACGTACTTGAAATCTTTAAAGTATTAATGGAGTGATTTATGTATTAATTATATTTATAATAATAATATTAATAATTTATAAAAAGGAGGCGCCGTTTGTTTCACCTTTAGACTTAGCGATCGGTAATATACTGATGGGTTGCATGATATTGGTGTCGGTCATGAGAAGTCCCGTGTCGTGATTCGAGGACGAAGCTACCAGCGAGTTACCGATCGAGCTGAAGATATCGCCGAGCATCTCCATGTCCGATTTTCCCCTCGTCGAGCCGAGCTCGCCGCCCTTCGCGTTCAGGTTCGAGCAGGGAATTAGCGCGTCGCCCGGCGACGAGAGATCGAGGAGCGACGGCGCGTTGTTGCCGACTGGATCGACTCGCGATACTCGTCCGAGCACTATCACCGACGTGTACTTTTCCGATACTCGACTCAGCTCGTCGTTCGCCGCTAGCACCTCACCTGTTTCAACAATAATGGCCTCAATTAATATTCGCAATTTTAACGCATCATCTTATCCAAGTAAAAAGGAAATTCAATTTTTCATATTAAAAAAATAAAATAAAATAAACGAATAAATAAATAGGGGTATAAATAAATAGCAAAATAAATAAATAGATGAATAAATAAATATGCAAATAAATAAATAGACGAATAAATAGATACAAGAATAAATAAGTGGACGAATAAATGAATGGACGAACAAATAAATGCACGGATAATTAAATGGACGAATGAATAAATGGACAGACGAATAAATTGGCGAATAAATAGATGAAGGAATAAAGAAATAATTTACCAAGGTCGTCATTGTCTTGACTCTCGTTCGCGAGTCCCGTAATGGTCGGCTTGAGCCGTTCGCAAGCGTCGTGAAGTTCCTTCATCAATTCGACATCCTCGGTGCTGCTTTTGCCAGGATCGTAAGAATCCAACATCTCGGACAACAGTTTCACGTTGTTGTGCACAGATTCCAGCTCCATGTTTCGCTGCACTCTTTTCTCGTCCTAATTAACAGAAAATAAAAATCGAAAATGTCGACAAAAAAAAGATTATCAATTATTTAATGAAGTAATTCGTTATGTAACGAAATTGTTAATTGTTTAATAAATTAATTCGTAATTTAATGAAAATGATTAATTATTTAATACAATTATCAATTGTTTAATAATATTATTGATTAACAGATAAAAATATTTTTTCATTTTACTTACATCCTTTACCATATTCTTTATAAGTTTATTGGCCAATTTCAGATCGAACGGATCTTTGCTGTGAAGCAACTCTTGCAGCAATTTCGTTGTCTCCTCGTCCTCGAACATCGGATTTTTTACTTTCGTCGGTTTGCTCGCGTCCTCCGATATGCTTCGCGAGGGCGAATCTTGTTCCTGTCGGCCAGCGAAGCGGAACAAAGTTTCATTAGCGGTACGTCAAAACGGACGAGATTATTCTATGGCATCGAAGTTAGCCACGACGCTCCAACGAAATCATTTGCAACTATCATTTTTTCAGCGAACTGGTGAAAAAACAAAAAATACGTTATCAAAGATGATTTTATACATTTTTAAAAAATTGTATATTAATACTGATTATTGTCATTATTATTATATTAATATTATTTTTTAAATTGCATTATATTACATTATTATTAGGGCTGTGCGAATAGCGTTTGAATTTAATTGAATATTGATATTCAATCCAAACTTTGAATTGAAAGTCTCAAATTAATATTTTTAATTGTCGGAATAATTCGATTACCTAATTGGAATATTTTGACTATTAAAATCATTCGACTTATTTGGGTATTTTGAATTATTCAAATTTTTGAATATTCGCACATCCCTAATTATTATATTAGTAAAAAAAATTCTATTACGTTATTATATTATTAAAAAACAAAAATTATATTATATGGCCGTTTGCGAGAAGTTTTCGATAATTTCGCTGGAGCAACGTTTCTAGCTTGCGTGCCATTTAATTCGCGTGTTTGCAATTCATCGACTGCCACCTTTACTACCCCTTGCTTCTTCAGCATCTCGTACGTCTCTTTTATCTTGACCTCCCGCGGATATTCCCTTATCCACGCGTACAACAGCTCGAGGATCTTCTGACGAACTGACGCTGGAGTTTGGCTGCCGAGATACTTCGGCGACACCAGCTTTATCATCACGTTCAGAAAACGAAACTTTCCGACCTCCGTGTGGAACGAGCGGCCGCATCGCTTCATGCAAGTGTCCAGTAACTGCAACAATATTTAGAACATTGAAAATCGAAAATTAAGAAATTGAAAATTAAAAATTGAAATAAAAATTAAAAATTGAAATAAATATTGAAAATTGAAAAATTAAAAATAAAAATTGAATCTGAAACGAGTTATAGTCGAAAACGGCTGTAACTGGCGAACCACGATTTGAGCCAGCGAGAATTATTCCGCGTGAAAATTTATCCCCGATTTACGATTTAAAGAGATTTTGAATTATTGAAGAAAAAAAAAATCGTTTTACAAAAAGCTATGTTTTTGTTAAAAAAAAAAAAAAAAATGTGTACAAAAACATAGCTTCCTTAATGAGGAAAGGAAAAGTCTGTCCCCGAACTCTTTCACATAGGAAGCTGAGCAAAAAAAACACTAAAAAAGAATGATGAAGTGATGTGCGAAGGAATTCGCACATCGCTCTCTCCTTTTTGTTCGTTCCGACTTGCACCTTTCTTTCAATGTTTTTTTTTTTTTTTTTTACAAAAGTGGTCTACAACACACACCTCGGCGCAAAAGTTTTAAAGTTCGAACGAAATAGCTATCTAAGTTTACGCATGTTGTATTTTGTGAATATTTCTTTTCTGGTAATATTTATCGAACTGTAAAAAATTTGTAAAAGTAAAAGGCTTCGTCCCGCACAATAGATAAATAAATAAATAAACAAATAAAAAGGCAACTTCAAAAAACCTGCGAAGCGGCGTTCGCAAACCGCCTAACGGACAATTCTCTTTGCATTCTTTTTCCTCTCCTCGATCTCGATCGCATCGAAAAAAAAAAAACAAGGCTCTCCGCTCTCTAAAATTCAACTCTCGCCGTTGCGCGAGTTCTCCCTCCGAGCTTTCGAGATCCTTACGGTGAGGGCTTGCAGGGCCTCCTTCTCGCTGGTCGACTGTATCTGCGCCGCGAGCAGCCGGCTCGCCACGTGGACGCCCTTCGACTCCTTTCCGAGCATGACGCAGAACGCCTCCATAGCTGCTACGTCCGGCTTCTCGTTCTGCGGATTCGTCGCTCTCTCTGCAAAAAAAGAAAAAGATCTCAAAAACTTATCACATTAAATACACTTATAAAAATAATAATAATATTAATAATAATAATAATAATATAATAGAAAAATGTATAAACAAGCGATAAAGAACTTTAATTTGAGTAAATTTAAGTGCGCCAAACTTTTTGTCATAAATCGTAGACCAGTGATTTTAAACATTTTTAACTCTTATACTTGTTAGCCGGGAGCTCTTATGATTAAGATTTATTACATATTATATTTTTATTGTAAATGAGAAATCCACCAAATAAAGAGATTAAATTAAATTAAATTTAAAAAAATTGAATAAAAAAAAATAACAAGTAACAAAAAAAAAAATTTACAATTGTTTTTTTATGTTTTTCAACAAAAATAAAAAATCATTTTTTCGATCCTCCGAGACAAAAGATCACTCACGTATCAGAGCTTCCAGACTCGTCGTGACGACATCCATGGTTTTTTTTTTTTTTTTTTTTTTTTTTTTTTTTTTTTTTTTTTTTTGAGACTCCTTATCGTCAGATTTGTCGAGTCGCCCGGTCAGAGAATGCTCGAGGCCGGAGGTTTCGGGCCGTCGCCTGGCATAGCTCGCTATCGTCGTTCCATCGTATGCGAGCCGGCTGCGAAACAACGCATTAAAAAAAAAAAGAGTTAAGTTTTTCGACTCACGTACGATTTGCACGGTGCGAGACAAAAAAAAATATATATATGCAAAAAAAAGCATCCAAACTTATCACACGTACCTTGTTAAAAATCGACGTATTTATTGCGCCGAACTGTATCGTAATATTGCGAGGAACTTAATCTTGAGAGTATTTTTTGTGATCCCCGATCGACGAAATTATTATAATTTTTTTTTGTTGTTTGGCAGAGCCGATTAAAATAGTTCAATTTTTTGTCACTCGCGACACGGAGAATGTATATATATATATATATGTGTATGTAAGGCGTGTATACGTGTGTCCCGGCTGAGCCAAGGACATCTGTCATCGGCGAAGGCGGCGTTCGACCATCTTGACAATTTCTTCTCTTTCTCCTTTTTTCTTCTTACTTTATTTTATTTATTTTTTCAATTTTTTTTTTCTCAGAGCTTTTCTGTCTCTGTCCGTAGAGTGTGGGAAGAGTTAGAGCGGGCGCAGCTCGGGGCGTCGTGGAGGGGGAAAGGCCAGCACGGTGCGCGTGACGCGCAGGTGGCGCAGGTCGCTGACTGTGTATCGACGTTGGCCGTAAAGATGCCCGTAATTTTGCACGAAACTTTACCGTTGTCGATGTTTTTCGTGTGATCGTTGAAGGGCATGTGCGCAGACTCGGTCGGTACACATCGGTGCGCCACCCGCGCACCGATTTGTTACCGACCGAGTCTTCGTCGCATGCCCTTTAAAAGCACGCGCAATACCGCGGTTGGCAATAAAAACTATAATCAACGACACGGACGGTCGATAACAAAAATCGGTTTCCCTATTTATTAACTTGTTATCGGACGTCGTACCGGATAACGCGACGTTGCCTTTGGAAATCATTTTTTGGCAGTCATCTTTCATCCGGAGGTCTTCTTTTATTTCAGAAACACGTAACTTCCGGTTTCGAAAATCTCATTTTTCCATCCGGAAGTGTCGTTATTTCAGAGATACGTCAATTCCGGTTTCGAAAATCAAACTTTTCGGCGGGAAGTCACGTATTTCCGGTATGACATCACGTCCGGTCCAAAAATTCGATTTTCGAAATCGGAATTAGCGTATTTCCAGTATGACGTCACTTCCCGTTGAAAAATGAGATTTGTGAAATCGGAATTAGCGTATTTCCCGTATGACGTCACTTCCAGTTGAAAAATGAGATTTCCGAAATCGGATGTAGCGTATTTCCAGTATGGAGTCACTTCCAGTTGAAAAATGAGATTTTCGAAACCGGAAGTAGCGTATTTCCAGTATGACGTCATTTCCGGCCCAAAAATGCTATCTTTGAAACCGAGAGCAGTGCATTACGTCACTTCCGGTTGAAAAATGAGATTTTCGAAACCGGAAGTAGCGTATTTCCAGTATGACGTCATTTCCGGCCCAAAAATGCTATCTTCGAAACCGAAAGTAGTGCATTACGTCACTTCCGGTTGAAAAATGCGATTTTCGAAACCGGAAGTAGCGTATTTCCAGTATGACGTCATTTCCGGCCCAAAAATGCTATCTTCGAAACCGAAAGTAGTGCATTACGTCACTTCCGGTTGAAAAATGCGATTTTCGAAACCGGAAGTAGCGTATTTCCAGTATGACGTCATTTCCGGCCCAAAAATGCTATCTTCGAAACTGAAAGTAGTGCATTACGTCACTTCCGGTTGAAAAATGAGATTTTCGAAACCGGAAGTAGCGTATTTCCAGTATGACGTTATTTCCCTTCAACTACAGTTTTTTTTTGTTACCGACCGTACTTCGGTCTTACCAACGGTCGGTAACCGGAAAAATTTTCCAATCTTCGGGAATCGACCTGCCGCAACGAGGTACACGCGCGCACACACGCGCGACGTTCTGCCGCACGGAGAGAGACGCAGAGCGTCCGGTATTATCGAGCGACAGTGAGACACGATATGTCAGTAACCATAATGGCAACCGTAGACTATAATAATCCCGACGAAAGTCAGTGATCTCTTGTTTACGTCGCGTCGTACCGTGGCCAATACACCGCGTCTCTATCTACGCATCGGACATCGTTCTTCGTCACGAACTGCACAAAATTTCGGGTAGATCGAAAAAAAAAAAAAAAAAAAAAAAAACATCACAATAATTCGAGTCTCGTGTCATGGGGAACGCCGACACGAAACTTAATTTCCGTAAGGCGGTCGTACAGCTGACGTCGAAGACCCAGGTAATCAGACCCCCCCCCCCCCTCCTTCAATTTGCCGAACAGCGTTTCGAATTATTTCACTTTTTTTTTTTTTTTTTTTTATACATATTGATTTTCACACAATATTGTTTATAATTTTTTGTTATAATTATTTATAATTATTCATCATTATTTATAATTATTTATGATTATTTATAATTATTTATAATTATTTATAATTATTTATATTTATTTATCATTATTTATAATTATTTATAATTGTTTATCCTTATTTATCATTATTATTATTATTATTATTATTTAAAAAAATTATCATTATTTATTATTGTTATTGCAACTTGCAGTGTAATTTTTAACTCAATTGTTTTTAACACATTCGTGGATGAAAAAATCCTTGCGGCATATATGTATATATATGCGTCTATACATGTACTTATCTGGGTCTTTACACATATTTTATTTAGTAAACACTAATTTTTACATGGAATATTTTTTACTATAATTCTTTTTTTATTATTAGTTTTACAATAATGATAATCGTTAATATTATTGCAATTTTTGGAGCAGTTTGTTTTCAACGATGTTTTTTGTAACAGATACGTCGATGGGAAAATTATTTGAACATACATGTGAACCAATTTAAGAACAGACTCGATAGACACTTGTCCATATAATTTACAAATGTACAAATATTTTTGATGCAGATAAAAGAAGTTTAGCTTCTTTTCTGTAAATATTAGTAATAATAATAATAATAAGAATATGTATTTTTATATGTATATATATATATATATTGTAATGGAATGAGTTCATTTAATGACTCAATTATCTATCGATGCGGGCACAAGGGAATTGAAATGGATCCGCTCGCACCGATTTTACGATTGAACGTAGACTACGAGACTTTGCAACGATCGTAGTTCGACTAACAGTCTTGACTAAGACCACGAACAAAACAGACGTACTACAAGAACTTATTTGGCCAATAAAATACCGATCTTGCTACTTTTATAATTATTTGCGTTACTTTTATTCACATGGCCATAAGAATATACATGCAGTCGTTAACGGAGAATTATTTTTCTCAAGGTTGCACCGATTTTACAATTGAACGTAGAATACGAGACTTTGCAACGATCATAGTTTGATTAACAGTCTTGACTAAGACCTGGAACAACACTGACGTACTAAGAGAACTTATTCGGCCAATAAAATACCGATCTTGCTTCTTTTATAATTATTAGCGTTACTTTTATTCCCACAGCAATAACAATATACATGCAGTCGTTAACGGAGGATTATTTGTCTCAAGGTGATCGACGCTTCGGACGATGCGTTCTGGGATCAATTTTGGTCGGAGAATGTCTCCAACGTTCAGGACATCTTCACTCTTATACCGGCGCCTGAGATACGAATACTGCGAGAGGAGGCTCCGTCGAATCTCGCTACGCTGTGCTACAAGGCGGTCGAGAAACTTGTAAAGGCGGTCGACAGCAGTTGCAGAACGCAGCAGGAGCACCAGACGGTACTCAACTGCTGCAGATTGCTGACTCGGCTCCTGCCTTACATCTTCGAGGATCCCGACTGGAAGGGCTTCTTCTGGTCCAGCCTGCCCGGCAAGGAGGAGGATGACGAGAGCGTTCCGCTCGCTCACTCCCTGCTCAATGCTCTCTGCGTAATAAACTATGCGTAGACTATTTTCTTTTTTTCAAGATTTTCCGAATACAAATGACAATTTTTTTGCAATCTTCCGAATGTGAATAATAATTTTATTTTTCAATTCTCCAAATGTGAATAATAATTTTATTTTTCAATTTTCTGAATGGGAGAAATAATTTTTTTTCGCAATTTTCTGGACGTGAATAATAATCAATTTTTGCAATTTTCTGAATGTGGATAATCATTTATTTTTGTTTGTTTTCAGGATCTGCTCTTCTGTCCTGACTTCACGGTCGCCGCGAACAAGAAATCCGGTCCCGTAAGTTACCGTATTTATTACTATTTATTATTACTTATTATTAAAGATTTTTTTTAATTGAAATTTTTTAAAAATTTGTTTATTAATTCTTTGCCCCGATGCAGGAAAAAGCGGAGGAATTGCAGTCGATAGACAGCTGCGAGTACATTTGGGAGGCGGGAGTGGGATTTGCACATTCGCCGCCGCGCTATCCCGCCCTGGACTCGAATCGGACCGAATTGCTGAAACTTCTCTTGACCTGCTTCAGCGAGACTATGTACAATCCACCGAGCGATCTTTCCGTCACACCTAATCGATGGATCCAGCATCTCACCAGCGCCGAAAATCGGTACGTTTCGGATGCGACGAAAAAAAAAAAAAAAATTTACCCTGTTTTTGTACTTTCTTGCATCTATGCTCCAATAAATATTGTCATTATTATTATTTTTTATTATATATATGCATATATTGCAACGAATATGGAAAGTCAAAATCGTCACAATATATACATAAATACATAGATAATAAATATTAATAATTTGATAATTATTTAATTAATATTAAAATTAAAAATAAAGATATATTTGAAATTTTGTTTATGGGAGTGAATTTTTATTTTAATAAAAAAATTTTGCAGACACGCCCTGCCGATGTTCACGTCTCTGTTGAACACGGTGTGCGCCTACAATCCCGTGGGTTTCGGCATACCATACAATCATCTGCTGTTCACCGATTCCCTGGAGCCACTCGTCGACGTGTCGCTGCAAATCTTGATCGTCACCCTCGACCACGACACCAGCGGCGGAGCCGTGTCCGCCGAGGAGGGCACCGTCGGCGACAATCTGTTCATAAATTATCTCAGTCGCATTCACAGGGACGAAGGTAACGGGATTCGGGGGAATTACCTTCGAGACTCTTTAATTCCTAAATTTTTGTTCACCAAATTCGCAAATTCGTAAATTCGTAAATTCGTAAATTCGTAAATTCGTAAATTCGTAAATTCGTAAATTCGTAAATTCGTAAATTCGTAAATTCGTAAATTCGTAAATTCGTAAATTCGTAAATTCGTAAATTCGTAAATTCGTAAATTCGTAAATTCGTAAGTTCGTAAATTCGTAAATTCGTAAATTCGTAAATTCGTAAATTCGTAAATTCGTAAATTCGTAAATTCGTAAATTCGTAAATTCGCAAATTCGTAAATTCGTAAATTCGTAAATTCGTAAATTTATAGGTCTTGAATTTGTACATTTATGAATTCGTAAATTCAATTAAATTCGATTAAATTTGTCCATCACCAGATTTTCAGTTCGTCCTGAAGGGCATCACCTGGCTGTTGAACAATCCAATGATGCAAACGTACTTGCCGAATTCGACGAAGAAGGTGCACTTTCATCAGGAGCTGCTCGTCTTCTTCTGGAAGATGTGCGATTACAACAAGAAATTTTTGTACTACGTGCTGAAGAGTTCCGATGTTCTCGACGTTCTCGTGCCGATACTGTACCATCTCAATGACTCCAGAGCCGACCAGTGTGAGAATTTTATTTTTTATAAGAAAAACAAGAAACAAAAAAAATGCGTTCTTTAATTTCTTAATTTTAGCGAGGGTCGGCCTGATGCACATCGGTGTCTTCATTCTTCTTCTATTGAGCGGAGAACGCAACTTCGGTGTCAGACTCAACAAACCGTACACGGCCACGGTTCCCATGGATATTCCCGTATTTACTGGTAATTCGATTAATTAAAAAAAAAAACGAGCTTTTTAAATTCTCAGGCCGAAAAAATCGTCGATCCTTCGGATATTTATTTCATGAAAAAAATGTTAATACTGATTTGACGAGAAAAAAATAATGTAATTTATTTACCCTAGACAGTAAAATCTCTTAAATTTTTTTGCTTTCTCTGGAGCCGATCGTAAAAAAAAGATTTATTTCGCCCATAAAATTAAAACCTATAAGTTCAACCTTGGCTATCCGATAGTGGCAAAAAAAATTCAACGTTTTACTTTGATTTTTTTGCAAATAAAAAATTGGATTAATATAATTGATTTTTATTTTTAGTTTTTTTTTTACATTTTTTAAATTTAATTTAATTTTTATTTTAAAGGCCTTTAAATTTTATCTTTGCCTAAAGTCTCGTCGGGTGTTGTAAATTCTTGTAAATTATCATGCCCGAAGGTACCCACGCCGATCTTCTCGTGACCGTATTCCACAAGATTATCACTACTGGTCACCAGAGACTGCAGCCTCTGTTCGACTGTCTGCTGACGATACTGGTGAACGTCTCGCCCTACCTCAAGACACTGTCGATGGTGGCGAGCACGAAGCTGCTGCATTTACTCGAGGCCTTCAGTACGCCCTGGTTCCTCTTCTCCGCCCCCACGAATCACCATCTAGTCTTCTTTCTTCTCGAAATTTTCAACAATATAATACAGGTGGGCGACCGAAGAACTCCAAAACACGACATTTTTTTATCGAATTTAATTTTTTTATCCGTCGATTCTTTGCCAATCACTTTTTTAACAATCCAGTGATCGATCAATTCTGTATCGATAAATTCTTTATCGATCAATTCTTTATCGATCATTCCTTTATCGATCAATTCTTCATCGATAAATTCTTTATCGATAAATTCTCTATGGATAAATTCTTTATCGATCAATTCTTTATCGATCAATTCTTTATCGATCAATTCTTTATCGATCAATTCTCTATCGATCAATTTTCTATCGATCAATTCTTTATCGATCAATCCTTTATCGATCGATTCGCTATCAATCAATTCTATATCGATCAATTCCGTACCGATCAATTATTTATAGATCTTAATTTTTATTGTAATTTTTCGTATTTCAGTATCAATTCGACGGCAACAGCAACCTGGTTTACACGATAATACGCAAGCGCCAGGTGTTCCACGCCCTGGCGAATTTGCCGAGCGACTGTGGTACGATAGCGAAGTCACTGAGTAAGAGGCAACGAAGGCCGATCCCGTCGACCAGCACGTCGACGGAGAACGTCAGCGAGGCCGCTATGGAAGGCTCTCGGCCCGCTCAGCCCGCCGAGCCCGGCACTCTCAAAGCGACTCTTCTCGAGACGCCAGGTGCGGGAAAAAAAAATTTTGCATTCTTATTATCATGCAAAATCGAAGGTCTTTATTTGATTCATTTATTAAATAGTTAAAATATAGTTAGAAATTATAGAAAAAGGAAATTGCTCTCTAAAGCTGCCCGACTTTAATTTGCAAAATCAATGCCCTAATTTTGACGAGCGATTCTCATATTTTTGTTACATTTTTTTTATTTTATTTTTTTTTTATGAATCTTGACCTGAAGAATCGTGAGCGAGCGGCCTTTTTATTTGCGAGCTCTTTTAAAAAAAAAGTAACGATCGACGAAAATTTTATTCGAAAACAGGTATCGAAAAAATGACGGAGAAGGAGTCGGCGCATCCTCTGAGTCCCTCGGTCGACGTGGACATAGGCAAAGTCACCCTGACCGACAACGGCCACGAGGAGGATTCCTCCGAGGACGCTATAACGACGCCGGAACCCGCGGCCGCTCCCGTTAAACCGAAGTCTGTCGCGCCGGTGAGACTTCGAATTTAATCGCAATTTTCGCTTCCTCATAGAGGAAACTATGTTTTCGTGAAAAAAAAAAATTCGAGATTTTAATGTCAGCTTACTAGAAATGTTCGAAAACGTCGAGAAATGTGAATTTAAGCTGGCGTTAGGACGTATTTGTGTAAGCCTTGCATCGCTTAGAACGGGTTGCGGGTTGGAACTTAGATAGCGGGTTTTAATTTTGTACACCAGTAGAGTGTACAAAATTTTAGGCAAATTCGAAATTTTTGAAAAATTTGCGTGGTAGCTCAAACTTTTGCAAATTTTGAGCAATCGTCATAAAACTTCACACGAATATAATATTTTTATTAAATCAAAATTGTATTTTAATAATAGCTTCCTCTATGAGGAAGTAGAGCATAGGAAGTAATTGTGCAAATCACTTTGCACTCTCTTTTTTTTTCTAAATATCGAAAGGAATTTTATAACGAATTTTCTTTAAAAAAAAAAAAAAATAGATAATGATAATAATAATTTTTATTTTTGTTATTTTAGAGAGGCGGAATCCGAGTCGGCGAGCAGTCGAATCACCTAGTCGCGAACCAGTGGGTGCCCTCCGGCGACTGGGTCTACCAGTGGAAGACGAAACTACCCCTGCAGACGATAATGAGATTGCTTCAAGTGCTGGTGCCTCAAGTAGAAAAAATTTGCATCGATAAGTGAGTTAAAAAAACCAACTGTTTTTTTTTTGCGACGTAAAAAAATAAGAAAAAGGCCATTCTCTCCGTTTCATTATTAATTACTTATTAATTGTTAAATTATTATTCTAAATGGATCGATTATTAATTTTTTATTGTCTAATTGATCAATTATTCAATAAGAATTTTTTTAACTGGTAATAAAAAACAGTAATTGAATAATTGATCAATTAGACAATAAAGATTTAGATACATAGATAGATCCATCTATCTATATATCTAAATTTCAATTTTTTAATTTTCTAATTGATCAATTATTCGATTAGAATTTTTTAAATGAACCGTTGATAAATTTGATCATTGATTAATTAATTTTTCAATTAACCAAGATTCAATTATAAGTTTTTTTTATTAATCAGTTATCAACTTTAATTTTTTTTTTATGAATTTTTAGTATCTCAAATTAATTATTTTAATTTTATTTGTAAATAATTATTTTAAAAATTGATTTCTAATTTTTCTTTTTTATTTTCAGAGGTTTGACGGACGAGAGCGAGATCCTGAAGTTCCTGCAGCACGGCACGCTGGTGGGTCTCCTGCCGGTGCCGCATCCGATATTGATAAGGAGGTACCAGGCGAACGCCGGCACGACCGCGTGGTTCCGCACGTACATGTGGGGCGTTATTTATCTGCGGAACGTCGAGCCACCCATATGGTACGACACGGACGTGAAACTCTTCGAGATCCAGAGGGTCTGAGCCTCGCCAGAGACTTTTTAATTATCGTGTAAATGTTTTTATTCGACTGTCGTCGACGTCCAAAATAATTTGGAAAAAAAAAAAAAGGTATGAGTCTCCTCGACGGCAAAGTTCGTGCTTCGTGAAGATGTGTGGATGCGTTCTGGCAACCTCGCGACGCGCGCTGCTTTCTCGCACCACTTCTCGTTCTGCTCTGAAAATCGAAATTTCGAAATTGGCGCAAATGGAATGGAATTTCGGGACTTCGAAATCCATTCTGTAAGCTACAAAAATCCAAATTCCGAAATTATAGCGTACAGAATGCAATTTCAAAATCCATTCCATATGCTACATAAAAACCGAAATTTCGAAAAGAATTCCAAATGCTATATAAAATGCGAAATTCTGAAATGATAGCGTATAGAATAGAATTTCGGAAATTCAAAATCCATTTTGGAATTTCAGTTTTTACAGCGTATAGAAACGCTATAAAAACTACAATTCCAAAATTGTGCCATACGGAACAGAAACCCCGGCAGGTAAAAACACACAATAACAAAAATAAATGACATGTTTCATGTTTTTTATCACGAAAAAAAACGCCCAATTGCAGGAGCGGTTCTATGTTTTCTTCACAATTTACTTTCATTTTTAATTAATTTTTTTTCTTAATTTTTCACTCCACAAAAAATGTTATATTTTTGAAGCAGTGAAAAATTAAGAAAAAAAAAAATGCGCCGATAATTTTTTGATCGATACCCGGGATTTATTTTTAAACGATCACAACGCCCTTGTGAACGAGTGATCCGGTGAGATTCGTCGTACAATTCTTAAAAAAAAAAGCGTCCAAGCAGCCCGCGTCAAGGTGCATAGCTGTATACGAAAATGCCGAAGAAAAAAAAAGAAAAAAAAAATCAGAGGCAAATCTCGAATCAAATAATCCTTCTCCGGCGCGTCACATATAAATATAAATATATATATAGTATATATATATAAAAAGAAAGAAACACGTTGAAGACCGTTTATTCGCTCGAGAGTGTCTGTACAGTTTCGCGGTTAGACATTAATCGACTTTCGCTTTGTACGTCGTACACATTCCCCTATGTAAGTTATTTTAACGTGCGTCGATCGATTATTGTAATACACATCGTACTTATTCTCTAATTTATCACTTGTGCTTTGCATCCAAGTTTCTTCCACCGAATTCGTGACCCAAGAAAAAAAAAAAACAAGAAAAAAAAAAGAAATCCCGAAAGGTCGATGACGCTTCTCGTGCTCCGCGGAAAGCGGATCCGATTTGTAGGCCGTCGGTGACGATTGTCTGGGCGAGTATCGGACATTTTTTCATTGTCACTCTCCCCGCTCTGCGCGCCCGATGACGATGTATCTTCAAGTTCAAATTTTATCCCGCGTCGATAGAAAAATTTGAATCACGATAATGTTAGCTGCAAAAAAAAAGAAGAAGAAGAAGAGGAGAAGAAAGAAAATTTGAAAAATAATCAATCAAGGCTCGTTCGAGGAACAAACAAAAAATCGTAAAAAAAAACATGCCACTCAAATTTTTATCGCCGGAAAAGAAAAAAAAAAATCGTTTTCTTTTCTCGTCGCAAGTTCCGGGACGGGAAGCAAGGAGATTTGTACTTTCGAATCAAATTTTGAATAACAAAAAAGAAAAAAAAATGAAACGTTCCGAATAAAAACCTGAGAATAAACCAAAAAAATTATGAAAAAAATAATTAACAAACAAAATAAAAGTTATGAATAAAAAGCCATTTTTAAACAATTGAAAAGTATTAGCTGTATAATGAATTAGGAAAGATCCGGGCAAGATGGGATGGCTAAGCGATAAGCATTGCTATCGCGATACGAATTCCGTATAGTTACTGTTTCAAAAAATTAAATCCGATTTCCAAGATCGATTTTGACCGTCTGAAAAAAAAAAATGACCGCCGGGGGCAAAATGGAATACACTCAAATCGTGGGTGTAAAAACAAAAAAAGGACAGGCAGCCGAGTAACGAGACAGCCAGACAGCCAGTCAACCAGACAGCCAATCAACCAGACATCTAGTCAACCAGACATCCAGTCGCCAGATATCCAGTCGACCAGACATCCAGTCAACCAGACATTCAGACAAGCAACCAGACATCCAGACAAGCAACCAGACATCCAGACAAGCAACCAGACATCCAGACAAGAAACCAGACATCCAGACAAGCGACCAGACATCCAGACAAGCGATCAGACATCCAGACAAGAAACCAGACAAGTAACCAGACATCCAGGCACGTAACCAGACTTCCAGACAAGCAACCAGACTGACAAGCAACTAGACAGTAGAGCAACTAAACAGACAGTCGGGCTACCAGACATCGAGGCAACCAGACAGCCGGACAGGTCTGACTGCGCCCACGATTTGAGGGGACGCAATTTTGCCCCGTATTCCCATTTTGGACCGCTTTACCGTAATTAAAGAAACAATACATTAAAGATCAATGAATCTAAAAAAAAAAGAAGCCTAAAGAAATTTGCATTTTTTTCGGTTATCAAGAAGATTTGTACTTTCGAATCAAATTTTCCCAAAAAAAAAAAACAAAAAAATAAAATCATTAAAAAATCTATAATAACAATGTAAAAACATTAATAAAATCTCAATTGTTATCCTCGTCCTTGGCGAATATGAAGACTCGTATTTCGTTCGAGGACTCCTCGTTCATGGCTTTGTCGTAGGACGGTGGCGGAGCTTCCTCCGGTGAGTTCGGCGGTGGAATGAGAATGGCGATGTGATAGGGCGGCGGCGGTGGCGGAGGTGGCGGTGGCGACTGCTGCTGCTGCTGCTGCTGGAGCTGTAGCTGGAGCTGCTGCTGGGCCTGGGTCTGGGCATTCTGTCCTATCACCTGAAAGCCCCGGGCGTTCTCCTCCGTTATCGTCAGGGCGGCGGCGAGGGTCGCGATCTGCTCCTCCCGTTCGAGATGCTCCTGGTGACGATGACTGTTCTGCGCCCGACGGAAGAGGGTCGAGTAGAAACAGCCGGAGAGCAGAAGCGTGAAGAGCAGACCGCAGAATATCAGCATGTCCAGGCCAGCGTCCTGTTTAGACGGGGATATGAACTTTTATTTTTCATTAATTTTCTTGATATCGTTTCTCACCACGAGTGGGAGAAAGACGGTTTTCGGGACGAACGGGCCAGTTGATGCCGATTTCTTTTTTTTCGACTTTTTCTTACTTTACGCACGCTTCAGCGTGCGTAAAGTAAGATTGAACCGATGCGCGCATGCGCCGGGCATTTACACATGTGCGTTAAGGCGAACATTATACGCGGGTTGTGAAGTGTGCCGATGTTACTTTACGCACGCTGAAGCGTGCGTAAAGTAAGATTGGACCGATGTGCGCATGCGCCGGGTATTTACACAAGTGCGGTAAAGCGAGCATTATACGCGGGTTGTGAAGTGCGTGCGTAAAGTAAGATCGGACCGATGTGCGCATGCGCCGGATATTTACACAAGTGCGGTAAAGCGAGCATTATACGCAGGTCGTGAAGTGCGCTTCACTTTACGTACGCTTAGGCGTGCGTAAAGTGAATCGCACTTACGTACGCTTAGGCGTGCGTATATTTACACGAGTGCGGTAAAGTGAACATTATACGCAGGTCGTGAAGTGCGTGCGTAAAGCAGGGCCTCGTCCTGAGGAAAAATCCTAACGGTATCAACCGGCGCCCTTCGCCACGTTATGTCAATGGGTATTTTCTAGCGTACCCGATGGCCAAAGTAAAATTTAGCCACGGAGACGAAACCCGTCGCCAGCACGAACGTTATCCAAACGCCGCACCTCAGCCTGTAACCCGCCAACTCTGTGTCGCTTATCTCCGAAAAGTCCAAGAAACCCGCCCTGTTAAGGCCGCTGCTCGTTGTCTCGTTCGTTATTATCTGCCTGCTCTCGTTGCTCGCACCGCCGCCGGCCGCCGCCGCCGCTGCAGCCGCCGCGTTCGTCACGTTACTGTCGACAAAGAGTTTTAGTATACGGTAAAAAAAAAAAAAAAAAAAAAAAAAAAATAGAGAGATGGAGAAAAAAATTACGTGCTCCCGGTTTTCCATCCTCAGCTATTATAATCGCCTGGCTCTAAGTCTCATTTTTTTTTTACTACAATTGTTTGTGTAAATAATCTTATTATTATTAATATTATGATAATATTCGTTATTAATATTATTATAATATTTATCATTAATATAATAATAATAATAATTAGTGATATTATAGTTATACTTTTTTTTGTTCTTTCGCTGTTTTTTCGTCCATCTCTACCAAGTAACGAGAAGAAATCCGGGGAATGATGTCATCTGAGCGAGCCGAGTGGTAAGCCTTCAATTTTGAATCTCATCGAAATTATAATCAAAATGCCGGATTTTTTTTTTGTTTTTTTTCTTCAAATCTATACATCATTTTTTTTTTTCATCCAAAAAAATGAATCCCGACACAAACACCGGACCGCATTCGTTCTCTGGAAATACAATAAGCGATTCACCCTGTGTATAGGAAGAACATGTTCCGCGGAATCCTCTCGGTAGAACACTTTCGTTCTCTAATTACTTGCTGACGACGGTGCTGTTTCTCGTTAACGATCCGCGTGGAACGCAGCCGCGTCGTGAATTGATGTCGTTCGGCGAGAATCCGGCGTCCTCGTCGGTGTCGGTGACGAGCTGGGCGACGAGCTGCTGGGGCGCCTGTTGCTGCTGCGGCTGGTGGCGCTGTGGCTGGCTTCGCGTCGTCGTCGTCGTCGTCGTCGTCGTCTCGCTCGTGCCAGGATAACCGAGACGGCCTGTTGGCGGACCGTTCAAATTTTGAAAACGATGAACCGGCGTCACCATCGGTCCAATGTCCCTTCCGCGGCGACCCCGTTGACCTGGACAACCAATCACGACGCTATTGTTAATTGTGTAATATATATATATATATATATATATATATATATATATATATATATATATATTTTAAATTAAAAACAAATTATTCCGAGGATACATTTTTTCGCGGCAATCGACGGAGACGTCGATTACTCGTGAGATTTAGAATCCATGAGAGGAAATTTGACAAACATTTTTCGAATGTCGTAACGATAGTTATTGTTAATTAGAGTTATTGTTATTATTCGAGATGGGTTCCTTAATTCATACATTTCTGCAACTTGCTCCCATTCGACTCGCATTCCGGAAAAAAATAATTGAAGAAAAGTGTTCTCTGTAACGTCACTTCCGGTATCAAAATCTCAGTCTCGGACCGGAAGTGACGGTTTTTCGTACGACGTCATGACGGAAGTGACGATTTTCCTGTACAATGTCACTTCCGGTCAAAAACTGAGACTTTAAAACCAAAAGTGACGTTTTGCAGTGCGACGTCACTTCCCGTTCAAAACTAAGATTATAAACCCGGAAGTGAGATTGTAACCCGGAATTGACGGAAAAGAAAACAGAGATTTTTAATCCGGAAGTAACTTTTTAACGTATGACGTCACGCCCGGTCCAAAGCTGCGATTTTAAAACCGGAAGTGACGTTTGCCCGTACAACGTCACTTCCGGTCCAAAATTGAGATTTTGGAACCGAAAGTGACGTTTGCCCGTACGACGTCACTTCCGGTCCAAAACTGAGATTTTAAAACCGGAAGTGACGTTCATGGGTACGACCTCACTTCCGGTCCAGAAGTGAGACTTTTAAACCGGACGTGACGTTTTTCCCATAAGACGTCACTTCCGGTCCAAAATTGAGATTTTGGAACCGGAAGTGACGTTTTTCCCGTACGACGTCACTTCCGGTCCAAAATTGAGATTTTGGAACCGGAAGTGACGTTTTTCCCATACGACGTCACTTCCGGTCGAAAACTGAGATTTAAAAACCGGAAGTGACGTTTGCCCGTACGACGTCACTTCCGGTCCGGAAGTGAGATTTTTAAACCGGAAGTGACCTTTTTCTCGTGTGATGTAACTTCCGGTCAGAAACACACATTCTGAAACCGGAAGTGACGTTTTTCCCGTACGACGTCACTTCCGGTCCAAAATTGAGATTTTGGAACCGGAAGTGACGTTTTTCCCGTACGACGTCACTTCCGGTCCAAAATTGAAAGTTTGGAACCGGAAGTGACGTTTTTCCCGTACGACGTCACTTCCGGTGAAAAACTGAGATTTTAAAACCGGAAGCGATGTTTTCCCGTACGATGTCACATCCGGTTTAGCCAGTCGGTAAATTTTACCTGATCGTGTTTTCGGTGTCGAGGAGTTGCAGGGATATCTCCGGCCGCCAAAACCGTAGTTCCTGCCCGCCGGCTTGTTGATCCAGAAATGCATTAGCCACGAGCGAGACTTCCAACACTTGTCGAATTCGAACGCTGGTAGAGGCGAAGCTTCCCCGTCGGCCGGCGAGCCCCGACGAGGAGGGAAGCAGAAGAGGGGGGGGGGGGGGGGAGGTAGCGAAATAATTAGCCCGGGCCAATGATCGATTATTTCTTCGCAACTATCTTTAGAATTTCATCCCAATGTTACACTCTTCATGGCTATAATTTCGCGCGTTCGCCTCCTCGATTCGACGAGAGAGAATCGCTTCTTCTACGGCACCGATTAAGCCCAGCTGCTCCCGATCTACCCCACACGAATCCAACGCTCACCGCTAGTCTTTTCTCTGCCCATCTTCCCGACGCAATGTTTCTCTATCACTGGGATCGTCTATGGGGATTTTTTTTTTTTTTTTTTTATTCACACTTTATTCGTCATGGTGGACCGACTGGAATTACTCGGGGACTTTCGATCTTATTTGTTTGTTTTTTTTTTTTTTTTTTCTTTACGAGTATCGATTATCGCAGAGAAACAAATTTTGTATTTTTGTATTTGCTCTTTATTTGATTTATTTTTATTTATTTTTATTTATTTTTATTATTTATTTTTTATGTTATAAGGTGAGCCCGCGACGGAGCTGAATAGCGCTCGAGCGTCTCCAACGCGCCGCGCGTCAATACCCAGGACGTCCCCAGTCCTGAGCTCTCCCCACCCCGCCTCGCGAGCCTCGAAAAACCCTCTCGCTCTGCCCTCGACTATCCCGTCACATTTTTTTTTATTCATCTCGCTTCGGCTTCTTCGCGAACTTACAAACCGAATGAAATTCCATTGAATTCGATGTATATTTATGTATATATATATTTTTTTAATTAATTTACATTTCAGTCGGTGTCCGTATTGTTTAAGCAACAAAGAGAAGCATTGTTTTTAGGCGAAAATGCGTTCGATTGTTTCGTTTCGCGAGGGATGCGACTGGAGGAGAGGACTCTGAAGTGCGCCGACTCTGCGCAGAGCCGCGTCTGGTGTACAGTCGTGACGCTGCATTGCCCAGTCGTCTCGCTGCATTGCCGACTGATGGTAAGATGTTTCGCTCTCACTCTCACGGTTTTATCTGCCGAGAATGTTTAGCACTACAGTTTTCATCACGGAGCGTTTAAGGGGAAGTGAAATATCGCCGCCGGTAATGAAAACTGTAGTGAACTTTTCTCAAAGGTGCTAATTTTTTTTGAGGAAAAAGCAAATTCGAGCCGGATGCACACGGTAATTTCGCATCCGGCCCGAATTCATTTTTTTTGTCAAAAAAATTGACACCATCGAATAAAGTTAATTTGAAAATTGCATCTATCTCTCTCACACACGTATCGATGCTCCGATGGTAACAAATCGCTTTCCCTATTTTCTCCGTGATGGTTGATGCTTCGACCAAAGTCAAATTAGGTTTTTGCAGTCAATGTACATAAGTATGAAAACCTAATTTGCTTTTGCTCGTCGTATCGATAGTTTCGGAGAAAACAGGGAAGGCGATTTGTTACCGACTGAGTTTGTAACACATGCCCTTAAATGGCACTGATTCGAAAAACGCATCTATCTTATTCACACTCACATGTCACGTGGTACATCTTTCACATGGCCTTAAGGGCACGTGGCACACACGTATCGATGCTCCGATGGTAACAAATCGCTTTCCCTATTTTCTCCGTAATGGTCGACGCTTCGACCAAAATCAAATTAGGTTTTTGTAGTCAATAGATATAAGTATGAAAACTTAATTTGCTTTTGCTCGTCGTATCGATAGTTTTGGAGAAAACAGGGAAGGCGATTTGTTACCGACTGAGTCTGTAACACATGCCCTTAATGTAAATAATGAACCGCTAAGTTAAACAGTTCAGCGGTCCGTATTTATGGACCGCTGAACTTATTTATGGACCGCTATAGATGAACACTAAACGGGGCAGATTCCTGCCTTACCGACGCGGCAATCCACACCGAAAACATAGCCTCAATTCGGCCGCGCGACGAAAAATCCGCTGACGGCGAAGCGGAGCGCACGTGTCGAGTTGTGTTTGTGCTTTGATCAATTGCTTTACTAAAGTCTTTTTTCTTACATGCCCGATCGTTGAGAAAATAAGGAGCACAAAATGGTCGTCATAGGAAAGAAGAAGGTAAGCCATTTTTGGAAGTTTCCGTCCCGAAATTTCGTCCCTCGCGACCCTCCAATTTGGAGCCTAAAATTTTCATCAACTTAACCCCATTTTCTGGTTGAAAATATTTCTCCGAATGTCTCTCAACATTCTGTCCGGAAGTCTCGTAAAATTGATCAGAAATTTCTCTGAATGGTCCTCAGAATTTCTCTAAGTTTTTTTACACTCTTGAGAAATGGGCAAAGATTTTTCTTTTTTTTGGAACTTTTCGATAAATGCTCTGTACTTGCGTAAGTTTAGGTTTTCACTGGTAGCGAAAGATGCGATCACTTGCGGCTGCCTTGACGCGCCTGATCGGCAAGTCCAGTTGCGGTTGCGCGGAGAAAATAGTAGAGATATTTAGAGAATTGCAGAGAAACTTCGGTCAGTTTTTTTTTTTTTTTTTTTTTTTTTTTTTTTTTTTTTCTTTTTTAATCATGGTCACAGAAATATTTTCACCGGCGCCAAAAAATCTAACACATTTTTTTTTAATTTGAATAATATGTGAACTCTAAGAATATTTTTACGCAAGAAAATAGAGAAATACAATAAATACTGTTAATCAATTAAACACGTGATGAAGATGTAAGAAAAAATTGTTTTTTAAACTTTGAGAAAAAAAAAAAAAATCAACAACGTGTTGCCTTGACGGAAGAACCAATTGTAAAAGTCTTTATTACACTCGGTACGAAAAATTCAGTTTTACGCACGCTCAATTCAGTGCACAAAAACCCCACTTCTGCACCTTGTGAATTAAAATTTTGTACGATAGTCGTGCGAAAAACTTTTTCTGAACTCGTGTGATTCGGCACTCGTTGGAAAAAGCTTTATCGCACTAGTATCGTAAAGTACTATTATTACACTCGGTGCGAAAATGTCAGTTTTTAGCACGCTTCGCCTGCTCAAAAACCCCACTTTCGCACCTCACGAATGAAAATTCGGTACGATATTCTTCCGAAAAACTTGTTCTGAACTCGTGCGATTGCAGCACTCGTCAGAAAAAGCTTTATCGCACTAGTATCGTAAAGTACCATTATTACACTCGGTGCGAAAATGTCAGTTTTCCGCACACTTCGCGTGCACAAATCGCCCACTTTCGCACCTCATGAATTAAAATGTTGCATGTTACGCGTGCAAAAAACTTTTTCTGAACTCGTCTTCGGCTCGTGCGAAAAACTTTTTCTGAACTCGTCTGCGGCTCGTGCGAAAAACTTTTTCTGAACTCGTCTTCGGCTCGTGCAAAAAACTTTTTCTGAACTCGTCTTCGGCTCGAGCAAAAAACTTTTTCTGAACTCGTCTTCGGCTCGTGCAAAAAACTTTTTCTGAACTCGTCTTCGGCTCGTGCGAAAAACTTTTTCTGAACTCGTCTTCGGCTCGTGCAAAAAACTTTTTCTGAACTCGTCTTCGGCTCGTGCGAAAAACTTTTTCTGAACTCGTCTTCGGCTCGTGCAAAAAACTGTTTCCGAACTCGTCTTTGGCTCGTGCGAAAAACTTTTTCTGAACTCGTCTTCGGCTCGTGCAAAAAACTTTTTCTGAACTCGTCTTCGGCTCGTGCGAAAAACTTTTTCTGAACTCATCTTCGGCTCGAGCAAAAAACTTTTTCTGAACTCGTCTTCGGCTCGTGCAAAAAACTTTTTCCAAACTCGTCTTCGGCTCGTGCGAAAAACTTTTTCTGAACTCGTCTTCGGCTCGTGCGAAAAACTTTTTCTGAACTCGTCTGCGGCTCGTGCGAAAAACTTTTTCTGAACTCGCCTTCGGCTCGTGCGAAAAGCTCACACTTGTCAGAAAAAGTTTTTTTCGTACTTGTATCCAAATGTACAGGAGACAATTTTCTTCGCAGGCGAGATCTGCCTTGGCAAAGGTGGTAATTGAGACGTTTGAAAATTTCAGTACCAATCGGGCGAGGGGGCCCAATTCATGACGAGAAAGAGCGCCCTCAAGAAGCTGCAACTCTCGCTGAACGACTTCCGGAAGCTGTGCATACTCAAGGGAATATATCCGCGAGAGCCCCGCAATCGCAAGAGAGCACAGAAAGGCGACTCCGGAATAAAAACACTCTACCACGTCAAGGACATACAGTTTCTGATGCACGAGCCTATAATATGGAAGCTGCGAGATTACAAGGTAAAAAAAATACAATTTAAGGGCATGTGTTACGGACTCAGACGATAACAAATCGCCTTCCCTGTTTTCTCCAAAACGATTGATACGACGAGCGAAAGCAAATTAGGTTTTCATACTTATATCTGTTGATTACGAAAACCTAATTTGATTTTGGTCGAAGCATCAACCATCACGGAGAAAATAGGGAAAGCGATTTGTTACCATCGGAGCTTCGATACGTGTGTGTCACATGCCCTTAAGAGGATGCCGGAGCTGGTTTTTTTTGTTCCTTTTTTAATCTGCTTTACCTGTTTTACTGACGGAGCTAGACAATTTTTCAGGTTCGACTTAGCATTGTTGATGTGCTACGCATATGCTTCAAATCATGCAGGACTACGATGTTGACAAAAAAGCTTCGGTGTGCAGCCGAACGAAGATTGAAAACTTACGAGGAATTAAGAAAACCGAATATTATAGTTTGCGAAAGTGCACGAACGTAGTGGTACGATTGACCGACAGGTGGCTCTGCGTCGTGCCCTACAAAATCAAGAAAATCGGCGTTTTCGAAAAGTGGGTCAATAATGAAAAAAATTGTTGTTCAAACGATTTTTTTTTTTCAAGGCTACATTCCACCTATTTTTTACCGCTGATCATGAATATAACAATTGTTTCACTCCCAATCCCATATTTTCCATTTTAATCCCAAAAATACAATTTTTAGTGCATAAAATCGAGATTTTTAATGGCCCACCGTACTTTAGGCCCAAAAAAGCCAGCGGATTCGTGTTCAGCGGGAAAAAATACGTCGAAATTAGTCGTAGTTCATTTAAAAAAACAAAAAAAAAATTCGTCAAAAAAATGCAAGGCTATCCATTTCGAGTCCATTTTTTGCGTATTTCAACGACCTGAAACGACCTGAACCGTATAAAGCTCAAAAATTATAGAGTCCAAAAATTGAAAAAACAAAAATTAAGAATCAAAGAAAAAATTAATGTTTTTCTTCCGCAGATATTCAACAAAAAAGTCGGAAGGGCGAAAGCGATGAAGGATTTCGCGACGATGAAGCGGTATCTGAGCAACCATCCGGTTCTGACGCTGGACCACATAGTCAAGGAGAGATATCCGACATTCATCGACGCCCTGCGTGACCTCGACGACTGTCTGACGCTGTGCTTCCTCTTCAGTACGTTTCCGTCGATGGCTCACATACCGAGGGACCAGACGGTCCTCTGCAGGAGACTGACCGTCGAGTTTCTTCACGCCGTCATAGCGGCGAACGCGCTCCGCAAAGTTTTCGTATCGATAAAGGGCTATTACTATCAGGCGGAGATAAAGGGACAGACGATAACTTGGATAGTGCCTCATCACTTCAGTTTCGAGCCACAGTCGAGGGCCGAGGTCGACTTCAGGGTCATGTCGACCTTCGTTGAATTTTACGTCACGATGCTCGGTTTCGTTAATTTCAGGCTCTATCATTCCCTCAATCTGTATTATCCGCCGAAATTCAACGCGGTCGGTGAGTCACGACAGAATACGGTTCTTCATGATTTTTTACGTTGTTTTTTTTTGGTCCGGAAAACCGATCTTTTCGATGGGAAATTTACCAGACATGCAAGTCACCTCCGGTTTGAAGATCTGATTTTTTTCGAACGAAAGTGACGTCATACCAGAAATACGTAACATCCGATCTGAATATCTCATTTTTCGACCGGATGTGACGCACTTTCGATAAATTTCTGAACTATTAAAAAAAATTGTTCATACCTTGTATTGATAATAATTAATAATAATTAATAATAATGTAGTATTAATATAGTAGATTATCATCATTCGATATAATTAATCGACACAATTGTCAACGAAACGTAGGTGACACGGAGAAAGCGCTCGTCGACGAGGAAGCGTACGTCGCCGAGAGAATAGCAGCCCTGAACGTCCCATTGATAAGTCTCGATGCGGCCCAGCAGGTTGGACAGGAGGAAGATCTCGAAATCGATCAATTCGCCAACGTAAGCCAATTGAACTGGCTGAATCGCTACTCCGCCATTTTTTTTTATTTTTAATAAAACATTACTGATGCGATTGAATTTTTCCAAATAATTTCGCAGAGTGACGCAACGAAAATCGAGGAAGCGAGAGCGGAAGCCGAGCAGGTAAAGAAGCTGAAGACACTCTTCAAGGGTCTGAAGTTCTTCATTAATCGCGAGGTACCGCGCGAGCCTCTCGTCTTCATTCTCCGATGCTTCGGAGCTCAAGTTTCCTGGGATAAGTTGCTCTTCGTCGGGGCTACCTTCGACGAGAATGACGAGACCGTTACTCACCAGATCGTCGATAGACCTAGCATGGACAAGCAATACATTTCCAGGTAGGTTGGACTATCAATCGACCGATCGACTGATCGATTGATCGACCGATCGGTTGATCGACCGATCGACCGATCGACCGATCGACCGATCGATTGATCGATTGATCGATTGATCGACCGATCGATAGATCGATTGATCGACCGATCGATTGATCGACCGATCGATTGATCGACCGATCGATTGATCGACCGATCGATTGATCGACCGATCGATTGATCGACCGATCGATTGATCGACCGATCGATTGATCGACCGATCGATTGATCGACCGATCGATTGATCGACCGATCGATTGATCGACCGATCGATTGATCGACCGATCGATTGATCGACCGATCGATTGATCGACCGATCGATTGATCGACCGATCGATTGATCGACCGATCGATTGATCGACCGATCGATTGATCGACCGATCGATTGATCGACCGATCGATTGATCGACCGATCGATTGATCGACCGATCGATTGATCGACCGATCGCTTACATATTTGATTTTTTTTTTCACAGATACTACGTCCAGCCCCAATGGGTTTTCGACTCTGTGAATGCCCGCGAGCTCCTGCCCGTTGAGAAATATCTCATGGGCTGCATCCTACCGCCTCACTTGTCGCCGTTCACGAACAGCCGTCTCGACCAGACGTACATGCCACCGGAGGAGAGAGCTCTCGTCGATCCGGACTACAAGATGAACACTCAGGAGGGCGAATCTAAGGAGGACACCGACGAGGAGAACGAGGTTGCTGAAGAGCCGGAGAACGACAAAGTCGCTGTTGGCTCGGACGAGACCGACGCCGACTCGCTCGACGACGAACTTCCGGAAGATGTCGAGGTTCAAGAAGTCAACGAGAAGGAACTCGAGAGACTGCAAAAGGCAAGTTTGCGCTGCGCGATCAATTCATAATTTTTTAATTAATTAAATCAATCGAATCAATCGAATCAATCGAAAACTATTTTTTTTTTAATAAAAATAATTTTTTAAAAATACTTTAATGATCTTTTTGTAATAAATTTGTATATTTTCATCGCAGAAGAGAGAAATGAAGGTGAAAGCCGGTGAGATAACGAAGCAGGACCCGTGGGAGAAGAACAGGCAGGAGAAGCAGGAGTATCGCCTCCGTGAGAAGATGATAAAGAAGAAGCACAGGAATCTGTACAAGGGCATGATGAAGGGCCGCGAGGACAGAGCCAGGGAAATTTGGCTTCTGCGGAAAAAGAGGAGGCTTCACGAGTCGAACGAGAAGGAGAAGCGCAAGGAGATACGCAAAGCGAGCAAGAAGAAAGTCACCGCCGAGTAGAGATCTACCGTGTACGAACGTCTTAACGATAATAAATGAAAAATTAATTGGTTAATTAATCGGTCGATCGATTAAACACTAAAATTAAATACGTTTATATACGGTCGGTGTAGTAACTGAAAAGCTTTGTTACAAGCATACAAACATGCGCCCTTCCAGATTCGATACAAAAATTTGACCAAATTATGGTTGCGATGGGCCAATTATCGAAACTGAAAGAGTGCGCATCTATTATACACTAGGGTTGTAAAGTTGCGTCACCTTGGCAGGCTAAAAAATCTTATCTGGCTAATGGACATTATTGTTTGGCTGGCTAAAAATTAGCCAGCTATTCATTTTTATTGTGAATTATAAAAAACAATGATGAATTAACGAGACATTTATCTTTGGCACATTACCTGTTTCGTTTATCCGTTTCTGTACCATTATTTGCTTAGATTCGACTACCTTTACGACCTTCAAAATCTTATTCCAACGAACTAATTATGTTTCTCAATACGTCTATTCTGGTATAAGAAAGTTAGCATGTTCTCGTTTCCCGGAGATAATAGCAGTACAAAAATAAATAAATGAAACGGGTAATGTGCCATAGATAAATGTTTCATTAATTTCATAAGTTCCCTTGTAATTCACAATAAAAATGAATGGCCGGCCAAATGATCTTAGTCGGCTGAGCGGCTGCTAATTTTTAGTCGGTCAAACCATCTTAGCCGGCTAAGACGGCTTAGCCGGACAAACTATAATTTCCATTCGGTGGATCAGATTTTTTAGCCGGCCAAGACGGCTTAAGGTAGCTATGTCGCTTCCCGCTCATCTCGCATAAGTTCGAGAAAAGTAAGCGAATATTGCAAGTACTCCTCGATGGTATAGAAATCTGAAAAAATTCATGCATATTAAAGGCACTGAAAATATTAATTTTGCATAATAATAATTCCAAAATGTTATTAACGAATTAATCAAAAAATTAATTGTTTAACAAATTACCCGGCAAAACAACTTTTTTTTAATGAAAATGATTCTTTTACTTTTCTGAATACGTATGAATTTTTTCAGATTTTTCAATTCATTCTTTTCAAACAACTTCTACAGCACTAAAATATTGATAATTTATGGAATATTTCAGAAAGATATCTAGTGTAAAAAAAACTTGAAAATCGACCCGTTTTCTGGACCAAATCCTTACGCTAATGCCATAATTGCCGAATAACCTTTATTGCTCGGTAACGAAGTTTAATTCCAGTTGAAATTTAGTAGAGAACCTTGCGCATGGCACATACGATATGTGGCGATATTTTATAAGCCATTAGTTGCACGCTTGCACAAGCGAATCGATCGTCAATGCAACAAATTGTACATGGCAATACGATTGAATATTCACACGCGCATTTCCGCTTTAAATCGATAGTTCATACCCATGCGAAGGGCATGCAATATTGTAGAGTAACCAAGGGCTACACTTTTTTTTTAATATCAACAAACACTGAAGGTTGGCATAAAAAATTTATCGTCGCATGCACCCCACTCTGTGAAAAAAAATATCGCGGAAGAATCGATACCCTATGACCGATTTCCTATGCTTCCGATTGGTTGCCGAGGTCGACAACGTATGAATTCACGGCACCGACTATAAGAGGAGAACGCGGTCTTGTATATTGTCACTGTTGTTGCAAGAGCCACTAGAGTCCCTCACATTTTAGTCCAGCTCGAAGTGCCGCGAACTTAAGAAACGTACATTGAAATTCAGTAAATTTAAAGTTTGGTGCACGATAAACTTTTTATAATTTCAATACGGATAAAGTCAAAGGTAAACGCGATGAAGCGTATTGTGTTCTCGATCGTACTTTTGGCTTTCGTTGCTCATTCGTCTATCGCGGCAATTGTTCTAAAGTCGTCAGAAGATGAACTTATCAGCCGTCTCGAGAAAGCAACGGTAAGATTATTTTATCTTTAAGGTGATGTGTTAATTGTAGATCGGCAGTGCGGTTCTTCATAACTTTTGTTTTGTGCTCTCGACCCAATTGGTACCAATTGGTACTAATCCAATTGGTACCAATTGGTACTACCAATTGGTAATTGGTGCTAATTTGTAGTATTGGGTATCTAAGGGTCACGGGCTCCTTCAGTTTTTCTCCTTCCTGCTTCCTAATCCGTTGTCGCCGGTTCAATTCTTGGGTCCGGAGCTTCGTCGCGCGCAGTCAGGTGTTATCTCCGGCGCTACCGTCCTCGTCCGTTTTCCTTTCACTTACGGAACTTCAGTCTCGGGAATCGAACCCGCGACACCTCTCCAGTCTTTCTATTATATCCAGTCCTACTATTATAGTGAGTTCCGAACCACTTTTTCGCAGAAAAAAACAACACAGAAAAATCTTGGTGCTTGCCGGGAATCGAACCCTGGCCTGCTGCGTGTGAGACGCGCTCCGATCCACTCGGCCACGCTCTACATAGAATAGTATTGTACTATTGTTGTCAATATATTGTTGTTCTGTTGCTACCAATACTATTGTACTATTATCGTCATTCACCAATGGGTTTGTATAATGATCGAGCAAATTGTTTCGTTCATTTCCATGAAGGCAACTTAAATACGTAAAAAAAAAAATTATAATTTCGTGAATCACGAGATTTTTCACTCTCGAAGAGTGAGGAACGGCGGATGGGGAGAGTTCGTCGGCGAATTAATGAAAACCGAAGTTTTTTTTTTATTTTTTATTTTTTATTATTTAAATTCTTGTAGTTTTCTCACCATTGACAGATTAAACAATTTGCATTGCGGGCGACGAAATGCTGCCTGCGGGCTCTCATCGGACTCGTCCGTCCGATTTTCGAGTCCCGTCGACGCGGCACTTAAATGTTTACAAATCCGGCGTCCGGCTTCATACAGTGTTTATATCTCCGGACCTCTTACAATGGTACATCGTTGTTACTGCACAGCCGTCGCCGAATTATTATCGCCCAACTATCATTTAGATTACACAATGTATAAAGAATCGTATAAATGTATATATATATATTTATTTATATATATATATATTTATATTAATATGTATACTATACTATATACTACGATGACGCCAGCTCGCCGGAGAAGCAAATCTTCGTCGTTGGTCCTCCGTGCGAGCCGCTATTTGAGCTTTGAGTTTGCGCGTACACGTTTCATTTTCCTCCTCATCATCGTCTTTTTTTTTCTTCCTTAAAACAAAAAACGGCGTATACTTGTCTTATTTATCGCGATTTCTACTTGTTTAATTTTTATTTTTATTTTTTTTTGTTGTAATTTTATTTCTTATCATATTTTTTTAATATTTATAATGTCATTATTTATTACTTGCTCCTTTACGTGTGTTTTTTTTTAATCGTTCTTAGGGCCACGCCGCGTGGCAGACTTTCGTCGATCCCGCGATTCTTTCAACCGCACCGTCAGTCATTTCTCTTGCTCACCGAGGGTTCCCGGAAGAAAGAGTCGCAGGGATCGTTTGTCGTTGCTGCGACAGGTCGTGGCCTCGCCTAACTAATCGCTAATTACTATACGTGTGGTTGTTTTTTTTTATTTTTTTTTTATACGATGCATTCTTTTTTACCAATAATGTCCATGAATAGTTGGGAGCGCTAGCGCCGTTGCCTGATCTCGATCGACTATTTATTATTATCATTATTATTCTTTTTTTCTTCGCGACATAATTATTTTTTTGTTATTATTATTTTTTATTCTTCCTCCGTCGATTATCATTATTTTTTTTTTCTTCGTACACCGACGCTCAAAGGACGCTCGGCAGAGTCGATAATATGCCATTGTCGTTGCTGCTGTTCGTGAGCAACAAGAGCCGGCGCCGCTGGCACGGGCACCGGCCAAGGCACAGTCATAAGTCTCGTAGTTGTCTTGTATTATATTATTATTCTTCCATTGCTCTTTTTTTTTTTTTCTTGCCATCCGCGATCGCCCAGGCGTGAAGCGATCGTCTTCCTTTTTCTTCGTCATCTTCTTCCCACCCTCGCGCCACCTAACGGCGCGCCTATCCACTAGTTTTACTATCCTGTGCGCGGTCGTTCGCTTTCCCCCCCCCAATTACATTTATTTGTTTGTGTTTTTTTTTTCTTCATTCTTTTTTTATTTATTATTTTTTGTTTTTATCTTTATAATATTAATAGTATAAACGTTTACGTTTTGGCCACTCAGTTCGTGACTCGCCGAGGCACACTATTGTCTGTGCACGTTCGTCGACGACTCAGCACACGGGTTTTGTTTTGTTTTTCGTCTTTTTTTTTTTTACTTTTTTTTTTTTTTTAATTATTTAGAATAATTTTAATTCACTTTTATACAACACTCGCGGGCGCCCCGAGAGCTTCGCCGATGATTTCTTCCTCCGTGATTTCTTCGTGCTTCGTTTCTTTTTTTTCTTGAGTTTTTTTTTTTCATCCCTTACTTTTTTCTGACGCCGTGTTTTTTTTTTTTTTTTTTTTTTACTTGTTCGCGCGTTTGCGGCTCAACTCGCTCCCTGACACACGCTTATCAAAAGTTCTTGCGACTCGGAGATCGTGCGCCGACGCTCATCTTCGCCTTCTCGCCGTCGCAGCCGCTATCATCTGCCGCAGCGTTGGCTCCGGACTGCACACCCTCGGGTCGCACTTCATGTTACCGTCGCCCCCGCAGCTGTAACAATTTTAACGGTCCATTAGTGAGTGTGACCATTCTTTTTTACTCTGCTTACAAATTACGATTTTTAAAAATTGCAAATTAAGATTTTTTAAGATTGCAAATTACGATTTCTAAAAATGACAAATTACTATTTTAAAAAATTAAAAGTTATTAAGATTTTGAGAGTAAAGGTTAAGAAAACGTAGCCAAGATTGATGTCTCGAGTTGATTTTTTCGGTTTTGGAAGGAGGGGTGAGGCGATTTTGTACCGCTTCTTATGGTTTTTTTTTTTGGGTATTTTTTCCAAGTTTTGTAAATGAAATATTTTTATGATGGCTGGTTGGGCAAGTGTCAAGCTGACTGTTTTCGCGAATTTCAATCAAGAACTCGGCCGCGTGGCGATGCGGTGACTGAGAGCTGAAGATACTCACATGCAATGACGGCAAGGTCCGGAGGCCGACTTGATGACTTGTCCGACTCGGTAGGCCTGTCCCCTGATCTGGCATCCGCTCTGTCGGGCGGCGCCCTTGTAGGCGTGGGAGAGGAAGTGCGGCGGGAGGGTGGTCGTCGTCGTCGTCGTGGTGGTCGTGACGTTGAGGGACGTCGCCATCGAGACGTGACACTCGTACCGCGGACAACAGAAGCCCCTGATGGGCTCCTCGTGGCATCCGGGAATGGGCGGTGGGCAGCTCTGTTGGAGGCAAATTATGTCGCTTCTGAAGCAGAAGCAGAAGTCGCACGGATCGTCCCTTGGTATCTGCTGGGCGGAGACGTAGACCTTTCCGCCGTAGCGACACGTTCCCGGGCCGTAGACCGTCTGGTCGTCTTCGTCGTAGTCCTCGTCGGGGTTGAGGTACGTTCCGGAGTTGACCGGGAAGTGAGGGTTGTCTTCGTTCTCGACCGGGGCTTCGGGGTACTCGAGTTCACCGCCGGTTTCCGGCGTCGTGTCGTTCACCGCCGGGTGAGGTTCGCCCTCGGGCGCCTCTTCGGGTAGATAAGTTTGCGGACCTTCCTCCTCTTCCGGTCGCGTCGGGTGCTGGCCCTCCTCTTCGTGGACCTCCGGCGCGATCGGCGACTCGGTTACCTGGACGTCGATTTGATGCGGCTCCTCTTCCGGACCGGTGGTGCTCGTCTCCGCGGTCGATGGTTTCTCCTCTTCAGCTACTTTCTGAACGATCTCTGGTGTTTCTTCCTCCACTTTGGGCTCTTCCGTTGGCGCTTGTTCCTCGGGTTGGTGTCCTTCCGTTGGCGCTTGTTCCTCGGGTTGGTGTCCTTTCGTTGGCGCTTCTTCCTCGGGTTGGTGTTCTTCTGTTGGCACTTGTTCCTCTGGCTGGTGTTCTTCCGTTGGCGCTTGTTCCTCTGGTTGGTGTTCTTCGGTTGGCACTTGTTCCTCGGGTTGGTGTCCTTCTGTTGGCACTTGTTCCTCGGGTTGGTGTCCTTCCGTTGGCACTTGTTCCTCGGGTTGGTGTCCTTCCGTTGGCACTTGTTCCTCGGTTTGGGGTGTTTCCGTTGGCGCTTGTTCCTCAGGTTGGTGTCCTTCCGTTGGCACTTGTTCCGCGGTTTGGGGTGTTTCCGTTGGCGCTTGTTCCTCGGGTTGGTGTTCTTCCGTTGGCACTTGTTCCTCGGGTTGGTGTCCTTCCGTTGGCACTTGTTCCTCGGTTTGGGGTGCTTCCGTTGGCGCTTGTTCCTCGGGTTGGTGTCCTTCCGTTGGCACTTGTTCCTCAGGTTTGTGTTCTTCCGTTGGCACTTGTTCCTCTACATTGGGCTCTTCCGTGGACTCAGTTAATTTGTGCTCCTCAGTTGGTTCTTGTTCCGGAATTGTCGGGGCTTGCGTTGGTTCTTGTTCAGCGATCGTAGACGCTACAGTTGGCTCTTGTTCCCCTGTTTTTGGTGGTTCCGTTGGCTCTTGTTCCTCTGTTTTCGGCGGTTCCGTTGGCTCTTGTTCCTCCGTTTTTGGTGGTTCCGTTGGCTCTGGTTCCTCTGTTTTCGATGGTTCCGTTGGCTCTTGTTCCTCTGTTTTCGGTGGTTCCGTTGGTTGTTGTTCCTGTGTTTTCGGCAATTCCGTTGGCTTTTCTTCCTCCGTTGGTGCTTGTTCCTCTGCTTTGGGCACTTCCGTGGGCTTCTCTTCCTCAATCTTGTGCTCTTCCATTGGTGTTTCTTCTTCCGGCTTCGACTCTTCTGTCGACGCTGGCTCTTCTATTTTCGGCTCCTCAGTTGCCATCTCTTCCGCAGTTGTGGTTTCCTCAGTTGGCTTCTCTTCCGCACTTGTAGGTAATTCCGTTGGCTTCTCTTCCGCACTCGTGGGAATTTCCGTTGGTTTCTCCTCTGCAGTTGTAGGTCCTTCCGTCATTTTCTGTTCCTCCGTTGGCTTCTGTTCACCTATGTTTGTTGCTTCGGTTGGCTTCTCCTCCTCAATTTGCTGTCCCTCCTTTGGCTCTTGTTCACCAACTGCAGGTCCTTCCGTTGGCTCTTGTTCGGCAACTGCGGGTCCTTCCGTTGGCTCTTGTTCACCAACTGCGGGTCCTTCCGTTGGCTCTCGTTCGGTAACTGCGGGTTCCTCCGTTGGCTCTTGTTCGGGAATTGCGTTTCCTTCCGTGGGCTCGTGTTCAACAGCCGCGGCTCCTTCCGTTGGCTCTTGTTCACCAATTGTGGGCTCTTCCGTCGGTTTCTCTTCTCCGATTTTGGGTCCCTCCGTTGGTTTTTCCTCAGGAATCATCTCCTGCTCCGTCGGCTCATGTTCCGTGCCAGTGGACGCTTCCGTTGGTTCCTGTTCCGCCACGGTGGCCCCTTCTGTTGGCTTTTCCTCTTCAACCTTGGGCTCTTCGGTAGGTTTCTCTTCTGTAATTTCATGCTTCTCCGTTGGCTCCTGTTCCGCAACAGTGGGCACCTCAGTTGGTTTCTCACCTTCAACCTTGTGCTGTTCCTCGGGAACGACACTCGGCTCAACGATCACGCTCACGGTTTGTTCCTCCTCGGGAACAGCGTTGCTGAGCTCCGTCGTTTCCTTCAAGATCGGTGTCACCGCTTCTTCGGGGGTCGTTTCCGTTGATTCAGTTTCCTCTTCCTTCGCAGGTTCCGTCGCAGCAGCTGGTTCGCCAGTGACCTCCGCTGGCGTTTCTTCCGGAGCGATCGATGAAGCTTCCTCCTCAGTTTTCAATGTCGACGATTCCGGAAGCGATGGAGTCTCTGGCTGTTCTTGCTCTCCCTCAATCTCCGTCGTCACGTGACCCGAGGTTGTTCCTTCTTCGGGAATCGGCGACGTTTCCCCAGCCTCGCTGACGCTGCTCGGTGTCGCTTCAGTCTCTTGACCACCAACTGTTGAGGAACCCTGCGTCGCTTCTTCCTCCTTGCCGGATTCCGTCGATGATTCCGCAGGAGTGACGGATTCCTCTGTAGCGTGTTCAACAGGCGCGACCGGCTCAACGGTCAGTTCTTCCGGTGGTACGGTTTCCTCCCCAGCTGCTGTTACTTTCGGTCCCTCAGTCTGTCCCGGCGTCTCCTCCGCAGGCGCAGCGGCTATGGTCGTCTGGTCCTCAGCTGCCACGCTCGATGTCTCCATGGTTCCTTCCTCAGGTTTCGCGCTCGGCTCTTCGGCACTTGTCGTCGGAACTTCTTCGAGCGGAACCACCGGAGTCGCGCCACCCTCCACGGCAGGTTCCTCGGGTTTTCCTTCCATCGTTCCTACTTCCGACGTTGTGGCTTCAGCCGCAGCAGCGGTGGTCTGTTCTTCAGGGCTCGTGACTTCAGGCATTTCTGCCGGACCAACCGTCACTTGTTCCTCGCCGACTGATGGTGTCTCGCTTCCTTCTTCCGCCTTGATGGTCGTGGCGGTCTCTTCACCCTCGGTCGGTGCTTCCGGAGTCTCGGACGCGGCTGGAGTCGCGGGTTGTTCCTCGGGAGTGATCGCTTCGGTGGACAGGGTTTCCTTCTCCGTTTGTGCCTCGATAGGCGCCTCCGTTTTTTCCATCTCGGGTGTCGCGGTCACTGATTCTTCCGAGTGTTCCTCTGCTGCCGGTGAGCTGGGTGAGGAAGCTTCCTCCTCCGTTGTTCCTGAACTCTCACCTTCGGCAGCGGTCACCGCGGGCATGGAAGTACCCTCCGTGGATCCAATTTCTTCTTCGCCTGTGACCCCAGCAACGGTCGTATGCTGTTCTTCCTCGATGACCGGCGCCTTCGTTGTTGCCGCCTCATCGGAAGGTGTCTGGCTCTGTTCCGTTTCCGTCGCAACCGGTGCTGTCGTCATTGAAGCTTCTTCACCTCCAACCGGTTTCTCCGGGGTCGAAGCGTTTTCCTCGGGTAGAGCGGTCGCCGGAGTAGCCGGAGCCTCCTCAGTCTTCTCGGCATGCTCTTCCGGCTCTTCACCTCCGGCCGGAGTCGAACCAATGGTTGTCGGCGCTTCTTCCTCCGGGGTTTGACCTTCACTCGTGGCCGCTACTGCCTCCGTCGACGTGGAAGCTTCCTCACCTCCCGTATGCGCCGGCGCTTCACCTTCAGTTACCGCCGGTTCCTCTGCTTTCTCCGTAACTTGGTTGGGCTCCGTTGGATGACCTTCAGGCGCTTCGGTACCTTCGGTTCCTTTCTCAGCGTCCGTAACCTTCGTTATCTCCTCGGTTCGTTCGGTAGACATTTCCGTAACGGCAGCGGCTACCGTCGTTGGCTGTTCCTCCGACGGAGCTTCGCTGGAGGTGGGTTTGGCTTCTTCGCTCGGAGCTTGTTCCTCGGTTGTCTTCGGCACATCACCTGGCATTTCTTCGGTAGAAACTGCACCGGGAGTGACCTCTTCCGGCTCGATCGATGGAGTCACCTTGCTCGGTTCCTCGGGCTGCGTCGCCGTTTCTTCTTCCGCGGGCGTCATGGGTTTTCCAGTCTCGGGCCCTGTTTCCGTGTGGCCTTCAGGGGCGCCAGTTGTCTCGGCGCCCTCGGTTGGCGCTGTTTCGGGGCTCGTTGGAACCGCCGCTTCCGTCGGCATTCCGGTCGTGACCTGATCCTCTGGTCTCTTCTGATTCTCGGCCTCCAAGGTGGCCGTTGGCATAGAGTCGCAGGAGTACATCGGACAGCAGGCGCCGGCCGCGGTGTTGTGAACCGGCATGCAATTGTGGTAGTGGTTTGGTGGCGGAGGGCACTCGACGAGGCTGCACTCGACGATGCTGCTCACGCACTGGCAACTGGTCTGACAGGGGCTCGATGGTGGGATCTTCGTATTGTTGGCGTACGATTGGCCGTCAACGAGGCAGTTGCCTTCGCCAGGAATTCCTGCGGGTGGTCCGTATTCGGCGAATGGTTTCTGGCTCTCCTGTTCGCCTTCGGTGACCATTGGCTCTGTGGTTTCCTGCTCGGGGTTTTGAGGTTCGGAGGCCGGCTCCTCAGAGGGACCGGTCGGGACCGGAGTCTCTTCCAATGGCTTTCCAGACTCGGTTGCCTGTGTCGCGCCCTCAGTTGAGGATCCTTCAGCACCTGCTGGCGTTTCTGTGATGGGAACGGTGACCGATGGCTCCTCTTCCTTCATGGTTTCCGCGGTACTTGGTGGGGTTTCAGCGATTGTTTCCGTGGTCGGCTTCTCTTCAGCAACCGTTGCTGGCTGTTCTTCCTCGGCGGACTTAGTCACGGCTTCCTCTGGTTCTCCAGCTGGTTGAGTCGCGGCTTCCTCCGGTTCTCCAGTTGCTTTCGTCGTGGCTTCCTCAGGCTCTTCAGCCGGCTTCGTCGTGGTCTCCTCGGGCTGTCCAGCTGTTTTGGTAACAGGCTCTTCCGGTTCCGCAGCTGCCTTGGTCACGGATTCTTCGGGCTCCACCGCTGTTTCTGTAGGTTCTTGGGTTCCCGTTGGTGCTTCTTCCGTGATCGCTGGTTTCTCCTCCGGCACAGCTGGAGACGACTCGACAGGCTCTCCGGTAGATTCGGTGGGAACTTCGCTCTCCGGGGTCGATCCCTCCGCGGCCGGTTGCTCGGTTGCCGGAGCCTCCGATTCAGCGGGAGCGGCTGGAGTCGTTGCTTCTTCGACCATCGGTGTCTCCGTTATTTTTTCTTCGGTCGGCTTCTCCTCGATCGCAGGTTTCTCAGTCGGTATTTCGGATACTTTTTCCGTCACTGTTGGTCCTTCCGTTTCCGCGACTGTGCTTGCGCCATGATCTTCCGGAAGCGGTGACGTAGGCAGCTCATTGGACTCTACGGAGGTAGCAGGTACCTCTTCGTGTTTTTCGACCGGGGTCTCCGTCGATGGCGCCGAGGTGACGGCAATCTCGGGGGCGGTTGTTTCTTCCATCGGTGTTTTCGTTTCTTGTTCCGGTATGACGGGTGTCTCGGTCTGTTGCTCGGACTCACCTGCCTCGGTCACCGGAGTCGGTTCCTGCCCTTCACTGGGTTTCTCCTCCTCGCCAACCTTCACAGTTATCTCCGTCATTGCTTGTTCTTCCTCCACCGTCGGCAAAGCTGACGATGAAGTGGTTTCTTGAGTTCCGGTCGTGGCCTCCATGCTCGGGGCCTCGGTTGGCGCAGCTTCGGTTTCAGGTTTCTCAGACTCCTCGTGAACGGGCGTCACTGTCGCGGCTTCGGTGCTGGTTTGCTCGAACTCCGTTGTTGATTTCTCCGGCAGCGCCCCTTCAGTTGGGTGTTCCTCGGGTTGAATCGGTGCTTCCGTCTCCTTGTGACCGGTTTCTTCAATGGCTGCGGGACTCGTCGGGGCTTCAGGCTTCTCTTCCTCTTGTCCCAGCTGCGTTGTCGCCTCTTCGCTCACTTCCGGTCCCTGCGTTTCTTCACCAGCTGGCAGCGATGCGGTGGTAGCTTCCTCGCTGCTAGAAGTCTCAGTCGCGATGCTGGTGGGGCTTGATGATTCTTCAGTCACTTGATTTTCCTCTGGTGCAGTTGCTGGCTTTTCAGACTCTTGAATCTCCGTTTGCGTAACTTCTTCCTCTTTCTGCGTTACTTCTTCCGCTTTCTGCGTTACTTCTTCCGCTTTCTGCGTTACTTCTTCCTCCTTCTGTGTGACTGAGCTTTCCGTGGGGCCTTCGGAAATGGCTTCCGGTGTTGTTACTACCTCGGGTTCGGTCGACAATCCACTGGACTCGGTGCTACTGGTTTCTGTTGGTTTTTCCTCCTCTTTTGTCACTTCCTCAGCTGTAACGGCTGCGGTGCTTGCTTCGGTAACTTCTTTCGGTGCCTCGGTCACGCCGGCGGGTTCTTTGGGTTCCTCAGGCACGGCTTCTTGTGGTCCCTCAGTCGCAGCCTCCTGTGGTCCTACAGTCTCGGCTTGTTGGGGGCCCTCGGTCGTAGCTTCCTGTGGTCCTCCAGTCTCGGGTTGTTGAGGTCCCTCAGTCGTAGCTTCCTGCGGCCCTTCGGTCACGGTTTCCTGTGGTCCTCCAGTCTCGGGTTGTTGAGGTCCCTCAGTCGTAGCTTCCTGCGGCCCTTCGGTCACGGTTTCCTGTGGTCCTCCAGTCTCGGGATGTTGAGGTCCCTCAGTCGTAGCTTCCTGCGGTCCTCCGGTCACGGCTTCCTGTGGTCCTCCAGTCTCGGCTTGTTGAGGTCGCTCAGTCGTAGCTTCCTGCGGTCCTCCAGTCTCGGCTTGTTGAGGTCCCTCAGTCGTAGCTTCCTGCGGTCCTCCGGTCGCGGCTTCCTGTGGTTCTCCAGTCTTGCCCTCCTGAGGCGCCTCAGTCTCGGCCTCCTGAGGTCCCTCGGTCTCAGCCCCTTGCGGTCCCTCCGGCGCAACTGCAGATTCCGTCGGCTCCTCGTGGACTCCCACTCCTCCCTCAGTTGTCGACTCTCCTGGCATGGTTACCTTGCCCGGTGCTCCGGTCGCTTCGCTTCCCATGTCCTCGACCTCTTCCGACGAAGTTTCGCCACTTTCCGACTCGGTCACGCTTCCTGGGGCTTTCGAACTCGTTTCCTTAGACTCCGTAGACTCTTCGCTCGATGACTCCAGAGGCAATCCCTTCGTCGGCACTTCTCCCTCCGTTTCGGGCTTGGCTTCCGGTGTCGTTGCTTCCTCAGCTGGTTTTCCCTCGGGAGCACCTGATGGTGTTGTCGCACCCGACTCCGTCGGCTCGGCTTCCTCCGTTGGTTTTCCACTCGTTTCTTCGGATGGAATTGGCTGAACGTGTTGCTGATCGACCGCGGGAGTCTCCGGGGGTGATTGGCTTGTTGGTGCGCTCTCGGGCTCCACCGCCATGGCGGGTGCTTCGGTCCTCTGGTTCTCTTCCTCGGTGGTCTTGTGCTCCTCCTCATCGCCAGGGTGGGCCGACGGCTCCGTCGATTGTCCCGAAGCCGGATGACCGGTTGTGACGGACATGTCGCTGATCTCGGTCATCAAACTCTCGGGCACGTGCAACTCCGGGTGTTCGGTGTCGGTGGTGCCTTCGGTCACTTGAACCTCGGCCTGGGTCACCGCCTCGGTCACCGCGTGCTCGTCCTCAGCCTTGGTTTCCGGCAGGCGCTCCGGAATCGTTATACCTTCGGGGCCCTCAGTCGGAATTCCTTCCTCCTCTTCACCTTCGACAACTCCGGTTGTCGTTCCTTCCGTGACTGGAACTTCCGCCTCGGGCTTGGCCGGAGTTTCAACTGGGACAGTCGTCTCCAAGGGCTTTTCTTCCGTTGAAGTTTCTGGGTGGGCAGTCGATTCCGGAATAGACGGAGAGGCCTCGCTGGGACTGGACTCTGCGGCTGGCGATTCGGTGGAGATAGTTTCCTGTTCGGTAGCCGGGGATTCCTGGGGAGTTTCGGTCTTCGTAGGCTCTTGAGGCTCCGCGCCTGAGGTCGTTGCAGGCTCGGTTGCAGGCTCGCTGGTCTTTTCCTCCTCAGCGGTCACTGCCGGCCCCTCGGTGCTCTCGGGAAGTTGGTCCTGAGGATGGGTCGCCTCCTCGACGACGGAAGGCGCCAGGGTTGTCTCAGCCTGTTCCGGTTTCTTTTCCTCCTCTACTTGCGCAGTTGGCTCGGTGCTGTCGGTCATCGGGGAAGGTCCTTCGCTCTCGGGTTCCGTGGATTCGGTGGTAGCCTCTTGCGGCTGCTGGGTGGATTCGGGTTCCTGGGGAATCTCGCCAAACTTGTTTTCCAGTGTCGGCACGATGGTAGCCTGTTTTTCTTCCTCGGGTTTCTCGGGGGCGATCTCTTCGGTGGCTTCCGCGGGCGTTGCGGCAGGCTCCGTAGCGCCTGGCGCCGGTGTGGCTTCTTGTTCAGCGCCGGCCGGTTCGGCCACTGCGGGCTCTTCGGTCAGGTGAGGAACTTCCTCAGACGTCTCGGTTGTGCCTTCCGCTTTCTCTGGTTCACCTTCCGTTATCTGTGGTTCACCTTCCGTTGTCTCTGGTTCACCTTCCGTTTTCTCTGGTTCACCTTCCGTTTTCTCTGGTTCACCTTCCGTTTTCTCTGGTTCACCCTCCGTCATCTCTGGTTCACCTTCCGTTTTCTCTGGTTCACCTTCCGTTTTCTCTGGTTCACCTTCTGTTTTCTCTGGTTCACCTTTCGTTTTCTCTGGTTCACCTTCCGTTACTTCTGGTTGACCTTTCGTTACTTCTGGTTCACCTTCCGTTTTCTCTGGTTCACCTTCCGTTACTTCTGGTTCACCTTCCGTTACTTCTGGTTCACCTTCCGTTTTCTCTGGTTCACCTTCCGTTTTCTCTGGTTCACCTTCCGTTTTCTCTGGTTCACCTTCCGTTACTTCTGGTTCACCTTCCGTTTTCTCTGGTTCACCTTCCGTTACTTCTGGTTCACCTTCCGTTTTCTCTGGTCCACCTTCTGTTACTTCTGGTTCACCTTCCGTTTTCTCTGGTCCCCCTTCTGTTGTCTCTGGTTCACCTTCCGTTTTCTCTGGTTCACCTTCCGTTTTCGCTGGTCCACCTTCTGTTGTCTCTGGTTCACCTTCCGTTTTCTCTGGTTCACCTTCCTTTTTCTGTGGTTCACCTTCTGTTGTCTCTGGTTCACCTTCCGTTTTCTCTGGTTCACCTTCCGTTTTCTCTGGTTCACCTTCCGTTTTCTCTGGTTCACCTTCCGTTTTCTCTAGTTCACCTTCCGTTACTTCTGGTTCACCTTCCGTTACTTCTGGTTCACCTTCCGTTTTCTCTGGTTCACCTTCCGTTACTTCTGGTTCACCTTCCGTTTTCGCTGGCTCGGTGGTCTCCGGAGTTCCCGCAAGGGATTCGGTGGGTGTCGCTTCCTCAAGTTCGGGCTGGGCGGCTTTTTCGCCGTTCTCCAATGGCACTTCCGGTTCCGGGCTCTCGGTCTCTTGTCCCGGCGCCGCTGGCGCAGCCTCGGTAGACTTCTCGGTTGCCTCCTCGCCGGTCAATGGAACTTGGGCCTCGTGGATCTCGGGAATCGCGTTGTCCGCTCCTGGGAAAGACTCCTCGATCGGTAGAGTCGCCTGGGTCGCTTGGAGAACGTCGTTCTCGTCGTGGGACAGTTCAGTCGTGGGCTCCGGATGCTCCTCGGCTCCCATCGTCTGCTCGGTCTCCAACATGCCGGACTCGTCTTCTGAAATCGGAGTGTCGATGTTCAGTGTCTCGGCCATGGCAATTCGAAGAAATGTGGTTATCGGGGCAAAATGGACCTGCGTTCTCCATTCGAGATGTCACTTACTTTTACGCTCCAAATAAATTTTCTTTAATTATGTAAAAAACGTTACGTCACTAATGATAATAATAATAATTATTATTATTGTTACTAATCAGGATTAAAAAAAAAAAGTGGATCATAATTCGTTTTCCTCGCTCTATCTTACTTGCTGATTGAAAACATGAAGACACAATTGATTACAAATTTTTCGGACTTGAATTGCGACATTGGAAAGGATTTTTTTTTTTTTTTTTTTTTTTTTATGGAATACGTAATTTTGACGATGAGGTAAACGAATGAGGAAAATCCGCTTACCGCATTCGTAAGTGGTCGGGCAGCATTCGCCTTCGGGTGGCGCCAGAGCGGTGCAATTCTTCCCGTGGCTCTGCATCGGAGCTCCGCAGTCCTGTACGGCGCAGGCGATGTCGCCGCGGAAGCAGTAACAGTGCTGGCAGGCTTCCTCGGAGGAAATCAACTGGCCGTCCTCGTACGTTTTGCCTTCGTGGAAGCACTGGGGCGCAGCGCCGATACCCGGAGCCATCGTCGTCGTCATAATGAGCCCGGGCGTTGGTCCCATCGTCGTGCCGGTTTCTTCGTCGTAATCTGCGATGAAGAAAATTAAAAAAAAAAAAAAATTTTTAAAACCAGATCAGTAACGTCCTCGATTGAAAAAAAATTTACCGATCGCATCATCGATCTTAATCGGCTAATAAAAATATTCCGTCATTTTCTTGTCTTTCACGAACAATAATTAAACAATAAAAGAAATGTACTCGTAAAAAAATGTACTCATAAAAAAATGTACTCATGAAAAAAATCACTCATAAAAAAATTTACTCATAAAAAATTTACTCATAAAAAAATTTACTCATAAAAAAATGTACTCATAAAAAAATGTACTCATAAAAAAATTCACTCATAAAAAAATTTACTCATAAAAAAATTTACTCATAAAAAAATTTACTCATAAAAAAATTTACTCATAAAAAAATTTACTCATAAAAAAATTTACTCATAAAAAAATTTACTCATAAAAAAATTTACTCATAAAAAAATTTACTCATAAAAAAATTTACTCATAAAAAATTCACTCATAAAAAAATTACTCATGAAAAAATTACTCATAAAAAAATTACTCAAAAAAAATTTACTCATAAAAAAAATTTACTAAAAAAGAATGTACTAAAAAAAGCTTACCGCAATTATATTTGACTGGACAGCAAACACCGGGCAGATAGACGGGTTCGCATCCGGCGACTCTGAGCGTGCATTCCTGCATAACGCAGGTCGTTCGGTTTCGTATGCAGTAGCAAAGTTCGCATGGATTCCTCGCGTCGACTGGAAGCTGTGCGCCGTCCGCGTAAAATTTGTCATCGACGCTGCATCCGTAGTTGTCGTGAAAGCCGACTTCCGTCGACGATTCGGGTGGGCTCGACGTCGATGTGAGCAATTGTACGGGCACTTGCGGGCACGTTATCACCGGACAGCACTGATCGGCTCGTTTCTCGACCTTGCAGTTCTGTCCGATCGCTTTCGTGAACGGGCATACGCGCAGATAACACATGAGCATTCGATTGTGACAGGTACAGTTCAGGCATGGCTCGTTCGTTATTATTCTGTCGCCCTCCCGGTAGTGCTGAAAGTTGTAGAAGCAACCGCCGATCGGCGCTCCGCCGCCCTCGTATTCGGCAACTTGTGTCGTGTCCTCGTCATATACCGGGGCTGAAAATTTAAGAAGACAAAAATATATTATTTATGCGTCGTCATTGTTTCACAGATCATTTCACAGATCTATAGATCGTTTTAGGGATCAATACATCATGGTAGAGAATTCAACCACTTTGGAGATCTATAGATCATTTCGAAGATCTATAGATCATTTCAAAGATCTATAGATCATTTCGAAGATCTATAGATCATTTCAGAGATCTATAGATCATTTCAAAGATTTATAGATCATTTCAAAGATCTATGGATCATTTCAAAGATCTATAGATCATTTCAAAGATCTTTAGATCATTTCAAAGATCTATAGATCATTTCAAAGATCTTTAGATCATTTCAAAGATCTTTAGATCATTTCAAAGATCTATAGATCATTTCAAAGATCATTTCAAAGATCATTTTAGAGATCTATGGACCACTTTAGAGATCTATAGATCACCTTAATGAGATATGGACTATTTTAGAGATCTATAGATCACTTTGGTGATCTATAGACTATTTTAGAGATCTATAGATCATTTTAGTGATCTATAGACTATTTTAGAGATCTGTAGATCAGTTGAGAAATCCGTAGACTATTTTAGAGATCTATAGATCATTTTAGAGATCTATAGATCACTTTGGTGATCTATAGACTATTTTAGAGATCTATAGATCATTTTAGTGATCTATAGACTATTTTAGAGATCTGTAGATCAGTTGAGAAATCCGTAGACTATTTTAGAGATCTATAGATCATTTTAGAGATCCATAGATTATTTAAGAGATCTATAGATCACTTTAGTGATCTATGGACCACTTTAGTGATCTATGGACAACTTTATCGATCTATGGATTATTTTAGAGATCTATAGATCATTTTAGAGATCTACAGATCATTTTAGAGTCCATAGATTACTTTAGAGATCTATAGATCAGTTTTGAGATCCATAGATTATTTTACAGATCTTTTGATCCGTAAAGTTGATAGATTTTATAGATCAATTTAAAGATCCATAGATCATTGTACAGATCTAAATATCAGATACCACTGTCTCTCAAGAAAAATTACTGTCACAACGTTCTTTTTTTTTTAACAAAAAGATTTGGAACGTTTATCCCGCGTTTTATTTTTATGATTCCCTCCGAGGGGCGATAGAGCGGGGCGAGGAAGCGGAATTCGCGAAGAGTTGATTGCCTGTCATGAGAAACGGAAGGCACACACAGGGTGCACAGACGAGAATACTCGTTAACAGCTCGCCTCCCCAGTGAAGCGAAATTGTATGCCATCGTACGTCGAGAGATCCCCCTTTTTTTTTCCACCATCCCTCTATTCGCCTCGCTCCCGTGAGCGCACACAGTTTCTCGCAATTTATCCGAAATTGGAGTGTCGAAGCACACAGAGCCAACACGAACCCAAGCGCTTCCAACAATCGTTCGTCCCCCTCGACTGTATGTTTCTCTCCTATAACGGCTTTTACAATAGAGAGCGCCGTTCTCCCGATTCCTTTCACTCATAGTTTCCTACACGAGAGACTCTCGCTTCTACCAATTTCGTCCCTCGAATCATCAAAAGCACCCTCTTTTTATGTATATTTTTTTTTATTATGATCTGCAGGATGGGATGAACAATAAGTCGGATTTTCTCGTTCCGGCAAGTGCTTGCTTGATGGATTTTTTTTTTTTTTTTTTTTTATAGTTCTGAAAGGTGAAAAGCTGCGGGAGTTTGTCATTCGCAGAGAAACTGCTAATTCACTGTCGCACGTAGAATTAAAAAAAATCTCGCACAAAAAATGAAAATTCTAGTTTCGAGGGGAAGAAATTTTTTAGCTAAAGATCCAGCGTTTTTTAAGCTTTCGCGAGTTCGTTCACGGCGAAAAATTTCATTTTTTCTTAAATGTAATAATTATTTTTTAAAATCATTTTTCTAATTAAATAAAATTTAATATTATTAAATAATTCATATTAAATTTCTTCGTTATTTCGATTAAAACTTCAATCTCTTTTTTTGCTTCCCAACGACTTGACGGATCATCGCAAAATTCTCGGCACGACTCTGACTCTACCCAAGACATTTTTTTTTTTTTTCAGAAATCCTCGCATTCTTTCCCTCCACGCCTTTCCCTGATTTTCAATATTCCAAAAAAATCCATCAAATTTCTCACCGTGCTCACTTCGAACCGTGCTCCAATAATCTCAAAAATATATCTATAGATCTATAGATCTATAGATCTCTAAAATAGTCTACAGACCTCCAAATAGATCTATAGATCCCTAAAGTGATTTGTAGATCTCTAAAGTGGTCTATAGATCTATAAAATGATCTATAAATCTTGTAAAATAGTCTACAGCTCTCCAAATAGATCTATGGATCTCTAAAGTGATTTGTAGATCACTAAACCGGTCTATAGATCTGTAAAGTGATCTGTAGATCTCCAAAGTGGTCCATAGATCTAAACAATAATCTACAGATCTCTAAAATGATCCATAGATCCAAAAAATAATCTACAGGTCTCTAAAATGATCCATAGATCTCTAAAACGATCCATAGATCTCAAAAGTGATCCATAGATCTCAAAAATTATCCATAAATCTCAAAAGTGATCCATAGATCCCAAAAATGATCCATAAATCTCTAAAACAGTCTACAGATCCCAAAAATGATCCATAGATCTCTAAAACGATCTATAGATCTCCCAAAAATCTCCGCAACTAAAAAAAAAAAAAAAACACATCTCCACGAGCCGATCTCGCGTGACAAAAAATCCCAAAAAAAAAAAAAAAAAAGATCCACAGATAGTGCGATAACAGTTTTCGCCGCGCCGTCGGATTCCGATCGAGGAGTGCATGCGATCGATCCCCGATCGCTCGCCGCTTGGGGATTCGTGTCGTGTAAGGATCCCCCCCCGAGCCGCCGTCGGCGCGGATTCCACGATCCTCCCACACGGCCCCAGCAGGCGGATGGATCAAAAAAAAAAAAAAAAAAAAAAAAAAGAAAATCAGCATTCCAAGTCGACGCGCAACACCCAGACGGTTTCCAGCGAATCGAATTGTACTGGGAACGGTGCGAGCTCCATGAATGGGAAAGGAGAGCCGAGGTGGAATGGGCATTGTGTCCCACGAGAGGAGTCGAGAAGCCGAACGGCCGGCCGCGTGCCTCGGCGTGTCCCGAACGCTTCTGCACGTAGTAAGCGCCGAGAGACGACGACGACGACGGATTCTATTGCACGTGTCGAGCTTCGCCGCCGGACACTTTCAGCCCCTCCCCCGGTCCGCGAACGGCGCGGGCTCCGAGAGAGAGAGGGCGCTGCCTCATGTAATATGTAACGCGAATAATCCTATCAGATGTATATCGGCGACGATCGCAAAGACACCAATGGCGTTGTTCACGAAAAGCTGCCCGACTGAGGCCCATACATAGGCAATGGGCATGCACGGAGGCGTCATTTGTCAATTATTCCCGCCGAACGCCCCAGCCAACAATTGGACATTTTTCATTCCCGCGCGTGAGGAGTTTATGTAATTCTTTTTTTTTTCTTCTTTCTCTTTTTCTTTTGACGAATAGCTTCGGAATCTGGAATTTAGGTATCGAGAGAGGTTTGTGTGTGTTTTTTTTTTTTTTTTTTTTTTTTTTGGAAGAGTGGTATTTGTGTCGAGTTTTGTGAGGCGGTTTGGCGTTAGGAACGGATGTGGAGAACGGGGTCGTTGACCTTTAGGAGGAATAGAGATATAATTTGATTGGGAGAGTCAGCGTTTGTCGGGATTTAGTTCGGCGTTTGGGAATTTGGTGCAAATTGTTTGTGTGGAAGGGGGAAAGAGGGTGTGGGGTAAAATGGACCACCGGGGCAAAATGGACCACCCGTGCAAAATTTTTTTTTTTTTGCGGGAGGTGATGAGAGAGGTCTCATGGCAGATGGAGAAAATTTCCGACACGTAAGGGTCATACATCGTGCCTATGTTTAAAGTTGCATATACATTTTTCTAAGGTATTCGCGTAAGGACATTTTTCGAAATATTGTAGTGGTTCTACGATCACTGGGGAAAAATGGACCCATGGTCGCCATTCTATGGTACTTCTTTAGAGTGTCCCAATACATTTTTTGAACGACTCGTCTCTACTCCATTTCGCCCCATCTTATTTTGGGAGGATTAAGAGGAAGACGAATGATTGGCTATTTAATCCAGTCCTATTTTACCCCGTCTCATTTTGCCCTGTCCCATTTCCCCTCGACCCATTTTATCTCGTTCCATTTTGCCCCATCCCATTTTGCCCCGATGGTTTTTGCCCAGTTCCATTTTACCTCGTCCCATTTTGCCCCGTTCCATTTTTACCTCGTCCCATTTTTACCTCGTTCCAATTTACCTCATCCCATTTTGCCCCGTTCCATTTCGCATCGTCATATTTTACCCAGTCGCATTTTAGCTCGTACCATTTTGCCCCGTTCCACTTTACCTCGTCCAATTATTGCCCCGTTCGATTTTACCTCGTCCCATTTTGCCCCGTTTCATTTTACCCAGTCGCACTTTAGCTCGTTCCATTTTGCCCCATCCCATTTTGCCCCGTTGGTTTTTGCCTAGTTCCATTTAGCCTCGTTCCATTTTGCCCCGTTGGTTTTTGCCTAGTTCCATTTTACCCCGTTCCATTTTGCCTCCTCCCATGTTGCCCCGTTCCATTTTGCCTCCTCCCATTTTTGCCTCGTTCCAATTTACCTCATCCCATTTTGCCCCGTTCCATTTTGCATCGTCCCATTTTGCCCCGTCGCATTTTAGCTCGTTCCATTTTTGCCCCGTTCCATTTTACCTCGTCCCATTTTGCCCCGTTCCACTTTACCCCGTCGCACTTCAGCTCGTTCCATTTTGCCCAGTCGCACTTCAGCTCGTTCCATTTTGCCCACTCGCATTTTATTTCATCCCATTTTGCCCCGTTGGTTTTTGCCTAGTTCCATTTCACCTCGTCCCATTTTGCCCCGTTCCACTTTGCATCGTCCCCTTTTACCCAGTCGCATTTTAGCTCGTTCCATTTTGCCCCGTTTCACTTTACCTCGTCCCATTTTTGCCCCGTTCCATTTTACCTCGTCCCATTTTGCCCCGTTCCACTTTACCCAGTCGCACTTCAGCCCGTTCCATTTTGCCCAGTCGCATTTCATCTCGTCCCATTTTGCCCCATCCCATTTTGCCCCATTGGTTTTGCCCAGTTCCATTTAACCTCGTCCCATTTTGCCCCGTTCCACTTTGCATCGTCCCATTTTACCCAGTCGCATTTTAGCTCGTTCCATTTTGCCCCGTTCCACTTTACCTCGTCCCATTTTTGCCCCGTTCCATTTTACCTCGTCCCATTTTGCCCCGTTCCACTTTACCCAGTCGCACTTCAGCTCGTTCCATTTTGCCCCATTGGTTTTTGCCTAGTTCCATTTCATCTCGTCCCATTTTGCCCCGCCCCGTTTTCCTCCTGCCTCAACCCTTGTATCGCAAACAAGATTCCTTCGAAATTTCTCTGTATCCGTAATCGTCCCGATCTGCATGAGCCACCGGTAGGCGTGAATTGATTCATTCGCCGAGTATCCGAGGATGGCAATTTGCTGGTCCGGTGAGCGATGCTCTCCTACCGGAACGGGCCTTCGGGAAAAACCCACAGCCCGAGCGTTACATCAGTAGCTTCGACGAGTTATGATGAGAAAAAGCGATGAAAACAAAAAATAAAAATCGAAGAAATAAGGAGGAAGAAGAGTACGAAGAGGAATGGAAGGATTAACAGGAAGTCGAACGATTGGTCGGACGTCGATAGGAATTCCCGCGAATTCCATGAAGGAAACGGGTTAATTCGACGGGGCAGTTCCAGGAACGACCTGTACGATGATCTTGCGTCCGGATTAATTCGAGCATCTTTTCCTCTCGCGGCGCCGTTCACCATTGAATAACAGACCGCGCCGCGAAGCGCCCCGCGCGCCTACCGAACAGTTATGAAATCATCGTTCCGCGGCCTTGTCTCGCGAAAGGTTCATTACCATTAACCGCGAGCGAGAGCGGCGCGACCGGGACGGAGAGCGCGGCCAGTGGCACTTTTGCACGAGCTCGCCGAGACATTCCCTCGCGAGCGCTCGCCAGCGGGAAAGAGAATCTCACAGGTGTCGTCTTCGACGGGGACCCTGAGACTGTGCATGCGCGTCCTCGCTCTTTTTCATTCGCTAACCATAGATATTTGTATTCCGTGAAAGGAATTTCCGATCGAGCGCTCCCGTCGCGGAGTCGCTCGAGAGGCCGCCGACGAGTTTCAAGCTATCGGCGAGATTTTTTTTTTTTTTTTTTTTCGGCGCGAAGCCTCGTAGGATTTTGAGGACGGCTTGCGATAGAATCGAATTTTTTTTTGTTATATTCGAGGTATTTTGTATGGTATTATTATTATTTTTATTTTTTGTTGCATAGTTGAAAAAATTGAATTTTAGTATAGGACGATTTTTTTTTTCTTTGCGATGGCTCGGTAGTATTTCAAGGATCTTTTGCGATAGAATTAATTTTTTTTTTTATTCGAGGTATTTCTTATCGTAATGTAATTTTTTTCATTGCACAGTCAAAAGAATGGAATTTTGGTACTAGCGATTTTTTTCTCATCGAAGTTCCGACGATTCACAAAGATTCCAAGAATAGTTGTGTGTAGAAATTTTTTTTTCGAGATTTGATGCATTGTCATTATTATTCGGATTATTATTATTATTATCGGTTCTGCGAGCGAGACTTCGAATCCTTCCTTTCCTTTGTGCTTATAAATTGAACTACAAAATTAATTACCAATAATTTTTTTGTATTAATAATGGTACTTGCGCAATTCACACCCACACTCTGCATATTTTGCAAATAGGGTTCGACCCGTGAAACCAAATAAATAAATTAATAATAATAATAATAAATTAATAATAATAATAATAATAATAATAATAATAATAATAATAATAATAATAATAATAATAATAATAATAATAATAATAATAATAACAACAATAATCTTTAATTCCTTAAATTTTTCCTCAATTAAATTTTCCCCACAAATCAAATTCAAAGTCCAGAAAATCGGGCCAATTTTCGCACCGCCATCGAACCCCATAAATAAACGTCGACGCGAAAGAATCGGCGAGCCGTTCTCGAGATACGGAGAGTCTCTCTCTCCTCACGAAAACCGGAAATTCTCGAACCCCGTTCGCCGACCTTCCCCGCGACTGTGCATAATAAATAGTCTGTAACGACTCGCTGGCAATGGCAATAACGATATTTTCGTTTTCTTCCCTCCGAAGAGCGGATTAGCATAATTGTATAATCTCGAAGTGCTCGTAAGCCGTCTTTCTCTCTCTCGCTCGGCGGAGCTATTAAAACGTCACGGTTAAGACGCACGCTCATTCGCGAGATCCTTCCCTCGAGGTGATTACTCGCTGATTTCTCGTCCCAGTTTCTTCACGCCGAAGAATTTCAAAGCCGCGGGAGGTGTTAAGGCATATTATTCCGCGTTGGATATCGTCCCGGTGAGCTCCCGCGGCGCAGTAGACTAGTAACGAGCGCTTAATCCGTGTCACGCTGACGTTCCACCCACGCGTTTAAACCCGCTATGTATTTCCATCTCTCCCCCCCCCCCCCCCCCCTGCGCGCCACCTCTCGGCGAGTCTCGTCGCTATCCTCAACGTCACGAGGTATGACCGTTGTTGACCCTTTACCGTTCCCGACCGCTCGCCTCCCCCCGCTCTCCCGATCCTGTCAGGATTCCCAAGCCGAAGCCCACTGGTGGAGGACATCGCGAAGAGGCGCAAGAAGATGACGCTGAAGGCTCCTTCCCTCTGGCGCTGCACGTCCGCGCCGCTGAGCCGCGCGAAACGTCCGACAATGGCCTCTTTCTCCCATTCTCATGGCCCCGATCGGTCGACACGTCGTTTTGTTTTTTACTCGTTCTTGGGAGAGTTGCGTTGTTCGTGGTGTTGTGAATCGTGAGGAGGCTTGAGGGACGGTGAGAAGAGGCCGAAGGTTTCATCCCCTTGGCGGTCAAGTTTGCGCTGTTGAAGCGTGCAAAAATGTCCGACATTGGCCTCTTTCTCCCATTCTCATGGCCCCGATCGGTCGACACCTCGTTTTGTTTTTTACTCGTTCTTGGGAGAGTTGCGTTGTTCGTGGTGTTGTGAATTGTCCGGAGGATTGAGGGACACTGAGGAGAGGCTCGGGAAGTTGAGGCCGAAGGTTTCATCCCCCTGGCGGTCAAGTTTGCGCAGTTGAAGCGTGCAAAAATGTCCGACATTGGCCTCTTTCTCCCATTCTCAGGGCCCCGATCGGTCGACACCTCGTTTTGTTTTTTACTCGTTCTTCCGAGAGTTGCGTTATTCGTGGTGTTGTGAATCGTCAGGAGGCTTGAGGGACACTGAGAAGAGGCTCGGGAAGTTGAGGCCGAAGGTTTCATCCCCTTGACAGTCAAGTTTGCGCAGCTGAAGCGTGCAAAATGTCCGACATTGGCCTCTTTCTCCCATTCTCAGGGCCCCGATCGGTCGACACCTCGTTTTGTTTTTTACTCGTTCTTGGGAGAGTTGCGTTATTCGTGGTGTTGTGAATCGTGAGGAGGCTTGAGGGACACTGAGAAGAGGCTGAAGGTTTCATCCCCTTGGTGGTCAAGTTTGTGCTGTTGAAGCGTGCAAAATGTCCGACATTGGCCTCTTTCTCCCATTCTCATGGCCCCGATCGGTCGACACCTCGTTTTGTATTTTACTCGTTCTTGGGAGAGTTGCGTTATTCGTGGTGTTGCGAATCGTCCGGAGGCTTGTGGGACACTGAGAAGAGGCCGAAGGTTTCATCCCCTTGGCGGTCAAGTTTGCTCATTGCTCGATCGGTCGACACCTGATTTTTTTTGTTCCATGTTCATGCGAACCTTTCATTATCACCTAACGGTAAATTGTCCCTTTGCTTCCAGGACAGCGCAAAGAGTCGCAAAACGTTGAGGCTGATGGTTTCATCCCTCTGGCGGTCAAGTCTGCGCAGCTGAAGCGTGCAAAACCTCCAATGGCCTCTTTCTCCCATCCTCTCATTGCCCGATCGGTCTACACCTCATTTTTCGTGTTCCATGTTTCTCTTCGCATCATCTTCCTCGCATTATCCTCCAACCCTCAGTAACCCGCCCCAATGGCCGCTTCCTCAAGTCCTCAACGCCCGATCGGTCCACACCTCAAGTGTTGCTTCCCCCACTCCGCGCCTTCCTCTCGCAACCCTCTCGTCATTGCCTCCTCCTAATTCCTCCACAATTAGGACAATTGACTCGATGGCTCCGAATGCTTCATCCCCGCCTCCCTACCATTGAATCCCCTGACCTCCGGCAACGTTCCCTCCTTCTCCTAGACCCGATCGGTCTACACCTCACTCCGTTGTCCTCTCCTCGCTATCCGCCCGTTCTCCCCGGACACTGCAGGAGGCAAAGGTGAGACGCGACTCTGCCGTTCTCCGATGAGATTACACCGGCGATAGCGACACTTCGCCGACATTAGGCATAAATATGGAACGTCAACCTGGAGGAAAACGTGGCCAGGGGCGGGGGGTCAGGTGCGCTGCGCGACTAAGGAAGCCAGGCACGTATCAACGGTGGGCAGCGGGCCTTTAGAGCATAAGGAGCAGAGACCGCGGTTGTTGGTAGTTCCAGCCAGTGTAAGAGCCGTGGATCAGGAGAAATGAGGAGGGACGCTGGACCGTAAAGTCCAGGGAGCTGGTCCTTCCCGGGTTTACTCAATGTGGTTCTCTCTCTTCGCCTTACAGGTTTGACCAGAATTCACGGCAATGCTCCGGCACTGAACCCGCTATGCGAATGGAGGACTCAGCTGTGTTCTCGCCGCTTCTGTTGCCCCCCCCCCCCCCCCCCCCCTGGCATATTATATGATACTCTCGCCGGTGAATCCTGACCCGACCATGTATACCTTACCGAGTTTAGAGCCCCGCAGGGTCATTTCCGGGAACGAATGGCCTCGAAATCGAAATCCTCCGCTTCCCTTCGCGCGATACACGTAACCCGAGATATTCTTTTCGTTTCCGTCTGGGCTCGTAATCGTAACCGTTGGAGATAAGAAAAATGGCACTTTTTGTCTCATACGGAAGTCAAGGTAACCGAAAGCCGAGGGCTTTGTTGCATAAAAAGTAATGGATGTTTTGCGAGGAACGACAATTGCCGGTTTGATGTTCGCTTCTTAGCGGGGCATGAAAAGAAGTTCTACTGTAGGTTTGGGCTTAAGTTCGAATTTCCGGTGGAGCTTGGATGTGAAGCTAGGGTTGAACTCTAGTTTGCATTTACGTTTGAACTTAGATGTGAAATTCGCTTTGAACTTGGAGGTGAAGTTAGGTTTGAACTTGGATGTGTAGCTCGGTTTGAACTTAAGTTTCAATTTCCGTTTGAACTTGGATGTGAAGCTAGGGTTGAACTTAAGTTCCAATTTCCGTTTGAACTTGGATGTGAAGTTCGGTTTGAACTTGTACGTGAAGTTAGGTTTGAACTTCGGTGTGAAGCTCGAATTGAACTTAAGTTCTAATTTCCGATTAGACTTGGATGTGAAGCTCGGTTCGAACTTAAGTACGAGTTTCCGATTGAACTTCTATGTGAAGTTAGGTTTGAACTTAAGTTCGAAGTGAGGTCTAGGGTTAAGTTTGAAGTCAGCTCCGAGCTCAAGTTCGAACCTTTGTTTGAACTCAGGTTTGAACTTAGGTTCGAACTCAGGTTCGAACTCAGCTTTGAACTTAGGTTTGGTCTTAGGTTTCAACTTAGGCTCAAACTTGGGTTTGGTCATAGGTTTCCACTTAGGTTCAAACTTCAGTTTGGTCTCACATTTGAACTCAACTTTGAACTTAAGTTTCAACCTAACTTCAAACTTAGCTTCGAACCGAAGTCTGAACTCAAGTGGCAACTCAACCGCGAACTTATCGATCCCAACTTTTGTTACCCACGCCAAACCGGGATCCAATCGCCGCCGATTATCGGAGGAAGGGCGTATTCGATCGAGTGTCATTGAACACGAGTGACCAACAACGGGTCCTTGACCTCTCACGCCGCTCACAGGTACACACACGAAGAGTTGTAACTGGCTCGACGTAAACGGCGAGGGCGAGAGGTAAGATCGTGTGTTAGCGAACCTCGCCGCTTTACCGCGAAGAAGAACGAGTCCGCGAGTGTGTGCATGTGTGCATGTGTGTGTGTGTGTGTGTCTCTTTATCTATCCTTCCTCACCCAGTCTCTCGATGACCCGCGAACCAGAGCCACCGGCCGAGACCAAGATGGACTATACTGGCGAGTCGCGCATTCTCGCTATCATGGGAAAACGACAAGCGACACACGACACACACTCACACATGCGCACGCATGTGCATGTGTGTGTTCGCATGTGTGTCCCTTTTCCATTACGGGATTTCAAGTACGGCTCGAGAGATTCAGGAAGAGAGAAGTACCAGCGGATGGCAGCGAGCGGACCGAGCGGAAAAGCGGAATGAGCGACGTGGAAAAGATGTTAATGGCGGCCAGGAGGAAAATGAAGAAACGGCTTGGGTTGGTAGAAAAAAAAAAAAAAAAAAAAAAAAAAATGGTGGCGTAGCGAGAAGGGATGCTGCGCGCCGCTTGGTCCACCGCCGTCCCTGTGAGACGCTCCTGCCCTATCCCGAGTGCGAGACTCCTGCCCGACCGACGACCCGAGTGAACTGTTTTGCCGGACAACAGTTCGTAACGGTTCGGCGAGCGGAGGGAGCCTTAAATGGCGAAAACCTTGTGGATCAAAAACCTCCGCCGATCATGAATTGCAGCGCGTGCTCACACACATGCGCACACATATGTGTGTATATATATATATATATATATATATATGCACTGTGAGAAATGTTATGAAATTTAGAAGCCCGGTATATGAAATTAGAATTCGTATAGATTGTATTTGAATTTTAATAATTTAATCTTAAATGCAATACGTGTATATTAAAATATACCGGTGATGGCATTGAATATTAAGACATATGTATACAAAAATTGTGTTATTATTACAAATATGATGGAAATAATATTGTTTTTAATATACCGGTAACGCAATATTCTTACATACGTGTCAATGATATTTCATGTACTGTATATGCATAAAACTTCATGCATTTTGTGAATTTTCAAACAGAATTTTTTTACAGTCTATATATATATATATATATATATATATATAGGGTAAAAGTGGTGAATATGGCCCACCTCGATTAACACATAAATCAATGATATATGGACCGGACCATATTCCCCACTTTTACCCTATATATATATAATATAAATATATGTATATATATATATATATATGTAACAGCGGTCGGAGTTCTTCGTCCGATGGAACGACAATCCTTGCCCCAGTATCGAAGATTTAAGGAATGATTTTTTTTTTTTGGTTTGAACGATTTTAAGTGAGCTTACCGGAGTGCGTGACTCGGGCTGCCAGGAAGATCGCGAGGAAGATAATGCTCCCGGGCCGGCATAGCCCGCCGCTCAACGCCGACATTACGGCGCTCTTCCGTCTCCTGTAACAGAAAAAAATAAATGATTATTTATTGTTTATTGATTGAAGTAAAATCGAAAATATTAGTTTGGCTGTAAAATAATTGTTATATTCGTGATCAGCGGGAAAAAATAAGTGGAATATAGCCTTGAAACAAAAAAAGTCGATTGAACAACGATTTTTCACTTTTTGAGCCACTTTTGGAAAAACGCCGATTTTCGTGATTTTTTAGGGCACGATGCTGTACCTTAACAAAAAAATATGTAACCACGAATTTGTTTCGACGGCTCAATATCCAGTCGCATGTATAAACCCTTGGCTTCCAAACGCATCCCATTTAAGTCAATTACTGTAAGATAAGCTAATTATTTATTATTTATTATTTATTATTTATTATTTATTATTTATTATTTATTATTTATTATTTATTATTTATTATTTATTATTTATTATTTATTATTTATTATTTATTATTTATTATTTATTATTTATTATTTATTATTTATTATTTATTATTTATTATTTATTATTTATTATTTATTATTTATTATTTATTATTTATTATTTATTATTTATTATTTATTATTTATTGTTTATTGTTTATTATTTATTATTTATTGTTTATTATTTATTACATGAGAAATATTTTTTTCGAAATGAGTATTTGTACAATTTTTTCCGTGCACGTTCGCACGAAGTCGCGAGAGACGGGCGTAATATGATTTTTCACTTTCCGAGTCAGCGATGCAACAATCCGTGGAGGGATTCTGCCCGGCTAGACGCCGAGGGGAGAAGCTCGTGTACTTTCCATCTTTCGCGTTTCCACTCCGTCGGTCCCGGCCAGACGGGCGTTTACCTCGTTTGTTCACAAAACCACGACGCCATTTACACTCGCCCTGTTCGCTGTCCTGCATTTCTAGCCTGGAAGCCCACGCGCAGTCCGGCGAAACCGCGATCGGTTATGGTTATTGTTTATTTTTATCTTTCGCCATTTCTTCCGCTACCGAATAGCCGATATTTTCTATACCAGCGACCGTAACGGCGCGAGACCGCGTTCCACGTGTCGCTGAGATTCCGGCGTATCGATTTCACTACAAACAAGCCAAGAAATATCCACGTTCGGCAAAGTTGCGCGGCGCCAAAGACGACGCCTCCGCGAAAACCCACATCCGGTCTCGAAGGTCCTCCATCTTCGAAACGAACCAACAAAAAAATTCGAAATTTTCACAGTGGCCTCGCAAGGTCGTCACGCGTGTCCGATAATTTTTTCAAATTTTTTTAACCTCCCTTCACAGAGTTGCATAATTTTTTGTGCCGCGTTTCATCCGCCGATCGAATCGTCAGTGGAAGAAATTCTTAAGATGCGTATCGGTCTTGAAAAAAAAAAGAAAAAAAATACAGGCCGTTGACAACCGATAACGACGTAAATACCTCATCTCCATAATCGTATCGAGACCTCACGACCGTTCGTACGACCGGCGTATTTAACGATCCGGCCGAGATCGGCGCGTAATCCGAAGAGCTCGGTGGGCGTTGAAGCGGCCAATCGCCGCTTTATCTGTCTACGTTTCTCTCGTCCAGTCATTATGAGCCAATCGTTTTCTCATATATAATATATAATATATAATATATAATATATAATATATAATATATAATATATAATATATAATATATAATATATAATATATAATATATAATATATAATATATAATATATAATATATAAAGGCATTTCGACCTGGATGTGACCTTTCACATCTTGAATTGGGCTCAAGATGTTTTATATTACTGAACTAACTCTCAAAAGCACTCAGATTTTTTATTAGATTAAAACAAAAATTTTTTATATGGGAAAAACGTGCAGTCAAAAAATTCAAAGTGAATTTAAACATCCGAAAAGACTCATACGTATTCAGAAAAATAAACGAATAATTTTCATTAAAAAAAAGTTATCTTTCCGAGAGATTTGTTGAACAATTAAATTTTTCATTAATTTGTCAATAACATTTTGGAATTATTATTATGCAAAATATAATCTTTTCGGCATCTTTAATACCCTTGATTTTTTTCAGATTTTTATACCATCGAGAAGTGTTTGCAATTCCCTCTCAATTCTCTGAAACTTGTGCGAAATCAACACCATTCGCATTCGAGATCAACACCTTGAACTCCGAACGACAAGGAGCTTTTTCACTCGAGCGTTACTCCCTCCCTTTCTCGCATCCCGCGAGACCCTCTCCAAAGGTCAACATACGGAGAGCTTAACTGTAAAATAGAGTCTTCCAATGAGGAGAATCCCTCTCTCGCCTCTCTTTCTCACTCATAAGGTCGGAGGCGTCTCAACCTATCCTCGAGCACTCTGGAGTGGTTTTTTTTTTTTTTTTTTTTTTTTTTTTTTTTTTTTTTCTTGTGCAATTAGCTGGGTGTGGAAGAGGAAGAAATAGGGAAGCTATACGGGGAAGATAAGAGGAAGAGGATGAGGCGGCTGGAGCATTAGCATGCAGATTGGGTAATAATGGCTCGAGGAGAGAAACCGGGATAACCGGGCGATTGACCGTAAGAGAGTCACCGGAAGTCGAGACCTTTGAAGAGTTCGGTTGGCCGATTTTTTTCTTATGGTCGTAAAGCGAACGCTGATCACTCGGTTTTTTCATCGATTTTTTTTTATATAATTATGGGTAATAATAAATAATAGGTAATTTGGGAATTTGTTATACTATGTCATAATGAGCCGCATGGGAAGTGCGTATGTGTGGTGTATATTGGAAAATCGGTGTGTGATATATTGCATGTGCGACGAGGGGACGAATTGATATTTCAGTTATATTTTGGAATTGTTATTTTTTAGATATGTGAGAATTTATGGGGTCGATGTGTTGGTACTGCGAGAGGGTGAAGTTTAATGTGTTTCGAGTATATTTTTGTTGGGCATGTTTTGGGCACGAAGACATCCGCGATTTTTTCACGGAACTGTAATGTTTCATGGGGCCGGATAATTTTTTTTCGACAGTTTGGTTCATTGTCGACACAAAAGTTCCTATGAAAATATCATCTCCGATTCGTATTTTTAGAGTTATGAATTATTTAAAAAAAATTAATTGATGAATACGAAATTTAAAGCCGCAGTTGACCAGCCAATCGGTTTCGAAAATTAATAACTACTAAACCACGTGGCTTAGGTGAAAGTGTCATAGGACCTTTTCTCACCACAATGGCCCCAAAATACCCAAAAAAAATACGAGAGATTAATTTTCCCACTGATTCGATGAAAATTTTTAAAAAATTACAAAAGAAACCCCAAATAACCAACTAACTTATTTCAAAAATTAATAACTCCTAAACCACGTCTCTTACGTAAAAGTCTCATAGGACCTTTTCTCACCACAATGGCCCCAAAAGACAGGAAAAAAATACACGCCATTAATTTTCCCACCAAGTCGATCAAAATTTTAAAAAAATCACAAAAAACCACCAAACAACCAACTAACTCATTTCAAAAATTAATAACTCCCAAACCACGTCTCTTACGTAAAAGTGCCATAGGACCTTTTCTCACCACAATGGCCCCAAAAGACAGGAAAAAAATCCACGCCATTAATTTTCCCACCGATTCGATGAAAAATAGCCGAAAGTGTGCCCGTCGCCCGAGGAGTTTCCTGCCGGGGAGCTCGCGCACTACACATTCGCAGATGCAACCTCGAGGTCGCTTTTTAAAAAATTCCCTCGACTAGCAATAATTGCAAAGATCCCTCGACCCGACCATCGTCTCTTCTTCTTCCTCCTCCTCATCATCATCTTCTTCTCCATCGTCTCCTTCTCGAGGGAAAGAGATCGAGCACACACTCCCGAGGAACCTGAGACTATGAATCAGTACGAAGCTGTATAGAAAGGGGGCGGGGGGGTGGGGGGGGGGGGCTGTTCAACAGTGCGGATTATTCCGTTACAGCCCGGAGGCTGCGTTAGTTCGTTCGTTCGTTCACCATTACCGTGGAACGCGGAATATGATTACCTTCACCTGGGAACCCGAGACTCTCCCGAGGAGTCGAACCGAAGAGTCTCTCGTTTGCGATCTTTTTAGACATTTTTAATTTTTTTTTTTATTTCATCTCTCCAAGAGATCATCGATTGTCTTTCGCGGGGAGATATTAAACGTGATGCCTCGCACAGAGCAGCGTCGCAGCCCCCATGGAAAAAAATATATTTAATGACATATGTCAACGTATATTTATGTATTTATTGAATATAATTTTCACGATATTTTTTATATATTTTAATAATAAATTTGTTTTTAATATACTTTTTAATATATTTATTATGAGGTGTATCTGACGGTCATTTCGGAGCGAAAATAGATTTTATGTTATCGCACTCGGTCCGTTTTCATTTAAATAAATAAAAACTATATATATTTAATATATAGTTTTTTAAAAATATATATTTTCGCGTATATGAAAAGTTTATTATTTATATATATTTTCGCGTATATGAAAAGTTTATTATTTATATGCCGAATATACTTCCGCGCGAAAAATTAATAATTTTTAATATATAATGTATGTATTATATTATATTATATTATTATTATTATTAATATTTTTTGCCTACACTTATTTTCCGTGCGAGGAACTGCGACGGCGCGAGGAATGACTATGAACGACGTTTATAGACATTTGAGGATACATTTTGCGAATAATATTCTTCGCGTATGAGGAAAAGGTTTCATGTAGGCGGAGGGTGGTGGGGGTAGAAATAATCTAACGGAGTCCATTGGAGAACACTTCCGGGTTAATGGAGTTGCGTAAGAGGGGGGAAGATGTGAGCCGGTTGGTAAGCGGTTGTTGATGTTAGGCTTTTATCTTTTTTTTTCAATTTTTTTTTTTTTTTTTTTTTTTTTTTAGCGATGGCGAACGAGGACGAGTTGTTCGCCGTACGATTATCGATAAAAACGGGGCGCCGGGAATAATTGATAGCGGAACGCGCGCCGCGGCAACCGCGACTGGATGACTGGCCGGTGCAGTCTGTGTTACGCGTGACGGTGGACCGTTGGACTGTTCCTCCGTTCGGTTAGAATGCACTCGTTTTATTTATTTTTATTTTATTGTTTTTTTTATTTTATTTTATTTCTATTTTATTTCGCTGTGAAGAGTAATCGGGTAATCGGGGATTTCTGCCGTTATTTCGATGAACGGAGGGGATAATTAGTCGGCACTATTTTTTTTCGGTCATTTCGGACCGTCGCCGAGAGAAAAGGTCCTATGAAAATTTTGTCCAAAAACCGTATTTTCGGAGCTACGAATTTTCGAAGAAAGAATTACATTTATCACGAATATCGTTTTACCAATTGTGAAAGTGCATTTGAATATTTAAAAAAATGTATTTTAACAAAAATAATGTCAAATTATTATTTAAGATTGTAACATTGTAGCCGAGATATTGAACAAAAATATTGTTATTGTTAAGCGCATAAAAATTGTGAAAATAAACAATATCGTGTCGCCTCGATTTTTCTTTTTTTTCCTTTTTCCTGTATTTTTCATTTTAATTAATCGGCTCTATTTTTTTTCGGTAATCTCGGACCATCCCTGAGCGAAAAGGTCCTATGATAATTTTGTCCAATAACCATATTTTCGGAGTTACAAATTTTCCATCGAAAAAATTACAATTATCAAAAATATCGTTTTACCGATTACGAAATTGCATTGGAATATTTTAATATTCGAATGCAATTTAATATATTTCAATATATATATATTTTTTCAAAAAATGTCAAAATATATTAACGATTGTAAAATTGTACGCGAAGTATTGAAGAAATATTGCAATAACAATATTGTTATTGTTAAGCGCATAAAAATTATGAAAATAAAAATTACCGTGCCGATACGGTTTTTTTCTTCTTCTTTTTTTTTTGTATTATTTTTAACCATAAAAATGATTATTAGAAATTGTGAGAATTAAATGAGGACGAGACAGCGTTAGCATAATCGTATTCCGGTTATGTAAATGTTGGATTTTTCGTAAATGGTTTCCTGGAACCGCGGGAACGGTACCGCAGCTGTTTAGACCTTGAAATAGATTCGTCTCGGGTTCAAGAATCCTCGAGCTCGAACCGCACGTTAATCTCACTTCGCAACGGCGATAAATGACGTTATGCAAATTGGTCGTGAGGTGAGGTGCTGCTCCTCGTGATCGTGTTACCGTGCATTAGCAGAGACGGGAACGGCGTTCCTGTATATAAAACAGCGCGTTCACGACTCCGCTGGGAACTCTACCGCGGTTAATTATGACGATTAGCGAGAGCATCTTGTTTTTCAAACGCTCGCACAGGAAGCTCCGCTCCGCGGGCTTCGACTCGCTTTCGAACGAATTCACTGCGAAATTGAAATCAACATTTTTAACCCACTGGCGCACTTATTATTTATTTATTATTTTTTTCGGAGTAAAATCGATATCTTTGGAAGAATGATTGGATAAAATTTGAAAAAATTGTCGAAGTGAAGTATCGATCCATCGAAGATGTCGTGCAAATTTGGTAATAATTCGCCAAGCGGTTGGAAAGATAGAGCTCTCTTCAACGAACCAGGAGAGATGTCCGATATTTTTTTGAATTAAAAAAAGCGGATGTTACTTGGGAAAGAAGATTGCAAAAAATCTGAAAATTTTCTCGAAGAGAGGTATCGACCCTCCGAAGATGTCGTGTAAATTTCGTAATTATTTGTCAAGCCGTTCGAAAGATAGAGCTCTCTACAACCACTCAGAAGAAATGTTCTATACTTTTGAGAATTACAAAAAACGGATGTTGCTAGGGAAAAAAGATTGGAAAAAATTTGAAAAAATTGTCGATGCAATATATCGATCCTCTGAAGATGTCGTGCAAATTTCGTTATGATTCGCCAAGCGGTTCGAAAGATAGAGCTCTCTTTAACAAATCAGAAGAGATCGCCAATACTTTGTAGGGTTAAAAAAAAACGGATGTTGCTTAGGAAAAAGGATTGGAAAAAATCTGAAAAAATTCTCGTAGAGACGCATCGATCCTCCGAAGATGTCGTGCAAATTTCGTAATGATTCGTCAAGCGGTTCGAAAGATAGAGCTCTCTTTAACGAATCAGAAGAGGTCACCAATACTTTTGAGAATGTACAAAAAACGGATGTTGATTAGGAAAAAGGATTGGAAAAAATCTGAAAAAATTCTCGTAGGGTCGCACCGATCCTCCGAAGATGTCGTGCAAATTCCTTAATGATATATCGAATGGTTCGAAAGTTAGAGATTTTAGGAATACAATAGTGATATCCGACGATTAAAAAAATATATATAAAAAATATGATATTACATTAACAAGACATTGCGCTGAATTACTAAACAATTTGAATTCAAATTTGAGAACTCAAGTTCGAAATTACCGTGCAGAATCGGTATGGCGTATTACGTTGCAGTAATATCGCGAGAGTTAATTGTACAGTGCCAACGGTTTTGTATTATGTATGTAGCCGTCGGAGTTGATAAAAAAAGGAAGGAGACGAGGAGGATGATGCACGATCGTGGCCACGAGGTGATCGGACACATTGCCGATGTTGAAGGTGAAATGCGCGTCGGCTTGCAGTTTAAAAAAACAAAACAAAACAAGTTGTACCCAGAGAAGGATGAGAAGGTGGACGTCTCGTGTATGTGGACGTCGAGAGCCCCGATGCGCGTATCTCGACGGAATTCTGCCTCGGGCACCGATCCGATCTTTTATCTCTTCTCGATATTAAACACGATATACAAGATTCTCGCGTCAGCGGCCGAGCCGAGTTATTACACGCTCTTACCACCTCACGTATTAGTGTACCTTATAGCAAACTTCCGAAGATACATATACGTCCTCGGGCGCTGTAGAACGTTTCAATCGAGCTCTTTCTTCGAAACGGCTCGATGAATCACAACGAAATTTGCTCGACATGTTCACGTCGATGATACAAATATTTCACATTTTTTTCAAATTTTTTCAAACCTTTTTTCCACATTAACATCCAGCTTCTTTGAGTTAACAACTGTTTTGAATATTACGGCTACATAATTAAAAGGTTCTCGATCTCTGGAACCGCTCGGCGAATCATCACGAAATTTGTATGACACATTCGGATGAACGATACATACTTTTGAGATTTTTTTCAAATTTTTTCTGACCTTTCTTCCAAAGTAACATCCAGCTTCTTTGGGTTAACAACAGTTTTGAATATTAGGGCTACATAATTAAAAGGTTCTCGATCTCGGGAACCGCTCGACGAATTATCACGAAATTTGTATGACACATTCGGATGATCGATACATACTTTTGAGATTTTTTTCAAATTTTTTCTAACCTTTCTTCCAAAGTAACATCCAGCTTCTTTGAGTTAACAACAGTTTTGAATGTTACGGCTGCATAATTAAAAGGTTCTCGATCTCTGCAACCGCTCGACGAATCGTCACGAAATTTGTATGACACATTCAGATGAACGATACATACTTTTGAGATTTTTTTCAAATTTTTTCAAACCTTTTTTCCAAAGTAACATCCAGTTTTTTTGATAACACGCCGATGCATCGTTAAACGGTCCGGACCTTTCGAACCGCCCGATAAACTTTTACATCGCTTGTATTTCGTGTCTCCAAATAATGTGCATCGGTCCCTTTTATTTCTCACAGTTTTGTCTTCGATTCTTTTTTTCCCTTTCTCTGTCCCGTTTATTTAACGCTTGCGATAAATCCCGAGGCAAACAGAGGTCCGTTTGCCGAGAGCCGTTTTCTACGGTGGCTCCGACTCTCTCGGCCTCACAGGAGGCTCACCGGTGACTCTCCGGAGACGGCCGGAGTTAGATTAGAGGCCGAGAGAGTCCTCGTCGAGGGTTTCGGTAACACGAGCGAACCAAAGCGAAGGCAGACACGAGGGTAAACAGAAATCTGAACGATCGCCGTTGGCAATGTTGTTCCTTGGCAAAGATTACTATGTACCGGAATCCGTGTTGTCCGATGTTAAAAAAAAAAAATAATAAAAATATGAAATTCTCAGACGAGAGGACCAATTATTTTCAATTTCCGATGTACCCTTTTTTGTTGATGTAAAAGGCTGTGCAACGGTTATTTTCCGGGACCCGGAAACGGACTCCTGAGAATACGATAAGAGTGGAGTTTGATTTCCTCTTTAGTTCGCAAGCTGTCTGGAGAGAGCGAGATAGGAGCAGATGGAAAAAAAAACGTCAGCAGGACTGGTTTTCCTTGGGGATCGTTCGGCGAGATCGCAGTTCGGTCGGTATTATGCGAGGCGGACGAACGAATGAGAGAGACGGAAAGCCAACACGATCCCGATACTCGATAATATTCTAAGACCCAACGGAAATTATCCGTTATGCAAAGCAGGTGCAGCTAATTAATTATTATTCAAAGTAACGGGGTTTTGTGAGTTGGATTCAGAATCGTCCTTTATCCCTCTCGAGTGTGCCTCCGGGTTAGGAGAGATCGCGGTATAGGCTAATCCGATAAGAATTATTAGAAATATTGGAATAATCTTCTCCCGTAATAAATAAACCGCAGAAATGAGTTCAAGGCGATTTAACTCGGAACCGGTTGAGTCTAGGAGAAAAATTCATAGAACCTTTCTGTTAGAGAATTTCGTGCCCTTGAAGAAAGGTTCTATTCGTTTAGACCGCCAGACGAAGGCTTACCGGTCTTTTTCTCGAAGATAAGTGTGTAGTCATTTTCCCGAGGGTATCCGCTCCTCGACGGCTTAAAAATTGTTTTTCTCCCAAACGGTCCAATCTAGCGAAATTATGCTCCAAACCTTTTTGACTTAGAATTCTCCGCTCTACAAAAAAGCTCTCTTGTAAAAATATCCCCAGACGAGTCGTTCAAGAGTTAGACCCCTCCAAACATGGACTTCCTGTCTAACAGCTTACTCGCGACTTTCTCGTGACAAAAACTAACTAAAAAACGTTCCCATCTTGCGGCCACGTGTCAAAAACATGCAAATTCCACTCGGCTCCTTAGCGCAAGGGACACTTTCGGCCGGGAGTCGAAAGATCGCTCGTACGCCACCGGAGCTCCGCCCTTTGAGCGTAGGAGTCTTCTAGCCTCGCTCGCGCTGCGTACGCTGCGCACGCGCAATGAGTACATGAATTTATGATAATGCAAGCGAGGGAGGTTGCACAAATATTGTTCGATGGAATAATGAAAACGGCTTATTCGACAGTACAAGATTCTTGTCGAAGCATCCGCACTCGAGAGGTTGTGCTCAGCATTTTTTCTGCTTGTCAATATATATATATATATATATATATATATATATATATATATATATATATACATTACATGGTATAGAGGCATGCCCGGGTTGATTCTGAAAGTGACATCCCGAGAGAGGTAAAAAGGAAGGTTGAACGGTGGAAAGAAGATCCTTTCTCGGAGAAGCGAGCGAACACAGAGATCCATCTCGCTCCATCTCTCTTCCCCCGCGCTGTATAGTTAGAAATGTTTGCGCATCTCGACACACCCGAGAAACCGCCGACGAACGAGCCGGGACGGCTTCGCGCCAGACGAAGGAGAGGATATTTCAGCATCCGCCCTTCGAGGACGCCGGTATACACACGGAAACCCCCGGAGTGAATACATCGAGGTTTACTTTGCCCCGTGTGACGTGTTCCTTCTCTCGGCGGGTTTCCGAGCACTTAGCGCTCCCGCGAACCCAGCCTCTGGAAGCTCGAGCTTCGTCCATTGCAAACAGCATCCCCGGCCTTTTTTCCTTTCGTCTCTCCGTATCTCGACATTTCGATTTTCAATTCTGTAACTTGTGAAATTTTTTACTGGTGCCGGCAACGGACGTTTCCGACGAGGCAAATCGAGTTTATTCGAGTTCTCGATATGTATCGAATATATCGATTTATATCGAATATATCGATGTATATCGAATAGATCGATTTATATCGAATATATCGATTTATATCGAATATATCGATTTATATCGAATATATCGATTTATATCGAATATATCGATTTATATCGAATATATCGATTTATATCGAATATATCGATTTATATCGAATATATCGATTTATATCGAATATATCGATTAATATCGAATATATCGATTAATATCGAAAGTATCGATTTATATCGATAGAATCGACTATATTTATATGTTTCTAACAGAGGAAGATGGTCAGTCGCTGTCCAGAAAAGGTGTCTTCAACTCTCGTTATACCACCTTTTTTGTGACGGATAACGCTCCGAGTAAGATTGCTTCATCCTTCGACTGAGTTCGGTAACCTTTGCGCGGCTGGTTGTCGAGCGTAATTATACTCGGTATAATCGTTTTTTAATTGAACCAAAAGTGGGGTGTGGGAAGGGAGGAGGCGTACACCTTCCATCTTCGGAAGATGTACGCCGGATATGTCGGAGGAAGATTTCAGGTTCTTCAAGGTTCGTCCTTAAATTGCCGAAATCAACTCGGGATTAGAGCAATTTCGGCCGCGCGTCGACCGATCGGACGATTTTTTCCGTAATTACCGCCCCGTGTGACTCCTCTGTGACTCTACGTGTGATTCTTCTATTCTGCAGTCACTGTATAAATAGGGGAAGTAAAAAAAATGAGAGAAGGATTCCAAATCTCAGTGAATTCAACCGCGCGTGGACCGATCGGACGGAATTTTTCGTGATTACCGCCCCGTGTGATTCCTCTGTGACTCTACGTGTGATTCTTCTATTCTGCAGTCACTGTATAAATAGGGGAAGTAAAAAAAATGAGAGAAGGATTCCAAATCTTAGTGAATTCAACCGCGTGTGGACCGATCGGACGAAATTTTTCGTGATTACCGTCCCGCGTGACTCCTCTGTGACTCTACGTATGACTCTTCTATCCTGCAGACACTATATAAATAGGGGAAGTAAAAAAAATGAGAGTAGGATTCCTCATTGATTTCAGCCACGCGTGGACCGATCGGGCGACATTTTTCGTGATTACCGTCCCGTGTGACTCCTCTGAGGCTGCGCGCGGCGAATTGTGCCCGTATCGAGACGAGCACCTCATGATTCGCCCGTGACTCTCCGTGCGACTCTCTTTTATCCTGCGGTCACTATATAAACAGGGGAGGCATAAAAAAAAAGAAGAAGCAAAAGAAGAAGAAGTGAGTCGAACGTTATAGGAGGCTCTCCGCTCACGGTAAAGCGAGAGAGGTTGGACATGGCTCGTGTGAAATAATGTGGACGGTGAACCGGATCCTGAGGCCACGACGAAGCCACCCAGAGTTTTGCCTAGTGCAAGGAACGCGCGAGCTACCAGCAGGAGCAGCACCTAAGCGATACAATCTGGCTTCTTCTTCGCCTTCTTCTTCGTCTTCTTCTTCTTCTCTCGTCTGGTACAACGGGGCGTGCATCCCTGGGATGCAACGACTTCTGTCTACCGTGAACCGGCTCCGGGGCTCACCCGTGACTCCGACATTAAAGCCCGGGACTGCACACACACCGCCGCCGCGGCAGACGCGACAAGTAGCCAGCCCGAGGACGCTAAAGACGTTCGAGCGAAAACGCGATCAATTGGATTTTAGAATCGGACGATCGGTGCGTGAAAAAATGAAACCTCAGAGAGTCATTTGGAGGTTAGGATGGTTCGATATGTATCGATCAGCGGGAATCGATATGTATCGAATCGAGCGAGGGCCAATGGGAGGCCCGGAAAAGCGGCGGAGTCGATGCGATCATCAATTTAGTCTCTGAGGTTGTAAAACAGCACATTAGGACACTAGTGCGAAAAAACTTCTGACGAAGGCGAGTGTCGCAATCATACGAGTTACGAAAACTTTTTCGCACAAAATTCACTATCGTACAAAATTCAATTTCACGAGGCCCGAAAAATGCGCTTTTACGCACGCGTGCCTAAAACTGCCATTATCGCACCCTTACAAAACAAATATTACATTTCCCACTCCAGCGCAACATCGCCCAATATATCTTTGAACCAAAAATACCCAAAGCCCCCCCAACGACGAATTCCCCCTCCCAACTTCCACCCCCCCAAATTCCCCCTCCCCGTTTCTCGCACTGCCCCGCCGATTCCTCCCGGCCCAAAATTCCCACTCCAAAACCCATTAAAAAAAAAAAAAAAAAATCCCCCCTACTCCCCCTCAATTAAACCGACGCATCGGACCGCTTATCCTCGCATGCGCCGATCGCAGTACAAAATATAAAAAAAAAAAGGAAAAAAAATGCATAATTGCCACTATACAATGGAGGTCTCTCGCAAGTGTTATTTCTCACGGGAGCAGCTCCGGCGCGCCGCCTCTCCGCGCGGTATAAACTCTTCTCGTAATCTTTATCAACATCCTGAAATATAATGACTCTTGTTGGAGCTCGAGCGAGGACGGGGGGGGGGGAGGCGGGAGGGGGGGAGGGACTTCCCCGTAGGATTTCCGAGGCTAGCTTGGCATGTCTAATGGCAGAGCGCAGCGACGGGCAGCGAAAGGAGCTGCAACAATACTCGAGCCGCTACCGGTGGTGCAGTTAGTGCAAACGGGGATGAAGGGGGGGGGGAAGGAGGGGGGGGATGACGGCGTGCTCGTCCAACTGCGACTCGGCGCTGCTCTCTTCCTCACCGGGGCCGCGGAGGAAAATGTAGCGAGACGAAACGCAATGGGAATGAAACTAGGCGGAGGGCCGGAGAGTCCGGCAGGGGGGGGCGGTGGGGAGGGAGGGGGGGGGGAAAGGGTTGCCGAGTCGCCGGGGAGAGGAAGCTCCTCCGCGAGTATGGGAGTCCCCGGGACTACGAGCGGTGAGTTACTATCTTATTACGGGCCTCCGCAAATGGTCTTCATCAAGGCACATACAACCGCGCGCTAGGCGAACACTCCCCGCGAGCGACGATTCCACGAAGTCAATTTTTTTTTTTTTTTTTTTTTTTTTTTTTTTTTTTTATGGGAGCTTTTGTTATCGATGATCTTTTTTTTATGTATGTGTATTATTATTTTTATCTATTTTTTTTTATGGGACGATAATAAAAGTGAGGATGATGGTAATGTTGTTGTAACTTGTGATAATGAGATTATTATATTTATAATAATAATAATAATAATATATCTCAATTTATTATTATTATTATACATATCAATCTCTTGATATTTTTATCTATTTTTTTTATGGGACGATAATAAAAGTGAGGATGATGGTAATGTGGGGACATGTTGTTGCAACTTGTGATAATGAGATTATTATATTTATAATAATAATAATAATAATAATAATATATCTCGATTTATTATTATTATTATACATATCAATGTAATGCAAGGTAATGTAATATAAATAAAAATTTGCGCGTGCAAATTTTTTTTTTATAAAAAAAAAAAATTTGTTTCTCAGAAGTGTGACCAATTCGATCGGATCCTGTCGCAGAGGAAAGATACAATAACTTTGTGTCGATAAAAAAGGGGTGAAATCGTCATGGGAAAATTAAAAAAAAGAAATACGCTTTCGAAACAGTCTCGAACTCAATGTTTATTGTTACTTTATATAATCGATGAATTAAAAAATATATTATTATTATTATTATTATTATTCGTCGATAATAAAAAAGGACGATAATATTATAAGGAGATACTATTATGAACCGTCGTAAAAAAATTAAAAAAGAAATATGCCTTGGAAACAGTGAACGTTTCATCATGGAAATACTATTCTTTCTAGCCTGCGTGACGATCGCAGCTTGAAATTAATTTCGGAATGAGATCTCGGATCACCTTCGAGCGTCGGCACGCGGTCACTGGCTGGGAAAGTATCGTTAAATCCGCCGATATTAATTCGAGGCTGCATAAAAAAAAAATAATAATTTTTTTTAAACACAGTCGTTTCTGCGGAGGGTCGAATAGCTGGTGTAATCGAGCACCTGCGTTACCGAACGGTAAACAGCCGGTAGAGACAACGAAACAATGGGCAAATGAGCGTAGGAGTAGGGAAGATCCTAATTACTGTTATTATCAACGGCGATCTGGTAAACTAGCGAAGGAGATCGGATCGCGATCCTCGGATAAGTTTTGTAGCGGTTATTCGCGTACGAAAGGATATCAGCGAGGAATTTACGAAAACTTAAGGAGTTATACGGGGTGATTGCGGGGCAAAATGGAGCTCCGGGGCAAAACGGACCCGTATGAAGGTTTTTATTTTTATGTTCCACAAATCAAAAGTGGTCCATTTTTCCGGTGAACGGAGCAAAAATAAAACCTTGGGGCAAAATGGACGCGGGTCCTTCACTCACGATGAAAGTTTTCATATTTTTATGCCGCCCGAAATATAAGTGGTCCATTTCGCCCCGATGGTCCGTTTTTTCGGGGGGGGGGGGAGCAAAAATGAAACCCTGGGGCAAAATGGACCCATGTCATATGATGGAGATGAGACTTTTAATTCAGATGTCCCATGAAAAAAAGGTTTGTTTTGCCAAATTTTCTCTTTTGACAGAGAGCGGGGCAAAATGGACCCGTATGAAAATTTTTATTTTTATGTTCCGCGAAATAAAAGTTGTCAATTTTTCCGGTGAACGGAGCAAAAATAAAACCTTGGGGCAAAATGGACCCAGGTCCTTCACTCGAGATGAGACTTTCAAATTAGATCTCCCATAAAAAAGATAATGGTCCGTTTTGCCCCGTGTTGTCTTTTGGCGGAGAGCGGGCAAAATGGACCGTGTCCTGCACTCTAGACGAGACTTTCAATTTTTATGGCCTCAAAAAGAATTGTCCATTTTGCCCCATGTTCCATTTTACCGGAGGAACGGTAAATAATTACCCCTGTGGCTAAAACGGACCCCCATCATTCGAGATAAGATTTTTAATAACTTGTTTCCCACGATAAAATGTGTCCGAATGGTCCATTTTGCCCCACATTCCATTTTGCCAAAGAAACGGTAAAAAACACCCCCTCTGTGGCCAAAACGGACCCCCTTAAGTCCAGATAAGATTTCTAATAATTTGTATCCCACGATAAGATGCCTCCGAATGGTCCATTTTGCCCCACATTCCATTTTGCCAAAGAAACGGTAAAAAACACCCCCTCTGTGGCCAAAACGGACCCCCTTAAGTCCAGGTAAGATTTCTAATAATTTGTATCCCACGACAAGATACCTCCGAATGGTCCATTTTGCCCCCACATTCCATTTTGCCAAAAAAACGGTAAAAAACTACCCCTGTGGCCAAAACGGACCCCCTTAAGTCCAGGTAAGATTTCTAATAATTTGTATCCCACGATAAGATGCCTCCGAATGGTCCATTTTGCCCCACATTCCATTGTGCCAAAGAAACGGTAAAAAACTACCCCTGTGGCCAAAACGGACCCCCTTAAGTCCAGGTAACATTTCTAATCATTTGTATCCCACAAGATACCTCCGAATGGTCCATTTTGCCCCCACATTCCATTTTGCCAAAGAAACGGTAAAAAACACCCCCTCCGTTTCCAAAACGGACCCGCCTCATTCCAGCTAAGGTTTTTAATAATCTCCCTCCCACGAAAAAAAATTCTTCAGCATGGTCCATTTTGCCCCACTCTGGCCCTATCAATATTACAGCGACCGTTTATGGTCCAGAAGTACTTTGGCACTCGTCCCTCCCCGGACATTGAATTTATAACGAAAAGATTTCGAGACTAATTGGCGCTGCGTGTAATGCGATTAACCGTTCGTTTCGGTGGAAAGTACCAACCAACCCCGGGGATTCCCCTCGTCCGTGCGCTCCTCTTATTTTACCTATCTCGTAATGTTGGCAACCTCGCGGGAGAGGCCGAGAGTATCTCACAATTTCACCGTTAGACGAACCGGGCAAGGGAGAAGCGGGGCGGGAGAGAGCGAAAGATCGGTCCAGCAGCGTCCGAGAGATCGATCCGACGATACAACTGACCCGCCACTGGCTTATCCACTATCAATTCTTTTTTTTTATTTTTATTTTTCTAACGTGGAAGAGATTCCCTCCGCGTCCGAGCGGCTCGAGCTCCACCGGCAGGAAACATCGACGATGAGATCGAAGACAGTAAGCGATTAGAGAAACCCTTTGAATAGCTTCGATATTGATTGGTACACGAGTCTAAGCGCCGAGACGAGATTGCAGGGTGCATGGCCATTCGTAATCGCTCCGCTACCGTTATAATCGACCGATTTTAATTAAATTATTATTTTATTTTTATATATATATATATATATATATATATATATATATATATATATATATATATTTTTTTATCAATTTTCAATAAATCAGACTGTTGGTTTTTTGCTCGAAGCTCAGACAAATTAGATCGCACGGAAAAAAAATGGAAAATCTGCTACCGTTATAATCGACCGATTTTTATTAAATGTTTATTTTTTATTTTATTTTTCAATCACTTGTTTTTTTTTTTTTTTTTTTTTTTTTTTTTTTTGTCGAAGCTTAGACGAATTAAGTCGAAAGGAAAAAAATTGGAGAATCAATCGCGAGGCAAATCGGGGAAATTTTTTTGCGATGTTTGATAAAACTTTTTGAGATTTTTTTATGACATTTTTCGAGACTTTGGAAAATATCGGAGTGATTAGAATTGAATAGAACGGGAGTGAATTTTTTGCTGTAAAAAGAGGGGTGTGGAAAATCGCAATTCCGTCCGCTCTGCCACTTTTAATCGTATTCGTTTCTCGGGACTTATTACGACGGTGCGAAGGCGTGCGAATCCTGTAATGGCCCTTTGACGGCCGTGTCGCGCTTTTCTCAGCATTTAAAAATTACGGTATCACACATGTTTCTCATGACCACGAGCTTCCTGAGTCGGCGTTGCCTCACAGTCAATTGTTTCGACGATAAGTCATTTTTTTTTTCTTTCCCCTCGCGACGATTATTAAACCCTCGGAGAGGAACGTCTCCGCTGTACGAACCGAACTATCGAATGCCTCGAGCGGTTCGATTGATAAATGACAAATTTAAGAAAAATAAATAAATAAAATAAAAGATGTATACATTTTTTAATTACATTAGTTAATAGTGAAATTTTAATATTAATATTGATATTGATTTAATTTTTTAAATAACGATATTAATATGAATTTAATTTTTTTTAATATTAATATTGATGTCAATTCAATGTTCTCGTTATAAAAAAGATGAAAGAAAATTTTAGCCGGAATTTAAATGAGAAATTAAATTAGACGAGTCGGTCGATGAAATTACGTTTCGAAAAATTGCTCGCACTGTGAAAGACTCTTTTCTCAGCGATCGAACAAAATCGGCCCAAAACTTCGCAAAAAAAAAAAAATAAACGATATTCTAATCCGTAGAATTTAAATCACACTTACATCACATTCCCCATAAATTTAATTAAATTTAATCCCCATGAAAAAAAAAAAACAAAAATTCAATACAATAAAAAAAAGTAAAAATAAAAATAAAAAACCAGCAAGGTATCAACGACAAGTTCCATCGCTATCTCGGCCAAGTGTGCGTTAAATTAGTTAACAATGAAATTATATTAATAATGAAATTACTTAACAATCAAATATTAACATTAAAATTGACAAAAATTTAATTTCATCGTCATCAATAAAATTAAAACAATCTCAAGTCGAAATTTAAATAAGAAATTAATAGAACCGTTCTCTTTTCCCACCGATCTAACAAAACCACCCCAAAACTTCGCAAAAAAAAAAATAATAAACGATATTCTAATCCGTAGAATTTAAATCACACTTACATCACATTCAACATAAATTTAATTAAATTTAATCCCCATGAAAAAAAAACAAAAATTCAATACAATAAAAAAAAAGTAAAAATAAAAATTAAAAAACCAGCGAGGTATCAACGACAAGTTCCATCGCTATCTAGGCCAAGTGTGCGTTAAATTAGTTAACAATGAAATATTAACAATGAGATATTAAAATTAAAATTGACAAAAATTTAATTTCATCGTTATCAATAAAATTAAAACAATCTCAAGTCGAAATTTAAATAAGAAATTAATAGAACCGTTCTCTTTTCCCACCGATCTAACAAAACCTGCCCAAAACTTCGCAAAAAAAAAAAATAATAAACGATATTCTAATCCGTAGAATTTAAATCACACTTACATCACATTCCCCATAAATTTAATTAAATTTAATCCCCATAAAAAAAAAAACAAAAAAAAAACAAAAACTCAATACAATAAAAAAAAAAGTAAAAATAAAAATTACAAAACCAGCGAGGCATCAACGACAAGTTCCATCGCTATCTAGGCCAAGTGTGCAGGTTCACTAAACCAACAGGCGAGCGGGTTTGCGATGCCCCGCACGCCGATATCATTTCGTACATGCTCCGATCTCGCAGACACCAAACGGCAACCTCGAGCAAAAAAAAAAAAAAAAAAAAAAAAACCGGTACGATGACCGTGACCGTGTTAAAAATCGGTGACTTAACCTCCCCCCTCCCCGACTCAGGATTGCAGCCGTTCGCCAAAGTGCGCCTCCGCCACGAATCTCGATGGAAAATCATTTAAATTCGTCGACGTTTCACGTTCATTGAGATTCCTTCGTCACCGGACAGGTTTTTTTTTTTTTTTTTTTTTTTTTTTTTTTTTTTTTTTCTCGAAAACGTCGTCGAACCCGAAGCTCGGCGAGCGCACTCAACGGATCGTCCAGGAGAGCCCCAGAATCGGGAATCGTCTCGACCGGCCGCCACGGTGAATATCAATTACCGCGGAAACGAGCGACCACGCGGCCACGTCAGCATCGCCGTATCGTCCGATTATTTTATTTACCTCGCTGGAATCGAGATCCGGATTGCAGTCGGCGATAACGATTTTTTTTTTTTTTTTTTTTTTTTTTTTTTTTTTTTAGGGAGACGGAAAGTCGATATTTTGGGCCGTCGATTATTTAAGGGGCGATTTGCGGAAACGCCCGGAGAGAGGCGGGAGACGGATGGAGAGCAGACAGGTTCGGTGAACCTCCGGACAGATTTTTTTTTTTTTTTTTTTTTTTTTTTTTTTTTTTTTTTTTTTTGGAGGCGATTTTTGGAGACGAAGTCATTTGGTATTCGAGGCGATGAGCGCTTAGGAAATCCGAGGATTTCGGTCTCCTGGACACAATGTACGGCGATGAGACAGCAGACACGCTCGAAGAGATAAATGTCTTTTTGAAGAGTTATCGCGCGACGATAGTGATTTTAATTTGACAATGTGATTTTTTGATTTTTTTTTTTTTGGGTTGGTTTCGGGAGGAGGAATTTTGTTGAACGGTGCGATGCGGATTTTGGGAAATTAGTTTTGGGAAATCGGGGCTCCGAAAATTTTCGAGTAAAATCTGTGAGGCGCGAAATTTTTAATTTTTTGTGTAACTTAAAAAAAAAATTTCTTTAATTCTGATATTTGAGGCATAAAAAAAAATCGGAGGCGCGGCTTTGAGTTCTGTTAAATGTGATTCGATAAATCGTGATTTATCGAATCGAAATTTAAGTGACTGGTTGATAATTACGGAGATTCAAATAATCCGTTGTAGTAATTAAAAGAAAGGTTTTATATTGAAACGCTGCATTGTAAAAATAAATTAAAAATTTAATGTACCGGAACTTTAAATTTGCTTGCTTATATTAAATGAACATTAATGTACTTTTTTTTTGTAAAATTAAAAGACCAGATGTTAAAATTAGAAATCTTTTGACTGAAATTAACAAAAAAATGTTGATTCAAAATAAAAAAAATTACTGTTAAATTGCAACGCGCACTTGTTTGAAATTTCAAAAACAGTTTACGCAAAAAAGCTTCCAATCCAATTAAATTTTTTAACCGTGTATCGAATAAATTGTAAAACTTAAGGACTCTCATTTTTACGATAACGCCTGAAAAATAATTGTTTAAAAAAATCGAAAATTTTTCCATCCGCAAACTTAATTGAAATAAAATATTTTAATAAATTTTAAAACAAATTGTCGGAGATAGAATTTTTTTACAAAACCGACCGACTGTCACTTACAATGATTTAAATGAGTTATCGTAACAACAAAAAAAAAGTTTTGGCACTATTTAAATATAATCGTTTTAGTATAATTTAACATATCGAATAAACTCTAAAATTCACAGACTCTTATTTTATGACATGACTTGAAAAATAATCGTACAAAAAATTCGATAATTTTACCAACCACAAAGTCCATTAAAAAAAAAATATTTCAATAAATTTTAAAACAGAGTGGAGAAGTTAAAAAAAAAAATTAATATATTTTTTTTTCGCACGTTCCACTCAAATTCGTTATTCGAACGCGCACGACGGTTTTCACGCTTCCAAATTACTCTTAATCGTACCGAAGCCTCGAAACTCGAGAGTCGCCTCTTGCCCTTCTCCGGAGGCTTCGCGGGGGCACAAAAGAGAGACGTCCAACGAACATCTTTCGGATATTGGTCCAATTTACATTTCCTTTTTTTTTTTTTTTTTTTTTTTTTTTTCCACGCAGCCGAAGCACCGTTCGTCCCGTTTATATTCACTCCGCGGAGCAACGAAATTCCGTGCTCCCACGGGGAAACACCGGCCGCACAATGGCCCGGCCAAGACTAATTTACACATTCGAAATTTCCACGCCGCTCGGAATTCTTTCCTTCCGAAAAAAAATAAATAAAAAATAAATTTATAAAATTTATATATTTTATATAATTTATATAATTTATGTAATTTATATAATTTATATAATTTATATAATTTATATAATTTATGTAATTTGTATAATTTATATAATTTATATAATTTGTATAATTTATATAATTTATGTAATTTATATCATTTATATTGTCGCACTCTCGGAGTAGCAAAATTTGTCCAAGATCTCTTTTTCCGCCGACAAGAGTCAATTCGTCGGATTAACGAAAGGATATTTTATTGAAAAACTCGCAGCGTTACAAATACGTCAACTCTGTCCTGGATATATTTTTTTGAACAACCGCTTGACTCTTGTTTTTACCATGTCAACGACATAAATAGTGTTTCATTTGAATTAAACAAATTTTCCGCAATATAATTTATATAATTTATATAATTTATAAAATTTATAAAATTCATAAAAATTTTATTTAAAAAAAATTGTCTAAATTCTTTTGAGCATTTTCTGGTCTTCATTTTTTTTTTTGGTATTTTTTTGGTAACCCGTAATCTCGGAATCTCGCGATTATGAAATATCCTGCTGCACGCTCCTTTTTTTTAGCGACCTTGCGAGACTTTCACGGTTCTTAATCGTGCTAATCGTTCGCTTCGTTAAGAAAGTGCCGAAAAACGCGGCGCTCTCGCACGCCGAGTCTGCATCGCGCGGCGCGATCTCGTCGGCTGATCGACTATGATTTCGGCCAGAAGATTGCCTCGAGAATTATATAATTTTTTTAATTTTTTAAAATAATTTAATTTAAAAAAAATTTTTTTTTGGTATTATAATTTTTAATTTTAATTTTTTAATGTTTTATTTTTTATTATTCCGACTCTTCCGAGCGCAGCTCTGTCTTCTCGATCTCGGAGCGTCGTCGTACTGTTCGGCAAGTCGTCACGAAATTCTCGCGAAACGCCCGGCGCAGTGAAAAATTGACAAAAAAAAATTCTTCAAAAAAATTTTTCGTATCCGAATTTCGTAAAATTCTCCACTTTTTTTGCCCCGAAAAATTGACAGTTCGTCGAGCGAAATTGTTCGTAGATCGACCAATTTCATTCCCTTTGATTTTTATCGCAATTTTTACGCTCCGTCGAAAAAAATGCCTCGAGATAAATTTTTCGAAATTTCGACTCCGAAAATATTCAAAAAAAAAATTTTCTGTCATTTTTTCTCCACGAAAGTTCTCGTCTGCTTGCATGAGACAATCGTACGTTCGACGTCCGCGATAATAATAATAATCGTCGTTCGATTCAAATTCCAAATTATCGCACATCACAGATTTCACAATTTAAAAAAAAAAAAAAAAATACAAATTAAAAAAAAAACTTTCACTCTTCCTCACCACTTGTTTTTCATGATAAATTAAGTAAAACAAATCAGCGACTAATAAAAAAAAAATGACGACTTACCCTTGCCGGTCAGTCGTTATCCCGTCGAATCTCCGTTCGCTGCGCGTCCCGATGACGAAAAATCAATTAACGAATATCTCGCCCGGAATAAATCTTCGTCTCCTCCGCGCGATCAAACGAGCTTCTCTCCTCGTCTCTTCTTCACCAACTCGTACCCGTGAATCCTTGATATAGAATTATTTGTCGCGTATTAGGAACAAAATCCTCCACTTTTTTTTTTTTTTCGTTTCTCGCAGTTCTTAACAAATATCGGGGTAAAAAATAAAACACGATAAAAAATTCTCAAATTTTCCCAATCAAAAAAAAAAAAAAAAAAAAACTCAAAATTTCGTCACAAAAAAAATATATAAAAAAATAAATAAATCTTCGATTAGTCTGTAAAAAAAATGTATTAAAACTCGCGCGAGATTTTTCCTCAAAAAATTATTTTTTTTTGTCGATATATATATATATTTTTTTATAGATACGGACACAGACAAAATTTCGTCAGAGTCGTCTTCGTCGTCGGTTTCGTAGTCGTCGACTGGTTGACATTGTTCTCGCGCGCGGCTTTCGTATGTTACGCGGGCGGGGGGGAAGGGCCAGAATTTGTCGCTCACCCTCGATATCCGTGTGTATAATATATATATATATATATAATATAAAATATATATATATATAAATAAAAAAATATATATATATACGATATATGTATATATATATATAAATTTATCCTAGCGAGGATTTTCGTTATTTTCCGTCGTGTGATGTATAACAGAACGAGATTCGAGGTACTTCTCGAAACGTCACTTGCACCCTCTCCGTGGCGCGTGCGGTTCTCCTTTCACGCCACCGCACCAAACAGAAGTGAACTACTCGTGCGCCGCCGGTTGACGGTACCTTAAATACCTTGCCCGAGAGCCGGCACCGAGATATCCCCCCCTCCCCATGATCCTCCGCCGGTGCCGTCCTTATCCCCCGTGCACTCTCTGCGAGCCGCGCTCATTGGCGGGGGAGAGAAGGAGAAGAAGAGGAGAGAGAATAGAGAAGAGAAGGACTCGCTGGAGCTACCAATGCCCGCGGCTACATCACCATCGCGGACCAGCAGCCTCATCCTTCTCATCACGTCCTTCTTCCTCACCTTCCTCACCTTCCTCATCTTCCTCATCTTCCTCACCTTCCTCACATTCCTCATCTTCCTCATCTTCCTCACCTTCCTCACCTTCCTCACCTTCCTCATCTTCCTTATCTTCCTCATCTTCCTCATCTTCCTCATCTTCCTCATCTTCCTCATCTTCCTCATCTTCCTCACCTTCGTCAACCTTCCTCAACCTTCCTCAACCTTCGTCAACCTTTCTCAACCTTCCTCGACCTTCCTCAACCTTCCTCAACCTTCGTCAACCTTTCTCGACCTTCCTCAACCTTCCTCAACCTTCCTGAACCTTCCTCAACCTTCCTCAACCTTCCTCAACCTTCCTCAACCTTCTCACCTTCCTCACATTCCTCACATTCCTCACCTTTCCACCTTCCTCATCTGCATCATCCGCATCATCGTACTCATCTTGTTTAGCCTATTTATTTTTTCTTGCTTCAAAAGTAACTCGAATTTGGAATACCTACGCCGGGTGACGGAGATGTAAGTTTAATAGGTGTGATTGTTAATGCCACGAGAGCTCGGTTTATTGGAGGAGAGGACAGCAGTCGGGAGGGAGGGAGGGGGTGGAACTGACAACTGCAGCGCCCTTTGCCGAGAGACAACGGCTGAGAGAGGCTCTTGTGTGCGGAGGAGGCTCCGAGAAGCACACGCACGCCCTCACGCACTGCACTCTTCACGTCAGGGACACGCGCGGCTCCAGCCGGCTTTATCTTCTTCTTATTCTTCTCTCGAGGGGTCTCAGGGCCTAGTGAACGAAGGATGCACGAACATTCGCTGTTTCGAGCTTGGTATTCAAGGGAAAAAAAACCGGGTAGAAAGTAATCAGTAATGACTTCGGAGCTTATATTGTCTTCGAGGAAGAAACTCCGAGAGGAGTTTCTTCCTCTGTTTGTCCCTACGTAAAGCAGTTTCGTTATCGCCGGATTGTAAATCATTTTGGCAAATTCTGTCGTACATAGAAGAACCAGCGTCCCGGTGTGCGGACTCTGCACGGTAGAAAACGTTCGTACTTTCAATCGGCATTTCTGATCCTCAAATGTACACAATTTGTAACATTTATTTCCAAGTATCCAAGCTCCAAGCTCCAAGTTCCAAGTTCTAAACTCCAAGTTCCAAGTTCCAAGTTCTAAACTCCAAGTTCCAAGTTCCAAGTTCTAAACTCCAAGTTCCAAGTTCCAAGTTCTAAACTCCAAGTTCCAAGTTCCAAACTCCAAGTTCCAAGTTCCAAGTTCCAAACTCCAAACTCCAAGTTCCAAGTTCCAAGTTCCAAGTTCCAAGTTGAAAGTACTAAGTTTCAAGTTCCAAGTTCCAAACTCCAAGTTCCAAGCTCCAAGTTCCAAGCTCCAAGTTCCAAGCTCCAAGTTCCAAGTTCCAAGCTCCAAGTTCCAAGCTCCAAGTTCCAAGCTCCAAGTTCCAAGTTCCAAGTTCCAAGTTCCAAGTTCCAAGTTCCAAGCTCCAAGATCCAAGTTCCAAGTTCCAAGTTCCAAGTTCCAAGTATCCAAAAATTTGCACACCTACGCGTTCTTGATTTTGTTACTTTACGAGCAAGTCGACGCGGAAGTGAGTTTCCTCGTTCCCATCCTGTGTATCGGCATATATGTGCAGAGTTGTGAAAACTTCTCTCTCTCTCTCCCTCTCTCTCTCTCTCTCTCTCTCTCTCTCTCTCTCTCTCCTAGCCTTGCACTTGGTGGTTCACACGTTTGCACGGGGCTTTGGTAAATTACTGCGAGAGTCTCATACACAATTCGATTCCGTAACAAGCGCCCATAACTCGACGTCTTTACCGCTTTGAATCTACTCGACGCGGCTCGGCACTCTCTCCCTCTCTCTGCCTGTTCACACACGGCGCTCGCTACTACTACTATCTTCCCTCTGCCCCGACGACGCTCTCGCATAATACAACGATTTTCACGGAGATATTTATGCAAGAGACGCGAAAGCCCGCCCGTGCGCTAGCCGAACGATTTCGAAATTTATACGATTACGGTATTCTCACCCGAAACGAGTTCTCGAGCCATTGACTGAGGTTTTTTTTTTCCTAAAAAATCAAAGCAGCTTCGAATTGATTTTTTTTTTCGTTCATAGTACCTTATTTCTGGGATTTGAAATTGGCAGGTTTTTAAAGATTTTTTTACTTAAAAATTAGCTTCATAAATTATAAAGGGTAAACGTATGTGCAATCTTTTTTTTTTTGTGGACAGAAGGATTTTTCGTCAAGTATGTATGTTGTTTGTCAAAGAATTATACCATGTGCAGAATTTCATTTCAGAATATGTTCTATTTTCAAAGAAATACCGAAACACCCAAACACCCAAACATCCAAACACCCAAACACCCAAACACCCAAACACCCAAACACCCAAACACCCAAACACCCAAACACTCAAACACCCAAACACCCAAACACCCAAACATCCAAACACCCAAACACCCAAACACCCAAACACCCAAACACTTGAACACCCAAACACAAAAAAACGCAAACACCCAAACATCCAAACACCCAAACACCCAAACACCCAAACACCCAAACACCCAAACACCCAAACACCCAAACACCCAAACACCCAAACTCCCAAACACCCAAACACCCGAACACCCAAACACCCAAACACCCAAACACCCAAACACCCAAACACCCAAACACCCAAACACTTGAACACCCAAACACAAAAAAACGCAAACACCCAAACACCCAAACATCCAAACACCCAAACACCCAAACACCCAAACACCCAAACACCCAAACACCCAAACACCCAAACACCCAAACACCCAAACACCCAAACACCCAAACACCCAAACACCCAAACACCCAAACACCCAAACACCCAAACACCCGATCACCCGAACACCCAAACACCCAAACACCCAAACACCCAAACACCCAAACACCCAAACACCCAAACACCCAAACACCCAAACACCCAAACACCCAAACACCCAAACACCCAAACACCCAAACACCCAAACACCCAAACACCCAAACACCCAAACACCCAAACACCCAAACACCCAAACACCCAAACACCCAAACACCCAAACATCCAAACACCCAAACACCCAAACTCCAAAATACGCAAACGCGAAAACACCCGAATACCTAAACACCTAAACACCCAAGCACCCCAAACACTCAAACTCACAGATACCCAAACACCCAAATACGCAAACTCTAAAATACCTAAATGCGCAAACGCCAAAACACCCGAACACGCGACACCCGAACACCAAAACAACCGAGCACTTGAAGATCGCCAAAGTGCCTGAAAAGCTGCCGAATTTCCCTACTTCCGGCGAATCGGCTCGCGAGCAACTAATCGCCAATGTAATTTATCATATTTCCCAAACTTCCGCTGAAAAGAGAACATCGGAAGCGCTCGTCGTACGGCTGCAGTCTAAAGGACCGAACGCGAACGCCCCCCCCCCCTCCCACCCCCGAACGAGCCAAAGAAGAAATAAGAAGAAGGCCGATGAACCGGGCGAAAGTGTAAACGAGAAGTAGGCGCTCTAACGAAAGCGAGAGTAAATTTTCTCTCACACAGACGCACACACTCACGCAAAGCCTGACACACAGACACAGAGCACTTCTTCGTCTTCTTCTTCTTCTTCTCTCGCGTGTACAGCAGCAGTGCTCTCGTCTCGTAGCCTCGCGGTTGAGCATCCTTTCTCTCCTTTCCACGGGAGAGAGCACTCTTCCATTCTTTCTCCCTGGTGCTCGACGATTCAGGTCAAGTTCACGCTCTGTCTGTCTACTGTGGCTCGGTTGCGGCTCTCTTTCACTCTCGCCTTACGTAACACACACACACACACATGTGTATATATATACATATATATACACACATATATATGTAGATATATATCTACATATATATACACACATATATACACACATATATATCTATATATCCATATATATATCCACACACACACACACACACACACACACACACACACACACACACACACACACACACACACACACACACACACACACACACACACACACACACGCGCGCGCGCGCGCGCGCACGCGCACACGCACACACACACTCACACACACACACACACACACACACACACACACACACACACACACACACACATATGTAGATATGTAATGCAGTCGCTCGCGCCCCACGGAACTCTCTCTGTGTGCTACATTTATCTCTCTTTTTCTCGCACTCGAGGCCCACCGAGCGTTCACCTCTTCCTTGCGAGCTCTCTCGACTTTACAATCAACCTCGCAACGAGCAACATCGACGAACACATTTTCATCTCGCGCGCCTTAAACATTTTTCTATCTCGGCGAGACGAGACGAACGGAGACTTATGCAATGGAACGCCCCCCCGTGCCCCCCCGCTCTCCCCCCCCCCTGGTCCATTCCACCGACGGACGTTTCACTCTTGCGTAGCCGACCGGTGCCTTTACCGCGGGATTGCGTGTATGACGATTATCCTCAATGTCAATGCCACGCGGAGCTTCGAACCTTGATGGGGATTTTTTTTGTTTTTTTTTTTTTTAGGGATTTTTTAATGAGATTTTGGAGACTCCATAAAACGAATTGACGATAAGAGAATTAGAGATAAAAAGGATTGGCGATGACGAAAATTGGAGATGGAAAGAATTGGTGATAAAAAAAATTGGAGATAGGAAGAATTGTCGATAAAAAAAATTGGAGAAAGAAAGAATTGGCGATAAAAAAAATTGGAGATAGAAAGAATTGGTGATAGAAAAATTAGAGATAGAAATTATTGGCGATTGAAAAAAGATTGCAGTTAGAAAGAATTGGCTGTAAAAAAGATTAGAGATAAAAAGAATCGGCGATAAAAAAAATTAGAAAAAAAGAAGCGGCGATAAGAAAGATCAGAGATAGAAAGAATCGGCGATAAAAAGAATTGTCGATAAAAAAAAAAAAATTGAAGATAAAAAAAATTGCGCATAAAAAAATGTTACAGATAAAAAAGATTGGAAATTAAGGGACTTATGACTTCTCTCGGGATGCTGTAAAAGTTTTCGAATTTTTTGTATCGACACACGAGCCTGACAGTGTGCTTCACGGATGAACCGATGCGACGCGAGCTGCCCCTGCAGAGAGCATCGAACTTTGACGGTGAATTTGAAGAAAAAAAAATTATTATTATTATTATTTAAGTTATTCATATTTATTTATTTTTCCTCTGCCGGTAACCGAGTCGATGACGCGATTGGAGAAATTCCCGGAGCGCGGATGACGAAGGTAATCGGAACGATGTCGGACGATGACGGCGAGGTGGCCGAATTCGAGGAAGTTTCGACGTCCTCGAGGAAACTCGATATGCAAAGCCCCGTTGCGCGCAATAACGAATGTTGAATCCCGCGATTTCATCGGCTTCATCGCGGCGAGAGTTTGCGCAACAATAAAATCCCAGCGGCGGAGGATGCGCATCGACGTTATCGGAGTGTTCGAGAAGTCCGGATTGCCAATTGATCGAGGAAGGAAGGAAGAAAAATAGACGAGGAAAAAAAATAAACGAGAACACCGGAATTCCCACGGAGCGCAGCTGACGCAGAACGAAGAAAAATGAACGCAGTCATTTTTTCGCGAAAGCCGAGAAATGTTCGAGAAAAATAAGAGAAAATTGCAAGTACTTCTCGATCGAAAAATCTGAAAAAAAATCAAGCGTATCAAAGATGCCGAAAAGATTGATTTTGAATAATTATAATAATTCCAAAATGGTATTAATAATTTGATGAAAAATTTAATTTTTCAACAAATCTTCCGGAAACGTAACTTTTTTTTTTTATGAAAATTATTCTTTTATTTTTCTGAATACGTATGAATTTTTTCAGATTTTTAAATTCCATAAATGAACTTAAATTTATTAAATTTAAATAAATGAACGTAGTCATTTTTCGCGGAAGCCGGCTTGAGGGACGATCGAGATCGTGGCAGTTAAGGCAGCTATGCCACTTCGCGCTCATTTCGCATATGTTCGAGAAAAATAAGAGAAAATTGCAAGTACTTCTCGATCGAAAAATCTGAAAAAAAAATCAAGCGTATCAAAGATGCCGAAAAGATTGATTTTGAATAATAATAATAATTCCAAAATGGTATTAATAATTTGATGAAAAATTTAATTTTTCAACAAATCTTCCGGAAACGTAACTTTTTTTTTATGAAAATTATTCTTTTATTTTTCTGAATACGTATGAATTTTTTTAGATTTTTAAATTCAATAAATGAACTTAAATTTGTTAAATTTAAATAAATGAACGCAGTCATTTTTCGCGAAAGCCGGCTTGAGGGACGATCGAGATCGTGGCAGTTAAGGCAGCTATGCCACTTCGCGCTCATTTCGCATATGTTCGAGAAAAATAAGAGAAAATTGCAAGTACTTCTCGACGATATAAAAATCTGAAAAAAATCAAGCGTATCAAAGATGCCGAAAATATTAATTTTGCACAATAATAATTCCAAAATTTTATTAATAATTTGATGAAAAATTTTATTTTTCGACAATTCTCCCGGAAACATAATTTTTTTTTATGAAAATTATTCGTTTATTTTTCTGAATACGTATGAATTTTTTTAGATTTTTAAATTCACTTTGAATTATTTATTAATTAAAATGGAAAATGTTGGGCTGGGAGTTAAATAATTGTTATATTCGTGATCAGCGGGAAAAAATGCGTGGAATGTAGCATTGAAACAGAAAAAGTCGATTGAACAACGATTTTTCACTTTTTGAGGCATTTTTTGAAAAGCGTCGATTTTCGTGATTTTCAAAGGACGATATCTCGGCTTCCAATGGAGCTAGGGAAATTCTGAGGTGTCCATCGTGTTGTACGTGAAAAAATACACAAGATAGGACCTTGTGCGAAATTTTGGTGGCGTTTTATCGTGCCGTTTGAGGACGTTGAAAAACCCAAAAAATTGACTCGAAAGGGGTTGCCTTGCAATTTTTTGACGAATTTTTTTTTTTTTTTTTTTTTATGAACTGCCACATATTTCGACGTATTTTTTCCCGCTGAACACGAATCCGCTGGCCTTTTTGGGCCTTAAGTGCAGCGAGCCATTGAAAATCTCGATTTTATGCACGAAAAATCGTATTTTTGGGATTAAAATGGAAAATATTGGTTTGGATGTAAAATAATTGTTATATTCGTCCTCAGCAGGAAAAAACACGTAAAATATAGGCTATAAACAAAAAGAGTCGATTGAACAACCATTTTTCACTTTTTGAGCCACTTTCGGAAAAGCCTCGATTTTCGCGATTTTCAAAGAACGATATGAGATTTTCAAACGTATTGTCATTCGAAGGATGATTTTTTTTTTTAATGCTTTTTACATTTTTTACGCTTTTTACATTGTTACATTTTTTACATTTTTACATTTTTTACATTCTTTACATTTTTTAAATATTTTTTACGCTGTCGTGCACTGCGTTATCGTGCGCAACTCACCGAGACCCACAGAACAGTCCTATAATAGTATAGAAATATTTATATATTATTAATAATATAATAATAAATATTAATAATAGAAATGTCCTATAATAATATAAAACTAACGATTATCGCGACCCGGAGCGAAGGATTTAGAATAATCATCTTGGATTCTTGAAAATCGGGAAAACTAAACAGCCAACCAACTTTCCAAAACACATAAAAAATTAATATTTCCTCGCCGATTTGCTCGTCTATTAACAGAATCGAATTCGGCAGCTCAAAACAGGTCTCTCAAAAAAAAAAAAAAAAAAAAAAAGTTATTGCCACGACGAGATTAGAGAACATTAGTGGAAGGGCAGTGACTGTGAGGGAAGACGTGGGAGATGCGTGAGTAACAATTCAAAACATACATAAAAAAATTAATATTTCCTCGCCGATTTGCTCGTCCATTAACAGAATCGAATTCGGCAGCTCAAAACAGGTCTCTCAAAAAAAAAAAAAAAAAAGTTATTGCCACGACGAGATTAGAGAACATTAGTGGAAGGGCAGTGACTGTGAGGGAAGACGTGGGAGATGCGTGAGTAACAATTCAAAACATACATAAAAAAATTAATATTTCCTCGCCGATTTGCTCGTCTATCAACAGAATCGAATTCGGCAGCTCAAAACAGGTCTCTCAAAAAAAAAAAAAAAAAATTATTTTTGGGACGAGATTAGAGAACATTAGTGGAAGGGCAGTGACTGTGAGGGAAGACGTGGGAGATGCGTGAGTAACAATTCAAAACATACATAAAAAAATTAATATTTCCTCGCCGATTTGCTCGTCTATCAACAGAATCGAATTCGGCAGCTCAAAACAGGTCTCTCAAAAAAAAAAAAAAAAAAATTATTTTTGGGACGAGATTAGAGAACATTAGTGGAAGGGCAGTGACTGTGAGGGAAGACGTGGGAGATGCGTGAGTAACAATTCAAAACATACATAAAAAAATTAATATTTCCTCGCCGATTTGCTCGTCTATTAACAGAATCGAATTCGGCAGCTCAAAACAGGTCTTTAAAAAAAAAAAAAAAAAACATTATTTTTGGGACGAGATTAGAGAACATTAGTGGAAGGGCAGTGACTGTGAGGGAAGACGTGGGAGATGCGTGAGTAACAATTCAAAACATACATAAAAAAATTAATATTTCCTCGCCGATTTGCTCGTCTATTAACAGAATCGAATTCGGCAGCTCAAAACAGGTCTTTAAAAAAAAAAAAAAAAAACATTATTTTTGGGACGAGATTAGAGAACATTAGTGGAAGGGCAGTGACTGTGAGGGAAGACGTGGGAGATGCGTGAGTAACAATTCCGTCGGGACACACACTTGGTGGCAAAAGGCCCCGAGAAGGGAAGGAAGGAAATCAATAGCGTTGCTAGGCTAGCCTTGCCTTGCGGACCGAGAGAGAGCACATCCGATGATGCTGTTAAAATCCTTCCGAGAGACCGCGAGACACACAGTGCGTTTCGTCTACAACGTTGACGCTAAGAGCTCCCCGATGGAGGCTCGTGGGGTAGGCCAATGGCTTTCGCGAGGGACCGCGAAACATCTTTCGTTCTTTTCACGGTCGAAAGAGAGTCAAATTTAGGCGGATTTTTTTTTTTTTTTTTTTTTTTTAGTGTTTTGGGGCAGATGATTAAAACAGTCGTTTTATTGTCGTGATTATCCTTATGATTATCCTTGTGATGATCCTCACGCCCGTGGAAATAAAGTATATGCATAAATATATTTCTGGATATTTATATTATATATGAGACATTCTTTATCAACCGGGCCACTTTTTTCGGTCGACCTCTCGGATGTTTTTTTTTTTCAATTTGTCAGTTTGTAGAACTGCTTGAGAGGGGCTTCTGTAATTTTTTTTTAGATTTTTAAAGTGCACGGTTCAGGATTTATGTTTTTTTTTTTTATATCAGTGTATCTCAGAAAATATTGGTCACTCGGAAAATTCGTAGGAACATTAACTTTTTTATTTTTTTATCAACTTTTGAGTGATGTTAGGGTTATAATTTTCCCCATACGGGAAAGTCTATTTTTCGTAAAAAAAAAGTTGAAATAATTTTTTTCTACTAAAAAGACATCTTCAATGTTGGTCCCAATTTTACAGTATATTTAGCATTGTATGAAGATTCTAAAAAAAAAAAATTGCAAAGTGGTACCTGCGATTCTTACTAAAAAAATAAACAAATAAAAATTATATATATATATATAGATATAATCTATAATCTATAATTTATATAGATTCGTATAAACTCGACTATTATTTAGATAAATGAAAGGGGTCTTTCCTTAGCCTTGTTAAAACTTGTTTCGAAATAGAGGTTCTTTCAATAAAGCTTGTTGGATGTCTTTCTCTCGTTTGCCCTCTCGTATATGAATTTAATTTTTTATTTGTTTATTTTTTTAGTACCTAAGAATCACAGGTACCACATCACGATTTTTTTTTCACATATCCTACATACGAATATGTACAATACATGAATACGTGTGACGTATATATCTCACATATACATCTGGCGGATATAATAAAAAATATATACGGAATACAGAACTTTTTGCCTTTATATATGACGCATATAAATTATATATTTTTTTTATATATCTGACACATACTTCATTTTCATGGGCATTTTCATGGTTCATCTTTACGATGATCGCTATGATTATCAATAACTTTATCCAAATTTAACAGATAATTGCTGTGATTAAAATAAATATTTTTATTCGATACAAATAAACATTTATTTTTGTTTTCAACCCGCTCGGATAGACGACTTTATCAGTCCTTATCTCTGCCATCGATGCATCAACAAATACCGCAGTCCCCTCAACAGTGCCATCGATGCATCAACAAATACCGCAGTCC